>OX463835.1:2400000-4800000 GCA_949825045.1 Argyresthia goedartella
GATTTTGATACTTTAAATAATATGTCATCCATGACTTTTTCAAAAACATCAAATGAACCTGATGGTGGGCTGTAAACGCTTATTACAATTATGCGCTCCAATTCAACACATGCTACTTCAATGTGGCTTTCAACTGATAAACATACTATGTCATTACGATTTTTGAACTTTATGTGTTTATTTAGAAATATTAGAGAGCCTCCACGAACAGCATGTGATCTGCAAAAGGACTACCAACCTGGTGGTTACTGAAATTGAACATGAGCTCATGGCTTTTTAGCCAATGTTCTGTTAGACATAAAATATCAATATTAAAAGAGTTCATGTACAATTCCAACTCTAATAATTTACTGCTAATACCTTGAATATTTTGGTGGACCAGATTAGTTAACTTTGCATTTATTTTACAATATTGAATTTTTCTGTTTTTATTATGTACTTTATTAATATTATTTGACGGGCTAGAGACTTCCTCTATTGTCGTTGTATCTAATTTAAATGACTTGGAAAAGCTTCCAAGGTTTTGTTTGAAACATCAGTATAATGCTTACTTAATAGAGGCATTGCCAAATTTTTGGCTGTTATATTAAAATAATAGGACAGCGAATTTGCTACTTGTCTTTTATAATAAATAGGAAGGTAATATTTACCTTTCGTCAAATAATATTTATTTCTACTAACAAAATTGTTAGTATCCATTACATGTATATTATTATTGCATGATATAGTATGCAAGGTCATATTCAGCTTATATCTAAGGTTTTATTTAAATTTATTAAGCAAAAGATTCATGAAAATAAGTACAGAGAATATAAATAAGATATTCATTCTAGTTCAAGACGTGTGGGACTGCCGCTCCATCCTCATATAGGCCTGTGCGATTCCACCTATGGCGGGTACCGCGGATGCACATGCTGCTAGCCCTGATGATGGCGGTTTGAATTCTTGCTCGTAGCCAGCCCATTATTGTGGCAAAGGTTGTTTTCTGATTGTGGCAGGCTGTCGCTGTAAGGGAATGTGAACATAACAATTTGTTTTACTTTTAAAGAACAGAGCTTGTCTAAATATTTAATTAAGTCAGACTTGTTCACATTACTCCTATTTCCGAGGCATATGATTAAATAACAGTCATCACTATATGTAGCATTATCTACTTTTTGCATAATATCATAATACAAAGTTATTAGTGCGGCTACTTTCATACTCCGTGTACGTAACCAGGTCCATTCATAAGTTTGTACGTGTTATTAAAAGAAAGTTTCATTCGCGAGGTATTCAGTTTACAAAGGCACTAGTCCTAATAAATATTAGCAAAAAATAATGTATGTGAGATCACAAATAATAATGTCATTGCTTTGCTTATGTCTTTTGATCAGTATTTGCACAATTTATCAGCAGAGATCAGAGATTTTAAATATCACATGTTCTTTACTTTAAAAAGTTTTTAAAAGATCTGGTGCAAGTAACACAATACTACATACAAAGCACCTATCACATCATGCACCATGATCTTCGTTTGTATGTCCATTACCATTTTCCTGGAAAACTACTTTCGATTTCGATGCAGTTATTTTAATTAAATGGCTATAATTTCGGAGCAGGTTCTTAGATATGTTTTACAAATACAGACTACCAGGGGGCGCTGCGGCAACCAGGATTCTGTAAGCTCGAGGGCTTCTCAGAAACTATTTAGACATTTTAAATAAGGTTTTTTGCATAAGATTAGCCATAAGGTCTTCTTTCTTTATAGCATCGTGGGTGTTTTTAAATTTAAATTAACGGTAATAATGAAAAGATTGTCCTCAATAATCAACCATTGATCTTCTATTATGTGTAGTTATGGGAATTTCATGCAAAAGGGGTTTTCGTGCAAAAAATGCAACTATTGTATGTTAAAGCGTTGTACAGCATGAAAGCGCGAGCGCTCGTTGATGTCTTTTGTATTAGCAGTCCCTTACAGTGTTTTTTCTAAACCCCGTGAAGTTTGCGCGATCCGCGACCGATTGAAGTTTCAATCCAAAATCGAATATTAGGTTATCAGAAAACTTTTTGAAACTTTTCATAATAATATTGAAACTTTTCATAATAATATTGAAACTTTTCATAATAATATTAAAAATATTTTGCGTGGTCCGCAAAATAAAATAAAATAATCCGTAAAATTTTGCTACACTTTTAGTTACAATATGTCCTACATATTTTGGGTACTTATATGGTATGAAAAAGAAAACATGGCCTTAGCCTTTTAGTGGGATATTGCATTAAAACATCGATTGATCAAATGAATCGGATGCAGAAAATTTTGATAGATTTTGACATTATTTTTTCAATTTTGCCGATCCTGGCCGATTGTTTTGGTAAAAATTGGATTTTATGAAGTTTTAGGTTATCTGTCGTATCGTTTCTAAGATTTTATGAACGGTAGAAAGAAAACTTTAAGGCTTTTCTCATTAAGGTTGACAGGAAGCAGCCGACTGTTTGTTCCATGTAAATACTAGTGGCTCTGTGAGCTGTAGACCTCGCGAGTGACAGTTTCTTTTAATAACATTTACAAACTTATGAATGCACCTGCTTACGTACATGGAGTATGAAAGTAGCCTCACCAATAACTTTGTAAACTACATTTTGCGGTCTTAAACCTAACCTATTGACTTTTCACTAAAATCATACAGCCTGTCACTCTCACGGTCTCCACGAATCCAACGACACCTCATTTGTTAAAATCTACCGAGCTGTTTGGACTGTGGCGGTTTTTTTAAATGTTAAAACCCCCACATATCCGCCATTTTGAAAAATTTCCAAAAACTGAATCGACAAAAAAACTGTTTAATTATCGACCTTGCTCACAAAAATTCACGAGAACCAGTTGAGAAATGCGACCTGCAGAGGATAACATCCGGACACACATCCGGACATACGAAGGCATATTTGCCCAGTCCTGCTTCGCTCGCTCGGTCAATGACATGCGTCATAGCAGCGTGTGAATTTGCAGTTATGCAATTGCTGGATGGGCTTGGCCAGGGCTGAGGATTGATTTTATACAGAAGAGGCATGCGCCCATCGGTGAGTCGATGTTGTAAACTTGATTGCTTGCTTGTTCTTCCATTGGCTATCTAAACAATAAACAAGCAACCGCATCAAAGCTTAACGAGAAATGGGGAAAAGCGTATTCTCAAATAGTGTACTGGCTGAAAGTGAAAATACAAATCTCAGTTATAAGAGCAGTTTCCATGAGAGTAAGAGGCACGAGAAAACATGTCACGGGCTTTCAATGCGAAGATGGAGCAGGAATACTTTGGTGACAGCTTGATCTCCTAAAACAGAAATACCTACATAGGTTTTATAAATTTTACTTATGTGTACTTTACAAATTATAGGTGTGTTATATTTTAATGTACTTGCATATAGGTATAAACAAGCAAAATTAATGTACCATTAGTTATAAGTATTTCCTTTGAAAAAAGAGCTACCTCAGTGCTACCTACCTACCAGTTTCTTGTCCGTTCTTCTCTTAGAAGAAATATTTCATCTGTACTTAAGTTTATGTTTTAAGTTTTTAGGGTTCCGTACCCGAAGGATTCCAAACGGGACCCTATTACTAAGACTCCGCTGTCCGTCCGTCCGTCTGTCACCAGGCTGTATCTCAAGAACCTAGCTAGCTAGAGAGTTGAAATTTTCAAAGATTATGTATTTCTGTTGCCGCTGTAACAACAAATACTAAAAAACAGGATAAAACAAATATTTAAGGGGGCTCCCATACAACAATACCACATACAAACTTATGGTTGCACCTGGTTACGTACATGGAGTGTGAAAGTAACCGCGCCAATAACTTTGTAAACCATATTTTGCTGTGTAAAATCCAAACTATTCACTCCACACCATCGCTTCCATTGAACGGTGGTACGGAACCCTTCGTGCGCGATTTAGACTCGCACTTGACCGGTTTTTTTGTTGTTCTTACATGTTCAACCTAAGACCAAGGATAAAGGGGGCTTCGCTTCGCTCACCCCTACCTAAGCTACCGCAGCATTTTGCCCTGATATTTGCTGTGCAAATCAGTATTTTTAAGGCGCAGTTTAATATTTCCCTTTAAAAATTACGTCGCCGTGGAGTTTCTTAGTGCTATCTTTTCTTACGAGCGTATTTCCGAAGCACTGGGAGAGTAGAGCACTGAACTCCATTGAGTTTAATTTTCTTGTGCGAGATTCAGCCATGAATCACCACTTGAAAGGGAGATTTCCTTTTCCAAACTTAAACCATATCAGTAACTGATTAGTTATTTGATCATATTTTTTATTTGTAATTTTCTTTATTGTACTACACGAAACAGTCATACAGATAACTTATAATAGAAAAAAAAAACATGTACAAAGGCGAGCTTATCTCTCAAAAGAGAAGACATTCCAGCAAACCAAGATGGTAGGAGAGGTGACGGTTGAGCGGGGGAAGACCTGCGCATACAATAAAACTCTATAAATACTACGACTAATATATACTACAAACAGTATGTATTATACTGATAACCCTAATTGCTAAAAATAGACTGCATACACAATTACTTAAATACAACGTAAAAATATGAATAAACCGTATAATAAACTAATACATACAAATATATATATATTATCTAACTGGAAAGGGAGAGATAGTGCTTCTTTAGCCGGTTTTTGAATATATTTAGAGATCGACTGTCCCTGATAGTGCAAGGAAGCTCATTCCACAGTCGTACGGCTCGCATTCTGAACCCCTGCTCGTAGGCTGCAGTGGAGCGATCTGGAGCTTTGAGCGTAGACGCCATATGAGTTCTCCGAGGCCTGCTTGAAGAAAGAAATTCGAAGCGATCACGTAGGAAGTTAGGGTAACGAGGGTTCCACAAAATATTATAAAGGAAACACAGGATATGAGAGTCCCGTCGAAGCCGAATCGGTTGCCACTTCAGCTCCCTGCGATGCTGAGATACGTGGTCATACTTGCGCAGTCCGAAGATAAACCGAATCCCGAGATTTTGAAGTCTTTCGAGTTTGTTCAGTTGTTCTTCATTTGCGCTCACCCAGCAAACATCAGCATAATCAATGAGGGGGAGAAGAAGGGACTGAGCGAGAGTTATTTTGGTCTGGCGAGGAAGAAAGTTCTGAAGTCTCCTGAGGGAATGAAAAGTTGCGTAAACTCGCCTGCTGACCTCATTAACATGCATTGACCAGGACAATTGATTATCAAAGATGACACCCAGGTTTTTAGCTTTATCGCTATACATGATTACAGTACCGTTATAAGTTACAGAAGGGACAGACAATTGCTGCAACGTGTTTAGCTACAGCGGTGCTTCAATCTTGCTTTTTACTGTTGTTTTATTTTGTTTAAAATGCCAACAACCAGAAGTGAGGCAGCCCGTCAACTAGAAGATAACTTAAAATTAGCTTTATATGAATTAAAACAGTGTAAGGTAACCAATGAGCAGTTGCTTACTGAAAGGGATGAAAGTGGGAAGGAGGTGTTGCTTATTGTTAATAAGAACTTAAAATTAAAAAGTGAGATGGCAGAGTTGCACAACAAGTTCCTTGATGTGACGGGAGATAGGGATCGGCTTCAGCACCTGGTAGATGGCTTCGACCGGAGTGGAAGTGCGTTCGAAGATGCCCTGAGGCGTATTGCTGTCCTGGAGAAGGAGCTTCGCGACGCACGTAACGAAATTTCTGCACTACAAACTGCAAACGATAGCCTCAGGTCGGGGCAGACCCAGTCACTCTTTGAGGAGCTGATCACTCCACCTGTAGCTTCTGTCATCTCACCCATAGATCAAAATTCAACTGTGATAATTGATCTCACGTGTGATAGTCCTAATAGATCGCAATCAGTAACCACTATGAGCTGTAGTAAAAATAAATTAAAGAAATATGTTAAATTTAATAATTATATAAAAAAAACACAAAAATGTAAATTGTAGCAAGGAACGTGTCGAATTAATTAACGAAATCGATGATTGTAGATTATGTTTGGAAAAAACTACAGAAAAGTACGAATGTGACACACGGCGACTCCAGTCAGATATGCATATTTTAAACTCATCATTACAAAGTATTACACGTAAATATGAGTCAGCACAATACGAAATTAAGGAACATGTGTCGGCTATGAATAGTTTGTTGGAGACGTGTAAGTATAATTATGACACTTTCATATCTTTGACCGACAATCACATCTGTGATTGTAAACAAGCTCCAGCGGACTGTTCCGTGCCGACCGTGTGTCCCGCCGAGCAGCCGGCCGAACAGCTGATACTGACCCAGGCGCCGCCGTCAGTCTACTTGAGTACTAATAGTGTTATCAATAACGCCTCCTTCTCTCGGACAAAGGATAGGTATTTAATGTACAGCGATGAACTTGGAAAAAATATGGGTTTACAACTTAGTCAGCGCGTGGGCCAGGCAATATTAAATAACTGTATGCCTGGCGCCACATATTTCACAAATATTAAACAAAGTGTTGTCATCGCAGTTTTTAGAACCAACCACCCTAATTATTTTTATTGGTAGAAGGGAAAATGTATCTAAAAAACTAATTACTAAATACTTTTCCAAATTAAATTCTTTACAAAATGTAGATAGAATAATCTTGTTTGCGTTTCCCTTCAGCCAATCTTTGTCACAACATGAAAATCATATAAGACATGATTATAATACATTTATACACACATTGACATGTCGTCATACTGAAAAATTTCATTTCATAGACACCAATATTTGTATTGGAAAATATTTTTATTTGACTAAGGATAGGTATTACCTATCTAGGTTATATACAAAACAGATAGCACAGTCACTATCTTATTTTATTTTGAACTCGTCAAGTTTTTGACTAATGAAACGCCTGCTTCTATTGAGCTGTGTAATAATAATGACATGTACTCCTTGGAATCTGTTCCAAGCTCTTTAAATTAACCCATAGGACAACAGAGAGTAACTCTGGCAGTAATATTAATATTTGTATAAATATACCTTCATCTTGCCCATTAAATCAAATTACTAGTAATGAAAAAAGTAAGAATATTTTAAACGTGGTTCATCAAAATTTACAGGGCATGTTAAGTAAAGAACTGGAAATTGAGTTATTCATGAACTGTAATAATATTGATATTTTATGTATAACAGAGCACTTTTTAAAGAGTTATCAGTTCATGTTCAACTTTAATAACCACCACGTTGCTAGTTCGTTCAACAGAAAAACAGCTGATCGCGGTGGCTCCTTTATACTTGTAAATAATAGTTTTAAATATAAGGAACGAGTTGACATAGTGAGCCTGTCTGTTGAGCGTACCATGGAAATAGCCTGTATTGAACTTGAACAACTTATTGTAATGAGCGTATACAGACCACCAGATTCATCCTTTGATTTATTCGAAAAGAAAATGGATGAAGTGTTGATTAAAATCAGCGATAAAAACAATTTTTTTATAATTTGTGGTGATTTTAATGTTAATCTGTTAGAGGATAATAATATTTGTACTAGATTAAAATCTTTATTTTTATGTCACAACATGAACTATCTGTTTTTGGAGCCTACTAGAATTACTGCAACATCTGCTACCTGCATTGACAATATATTTACTAACATTACGCCCATTTTCAAATCGGTCATCAATAAATTAATCTCTGATCACTCTGGTCAGATAGGTATATTCAATATTAAAATAAAAAAGGACCAAAAAGAGGATATTACATGTGTGCCCGTTAGTGACACTCGGCTTGAACACTACAGGAATAATATTTTAGATAAACTATGGGAAATACCATACAGTGACGATCCAAATTTATTGTACAACTCAGTATTTAACCTTGTCAAAAATGAATATGATACGGTATTTAAATCAAAAACTATAAAAGTTAATAACAAAGCTTTGTTTAGTGATTGGGCGACAGTTGGAATTCATAGGAGCAGACGAAGATTATATGAACTCTATGAAGAGAAATCATATAACAAAAATACGGCCTTTCTAGATTATGTTCGTAGTTATTCAAAAATGTTTAAACGCGTTTGTGCCGTAGCTAAATCTAATTTCATTAAAAACAAAATTGAATCTAGTAGCAATGTAATGAAAACGACTTGGCAAATTATAAACAGAGAGACTGGAAAGGCCAAAGCTACACATAATAACTTCAAGCTTAAGATAGATAATCAATTGCTAAGTACAGACCTAGAAGTAGCAAAAGCTTTCGAAAATTTCTTTACGGACATTCCAGTTTCAACAACCAAGTCTTTAAATTCATCTCCCGCTGCTGCTGAATCTATACTTAAACAAAACTTTGAGGAATGTAAAACAGATTTTAAATTTAGGCACGTAAATAATGAAGACACTGTAAAAGCGTTTAAATCCCTGGAATTGAAAAAGACACCTGACGCCCATGGTCTATCAGTAAAAATTATTAGTTCCATTGTAGATTGTATTGCACCTCACCTTTGTTGTATATTTAATCAATGTATAGATAATGGTGTGTTTCCTGACTTGATGAAACTAAGTAAAGTTATACCTTTATTCAAAGCTGGTAGTACATCAGACCCCACCAATTTTAGACCCATATCGATACTACCAACGCTTAGCAAAATATTTGAAAAACTCATACTTAATCAATTGCAAAGTCATTTTTATCTCAATAATTTAATTCATATTGCTCAGTTTGGTTTCACAAAGGGTCGTTCAACAGCCGATGCTGGTGTTGAACTAATCGACAATATTTTTGATGCCTGGGAAGACGTAATGGATGCAATAGGTGTCTTCTGCGATCTATCCAAGGCTTTTGATTGCGTCCATCATGACACTCTTGTCAAGAAGTTACGCCATTATGGTGTAAAAGATCAGGCCCTTGGCCTTCTGAAGTCATATCTAACAGATAGGGTTCAGATGGTCGATGTTAATGGGAAAAGATCACCTGGGTCTTCAATAAGTATGGGCGTACCGCAGGGTTCAATTCTTGGTCCTTTCCTGTTTTTAGTTTATATTAATGCAAAACATGGGTTAGTATTGTTTGCCGATGATACTTTGATATTTAAAGTTAAAAGACAGCAATCAAATTATGACGAGGTAAACAATGCTATCTCTAGTATAGTGAACTGGTTTACTGTTAACAATTTATTACTTAATGAAAAGAAAACTAAATGTATTAAATTCTTGTTACCCAATGTGAACCCGGTAACTACAGACATATTTATAAAAGGACAGAGATTGGACCTTGTGCAGTCGACTGTCTTTTTGGGCATTACTTTAGACGCCAAACTACAATGGGATCCTCATATAAATAAATGTCGAATAGACTGAGTTCAGCAGCGTTCGCAGTTAAAAAAATTAGAGCTCTAACCGACGTAGACACCGCTAGACTAGTCTACTTTAGTTACTTTCATAGTCTAATGACCTATGGTATTTTATTGTGGGGTCACGCTGCGAATGCTAATAGTATATTTATTCTGCAGAAACGGGCTGTTCGTGCAATTTATAGATTAGGGCCTAGAGTGTCACTGAGGGAAAAGTTTAAAGAAATCAATATTCTGACATTTGTGTCTCAATATATCTATGACAATCTTGTGTATGTAAAAAGAAATATAACTAATTTTCAGAAGTACAGTGATATACACAATTTTAATACTAGAAATAAAGACAAGTTGGTTGCTTATGTAAGCCGACTACATAAAATTAGTAATTCTTTTAAAGGCAATTGTATACGCTATTACAATAAGGTCCCTACTGATATTTTAAACTTAGCTTTAGACAAGTTTAAAATAATAATAAAACAGAAATTGTATAAAAAAGGTTACTATAGGATATCTGATTACTTAGAGGACAGATGTCCATGGGAATAGATTGTTTGAGTAACAGGCTATTTCGATATATAATTAGCATTCATTTTGTAATTTGACAATATTTTATTTAAAAAGGAAACGCAAAAGATGCGACGACTGTGGAGTTTCTTCGGTGAGCTCTTCTCCACAGATTCCGCCATTGTGTTAGTGAACTCACCCAAAAAAATGTAATGACGGATCTAAGTGATGTAACAACATCATATGGAAATAAATGATTTTTGATTTGATTTTGATTTGATTTGAGTATCTGACTTGTAAAAAGTGCATTATTTTTGCCTACCTACAATAACACATTTGGGTTTTGAGTTTTGGGTGATATGAAATTATGCAACAGAATAATTGTAGTTTATGTGACTGATACACAGTGGAGGGCATTAAAACTCGAGGGCGAGTTTGAGTGCCTACTTATGTACATTTACATACACTAGTTTATCTACACACATATCATAAGCTCTCTTTAATGTGTTCAGGGACCGCATGTTCGACCGGCATTGTGGCATTGATAATTGCTCTGCACTCGGTTAGCTTGCTCAGTAGTACCAACTCCACAGACAAACTAGGGGCGGCACGCAGGCGGGCCTCAGCGTTCGAAATTTGAATGTCATAATATGTCGAAAATTGATATATTGTGGTCATAATGTTGCAATATTCAGATAAGAAATGAGTTTTTACCAAATAGTATGACATTATGCCGGTCGTAACGTGCGGTTTTTGGACACAGTAAAGAGGGTTTATGATACATGTGTAGATAAAGAATATTTTGATATGGCTGAACATAAAAGCATGATGTTGAGATTCTCGTACTGTACGATACAGCCTGTACGTAGCATAGTATCATAGCATAGCAGCAGTATCTCCGGCTGGGGATAAAAGAAAAAAAAACCCAAGATGTTCATATGCGTGTGACGTCGCTGTTCCTGGATACCGCGACACAGGGTAGAGTTGTAAGAAACTAATGCTGGCTACAATGTTGCATGCAGAAGTAGGATCGTTAACTAAGTTATTTTTATCAACGACCGACGGAGCGAAACTTAGCATGAGAGGTTATTTGTGCGTGTGTGTGTGTGTATTTCCGTTATCATTTTCCTGGAAAAAAAGTAGATTTCGAAGCGGGTTCTTGCATTAAACGGTTATAATTTCAGAACAGGTTCTTAGATTTGTTATACGCTTGTAAAACGGGGGCGCTACCAAAATGGCCAGTCCATAAAAACATTAAGCTCAATTCCTCCCTCCCTCCCCCTCCCTTCCTGGGGGGGGGGGCACCTTCTCCCCCCGCTTAATAAGGCCCTAATTAGCCATTAAGAGGTCTCTTCTTTACCCAACTGACATGCAACTATACTAGGATTTTTAATTTGAGGCCAGAAATGTAAACAAAGAACTGTCATTTTCTAGAACAAAACCGTTAACTTTGACATTCATATTATACTTTTTGTACTGGAAAATGACAGTTCGTTGTTTACATTTCTGGCCTCAAATAAAAAATCCTATTATACACTGTTTTTGAGTTTCATACAACTCTAACCGCTCCGACCTTAGTGCGTCGTCGTATCTCCACGTTGGGTATGTGATCGCGAAGGGAGATTCCAAGCTTAGCACGCTCCATTGCCCTTTGTGCTACTCGGATTTTATGCTTGGGTTCCGTGAGCGGCCATGTCTCGGATCCATATGTGAGTATAGGCAGGACACATTAGTTAAACACCTCGGTTTTCAGGCATTGAGGGATTTTAGACCCTTTTACCAAAGGCGGCCCAGCCCAGCTGGATGTGCCTGGAGATCTTCTTCACCTGAAAATTTCGACCAAAGGATAAGCTGTGTCCAAGGCACCATCCACTGTCTCTAGACGACAGTTACCTCCGATTATGTTAGGTTGGGGACCGTCAAGATTGGTCATAATTTTGGTCTGGACACGTTCATCCCCAGGCTGACCCCAAGTGAAGCTTTATGCAGGTCTTTGAGCATTCTCTGAAGATCTGCAACGTTCTCGGCTAGAAGGATAAGGTCGTCAGCAAAGAGAAGATGTGGTAACCACCGGCCGTAGATATTAATACCTTTGTCCTGTGTCTTCAGCAGATATTCAAGCATACCAGTAAATAACTTTGATGAGATTGTGTCCCCTTGGCGCATACCTGGCTGGATCAGCATGAAGTCAGAGAGCCTATGCATCCGCACTTGGAGAGTTGCGTTTTGGTAGAGCTCTTGGATGATATCCACGGCTCGCTTGTCAAAATTATACCGATGGAGAGAACGAAACACGGCCCAGTGCTCGACACTGTCGAATGCCTTTTCATAGTCGACAAAGGCAAAGTATATGGGCCGCTTATACTCCCGGCATCTCTCCATCAGTTGTTTGACTGCGTGAGTGTGGTCCATGGTTGAGTATCCACTCCGGAAGCCTGCCTGCTCTATCGGTTGATATTCATCCAGAGTTCGGGTAAGTCTGTTGCATGATCTTCGCAAACAGTTTATAGACTTGGGAGAGAAGGCTGATAGGACGATATTTACGTAACTTACACTTATCGACTTTTTTATGGAGGATCGAGACTATGTCATTCTCCCACCATTTCGGAGTGTTGCCTTCATACAGAACTTTATTGTAGAGTATGGAAAGAGGCTTTCATATTTCCGGGGACCCTGCTTGCAGCATATCGACATATACTCCATCATCACCAGAGGCCTTACCACGTTTCATTTGGTTTCTCTGCTCTTGGATTGTGGATATCTGGTGATTCTGGATCCTCAATTTTTGACGTTTACAGATTCACTTTAAACTCTGCAACAGTTTCTATAATTTTGTCTCGATCTGTGATTAGGTTGCCTGAATAATCTTAAAGTCTGTTAATTTCTAATTTGCCATTATTTAACTTGCGCCCGAAAATTTTGGTCCTTTATTTTGTTTGATTGTTTCTGTAATAATTGTTGTGTTATGTGATCTTAAATCCCGTTTTATAGCTTTCCTAATAATTTTATTCAGTTTCCCTAATTCTCTTTGATCCACTTGACTTTTTATTTTCAAATCTGCTCTTTGAGATAGTAGAGAAAAAGCTTCGGATGACAGTTTTTTCTCCTTTTTTTTGGAGCCACCAAGATGTCTCTGTGTCGTGTCGTCCCCTTGGAGGGGGGAAATTAGTCAAATCACTTGCTTGGTTAAACAGAGTCGTGTTGGGTATCAAATTAAAGCGCTTTATTAACACATTCTATTTAAATATATATTACGTACTCTTTGCTTTGCTTGCATTTGGTCGGATAGTTTAAATTGAATTGGCTACCCGGTGGCTAAAGGTTTCATAAGCCAGCCCAGTCGATGTGGCAGGGACCTAACATAACCTGTTTTCTCATGTAAGCTGATGGAGGTGTGTCTCTAATTGAAAATTCTAATATCATATTAGAGGGCAAGTTCTCTATTAGCATACTGGAGTCATTTTCTTACTTGATTCCCAGATATTTCAGTACAACCAAAATTACCTCTTACTCCACACAAATTATGGTTAATTCTTGCATAAGTTGTTTGAAAGTACTTTAATTAAAACGCACACTTCTCTTATGGTTGACACTTATGGGGTTGTGATAAAGGTCAATATTGTGCGTAAATTGTTTTTTTGCAGCTTTGTTATTATCAGAAGGTACCGTAATTATAGTTTGTTGATTGTCCTAACTGAGCTGTCTCAATGTTGCAATTATATATGTACATTAGCTGAGAAGGAATTATTCAAAATTCATAAGAATCTTGAATTTTGGTCGTAAGGATTTAGGAAACCACCGCAAGCAACTTGTGCGCGACCTCTGGTGGCCTATTTGCTATAGATCCAATATGCTCGCCATCTGTTTGAGTATTTTAACACGCTTTTATTAGGTTCACCTGTAACTAAGGAAGTAAGTATCTATGTAGACAAATCTTGCAAGATAAATTTGACCCACTTCCCGGTTTCCGATTGAGCTAAAATTTGGAATATTTATGTAAGTTCGGTGACAATGCAATATTATGATACCATCGAGCTGATCTGATGATGAAGGCATATGGTGGTCACAGGAACTTTGTAATAACATTGCGCAATCTAACCGAGTTTGGGCTCTTTAGAATCGTCTAGGTGAGTAGTTGATGGATTATTGAGGGTATCGAACTGATCTGATGATGGAACCTGTAGGTGGATAGTGGAACTCTTCAACTGCTACTAGTAAAACCCTCGAGTTTGGATTCGTTGATTTGTTTTAACGTGACAAATACATGCGTATATTTTAGTTTTTTAAACGACCTAATTTATATGGCCTTCTATAAGACACAAAACATGAGTAATACCACTTTTAAAGGTCCTAGGTTGCGAAGAACTAATTTCTAAATAAATTTTTATATATAACAAAATATTTTTATATTACCCACATGTTCTTACTACTCGACAGATTTTAATTTCTGAAATATCGAAAAACAGCTATTCTTTGACATATCTTGGTTGATTCATCATTGATGATGATGATACAAATGTCTGATATGCAATTATCAGGTATCTTGGTTGGAAGTTGGCCGAATCTGGCTCCAAAAGCTAAGGAACTAAAATTTTCTTACTACTTACTCGTCAAATTTTATCGAAGAACGACTATTTTTTATTATTATTATTTTATTTATTAAAACATATTAATGCACAACATTACAGACTATGTCCAATTCGTTGCACACATACAAATACACAAATAACATATATACCCTTCCATTGAAACCAGATTGAAAAATAACAAATTATGGTATCGTACCTGTTCAATAAATGTCAACAATAATAATAATAATTAAATAATAAAAATATGGGAGATATGTGAAACTTGTCTGTAATCAGCAGAGCACGACTCATCAGAACTGTTTACCAGATCCGGATGGAGCACTGGCTCATCAGGGAGAAAAACGTCTGAGAAGTAGTTTGCAAATGCGGCTGCTGCTTCCTCACCAGCACATTCCCGTCCCTGATGTGTGACCCGAGGCTCGAAACCACCCTTCGATCGTAGGCCACTCACCAAAATGTTTCCAAAATGCGCGCGGGTTATGTTTTATATTGCTTTCTATACTACTCATGTGGTTAGCGTAGGCCGTATCTATGCGACACTTAATTGCGAGCTCTTAGCTCGCTGAATGAGACGTAGTCAGTCGGCCTCTTCCACGCTTTCCAATTACGGTGCAGCTTAGCCTTTGTGGCCAAGTCCCTTATGATGTCGCCGGTGAACCACACCGGATATCGCCTTGTTGGCTGAGTTGGTCTGGTCTTCTTCGGGATAGAGTTGTTGAAGACTTCGTAAATGGTATCGTAGAAGCGACCGACCGCCGTCTCAACATCAGTAGCTTCAAGAATACTGTCCCAGGATACGCCACACATGAGTACGTACATGACTGCATGGTTGCCCTTGGCAAAGTTCCAGTCATTGCGGCCACCAATTTTGCTGGGATCTAAGCGGCCAGATTGCTGGTCAGACAACACGTCGAGAGGCGGATGGTAGGCGTCAGTGCGTGGCACCAGGCTGCCTGACACGGAAGCGCGCACAGTTACGTCACGCACGCTCTCCGGGAGCAACACCATATCAAGCACGCCGCCATGGTCATTCTTCACCTCATTCGTCTCGTACATACCACAGACACTTAGAAAAAAAACAATAATAGTTTGTGATAGCTACAGATGCACTGTTCATATTAAGGTCTCCCATAATTATTAAGGTACCGGTAACCTTGGCCACATTTTCCTCAGTCTTAAGGAACCAGGTCATATATTCAGCATCTTTTTCCGCTTGAGTGATTATCTTCTTATTTTTTTCATGCTGGGATCAATGTATACCACACATACTGTGAGCAGTGCACCATCAACGTCAATTGTAGCCCAGAGATCTTCGCCATTTTCTGTTTCGAAGTCGCAGCGCCGTCTCATTGTGACACAAGGGCGGGCGGCGAGCAGCACGCCTCCGCACGGAGTGGCGCGGTCTCGGCGCAGCACACTCCAGCCTCCCGCCGTCACCTCGGCATCTCCAACCGACGAGTCGAGGAACGTCTCCGTAGCAGCAACGAGGTGTTGGTCCAGCGTCAAGATGATTCGGCGCCAGTGGTCCAGTCGTGTCTTAACTCCACGGACGTTCTGATAAATGATGTCCAGACACTTATTGGGGCATGGACGACACGGGCTTCTTTTTTCCAGTTTTGTACACTTCGATGTAGTCTGGAAAGGGCAGCCACTCCTTGACACGGGCGTTTTCAGGCCACACAGTGATCGAGAAAACTCTGTCGAAAAGCTCCAAGGGTAACCTATTTTGTATGACTTGTATTTGCCCTTCGTGAGCAGTTCTTCGACGGTGCTTTCTCCTGGTGAGCACATATTTTCCACATAGAGCGTCACTTCATCTAGATCCAATCTCATGTTCCAGAGGTGGAAGAACTTCAATTTCTCCACGGCTCGGAGGGAGCAGGTGTTGGCTCCTCCGGTGCAGCGCAAAGACCGGGGCTTTCTAGGTTTTCTGGTGACTTCTGTCCATTCCTCTACAGTTAGGGTCGCAGGAGCCTCCGCAGTGCTGGTAGTTGCCGTGATGGTTGTGCTGGTAGGTATCGGTGCAGGGTCTGTGGAGTTGTTGTGGTAGAATTTTCACTCTTCTTGGATACTGCTGGTCTGTGACTAGCAGTTTTTGCGGCAAAAGTTGGACGTGTTATGTCCTTTCGATAAGCAGCTGGTTCTTGATATTTGCCGTTGCAGATTTATGTTTGATCTCACTAGCTTTCCCCTCCATTGAATCCAGCTTAGTTTGAACTTGTTGTAGTTGAATCTGTTGGCCCATCTGTTGACCCAAATGCCCAATCTTGCCGTCAAGACCTGAGAGCGATGCCTGTACTTTCCCCAGCAAAACGGAGATATCAGAGACCTCGCCCTTAATCTTTCTTATTTCACTCAGTATATTTTCTATATTGTTGTTGATTCATTACGTTTATCACATAGAGCATCATGTCTTATACGTCATTACCTGCCATCTTGGCGGAAAGTTGACCGGATCTGGCTCCAAAAGCTAGCGAATTAAACTATTTTTACTACACGACTAATTTTAATTTCTGGCATACCAAACAATGGCTATTCTTTGCCATATAGTGGTTGATTATTAATCTTTATCATATAAAGCATAATGTCTAATGGCATCTTTGTGGGATGTTGGCCGAATCCGGCTCCAAAAGCTAGAGACGTAAACGTTTCTTTCTTCTCGGCCGATTTTAATTTTGACCATAAGGAAGAACAGCTGTTCTCTGACATTTGGTGATGGATAACAACCTCTGTGGCGCTGCGATCTGCCTATCATCTTCAGATCTTGGATGTTTATATTTTATTTTATTATCAGGGAAAACTACCAGCTAGGTACAATTATACCTTGGACATACCTTACCTTGGACACTATTTACACACATTCATCTAGCCCCAAACTAGGATTTCCTGTATCTTGGGTACTAGACAACGATACACATACTTATATAGATCAATATTATACTTAGATAGATAAACAACCATGACTAGGGTACAAACATCCATTCTTATCAAACAAATATATGCACCCGCCGGGACTCGAGCCCGGGACCCTTGGTTTCGTAGGCACTGCTGACTCGGCCATTTGGGTCATCGTATTTTTTTACTTATAAAAGTAGGAGTTAAAGTATGGAAGGCAAATTACAAGTTTTCACAAAAGTGAGTAGATACTTGTAAGTAATTATTACATAGCAAAAAAGAAAAAACAAACAAGTTGAAATAAGTGTAGGCACTCATTTACTTAGGTAAGTTACTTTACCTATGTAAGTTACATACATGGAAGTTAAATAAAATAAAAATAACGTGAGATTCAAAATCGCTATGTCTTAAAACGTGGTCAGACGTCAACCATTCGGCTGCTTCAGCAATCCCTGTAGTTTTGCAATCGTAGAAAATATCTCTTTTTCTATGTTCCGATATACGGCCTTGAATGTAGTCTTACCTAGTATTTCATATTTTATTATTAGGAATTAAAAAGGTGCACTCGTACAAAATACTGTCGTTTTACTTTTTTCCGTTTACAATGGTACGGAACCTTTCGTGTGTGGATTCGACGTCCTACTCGCACTTGGCCGGTTTTATTTCACTCCAATACTTGGATATATGTCAAAAGATGGCTGTTATAGTATATTCTTGCAGAGGCTGGGAATGAGCAATAGATTGACGAGTGAGTTTAAGACGAGTCCACCGAGTAGCTAAGAGGGAATGCTTAAGATCACTTCGCGATGTGATGGAAAACATCGTGAGGAAACCTTAATGTCTCCATAGAAGTGGCAATGGGCTAGCCCCGCTTTATTGGATATCTGGCTTCAAGTGGGCTAAACTATGCCGCCACGCCCAAGCGTGACTCTACGTTCGTTGTTCTGATCTGATAACCTTTTGACAACGAACCCAGAGCAACTTTGTTTTGAGGGTCCCGCAAAGTACAAAATCACGATTAGATGTTAAGACGTTACGTCAGACCCTAATAAAACATGTGTCAAGTTCATAAATACGTCAGTTATTATTTCGGGCTTTATGCGTATGGACAAACCACATCTTTGTCACATGATCACACAACAGATAAGCATAAAACTTAATGGTCACCCACCGCATCTCGGACGTATAGTATGAAAGTGCTAAAATAAAAAGTTTCGTTCCCGGGAAAACTTCTCATTTGACGTTTGAGCGTTTGCGCGGCAACGCGTTTTTGTTTTTTCTTCGCTTTCGTTTTTCCTTGTGCTTGGATTCTTGGTTATTGTGCCCATGTTTGTATTTTTACTGTGAATTACTTAGTTAATTACTACTGGCTGTTTGGCGATCGCACGGGCTGGTTAATTTACCATTTAATAATTGCGTGTAAGTAAGTGATATGTTTCTTTTTATTGTTGTAAAAGTTGATAGTGAGATATTCTTGTAAAACACCTTTTCTCAGTGCAATGTAGTTAAAAGTATTGATGTGTTATTAAAAAAATCCCCTCTGAATCACCCCCCCCACCAAGGAGGTCGTACTTATAGGAGATTTTTGCTAATGACGTGACCACGTGACCTTAAAACGTTGACTAAATCAAAAAATAATTTACATGGGTCTTAGATTATTTTTTCGGAATCCTGCTTAAAATTTTGAATGCTCCAATAATTGGCACAACTTAAGCGATATAATAAAACTCAATTCTGTTGAATAAAGTATAGTGTTCCTTTTATAATTTCACATTCGCAGATGTTATTAGGCCTAAGCAAGCAGAATTTTTCATTGATTTTCGCATTAATTACCAAGACATAAGTTGCAAATCTGGTGCGATGTAAAATCCATCGGTCCAATTAAGAGTTAAGCCTATATTTCAACTGTGCCACTAATACCCCAAATGAAAAAAGGCCTGACGGGTAGGTGATTGACCCATAACAATAAGAATTTCAATTTTTCACGGTCGTTCAACACCCAAGCTGTATCTCAAGGTATCAGAGTTCAATATTCGATCAACGTTCTTGCCAATGCTACTTTTTATATCGCCGCTTTGACCTGCAAGTCGACGATATCAGACAGTCACGTCAATGTTCTTGGGTGATTTATAGAGTTCTGTATTGTCCCTGATATTAATTTGTCCTTTCATTGTAATTTTAGTGAAGAGTGATAAGATTCTGATGAGGGTATAGATCCAAAAACAAATAAATAAAGGCTAATATTTAATCGCACATCAAAAATACTGATTTGCACAGCAAAAAAGGATCAACAAAAACACTTTTAACCCCTTAATGCATGGCCTGATCCGAAATGCATCGTAATTTTCAACCTTGTTGCTTGGTAATAAAGTTCAAAACCTATTAAATCATATATGGGCTATTATGCAGTGTAGGGTTAAGATTTAGGGTTAGATTAACCTCTCAAAAACCGAGGGTAGTTGGGACGGGTCGCGATTTGGAACCTTATGCCATCATGGTAATAAAATTTTAAACCTACAACGGAAAAGTGGTGTTATCTAACGCCGGTGGCATTCAAGAGGTTAAGTCAATAGTAATTACATTATGTAGAGTAATAATCAGTAAATAGTTGGATGGCACTTACCAATTCATTTCTGGAATCATCGGGCTCCTTATCTAACTATGTTTTCTAGCCGTTATCGTAAGTTGAATAATATTTACGATTTCTCGTGACCAACATCTTTTAGCCTACAGTATTTTATTTTGTCAGTAGTACTTGATAATGGTTTTCCCCCGACTACAGTAAAAGCATACATTTCGCAATGCTTGTTAGTTATCTACATGCTTTCTACTGCTGTAACGATTATAGCGATAACCGCTAAATAGAGTTTAAGTAGGACTTAAAAACTGGCAATGTGATACTTTCTGAGCAGGTTATTTTCAAAATCCAATAAAACTTGATTCTTTTCTATTTTTACACAGAGGGCACTTTGACCAACAAAACTATTCTGGTAATATGGTAACCTATTACCGTGTAACCACAAAAATTATTAAACAGCGTTTAACCTCAAAGCAAACGTCAAATCCCATACGTTTTTGTTTTTAAACAAGTGTTGAACAGTAGTTTATTTTTTTGTGGAAAGGCCCTATAGTCTAGCCATACTAAGAAACAACTTGACAGCTAACCTAAAACTTCATATTAATGATGGGCGATTGTGAATGATTCCAATATTCGAATGGTTTGATACTACTAATATTAATATTCGAATCCAAAAACAATCGATAACTAGTTTTCAAATTCGAATGAAATCGCTAGTTCATTCATTCACTTTGCCACACAAAATTGAGCATTAGTCCCGGACGATACAGTCTACTTTTATTTGATATTCGTATAAGTAGTTACTGATTTGCGATCTACTATTTAGTTGACAAATATATTATTTAGGCGATCACAGTTAAGAACTTCGCGGGTAATCGCGTTAACTGTGAGCTCTGTGGTCTTATGCGTTTCACACTTGCTTCTCACACAGGAAATGCAGGTTCGAATCGTGACCATGTAACAATGAGATAATTAATCTATATTGAGTATAATTAATCTATACGTTCTAATATTGATGGAAAACATCATGAGGAAACCTTCATTACTCCATAGCTGCGGCGATGGGCTAGCCCCCTATAACGCAAAATGGAGTATTGAATAACTGGCTCAAAGTGAGCACAATTGTGCCTCTGCCCCCCATATGGGAAAAGGCGTGACGCTATGTTATGTTATCGCGTTAACACTTTTGTCTAACATTATACTGCGCAGATTATTAAATATAGCAATCTACTGTTACCTTGCGCGTAGCGCGTCGCGTCGAACATACATCGGCACAAAATGGCGGGAACGGAAGAAGTGAACGCCAATATGTTTGTTTTTGATTCATTCTCACTCACACATGTTTGGTTTAAATATCTTTCTATTCACTGGTACAAGTAAAAGATAACAACTAGCTTTCAATCAAAATAGTTTTTTATTGGGGCGCAATAAAGACTAGGAAAATTCGAATACAAACTAGTAACTTATAATATTTATAAAGTTCGTTAACTGATTGAATTTACCACACGAAATTGAAACGTTTTTCTATGTAAAATACTCTGAATAGAGTTTACAAAACATAGAGAACTAACAATGAAATTTTTATTATAAGGAATAAAACGATGCTCGATTATCGATTGTTCTAATTCGATTGATGAAGTTATTCGAATAATTTGAATAAAAGCTACAATCGATAACTTTATCGATTGTTGTTCACAATCGCCCATCTTTACTTCATATAATCCACTTTTTAAACACTAGGGATGTTACCAAAACAATCGGACGGAATCGAAATTGTTTGTTCAGTTGAACTAACAGTAGAGTTGTCATCGTCATCACTGCTATCCGCACTTGGCGATATAATTAGTTAATTTTCAACTATATTGTCTATTCTAATGTCTCTTTGTAAATCTTGTAAGATTTTTCTATGAAATCTATGAAAGATATCTTTGAAAACATAATGTATGTGAGGAAAAATATCAGTAGCTTTAAAACTTTTGATAGCCGCCACAATGTGCAAACTAGAAATAAACATAAACTTTCTTTTCCAATGTTCAGACTCACAAAAGTTAGTAGTTCTTTTATGGGACACTGTATATGCTTTGACAATAACATTCCGCAAGAAATACAAAACTTGACTGAAGCTCGATTCAAAAAATGTATAAAGCACACTTTGTGCACAAAGGCCTACTACAAAATTAATGACTTTTTACAAGACACCGACATCTGGCATTAAACCAGTTCATTGAACCCTATATATTATGTTCTATGAAATTATTAGGCACCTACTTAATGTTATATTATGTTTTCTTGATTATGTTATGACGTTCATTAAATCTAAATTTTTGTGCTATTATGAATAAAAATATTTGAACTTAAACTTGAACTTTGCCTTTGTTTTACGTACAACTTTTCCCCAGTCTTCTTTAGACATTTTCCCTCGTTTCGACATGATAAAACAAATCGTAAAGCAATCGGAGTCCAAATTATAGCCAGGTTATTATCAGAGTCCAATAAGAAAAGCCGGGCCAGCAGAAAATAATAAAGAGCACACAAAAACTCCTTTGATACTTTGACAACCACCATCACCACAGAGTACCTTTCTACCTGTCTAATGCCCGCCACACGGATACCCACACAAATTGTAAAACTAATAATAGTAATAATAATAATAATAATACCTTGGAATAATAATAATAATAATACCAAATGTGTTGACATCTTAATTTTTCGTTTTTCTGACATTTTAATTCGTGACAATAATCTGATCTAATTCAATTCTCATTTAATTTAATTTTATCTTTTTGTATGCCTGAATGTTGTATTGCATTGACATGCTATCAATTTCTTTTTTTGACATATTTAATTATTCTAGCTACTTGCGTTACTTTAATTTATGTATCACCTGTTAATTTATTTATTTGTGTGCCTAATGGCAGGACGTTAGAACATTGTGAAATGTAACATCTTATTTATAACTACAATCCACAACAAAAATTTTTGATTCTGATTCTGACACTATTTACACACATTGATCCAGCCCCAAACTAGGATTCCCTGTATCTTGGGTACCAGACAACGATACACATACTTATATAGATAAACATTATACTTAGATAGATAAACAGCCATGACTAGGGTACAAACATCCGTTGTCAAGTATCTTATTATATGTCTGTGCAGATACCTTCCTCGGTGGAGTATGGCTTGATCTTACTCCTATCCGGATAAAGGTATGTGCCCCTCAGTGGGGGCTTGATCTTACTCCTATCCGGATAAAGGTATGTGCCCCTCAGTGGGGGGGCATAAATGGGCTACATTTATTATTTATATTTATTTATTTATTTAATATACAATTACGATGTACAACATTACAGGTATACACCCAATGCGTTGTACAAAGTCTAATAGTTATACAATGTCAGAATCAGAATCAGAATATATATTATTTAATTTCAATTATCTCGTAAACGTGACATATAAGGGTATCATATGAACAGTATTTTTCGTTTGTCTATCGATATTTAGTTCCATATAAAAAATGGATGGCTTGTCTGAAGATACCATGAAGCGCTAATCTATTGAATTTTGAAAAAAAAACCTGTTCAAGAACTATCCCATTATCTTCCTAAAAAAACAACATTTAGTTATTTTCTGTAAATACCAATGTTGATTTTATTCTGTTGTTGCTCTAACCTTTCACTCTCATTCAATAGTAAATTTTACTGCAGAATATCCACTCAAGATGGACGTCGAGAATGCTAATTGCAAGCTGAAGGTCTCTCAATGCACTGATATGGAGATACTGCCTATTGAGAGGCCGTTAAAAGTTGACCGGTGAGTTTAGAATGCGTGTATGACACGTTTAATTACTCTGTGGGATTCATCTAGTTTATGACGTTATTATTATTAGAGAAAAGATGATATCTTAGTTCACATATCAATAAGTTCAGGGCGTGAAAGAAAGGTGTTGTTATATTTTAGGGGGTTCATATGGGGTATCATTTTGAACAACTTTTACTATGAAACCGATTTGATCTGAGCAACTTTATTTTTCACTTCTCCATACAGAACAGCTGGTCGTCCGACCTTAACTACTTATATGGAGTTATCAATAAAAGTTGTTCAGAATGATGTCCCTATCGAACACCTAAGTTATGACTACATCTAACTCTTAGTCTCTTTATATATTGATTGCGATAGCGACTTGAAATCTGATTAAAATTTTGGAATGATCATTGTCAAACCAGCGTTTAACTTAATTCAAATCTTTGGAAAAACAGTAACAATCGCATTCAAAATCTGCTCTGAACCGGCTACCATCCTTCGACTTATTTATATTTTTTTTATTTTTATTTATTTAACAAAAATCCACAGCCGTTCAAATACAATAAACTTATAAGTAAACTTAGAATTGAGCCCATGTAGGATTTTACTATGTAGAAGTTAAGATGTAAAAGACATTAAGGGCTGAACAAGGGCCAATGGCATTGAGAATTAGATAAAGAAAACAAATACGCGACGGGTATCGCGTCGAAGCAGACTGACGCATGCTCCCGCGCAGAGCCCCGCGGGGCAGCCCGAGCTCCGAGACCGAGAACATTATATAGAAAATATTACTAAACTCCTGAAATAATAACATTAAAAATAAAATAAAACAACCAAAAAATTTCCCTTTTTTTTTACCTATTTTTGCGTGTAAGTTTCATATAGGAAACTGATTTCGTCTCCGAGCGCTTGTTCATTTAGTTGAATAATAATGCATTGCGAAAAATATTTTTAAGTATTAAATATAACAGATATCCGGTAATTTTAAAATTCCATTCTTATTTCTAATAGACCTTTTATAAAATATAATTATCCTACATTTTTATGTTGTCTAGTTTAGCCTAGAATTGAAGCTAAAGATGCATTTTATGGATGCACTTAATTATTGAAATACAAATGTAGATAGATACACACACTCAGCTTGTTGTGTACAAGCTGAGTGAAAGTGAGGTTGTAAGTGTTTGTGCGTGTGCGTGTGCGTTGGGGGGGGGGGGGGGGGGTAAATTTGATTACGATCCGGATTAGAGATGTCAATCCGGTATTTAACCGATTGGTTAAATACCAAATGTGCACTGCACATGTGCAGGTGAACCCGTGGCCGGGGGTTTGAGTTAAATGCATCTTTTATCATAACTACTTGAGTTTGATTTATATTTGCTTTATTAGTTCCTCGTGGATTGTTAAAGAGTTCTACAGACGGATTTCCCGCTGATAGTTACTAAGGGATTTGGAAAAATATCGATGTAAATTATCATAATGGTTCTGAAACCTTTATTCTTCCGCGGTTTGGAAACAATTTCTGTGTACCGGGTCAAATTTACGAAAATATATTTATATATCGTAAAAATATAAAATATTTTATATCAAACACAGCGAAAAGCGAGAGCAAGTTTTGTGTTTTGGAGCCTCTTTCCTATCCCCATCACCCCTGCACGCGTAAAAAGTCAACTGACACAACTGCATTTTGTGGAGCCGTGAAAATTAAATTTAGAATGGTAAAATAGTTCATGTCACTTGTAACTTTCTTTCAAAAACATGGAAAAAGGCTAAAGATAAACTTAATTATAATATTTTATAAAATATTCGCAACTATGTGTGTGTACTAAATAGTATACAAAACGCCTTTTCTTATATGCGCCATTGGTTTTAAACGTGATATCGCGTGTTTTTTATCTGCAGTAGTGTTGACATGTAATACATATATAAATATCTAACCGATTTAACTGCACAATAGGCACAGTAGCGAGCATTTTACCGTGCCATTTTGGGTTTAACGGTTAATTTACAACTCAAGTCCGGATTGATGGCAGGGATAGATGTGCGCTACTGGGCTTGTTCACGTTTCCTTTGAATAAATTGGCCGAATAGAAAGGTAGTACTTTGAATTTTTAGTGAGTAAGACTGGGACGAAAGTGTTCGTCAGTTCCAGATTCAAAATTAACTCTATATTTGACAGTTCATTATTTGATCGTTGTCTACACAAGAGAGAGATGCTGTTCCTACAGAATAGAACAAGTTGTTAAGTTCTCTTGCCCTTAAGACCGTAGAGGTCAAACGGAAATTGTGAAGCAGTGGTTAGAGCCCTATTAGCCTTAACTAGGAATCAAACGTTCAATTAAAAAACCGGCCAAGTGCGGCTGCCTGCTCCTTTTCTCTTCGCCATATACTACATCAAGATAGTAGTACATATTGACATAGACTTCCCATAAACTCTATGTCAATATGTTGTACTAGGACAGAAAAATGAGAGATTTTGCGAAAGGATATGTATTTTTCTATATCAGTTTATTCCCGAGCGAAGCGAGAGCATTAAGACTGAGTCCTGACTGCAGTAAGGGATTTAAGCGTGCCCAATACAAAACAGCTTTAACCCCGAGGAGAATACTCTACTTTTCGCATTCCTGCAAGAGAATATAAAATTGGAATAGGAAAAAACTTCTGATAATTATTAATCACACAACAAAATGTACTTGACTTAACTAGTCGTCGCGGGGTAAAATGGCTTCTTTTATGCGCTAGTTGTACATACAATCTATTATCACCTATAGTAACATTATTTTTAATCGACATCAAAAAGGAAGTGGTTCTCAATGCGACTGTTTTTTAATGTTGTATCTTTGTTACGTGATTATTCCATCAATTATGGATTGATTTGGATGATTCTTGTTTTGATTGCTAGGCGATATTTCAGCGGTGGTCCCATATACATTTCATCAAAATTTATTAAGCGGTTTTAAAAAAAATCAACGAACATAAAAAATATATATACAGATGACGTTTTGGTTCTGGCAGCAAAAGTTTTGATGAGGATTTTTCATGTAGTACTTCATTCGCATTCCGACCGGGGGAAGAAATATGGCTTGAACTTGAAGTCGGTTTTTTTGACATTGTATTTTATTGATTGAATTGAATTGAATTATTTACCCATTTTTATGGTAAATTTGAAAAATTATATTGTCTTATATAAAATCTTATCTTTACTTCATCAATGTGATAAAAGCTGCATTAATTTGGTTAGTCAATAAGAGGTTGGCTACTTTACTTAAGCTTATGTTTAAACGATTACCAAAAACGCACCTATTTTACTACCAATAAATTCGAAATGACTTGAAATTGTGTTTGGATAAATGATCACCAAACTTCTTTTTATGTTTTGTGTACTTAAGTTTATGTTTTAAGTATTTTTTGTTGTTCTTACATGTTCAACCTAACACGAAGGATAAAGAGGGCTTCGCTTCGCCCACCCCCTTTACCCTTCACCTAAGCTACCGCAGTATTTTGCCCTGATATTTTTTGCAACTTTTGGTGTTCATTTATCCATTTTGGGTAGGAAAAAAATATTTTGGTGATCATTATATTTGTTGCCCTTTACTTATACAATACATACAAATGACCCGAATGGCCGAGTCGGCAGTAATCCTGCCTACGAGCCAATCGTCCCGGGTTCGAGTCCCGGTATATATTTGTTTGATAAGAACGGATGGTTGTTTATTTATCTTTTTTTTTTTTTTTTTTTTTGGAATTGATTTTTATGTTTTAGACTTTAGTCTTTAAAAAACTTTGCCTTGGGGGGCGGAACAGATAGTCCCCGCCACAATTGTTCTGTTTCACGTGAGTGCGTGCCCTACCGGGGGAGAGGCCCAACCTGGGAGGGTTGTGGTGAGTGGTGTGATTTAACGTAGCCGGGCACAACTAAGGTGTGTCGCTGCGTCTAAGTGTCACTTGTGCCGGCGTAGAGTGTACGGCGTCATGTGGGGTGCTTTCGGCTTGTGCAGTGTCTGGTGCGGGTGTTCTTGTTAGCCGCCTCCGCCTGCGCGTGCGTGGGCGGTGGATGTATAAGGGACGGGTGGGAAGAGTCGGGTCGGGGTTGTCTGTGTCCGGGGGTAACAGTAAATTTGATTGCGCCGTAATGGCGTCTTCCGGGTCTAAAAGGATGTTACGGGGGCGTCTTCTTGGTTGGGTTGCCTCGGGGTTTGCAGCGTAGTCAGCCGCGAAACGAATAAGGGGGTTGGAGTGATGTTGAGCTCTGTCGAAGTATCGAGTAGAAGCTTTTTTCATGAAGTCGCGGATGGTAGGCACTTTCAGGTCTTTGTGGAGATCAAAATTCCGCACGAACCATGGGGCACCCGTGGCTCGGCGTAGAAATTTATTTTGGAGGATTTGAAGACTGTCTATGTGGATTTTGGCTACATGCGCAAATACCACACTAGCATATGTGAAAATGGGACGGACGCAAGCTAAGTACAATCTTAGCTTATTACGTAAAGAGAGTTTGCTCTTAGATTGAATCAGCGCGTTAAGCCGACTTAGGATGAATTTGGCTCTATTCCTCACAATTTTAATGTGCGGTCCGAAGGTGAGACGGCTATCCAAAGTCACTCCAAGGTATTTCACTTGGCGAGTCCATGGAATAGCGCGTCCAAACAGGGAGATTTGTGGTAAACGAGACCACTCACTGAGTGTTGTGAAGCGAGAGAAGAATATAGCCTGGCTTTTTTCTGGGTTGAGTTCGATCCGCCACGTCTTGAACCAGTCGCCCAAGAGAGTGGCGGCAGTTTGGAGCCTTTTGACGACTATTTCTCTATTCCTACCAGAGTAATAGAGAGCAGTGTCGTCGGCGAAGAGGGCAAGCTGTACATTGTGATGTTTGGGGATATCACTAGTGAAGAGTGAGAATAAGAGAGGCGAGAGCACAGAGCCTTGTGGTACTCCCGCCTTGATTGGATGAGGTCTAGAGTGAGTGCCTTCCACTCTGTACCTAAAACTCCTATTGGAGAGAAAGTCTCTCACAATAAGAATTAATCTGTCAGGGAAATCCATGTTGTACAGCTTGTATATGAGGCCGTTGTGCCAAACCTTGTCAAACGCTTTAGCCACGTCGAAGAATAAAGCGCCTGTGCCTGTCGGCTTTCGCCGATTGAATCCGTCCAAGATAAATTCAGTTATCCTGTGTACCTGGTGGACACAGGAATGTCCGTTTCTAAAGCCGAACTGCTCGTCCGGGACGAGCCCTCGGCCGAAGGCTATCGCCTTCAATCGATTGTTTATCACCCTCTCATAAATCTTACCAAAAGATTTAAGGAGGCTGATAGGGCGGTAACTGGTTGGTTTCGATCTATCTTTACCCGGTTTATGTATCCCAATCACATCAGCTTCCTTCCATGCATCCGGGAACATACAAGTGGCAATGGCGGAATTAAGAATGGTCACTAGTAGGACTAGAAGGGGGTAGGAGAGATTCTTTAGAACCCGATTAGCAATTCCGTCAGAGCCTGGGGCTTTTTTGGAGTGAAGCTCCTTGATAATAAGATTGACCTCATTGATGCTAACTAGCTCTACAGTATCCTGGGGAGGAAGTGAGGAGCGTCTGGCGACTTCAGAGTCCACCAGGTCTACGTGAGACTGGTCAAAGGGTTCATTTGACAATGAACATTGGCTCTCTAGACTGTCAGCCAGACACTCAGCCTTGTTAGCATCCTCGAAAGCCTGTGATTGGTCAGGTCTGGAGAGTGCTGGGATATCCACAACCGCGTCCGATTTGAGAGTGCGCGCTAATCTCCAGTAAGCCTGATGATCTGGGGTTTATTTATCTAAGTATCATATTTATCTATATAAGTATGTGTATCGTTGTCTAGTACCCAAGTTACAAGGAATCATAATTATTTTTATTATTAAATACACCATTTTGCGAGATAGAGATATGAATTGTCCCACGATGTTGAATGTTCGTAAAGTTAAGTTTTATTTTGCAGTGAAATCGACGGCTTCGAGATCCTGGTGTCGGAGCTGCACAGGGTGTTCTCACATGAACACGTCAATGTACAGGATGTCCAGAAACTGATGCTAGGTTACAGCTCCAACACCTCGCACTGGCGGAAGTATGCCAAGTATGATAGGTTCAGGTGAGGAATCATGTGTACCACGAGTGAGAAAATGACGTGTTTTTTGACTTTATGGCTGTACAGTTAAGATTTAAGTTTTTCGTTGCTTAGTTTTAAAAATGGCGTGAGCTGAAAACCAGCGTTATGTAGCTGCTGCACGTAACACATGCTGAGCTCAAGCCATTTTGTCATAAACTACATCCTATCATTATATATATTTTTTTACTTTTTATTGTATGTTTATGTTTATGGCAAATAAATTTATTTTCTTTCTTTCTTTCTTTCTTTCTTTCTTTATTTCACGAGATCTTTTCCATCCCTGTAGTCGATGGTTGATCCAGTAGGTTAGATTTTGTCTGTCTTAGGTCTTTCAGCTTACATTCCCCTGTTTGTTAGTAGTTAGTAAGTCCATGTACCCTAAGGCCTTCCTTAGGTTCTCCCTCTAGTTTTTTTTTTTACACCATACTTGACCGAGCGAGCAATGGGCTCCATTTCGACAAGATAGGTGGCCGATTTTGCTTTCGTCTGCCTTTATGATGTGTGTCTGTCAGTTCCGGTCTAGGGGCCACAGTTTTCAAGCGATCCTCACAAAACTTGGCACACGTGTTCCTTGAATAAAAAGATTTTTTTTGTCGAAAGCTTTGGGGGGGGGGGGGGGAGGAGTTATGACGTCATTATTTTTTTGTATGTATTTTTTTCTTGAAACCTATCGTGTGGGATATCAAACTAAAGGGCTTCATGAGCCGGTTCTAAAAATATAAAACCAATATAAAAAGTTGAGACTCCTCGAAGTAGGAGACGGATTAGTAAAGAGGATCTATACAGACCATGAGAGTGAGTGAAATAGACTATAACTATTTTCGTGACAAGTCAATAGATATTGTATTTTAAATCGCAAAATGTAGTTTACAAAGTTATTGGTGCGGCTACTTTACTACTTGATTTTGATTGAATCTAAAATACTTACCTATAAATTGGTTCACAGTCCCCCCTGTTAGCGAGGTCTACTGCCCACAGGGCCACTAGTAACTAATAGTGGTTTAGGAATGTTTTTTTTTGCGAGGGCTAACCCCTTAGGCCTTTAGCAAAGTTATGGAGATTTGAAGGTTTACTGCGATGTAGACCAAGACTGAAAATTAAAATTAAAAAAAATGCTGGATGAACCGATGATTGAATTTGCAGCTCCTGCTTAACAGGCGAGCGTGTGACCACTATACCATAAACATGCATAACATAAACATAAACATTTACAGGCACATACATTGCTTCTGGCCCCAAACTAGGATACCCTGTGCCGTGGGAGCCAGAAACGGCAACGTCACACACATATAAACATCCAAGACCTGGGGTGTTTTTTTTTTTTACCCCCAGCCGGGGATCGAACCCGGGACCTCCCGCATAGGCAGACCCACAACCACTGAGCCACAGAGGTCGTTCATACCGTATGGACGTTTTTGAATATGTATGTTATGTATGTATGTTTATCTGTTCCCCCAGTACAGCATCTTGGCAGGAGTCGTTTTTTATTTCATAGGGTTTGAACTTTACTACCCATCAATAAGGTTCCAAATCGCGGCCCATGTTTGATTTCCCCACAGATGGGAGGATCAAATCATAAATTAACAAAGGTTAGAAGCATCTTTATCGACCGCTGTTTATAGGTTTCATACTCTCTAGAGTAGTCAGGTAAGTCTATTATCAAGAAACCAGAGTTTATGGTCATGCTCACTAAAATGTCTTTGCTTGCGGCGGCTCTGTGTAGCAGGTTGCTCCCCTCCCTCAAATATGGCGAGGGAGGTGACGGCCGGTGCACAAGTTATACTCGTGAACGGGTGCTGCTTGGGGGGACTGGTCCAGTCTGGTTTCTCATAAGTTATGTTCATTACAGCTTTTGTTTGTTCTTATTTATTGTTTTTGTAAAATTGTTATTTCGAGACAGCTTATTGGCACTTATAGATACAATTTTATAATATTGTCAATTGACTATATTATTTTGGCTAGTATTTTATCGCACATTAAAAAATACTGATTTGCACAGCAAAATAGGATCAGCAAAAATACTTTTTATGTTTTAAATATTTTATGTGCGCTCAAGTTTATGTTTTAAGTATTTTTTGTTGTTCTTGCATGTTCAACCTAACGCGAAGGATACAAGAGGCTTCGCTTTGCTCACCCCCTTTACCTAAGCTACCGAAGCATTTTGCCCTGATATTTGCTGTGAAAATCAGTTTTTTTGATGTGCAGTTTAATATTTCCCAAAAAATAATAATTAAAAAAATTACATCCCCGTATAGTTTCTTGGTGCTATATTCTCTGACGGACGTATTTCCGAAGCACTGGTAGAACCTTTTCCTGCGCGAGATTCAGCCATGAATCACTACTTGAAAGGGAAATTTCCTTTTTCAAACTCAAACCATAATCGGTTACTCATTGTAGTTGATCGTATTTGATTATTTTTTTATTTTTCTCTATTTATATGAGTTAGCTTAGATGGTTTGGTCAAGTGGAAAGGATGAATGAAAGGAGATTGACGAAACAGATTTATACAGCGGGTGTGGAAGGAGCCGTCGGACGGGAACGCCCAAGAAGGTCCTATAAAGACCAAATCGGCGATTTGTTAGTGAAGGGGCAAACACGAAGTACCCGTAACCGGCGAGCTTGCATGAAGAGACTTATGAATGTTGAGGAAGCGAGAGATGTATGCCAGGATCGTAGCAGGGGAGGTCTTTGGTCTCTGCCTGCCCCTCTTCCGGGAAATAGGCGAGAGCATATGTATTGCATAAGTGCATTATTTTGCCTGCTTGCAATAAATGATTTGAGTTTTGGGTTTTTCACGAATGGCTTTGTTTGGACTCCAGGTATACTCGCAACCTGGTGGACGCTGGTAACGGAGCCTTCAACATCATGATCCTATGCTGGGGCGCGGGCCATGCATCAGCTATCCACGACCATGCGGATTCTCACTGCTTCATGAAGCTGCTGTCGGGCAGCATGGAGGAAGTCAGGTACCTACTAAAACAGGTCTCTTCTTTATTGGTTGAGCGTCTGTCTGGCACGAAATTAGAGCAGCAGCTTACGTTTGATCGTGGAGCATATAAATATACAGGATTAAAGTCGTTCATGATAATAGTTGACATGACAGCGTCTCTGTCACTGACGTAATAAGGTTGAATTTAGTTTGGCCGAGTGCACCTATTATTTTGATCCGAGTTTAGTTAGGTCATTTTACTCTACATATTCATCATAAATATGCTTATCTTCATTTGCTTTTTTCGCTTGACCATACACTCACCAACTGCAGAAGTTTTAACTTCTACACATGATTGTAGAATTTTCACGCTAGAATACCAAGTGTCTTTAGCCATGTGAAGATTTTTCAAGGGCACCAAACTGAGAAAACCATTTTGAGATAATTGTGTTCTAGTGCAAACCAGTCCCATCTAGAAATATAAAAGGATTTCTGGAATATCCGCTGCCGTAACACTTTCTGGAGCGGCAGTAGTTTTTTCAAATGACATTCAAAAAGTGTTCGTAAGAATTTTTGAGATAAATATTTTGAAGTTGAAATTTTGAAGTTTCGTTCAAAAATAGAATGTACTTCAATTGTTTTACAGCAATTTTTTATAGAACCCTGAGATGAATGAATCTTTTTGGGTAGAATTCCCTTTCCCGTTAAGTTAGGTGTCCTGTAAAATTGTCAAATGCTAAAAAGTTTTCCCGTCAAGTCAACAAAGCCATTATTTATAAAATTGAATTGATTTTCTCAGTTGTCAGTCGGGACGTAAACAAATATTGATATTAGGTATTAGGTATATTTTTCATTTCTATCCATTTTCATCATCATTTAGATCCTCCGTGGTCTAATGGGTTAACGCCTGCTTCTCAGACAGGAGATGCTGGTCCGATTCCTGACCATGTACCAATGAGACAGTTACGCCCGGTTTCTGAAAGGAAAATTAACTGGGACAGCTTGTTAAACTCTTGTTAAACGCATTTCAGCTAATCACATGCCGCTATTTTGAATTAACGATCGATTAATCGCTTGTTACATTTGACAACTCTTTCGGAAACTGGGGGTTATTAATATATCTTAAGTACATTATACGGACGTTCTAACAGTGATGGAAAAATCGTGAGGAAACCTTCATTACTTCAAAGCCGTGGCGATGAGTTAGCCCCCTGTCACGTAAAATGGAGTATTGAATAACTGGCTCAAAGTGGGCACATTTGTGCCTCTGCCACCCTTATGTGTTGTCATTTCTATAAAGTAATATCAAATTCCTAAGAAATCCTGATTAGAACAAGGCAATCACGCCTAGTGTAATAAATGAGCTCAAGGTCTACTGAAGAAGAAGATGAGCCACCTAAAATCTTTAGCACTGCAGCAGAATTTATCGTAAGTTTTACAATTAATATTATTTGGGAGCTGTGCTAAATTAAATTTACGTAAAAACTGTAAATAAATGTCTATAATTTTATAGTGAAGAGTTATTTACGGCTGTCTTTTGCTCAATTTTCTGGAATGTCTTTGTTTGTTACGAATGATCATTTGTGACATTGTTTTTTTTTTTCGTTTAGAAACAACCAGACTCAAGGAACCGTTCAAAAATATAGTTCGAGTTATGTCACGATGGGTGTTATTTTAAACATTCTTCATCAGTGGTGATTTCTGGATAGAAAGACCAAAATACTTCATCAGTTGGGATTTCTGGATAGAAAGACCGAAAATCTTCATCAGTTGGGATTTCTGGATAGAAAGACCAAAAATCTTCATCAGTTGGGATTTCTGGATAGAAAGACCGAAAATCTTCCTCAGTTGGGATTTCTGGATAGATAGACGAAAAATCTTCATCAGTGGGGATTTCTGGATAGAAAGACCAAAAATCTTCATCAGTGAGGATTTCTGGATAGAAAGACCAAAAATCTTCATCAGTTGGGATTTCTGGATAGAAAGACCGAAAATCTTCATCAGTGGGGATTTCTGTATAGAAAGACCAAAAATCTTCATCAGTGAGGATTTCTGGATACAAAGACCAAAAATCTTCATCAGTGAGGATTTCTGGATAGAAAGACCAAAAATCTTCATCAGTTGGGATTTCTGGATAGAAAGACCGAAAATCTTCATCAGTGGGGATTTCTGGATAGAAAGACCAAAAATCTTCATCAGTGAGGATTTCTGGATAGAAAGACCAAAAATATTCATCAGTGAGGATTTCTGGATAGAAAGACCAACAATCTTCATCAGTGGGGATTTTTGGATAGAAAGACCAAAAATCTTCATCAGTGGGAATTATTGGATAAAAAGACCAAAAATCTTTATCAGTAGTGATTGCTGGATAGAAAAACTAAAAATCATCATCAGTGGGGATTTTGCAAGTTACCCATTTACACTAACAACAACAAGTTTAAACCAAACATGATGCAAGTGAACCGAAGTATTTCTATCTTAATTGCATGCTAACAATATTTACATTGAGATAATTAAGTTATTATAAGAACATTAAGATAAACATGTCGTGTTTTTGTTATTCAAGTATTGAATGCGTGAATGGAAAGGCCTGTTGGGTGAAACCATTTATAAGCAAGCATTTTACAGCTGTCTTCATAACAAATATTTTCGAAAAACAATTCGGAATCTAGTAGTAGCTAAATACCAGATGGCACGACATATTCCTTTAGTTACGGAACGGCTTCCACACATAAACATAAATCATCAGAGGTTATTTTTAGGGGTAACCTTAATTACCCGCTAAATGTATATAATATATATGTCACCGGAAAATAATACGATCCGCAAGTTTATAAAGTTCCTATTTTTTTTTTCGCAAGTTTATAAATATACTAACCTAACCTAACCTAACCTAACATAACCTAACCTAACCTAACCTAGCCTAATATAATCTAGAAGGAAGTTTATAAATTTCCGAGGAAATTTATAAACTTGCGGATCGTATTATTTTCCGGTGACATATACATTTAGCGGCATTAAATTATATAAGTATAAATAAACGTTTTTCAATCGATTTCAAAATGGCGGAGATTCTCAATTCGTCTGTTGTTTTTGTATCATTGTTACGCGATTACTCTGTCAATTATGAACCGATTTTGATGATTCTTGTGTTGATTGGTATGTCATACTTCAGAGGTGATTCCATACAAATTTTATCAAAAATGTTTTAGCGATTTTTGAAAAAATCGACAAAGACAAAACAAATATCGTCATATGACGTTTTGGTTTGTGGTTCCGTGCAGTAAAAGTTTTGATGAGGACCTTTCATGAACACAGACTTCACGCGCATCCCGACTGGGGTGGGGAGGAAGAAATAGGGCTTGAACTTGAAGTCGGTTTTATTTATGTTTTTAACTTGGTTAAATACTGGCGTTAAATATACATAGGATTTAACCTCTCAAAAATCGAGGTTAGTTGGGAAGGGACGCGATTTTGAACATTATGCCATAGTAATAAAATTTAAAACCAATAACGGAAAATTGGCTTTAGCTAACGCTGGTGGTATGCAAGACGTACACTACTATATTATTAAGGGCTGAACAAAGGCCAATGGCATTGAGAATTAGACAAAGAAAACAAATACCCGTCGCATCGCGTCGAAGCAGACTGACGCATGCTCCAGCGCAGAGCCCCGCGGGGCAGCCCGAGCTCCGAGACCAAGAAAATTATAGAAAATATTACTAAACTCCTGAAATAATAACATTAACAATAAAATAAAACAACAAAAAAAATCCCTTTTTTTGCCTATTTTTGCGTGTAAGTTTCATATAGGAAACTGATTTCGCGTCCGAGCGCTTTTTCATTTAGTTGAATAATAATGCATTGCGAAAAATATTTTTAAGTATTAAATTATAACAGATATCCGGTAATTTTAAATTAAAAGTCCATTCTTATCTCTAATAGATCTTTTATAACATATATATATCTAACATTTTTATGTTGTCTAGTTTAGCCTAGAATTGAAACTAAAGATGCATTTGTTTGTTCGCGCCCCCTGGCGCTGGCCATATTTAATCCCTTAACTAGTAGTAGTAGGATTTAAATAAGTATCTACTACATAAGTCTCGTGGACCTCGGCCTAATGATGAAATCTGTAGACTTACCAAAGTCGCAGACGTGGGTACGCGGTTCGCGGGGCTCAACTGGCTATGGGGTTCAAGTTCAAGTTCAAGTTCAAAGATTCATAATAGCACTAAAATTGAGACTCAACGAACGTCATAACATAATCAAGCAAGCATAATATAACATTAAGTGGGCGCCCAATTATTACATTTCATAATTCATAATTCTTTATTGCACACACACACATATTAAATTTAAAAGGTTACATTAGAAGAAATCATATGTACAAAGGCGAGCTTATCTCTAAAAAGAGATTTCTTCCAGCAAACCAAGGCATGAAAGGGATATGTATCATGAAAGGGTAGGCAGTGTACACTATTTAATATCTAATCTATACTAAAATACATATATAATATAAAATACGGAAAATAAAATACTTACATACCAGACTACTAAATACAATACATACATATACCTGCAAATACAGTTTATATATTATAATGATATACATACCATATATAACTTTCACGAAAGAGAAAGGAAGTGCTCTTTTACCCGGTTTTTGAAAGAGACAAGAGAGGGACTCTCTTATAGTGCTAGGTAGTGCGTTCCACAGTCGAACCGCCTGCAGCCTAAATGAATGCTCATAGTACATAATATATAGGGTGCAATGAACTGGTTTAATGCCAGATGTCGGTGTCTTGTAAAAAGTCATTAATTTTGTAGTAGGCCTTAGTGCAAAAAGTGTGCTTTATACATTTGTTTATACGAGCTTCACAGCAGGGTGGCGTTGTTGGTCGGAAGAGAGGACGGGAGGTGGACCAAAGCAGCAGCAGGGTGGCGGCCGCGAACAGGGAAATAAGCAGTGGGCAGACCACCCCGGCCCGATGTTCAGATGATATTGTCGAGGTGGCTGGTAGACAGTGGATCAGACTGGCGGGGGATGGATGCGGGTGACGTGCTTTGGGATAGGCCTATGCCCAACAGTGGGATGATACGGGCTGATATGATATGAAGACATTATTGACATACTTTTTTTTTTCTTCTTCAGATACGACTGGCCACAACACGTCCAACCGGAAGTGCGCAAAAAACTGAAAAACAACAGCAAAACTCGTCGGCGGTGCTGCTCCGACAGCGAGGACCGCCTCAACTTGAGCGGGAAAGATGCTAGACCCAAAATGAACTGTCAGAATGACAGCTGTCACAACTTTGGCGGCAGAATCGACGATGACGCCGAAAATGACCGCGATTGTAAAAATGGCGGTGATTGTAAAATTGGAAATGGCGATTGCTGTCAAAATAGTAATGTTAAGATGGGCGTCTATGATTCTGAGAATATGGTGGAGATAGGACGCACTCGGTTAGAGTTGAATGATGTTTGTTATATTAACGGTGAGTTTTTTTTGTATTAAGTTTAATTAAACATGTATTATTGATCGAGCGAACGAAGCGTCCAGTTTCGAGTTGGCCAAAAATGCCTGTGTCCGTCTGTCCGTTCTCGCCTGCAGGTCTCATTTTTCTACCGATTTTGACGAAAATTGGCAAACAAGTTTTTTGTTTTTTTTTGTCGATCGCCATTTACGATTCGGAGGAAAATAGTGGAAGAAAGGGGGGAAGTTAGCTGTGGCGTTATTTATCGATGGATTTAAATAAAATTTGATAGGCACACTAAGCACTTCATTCCACACAAAATGTTGCGAAAAAAAAAAACAAGGGGTAGTGGTGGGGGAACTACTTCGGGGTATTTTCAACCCCCCTGTAAAGTACGTTGTAGATAAAACTAGACACCTGTATTTTATGTGATGTGAGTTAGTTATTGTTATAAAGCCACAATTTAAATAGGCAAATTCCTAAAATTCAGTCAATTAGAAACAATATATTGGAATCGAAAGCCTTTCAAATTTTCGTCATTTTGTCACTGACTGACTCAAAGTTCAAAAGTGTTTATTATTTGAAATGGCAATTAAAGGTTTTCTTATATCTAATTTAGGTTAGTTCTATGTTTAGGGCGACATATTATAATAACTCCTGCACTAGTGAGAGACCGTCCCAAGTTATAATCTGGAGAATAATCTACAAACTAATGGTAGTCTAAAAACATAATTATAAATAGTAGATCGTACAACGAGGGCATACAACACGCCATTTCACTCGAGACCTTGATATAGTTAAGTCGAGGGCTTGTCGAGGGTAAATGGGGTTTATGATCGAGATATACACACTGCTTTTCACTTCAATGGCGAGATAATGAAGCAATAGTATACAATAAAATACATTTTCTTTAGATTTCTGCGGCAATAACTGTTCAACAACATTTTTCACTTTCCTTTCCATTAAAGTATTAGGGTAAACTGTAATTTCCTCTTCACTCGACGACATTATTAAAAGCTGATCGTAAACAACAATAGTTAAACAGCAACAAATTGCAAAGAATAAGAAGAGCTTCCCGCCAATTTTTTTTCTTTTTTTTTTAAATTTTCTACATGTGAAATTAGACTAAGATACTAAATCTGCAAGTCATTTAATGGTTCGGTACGTTTTCGACTTCTATTTTATCTATTTTAATTTAGTAATAGAAAACACGAATGTGAAATTTATTCAAGCAAATCAAACAAAATAACAATTTTATCCTACGAAGTTTTATTGTGCGAGTGGGTCATTATCTCAGCTTTTAAAACAATTTTACTTTGTGCACTAGAGCATAAAATTGGCATTTTGTGCAGCATACATCCAGCACTACTGCTGCTTACTATATGATGCGTCAGTTGATAAACTAACGGTTAAAACTGTTAAATAGTAAACTGGTTTAAACTTGAATTGCAAACGAAAGGGCATACACTGCAGTAGCTTAGGTAAAGATTAGAGGGGGCGATCGCTTGTACTATCTTCTGAAGGAAATGTGATAAAATTTGCAATAAAACGTTGTTTATCTTAAATCTCTAACTTCTATAGTTTAGAAATATATATATATATATAAAAGTGTAGTACTTAGTTTTGCATGCCAGTGTATCTATATATAATAGACAGATGAAATATACGTCCATATAATGTACGAAAGATAAATAACTTATCTGAGGCTAGTAATAATACCTATTTCTGTGTTCAGATGCGCTCGGCCTCCACCGGATGGAGAACCCCTCCCACGTGGACAGTGCCGTCACCCTTCATCTGTACTGCCCTCCGTTCGACAGCTGCAGGGTCTTCGACGCGTACACCGGGAAGCCCACGCAGGTCTCCGTGACGTTTACCAGTATGTACGGGCAGCGGGTAAAAATGGTAAGTCAAAAGAATATATATGCACTAGTGGCCCTGTGGGCAGTAGACCTCGCTAGCAGGGGGGACTGTAAACCAATTTATAGGTAAGTATTTTAGATTCAATCAAAATCAAACAATTAATACATTTTGCGATTTAAAATACAATCTATTGACTTTCACGAAAATAGTTGTAGTCTATTTCACTCAATCTCATGGTCTGTATAGATCCTCTTTACTAATCCGTCTCCTACTTCTAGGAGTCCAAATTTGGTATGCTTTGAAAATATTTCTTCGATTTTTAGAAAACAGGCGGCCGAAAGGTTTTAGTATATTTTTAGCACCGGCTGATGAAGCCCTTTAATTTGATACCCCACAAGATAGGTATCAGAAAAGAAAAAAACAACCATACATAAAATTATTGACGTCATAACTCCGACGACCTGATGATGTCGTCGGACCATCATTGTGGTGGTCTGCCCACTGGCCTTGTCGCCCCGTGCCACCACTCTGCGACTGCTTTGGTCCACCGTCCGTCTTCCCGTCTAGCCAAGTGTCCTGCCCATCTCCACTTCAATCTCGTCATCCATTTGCCTACATCTGCGACCTTCGTTTTCCGTCGTATTTCGACGTTTTGCACACGATCAACGAGAGAGATATCCAACATGGAAGGCTCCATCGCTCGTGCTACTTTTATTATATGCACATTATGCTTTGTGAGCGTCCATGTTTCAGCTCCATAGGTGAGGATGGGCAAGACACCTTGGTTATACACCTTACTATACACCTGGTTATACACCTGAGTATGCTAGTTCAAAAAATCCTCAGTGAGTAAATTAAAATCCCCAGCGACTCAGTGGACAGGGAAAATTTAGCGAGGATTTCTGGAATAACTCCTGGTTAATTTGCCAGAAAATCTTTCATTATTAGTAACCCTTTTTTTGTATTTTCAGGTTCATGGAGTCAACAATGTAGCAGACAGCCAACAGTAAAATGGTAGCTCAAGATGGCGGCATTTAAAATTGCCGAAACATCCATTTCATTAAATCAAAGAAATAATATACTAGGTCTCTTATAGTAGTTTATGTGACTGATAAATAATGGAGGGCATTAAAACTCGAGAGTAGGTTTAATAAAAATATCACTCAAGGGTTTTAATGCCTAATTATATACAGTTACATACACTAGTTTATCTACACACAAATCATAAGCGTTCAGTTGTTAGCTTGTTCATTAGTACCATGGAGCAAGAATTAGAATATTATTATTCTAATACTTGCTCCATGGTAGTACCAACTTCACAGACAAACTAGGGGCGGCACGCAGGCGGGCATAATGTATCAATATTCAGATAAGAAATTAGTTTTTACCAAGAAGTATATCATTATGCTGGTCTTAACGTGCGGTTTTTGGACGCAGTAAAGAGGGTTTATGATACGCGTGTAGATAACATCTATAAGATTAGTGAATACTTCTTCATGTTTATGTTTCTAATTTCTAAAGACTTCAGTGCCTATTTTAATAAACAATTACTTTTTTCTGGTTATTATTTATTTTTCATTGATAAATGAATACTCAACTACGCTATGGAAATGAATGTAAAAATAATTCAAACCTATTTATTTGCATATTGAACGACATTGTGTCAAATATTATACTTTTATTTTTTTAATACCTTGTTTCATTTTAATAAGTAAATCTGTCTTAATAATACTTTTCACTGTATAATAGACTTGTTTAATCTAATTTGACAACTCTTCACATATCAGCTCTTTTCATAGGTTTAGAACGCCTGATACTAATATGACAGCTTAAAAAATCGAACTGTCAAATTAGTAAGAGACGCCCTGAACAAAGTAGAAATAAGGATTAATAAACATCTTTTCACAGCCTGAGGTCACAGCTTTCTTAATATATCAGTCTAAAGTTACTTATAACTACAAGGCAACTTTATAATCACGTGCAGGTACGTCATTCACCGTTTGGTTAGCGAAATTAAAATTCACCCCGTAATCATAAATTCCTTTATGATCGGTCCAAATCATCCACATTTCTAAACATTATGCCTGTACTTCTCAACATACTTTTCCACCAACTCCTTGTCCATCTTATCCCAGGGCGAGAAGATCTTCACTCTATCATTCTGGGCCTCTAGATTTTCCCTGACACACCCCGCATTGTAGATGAGGTCACATGTTTTAGTCTTATCATTGAAGTGTAGACCTTCTGAGCATGTTCCTTCGACTTGCGTCGCTCCGTGGCATCGCCAGAATTTGTCGCAGTGGGTTTCATGTGCCCATGGCCCATGATTGCAGGAATCTGCGCATCTAGTACTTCCGTTCTCTTCGCTTCCATTCTCGGTAGTAGGTGCAGAAGTGGTAGTGGATATCACGGCAGCTTCAGTAGACTGAGGGGCGGAAGTAGTGGTGCTCTCTTCGCTGCTCTCTTCAGCATTGTTAGCACACCCTGCGGTTTCTGGCCAGTCACAGACCTGCAGGGTAAATAGCCATTAAATTATAATGGACGGTATTTTTGATGGTAACAAGTATTTAACTTTAAGGACACATACGAAATGCCTTCAGACCTTTAAGCTGAAAGGAAAGATGGGCCAACTTCGCCACTGAATTTGGGTCGTTATGATAAACCGCTCTCACTCTTCTCAGCTATGTCACAATCACGTTTTCGCCATATGACATCTGTGATTTTCATGAGCTTGAGCTAGCCCTCAGAGCTGAGAGCTTTTTATTGTTATGGGCCTGATGCCACAAGATACTAAGCGCATAGGCTAAGGGGTTTAAGCCCCCCCCCACCAAATGAAAACACGACCACGTTAATGATTTTGAAGTTTATGTATGAAGTTTGCACCGATGGATGTAATTATAACTTGAAAGATAAAAATAAAATAACATCTGGTTACCAACTGGGAACTTGACCAAAGCCATCGTTGGCTAAGAGCTAAAAGTCGTCAACAGTATAGTGGAATACTATAAAATCTCCCAAATGTCCATTCAGCTGTGGGGCCATCAACATCATTTTTCATAAGTTTTGAACTTAAAATAGAGGTGAGTGATACACTTAGCAAGACGGGATGGCTTGATGACGGAATACTAAAACAGTCACAGAGCGTCAGCGGTTGCCAAGGGATGTGTGTAGACCACCTACCCAATAGGCTGACGATATCATTAAGTCGACAAAAGCACACTGGAAGCGACTGGCATAGAACCGTGAAGATTGGCGCTGTAGCTAAGGGACCTATGTTTAGCAGTGTGTCGGTCGATGTGGGTTGAACATGATGATGATGATGATGAATCGTACTGACCTGAATAGCCGGGTTGAAGTGAGTACCAGGAGCACAATCTCGCTCCACCTTTACTCCATTGACGCATTGATAGAACTTGCCACATTCAGCCTCATCAGGCAACAACTGATGGACATTCCAGTCGGCAGGACAGCTGTTGTCTTCTACTTCCGCACTTGCGTTCTCTTCACTTCCATTGTCGGTAGTAGGTGCAGAAGTGGTAGTGGTGCTCTCTTCAGTGCTGGATGAGTTAGAGCATCCTGCGTCTTCTGGCCAGTCGCAGACCTGCAAGGATAATGGCGATAGTAACGGCGAGTATACACACACATACATACACATAGAGGTGGGTGGGACACGTATCTAGACGGAATGACAGTGGACCAAAGCAGTCACGGAGCTGCTGCCAAGGGGGAGTGTGTAGACCACCTACCAAATATGATAATATCATTAAGTTAACAGGAGCTCACTGGAAGCGGCTGGCATATAACCGTGAAGATTGGCGTTATGGATGAGGGACCTATATTTAGCAGTGTGTCGGTCGATGTGGGTTGAACGTGACAATGATGATGATGATGAATCACACTGACCTGAATAGCCGAGTTGAAGTGAGTGCCAGGAGAACAATCTCTTTCAACCTTGTCTCCATTGACGCATTGATAGAACTTGCCACATTCAGTCTCATGAGGCAACAGCTGGTGGATGTCCCAGTTGGCAGGGCAGCCGTTGTCTTCTACTTCCGCGCTTCCGTTTCCGCTTCCGTCCTCTTCACTTCCATTTTCAGAAGGAGGTGCGGAAGTGGTAGTGGAAATCACGGCATCTTCAGTAGTTTGAGGGGCGGAAGTAGTGGTGCTCTCTTCAGTACTGTCTGAGGTGGTGCAACCTGCGTTTTCGGGCCAGTCGCAGACCTGCAAGGAAAATGGCGATTAAATTATAATGAACGGCATGTTAATAGTCCACGTGTTGTGCTTCAAAGACAAATAAGAAATGATTTAACCTTACAGGAAGAGATGGGTGAACTTTGCCACTCGTAATTGACTGAGCAAGTGTTGCGAACGAAGCGTCTCCGTTCAGTTTGGGAAATAATGCTTTCGTATGTCTGGATCTCTGCTCAATTTTTGTCCGGCTATTCTCTTTACAGGTCGCATTTTTCAACTAATTCTTGTGAATTTTTGTGAGCAGGTTTGATAATTATATGTTTTTTTTGTCGATTCAGTAGTTGGAAAAATTAAAAAATGGCGGAGATATCGGTTGAAAATTATAACAAAAAAAAACACTACAGCCCAAACGGCTTGACAGATTTTAACAAGTAAATTGTCGTTGGATTCATGGAGACCAAGAGAGTGGTGGAATGGATAGGCTGCATAATTTTAATGAAACGTCAATAGGTTGGATTTTAGATCACAAAAGTTATTGGTGCTACTTTCTTACTCCATGTAACCAGGGGCATTCATCAGTTTGTACGTAGTATTGAAAGAAATTGAAGTTTTACTCAAAACTGCTTATAATCTGTTCATTATTTTGACAACCTTCTTAGAGCAAAGTTGACCTTGCCGCGCTACTTGAAAAGGCACCAGAAAAGTTTTATGGAAATTCATTGCTGGTGAGTTTAACTACAAGCTATTTCCTGTGAAGATTCATAATTGTCGAGTTTTGTTTCAAAAATGCAAGTGCAAACACATTTTATTCATAATTTGGCTGTGTCAATACAGGCAGCCTAGAAAAAAAACGAAAGCGCGAAGAAGAAACAATAGCGCAGTGCGGAGTTTTTTTTGCAATTTTCCATAATGTGTTCCATAAATTTTTGTGATAATTAAATTTAAGTTTGAGTAAATCACTACACAAGCCTTGGTCCGCAAGAACTGCACTGCTAGCCACGATAAGATGGCTTCTCTACATTGGACCACTGTAGGGGAGAAGGGCGTAGAAACTACCACAGATTGATTTTTAGATCTCTTTATACAAATATTAGCAGAATACATTATAAGCAGGAATAAATAATTACAAAATTAATAACAGCAAGGTCTGTGTTCAGCCAGATTAACCCCATACAGTCCCGTCATTTAAGTAATCTTGAACATTGTAATATCCCTTTCCCGACAAAGTCGCTTTAACATGCTTTTTAAATTACTCAAATGGCAATTGTAACATCTCTATCTTGTTGGGTATCTTGTTGTAGTAGAAAATGCACTAACCCTTGAAGGAATTTCTAAACTTCGCGAGTCTAAACCGGGGCGCAAGTAGTCTGTGATAATTTCTTAGGTTAACATAACCGTGAAGATTGGCGCTTTAGCTAAGGAACCTATGTTTAGCAGTGTGTCGGTCGATGTGGGTTGAACATGATGATGATGATGATGAATCGTACTGACCTGAATAGCCGGGTTGAAGTGAGTACCAGGAGCACAATCTCGCTCCACCTTTACTCCATTGACGCATTGATAGAACTTGCCACATTCAGCCTCATTAGGCAACAACTGATGGACATTCCAGTCGGCAGGACAGCTGTTGTCTTCTACTCCCGCACTTACGTTCTCTTCACTTCCATTGTCGGTAGTAGGTGCAGAAGTGGTAGTGGTGCTCTCTTCGCTGCTCTCTTCAGTGCTGAATGAGTTAGAGCAACCTGCGTTTTCGGGCCAGTCGCAGACCTGCAAGGAAAATGGTGATAATAATGAGTATACATAGTTAATTACTGCCGTGGCGGGGAAAGTCTACAATTGCAGGACCAGTATTGAGTTTGGATGATGCGAGTCAGGCAATTACCATTTTGCGGAAATTTGGCGGAGTACATTCAAATTCCATTTCACTGTCTTAAGAACTAATTATAATTTATTCAATAAAATAGTTGTTCTCAACAGCTTCTTTTTAGCTTTTCAGTTTGTCTTCAGAAGGTATTTTTCGTACGCTTTTTTAAGGCAAAGGTAACTTGATGATACGGCCTTGTGATGGTATATGCCCGATTTTTGAGTGTGCAGTGCAGACCTACTAAATGGTCTGAGGTAGCATTAACTCAACTGGATCTCACTGGAAGTGGCTGGCATATATCCGTGAAGATTGGCGCTATAGAGAAGAGTTCTATGCCTAGGAATGTGTCGATGTAGGCTGAGAATCCTGATGATGATGATGGTGAATCATACTAACCTGAATAGCCGGGTTGAAGTGAGTTCCAGGAGCACAACTTATCTCAACCTTGTCTCCATTGACGCATTGGTAGAATTTGTCACATTCCGTCTCATGAGGCAACAACTGGTGGATATTCCAATCGGCAGGACAACCGTTGTCTTCTGCTTCCCCACTTCCGTTCTCGTCACTTCCATTCTCTTCACTTCCGTTCCCGGTAGTAGGTGCGGAAGTGGTAGTGGACGTCACGGCAGCTTCAGTAGACTGAGGGGCGGAAGTAGTGGTGCTGTCTTCGCTGCTCTCATCAGTGCTGTTTGAATTAGCGCAGCCTGCGTTTTCTGGCCAGTCACAGACCTGCAAGGAAAATGGCTATTAAAATATGATGGACGGCATTTTTTGTATAACACTTGTTACCCAGAACCACAAAACGATCAGTAGGCAAACCACGAGCCAGATGGACAGTTGACGTCATCGCCTTGGCTGGTAGGTAGTAGATGCGGGGGGCTCAGTACTGGAACAAGTGGCATGTTCAAGAAGAGGACTTTACCCAATACTAGGTGATTGTTGCCTGATTTAATGTATTATTGATATAATTATACTAACTTGTATTTCCGCGTTGAAGTGAGTACCAGGAGCACAATCTATCTCAACTTTGTTTCCATTGACGCATTGGTAGAATTTGTCACATTCCGACTCATGAGGCAACAACTGGTGGATATTCCAATCGGCAGGACAACCGTTGTCTTCTGCTTCCCCACTTCCGTTCTCGTCACTTCCATTCTCTTCACTTCCGTTCACGGTAGTAGGTGCGGAAGTGGTAGTGGACGTCACGGCAGCTTCAGTAGACTGAGTGGCGGAAGTAGTTGTGCTGTCTTCGCTGCTCTCATCAGTGCTGTTTGAGTTAGCGCAGCCTGCGTTTTCTGGCCAGTCACAGACCTGCACGGAAAATGGCGGTTAAAATATGATGGACGGCATTTTCAGTAGTACACGTGTTACCCAGAACCACAAAACGACTAGTGGGTAAACCACCAGCCAAAAGGACAGTTGACATAATCGCTTTAGCTGGCGAGCAGAGGATGCGGGAGGCACAGGACTGGAACAGGTGGCATGTTGAAGAAGAGGACTTTACCCAGTATCACGTGATTGCTATCTGATTGAATGATTAATTGATATAATTATACTAACTTGAATTTCCGCGTTGAAGTGAGTACCAGGAGCACAGTCTATCTCAACCTTCTCTCCATTGGCACATTGGTAGAATTTGTCACATTCCGTCTCATGAGGCAACAACTGGTGGATATTCCAATCGGCAGGACAACCATTGTCTTCTGCTTCCCCACTTCCGTTCTCGTCACTTCCATTCTCTTCACTTCCGTTCCCGGTAGTAGGTGCGGAAGTGGTAGTGGACGTCACGGCAGCTTCAGTAGACTGAGGGGCGGAAGTAGTGGTGCTGTCTTCGCTGCTCTCATCAGTGCTGTTTGAGTTAGCGCAGCCTGCGTTTTCTGGCCAGTCACAGACCTGAAAGGAAAATGGCTATTAAAATATGATGGACGGCATTTTTTGTATAACACTTGTTACCCAGAACCACAAAACGATCAGTAGGCAAACCACGAGCCAGATGGACAGTTGACGTCATCGCCTTGGCTGGTAGGTAGTAGATGCGGGGGGCTCAGTACTGGAACAAGTGGCATGTTCAAGAAGAGGACTTTACCCAATACTAGGTGATTGTTGCCTGATTGAATGTATTATTGATATAATTATACTAACTTGTATTTCCGCGTTGAAGTGAGTACCAGGAGCACAATCTATCTCAACTTTGTTTCCATTGACGCATTGGTAGAATTTGTCACATTCCGACTCATGAGGCAACAACTGGTGGATATTCCAATCGGCAGGACAACCGTTGTCTTCTGCTTCCCCACTTCCGTTCTCGTCACTTCCATTCTCTTCACTTCCGTTCACGGTAGTAGGTGCGGAAGTGGTAGTGGACGTCACGGCAGCTTCAGTAGACTGAGTGGCGGAAGTAGTTGTGCTGTCTTCGCTGCTCTCATCAGTGCTGTTTGAGTTAGCGCAGCCTGCGTTTTCTGGCCAGTCACAGACCTGCACGGAAAATGGCGGTTAAAATATGATGGACGGCATTTTCAGTAGTACACGTGTTACCCAGAACCACAAAACGACTAGTGGGTAAACCAACAGCCAAAAGGACAGTTGACATAATCGCTTTAGCTGGCGAGCAGAGGATGCGGGAGGCACAGGACTGGAACAGGTGGCATGTTGAAGAAGAGGACTTTACCCAGTATTACGTGATTGCTATCTGATTGAATGATTAATTGATATAATTATACTAACTTGAATTTCCGCGTTGAAGTGAGTACCAGGAGCACAGTCTATCTCAACCTTCTCTCCATTGGCACATTGGTAGAATTTGTCACATTCCGTCTCATGAGGCAACAACTGGTGGATATTCCAATCGGCAGGACAACCATTGTCTTCTGCTTCCCCACTTCCGTTCTCGTCACTTCCATTCTCTTCACTTCCGTTCACGGTAGTAGGTGCGGAAGTGGTAGTGGACGTCACGGCAGCTTCAGTAGACTGAGGGGCGGAAGTAGTTTTGCTGTCTTCGCTGCTCTCATCAGTGCTGTTTGAGTTAGCGCAGCCTGCGTTTTCTGGCCAGTCACAGACCTGTACGGAAAATGGCGATTAAAATATGATGGACGGCATTTTCAGTAGTACACGTTGTGCCGGTCGACTATGTTAGTCATATTTCCACGTAATGTTAATATAAGTTGACGACCGTCACAGATAAGGTATAATTATATTCATCACGTAGTTTTGTAGTAAGTTGTATATAAGCTTAGTATTAACTATAATAAATTAGTCTAGTATTTGCGCGCATCTCAAGCCTTTTACTTTACTCCCGAAGATGTCGCTCTCCTTATAATTGCCTCTGGCAAAGTGGTGACCCGACTTCTGAACATCAGCAACCTTCGGTAATAGCAGCATGGACCCAGCCGCGAAGAAAACTCCGTGTGCTGCCACCTTAGAAGTGCAAGAAAACAATCACTTCGTCCAAGATCGCCGAGCCCCGACTTCGGTTTGCATACCTATTTTAAACCAAGCTGCAGAACCTCATAATCAAGACCCCACCCAAACCATGACGACATCAAGCAAGCCATGACCGGACCAGATTTGAAAACGGACCAGAAGCCAAAAGATAAATAATTTCAACTGAAGATTTCCCGCATCGAACTCAAGATACCGCAAGAACAATGAACCGATAGTCAGCCGACTGCTGATTTATCAAAATGGAGCTCGCACCAGCAGAAACGAATGCGTCGGCAAATTCATTCACAGCAAGCAGCTTTTCAAGTTCAAGACATAGGAAGCCGTTCCAGCTCCCAGAAGAGTATTGAAACATCATCGATATACCTAATTCAACGAATATTGAAATCATCCAGGAAGAACATCGCACGAAGAATAATCAAATCACTGGGGAGATATATATATATATATATATATATATATATATATATATATATATATAAACGATTGGTGTACAAGATGTGCCCTATGTTGCCAAATCCCAAGGTTTTTAGGCACACAAATTTCATCAATCGACAACTTAATATTCACTCAAGAGTGAAGAGCACGCATGTACATATGACGTACGAGATCATTGACTGCCTACAGCCAAGGTTACAGATTTAATGCTAACGCTGATTCAGCACAATCATCCTTGTGTAGGTACGGTCACAATTATAAACAAACAGTGATTACAACTTCAACGACGTGCGATGTAAATTGACTCATCATTCCTGAAAAACATGGGCGGCTGCAGCATCGGACGACTCTCCTGCGGATCTTTTCCAGTTATAGGTTAGGTTAGTTTACTAACCGCGAAGCCCCATTTTCCTAGTGTTTTTCTGTTTTCAAGTTTTTAGTTTATTTTATGTAGTGTGCGGCCAGATACAAGACTTGCCTGTAGGTAAATATTAAGTAATTCTTTAAACTTATGTAGAATTCACATAAATGTAGTTCCTTTATTTTTTTAATTCGTGTAAAATTTACCTTTAGATTAAGTTGAAGTATGCACAATTACTATCTAATTTATGTTTATTAAAAATCCTACTAGTTATTATTGCAGTTGATATAATTTTATTATGGTGTACACATTTTTAAAGTTATTTCGATTCATTTTAAGAAGTGAAGATTTGTAATTGGCTTTAAGATAATTATATAACTCACATTACATTCATTTATTGTGCTGTATATCTTCCGAATAAAATAAAATAAAATAAATAAATAAATTTAAGGTTATTGTTTGATTCTAACTTAGATTTTTGTTCATTGTTACAAGTACATTCATTTATTTTTTTCCCTAAAGGGAGGAGTATCTGTGCCGGTCGACTATGTTTGTCATATTTCCACGTAATATTAAGATAAGTTGACGACCGTCACAGATAAGGTATATTTATATTCATAACGTAGTTTTGTAGTAAGTTGTTTATAAGCTTAGTATTAACTATAATAAATTAGTCTAGTATTTGCGCGCATCTCAAGCCTTTTACTTTACTCCCGAAGATGTCGCTCTCCTTATAATTGCCTCTGGCAAACACGTGTTACCCAAGAACCACAAAACGACTAGTGGGCAAACCACCAGCCAAAGGGACAGTTGACATCATCGCTTTAGCTGGCGGGCAGAGGATGCAGGAGGCTCAGGACTGGAACAGGTGGCATGTTGAAGAAGAGGACTTTACCCAGTATCACGTGATTGCTATCTGATTGAATGATTAATTGATATAATTATACTAACTTGAATTTCCGCGTTGAAGTGAGTTCCAGGAGCACAACTAATCTCAACCTTGTCTCCATTGACGCATTGGTAGAATTTGTCACATTCAGTCTCGTGAGGCAACAACTGGTGGATATTCCAATCGGCAGGACAACCGTTGTCTTCTGCTTCCCCACTTCCGTTCTCGTCACTTCCATTCTCTTCACTTCCGATCACGGTAGTAGGTGTGGAAGTGGTAGTGGAGGCCGCGGCAGCTTCAGTAGTCTGAGGGGCGGATGTAGTGGTGCTGTCTTCGCTGCTCTCATCAGTGCTGTTTGAGTTAGCGCAGCCTGCGTTTTCTGGCCAGTCACAGACCTGCACGGAAAATGGCGATTAAAATATGATGGACGGCATTTTCAGTAGTACACGTGTTACCCAGAACCACAAAATGACTAGTGGGCAAACCACCAGCCAAAAGGACAGTTGTTATCATCGCTTTAGCTGGCGGGCAGAGGATGCGGGAGGCTCAGGACTAGAACAGGTAGCATGTTGAAGAAGAGGACTTTACCCAGTATTACGTGATTGTTATCTGATTGAATGATTAATTGATATAATTATACTAACTTGAATTTCCGCGTTGAAGTGAGTACCAGGAGCACAGTCTATCTCAACCTTCTCTCCATTGACACATTGGTAGAATTTGTCACATTTCGTCTCATGAGGCAACAACTGGTGGATACTCCAATCGGCAGGACAACCGTTGTCTTCTGCTTCCCCACTTCCGTTCTCGTCACCACCATTCTCTTCACTTCCGATCACGGTAGTAGGTGCGGAAGTGGTAGTGGACGTCACGGCAGCTTCAGTAGACTGAGGGGCGGAAGTAGTTTTGCTGTCTTCGCTGCTCTCATCAGTGCTGTTTGAGTTAGCGCAGCCTGCGTTTTCTGGCCAGTCACAGACCTGCACGGAAAATGGCGATTAAAATATGATGGACGGCATTTTCAGTAGTACACGTGTTACCCAGAACCACAAAACGACTAGTGGGCAAACCACCAGCCAAAAGGACAGTTGACATCATCGCTTTAGCTGGCGGGCAGAGGATGCAGGAGGCTCAGGACTGGAACAGGTGGCATGTTCCAGAAGAGGACTTTACCCAGTATTACGTGATTGTTATCTGATTGAATGATTAATTGATATAATTATACTAACTTGAATTTGCGCGTTGAAGTGAGTTCCAGGAGCACAACTAATCTCAACCTTGTCTCCATTGACGCATTGGTAAAATTTGTCACATTCAGTCTCATGAGGTAACAACTGGTGGATATTCCAATCGGCAGGACAACCGTTTTCTTCTGCTTCCCCACTTCCGTTCTCGTCACTTCCATTCTCTTCACTTCCGTTCACGGTAGTAGGTGCGGAAGCGGTAGTGGATATCCCGGCAGCTTCAGTAGTCTGAGGGGCGGATGTAGTGGTGTTCTCTTCACTGCTCTCTTCAGTGCTGGATGAGTTAGCGCAAGCTACGTTTTCTGGCCAATCACAGACCTGCAAGCAAAGAAATTATTTATAAATTTATCATAATCTTCATTAGGTCTTTAGATCTTGAAAGGTGATTTGTAAAAAATCTCGTGACCAAATAATCTGTGTCTGAGGATCAGCTTCCGCAGGGGAAGGTGGTCTTGCGGTTGTGCCCTATCAATTGATAAGGTAACAACACAGCGTCACGGCTTTTCCCATTCGGGGTGGGAGAGCCACTATTGTGCCCACATTTAGTCAGTTATTCAAAACTCCATTTTTGCGTGACAGGGGGCTAGTCCACCGCCGCAGCTCTGGATTGAAGGTTTATTCAGGTTTTTTTTCCATCACTGTTAGAACCATAGGATATCAATAATAATTTATATTACTTCAAAAATAATAAATAACACCAAACTTGGTGCGCACTAACAGTGTGTGGGCAGAATAGGGGGTTTTCTGATAAGTTTTATTGCCTATTTTCTAAAATGTTTTTTAACTAAGCATTTCAGGATAACGAAACACATATATTTGAGATCCTCGTAACAAGCCCTTTCATTCGACTTATCACACAGTTTGATTGCCATGTTTCATAATTGGCTTTTTAAGCATTTTTTTTCTCAATTTATTGTATTTAGAAGCAAATAAACAATTGAAACGTAATGAAAAATAAAGCGCCGCCAAATTATTATATTATTTCAGCAGATATTTCAAACATTTCAGCAAACAGTTACAACATACAGTGGGGTACGCAGCCAACACATACTTTGAGTGCCAGTCAAAGTTTGTGTTGGCTGCTTTGCTTACCCCTCTTCCGGGAAAAGCGCACCGCATAACCTTTTATGTTTCGACCTTGGCTCAAAGCATTATCCACCGATTATGCTTTATCAGACATTTGTAATTCCGCGGACACAAGGAAAGTTTATCTCTTATGATTAACTCATGTTTGTTAAGAGATAACACTGATTGCGTAAGTTATTATTATTACCATAGATAGTCGGATCATCAGAAATGTAGTCGTGTGATTATATGTTTTACTGTTTACGATATTTTGTTACAATCTTCGTAAATGATATGTACAAAGCATTGTTCGGCCGTGTCGTTGAACTCCCTATTTGATTGTCTATAAAACGGCGAAGCCATACTTTTCGACCAAGCTTGTAGAGTCTCGTCTGCTCCTAGAGTTGAGCCTAGTAGAGTTAGCGGCTTTGCTCTTCAAGAGATCTGGTAACTGGAGAAGATAAATTTGGCACAGGTCTTGGATGATTATTATGTGTGGGGCCAGCAGTGATGTATGTTTATATACATGCATGTTTGTATGAGTGAACGTCTTAGTCTAGGCCGAAAATAGAAGTGGTTTCGGCTTAGACTAGATAGATCTTCTCACCTGAATCACAGCATTAAACAGCGTACCATCAGGACACTCCCGTTCCACTGTGTTGCCATTCGCGCACTGATAAAACTTGCCACAATCAGACTCGTGGGCCAACAACTGGTGGACATCCCAGTCTGACGGACAACCATTGGCGAGAACCCCATAATCTTCTTCTTCTTCAGAGTCTATTACTGTCTCGCTGCTTCCTTCACCGCTGTCTACAGAGTTTTCATCATCTTCTTCTTCTGTTTCGGAGTTAGCACAGCCAGCGTTTTCTGGCCAGTCGCAGACCTGTTAAAAGTAATAATAATAATACCTTGGACACTATTTAACACATTGATCTAGCCCCAAACTAGGACTCCCTGTATCTTGGGTACTAGACAACGATACACATACTTATATAGATAAATACTATACTTAGATAGATTAACCACGACGACCCGAATGGTCGAGTCGGCAGTGACCCAGCCTACGAAGCCAAGGGTCCCAGGTTCGAGTCCCGGTGAGGGCAAATATTTGTTTGATGAGAACGGATGTTTGTACCCTAGTCATGGTTGTTTATCTATCTATGTATAATATTTATCTATATAAGTATGTGTATCGTTGTCTAGTACACAAGATACAGGGAATCCTAGTTTGGGGCTAGATCAATGTGTGTAAATAGTGTCCAAGGTGTTATTATTATGTCCAAGGTGTTATAAACAACCATAACTAGGGTACAAACATCCATTCTCATCAAACAAATATTTGCCCCCACCGGTCGGAATGCGAATGAAGTCTATATAGTCACTATATATGTATCTATAGTCATTATCAGTAGCAGAAGTGGAAGCCCACTTCAAAACTTATTTCCCTTGCAGTTAGCATGTGGCGGTAAACCCTTTCTTTTGTTAAAAACTTTTTAACGAATTTCAAAAACCATTCAAAAACCATTTGTTTTATGACTTTTAAGTGTTGGGCTGCATGGGAAACGAACTGTTACAGTGGTCTTCCACAACTGCTGATAATGGTGCATGAAAAGACTCATCGAAACTTTTGCTGCACGGAACCACAAACAAAAACGTCATCTGTGTATATATGTTTGATTTTTGTTGATTCTTTCAAAAAGCGGTTATTAAAATTTGATTAAATTTATATGGGACTATTTCTGAAGACCTACTAATAAAAACAAGAATTATCAAAATCGATTCGTAACTGAGGGAATAATCGCGTAGCAAACATAAAAAAATCAGTCGAATTGAGAATCTCTTCCTTTTTGAAGTCGGTTGAAAACTTTCATTCATAATTTCTTTATTGCACACAAATAATTATATTGACAAAATATATATTAAAATAGTACACAAAGGCGAGCTTATTTCTAACAAGAGATCTCTTCCAGCAAACCATGTCAGGATGAGATAGGTTAATGACAGAGCACGGGTAGACCTATGTGTAGAACATACCTTAAATTGCAACTCAATATACTAAATGGCCGACGACCCGAATGGCCAAGTCGGCAGTGACCCTGCCTACGAAGCCAAGGGTCCCGGGTTCGAGTCCCGGTGGGGGCCAATATTGGTTTGACGATAACGGATGTTTGTACCCTAGTCATGGTTGTTTATCTATCTAAGTATAATATTTATCTATATAAGTATGTGTATCGTTGTCTAGTACCCAAGATACAGGGAATCCTAGTTTGGGGCTAGATCAATGTGTGTAAATAGTGTCCAAGGTATTATTATATTATTTATAAATACATAAAATATACATTCTAAATATAAATAAATATAAAATATATATATATACATATATAAATGATAAATACATAAATACTACCTATATTTCTAAAGAGATAGGAAGTGCTTCTTCACGCGACTTTTAAAGATATTGAGAGTAGGACTTTGTGCTTTGGAAGGCACGTTAAGCCATTGGTCCTGGCTATTATCTCTGGTGGTAGTGGTTGTTAGGCAAATCAACAGAATAGTACATACTTTTACATGTAACAGGATAGGTATATACAATAACAAATACTGCTATAAAATTCTTTTTGAAGACATTCACATCATTTACAGTTTAATCAAGCAATAAAGTAAACATAACAACTTTACATGTAGTTATAGTAGTTTATGTGACTGATACATAATAGGGGGCATTAAAACTCGAGAGTGGAAGGCGAGTTTCATAATAATATCACTCGAGAGTTTTAATGCCTAATTATGCATCAGTCACATAAACTACTATAACTACATGTAAAGTTATTATGTTACATACACTAGTTTATCTACACACACATCATAAGCTCTCTTTGATGCATTCAGGAACCACATGTTCGACCGGCATTGTGGCGTTGATCATTGCTCTGCACTTGTTTAGCTTGTTCAGTAGTACTAACTTCACAGACAAACTAGGGGCGGCACGCAGGCGGGCGTCGGCGTTCGAAATTTGAATGTCATAATTAGTTGAAAATTGATACATTATGGTCATAATGTATCAATATTAAGATAAGAAATTAGTTTTTACCAAGTAGTATAACATTATGCTGGTCGTAATGTGCGGTTTTCGGACGCAGTAAAGAGGGTTTATGATAAATGTGTAGATAATAGAGGGCATTCATACTCGAGAGTGGGTTTATGATATTATTATGAAACTCGCCTTCGGCTCGTGTCATAATATTATCACTCGAGAGTTTTAATGCCTAATTATGTACAGTTACATACACTAGTTTATCTACACACATATCATAAGCTCTCTTTGATGTGTTCAGGAAGCGCATGTTTGACCGGCATTGTGGCTCTGCAGTTGTTTAGCTTGTTCTGTAGTACCAACTTCACAAAAAAGTAGGGGCGGCACGCAGGCGGACGTCGGCGTTCGAAATTTAAATGTCATAATATGTAGAAAATTTACACATTATGGTCATAATGTTCAATATTCAGATAAGAAATGAGTTTTACAAAGTAGTTTAACATTATGCTGATCGTAACGTGCGGTTTTTGGACGCAGTAAAAAGGGTTTATGATACGTGTGTAGATAAAATAATAAATAAATCAAGGAAAAGGTTTTGACTACCGCTGTGGGGCATTTCTTGTGTAGAGGATATCACTGGCGTGGTAATGCTGCCAGCGTTATTGAAACCTTTGGCACGGAAATGACACGAGGCGGTGTGTTCTCTTAATTTTAAGTTTTGACGTTTTTTAAGCATGTGTGGATGTATTTTGATTGTAATTACTTTTTAAATGAGTTGTAAAGAAACGATTAATTAATTAATTGCTAAAACAATAAGTTGCACTTATCAATAGATTAAATTGAATTGAACTGAACGTTAATCGATCAATTAGGTATTTATCTTACCTGCAGAACTGCATTGAAGTGAGTTCCAGGTGCACATGGGCGGAGCACCTTCTCTCCGTGGTCGCAGTAATAGAACTGACTGCAATTACTCTCATGAGGCAAAAGATGGTGGATCTGCCAATCAGCTGGACAGTCGTTCGGCAACAGCTCTAGGTCTTCAGACTCTTCGCTGTCAATCCCTGATGCTGTAGACGCTTCTGTTGATGATGGGGATGAGATCGTCGTAGAAATTATGGACGCTTCACTGGATTGAGGGGCGGATGTGGTAGTAGTAATATCTGACGCCTCAGTTGATTGTGGAGCGGAAGTGGTAGTTGTAATATCTGACGCCTCAGTTGATTGTGCAGCGGAAGTGGTAGTTGTAATATCTGACGCTTCAGTTGATTGTGCAGCGGAAGTGGTAGTTGTAATATCTGACGCCTCAGTTGATTGTGGAGCGGAAGTGCTAGTAGTAATATCTGACGCCTCTGTGGATAGAGGGGCGGATGTAGTAGTATCATCTTCCTCAGTAGTTTGAGGTGTCTCAGTTGTGGTGACCTCTTCGGAAGATTCTGTTGAATTTACTTCCTCTTCAGTGGGTGAGCCAGGCAGTTCGCAGCCGGCTAGCATTGGGTGGGTGCACACCTGGAATAAATGATATTGATCACCGTCAGCATCAACATCACCATTGCAGTTTATTGTTTGCGTTTGCGTTTGGGGTCAGAGGTTGTTTATGTGTGTGTGCGTACTGGCACTAACTGAAAATCAGCGCTGAGGGCCTCCACCCCCAGCACAATGCTGAGTTAGTGCCTTTTGCACAGCAAGGACACACCGTGACCCTGGCCAATAATTGTTTACAATTAGTTGTGTTTTTAGATGTTTCGTTTTGTTTATTATACTTTTTTGTTTTGTCCTACTGTATGGTGTGTTTTTTGTGTGTAATAAATGTCTTTCTTTCTTTCTTTCTTTCTTTCTTTCTTTCTTTCTTTCTTTCTTACTTATATGAGTGTCCGTTAGCCTGGAAACTTATTGGACCGATTTAGATGTGCTTTTGTTCGACCCGCATCCATTTTTTCCTGTTATGCTCGTCTTCTGACCTGGCAGGTAACGCTTAAGTATTTAGACAAAAACTAACTAAATAATGAACTATTATTATTTCAATTTAAAAAAATATATTGAAAACTAAAACTAGAAGCTACACCAAGTTAACATTTTCGCTCAGATTGCTGCCGGTCTCCCAAAATGCTGGCACCGTTACCTCGCTATATGGCAATGCTATTCGTTGAGCGAGGTAGGTGCCAGCTCTACGGTCACCTGAAGCGACTGTAAATTTTATTTGAAAGGCTCTACTGATATTTGGGAAATAATGTAATTTTTTCTACCCACAAAATCAAGATTCCGGTAATGCCGGCATAATTCTTCTCGAGCATTCTCGTCAAAGTTATCGGAGTATTTAAACTTACACTGAGAACAGTTTATGTGCTGTGGAACCTTTGCTGGCCGATCTTTAGAGCGAGCCTTATGGGGTAAACCATCAGCTCTCCTCTTTTTTGCCATGTAAGCTGCCTGGATACCAGGAAATGTCCAAAGATACAGTATACTGTTCCTCACCTGAATCTCAAATGAGAACTCAGTTCCCGGAGCACAGTCCCTCGCATCAGGTCTTTTCTCTCCATACTCGCACTCATAGAACTGAGTACAGTCATACTCATGGGGTAATAGGAAATGCCCTTGGGCGGGACATTCGTAGGCAGCATTGGTGGCTGACCACTGGGGTACGTTGGGTCTGGCGCCGACGAGCCCTAGAAGGGCTATGAGAATTGAATATCCTGTGGAGGGGATGGGTTAGATTTAGGTAAAGATAAAAAGAAGGCATCGCGCAGAGATTTGGCGGCAAATCCACGCTTTCTCATATTCATTAATCAGATTATTTTCTGATCTATGTAAATTTTCCCGTCACAGCTCAGCGTTACACCTAAGTTAGGCTGTGGGTAAAGTTATGATTAGGTCCGTTAGTACCTTTATAGTTATAGATGAAAGATGTAATTTCCAAGCAGCCAAATTGTTTGGAAAATGCCACTTTTACGAACTAGTGTTTTTTGATTTTCATTCTTTTTAATAATTTGGCCAATAAATGGCTTTTATTTATCTGAGGTTTTATGGATATCAGAATGTTGACAATATTCATATGTTCAATACAATGATCAATAAAAATATTAATATATCGACTAAAAAACATAGTTAAGGCTAGTATTTAATCGCACTTCAAAAATACTGATTTGCACAGCAAAAAAGAATCAGAAAAAACACTTTTTATGTTTTAAATATTTTATGTGTACTCAAGTTTATGTTTTAAGTATTTTTTGTTGTTCTTGCATGTACCCTTCACCTAAGCTACCGCAGCATTTCGCCCTGATATTTGCTGTACAAATCAGTATTTTTGATGTGCAGTTTAATATTTCCCCATATTTAATAGGTTCAAAATTTCGCCCAGATCGCTGCCGGGCGGGAGGGTGCCCAGAACGCTGGCACCGTTGCCTCGCTGTATCACAATGCTGATGAGTTGAGCGACGTAGGTGCCAGCTCTGCGGACCCCTGAGGATTCGACGATCAATGTCTTTGAGGGCTCGTTGAGTGCCAGTGCCCCACGGCCCGAGGGCTCATCGCCGAGTCAATAAATTAAATTTAGTTATTCATTTAATATGTTTGGCTGAACGAAGGTTTTGCTAGTGAATTTTTGCGATATAGGTAGTAGTTTGCACATGCGCTGTAGTAGAGTCTCCGCCACCACTTTGTCCGAGAGCCACGGCATTTAGTTCCACTTTCCATCGCAGGACATGAGTGGTGACACGGACTAAATCTCAACTCAATCAAACTCAATATATCGAGCGCGCAGTATATGAAATAAGTGCGCATTTTACTAATTCCTTGTTTAATTCATACATATGTATTATTTCCTCGCACAAAACATAGTAAAACAATATATGATGCACGTGCGTAATGCCTTATAAACTCGCTGGCTTTGCTCGCTTGTAAATGAAAACGCCACTCGTCTAAAGAGCTATTACAATCCATTTACCACAAAAAAGAGTTTTCCAAGCAGCCAAATCGTGCGAAAATGCCACTTTTTTGCACTAGTGCTCTTTATTTAAAAGTTTTTTTATTTTTATTTTACTCCGCCAATTTGCAGAGTTTTATCAAATAAAACTCTTTAAACAAGGGGATAAATAACTAAGCACAAAACTCAATACCCGCAGTTAAAGATATTGTCCGATAATATCGCGAGAGTCGTTCAGTTCACCAATAAATAAATGAAACAAAATGGCTCAGAAAATGGCCATACAAATAACCTGTTGTATGGGTACCACACTTACTTCTTAAAAACCCGTATGTTAAATATTAATTTAATTATTTATTATAAAGTGATTGTGTCAATATTTCAATATTCTGTCAATATTTCAAGTGTCTACCTGTTGTCCGTTTTTTATAATTTGTTATTATAGCGGCAATCGAAATACACCCTCTGTGAAAATTTCAGCTCTCTACTTATTTCGGTTGATCCGGTAGAGCCCAGCGACAGACGGACAGACGGACGGACGGACAGCGGAGGCTTAGTAACAGGGTCCCATTTGGCACGGGTACGGAACCCTATTTAGGAAAATAGCGTCTTTTTCTACAATACTGACATACTTCATGAAACATGATTTGATGAGAGTCTATCCATTTTGTGAAGAATTTCGAATTTAATTGCAGTAAATAGGTGCATTTCGGGTAGGCCATTACATAAACTGCTTCTGGCTAAACGTGTAAAAACTGTTTCTCTGCAACCCCGTTTGGGATAACGCGTGACGCTATGTATAGTACGCGACAGGTTGGGATGGCGATCGGGGAGACATGATAAATTATGGTTTAAGTAAGTTCTGGCTTCCCCATCATCCTCAAAGATCACAGTAGGATCAGTGGGTGAACATGCGAATTAAGTGGACGGGTAATCCGAAAGACGAGGGGGGGCGACGAACACACTTGTCTTCCCCGAGTGCCATCCCAACCTGTCGCGAACTAATGTATTCGTCTGTATTTCATTGTTATACGCAAAAAATATTCTGGATGTACCAGCAGGTGAAAAGTTGCTAGATCATCGCCTGACCGATCTGCTGATTCCCTTAATTTAAGTCCGATATTGCCGAAATGGAATTATTAGTCACTTAGCAACAGCAGATTACTTTAACTTAAAGATAACATTTTAAAGAAATTGTCTTTTTGTAAACTTTGGAACTAAAAATAATAAAACAAAAAGAATAATTTCAAAGCAAGCAAGCCAGTCGGCAGAGGCCGCCGTTATGATACTTTCTCCCTATCGGTGAATCCTGATTCAGGATTTGGGAGACATTGGGACTTTCAGCGCCGATGTTTAGTTTTTGATGGATTTCTCTTATTCTAATTATTAGTGGCTCTAGTGTAAACATTTTTGCTCAATCCCGTAGCGTCTCCCTTTCAGGATTGGGCAAAAATGCTTTCGTATGTCCGTATGTGTGTCCGGATGTTATCCTCTACAGGCCGCATTTCTCAACTGATTATCGTGAATTTTTGTGAGCAGGTTCGATAATTTATTAGTTTTTTTTTGTCGATTCAGTTTATGGATTTTTTTCAAAATGGGGGGATGTGGGGGTTTTATATTTAAAAAAACAGCTATGGTCCAAACAGCTTAACGGATTTTAGTAAATGAGGTGTCGTTAGATTTGTAGAGAGCGTGAAAGTAACATGCTATATTATTTTAGTGAAAGGTTGATAGGATGGGTTTAAGACCGCAAAATATAGTTTACAAAGGTATTGGTGCGGTTACTTTCATACTACAATACGTAGCCAGGTTAATGCGTAAAGTTTGTATTTATTATGAAAGAAAGTGACACTCGCGAGGGCTACAGCTCACAGAGCCACTAATTTATGCGTTATCATGTCTAGAACTATAATAAACTCAATCACATGTCTTCATACATTTATTTTCACCACCTAATTTCGCGCGAACTCCGGCGAGAGCGTCTCTGACAATAGTTTATGCGTTATCATGTCTAGAACTATAATAAACTCTGTCACAAGTCTTCATACATTTATTTTCAATACCGAATCTTGCGCGAACTTCGGCGAAGGCGTCTCTGACAATAGTTTATGCGTTATCATGTCTATCACTATAACAAACTCAATCACAAGTCTTCATACATTTATTTTCACTACCGAGTTCCGCGTGAACCCTGGCGAAGGCGTTTCTGACAATAGTTTATGACTTATCATGTCTAGAACTATAAAAAACTCAATCATAAGTCTTCATACATTTATTTTCACCACCGAATTTTGCGCGAACTCCGGCGAAGGCGTCTCTGACAATAGTTTATGCGTTATCATGTCTAGAACTATAATAAACTCAATCACAAGTCTTTATACATTTATTTTCATCACCGAATTTTGCCCCAGCGCCGGCGAAGGCATCTCCGAGAATAATTTATGCGTTATCATGTCTAGAACTATAATAAACTTCATCACAAGTCTTCATACATTTATTTTCACCACCAAATTTCGCGCCAATGCCGACGAAGACATATCTGACAATAGTTTATGCGTTATCATGTCTAGAACTATAATACACTCAATCACGAGTCTTCATAAATTTATTTTCACCACTGGATTTTGCGTGAATTTCAGCTAAGGCGTCTCTGACAAAAGTTTATGCGTTATCATGACTATGACCTATAATAAACTAAGTCACAAGTCTTCATACATTTATTTTCGCCACCGAATTTTGCACGAACTCCGGCGAAGGAGTCTTTGACAATAAGGCGAAGGCGTCTTTTGACTGTGTAACGTTGGCAATGAGTGAAGGGTATACAATTTATTCAGTGGTTAGCCTGTTCTTTCATGTGCATTTTCAATTAGTTTAGAATGAGATCGGAATAAAATGATGCAACGGACCTACTTATAAAATCCTTGTCCAGGAGTGCTCACACAAGCGGCCAAAGTGACATTTCCTGGTCCAGGATTTGTCACACACGGCTGAAGTGATCACCCAATAAAAAGTTGAATTGAAGGTCTATAAAGTTTTTTGTGATAGAGCAAGGACTTAAGACTCAACACATAGCATATAGCATAAGTGTTGGCCATTTCGCGTAACAGGGGGCTAGCCCATCGCTTCTCTGGAGATATGGAGGTACTCACCTAACATATTGTCGTCTTTTCCTGAGGAAATTCACGGCAACAGTAACACCAGATTACAATAATGCGTACTTTATAATAATTCCGTGTGCGATTAATTAATCCTTAGATTAAAATGATAGTAATATTGGATCCAATTCTTGACGTGACAAACTAAATGGAGATCAAACCTTAACTAAACAAACGTAGGTTAAACATAACTAAACATTTATATAAAGGCACACATTGCTGCTGACCCCACACTAGGCCCACACAGTTACCACTACACAGGGTATCTCCCTGTATCGTGGGAACCAGAAACCTCAAACTTCAAACTTCAAAATATTTATTTCAAAATAGATTCCAACGAACACTTTTTGAATCTCATTTGAATCTAAATAATGCGAGGAAAACTACTACCGCTTCGGAAAGAGTTACGGCAGCCGAGAAGAAGTGGCGCAAGAAACTCGTTTACTGCATCACGGCCTAAATTATGTTTTTTTTTTCAAAAATAGGTCTTGTGTTACAAACGTGTGCTCCATACCTCTTTTTCATTAATGTAATCATCTAACCCATAATATGCTTTATAACATAATATGTTTTTAAGGATGCCTTTAAATTAGTGTAGATGTAGTTAAATTTCTTCTTGGTCAAATTTAATATCTCTTCCAGTATTTTTTATAGTATTGTATAAGACTCACAAATGAATTTCTAACTTTAGGTGGCCAAGTAAGTTTGGTCAATTTTATTTCCGCAACTTATATTATTTCGCTTGTGTCTGTCAACATTTAAGTCAAGCTATTTATGTTTTTTCTAACTTACCTGATAATTTCATAAATATATTGACACGGTACAGTCATTTCTTTGAATAGTTCCCTCAGGGAGTCACGACTGCGGAGGTTAAACATTGCCCTAACAGCCCTTTTTGTAGAACAAAAATTGAGTCAATATCAGCAGCTCGGCCCCATAGTGGCATTACACAAAATGCTGTGGAAATGACTAAAGTAAACAAGTCTCGCCGTAGCTCCATCCATCAGCTGCCTGATTTGTTTTACAGCACATGCAGCTGAACTTAGTCTTCCCGATAAAGACGTAATGTGAGTGCTCCATTGTAGTTTTGAGTCAAGTGTTATCCCCAGGAGAACTGTACTATCAATTAACTCTAACTTTTAATTATTTAATGTAACATATTTTTTAATGAATTAGAATTTTAGAATTAATTACATTAGGCAAAGTGAATTTCAAACATTTTTTTTCTCGTTTTTTGCACTAGATTGTTTACCATTAACCAGCTATTTAGTTGTCCAAGAGAGCTATTAACTTTGTCATAGTTCTATACATGTCAATCTCGACCAATTTTCACGTAAGATCCTAGTGATTTGGTTCTGTTAATCTGAAACTTCTGAATTATATTATCTAAATAAGTTCAAATTTTAACAGTAAAGTTTCATGATCTACGCAATCAAATGCTATACAAAGGTTACAGAAGACACCGATGGCATGTTTTGGTTCTTCCCATGCACTAAAAATATGTTTTAATAGTTCAACAGCAGCATCTTTAGTACAACATATTTTTGTAAAGCCAAATTGCTGGTTATGTATAGATTATTATATTACGATAAAATGGGAAAGCATTTAATTGGGCATGATCTTTTCAAACACTTAGTAAATACCGGTAAAACTGATACAGGCCTATAGTTACTGGGATCTTTTTTTTCACCAGCTTTATATAGAGGAACTACTTTGCTATTTTTCATTAGATCGGTAAAGGTACCGTGATCAACACAGTCATTAAATATGTAAGCTAAGTATGGTGCTAATATTTCATATTTCATTTATTCATAAACAATATATTTATTGTGTTTGAAATAATAGTAGGTAATTAAAGGAGAATAAAATGAAACAAAATCTAATGCAGTAAAAACAAATAAAATAAAATTAAACATAAAATCAATACATATCCAAATTTCAAGCAATTCGTACAAAAGAAATTCAAGATTTTAGTTTTCACTTAAAAATATTTAAATTAGTCTTAATTTTTAATTCGATAGGCAACTTGTAATAAAACTTGACAGCTAGAAGAACTGTGCTTAGCCACGGTTAAGTTGGGCACAATCTTTGTATTTAAATCTTTTCTCCTGGAGTTTTTTCTTATTTCCAGCTCTGCAACTGACTCAAAGTCGGTTCTCCGTTTAAATAACCCTAACAATAGAACCAGCATGCACAAACCCGGTAGAGTCAGAATGCCTAGATCCCTAAAAAACTGTCTACAGGATTCCCAAGGTGGGGCTCCTTTTTTATAACAAAAGCAGTATTGTACTTGTAGCTTCCCCCCCAAAGAGCGATGCTATACCGAAACTTACTTTCAATTAGTGAGTGTATACAACGTTTAGTTGCTCTAATGTCAGTATATTTCTAGGCTCCTAAGAGATTTTTTTACCGAATAAACTTCTGGTTTCCAATATAAGAGATCATTAACAGTCACACTCAGATATTTGGTCTCAGTTACAGTGCTGATGTATTCATTATCAAGACGTGCTGTTACTGTGTCCCTATTACGAAAAGTAGATTTAAATAATAATACCTGTGTTTTTGCGAAATTCAACATTAGGTCATTAGCCTCAAACCAGAAATATAATTCAGAAAGTATAGCATTTACATAAGCATTCAGTTCATTAATATTATTCGCAGAAATAATGGCATTTGTCTCACCTGCTTATTTAGTCAGTTCTATGTGATCCGTGTGGCTATTATGCAAATAGAATATTAAATAATTTATGACAATAATAAAAAAGATGGACCCAGTACTAAGCCCTGTGGCACGCCTCTGCTCACTGATACCATTTTGGATGTGTGGGTTATTTCTTGCTCTTTTCCTGAATGATTTTTTAAAGCAACAAACTGTTTGCGATTTTTAAGATAAGATTAAAACAAATTGAGAGTTTGATCTCTGATACCATAGTGCTCTAACTTTGCAATAAGTAGTTCATGGTTAACAGTGTCAAAAGCTTGGCACAGATCGAAAAATAGTCCAGCTACCTTATTCTTTTTATTGATTTGCTCCACTACATTTCTCAGTAAAACATCGATAGCATCTCCCGAGACAACTACTCTTTGAAAACAAAACTGTCTCAAGTGCAATACTTTGTTATGATTTAGATGGGACATCAAGCGAACTTTAAGAATCTTTTCTAATATCTTTGGGAGAGTTTATATAGTGTTTGGGATCGGCCTTACTGCTTTTCTTATGAATAGGAACAATTTTTGCTATCTTGAATTGTTCAGGGAATATACCCTCCTGTCAACATAGGTTGAAAAGATCTACAAGACAATCAGCTAAGAGATCTATGTTTTCCTTAATAAGTGTTATGGAATTTCGTAGTAGTCATTATATATCTACAATTGAGCTGCACACTTTGACTAATGTCCCCAATAAGTCTTCAGTGCTCTTAACTTTAATGCCTTTAAATTATATAATTATATAATTTCTAATATTACAAATAATAAATAGTATTGTGAAAAACATTATATATCTAAAAGTCTTAATAATATACTAGGGACTCACATGACTAAATTTAAATTCAGTTTCACAGGCATCCAAGTTTTCCTTAAGTAATGAAGTTGAAAGGGATGGTGAAGAATTGAGTGGTTCAGAAGTTTTCAAGGGTAGTAAAGTAGGTAGTAAAAAAGGTCTCGAATTGCTAAGCTACTTCTGAATTTGCACTAACAATACCTCGATCTGTCTTAAAAAAGGATATACGAATTAAGATAAGTGAAATATAAAAATAATAATAAAATAATATATAATTATAAAAATACTTGCGGGGCTTTGTACTATATCTTACGCTATTTATAGCTTTCCATATAGTTTATTTTATAGTCGGCAGATTTAATTTTACTACTTATGAAAATTGATTTTGAATCTTGAAAGTTTTGAAGTAATCTTTGAGATATTCTTTAAACCTGTCACTATTTGTAATTATTCTTTGTTCATAGTGTTCAGAAAGTCTATCTCTGATACTACTCAAACCTGCAGTCGCTGAACTTAAATCTAATATAAATGTCTTTCGTATCAGTTTTGAATATAATCTCAAATTCCTCGCTTACCAAAATAATTCTTGATATAAATTTATCAAGTAGAATATTTTGGTACTTTTCCAACCTGCTTAGTAGTTATGGGTCTGGTTTCTATTTTTATTTTCTGAATATTATTGCTGAAAGACAATTTAACACTGGATTTGATAAAGGTTTCAGAACCGTTATGATAATTTTAAATCGATATTTTTCATATTCCAGAACTAACAATGCAAATATAATTTAAACTCAAGTGTTACGATAAACGATAAAAGATGCATTTAACCCAAACACCCGAACAAAACGGGCTTAACCGCACATGTGCGGTTAAATGTGCACAGTTGCATTTAACCAATCGGTTAAATACCGGCTTTACATCTATAGGCCGGATATGGCTTGCTATCATAATCAATGGTTCCAGAATTGGCGCCAAAGATAACAGATTTACATGTGTGATTAAAATATCTATTTCTGCATACCTTTCTACCAGTTGATATCCTGTAATGGATTTCTATGATATTGATAATTTTAACTACCAACGGAGACTGAGTTAACAACCCTACATTGCTTCTGGCCCCACACTAGGACACCATTCTGTTGTGCACTTCACAAACATTTGCGGTATATTTTTCCTCCATCGGGATTCAAACCCGGTAACACCGGCTTTTGAACCTCGCAGACCACTCATCCACGCGTGTCATCCAGAAATATCTTATAAGTATCACTAAGGCACGACGAGTTACCACTATTCTCGGAATAACTTTGAAAATTCCATAGAAATGTACCTATAGTTGGCGTCAGGTCGGGATGGCCATAGGGGAAAGAGTCGGGTAGGTGTGGCGTTCCGCCCACCTCCGCACACCCGCAAAGGCACTGTGCCACCTTTGTCATAGTACGCACTTTAATGCGTGTACTTGCACTGGTGTATTAAAATAGGTGAAGTATTAAAACGCACATCAAGAATACTGATTTGCACATCAAATATTAGGGCGAAGTAGTGAGTCAGGTTAGGTGAAGGTTAGAACACATAAAATGTTTAAAACATAAAAAGTCTTTTTGTTGAACATTTTTGCTGTGCAAATAGGACATATTAGATGTCCAGTTTGAATAAAACCCTTAAAATAGCATGAGTTGCCTCATCATCGTGTATGAAAAACCAAAAAACCAATTGTCCCTTCTCATCTAATCGACATACGTATATAATTATAAAAAAACTCACACACTTGATTACAGTAACATTATTTGGAATCCTCCTTTAAAGCAAATATTACCTGTGCCAGGAGGGCCCGCTCGTCCTGAGTGATTCATAATAAATAATTGGGTAATTCATTCAATAAATTCAATGGTTCTATAATTAATAATGGTAAGGAAAATTTGCAATCTAATTGTTTACATAGGTATTAAACAATGATAACAGATAAATATACCACTAAAGATAATAAATGCTACCTTTTAATAAATATAACTATAGATTAACATGTAAAACATGTACGATATATGTTCACATATAGAGATATAAAAACAGTGTGGGTCATATAATTACAGACACTGAATGCATATTACCATAACTAAGCTATAACCTTAAAGTGCCAATTATCTTTTACTGAACAATAACAAAACTGTATTTCGGTTTATACTCCCCAATGTTAAACAAGTCTCGGTTAATGTTAATGTTGAAGGTGAAAATTTAGAAACTGTAGATAGCACGGTATTCATAGGAATTACCTTAGATAATAAGCTTCAAAGGGGCCCACACATAGATAAGCTATCGAAAAAACTCAGTTCCACAGTTTTTGAAGTCGGACGTGGAAACAGCTAGACTAGTTTACTTCAGCTACTTCCATAGCATTATGTCTTACGGCATACTGCTGTGGGGGAACGCTGCAGACACTAACATAATATTTGTGCTGCAAAAGAGGGCTGTTCGTGCAATCTACAATGTGGGTCCCAGAGAGTCACTGCGTTGTAAATTTAAGGAAGTTAACGTTATGACAGTGCCGTGTCAGTATCAGTAAAAATATTGATAAATATCCTAAGAATAGCACAATGTCAACACTAGAAATAGGTATAAACTAGCTATACCTACTACTAGGCTCCATAAGGTTAATGTATCTTTTAAAGGGCAATGTATTCGCTTTTACAACAAAATCCCAACTGAGTTACAAGAATTGTCTGTAAATATATTTAAAAATATTGTTAAAATCACTTATGTAAAAAGGCTTACTACAAAATATCAGATTATGTAGAAGACAAGAAAGCTTGGGAAGGTGTTTGCTCCAATTCTGTAAACAATAACGTATAAAGCTGGAGGTTTCTAGTCGCCTCTTCGCCTCCACCATCTAAAACATCGAGGTGACGGAATTCAAATTGAGTTCTATATTTCCCTATACCTTATATATGTGTTAGTTTAAGATTTGACATTCTCCAAATGTAACCTATATGTTTCTTATGGAAATAAACTATTTTTGAATTTTGAATTTTAACTCTCTACATTTTTTATCAGACTGTTATTGGAACCATACACATTTTAAAAATATTTGTGTAAGTATTGTGTAGTATTAAAACGAAATATTAAAAACAAAACTTGTTCTTAATCTTTTATTCGATTTAGTCAGTATAAACTTAACAAAGATATGGCCATATAATTAAAGACACTCCATTTCCTTAGACAAAATAAAAAATATATTGTTATTATTGATAATATCTTTATTCCACAAAATTCTTAACAAATTCATAAAACATTCCGGTGTGTATAAATATTTGGTCGCATGTCTTATGGCAGCAATGACAGCACGAGATGTCTCTTTGGCATGGAAGCGCTCAATTTCATTAAAAGCTGTGTAAAGTTGATCAAGTTTTTATATCGGCTTTGTCACCACTGTCTTATTCACCTGGTTTCACAAATTATCTATTGGATTTAAATCCGGACTGTACGGGGCTAATCTAAAACTGTTACCTCCTGGTTCCTTAGGAAGTCTTTTACTACTTTTGCAGTGTGTTTCGGATCATTATCCTGTTGGAGAGTCCATATGGCGGGTAAATTATGATCAGTATAGGGAATCATGGGTTGTTTTAATATATTCTTGTACTGGAATTTCCTGAAAAAGTCCTGAAAAACATACCCAGACTTTGATATTTCCGCCTCTATGTTTGACTATCATCTTGAATCCATTTCTTTGTTCGGGGGGCGTCTAACATATTGTTTTCCGTCAGAATTGATCAGGCAAATTTTTGTTTCATCAGAAAAAAACACATATTTCCACTCTCGTTCAGTCCAGTGTTCATCTTGTCTTAACATTTTGCTTTTTCAAAAGTGGCACCTTCCGAGACACTCTTCCGTACAAGTTAGCCTCACATAGACTCCGTCTATTTGTACTTGCTGCCACACCCTTCGACCCTCCTGCACCGAACAACTCCGAACGTATCAGTTCTGATACCAGGAACAGATCTTTTTTCGCCAACAATACCGTCTTAGCCTGTTAACCTGGCTAACAGGCCTGGCTCCTGCACCGAACAACTTCGAACGGATCAGTTCTGATACCAGGAACGGATCTTTTTTCGCCAACAATACCGTCTTAGCCTGTTAACCTGGCTAACAGGCCTGGCTCCTGCACCGAAGAACTCCCAACGTATCAGTTCTGATACCAGGAACGGATCTGTTTTCGCCAACAATACCGTCTTAGCCTGTTAACCTGGCTAACAGGCTAAACATAGCTATTGCTGCTTTGCAAAAGACTAGGATCGAGGATGAGGGGTCGATACGGAAAACACAATAAACCTTCTTCTGGAAGGGTAAAGATGCATTGGATACTCGCGTCGTTGTGTATCAAAATACAGTCCTCAAGAACCTTGTGGAACCTGTTTCTCATACGATGTTTAATAACAGGCACTGGGTATTCCAACAAGATTCTGCGCCAGCTCATAGAGCGAAAAGCACACAAGACTGGCTGGCGGCGCGTGAAATCGACTTCATCCGGCACGAAGACTGGCCCTCCTCCAGTCCAGACTTAAGTCCGTTAGATTACAAGATATAGCAACACTTGGAGGAAAAGGCCTGCTCAAAGCCTCATCCTAATTTGGAGTCACTCAAGGCATCCTTGATTAAGGCAGCCGCCGATATTGACATGGACCTCGTTCGTGCTGCGATAGACGACTGGCCGCGCAGAATAAAGGCCTGTATTCAAAATCGCGGGGGTCATTTTGAATAAACTTTATTACCATAAGAAACTATGTTTTATTAAGTTCATTTTGCTATATAAATGTTTACATAAATAATAAACATGTCTTAATTATTTCATATTGCACATGTGACAGAACTTATGACCTGACTATGTATATTGCCTAGGTATTATATAGAATACCTGCATTATACACATTGACGGTAACATATATATATATATATATATATATATATATATATATATATGTTACCGTCAACATATATATATATATATGATAGTCAAAACCTTTAGTTGATAAACTAACGTGTTTTTTCTCGTAAGTTTGATTTTGATTTGGATTTCTTTATTAGTCCATATCACACAAGTATACACCAACTCATGAGCAGATACAATAAAATAACAAAATAATACAAGTAAATTTATCTAATAACAAATAAAATTATAAATTCAATTAGGCATCATTATAAAAATATTAATTTAATATAAAAAATTAAATAATTGTCACGTGATCACAAAACTCGATATTCCAAAGCGATCACTCGATTTTGGTTTACCACATTCAGTTGTAGAGACTACTTTAAACACAAATACACTAAATTTCACTTATTCTTACTTAGATTACAATTAATTAATTACGAATTATTCTTCAAAGTACTTTATTACTGTAGATATTTACATATACTTAGCAAACGTCAATTTTGCCTCTTCTCTACATTGGACCACTGTGGGAGAAGGAGGGCGTAGAAACTCCCACAGATTGATTTTGAAATCTCTTTTAAAAATAGGTTGTGCTTAACTAATACAAATATGAAAAAAATAATTATTATGATTAATAAGCAGGAGTAAATAATTACAAAATTATTAACAGCAAGGCCTGTGTTGAGCTAGATTAACCCCATACAGTCGTGTCATTTAAGAAATTTTGAACATTGTAATATCCCTTTTTTGACAAAGTCGCTTTAACATGCTTTTTAAATTGCTCAAATGGCAATTTCAAAATCTCCAGAGATATCTTATTATAGTAGAGAATACACTGAATTCGCGAGTCTAAATCGGGGCGCACACAGTCTGTGATTATTTCTTAGGTTAACATTACAGCTATCGCTAAGTTTGGAAAATGTTGTAAGGTTCTTGCGTACATACATTATATGTTCGAAAATAAATTGACTAGCTACTGTTAGTATGTCAATTTCTTTAGAAAGCTCTCTTAAGGAGTCTGTTCGTTTTAAATTAAATAAATTGCTCGAATAGCTGTTTTCTGTAAAATAAAAATATTTTGAATATCCGCTGCTTTCCCCCACAACAAGATACCATAGGACATCACACTATGAAAGTAACTAAAATATACTAGCCTAGATGTAGCCACATCCGTGCTTTGTCTGATGTTCCTAACAGCGTAAGCCGCAGAACTTAATTTACCAGCCAATTTATCTATGTGGGGTCCCCACTGCAATTTGATATCAATGGTTATTCCAAGAAACTTCGTATCATTTACTAATTCTAACGCGCTGTTGTCTTACACTAAACTGGTCTCAACTTGCCTGACATTTGGAAGTGAGAATTTGATACACTTGGTTTTATCAGCGTTTAACAATAAATTTTTAACTGTTAACCAATTCAAGGTTAAAGACAATACACCATTAACATCATCAAAATCTGCTTTTTGTCTTTCAATTTTGAAGACCATAAATGCTTTCTTGAATTCAAAATAGGTCACATCTACTTGTTTCTTTTTGTCCATAGCTAATGATACGTAGTTAACAAAGTGAAGTTGATTAGTCACCGTCGAACGAGCAGGACGGAATCCATGCTGTGCTTCTGCTGACGTAACAGTTAATTATGGTTTCAAAGATCTTACCAAAAACAGAGAGGACGGCTATGGGTCTATAGTTGATCAACTATCGACAGAAAGTAAACTGTAGCGTACTCCTTACTACTTATATGGCGCGTTACTTGATCAACTAACGGTTAAAACTGTTAAATAGCAAATTGGTTTAAACTTGAATTGCAAACGAAATACCAGGACAAACACAGTGGTTAGGTAAGTAAGTATAGGTAAGTAAGACTAGAGGCGGCGAGCGCAGCGAAGCCCCCGAATAGTCTTCGTGTAAGGTTAACATGTAAGAACAAAAGAAACGTAAATTCTAAACCCTGTTGGTCTGGTTTACTATGTGTCGCTAGTCGATCAACTAACGCGTTAGTTCATCAACAAACGGTCCTGACTATCTTACGGTGACATATATGTATTAGTGTAGATATAATTATAGTATTAGGTATAATCAAATTCATATTGTATTATATATAATAAAATTCATATTGAGTTGTTTTATTTTCGTAATAGCTACATTCATCAGCTTCGAAGGAGAGCTCGTGTCCTCGTACGATTTGTCCAAAAGCCATTTATTTACTGCTTTGCAGTCATATATTGTCATTTCGTATATATATGTTTGTTTATTGACTAGGTTTTACAAAACTGTAGCACGTTTTGTGGCCTGTCTTTTGGCAAATTTTGTTTTTACATCATGTGGCGGAATCACCATATAACACCTTCTCTTTTTAACCATATCAAGATCAAATTGAATTTTTAACACATAACTATTGACATGGACTACCTACATCGCTAAAATAACTAGTGCCCTCCCAACTTGACTTGCACTATGTATACGTAGATGTCAAAGTCATTCAAGGAATAGTGTGAACTCCCGTTCGAAATAGTCGCTCTAAGTAAAATATCCCCACAAAGATTAAGAGAAGAAAGAGAAAAGAGACGATTTTCAAAATATTTTTTTCTTCTTTCATAACTGGTTACGAACCTGGAATACTCGATTGCTTAAAGTTTGACTTTTAAGCGGCACTTCATTTGAACAAGGCCTGGGCATTCGGCTGCTTTGTTCCATTTATTCTATAAATAAGTTCTATGAAAGCAATAAAACTATTTTATGATAGTCTACTTGGATAATAGATAGTGATAAATAATGTTAGTAAAGCTATGGATTAGAATTGATTAATTTTGATTCAAAATATTTTTTTCGTCGGAAAAACACAGGAAATAAGCCTAAGGATTTGAAGATTATGCTATCAATTCGCACGTGTAAATAAGTCGTGTAATCTTTAAGCGCCATCTACGGGATAAATAGAAGACAACTTCACGCTAGATCAGTAACTCAAAAGCTCCATAGATGGCAGTAGCTACATTAAATTGTGCTTTGAGAACAATATTATGTTAATTAAAAGATTGTAACTACTTTAAAACTATATTTTTGTGTAGGTTCAATATTAATCCTCTTACGTTTAGTATTCAAGTACAAACGTAAATTGAGAAACGCAACTTATACTTTTGGTGGTGGAATTTAGTACCGCTACTTGACACTAGATGGCGCTGTATATATATGCCAACAGTCTCATATAGGAAAAAAAATTCTTACAAATTTTCTGAATATATATTGTGTCTCGGTAGACATTTTGTACAATAAATTTGTACAATTAATTGTATTCCCAGAACTAAAAGTGAAACAACAACAAATTATTCCTATGCAGTCAGGCGTAAAAATAATGAACTACCTGTATCCGTAGATAATCTCATATCATTTCTACATAGCTGCAGCGATGGGCTAGCCCCCTGTCACTCTAAATTGACCATTGAATGACAACTGTGCCTCTGCCACCCGTATGAGAAACGGCGTGACGCTGTGTTTGTTTAGTTTTCCTGTGAAATAAAAAGGTATCTTTCGAAGGCAAGCTAATCTCCAACAAGAGATCTCTTCCACCAAACCAAGCAATTTGTTGACTGACGAACAACTCCCTTTATACTTTCAAATCAAAAACAATTATTATTCTAAGTAAAGATTAGGGTAAACGCGACTGTTGTGGGCACTCTCTCGGAATAATATGATAATCCAATCGAGAGCAGATGTTTGGTCGCGCTCATTATAATATTGAGGTGGATGTGACTGTTGTGGTACAGGTGGAATAAAATGGTATCCCCTTGGATCGCATAATGTTATTTAGACTATTATTGTTTCGCATAATTGATTTGGCATAATAGTATTTTCGCATAGTAATACTTAGGCCTACTACTTTTTTGGCATAGTACGCTATTAGCATAATTTCAGTCAGTTTGTATTGGCCGAAAGCACGCTAATAATTATTTGGTATATTTGTCATTATACATAACTTTAGTTTTTAAAATGAATAATACTCGCACAATTTCAGTCGGACTAATTTGTATTGGCCGAAAACACTTTACGCATACTAATGTTTGAAACCAATTTGATTTCCGAGACTGGAGACCCGTGATGGACGAGCTTTTTCCGGGTGCGCCAAAGTTAACCTAAGATTTCTACCTCGATTATTGCAACTCCGAAAATTTTGTTACTACAATTTTTCATCCTAACAATCACTATTAATAACTTCTCTGTTCCTAATGTTATTAATTCCGAATCATTCAACTTCATAATGTCGGTAACAATAAACATCTATTGTACTACTATTTGTTTTCCTATATTTTCTCAAAATAACTGTTTTTTAAACTTTTATTCGAAATCATATACATATTTGTTATGTAGAATAGTTTTTATTCTAAAATTTGCAGATGAAAGATAATAGGAATTAATTAGGTCAATGTCGCTACCGAAATCGATATCTGGGCAGTAGGTTAGGTTAGGTTAGGTTAGAACATGTAAAAACAACAAACAATACTACTTTGGAACCAAACATACCAACCAAAAGTCAAATTATGGAACTCTTAGGTCAGTGTTGCTACCGAAACCAACATCTGGGCAGTAGGTAGGTTAGGTTAGGTTAGAACATGTAAAAACTACAAAAAACACTACTTTGGAACTAAACATACCAACCAAAAGTCAAAAATATTTTTTTCGAATATGAAACCATTGTAGTTTAATTTGATACCTCCTCTATTTGTTTTAAATATTTGCACTTGATTTTCCATGTTATTATAAAGTCTACACCACAAATAACAGCACTTGTCCTTGTTTGCTCATGATATTTATGACTCACCCTCAATTTCATTTTTATAATATTTCTTTGCAACGGCAACGTACCGTCATGTGAAACGCATGTGACTGTTAAATAGCAATTTTATTACTATGAGCTATTTGTACGTGACTATTTTGTAGGACAATACTGTTATGCATTTTGATATGATGCTAATTGATTATTATGCGTATTTGTGCTTATGATTTTTGTCATTAGTCTTCATGATGATTATGCTTTCGGTATTTATGCTTTTTAATGTTATGCGTAAAAAATTATGCGTAATGAGGATTATGCACATGACTATTTCGGCGTAAAGCAATTATGAGTAACAATATTAGTTTAAATGACTTTATGCCTTCCAATAGAGAACCGAATAATATATCATTAAAATTTAGTGATGTTATTTATTTTTAGAACAAAAAATATATAATGTTTTACATTTCCAGTATTCAGTTTCATAATTTTATTTTAGAAATTATCCGCCTGCAAAATGACTGTGGTTGTAGTAGGATTTGTTTTTAATAAACTAAAATGCATGAATAGGAAATCACGGGCTCTAAATAGTAACAATAGAAATATATATTAATAACGAGAACTTTTTAACGATATCACATAATTTGGCATTTTAAGGCCATTCCTCATCCGTGCAAAGATCCCCGTTACTCCAGGCAGAACGACCCGCAGTGTGAGAGGGACGGACGAATGACAAAAAGTCGGTATCAAATTAATACAAAATTGAATAATTTAGCCATGCAAATTTCCATATTAGATCATTTAGGTTTGTCAAAACCCACCTAAAATTTTTTTTTTGACGTCTTCCTATTTGCTGGAAAATTAAAAAGTGTAAATTCGGACCTCATTTCAATAATTATTTCTATTTCGTTTCTGATAACACAAAATATAGAAATAACAAATAAATTTATGTAACCCATTAATGTCCACACCGAGGGGCACAGCCCTTTACCCGGATGCGAGTAAGATTAATCCAAAATCCACATCGCTGGCTCAGTGCGTGTTGATGGAGGGATTCTATGGCCACCACCACGTAGCGATAGTAGTCAAGAGCAGTATCACCATGTCACCCGAAAAACTGAACGTCTGATAAATTACTAAATATAAATTAATTATCTCATTAGACCACGGAGCTATATAAATATAGAAAAAGATCCCAAAATGTTTAAATTAATTAATTTAACTTATGACTTTTTTAGAACAGCAGAGAAATAACTTTGTCGATATATCAACATAATTTCAGAGCATGAAGGCTGGGCACACCGACAGCGGAACAAAGAATTTTACCTTCAGCTTAATTTTAGAAGACTAGGACTCAAAAGTTAGAAATGTATCTTCACCGATCTATGGGGCAACATACCTTAATATTTTTTATAACGATAAAATAAAGGTTAGTATTTAATCGCACATCAAAAATACCGTCAAAACACTTTTTATGTTTTTAATATTTTTTGTGTACTCAAGTTTATGTTTTAAGTATTTTTTGTTGTTCTTACATATTCAACCTAACACGAAGGATAAAATTCTCCCGATTTTATGCCAGTCGAATTCCCGGATTATCTAAAAGTGACCTAATCCCAAAATCCGACAATGACCTCCGCCTGAAAGTTTCTAGCGAGCTAATATAATCAAATTACATTCACGAATCCCTGCTTACACTCATGATCAACAAGCAACAAAGCAACAACTGCTTTATTACTCCTGTTTCGCGTAAGTTGAGATTTGCAAAAAGGCTTTTTTCCTACCGCGCCGCTTTAATTTATATTCTCAGCTTTACAAAATGTCCAGTAACAGGCCCTACCACCCTAAATATCTGCATTAGAAGTAACCAAAGCAGCTCGGATAGCGATGTAAGATTTTCGGAGATTTCCTCATTCATAATGTCCAGATTAAGATTAAGTAAGTAGATATAATGTTCAGATTATCCCTCTAATATAAACATGAACAAAACATTAAGAATACAGGAAACGCCAAAGCTATTGGCCTCTAAATGCCGAGTGAAGGGTCACCACAACCTTTGACGTGTGACGACCCGAATGGCCGAGTCGGCAGTGACCCTGCCTACAAAGAAAAACATTCGAATTACCATTGTATAGAACGCAGAGAGCTTATCATGAACACCGGTGTGAAGTTGGCAGCCAAAAGTTAGCAGCCAATATAATCTGACCAAATTAAAGAGGTACTTTTTACACTAAGGGCCTTTATGATAGGTTTAAGGCAATATAAATGGTGTCTAGTGCCTGTTGATGAAACTCATACTTCCTTAATGAACCATGTACCTTAAAATGACGACATAATACTCACAATATTCAATATAGATAGTTGGCTGTGGTACTTGTGGTCTTCTAGTCCGATATTGGTATTCAAATGTATTATGCGTTAAGAAGACCTATATAACCTAGCAAGACACAGCTTATTTACTAGCCGAACCTCCATCGTGGTCAAAATCACCAGCAGCGGTTTCAAGGTGGAGTACACAAATTCAAAGTTTCACATTCAGTCGGCTCTGGTACTGTCTTCTCGTTCGATATGAGCATGTAATAGTGTTCTCGATTATGCTGTTAGACCAAATTAACATAGTTAGATACACGTTATTTACTAGCCGAATCTCCTTCGTGGTCATAAACACCAGCAGCGGTTTCAAGGTGGAGAAAAGAAATTCAAAGTTTATTTTTCAGTCGGCTGTGGTAGTGTCTTCTCGTCCGATATTGACCAGGTTAAGTATTCAAGATTATGCTTTAAGACCTACTTAACAAAGCTAGATACAGGTTATTTACTAGCCAAACCTCCTTCGTGGTCAAAAACATCAGCAGCGGTTTCAAGGTGGAGAAAACAAATTCAAAGTTTATTTTTCAGTCGGCTGTGGTAGTGTCTTCTCGTCCGATATTGACCTGTTTTAGTATTCAAGATTATGCTTTGAGACGTACTTAACATAGATTTATACAGGTTATTTACAAGCCGAACCTGCTTCGTGGTCAAAAACACCAGCAGCGGTTTCAAGGTGGAGAAAACAAATCCAAAGTTTCTTTTTCACTCGGCTTTGGTAGTGTCTTCTCGTCCGATATTGACCTGGTTTAGTATTCAAGATTATGCTTTAAGACCTACTTAACAAAGCTAGATACAGGTTATTTACTAGCCGAATCTCCTTCGTGGTCATAAACACCAGCAGCTGTTTCAAGGTGGAGAAATGAAATTCAAAGTTTCTTTTTCAGTCGGCTGTGGTAGTGTCTCCTCGTTTGATATTGACCTGTTTTAGTATTTCAGATTATGCTTGACGACGTTCCTAAAATAGCTAGATCTAGTTTATTTGCTAGCCGACCTTGCTTTGTGGTCAAAAACATCAGCAGCGGTTTCAAGGTGGAGAAAAGAAATTCAAAGTTTCTTTTTCAGTCGGCTGTGGTAGTGTCTTCTCGTCTGATATTGACCTGTTTTAGTATTCAAGATTATGCTTTGAGACGTACTTAACATAGATTTATACAGGTTATTTACTAGCCAAACCTGCTTCGTGGTCAAAAACACCAGTAGCGGTTACAAGGAGGAGAAAACAAATCCAAAGTTTCTTTTTCACTCAGCTGTGGTAGTGTCTTCTCGTCCGATATTGACCTGGTTTAGTATTCAAGATTATGTTTTAAGACCTACTTAAAAAAGCTAGATACAGGTTATTTACTAGCCGAACCTCCTTCGTGGTCAAAAACACCAGCAGCGGTTTCAAGTTGGAGTACACAATTTCAAAGGTTCACATTAAGTCGGCTCTAGGACTGTCTTCTCGTTCGATATGAGCATGTAATAGTGTTCTGATCATGTTGTAAAACCTACTCAACATAGTTAGATACACGTTGTTTACTTGCCAAATCTCCTTCGTGGTCATAAACACCAGCAGCGGTTTCAAGTTGGAGAAAAGAAATTCAAAGTTTCTTTTTCAGTCAGCTGTGGTAGTGTCTTCTCGTCCGATATTGACCTGTTTAAGTATTTCAGATTATGCTTGACGACGTTCCTAAAATAGCTAGATCCAGTTTATTTACTAGCCGAAGTTGCTTTGTGGTCAAAAACATCAGCAGCGGTTTCAAGGTGGAGAAAAGAAATTCAAAGTTTCTTTTTCAGTCGGCTGTGGTAGTGTCTTCTCGTCCGATATTGACCTATTTTAGTATTCAAGATTATGCTATGATTACTTAACATAGATTTATACAGGTTATTTACAAGCCGAACCTGCTTCGTGGTCAAAATCACCAGCAGCGGTTTCAAGATGGAGTACACAAATTCAAAGTTTCACATTCAGTCGGCTCTGGTACTGTCTTCTCGTTCGATATTAGCATGTAATAGTGTTCTCGATTATGCTGTAAGACCTATATGACATAGTTAGATACACGTTATTTAGTAGCCGAATCTCCTTTGTGGTCATAAACACCAGCAGCGGTTTCAAGGTGGAGAAAATAAATTCAAGGTTTATTTTTCAGTCGGCTTTGGTACTATCTTCTCGTTTGATATTGACCTGTAAAAGTATTTCAGATTATGCTTGACGACGCTAGATCCAGTTTATTTACTAAACAAACTTGCTTTGTGGTCAAAAACATCAGCAGCGGTTTCAAGGTGAAGAAAACAAATTCAAAGTTTATTTTTCAGTCGGCTGTGGTAGTGTCTTATCGTTCGATATTGACCTGTTTTAGTATTTCAGATTATGCTCGATGACGTTCCTAAAATAGCTAGATTCAGTTTATTTACTAGCCGAACTTGCTTTGTGGTCAAAAACATCAGCAGCGGTTTCAAGGTGGAGAAAAGAAATTCAAAGTTTCTTTTTCAGTCGGCTGTGGTAGTGTCTTCTCGTCCGATATTGACCTATTTTAGTATTCAAGATTATGCTTTGAGACATACTTAACATAGATTTATACAGGTTATTTACTAGCCGAACCTGCTTCGTGGTCAAAAACACCAGTAGCGGTTTCAAGGTGGAGAAAACAAATCCAAAGTTTCTTTTTCATTCAGCTGTGGTAGTGTCTTCTCGTCCGATATTGACCTGGTTTAGTATTCAAGATTATGCTTTAAGACCTACTAAACAAAGCTAGATACAGGTTATTTACTAGCCGAACCTCCTTCGTGGTGAAAAACACCAGCAGCGGTTTCAAGTCGGAGTACACAATTTCAAAGGTTCACATTCAGTCGGCTCTGGGACTGTCTTCTCTATCGATATTAACATGTAATAGTGTTCTTGATTATGCTGTTAGTCCTATTTAACATAGTAAGATACACGTTATTTACTAGCCGTACCTGCTTCGTGGTCAAAAACACCAGCAGCGGTTTCAAGGAGGAGTAAAAAAATTCAAAGTTTCACTTTCAGCCGGCTTTAGTAGTGTCTTCTAGTCCAATAATGGCATTTAATTGTGCTCCAGATTATGCCACAAGAACTACTCAACATAACTAGGTACATCTATCTACTAGCTGCACCTCCTTAGTAGTCAGAATCACCAGCAGCGGTTTCAAGAAATGTCAATAAGTTGAATCACTGCTATTAGCCAACAGATGGCGTTAGGTGTACTCGTTGATAGCTTTTTAATTATAACATATTGATAAATATTTACAGTGGCAGAGGATCTTATGGCTGCTTTTATATTGTATATTTGTAATTTCATTTCATCGATGTTTTTGTTCATTCACAATTTTCATCGGACTTTTATGCTTCGGTATAATCGGAATAACAACTTTTCTTTGGTGCTTGAGGCTTGAGGCACACGTCTAGATTATGCTTTAGACCTATTCAACAAAGCTAGATATCTATAATATGAATGCAGCCATTGACGCATAGTTCTGTTCCTCCCTTCTGTTCGCAAACAATATTACATGCTAATATCGAACGAGAAGACAGTACCAGAGCCGACAGAATGCGAAACTTTGAATTTGTGTACTCCAACTTTATATCGTTGCTGGTGTTTTTGACCACGAAGGAGATTCGGCTAGTAAATAACCTGTATCTAGCTATGTTAAGTACGTCTTAAAGCATAATCTTGATTACTAAAAAAGGTCAATATCGAACAAGAAGACACTGCCAAAGCCAACAGAAAGTGAAACTTTTAATTTGTGTACTCCACCTTGAAACCGCTGCTGGTGATTTTGACCACGAAGGAGGATCGGCTAGTAAATAAACTGTATCTAGCTATGTTAAGTAGGTCTTAAAGCATAATCTTGAATACTAAAACAGGTCAATATCGGACGAGAAGACACTACCACAGCCGACTGCAACATAAACTTTGAATTTGTTTTCTCCACCTTGAATCCGCTGCTGATGTTTTTGACCACAAAGCAAGTTCGGCTAGTAAATAAACTGGATCTAGTTATGTTAGAAACGTCGTCAAACATAATCTGAAATACTAAAACAGGTCAAAATCGAACGAGAAGACAGTACCAGAGCCGACTGAATGTGAAACTTTGAATTTCTTTTCTCCACCTTGAAACCGCTGCTGGTGTTTATGACCACGAAGGAGATTCGGCTAGTAAATAACGTGTATCTAGCTATGTTAAGTAGGTCTTACAGCATAATCAAGAACAATATTACATGCTAATATCGAACGAGAAGACAGTACCAGAGCCGACTGAATGTGCAACTTTGAATTTGTGTACTTTAACTTGAAACCGCTGCTGGTGTTTTTGACCACGATGCAGGTACGGCTAGTAAATAACGTGTATCTATCTATGTTAAGTAGGTCTTACAGCATAATCGCGAACACTATTACATGCTAATATCGAACGAGAAGACAGTACCAGAACCGACTGAATGTGAAACTTTGAATTTGTGTACTCCAAATTGAAACAGCTGCTGGTGTTTTTGACCATGAAGGAGGTTCGGCTAGTAAATAAACTGTATCTAGCTATGTTAAGTAGGTCTTAAAGCATAATCTTGAATACTAAAACAGGTCAATATCGGACGAGAAGACACTACCACAGCCGACTGCAACATAAACTTTGAATTTGTTTTCTCCACCTTGAATCCGCTGCTGATGTTTTTGACCACAAAGCAAGTTCGGCTAGTAAATTAACTGGATCTAGTTATGTTAGTAACGTCTTTAAACATAATCTGAAATACTAAAACAGGTCAATATCGAACGAGAAGACAGTACCAGAGCCGACTGAATGTGAAACTTTGAATTTCTTTTCTCCACCTTGAAACCGCTGCTGGTGTTTATGACCACGAAGGAGATTCGGCTAGTAAATAACGTGTATCTAGCTATGTTAAGTAGGTCTTACAGCATAATCAAGAACAATATTACATGCTAATATCGAACGAGAAGACAGTACCAGAGCCGACTGAATGTGCAACTTTGAATTTGTGTACTTCAACTTGAAACCGCTGCTGGTGTTTTTGACCACAAAGCAAGTTCGGCTAGTAAATAACGTGTATCCAGCTATGTTAAGTAGGTTTTACAGCATAATCAAGATCAATATTACATGCTAATATCGAACGAGAAGACAGTACCAGAGCCGACTGAATGTGCAACTTTGAATTTGTGTACTTCAACTTGAAACCGCTGCTGGTGTTTTTGACCACGATGCAGGTACGGCTAGTAAATAACGTGTATCTATCTATGTTAAGTAGGTCTTACAGCATAATCGCGAACACTATTACATGCTAATATCGAACGAGAAGACAGTACCAGAACCGACTGAATGTGAAACTTTGAATTTGTGTAGTCCAACTTGAAACAGCTGCTGGTGTTTTTGACCATGAAGGAGGTTCGGCTAGTAAATAAACTGTATCTAGCTATGTTAAGTAGGTATTAAAGCTTAATCTTGAATACTAAAACAGGTCAATATCTGACGAGAAGACACTACCACAGCCGATTGAAAAATAAACTTTGAATTTGTTTTCTCCACCTTGAATCCGCTGCTGATGTTTTTGACCACAAAGCAAGTTCGGCTAGTAAATAAACTGGATCTAGCTATGTTAGAAACGTCGTCAAGCATAATCTTAAATACTAAAACAGGTCAATATCGGACGAGAAGACACTACCACAGCAAACTGAAAAAGAAACTTTGAGTTTATTTTCTCCACCTTAAAACCGCTGCTGGTGTTTTTGACCACGAAGGAGATTTGGCTTGTAAATAACCTGTACCTAGCTATGTTAATTAGGTCTTACAGCATAATCAAAAACACTATTACATTTTAATAACGAACGAGAAGACAGTGCCAGAGCCGACTGAATGTGAAACTTTGAATTTATTTTCTCCACCTTGAAACCGCTGCTGGTGTTTATGAACACGAAGGAGATTCGGCTAGTAAATAACGTGTATCTAGCTATGTTAAGTAGGTCTTACAGCATAATCGAGAACTCTATTACATGTTAATAACGAACGAGAAGACAGTACCAGAGCCGACTGAATGTGAATCTTTGAATTTCTTTTCTCCACCTTGAAACCGCTGCTGGTGTTTACGACCACGAAGGAGATTCGGCTAGTAAATAACGTGTATCTAGCTATGTTAAGTAGGTCTTACAGCATAATCAAGAACAATATTACATGCTAATATCGAACGAGAAGACAGTCCCAGAGCCGACAGAACGTGAAACTTTGAATTTATGTACTCCAACTTGATACCGCTGCTGGTGTTTTTGACCACGAAGGAGATTCGGCTAGTAAATAATCTGTATTTAGATATGTTAAGTACGTTGTAAGGCAAAATTTTGAATACTAAAAAAGATCAATATCGAACGAGAAGACACGACCACAGCCGTCTGAAAAAGAAACTTTGAATTTGTTGTCTCCACCTTAAAACCGCTGCTGGTATTGTTGACCACGAAGGAGGTTTGGCTCGTAAATAACCTGTATCTAGCTATGTTAAGTAGGTCTTAAAGCATAATCTTGAATACTCAAACAGGTCAATATCGAACGAGAAGACACGACCACAGCCGACTGAAAATGAAACTTTGAATTTGTTTCCTCCACCTTAAAACCGCTGCTGGTGTTTTTGACCACGAAGCCGATTCGGCTAGTAAATAACCTGTATCTAGCTATGTTAAGTACGTCTTAAAGCATAATCTTGAATACTAAAACAGGTCAATATCGGACAAGAAGATACTACCAAAGCCAACAGAAAGTGAAACTTTGAATTTGTGTACTCCACCTTGAAACCGCTGCTGGTGATTTTGACCACGAAGGAGGTTCGGCTAGTAAATAAGCTTGGTCTTGCTAGGTTAAGTAGGTCTTAACGCATAATCTAGAAAACATTCGAATACCAATATCAGACTAGAAGACCACAAGTACCACAGCCAACTATCTATATTGAATATTGTCGACGTTTTAGGGTACATGGTTCATTAAGGAAGTATGGGTTTCATCAACAGGCACTAGACACCATTTATATTGCCTTAAACCTATCATAAAGGCCCTCAGTGTTATATGAAAAAGTACCTCCTTAATTTGGTCGGATTATATTGGCTGCTAACTTTTGGCTGCCAACTTCACACCGGTATCATGAACCACTTCCTAATTTGTGTCGTCTCTACAACAATATGTCTAATGAAGACGACTCCTTGGACATTTTTGAAAAACTGTCCTTCAAACATAAAGTGCGAAAATCTTTAGCTAATTTATCTGACTAATAACACTCTAGGCCGTTTGAGCATAATTACCAGTAATTACCTGTAGTTTATTTTTTTCTTTCCTTTTTATTTAGTTTTTAACCTACTTTTAAATACACTGTCCACAAATTTTAAAGATGCTGTCAAAACAGCATGTAATAAATGCACCGGGTTCGAGTCCCGGTGGGGGGAAATATTTGTTTGATGAGAACGGATGTTTGTACCCTAGTCATGGTTGTTTATCTATCGAAGTATAATATTTATCTATATAAGTATGTGTATCGTTGTCTAGTACCCAAGATACAGGGAATCCTAGTTTGGGGCTAGATCAATGTGTGTAAATAGTTTCCAGGGTGTTATTATTATTATTTTAGCGATTTAGATTAGGTTCAAAACAAGAACATCATCATGGCAACCATTTCCATCCCGATACGCCATAGTGGACTTTATTTACAAGGTACCAAGACTTGCTTTAAGACGGTCATGGTAATTATGCGTTTAGGTTCCTAAACTGAATCGTCCCATGTCTGGTAATAACCCCTCTTTGGGGTTATTACCACGACTGAACGTGGGCAAAATACGCTATTTGATATTAGGCAAATAAATCTAGAAACGCGTCTTAAGGTGAACATGTTTTGAACAAGAGCGCTTGAAAAAACAGAACAGAACAAAACAGTTGTATTTTATAAATTCAATTTTGTGATACAGACAGCTTTGACTTCACACTAGTATTTCATAGAACTCGTGGACAAAATTACCGTTTTTGACAGTTCCTAAAAAGTGTCTTTATATATACTTTATTGCACAAAAATAGAAGACTAAGGCGAGCTCATATCTTAAAAGAGATTTATTCCGGCATACCTAATATGGACAGAACACAGGAGAGAACAGGTAGGCCTATGTGCACAACGTTAAAATACAACGTCAGAGCAAGACAAAACACTGAATTAACTAAACAGTGAATTTACTTTTTTATAAGTAAAGCCGTAAGTATTTATGTAGTATAATTATCTTTATTTATTTATTTATTTACCTAAGCCTACAGCACAAATTCAAAAATAATATAAACAAAGAACTTAAACTAGTCATAGGCCAATTATAGGCTTTCATTTTTTAGGCCGAACATAAACTGGCAGTAAATTTAAACAATTTATAAAACAATTTAGAAGTACCGGGTACAGTTCAATAGGAATGGGAAGGGAATGTGTTTAGAAGTGTGTATGTATGTATGTATGTATGAAGTCAATGTGTGAGTGATAGAAACAAATATATACATATAGTCGCAACAGTATAATGAGAGAGAAAACCTCAGCACATTTAATGTTTGCTGTCTTTCAGCTGGAGCATTAAGTGCCCCCTGAACTGGCCGCGTGACAGGTGGAAGATGTCCAGGTCTGCGAAGTGTGTGTTGTACGTTCTTGGCAGGCGGCAGCTGGGAGAATTGGCCGCGTAGTTAGAGTGGGCAAAGGGTACATGTAGCAGTGCAGAGACAGCGTGTCGGGTTCGAGTAGTAGGTGCCCTAAGTCGTAGCAGCTCGTTAACCAGCTCGGGGCAATCAACATAGCCGTGGTAGACGCTGTGAAGGAGCTGCATGTCCAAGATACTACGCCGGTCCCTGAGGCTGTGGAGGTTGTGGTGATGACACGATGCAGTGTAGTTATCATTCACAAAATTGCCGCGAAAGTTTAGGTGCCTAATAATCTTCATAATGATACATAATTCATAATTTCTTTATTGCACACAACTAATATATGGACAACAAGACTTACATAAAAATAGTGTACAAAGGCGAGCTTATCTCTAGTAAGAGATCTCTTCCAGCAAACCAAATGTTGTAAAGTATTTTTGTAGTTATTTGTGTATTGTATCCTAATTTTAAATTTAGTTGCTGTTTTCTTGTTTGTATAAATATTTTATTATAAGCAGAACCCTGCACATACTTACTGGGTTGGCTGTAAGAGATTTCTTTTAGGAATAAGGCCGCCTTTGTACATTTTATTTTCCACTGCGTCAATTGTTTTTACTGTGTCTTATGCAATAAAGGATATAAAAATAGGATACCTTGTGTCGTGGGAACCAGAAACACCGACGTCACACACATATAAACATCCAAGACCTGGATGTTTCTGTGGCTTATTATTTATTTTTTATTTAAATTCTGTACTTGTAGTTAGACAACTATTATGTGGTTGTTTATAATTAGCTCATTGTCTTCAATTGTGTAGAACTGAAGAATAACAACAGCAGTAGGTTATCCTAAAAAAAAACAAAGAAACGGTCACGTGCGAGTTGGACTCGCCTTCCAAGGGTTCCGTTCATACTTGTAGATAAGGTTGTGTTCACAGATTAAGATAAACGACTCATACACGGTGCCCACTACTCGGCTCCATAAAATAAAAAACTCGTTCAAGGGTAATTGTGTAAGATTTTACAATAAACTCCCAAGCACTTTGACAGATCTATCAATTAATAAGTTCAAGAAATACATCAAGCAAAGGCTTATTTCTAAAGCTTACTACAGTATTAAAGAGTACATAGACGATAAAAATGCTTGGGACTGAATTGTTCTAATTAATTGTGAGCATCCTCACTGCCAGAGTTTCTTTTACTGGACACTTGGAGGCCTTTTACACCTCCAAAGATTAATTTAATTATACAACTCTTGACTGTGGGGACCATTTACATCTCCTATTATCATTGTATTATTGACTAAAGAGACTATACATCTCTGTTATTTATATTTTAATTATTTTATTATGACATTTGAGACTCTTTACATCTCTCAGAAACAATAATTAAAAACTTTTTTTTTCTGATAATATGATAATAATACCAAATGTTCTGTAAAAAATGAAATGAAATGACATGTGAAAGTGCCCTTGTGGCCTATTTACAGAATAAACGTTTTGAGTTTTTTGAGTTTTTTTTGAGAAATATGTGGGAACCAAGCGTGTATTTTTTTACTTTGCCCGTAACATAGACTGGCATAATCATAAAGATTTTTTTAATTTATGTTGATTTTTATATTTTTAATTTATGATGTTTTTTAGGCTAGCCAGACTCTAGGCAGAGAAGATAGTATATAATTTATTCTTTAGTAAGTCTATAGTATACAGTCTTTCAACGATCTTTTGGCGCGTGAGTAACGTTTACAGGATGGTGCCAGTAGAACTGCAACTTAATTCACCGAAACAGTCGAAAAGCACTAGTTCCCCTATCACCGCAAGCCAAAAGCACTAGTTACCCTATCACCGCAAGCCAAAAGCACTAGTTCCCCTATTACCGCAAGCCAAAAGCACTAGTTCCACTATTACCGCAAGCCAAAAGCACTAGTTCCCCTATTACCGCAAGCCAAAAGCACTAGTTCCCCTATTACCGCAAGCAAAAAGCACTAGTTCCCCTATTACCGCAAGCCAAAAGATACGCAAAGCTGTACTCACGTTAAGGCTGAAGGCAGAATGTTTGAATAGTAGGCAAGGGCGTACCCAGGATTTCAGCTAGGGAGGGGCAGCTCATTCCTGTTTCGAGAAGATGGTCGGTCAGGTATATTGAAACAAAAAACGTTGACGTTTATTTTATCTTCTAGGGGGTGGGAGCAGCCCTCCCCTGCCCCTACCTGGGTACGCCCATGATAGTAGGCTGAATCAAGTAAGCCTAAATCAAGTGACCGAAAAAGTCTGCATACAGTATCAAGGAATGTGTATGCAGACCAGTGCTACAGAGAGTTAGTCAAAGAATAACAGACAGTTAGACAGAAATTTACAGTTTTCAGATTGTTCCCTTTACTTGTGATATAAGACCTTGCGCTGTGCCAAATTTCATGATTCTAGGTCAACGGGAAATACCCTATAATAGGTCTTGGTTCCCTTGAGAGTACAAAAAAAAAAAAGGAAAAAAAAGACATTTGGTATAATACTAAAAAACAGAATAAAATAAATATTTAAGGGGGCTCCCATAAAACGATCGTGATTTTTTTGCTTGTTTTTGCTCGATATTGATAACAGGAACAGGTAAACCAACCTTCACATACACACACTCACACCGCATTCACACCAACCCCCTCTCAATAATACACAAAACATAGTTTCGAATAAATAACTTATCTATTTTGCTAAATTCATAATTTAAGGAGTCTTGAATTAAGTAATTTATGGAAACCTATAATTGGCTGTAGTAAATAAGTAATTTAATTAAGAGAATTAAACTGTAACGCTGTTGGTTTTCTGAATAAATAAAATAAAATAAAATAAAATAAAAATAAATGCTTGAAATATTGACAGAATGCTTTTTAATAAATAATAAAATTAAAATAAAATTTAATATTTAACGTGATTTTTTTGCCGTTTTTATAGATATTGGTACGGAACCCTTCGTGCGCGACCCCGACTCGCACTTGGCCGTTTTTTATTTAAATCGTAAACTAACCAACTGCTTTCAGATGTTCCCCTTAACATACTCTTCATAAACCCGAGAAGTGCCCGTTACATTAAAGTAATCGTACTCTACGACCATAGAAGCAAAGAATTGATCAAACCCCATTATCAAAATTCAAAATTCAAAATTCAAAATTCAAAATTCAAAAAGAGTTTTTTTCCATAAGAAACACATAGGTTAAATTTGGAGAATGTCATATCTTAAATTAACACATATATAAGGTATAGGGAAATATAGAACTCAATTTGAATTCCGTCACCTCAATGTTTTAGATGCTGGAGGCAAAGAGGCGACTAGAAACCTCCAGCTTTATACGTTATTTTTTACAGAATTGGAGCAAACACCTTCCCAAGCTTTCTTGTCTTCTACATAATCTGATATTTTGTAGTAAGCCTTTTTACATAAGTGATTTTCAACAACATTTTTAAATTTATTTACAGACAATTCTCAGTTGGGATTTTGTTAAAAGCGAATACATTGCCCTTTAAAAGATAATACATTCCATCGGCATCGGCAGTGACCCTGCCTTCGAAGCCAAGGGTCCCGGGTTCGAGTCCCGGTGGGGGCAAATATTTGTTTGATGAGCACGGATGTTTGTACCCTAGTCATGGTTGTTTATCTATCTAAGTATAGTATTTATCTATATAAGTATGTGTATCGTTGTCTAGTACCCAAGATACAGGGAATCCTAGTTTGGGGCTAGATCAATGTGTGTCAATAGTGTCCACGGTATTATTATTCTCAAATCATGTTCCCCTGCCAACCCATCGGGGAAATCGTGTACAATTATCCAGCATTTATCGTATTGCTGGAAATATCTGCGGGAACGGTAAACGGTTTTTAAAAGCTCACTCGTTCCGAACCGATTTCGACGGTGGCAGGTGGAAAGTAACCAAGATATTAAATTGTTTATTTTGAGGTGTATGGGCTAACCCCCTGCAACGCAAAAGGGAGTATATAAATGTGAATACGGGTTCTTCATAGTATAGTAAAGACGGTTTATGAGGTTAGTCTCGACCTACGCAGGTTCTGTTCGAATCTACTTCGTCCATAATTTGGGTCGGTGAGCTAAAATAATTATGTTTAATAATTTCATGAAACATTTTAAGTAATATGGTGTATGACTTAATTTAAATCTAATCTAATTTAATTTATTTTGACATGTATTTACCATTATGGACGCTTGCGTCTGAAATAAAGATTATTATTATTATTATAATTATTAATAATATCTACAGCGGCGATGGGCTTGTGCTAATTTTTTTGATAGACGCTAAATATGTTAAAATGCAATCAAACTTCAAACTTAATTTTTTTGCATTCAAAGTAGATTCTTGCGAACACTTTTTGAAAATCATTTGAATCTATATAATGCGAGAAAAACTGCTACCGCTTCGGACAGTGTTATGGCAGCGGAGCAAGAAACTCGTACACTGCAACACGGCCTACTTTTCTTTTCTGTTTCTTTTTTTTTCAAAAATAGGTCTAGTGCTACAATCGTGTGCGTGGTTCTTGTGCTGCGCTGGAATATCAGAGCTCCACACCTCTTTGTATTAATGTAATCATCTAACCTATAATATGCTTTATCTACACACGTATCATAAACCCTTTTTACTGCGTCCAAAAACCGCACGTTACGATCAGCATAATGTTAAACTACTTTGTAAAAACTATGTAAATTTTCTACATATTATGACATTCAAATTACGAACGCCGGCGCCCGCCTACGTACCGCCCCTACTTTGTCTGTGAAGTTGCTACTACAGAACAAGTTAAACAACTCAATGCCACAATGCCGGTCAAACATGCGGTTCCTGAACACATCAAAGAGAGCTTATGATATGTGTGTAGATAAACTAGTGTGTGTAACTGTACATAATTAGGCGTTAAAACTCTCGAGTGATATTATTATGAAACGAGCCGAACTACTATTATAACATAATGTTTTTTTAACTATGCCTTTCAATTTCTTTTCTGACAAATTCAATATCTCTTCCGGTATTTTGTTACAGTATTGTATACTTAGACCCACAAATGAAGTTCTAACTTTAGCTAGTCTATAATAAGGTTGCTCAATTTTATTTTTGCTTCTTATATTATTTCATTTGTGCCTGTCATTTTTTTTTTTTTGTTGGAGGGGAAAAATATGGAATGACCCATGCCCAGGAGTCAGACCTCCCTGCTATGTCCGGGTCCCCACATATTGAGCGGGCATCAGCTCGTGTGCTATACCGACTAAAAACAAGCCCTTTGTGTTTACAGTTGTCTTACTAAGAATTAACTGTGAGCCATGGCCTCGGTATATGCTGAAGGCTTTCTACCTGCAATTTGCCCTTTTGGGCGATATATATGATATATATGGGAGGAGTTTGCCTGCTTACCCGATTTAATGAGCGGACGTCAGCTCATAGTCAACGGGCATGATAGCGGCATGTTAGGGGGGCAGATATGTGCCTGTCAACATTTTCAGTGAAGCTATTTATGTTCTTCCTAACGTAAATGATATTTTCATAAATATATTGACACGTCATAATGCTAATTTCTTTGAACTGTTCCCAATTTAAATACTAGTGGCTCTGTGAGCTGTAGACCTTGCGAGTGATACTTTCTTTTAATAATACATACAAACTTATGATTGCACCTGGTTACGTACATGGAGTATGGAAGTAGCCGCACCAATAACTTTGTAAACTACATTTTGCGGTCAAATTCCCAACTTATTGACTTTTCATTAAAATTAAATAGCCTGTACTGTAACGTTCTCTACAAATCCAACGATTCCTCATTTGTTAAAATCGGTCAAGCTGTTTGTACTGTAGCGGTTTTTTGAAATTGTAAAAGCCCCATATCTCCGCCATTTTGAAAAAAATCCAAAAACTGAATCGACAAAAACAACCTTTTCAATTATCGAATATGCTCACAAAAAAAATCACGAGAATCAGTTGAGAAATGCGGCCTGTAGAGGGTAACATCCGGACATACGGAAGCATTTTGTCCAATCCTGAAACGGAGCCACTTCGTCGCATCGCTCGCTCGGTCAACAATGTCAAGCACTCTAAAGTGTCACCTGTCAGCCAAGTTCCCACTCAACGCATTGAAACGGAATTTAGCGGTACTCAAAAAGTGCAGTACAAGAGATAAAAATGAACATGAACATTTACATACAGGCACATACGTTGCTTCTGACCCCTTGCTAGCATTCTCTGTATTGTGGGAACCACAAACAGCGACATCACACCCATATAAACATGCAGACATGTTTTTTTTTTATCCCCATCCGGGGATCGAACCTTTAACTGCAATGCCGCAGAGGTCGTGGAACGTCTTGGCTCACTTCGGTGTACGATCGTTCTTCGCACGCGGGCCCAGTACAATTAGACCGTGACTGTACCCCCTTCCCCCGCCGTTTCCCCTCTGCCCCCCCATCAGTACCCCCTGCGGGCGAGGCGCGGATCGTCCAAACAGCAAAACGAATCTCACACTAAGATTGCAGTGAGACGTCACGTTTTCTGTATGAGGCAGCTAGACTCCAGGGGCCAAGTCCTGCTAGCACAATCGGTGATAATAACGGTGGTGATAAATGGTCAACTTCACCTGAAGTTGACCATTTATCACCACCGTTATTATCAACCTAACCATTAATTGCATTTGGATAATCTTTTAGTAGATAATTAATGGTAGAAAATGAGGTTATCGAGCGAAGCGTCCTGTTTCGAGATTGGACAAAAATGCTTTTGTCCTTCTGTCTGTTCTCGCCTACTGGGGGCTACCACAATCTTTTTCCGATTCAAATTAGGTTCTAAACAAGAACTGATGTTCTAATGGGCTTTATTTACCTTGAACCAAGACTTGTTTTAAGACCGTCACGGTAATTTTACTTAGGAAGTTTTGAGTATATCGTGCTATAATAACTATATAATAATTCTCCTCCTTGCGACGCTGTGCCTAAGTATGCCGCAAAGCCTCTATCTTGTCACCGACTGACACGGCCATTGTTGATCTTGTAACCGCCTTTTTTTTACACTAAATGAAACTTTGTTGATCATTATACACATTTTCTGATCAACATTTACTGCGGAAACTAGTATTTTAAAACTGGCGCGGCGGAGCGGCAACGTCGCAAAAATTAAACGGAAGTATTAATAAAGTAAGTTCAGTCAGTCGCACTGTCGCAGACGTCATAGTTAGTAATAAATTTTCCTGCGGTGACTTGTGTTGCAGTGGAGGACGTGTTTTTAAAGCGTTTTGTTAATATGTAGGTACTTTTTTTTTTTATTTATTCTTTGTATCTTAAGTAACATATATGATATCTTAAATAGTACTCATAAACCACTGAGGTTTGTCTGAGCACAGAACATTCGTAGTTGTCAGTTGACATAGATAAATTACACTACTACTACACATAACTAACCTAATACTGCAAATTTATTATTCTAGGTAGGTAGACGTTCGCTTTATTTGATTTGGGCTCAACTAATAAATGCTCATTATAAGTGAAGCGCAGGTGCAGCAACATAATGCACAATCAGGTAGCATGTGGTAAGTATTTCGCATTGTATAGCATCTCTGGCCACTTCTTGTACGTAATTACGGGAAAGTAATAGAATTTGTGTCTCGCGCAATATACGGTGGCTGGCTGGCTTGACGGCTGCAGTCGTCTCGCTCCCATCTCGGCCTACTAGCAACTTGTTATGTGGGTCCTTCCAATGTGATTATGTGATGCTGCTGATGTTTGAAACGTGTAAAAAATTGGGTTCATTTATTTATTTTGACTATGTGTGTGTGGGTTAGTTTTGTTGTAGATAGTGGTTTTTGATTTTATGTTTGAGGTTTGTGACTGTTATCTTTTCTTTTAAGCAGGGGGGTAGTTCGTTTATAATCCGCGGTAAGATTACTTTATCTGTTCTTTGTCCATATGTGTTATTGAATCTGGTGGTTTCCAGTTCTTTGTTAACAACTTTTCTGGTGCAAGTTTTATGTTGAACGGGTTTCGGGAGGTCTTTTCGATGGTATTGCTCCACGATAAGAGCAAATTTTACCATGTTGTGTATTGGTAACACTTGGCAGTGTTTGAACAATATTTCGTAGTTGCCCTTGCAGTTTGATTTGATATTTTTGTGCACAATTGTTTTTAATATTCTTTGTTGAAGTGTAAATATTTTATTAAGGTTAGTTTTATAGGTTCGACCATAGCTTGTTATGCCGTAGTATATAACTGACTCCGCAAGTGCTGTATAGATATCCATTAATACATTGTAAGGTATTTTATTTTTAATAATATTAAATTTGGTGAGAAGGGCACGGAGTTTGTTGCATACTTTATCTACATGAGGGCCCCAGTTGAATCTATCGTCAATGGTGATCCCTAGGTACGTGGCCTGGCTGACCTGATCGATCGCTATGCATTTACTACAGTTGCTATTCCCTATGTGTAGACAGTTATGGCAGTGAGCTATCAGCTTGGCATTCACGTCACTGGGATTGTGGCTGGACCTTATGTGCATCATTTGTGTTTTCTGCGCATTGAGTACTAATCTTAGATACGTGAATGAAAGTAGATGAACATTTCTCCTGCTGTTAACGTTTTGTAGGTAGGTACGGTAGGTAGATCTGCATTGTCATTGTGATGTGGGAAAATGACAGTTGATTTATCCTAACGCTTGTTTGAAAAGTTACATAGTTAGTTACCTCATGAGAAACTTTAGGTAAATTCTATCTTAATTTCGGAGTTGAAAAAATTTAATTCCTTCATAATATAATTAAATATAGTCGAGAAAAATAAATTCGTGTGGTGTGAATTGTGTCGTTAAAACATAGATTTTGGTGACAATGTCAAGTAGAGTGAATGTGGTGGGAAGATGAGAGGTGTGAGTCTCTGAAAGTATGTAGAGTAGTGCCTCTTGATGTGTTTGGGGAGGGGAGGGGAGGGGAGGGAATTATGACTTAGTCTGCGCCCCGTTTTCATTATATTTTTATTTATCATTTATTCAAAAGTGTATATGAGAAGATTTATAGTAATGTTTACGAAATTAGAATAAATTCTGACTAAATTAGATTGATAAATAAAATAAAATATACAGTATTTAAACTGGATATGTAATGAAATCGGAAATAAATAAATATGAATCATTGTTTTTTATTTAGATTTTTATTTTGTAATTTTGAGAACTAATTCTGTTGCTTTATAATCCAGGGTTTTGAGCCATTTTGAGACAGTGGTCTTGCACTCAAGTGATTTTTTGGATGAAAATTTAAAATTTTGTTATTTTTGTTGTAAATTATACTGGACTGTATGTTGTACTGTTTACGAGCGAATACTGTTTTGTGTGCCTTGAAATAAGTGCATTTGAAACAAAATTAATACTAATCGCAATAAAAAATACAAAGTGTCAATCATCCCTTTCCAATTCCTTTTGTAAAATTTGACGTGAGGCGCGTGAGGCAAATACCCTTCGGCAACAGCCACGATTTAAAATCACAGTAAAAAATATTTTTTATACACATGCAAAGAAATGTCGTCATGACGTGCGCTGTAATAGGCTTGGAAGTATCACTTTGCGGGCCGCTGTCGAAACGGGTACTGTAATGTAATTTCATACAACATTGCAGGTAATATGGGCAGGAAGTAATATTTTTTTATTTTATACTCAGAGCAAAAAATATCAACGGACGACGAAATTACGATAAGTATTTTTTATTTCATTGCATGTGTGGGAAAAGCACTATACAATACATGCCTCTGGCCATGAATAGAGCTTGCCGGCTTCATTTTCCTATCCGGTCTATACCTATTCAGCCGGCAAGCTCTTCTTTTCCGGTGTCTGCAGTAATGTACTATTACACAGACGTTAAATAACTTAAATATAAATCCTTTTTTATTATTATTTAACATGTTTTATTAGTATTCTTATGTTTATATTTATTCATAAATACGTTTACCAACATGTTACCGTCACATTATGAACACCGTCCGTTTTTAATCTTACTCGCGATATTATGAACTGTCAAACCTTTCACAATTTATCAAATTTTTCGTTAGTTTAAAATCCGTCAATGCCAAATTGTGAACTTAGATCAAATTGGCAGGATTGGGAACGCATCCTGTGCGCTTTGTAATACTTTGTAATACTTTATTGCACAAAACTGTGATAACAAAACAAATATCAAGGAAATAACATGTACAAAGGCGCGCTTATCTCTAACAAGACCTTTCTTCCAGCAAACCTAGAATGGAGAGGAAAAAAAGAAACTAAAGGTAGAACATAGTTCTACCTAGTACTTTACACAACAATAAATTTTTATCTTTGTGTAGAGTACTTCTAGTACGCTACATTAAAATTAAAATAAATAATAAAAATAATAAACCAATATCTTCATAATACTAAAAATAATGCTATATACAAATATATAACATATACACACATAGTAGATACAAATAAATACTAATACTTATCATGGAAGAGATAGATAGTGTTCTTTCAAACGACTATTAAAAGTGTGAATTGGCGGACTGTCTCTGATGGCTCGGGGGAGTTTTTTCCAGAGACTGATAGCTCGTAGTCTGAACCCATTCTCATAAGCGGCAGTGTTATGTTGCGGAGTTGTAAGTAGTGACCGAGTGTGAGATCTCCGTGGCCTATCCGAAGACAGAAAAACGAAGCGATCCCGTAAGAAGCCAGGATAGCGAGGATTACATAAAATATTGAAGAGGCAAATGAGGATATGGGAATCCCGTCGAAGGCGAATCGGGAGCCATTTCAACTCCCTGCGATACTCTGAGACGTGGTCGGACTTGCGCAGACCAAAAACAAACCGAATCCCGAGGTTTTGAAGTCACTCAAGTTTGTTCAGTTGCTCTTCGTTTGCGCTTTCCCAGCAGACAGCAGCGTGATTTTTGTCTGACGAGGCAGGAAGGTTTGAAGATGCCTGAGGGAGTGGAAAGTGGCAAAGACACGTCTATTAACCTCGCTGGACCAGGACAGCTGGTTATCAAACATAACTCCTATATTTTAGGCCTTGGTGCTGTATGAGATCACAGTACCATCATAGGTTACAGGAGTAATAGAAATATGCTGTTACAAGTTGAGGGAGTACCTGGAACCAATAATCATAGCCTGTGACTTAGTAGGGTTGACAAGGAGACCATGAGACGAGGCCCAAACCCTGATTTTCTCGAGATCGGCATTTAATACTTCTACAGCTGGTGCCATATCACAGGGGGGGAAATGGCGGTATATAATTGAAAATCGTCGGCGTAGAGATGGTATGATGAGGAGAGGACATCTGAGGTGGAATTAATGAAGATAGAGAAAAGAAGAGGGGAGAGTATTCCACCCTGGGGGACTCCCGCAAAGAGATCACACCACTCCGTTGAAGTCGTCTTCGACTTTATACGTTGCTGGCGACCTCTCAGATAAGAGTCGAACCACTTAGCAGAGACTGAGGACACGTTCAAGGACTTCAGTATCTCAACGAGAATGTCGAAATCGACGCAGTTAAAGGCGCTGCTGAAGTCGAGCAATGCTATTACAGTAAGCTGTTTCTCATCCATTGCTTGCTGAATTATATCTGGGCGGTTTGCCCTTCGGGCAACAGAAGGTACCTAAATAACCGAACCTACCTCGTTTTTGTGTATGCGGTCCGTAGCACGCCGATTTGATCTCAGTTCACAATTTGACGATTCGACATTGATGGTTTATAAACTAACGAAATATATTGCGGTAAAATGTGAACGGCTTTGACAGTTCACAATTTCTCGAGAGTTTATAATATCGCGGGTAAGATTATAAACTGACAGTGTTCACAATCTAACGGTGACATATACATGTTCATGATGCTGACTATACTTAAAAAAAAAACGTACAAATTACAACCCGTTTACTACAAGTTTGGAGCTTCGTCGATGATTATCGGTTCCGGCGAGGTCTTTTTAATCAAAATGTCTGTGACATACACGTCGCTATTTATAGATATATGTGATCATTTGGAAGGCTCAAAATATCGCCGCCGACAGCGTACAGCCACGAATTGAACAGCTCCTTCTCTTTTCCCGGATTAGACAACATATCTAGAATGTCCTTGGATGCTAAATCCTAGTAGACCAAATTGTTCACAATATAGATATCAAAAACTATAGTACAGTACTTTTTTTCGACATGTCCAAAGCATTTGATTTTGTTGCACATGAGTTATTGCTATTGAAACTCGAGGCTAATGGTATAAGAGGCTTAGCACGACATACACTGGATACATACTTACTTAGACAATAGGGTGCAGAGTGTAGAAGTAAGTCGTCTTAATGATAGCCATGTGGTAAAATGCTATAAATCTGAGCTTGAATGTAGTAAATTTGGCGATCCTCAGGGCAGTGTACTCGGGCCTCTTCATAATTCATAATTCATAATTCTTTATTGCACACACACATATTAAATTTAAAAGGTTACATTAGGAGAAATCATATGTACAAAGGCGAGCTTATCTCTAAAAAGAGATTTCTTCCAGCAAACCAAGGCATGAAAGCGAAATGTATCATGAAAGGGTAGGCAGTGTACAATATCTAATATCTAATCTATACTAAAATACATATATAATATAAAATACGGAAAATAAAATACTTACATACCAGACTACTAAATACAATACATATATATAGTTTATATATTATAATTATATACATACTATATATAACTCTCACGAAAGAGAAAGGAAGTGCTCTTTTACCCGGTTTTTGAAAGAGACAAGAGAGGGACAGTCTCTTATAGTGCTAGGTAGTGCGTTCCACAGTCGAACCGCCTGCAGCCTGAATGAATGCTCATATGCCGAGGTGCTATGCCTTGGAGTGGCTAAGAGTGAGACCGTGTGGGATCTCCGGTGCCGATCTCCTGAAAAGAGATACTCAAAGCGGTCTCGAAGGTAGCTGGGATAGCGCGGATTTTTCAATATATTGAAAAGATAAGAGAGAATATGAGTGTCTCGGCGACGACGAATTGGAAGCCAACCCAACTCTTTGCGATATTGAGAAACATGGTCGAATTTGCGCAACCCGAAGATAAACCGAATCCCAAGATTCTGAAGTCGTTCGAGTTTGTTCAGTAAATCTTCGTTCGCGCTCGCCCAACAGACATCGGCGTAGTCGATTAGTGGCAGGAGAAGGGACTGAGCAAGGGTAATTTTGGTCTGCCGTGGCAAGAAGTACTGCAAACGCCTGAGGGAGTGAAAAGACGCAAAGACCCGTCTGCTGACCTCGCTGACATGTGGAGACCAAGACAGCAGGTTGTCAAAAATAACCCCAAGGTTTTTCGCCTGATCTGTATACTCTATTGTGATGCCATTGTATGACACGGGAACAATAAGTTTTTGTATCAAGGAAAGCGTGTGCCTGGTTCCTAAAAGCATGGCTTGTGATTTGGTCGGGTTTACCAACAGCCCGTATGATAAGGCCCAGTCTTTCACATTCTCGAGGTCAGCATTCAGTGCCTCCACGGTTGAAGCTACATCGCAGGGGCAAAAGTGGCGATAAATTTGGAGATCATCTGCGTAAAGATGATACGAAGAAGAGATAACGTCGGAGATAGAGTTGATGAAGACTGAAAATAGAAGAGGAGAGAGAATACCACCTTGAGGCACTCCTGAGGAAAGATCACACCATTGAGTTTCGGTCTCTTCAGATTTAATGCGTTGCTGACGACCTCTCAGGTATGAGTGGAACCAGTTAGCAGCATGGACGGAGACATTCAGAGAGCTCAATATAGCGACCAGAATGTCAAAATCGACACAGTTAAAGGCATTGCTAAAGTCAAGCAGGGCTAGGACCGTGACCAACTTCTGATCCATGGCTAGCTGTATGTCATCGCTGACTTTTAAGAGTGCTGTGGTAGTACTATGGCCTGGTCTGAACCCAGATTGGAAAGGATTGAGAAGTTTGTTTGATGAAAGGTAAAAGGAGAGTTGGGAGTGGACTATGGATTCAAGGACTTTGGAGAGAATGGGTAGGATAGATATGGGCCTATAATCTTTGAAGGAGGAGGGATTGGATTTTTTTGGCAGTGGGATAACGAGTGCTTTCTTCCACAGACTAGGAAAGGAGCTCACCGATAGAGAGAAGTTGATGATGTGGGTAATTGGAGGAAGCAACTCCTCAAGGACGCTGTGGATCATCTGATAGCTGACGTTGTCGCCACCAGCAGCTTTAGATGTGATAGCTAGCACTGCCTTTCTAACTGCACCGATTCCGACAAGCTTAAAGTTAAACGGTGAGTTGCGGACTGCAGCCCTCGATCGTAGACAATGAAGGGTTGCCTCCTTAGTGGTAGGGTCCATCACGACGGGAGGAGAAGAAAAAAACTGGTTGAGACCGTTGAGATCGACATTACCTGAAGTAGATTCCTGGGACTTGCCAACACCAATGGTTTTAAGGAACTTCCATACCTGAGCTGGAGTGTACATCTCTATACGCTCATGGATGTGGCGTCGCTTGGCATCGCGGCACATGCGGTTGCACAGGTTACGGAGGCGTTTAAAAGCTAGGAGATTGTCGTTGGTCGGGTCCCTCTTATATCGCCCTTTTGCACGGTTTCTTTTTGCCATTAAACGCTTGATGGCGTCGGTAAGCCACGGGGCAGGAAGATGTTTGACCCTGACTTTTTTCATTGGTGCGTGCTTGTCGAAAAGCCCAAGGACAATTGAGTTGAACTTCAGGATTTTGTCATCAACGGTCTCACAAGTCATGACAGGGTTCCAATCAACAGATGAGGCATCGGATTTAAGGGAGTCGACGTCCACACCTTTGAAGCTCCGAATATCCAGAAATTTGGCTTTGCGCTTAGTGGGCCTAACTTTGTATGAAAGATAAACCAGGTCGTGGTAAGAGAAGGGAGCGGTAAGTTGACCATGAGAAACCACCTTGGCTGTGTTGGAGACGATCATGAGATCGAGTAGGGAGGGAGTACAATGTGGTTGAAAGTGAGTAGCGCCGACGGGAAGAATATGTAAGTTAACGGAATTTACAATCGATTCAAGTTTTGTAGAGCGGGCGTTATTTTTAAGAAGACAAGTGTTAAAATCCCCGAGGATGAGAGTGTCACTATAGAGAGGGGTCAAGTCACATAGTAGCTTTTCAAAAGATTCAAAGTAATCGATGCGGAGTGAGGGGCTATAATATACACCCATAAGAATATTGTTGTGACGCAAGCTGACCTCAAGGAAGAGATGCTCGGCCGAACCAGAGTACAGGCTTGGTGAGTGGCTGATGACTTTACAAGGAATGTCAGAACGTAAGTAGATAGCAACGCCGCCATCAGCTTTACCCGTCCTATCGTTGCGATAGAGCCTGAACCCTGGCAGAGAATACAAGGAGGAAGGAAGAGATGGTTTGAGAAAGGATTCTGAGACAAGAACTCCATGTATACTCTGATCGCTGAAAGCTTCAAGGAGGTCAGCATAGCTAGCAGGAATACTTTGGGCGTTAATATGTACGACATTGAAATTTAACTCCGATTGCGTGAACACGCTTTTCAGGCTGCTGGACAGTGACGCGTCCGCCAGGGAGTTGGCACCTCCCGCACCAAGAGAGTCACCGGTGGAAGAACATGTGAAAAGGCTATCTGTAAAATTATATATAATATCCATAAAATAAAATAAATATACTACAATAGCTAAAAATAAATATAAAACTAATATATAATCCTCGCCTTACGAGGAATAACTCTAAATTAATAAAAATACTAAAAGCCTGAACCCAGACACACTGGGGTTGCTGTGAAAGGAATCCATTACACATTACATAGTTTGAGACAACACACTTAAAACGAACAAGCCGGACCGTGAAACGATGTTTTTGTAGTTTAAATGGAACGTGATTTAGATTTCGTTCCGTTCCGAAAACATGAAAACAAAATAAACTTAAATAAAAGCAGTTAAAAATTGAAAGTCGAATCAGACAGAAATGACGTCTCATAATACGTGAGAATAAACTACAAGATACACAAGTGCCGCAAAAATGTTTTTTTTTTTTTTAAAAAGAAATTACATATTTGCGGCTCTTCTGCAAGTGCAGTAGATACGTTAGGGCCATGGTCGTCAGACACTAAAGGAATAGTGAACGATCTATCTAAAAAAATAGTCAGTGTGTCTGGCGACTGAGGGCAGGTTCCTACTTCGTCCAAAGGGTGAGCATGGGAATTCAGCAGGAAAATGCGGCTGGCGTGCCTCTTCTTTTCTTAATATATATAAATGACCTGCCGGAAGTCACAATTCAAAACTGCATTCTATTCGCTGATGACATATCGATAAATGTAACTCGCGTGATTACTGATGACATTTCACTTCATGAATTTGACATAAATACAACTATTACCTCTATAATCAATTGGTTAAATAGTAACAATCTGCAAGTAAATTTAAATAAAACAATGTATATAAATTTTAATAACCTTGACAAATATAACAGGAACATGACATTAAATATAAATCTTAATGGACAATCTCTAGAGGAGGCTAATAATGTGACATTTTTAGGTATCGTAATTGATCGACATTTAAATTGGAATGAACAAATTAATAAAGTATGTAATAAGATAAACAGATTTATATTTGTGTTAAGACGTTTGCACAAAACTGCCGAGAAAAAACCGCACTGCTTGCCTATCATGGGTATGTAGAATCCGTCATAAGATATGGTCTGATAATTTGGGGTAACGGAACTGAAATTAACAGAGTATTTATTGCCCAAAAAAAGTGTTTGCGTGCTATATGTGGTATGGCACCATATGAGTCTTGTAAACAAACATTTAAAAGATTAAACAACTTACCGGTACCTTGTCTTTACATACTGGAAATAGGTAAATTCATCAAATCTCATCCTGAGCTTTTTGTAAAGGCTCTTGAGCCTTTACTATTCTTGTCTATGTCTTGACTATTTCTCGAGGAACTGCAGAAACCCGAACAGGCTCGTATTTAATCGCACACCAAGAACATCACAGTATTTGAAAAACTGCTAAGCAATGTGTGTAGTTGTTGACAACAAAATACCAGATGACATAAAGGCGTTGCCGCTCAACACTTTTAAACGTAAATTGTTCCACTGGCTTCTGAAAAACTGTTTTTACACTGTTAACGAATTTATTAACTTCAAACTTAGGTGAAACTGGTCTTGGCTTTTGTTGTTTTTTTTTTTTTTATTTCATTTAAACAATAACAAGACTCAACTTAATGAGAATAGATCTCAAAAATTTGCATGCTACAATTTAATAGCTGATTAAGTTGTTCTATTTTAATGTTATTTAAGAGTCTTTCTACCCTTATCATTGCAAATAAATTTCTTATTTCTTATTTCTTATTTCTAAACTAATATTTAACGCAACTCAGTGAGTCCCCTTCAACTTTATTTGATAGAGACTCTCGTTTCTATTAATAGTTACAATGCTTTATTTTTACAAACCCCTACATACCCCTACGTTCTCCGTATTGCGTGCTAGCAAAACTCAACTTACGATGAAATTAATTAAGTTTGTTTATTAGTAACTAGCTGTTGCTCGCGACTTCGTCCGCGTAGACCTTTTTATCATCTAGGAAAAATAATTGCTCTCCATAAAAACTTTGAACCCTCTTTGAACCCCTTCAGGAGATAATTTATTTCCCACTGCGTCATTGTTTTATTATGATATTTTATGCAATAAAGGATAAAATAATAATAAATTAAAAAAAAACGTTGAAATAAATTTTCTAGTTTTTAAACAAACAGTTAAAATCTCATAGCTACTTTAAAAATGCCTTGCTCTTTACACAAACTTTAAAGCCCCTTTTAACACTCTTAGAGTATGAATTTGAAAAAACTCTGAAATTAGTTTTGTAGCCTTTTAATAAGACCAAAGTTACAAATCTCTTACTTTTAAAATTTATTGCTCTCCATATAAACTTTGAACCCCTTTTTAACCCCCAGGAGTAGAATTTTCTAAAACGCTGAAAGTACTTTTTATATTGTAATAAGTAATCTTTCTACAAAGTTTTAAGTCTCTAGCTCGAAAAAAGTGTTAACATATTTATTTTAAGTCGATATTTTACAGTTTAAAACTCTAATAAGTTAAAGATCATTTATTCAACTTATGCAAAAGATTGTATTGTAAATATGTCAAATAATAATCCAAAAAAGAAGTTTATATCCGCAACGGATGCTTCGTCAGGCGGATACAAATACAAATCTGCAAACGTCACATACAAACCAAAGGTGTAATTTAAAGGTAGACAAAGGGACGCACCGAATCGTAGCTAGATCAAACGTCCCCATCACACTGGCAGCGTTACCACGTTGAATGGCCAAAGAAATGAGTTGCACCAGGTACGATCCGGAACGAGGATTACATCCCATCTCGCTGAGACGTCGACTCAATTCCCTGATGAATTCCTTAGCCTCCGTACACCAAGGACCCGCAGTCTCTACTGCTACTGGCACAAATTCGTACATTGGCTCCAAGGCGTCGGTATTTAACGTGCTTAAGCTTAGCCGCATGCTCTGCCAGCCCCGAGCCAGCGGATCTGAGGGTGTGACTCAGGTGGGACGGTGCAAATATACATATGTGTGCACACGTAGCGCAAATTCTAACAAGGTTGATTTTAATTGAAACTACCTAGTATTAGTGCTTCTAGACACGATTGATAAAACAAGTATGTTGGGGTTTTTCAAAATTCAACCCCTATTAATCATTCGATGTATATATTTGCTTTATTAAAAATTGCTGATGCACAAGTTATTAACAACCTATATATTTTCCAAAGTAAAGATTATCACATTTTTTTTTTAATTTCAAACTTAGGCTAGATTTTATATTATGATTATAAAAAGTAGTACATGATAAAGGTACATACAAAAAAAAAAACTAACCTAGTTTTCCGCCAGCAGCGTAACAAGACTCAAACTACCGGTGGTTAGGGTCGCAGAGTGAGGAACCTCCTCACGATGTGTGCCGAGTCAAGGAGTACCGCCTTCTGCATATGACCCAGCCATCCGAGCATCCGAGAGTCTCTTAAGGCGTTCGTCGACACTCTTTTCGCTGAAACCACTGTTGGGACAATAATCCCACATGGCCGTAACCTCGTCAAACCTAAACCTAAGTCAAGGTACTTGCTGAGTTTGTCCGCCTCCTTTCGTCGTGGTTTTGTGATACGCAGTCTGACTTTATACCTACCTATATACTTTTAAAGTACACCCTTGTACAACCAGTTTGTTTTTATAACAGAAGTAAAAAGGCAACGTATTAAGAAGTTCCACTTTTAATTTACGGTTGTATATCCGACACAACTAATGCTTCTTTTAATTAATTTTTTGTTTGTGACCACCGTTGCCGACAACATTAAGCCGTCCATAGTTTCACACGATACGTAATTTGAATGCGAAGTTTTTATGGCGACGATTCTAACTGTTAGAATCGTCGTTAACTTTCTTAGAACGTAAGAAGTTGGATATTGATTGTGAAGCAAAGTGGCAACAGCGCACAATAGAAAACAACCAATCGTGGAGAAGGTCGTCCCTGATTGGTCCATTTGAATCAGATCAACAATTGACGGAGCGGATTTGTATAAAAAATGCTATGAACAGTTCGTAATTTTGCCACCAGATGGATAGCAATTGTTGATCAGATCGGAGCCACATTTGTATGCAGAGTTATACATTAGATCAACAAAAACTGTTCCGATCAACAATTGCCAACGGATCAACAATTAACTGATGACACAACCCGTCTGATCAACATTTACCGAGTGGGTATATCTATATATATTAGGTCCTTACATATGAAATTGGCGTTTTGTATGGAGAAATTGAAGTGAATTCAATTTTCAGTACAAACATTATTGTAGTTTTTTTAGGAATGACAAATCCTAATTTTAAAAACTTTGTGTGTATGAATGAGACAACATTTAGCTAACAGAAATTTTTATATAATTTTTGAAAAGTGTCAGCTGTAAAAAAATATTACGAATATTATCATGAAAATGGATGATATTTAGGAGGCACTGATTTTGAAGATAACATTTTAGTTATCAAACTGAAAATTAAAAGAAAATTTAATAAGTAGTAGTAAAATATTGAAATAAATTTTAAAACAATAAAAAATAACTGGAAATAGCTATTGAATTACTCGAATTATGAACTCCTGAATCTGTGAGAAAAATTCGCCAATTTCATATATATATATAAATATATAATATATCCAGGACCTGGGGATTTTTTCCCTCCCCAGTCGGGATTCGAACGCGGGACCTCTCGCCTGGGAAGCAGAGCCTCGAGCCGCAACGCCATAGACCTCGTTAGTTAGTTGTAAACTAAAGAGAAACAATAAAACCGGACCCCCACACGAAGGGTTCCGTACCATTGTGCACGGAAAAACGTAAAACGACAGTCTTTTGTACGAGAAGAGTCTTTTGTACGACTAGGTATACTTTTTTTTTATTTAACGAAACTCTTTGCTCATTGAAACCGGAGGTGGATAGAAATCTAGTAACTTATTTACAGAAACAAAATCAAATATGATAAAAACTCAAATGATGAATGAGCAATTATTAATCTTATAATGTCAGATAACTACGCTCAAAACTCAATACCTGCAATTAAAGATATTTTTCAATAAGATCAGGACAAATACTGATTTGCACAGCAAAAAAGGATCAGCAAAAACACTTTTTATGTTTTAAATATTTTATGTACTCAAGTTTATGCTTTAAGTATATTTTTTTTGTCCTTGCATGTTCAACCTAACACGAAGGATATAGGGGGCTTCGCTTCGCTCACCCCCGTCCAGTTTTCACCCATAAACAAATAAAACAAAATGGGTAAGAAAATGGCCATACCAATAATATCTTGATGGGTACTTCTTTAAGTTCTTAAAAACCGGTGTTTCATTATTTGTTGTTATACTGGCAATAAAAATATGTCGCTTGATCCGGTAGAGCCCGGTGACAGACGGACAGACGGACGGTCCAACAGACGGACAACGGAGACTTTTTAATAGGGTCCCGTTTGTCACCCTTCGCATATGCATATTTATTATTTTACAGAAAAGAGCTATTCGAACAAATTATACTATAAAACGAACAGACTCCTTAAGAGAGCTTTTTAAAGAAATTGACTTACTAACTGTAGCTAGTCAATTTATTTTCGAAAATATAATGTATGTACGCAAGGACCTTACAACATTTCCCATACTTAGCGATAGCTGTAATGTTAACTTAAGAAATAATCACAGACTATGTGCGCCCCGATTTAGACTCGCGAAGGTCTTTCAAGGGTCGTTGTATTCACTACTACAATAAGATACCTCTGGAGATTGTGAAATTGCAATTTGAGCAATTTAAAAGCATGTTAAAGCGACTTTGTCGAAAAAGGGATATTACAATGTTCAAGATTACTTAAATGACTGGACTGTGTATGGTGTTAATCTAGCTAAACACAGAGCTTGCTGTTTATAGTTTTGTAATTATTTATTCCTGCTTTTTTAAACAATTTTTAAAAGAAATCTAAAATCAATCTGTGGGTAGTTTCTACGCCCCTCTTCTCCCACAGTGGTCCAATAGAGAAGAGGCAAAAAATGACGTTTGCTAAGTATATGTAAATATCTACAGGAATAAAGAACTTTCACTTTGACTTTGACTTTATGGAACCTTAGAAACGCCAGATAAAAGATAACTTATGTTGTTATCATCGTCGCGTCTTGTCACTGAGCGGAATACGGTATTTGAGAAGATAGTCCAATAAATCTAGAAACGTGTCTCAAGCTGAACTTATTTCAACAAAACCGTCTGACAGTACCAGAATTGTATATTTCCAGCAGTTGCATTTTATAAACACAATTTTGTTTTTAAAAGACAGCATTTGACTATGACGTCACATGCTAGTATTCCATAGAACTCGTGAACAAAATTACCGTTTTGAGAGTTCCTAAAAAGTATCTATTTTGATAAGCAGTCAAACACGGATAACATGGATGATGGATCTTTTTATGATTCGGCAGCTTCCCACCGCTGGCTTGCCACCGCCATTTATCAATATAAGTACAAACCCACGTAGCGTCACCCATTTCACCATACGATGTGGCAGTGGCACAATTGTGCCGACGCTTTGCGTGACAGGGGGCTAGCCCATCGCAGCAGCTATGAAGTTACATTAATTCAAAATTCATAATTTATTTATTGCACAATAATTCAAATAACAAGAGAGATATTAAAATAGTGTACAATGCCGAGCTTATCTCTAGTAAGAGATCTCTTCCAGCAAACCAAGTCAGTACGGGTTGGACGTTGAGCACGGGCAGACCTATGTGTACAACAAAACCTATAATTATATTTTTTCTGGTACGTACACAGTTAAACTCAAAGTCAAACTTATTTTTTTAGTGCAAATAGGCAAAAATAATGCACTTTTAGATGAAAAAAACACTTACTTAAGTCTCATAATACATGGAATAAAATAAAAAAATAAATCAAATATGATCAACTAAACTAATGATGAGTACATGACTGATTAAGGTTTGAGTTTGAAAAAGGAAATCTCCCTTTAAAGTGATGATTCATGGCTGAATCTAGCACAGGAAAAGAAGTCTCCATAAACTCTACCAGTGCTTCGGGAATACGCCCGTTAGAGAAGATAGCACCAATAAACTCTGCGGGGATGTAATTTTTTTAATTTTCGTCTTTTTTATATGAAATTTAATATTAATAATCTAACATGGTATCCATAAGTGCCAATAAGATGTCTCAAAATAACAATCTAACAAAATAAATAAGTAAGAACAAAGACAGGCTGTTATGAACATAACTTATGAGAAAACAGACTAGACCAGTCCGTCCAAGCAGCACCCGCTCACGAGTATGACTTGTGCACCAGCAATCACCCCCCTCACCATATTTGAGGGAGGGGAGCAGCTCGCTACACAGAGCCGCCGCAAGCAAAGACATTTTAGTCAGCATGACCTTAAACTTATTCGTATTCTACGTTGAAACTAATAAATTGTTATGGCTCATCCTACATAGCACTTTTGTACACTTAATTATATTACCAGACTACTAAATTACAAAATTGCATTGGTTAAAGTTCGTTAATTATTATTATCATCATTATCATGGATCTTGGGGCATTGAGGCCATGCAGTTTTGTCTATAATATAGTCATTAATAGAAAATTAAAACAATGACATTCCCGTAGAGTTTCTTAGTGCTATCTTCTCCGGGCGTATTTCCAAAGCACTGGTAGAGTTAATGGAGACTCCTTTTCCTGTGCGAGATTCAGCCATGAATCATCACTTGAAAGGGAGATTTCCTTTTTCAAACTTAAACCTTAATCAGTCATCATTAGTTTAGTTAATCATTTATCTTAATTTTTGTATCCCTATATATGAGACTTAAGTAAGTGTTAAACTTGTAAAGTGCATGATTTTTGCCTATTTGCAATAAAGTTTTTGAGTTTGAGAATCCTCTCTTTAGTCATGCACTGACTGAGTCATTACCTACTTGCGAGGGATGCAGCGGTCATATTCTGACAACATTCCGGATCACCAAAACACATGTTTGCAAGTAAAAAACCCAATTCGATCTCAGCTCCAAACAACCCGCAACATCCCGTAATACAACGCGACGCATAAAATGCTGCCATATCACCTCGCCTATCAATACCTTAATGTGTTACAGGGAAGATAAATAAAGCAGGAAATGGGCCCCTAAGCGACGCCTTGCGGTACACCCATAGGGTGTGCGGCATTTTATGGGCCCTGTGTGGACAGGGGAGGATTCTCGTGTGTTGGAGCGGTGAGTAAGTCTCATTTTGATCTCATTTTAAAGTTTCAAGGTTATCTGTATGGTGTCGAATATAGATATTGCATCACATATTGACAACCTCTGAGGCGCTGTGGTTGTGGCTCTGCCTACCATGCGAGAGGTCCTGGGTTCGATTTTCGGTTGGGGATGAAAAAATAAAACCCTGGTTCCCACGACACAGGGTATCCTAGTGCGGGTCCAGAAGCAATGTATGTATCTGTATATATATGTTTATGTTAAATGTTTATGAGGTGATTTCTATATACTCAATCAATTAAAGAAAGGCAATGGAGGGAGACAATTGAGTGAGACGGCATATAAAGGCGCGGTGGCAGACGATATACGATCTGAGCGAGATGCAAATAGCAGCACCGCCATTGCCAGTACCTTTCTTTAATTGAACGCGTAGTACCAGCTGGATATATTGGATATATATATATATATATATATACTAATAAAACTGTACTGTGAAACAGCCAAACATCGAAAAATATTTTTCTCAAACATGTAATGAAATGTCGTCATTAAATGGGTTGTAACAGGCTTGGAAGTATCACGTTTCGCGCCGCACAACTCGAGATAAATGTAAAGGAATGTCATACAAAATTGCAGGCCTAGGCCGGGAATTTATGCTCAAAGCAAAATACATCACCGGGTGCACGGAACTTGTGATTAAACTTGTATTATTTTATTTTATTAAAGTAGTATTTTTAAAATTGAATTTGTTTTTTGAGTGGTGATTTTTTTATTTCATTGTATATGTTTGAGTAAAGCACCATACATGAGTCTGGTTGTGAAAAGGGCTTGCCGGCTTCGTATCACTATCCGGCCTCCCTACAGACGGCCGTCTATACCGACTCCACCGCCAAGCCCTTCTTTCCCGGCGTCTACAGTAATGTACTACTATGTATGTATGTACTGTACTGTATGGAAGGATCAGCCTATTCCGCTAGATGGCGTTGGTAACCATAGATCTAGCAGCACTCAAACTCCTTATTTACTACATTCAACCTCTTTGTTGGTAGCGGAAATAATGGTTGTCAGTGAGATGAATATAGTTTCGTTATTCTGAGCTCTGATGCGTATTATGGTCAACAACGGGCCGATAATGCTGATATGGATTTCAGAAACCTATTAAGGTGCCTCTAATAGTAGTTTATGTGACTGATACATAATTGAGGGCATTAAAACTCGAGAGTGGGTTTATGAAACGAGCCTTCGGCTAGTTTCATAATAATATCACTCGAGAGTTTTAATGCCTAATTATGTCAGTTACATACACTAGTACTACACACATATCATAAGCTCTCTTTGATGTGTTCAGGAACCGCATGTTTGACCGGCATTGTGGCCCTGCAGTTGTTTAGATTGTTCTTAAGTACCAACTTCACAGTCAAACTAGGGGCGGCACGCAGGCGGGCGTCGGCGTTCGAAATTTGAATGTCATAATATGTAGAAAAATTACACATTATGGTCATAATGTGTATTTTTTCAGATAAGAAATGAATTTTTACCAACTAGTTTAACATTATGCTGATCGTAACGTGCGGTTTTTGTACGCAGTAAAGAGGGTTTATGATACGTGTGTAGTTAAAATAATAAACGAATAGTTTTATGACGGGGAACTATGAGAATGCGAATAATACGTTGCGAAACCGTGCCACGGGCAGCTAGTACGAAAATAGAAGTTAAAATAATATGCTGGTAATATATTCAAGGAAAGTCAAAGCAGAAATTATCACGGCTGCAAATTAGTCTGCCAGAAATCAGCACTGATCTGGTATCTCGTATCAAAATTATAAACGCCCGTGGCCTAGAGATATTTCCACATCGGAAACGATCACGGGTTACAACATTTGGCCGAGACGGGCACTGGACGGGTGTCCGTTTCCATGTTACATTTGTTTCCGCTTCTGTGTTCCGGATGACTCAGTTTGTCGCTACATACCACTAGCGCCATCGATGAACATTGAATTGTAACAGATCGATAGGTCTCATTAGTTCATAAGTCATTTCATAGATGTCGCCACTACCTTCCTGTATAATAAATTTCTACTATAGCAATACTGTCTGTTATGTCATCCGCTTTTACAATGTGGACTTGAAGAATAAACACGCATCAATGGGATTGGCCGGTGAAAGCTAATCATATGGTGGATAAGGTAATCATAGGTGGCGCCACGTGCATTTGGTTCCTTTATCCAGTTGCCACTTTCAACGATCGACTAATTTCTGGATTTTTTTCTGTGATAATTGGTTATCGGAATTTATTTACTACACAAAAAAAGTAATTTTTCGAGTAGGTATATGATATAATCTCATGTAATTACTACTATACAACTTAATTTTGTCTTTTTGGCCGGTTATTTTACTATATGCGCACATGACTGGCGATTGAACACACTGTACTGGTAACACAGAAGCGTGACTGTGACGTTAGGGGAACCAACCGATACTACCACTTTGACAGTTGCCAACCCCATTCGTAGCGAAGTACTTAATTTCGTTTTCTGCTGAAAGGCCTTGACACATTAAGCTGGTATTCCCAGCTACTATCGCTACTCAGTGGTAGCAGTTTTAAGCTGTGTTAGAGGCCCTGATAGGTCAGCTTGATAAGTTCTGACTGTCAGGTCGGCCGCTAACCCGACACCCCTCTATCAACCCGCACTGATCCAGCATGTTGGAGTATGGCTTCGTCTTACTCGTATCCGGGGAATACCCCCCTCAGAGGGGATATTAATGGGCTGCATTTAAACATAAACATAAACATAAACATTTACATACAGGCACATACATTGCTTCTGGCCCCACACTAGGATACCCTGTGTCGTGGTAACCAGAAACAGCGACGTCACACACATATAAACATCCAAGACCTGGGGATTGTTTTTTTTTATTTTTTTATTTTTTTTTTCATTACCCCCAGCCGGGGATCGAACCCGGGACCTCTCGCATTTATTTACTATTGTATTCGACCGAGCGAGCGAAGCGTCCAGTTTCGAGATTGCCCACCTACGCATTTGTCTGTCTGTCTGTCTGTCTGTAATATTGAGAAACAACGTATGCGCTGGGCCTGGATATTTTAAGAGAGACCTCATATTCATTCATGAATTCAAGATTGGATTGGGATCGGTCGCCAACATTTCTCCCACTCCATTACTAGAATACGTCCCCTGCAGAATTGAACTAGACTTTTGTAGGTAATTCCGTGTCTTGTCCTGTAATTGAATTGTGGAATTCCGTGTTTAGGGGTTAGTCTCACGCTTTTTACTGTTACCTTTGATACGGGAAGCTTTGGGCTTGTTATTGAGTTCAGGAATGAGATTTTTGGAATGTTATCTCTTGAAAATTTTTGTTGTTTTATGAAAGTGTTTGAAGAATTAGTAAAACATTGTGAAAAAAGAAACAGTTCTTAATTGCATTAGCTTCAGAAGCAAAATTTAAAAGGTAAATACCTTTTAAATGTTGCTTCTGAAGCTCGCACATCAAAAATACTGATTTGCGCAGCAAAATTGCAAAAACACTTTTTATGTTTTAAATATTTCATGATTACATAAGTTTATGTTTTAAGTATTTTTTGTCGTTCTCACATGTTGAACCTAACACGAAGGATAAAGGACCTTTACACTTCACCTAAGCTATAGCTTAGCGATAGCTGCAATGTTAACCTAAGAAATAATCACAGACTAGTTGCGCCCCGGTTTAGACTCGCGAAGGTTAGCAATTCTTTCAAGGGTCAGTGCATTCTCTACTACAATAAGATACCTCTGGATATTTTGAAATTGCCATTTGAGCAATTTAAAAAGCATGTTAAAGCGACTTTGCCGAAAAAGGGATATTACAATGTTCAAGATTACTTATATGACAGGACTGTATGGGGTTAATCTGGCTCAACACAGACCTCGCTGTTAATAATTTTGTAATTATTTATTATTGCCTGCTTATTAAATAAAAACATTCATAATTGTATTAGTTAAGCACAACCTATTTTTAAAAGAGATCTAAAAATCAATCTGTGGGAGTTTCTACGCCCTTCTTCTCCCACAGTGGTCCAATGTAGAGAAGAGGCAAAAAATGACGTTTGCGAAGTATATGTAAATATCTACAGTAATAAAGTACTTTGACTTTGACTTTGACTTTACCGCAGCGAATATAAGGGTTATTTGCTGTGCAAATCAGGATTTTTGACGTGCAGTTTTAATATTTCCCTATTTAAAAACGCGAGCTTATCTCTAACAAGAAATTTATGCCAGCAAAGTTCTAGTTTAAGGGATTAAATATAGCCAGCGCCAGGGGACGCGAACAAAGAAATTAAGATGCATTTCTTTGTTCGCGTCCCCTTCAATTCTAGGCTAAACTAGACAACATAAAAATGGAGGATAAATATCGATTATAAAAGGTCTATTAGAGAAAAGAATGGACTTTTAAAATTAGCGGCTATCTGTTATATTTAATACTTAAAAATATTTTTTCGCAATGCATTATTATTCAACTAAATGAACAAGCGCTCGGAGACGAAATCGGTTTCCTATATAAAACTTACACGCAAAAATAGGTAAAAAAAAACCGGTCAAGTGCGAGTCTAAATCGCGCACGAAGGGTTCCGTACCACCGTTCAATGGAAGCGATGGTGTGGAGCGAATAGTTTGGATTTTACACAGCAAAATATTGTTTACAAAGTTATTGGTGCGGTTACTTTCACACTCCATGTACGTAACCAGGTGCATCCATAAGTTTGTATGTGGTATTGAAAGAATTGTTGTATGGGAGCCCCCTTAAATATTTATTTTATCCTGTTTTTTAGTATTTGTTGTTATAGCGGCAACAGAAATACATAATCTGTGAAAATTTCAACTCTCTAGCTAGCTAGGTTCTTGAGATACAGCCTGGTGACAGACGGACGGACGGACGGACGGACAGCGGAGTCTTAGTAATAGGGTCCCGTTTGGAACCCTTCGGGTACGGAACCCTAAAAAGGAATTTTTTTAGTTGTTTTATTATATTTTTAATGTTATTATTACAGGAGTTTAGTAATATTTTCTATAATTTTCTCGGTCTCGGAGCTCGGGCTGCCCCGCGGGGCTTTGCGCGGGAGCATGCGTCGGTCTGCTTCGACGCGATGCGACGGGTATTTTTTTCTTTGTCTAACTCTCAATTCCATTGGCCCTTGTTCAGCCCTTAAAGTTAAAATGATATTAATCAATGAATAACCGGTGGATATGTAACCGCCACCAAACAAACATATCTTTTCCCAAGAGAGCTAGTATAGGCACAGATAGGCCAGAACTAATAAGACCTTACAAAAACAATATATATAAGTATATATATAATTATAGATGTTACAGTTTGTTACATTATGGTACATCCGCTAGCGAGGATCACAGCGAGTATAGAGCAGACGGACCTTACCTTACACTCTTTAACTAAATAAAGATTATCATTATTAATGAAGATCCGAATGCCCGAGTCGGCAGTGACCCTGCCTACGAAGCCAAGGGTCCTTGGTTCGAGTCCCGGTGGAGGCAAATATTTCTTTGATGAGATCGGATGTTTGTACCCTAGTCATGGTTGTTTATCTATCTAAGTATAATATTTATCTATATAAGTATGTGTATCGATGTCTAGTACCCAAGATACAGGGAATCCTAGTTTGGGGCTAGATCAATGTGTGTGTATTTGGTGTTCAAGGTACTATTATTATAAAAAAAATATATTTATTTGTGCGCTTGATAACTTCTGACAGTCGGGTTGGCGAGCCCGACGCCCATGATCAACCCGCACTGAGCCAGCGTGGTGGAGTATGGCTTAATTTTACTCGCATCCGGGTAAAAGCCTGTGCTCCTCGGTGGGGACAAAAATGGGCTATATATATATATATATATATATATATATATATATATTTACTATCTGTCGAAAGTTGACCAACTAAAGAGAAAAAAAACGTTAGTTTATCAACTTTCGGTTTTGACTGTCTGACGGTGACATATATATGTTAATATGTGTATTCTGTTGCCAATCGCCCTAAGTTTTGAATGTACAACCACCTATGTTACACGTAATTTGATCGACATGTAATGCAAATTTATAAATATATAAAACAAACTCGGGCTAGTTACACCACTTTTAACTCAAGAACGGCTAAACCGATTTTAACGATTTATTATTTGTTGTATTTGTCTTCGCCCCAAATAGCATAATAACTATTAAAATATCGAAAATTTGACAAAAACAAAGTAGAAAATTTAAATTTATATAAATTACACACATCAACACTGTCTAGGGATATTTTGTATTTCTTAAATTTTTTGATAAACTATAAATATTTTGTTCAGAGAAGTATATATGGAATTAAACCTCAGTTAATGCTCAACTTAATTATATAAATAAAAAACATTTTAGATCTTCAAATATTTTTTTTTAAATAAAATAACAAAGAGACTAAAAATGGTGCTAAGTCTACGAATGAAATTAATGAATAAAATGGATAATTTTATTTCAAAAAACAACTTAAAGTGAGAAATTTTAACTCTTAATAATCAGTGTTGCCACCCCTCACGTTAATAAGAGTTTGGCATCGGTTATTCATACTGTGAATTAAGGTGTCGATGTCTTGCTGTGGTATGCGTTCCCAGGTTCGTTGCAGGTGCAAGAAAAGTTGCTCTTCTGTGGCCAGATTTGGAGGGAGGGCATGCATAGCCCTTCGCTGCAACATGTCCCACGCATGTTCGATGGGATTCATATCGGGCGACTGCGCAGGCCATCTCATTACCGTGACGTCGTTGTCTTGAAGTGCGGCGATACCAGCCTCGCAGTGTGTGGACGAGCATTATCATGCATGAGTACGAATTGCTGGCCAATTTGCACCCTATGCGGAATAATAACAGGTTCCACCACCTCATCACGGTATTTCTGAGCATTCATGTTGCCTCTTACAAAAACGAGGTCGGTTCGCGCGCCTATACGAATACCTGCCCATACCATGATTGTTCCTGCTTGGTACGAATGAACCTCTTGTGGATGCTGGAGCCGGCTTTCCCTGCCTGGAACTCTCCAAACTCGTGTTCTTCGCGAATCTGGATGAACTCCAAACCGAGACTCATCCGTAAAGAGCACTGTCGACCATTGTTCATTATCCCATAACACGTGTTCTTGGGCCCAGAATAGTCGCCTTCCGCGATTGCCTCGTCGCAAAGCAGGAACACTAATTGCCCTGCGAGAATGAAGATTAGCTTCATGTAGCCTTCTTCTGACAGTTTGGTCGCTAACCAACAGCTGATGTTCCTGTTGGAGCCTCTGTACCATTTCCATGGCCGTCAGAGTAGGTTCTCTCCTGGCGGTATTTTGGAGAAAACGGTCCTCTCTAGGGGTGGTTACCCGAATTCTGCCAGCATGCCGTTCCGCCACTTCCCCAGAATCACGATAACGTGGCCAGAGCCTTGATATCACATTCTGGCTGGTGCCTAGGGTCTCCGCAACAACGTTTTGGATAGCGCCAGCTTCCAACATTCCTACCGCTCTTATCATCTCGTCTCTCCTCAGATGTCGACGTTGCATGGCACCAACAAGATGACACAAACAGTAAAAATCACCAAAACAATTGATAGAGTTAGTTAATTTATGTTTTTCTAAATAAATCTCAACACAAAACCAGCACTGTAAACTGAATCAAATGCGTGTACCCGCGCTTTCTTTTGTTTTCATAAGTTTTTTTTTTTTTTTCAATGTCAGTTTGAAAATGGAACAAGGAGGTTTAATTCCACATATAAACTTTTTCCTAATTCTGAGTAGTTTTTCTGAAAAACTAAGAAATGCAAACAAAAATCTAATATCCCTAGACAGTGTTGATGTGTGTAGTTTTGAAACCCGCCATTTTTATTTTTCCTATCCTATCTTAGCTTATTATAGATCAGTTAAGGAATTTTTACCCCTTTTGTCTCCCTAGACTTATTCTGTGACAACTTAATTGTTTAAAGATTTAGTTACTGATTCGGATTCGATGTAAATACTTGATGCAATTTAGAGGACAATAAGATAAGTTTATTCATCAAGTAACATGAATGAATGAATACTTTATTGCACAAAACAAACAGAGATGTACAAAGAAAGATATATGTACAAGAGGCGCGCTTATCTCTATAAAAGAGATTTCTACCAGCAAACCCAGATAGGAAAGGAAAGTGGATTGTGAGAGTAAAACCTATTTGCACAACAAAATAATTTATACAAAATAATAATATAAGTAGGTACATATACCTAATACTACTACTACACCTAATTTATATAATATAATATACATACATACATATCATACACATACAAGTTATATACATACATAACATACACATACAAATTATATATACATACTATGGAAGAGAGAGGTAATGATCTTTCAAGTGAATCTTAAAAACCTTAAGTGACGGACTGTCCCTGATGGTAACATTAATTAAGTATACCATAAAAAATAAAAACAATGTCGAAAATCCGGCTTCATCACAACATTTAATATAATAAAAATTAAACTTATCAATTACAGAAGTCCCAATTGTGAAACATAAACTTGAAGTCTTAGGGATTCCACCCATGCTAACCAATTTTATAGTAAACATGTTATAGGAAAGAAACATTAACGTACAAATTGACAGTAACATAATTTCTAGATTCGTTTTTTATTTTTTATTTATTTATTTATTGATCTTAAAACATCCACAGCTAATACAATTATGTCAGGTAAGAAAAATTATCTTAACATTAGCCAATAACGGATTTACATTTTTTTGTTTAAATATTATAAGACAAACGTTCTTGGCGATTACACTTATATATAGAAATTATAACCAAAACTAGTTATACATAATATATGTAACTAGTGTTGATTTAGTCTTAAAAATTTAATTTATATTATTGCAAGTTGAGATGTGGTGCGCCGGTTGTGTAAGTAGTGTAGGTTGCATGTGTTGTGTAGTGGTGTGAGTGTAGTTGTACCTGTGTCTGCTTAGCCCTACGACGACGATGGTCTTGGGATCGGGACTGTGTCTATTGAATTTCCACTAAGCAGGGTGAGTATAGGTGAGTAGGCTTTCGTATGACACGGCAGATACATCATCAATGTATCTGTTTGTTTTAATAATTCAATTTTTTTTATTTATTTTTTTGTTTGGAAAGGTCTACCTCTGGGTTCGGTTCTTTCTCCCAAATTATGCAGTATTCATACGTATGACATTCAAGATTCTCCGGTGGTTTGGCGGATCTTCTTCAATATGCCGATGATCTAGTATTTTATTTGGCGGGGAAACCTGAAGACCTTCATTGTTCATCATTAATGTGCAAGTTTTTAATTTTTTTATTCGTGGCTGATTGAAAATGGTTTGGACCTTACTGCTAATAAAAGTACCGTGGTTTTATTCAAAATATATACAAATGTTGTTGTTACGCATGACAAAAATATCATCCCGGTCAAAAATTAAGTTAATTTTTAGGTGTATTTTAGGATCCATAAGTTAATGCACATTGTGAGTACATTGCGGGTAAGTTTGAACGTCTTTTAAATATCATTTGATGCCTTGCTGGGGTTTGGTGGGGCTCTCATCCATTTTACTTAAAATCAATCTACAATGCCTTAATAAGAAGCGTTTGGGATTATAGAACATTTTCATTGGATCTTTATAGTGTTGTTGGTTTTCAAAAACTCAAAATGCCATCCATCATGACTCTGAAAATTATATCAGGTGCAATGAAATCTAGTCCAATAAATTGCTTAAAAGCTGAATGTGTAGTAAATCCTTTGCATATAAGACGGGAATATTTGTTGGACACGTTTTTAAGTAGTTCTTTGCAGCTTTCTAACCATCCTTTGCACGCTAAATTGGCATCAAAGGCCGTTTATTGGAAGTGAAAGAGGAGTTCTCCTTTGATAAAAAGTTTTTTCAAAAACGATATCCCATCGGCATACCATCAGATAAGTTTCCTGCCTGTTTTCCAGTGTCCTTATGACGCCTTGATATTGGTTCCTGATGTAAGGTGGCGTATCCAAATACAACGAGCCAAATGCTGAATAGAGTCATATTATTAATAATAAATGACACGGATTATACACTATATATACAGATGCCTCTTAGCACCCCAATAGTTGTGTGGGTGTAGTTACCAGTATAATATTCTACAAAAAAATCATACTCCCATCTGAATCGTCTTTATATACCGGATAATTTTTTGGTCTCTTAAAAGCTGTAAGGTATGTAAATATGATGAGCTTACAACATTCATTAATTTTGACAAACTCACTTAGTTCCCTCCTGGCTTTGGTGAAATCCTTTTGTTGTTAATTCTGACCTGTTATTCCCACGATTAGAATTCTTCTGTGGAATTCCGTAGAAAAGGTCTAAGTATGGCCTTTGCCAAGATTTCTTCCCATTGTGGGATATTAGGCAATGAAAGAACAGACAAATTAGCTAATGAAGCGTTAGAGTGTGGAGATATGTTCCCATAAACAACTTCTTTCATGATATGTCTTCTCTGCCCAGGATATTCATGCTCGGCTCTTGCAATAAAATTTGGGCAGAGAAGAGCAAGACGGGTCGTTTTTATAAAACTATACAGACAAATTAGCTAATGAAGCGGTAGAGTGTGGAGAAATGTTCCCATAAAAAACTTCTTTCATGATATGTCTTCTCTGCCCAGGATATTCATGCTCGGCTCTTGCAATAAAATTTGGGCAGAGAAGAGCAAGACGGGTCGATTTTATTAAACTATACAGACAAATTAGCTAATGAAGCGGTAGAGAGTGGAGATATGTTCCCACAGAAAACTTCTTTCATGATATGTCTTCTCTGCCCAGGATATTCATGCTCGGCTCTTGCAATAAAATTTGGGCAGAGAAGAGCAAGACGGGTCGATTTTATAAAACTATACAACCCACAATATCGCTGAAGCCTTGGCTCCGTAAGGCCAATCTTGTAAAGCCTCTTACGTCTACTATTATCCGGATGCATTTAGGACCCATGTGCACACCGGCCCACCTTGCCTGGCTTGGCATTGTTCAGGAACATGCATGTGCTTGCGTGGGCTGACGTGAGAGACCTATACCACTTATTGTTTGCATGTCCGCTTCATGACCATTCCTACCTTGTTGCTGAGCTTATTTCCTTCATAGTCTCTTTTGCCTCCTCTGTATCCTGCCTTTTATTTAATTTTGATGTAAATATCTATAAATGTATCGCTTTATTCCTGAAAAAGCTTTATATTAAAATTAAAAAAATCCCTCATTTGTATGACAATATTACATTTATCTGATTTGTAAATATTTGAAACTGATTTTAATTGCCAAATATTGTAAATTTTGTTGCCTTTCCTTTGACGTCGGCATAAGTCCAAGCCGGATTATGCCATATAAAATAGGCTACAGGGAGTTTAGTACTTGTAAAATCCTCAAGCAAGCGGCGGCTCTGTGTAGCGGGTTGCTCCCCTCCCTCAAATATGGCGAGGGGGGTGACGGCTGGTGCACAAGTCATACTCGTGAACGTGTGCTGCTTGGGGGGACTGATCCAGTCTGGTTTCTCATAATCTCAAATGTTCATAACAGCTTGTCTTTGTTCATATTTATTTATTTAGTTATTTTGAGACATCTTATTGACACTTGGGGATACGATGTTATATTGTTGTCATTAGATTAGATAATTTTTATATCGTGCATTGTGTAATAAAAAAAATATGACGAACATTTAAAAAAATACATACTCGTAGTGTTTCTGGTGCTATCTTCTCTGACGGGCGTATTTCCGAAGCACTGGTAGAGTTAATGGAGTCTCCTTTTCCTGTGCGAGATTCAGCCATGAATCACCACTTGAAAGGGAAATTTCCTTTTTCAATCTCAAACCATAATCAATTATGTACTCATTAGTTTAGTTGATCATATTCGATTTATTTTTATTTTTTTCCATGTATATGAGACTTAAATATATGAAAGTTAAATAAGTTTGCTTAAAGAATGGTTTGATGCTAACGGCATTATTCTCAACTCTAATAAAAGTATTGTAATGTATTATCAATCAAGATTAGGCATTTTTGGTAACTCGACTTCTCAAGAAAATGTATTTTTAGGATATACAATAGACAATACAATTAGTCACAAAGGGCATATTGATAAAATTTGTATGAAATTAGCTAGCAGCAATTATGCTCTTTTTAAACTTAAACCATTATTAGATAAAAAATCACATCTATCTGTTTATTATGCGTATATACATTCAATTATTAGATATTCTATTACTGTATGGGGTAATGCTACAGAAATTAACAGAGTCCTAAAATGTCAAAAACGATCAATCAGAACAATCAATGGTTTAAAAAAACGCAGCCACGCAAGAGAGCACTTTAAAAAAGATAAAATTTTGACAGTTATTTCTCTTTACATTTACAATAGTTTGTTAGAGGTTCACGAAGATAGGGAAATTCCGGAAAAGCAAGATACTGCTTTACCCTATACTTTCCGTGATAATAAAAAACGAACAATAAAAAATAATGAATCCCGTATAGTACCAAAAACAAGATTAGCTAAAGTACAGAAACAAGGTCGTTACTTTAAAATCCTGATGTATAATAAATTACCAAAAAGTCTGACCACTCTAAAATTTAACTTGTTCAAACAAAAACTAAAAATATTTTTTGAAAAAAATCCATTTTATACTGTCAAAGAATATATGTCAATATAAAATAAAAATATAAAAATTATAAATAAAATAACTATCATTTCACTGTAAAAAGTTAAATGCAGTAATTTAAATGTCAAATATTTAAGTAATGTAAAATTTGAAATATTTAAGTTAGAATAGGAATTTCAAATATTTAAGTAGTATGTAAGTGTAAAATGTAAATGACTTGCCTGTAAATTATTTTACTTCGAGGCCAATAAATATTTCTAATCTATTCTATTCTAAGTAATTGTTTGACTTGTAAAAATTATTATGCCTACTTGCAGCAAATGATTTGAGTTTTGAGTTTTTTGCAACGCCCAATAGTCCTCAATAAAGCCGTACCCTGCAAGCCCCAAACCTCTGTGGTCTTGAAAGCCAAAGGAACAATTTATGTGGGTAATTGCTGTATGGAGAATAAGAATGGTATGTATGATATTTTTTTTGTTTGTTGCTGTTTTTATCTCTGTTTTGCCTTGTATATTTCTTTTATTTGTATGTGTGTATGCTGATACATAAATACTATTCTAAATAACTTCCTAAATCTATCTTATAATTATCTTCGTCAAAAAAAAAACTTTTTTTTAAATAAAAATGGTCAATTAAATAAGAAATAAGAAGCTTTATTTACGTATCATGGGTTAAAACTCATAACTCAAACTTCAAATAATTTATTGCCGATATTGTCAAAATTGTTCTGGGTTCTGTCCATCTTAAAAATAAGTGAAGTATCATCAGCAAACAAAACAATATCACATAAGTTTTTTACACAAAAGGCAAGATCGTTAAAATACACCAAAAACAAAAACGGGTCCAATATTGTCCCTGAGGGACACCCATTAAGATGAGAGATCCAGATGACCTCTCTTCATTCACACCAACTTTCTGGATTCTATTACTAAGATAAGAGAAGATATAACCAAGTATTTGAATCAATAATACAAGCATTTTTTATTGCCATTCCCCAAATATCCTCGGTGTTTTTAATATAGAACAAAACACAAGAAATATCCTCAATCCGCTCAAATCAAATGACAATACTTTTTACGTTATGAAACCCGAACCCGAATATGCCCCATACACTAGCGTACCTTGTGTGCTTACCTATGAAATTGGCGAATTTTTCTTACAGATTCATGAGTTCATAATTCGAGTAATTCAATAGCTATTTCCAGTTCTTTTTATTGTTTTAAAATTAATTTCAATATTTTACATCTACTTATTAAATTTTCTTTTAATTTTCAGTTCGATAACTAAAATATTATCTTCAAAATCAGTGCCTCCTAAATATCATCCATTTTCATGATAATATTCGTAATATTTTTTTACAGCTGACACTTTTCAAAAATTATATAAAATTTTCTGTTAGCTAAATGTTGTCTCATTCATACACACAAAGTTTAAAAAATTAGGATCTGTCATTCCTAAAAAAAATATAAAAATGTTTGTACTGAAAATTAAGTTAACTTCAATTTCTCCATACAAAACGCCAATTTAATATGTAAGGACCTAATATTAAGCAATTCAAATGCTTAACAATCGTGTCTGTCGATCGATATGTCAGAATTTAAATATATCATCACACTTATCAACATTATTTATGAATATGGAAGCAGCCTCCGCCGTGGATGAATCTAAGGACTGGGTGGTAACGATTGGTGTTCAGGCTTCTCAGCACCTAATGACCTCGTAAGGGCCCATGAGCTACGAGGTAGCGTGACGATCAGGTGCCAAGAAGTGATGAACGTCGGCGATTCACCGAGCTGAAGTTATGTGGGGTAGATCTAACCTGGTCTGTGCTTCGGTCCCGTCAACCTCCTGTCTCTCTGCAAGGCCCGGATGCACCCTAGGCTCTTCTTGGTAGACAGGTTCTTCAGCCAACCAGGTATGACTGGCGGGTCAGCGTGGTGAGCACAGTGTCCAACACAGGTTATGTTTCTACTGGTAAATACAAATCGGGCACGAAAATCCGAACTTTATCTGGTTCGAGAGACAACGGCACACTCAGCTATATTAACAATCCTGAGGGAATCCCGAATACATTCCAGATGCCCTGCGATTTAATTTCAACCCCTTAATCAAAACGCGTTTACATTGCGAGGGCTTTCGTCTGTCAGTTGTCAAAACTGCCAGATTGACAGCTAACGTCAAATTAAAAATGGCCGTTCAGAAACCATTGATCGAATATCGATTTGGAATCGAACAATCACCCGCCCGGACAGGCACCCACCTGTCCCCTAATCTACGGGCAGCCGAGACAACGTTGCTACCGCTCGTTTTAGAACCGAGCCTCCTACTAGAACCTCTGCAGACCGGGGGGTCCCGTTCTTGCCAGGGAACAAGTTAACAATGCGCCCCCTGCGCCAACGTAGTGGCGGTAGGTTAGCATCCTTAACCAGAACAAGGTCACCAACACTAGGGGGGCTAGTTTTGTCAGTCCACTTAAGGCGCTGTTGACCAACGCTTCCAGAAATTCTGAGTAAACTGCTGCAACATCTGATACCTTGACAACCGATACAATTTCACTCCCCCGAAGGGGTGCTCGGGCAACGCGTTAAGTGGCTGTCCTATCAAGAAATGGCCTGGGGTCAGAGCCTCCAGGTCATTTGGATCCGAGCTGAGCGGACACAACGGTCGCGAATTGAGAACGGCCTCGATCTTACAAAACAATGTCGCGAGCTCCTCAAAAGTCAGCGCGGTCTGACCTACTATACGCCCTAAGTGCGTCTTAGCTGACTTAACTACGGCCTCAAAAATCCCACCTCAGTGGGGGCAAATCGGTGGGCTGAAGGTCCACTGTATACCCCGACGGGAGAGGGCCGTTCCAATATCCACTTTATTTACATTCAAAAAGTTGACTATCTCTCGTAAGTATCGTTCCGCACCTATGTAGTTAGTGCCGTTATCAGAGCGGATCAAAGTTGGAAGTCCCCTTCGAGAAACAAACCTATCCAAACAAGCAATGAAAGCCTCTGTCGAGAGATCAGCAACGAGCTCGAGATGTACCGCCTTGGTGGATAAACAAACAAACACACATAGGTACGCCTTGTATTGCTTAGCGGTACGCAATCGTGAACTCTTCACCATAAACGGTCCTGCAAAATCCGTACCAACACCTGAAAACGGTCTGACCTCATTCACACGATCAGGGGGCAAGTCCCCCATGAGAGGTTGCATCGTGGCAGCCTTAAGTCGATAACAAGGCATGCACCGAAACACGATGTTCCGTATGGCACGGCGGGCAGATAAGATCCAAAACTCCCGCTGGAGCGTGGCCAACAACGCGTTACAGCCGGCATGCGCGTTTTTAATATGACGATCAGTCACCAGCAATTCAACTAACTGTCCCCCCTTGGGGAGCAGAAGTGGGTGACGAGCCGAATACTACAGATTCGCATTGCGCAATCTTCCTCCTACCCGAAGTAACCCGGTCGAATCAACAAAGGGGTTGAGACGCGCGACGGCTCCCTTCAATTTCGAACGTCCACTTCGTATAATCTCCAATTCTGCCCCAAACTTCGAGGACTGTACCAACCGGACCAAATTCAACAGCGACTCGTTTCGCTCTGCCGGAGTCAGAATAGGGTTCAACGTTCGCTGATCGCGAGGAGTACGACAATTTCGAGCGAATCTCCTAATCCAAGTGGACATGTTTATCAACTTGTCAAGTAAGCTATACCGGTCCAGCAGAAACCCGGCGTCAGGGTCCTCAGCCTTCTGGGTAACATGCACGGCCGCTCTGGGGCCATGATCCGAAGATACTACTACATGGTTGTGGGGCCAGTCCGATTCTCTCTTGGCAAGCCAGGGTGGTCCCCACCACAAATGGTGTCTAACGAGTTCAGGAGCCTGACATCCCCTGGATGCACAATCAGACGGGTTCAATTCTCCTGGTACATGTCTCCAGGTCAGTGGGACCTCAGACGACACAATCTGGGAGACACGGTTCGCAACAAAAACCTCTAAGTTATGGACCGAAGCCTTCAGCCAGCACAAAACAATCTGGCTGTCCGTCCAAGCGTACACCGTATCCTCCAAAACCACTGACCCACGCAACACTGTTAGAGTGTGATTCAAAAGTTTGGTCAAAAGAGCAGCCCCGGACAGTTCCAGTTTTGGAATCGTCATCCTTGTCCGAATAGGCGCTACCTTGCCTTTTGCCAAAACCAAACGCACGTCGACCTCCCCGGTGGAGGCAAATAAACCGCTGCCGCAAACCCTCGTTCAGAGGCATCACAAAACCCGTGAAGGGTTGCCCTGTAATCCCCAGCAGGGACCAATTTCTTCGGCAGCGATACATTATTTATGTCCGATAGCGAGGTGAACATTCGCGTCCAATCAGTCAACAAATCACCTGAGAGGTGGGTGTCCCAGGTCAACTGAGCCGCCCATAGCCTTTGCATAAAACATTTGAGAGCAAAGGTGACTGGAGAAATCCATCCATTCGGGTCGAACGTTCTCGCAATCGTTGACAATACTGACCGCTTCGTCCAGGCCTTCGGTGTTTCTAAAACCACCCGATAGGTAAACTCATCATGGACGGGCCGGTACTGAATTCCAAGCACTGACAACATGTTAGGGTTGTCAGGATTCTCAAAAACGAGCGGGTCTTGTTGAAACTCATCTGGGAGACCAGCCATCAACTCAGGGGAGTTGGACATCCACTTGCGTAGTTCATAGCCGCCTCGTTCCAGCAATTGAATGAGCTCGTCACGTCGGTCCAGAGCTTCCTCTACACTGGCTGCCCCTGTGCAGACGTCATCGACGTACAAATCTTGCTCCAGGATAGCGGCGGCTCTAGGATAGCTCACACGGTCACGCGACGCCAACTCCCGCAGGGTACGCATCGCCAAATACGGGCTAGACCGTAACCCATACGTGTTCGTGTTTAACTCATAGACCTTGACTGGCTCGGCCGTGGTCTCACGCCAAAGTATCAACTGATACCTTCGGTCAGCCGGATGAATTACCGTTTGCCTAAACATCATCCGAATGTCTGCGACAAATACAATCTGGTGTCTCCGAAAGCTCGTGAGAATATCCGAAATATCACGACTCAATTTGGGTCCCGAATGTAGACACTGATTCAGGGACATCCCGTTCGAGGTAGGTGCTGACCCATCAGAAACAACTCGAATCTTGCCGGTAGGGGTTCGCAGGATGGCATGGTGTGGAAGGAAACAATGATCCTCAGATCTCCAGTCCACACCCGATACCGACATGTGTCCTAACGACTCATACTCCCTCATGAAATCGACGTATTTTTGTTTAAATACGGCGTCCCTTGACATCCTACGCTCCATCGACATCAATCTCGTCTCAGCCATCTTCCTAGATTCTCCTAGTGGCGGTCGATCGGCCCTGAAAGGCAGTCGAGTTACAAAACGACCAGAACGAAGGCGACCAGTACTATTCTGGTAAAACAACTCACACTCTTCTTCGTCTGCGTCGACTCGACGAACGGTGGGAGGTTCCTCTATCTCCCAGAAACGTTGGATAGCGTCTGACAACGCTGAGCCAATAAGTATGCCATCTGACTCGGCAGGCCTAACCATTGGCAATGCCGGACCCATGATCACGTGACCAAACTTAGTATCCACAGCAATCAACCCGTCTGGCTGAAGAACTCGCTGATCCGACAACAGAAACCTACCCAGAACGTCTGCTCCCAGTAGCAGGTCGACCGGGGCTGGAGTGTCAAAATCGGGATCCGCCAACTTGAGTCCTGATGTCAGGAATCGAACGGCCGGATTCAACTTCACCAAGGGGTGTCTGCCCATGACATGCGTCATTACTAAAGCTTGCACGGATGTTTTTGCCAAATGTCATAACGTGGAGAGAACGTGATCACCGATTGACCAACTACATTCGTAACCGTAACATTCCCCACGCCCCGTATTGATTTATTATACCTATTTACCTTGAGGCCCAACCATTTTGCTAAAACATTCGATACAATGCAGCCCTGAGCTCCAGAATCTAATAGGGCGCGAACGTATGTTGGGTTGCCCGCCAAATCCCAAACAAGCACAGAGGCGATCGGTAACACCACCGTCTCCGGTTGGGGGGCAACAAATTGTTGGGCCGCAAATTCCTAGCGAGGGCCCCCGGGGCCCCACTCTGCCTGTAACCGATCAGGTATGCAGCTATACGCCAGAGGGTCCCATTGTATAAATGGCCCACGCGCCGGTTCCATTGCCACCCTACGACGCCCCGTAAAGGGGGGTGGGCGTGAATTCAACCGTGGCCGCTCCATGAACGGGGGGGACATCACATCTGACCGACGAGGACGAGGCGACGAGCGGGGCGACAACTGAGGCGGCGTCCGAACCGCACCCGCATAGCTCGAAGGTGTCCCATGCCACCCGCCCGTTACGGCCTGCTCAACACACCCAATGTCCCGCTGAGTCGGATGCTGAGTCGCAACCGAAAACTCAGGGCCCCCCATGTAATGACCCTGAGTGCGGCCCTGCACCCTAGTACTGCCCTGTGCACGTGGGGACGTTGGCCCCTGAGTTGCGCTCCGAGTCGCAAACGAATTCTCAGGGCCCCTTGCCGTGTCACCCTGGGTACGGCCCTGTGGTGGCTGTTGGCCGGACCGGTTCATGCACAACAGATTGTTGTGGGCCCTACCACAATATCCGCACATTTGTGTGCGCGTGCAGTCCCTAGCCATGTGTGGCCCGAGGCACAGGAAACACCAGCTCCGCTGCTTGGCCATCCGGCGCCGTCCCTGAACCCTAAGTTCCCCGAACTTATTGCAATTGGCCACAGCATGGCCAATCTGCCTACAACATGGGCAGGTCTCACCATGTGGGGTCAATTCACTCACAGTCCCATACGACTGCCGGTTGGTGCGGTCCTTCCTCGTCGGAGGGCCCCTACTCACAGCGCTCCCGGCAGCTCTCTGTGGCTCCGAAGGATGGGTGACCGTCAACCCCAAATTCTCTGCCCGTCGAGCCTCCTCTTCCAAAAATCCGACCAAGTCGGAGAAGGCGGGCAGGTCCTCGGCCGACCTCCCGTGAGACTGTTCGAAACGAGTCTGCACGTCAGCGGGTAGGCGGGAAAGTACAATGTACAACAGTAGGTACGACCATTCACCAACCGGAAGTCCAAGATTCTCTAGAGCCTTGGTGACGGACAACAATGGGTTCAAAACCTCCGTCTGTATGGCCCCGACCTTGTTCACAACCGGGATGCTAAACAAACGGTTCAGTTGGGCATCGGCCAACCTCCGTTTGTTGTGGTAACGTCTGACCAACAATTGCCTGGCCGTCTCATAGTTACCCTCCGTAACTGTCAAATGAGCGACCAGCTTCCTAGGCTCACCCCTCAATGCTGCCACCAGCTGAGCCATCTTGACAGACTTGGTAATGTCCGATCGCATGTGCACCAAACTGTCGAACAGATTGATGAAGCTCATCCATTCACCGGACACGCCGTCAAAGGTAGGCATAGTTATGGCCGGTAACCTGGACCCCGATCCCTGATGCGGCAGAGGTGCTTCAATGTCACCATCATGGCTGGACTCGCGCTGTCTACGTATGTCCGCAGCCTTCTGCGTGATAGCAGCTGCCATCTCCATACATTGGTCGACATCCCCTATCAACCGTGACAGCCTGTCAGGTGCACAACCATCAACTGATTCCGCCTGCGCGGACAATTCGAGCACCCTATTGTAACGTTCCTTAACGTCCATAGACCGCTCCAATACCACAACATGCCTATCTAAACGGTCTATCAGACCGTGTGCGGAGGAAAACCATCTGAGTTCCTTAGAAATACCCTTCTGGATTTCAAATAACGACATGATCGGAACGATACTTACTCACAATTTGCAGTAACTCAATTTTATTGGACCCTCTAGTTTATAACCCAAACGAGGGAAACCTAAACTATAACTTAAACAATGTTGTTTTCCTTAAACAATAGGAACCGAGTTTTATATCTATATAAATTCTGTAAATAACAATTTAGTTTCCCTTTATCATTATAACACACACAGATAGTCAATATTAGTTCAAGTTATAAATTGCTATAAACTGAAAACAATGTAATAGCCTGCTATCAATAGATGTAACTACCTATGTTAACCAAAACATGCATTCAATAGCATTACTAGACCACTAATAGATTGACTAACTGGTAATTCAATGCAAATTTCAATTCAATATCTGTCTGTCTACTACCAGCAATAGACTTATAGCTTACAATACTACCAATCTATGTGGATATAGGAACCAACCAAGTTACCTAACCGCCTATACCTACAGATTGATAGTCCCAAATCGTGCCTTCCTGGAGCCCTTGACGGCTGCAAATCTCAGGAAACCACGCTCTGCTACCAAAATGTTCAGGCTTCTCAGCACCTAATGACCTCGTAGGGGCCCATGAACTACGAGGTAGCGTGACGATTAGGTGCCAAGAAGTGATGAACGTCGGCGATTCACCGAGCTGAAGTTATGTGGGGTAGATCTAACCTGGTCTGTGCTTCGGTCCCGTCAACCTCCTGTCTCTCTGCAAGGCCCGGGTGCACCCTAGGCTCTTCTTGGTAGACAGGTTCTTCAGCCAACCAGGTATGACTGGCGGGTCAGCGTGGTGAGCACAGTGTCCAACACAGGTTATGTTTCTACTAGTAAATACAAATCGGGCACGAAAATCCGAACTTTATCTGGTTCGAGAGACAACGGCACACTCAGCTATATTAACAATCCTGAGGGAATCCCGAATACATTCCAGATGCCCTGCGATTTAATTTCAACCCCTTAATCAAAACGCGTTTACATTGCGAGGGCTTTCGTCTGTCAGTTGTCAAAACTGCCAGATTGACAGCTAACGTCAAATTAAAAATGGCCGTTCAGAAACCATCGATCGAATATCGATTTGGAATCGAACAATTGGTATTCTATTAAAGAATTCTTCAAATGCATTGGCTATTTCATCATCTTTAGAAATTAATTGATGATATATACTTAGTGCAATTTTCCAATTTTGCCAATTTCTGCATTTACTATTTTCCATGTTTTTTTAATTTTGCGTTCAACTTACTTAATTTTCTGTATGGCACACTGATTTGAGTGGCTTCGAATATTGTTTAATATTCTCTAAAAAATTTGTATCATGTCCATTTGTACATCTTTGTGAATTTAAATTATACAATTTGTTCCTGCTTTTATAAATATCAGTTGTAGCCCAGTCATCAAATCTCGCCTTGATGCTACCTCTGCATGTTTATAATTTAAATATGTCATTTAACTCTTTCTCAATCACATTGAACAAGGTATTGCAAAGGTAACCTGGACTCTCCACAAATGGTAAGTAATGGAGTTGCTTATCAATGCTTTCCTCCTTTGGTTCCTTTCCTTACGTTTGATAGTAATATGTGTCTGTAGGCAAACTCCTGGGAGTTTTTATTCAATTTACAAGGGAACACAACTCTTTGTCCACAATGATCCGAGCTAAGTTGGTCACATATAGCCATGCTTTGAGGTTCACAGTTACAAAAAACAAGTTGCAGATGATTTTGTGATTCTTGTTAACTGATTAAAAAGATGTTTGAGATCAAAGTACAAAAACAAAATTAATTTATCACTTAGCGGACACTTCTCCAGTATAATAACATTAAAATCGCCACAAACAACTAGGTATTTTGAAGTATTGAAAGACTTTCTGAGAAGTTGTTCCATTATAGACTCAAACACTTTAAAATCATTTGATGGGGGTACAAACAACTATGTGTTGCTCCAGCTCTACCCATGATAACTCTATTGTCCGTTCAATAGACAACGATACATATCTTTTTTCTCCTTTAATTTGGCATTTATTCCCAACTTAAATTAATGACCCGCCACAGTCAACTTTATCCTGTTCAAATAACTTCTTCTTAACAGACGAATTCTTAATAGATAGTTATACACTTTACTAACTACTCTAGTTTACATTTCATTGATGTAAGTTAATTTTTTCACTATTCAACCCTAAATAGGCAAATAATTTATTTACACAACTTAATTACTAGTTATTTGTTAGCATATACATCATGCAAATAAATAATCAGACACAGCATTTTACATACATTCAAATTCTTAAGCCCTTTTTTCCCGGAAGAGCGATGGCTAGAGACTAAAGAACTAAAAGGCTACGGTGTCTGCACAATCATAGCACACGGCACGTATGGCGCTCGGTATATTGACCGTAGAATGTAAATGTCGCGGTTGATAAATAAGAGAAGAGGTTAAACTGCCGAGGTGGGCCCCGAGGATGTAAACAAGCATGGCGGGCTAGGGCTGCCACTACACCAACATATTATTATGGAAAAATACCTCCGCTACTTACATATGTCGTTTTAAATACGTGACTTGAAAAAAATAATAGGATATAGGATATCTTGAATGGGATAAACGTTGCAGCCTAAAAAATCAATCACTCATTGTCCAATCAGAACATGGCATTTATAATCCAAGTCGGACGGTGATTGGGCAAGTCTTCAAAATTGATGGAAACTCTTAGATATCGAAATTATATGATAAGGCTACTGCCTCTTGTTATTGTTGCTATAACTTATTTATTTGTGCTATGATTTTGATTTGTGATGGAAATTTTGATGCAAATATGCCTCTACATAATGAGAAAAAGCAATTTTTTTTTAAATTTATTTATTTACAAGCTGAGAGCAAGGTAGAAAATTAATACACAACAATATAACACGACACACTAAAGAAAATAACAGCAATATAATACTTTGACACATACAAAAAATAGCTACTTTCTCAAAATTGCAATAACGCTCCAAGTCGCATTACCTGTCAGAGACCCAGAAACGAGGCACCGGTCTGTGCTATGTAATTTCTATATTTATTTATTTATTATATTAGGTACACAAAACAGCACTAGAGATAATACATCAAATCACAGCAACAAAACAAGTACAAAAGGGGCTGTCTCCAGCGCCAAAAGTATGTGTACGCAGCATGGTGTAAGGTAAATCTAGAACTAACTAAACAAAAACTACATACAATGGAAAGATTACCTACTTAACTATTGGAAAAACTTAATTTATTTTTCTACACTTAAGAGATGAAATCGAACTAAAAAAACTAAATAAAAAACAATTTAAAAACATAAATAAATGATGATCGATATCTGGTACAATCAATGATTTATCATACCTGCTTAAGGATTTTGCGCATTTTATATTTAAAGCAAGGCAACGAGACGTGGTAGATGTCAGGAACATCATCTTCGGTGGCCACAACTTCATTGTAGCGACGACACATTCGAAGCATGGGGTTATTGGCGCTGATGTTCGACCTGCATGTTGGGATGAAGAAAGGACGCGGTATTCTGACTGACCTGCTTGGTACTTGAAAGTTGATTTCTGAGAGAGTAGAAGTTACTATTGCTCCATTTATTATTTTATGAAGATGGATCAGATCCTGGAGTCTACGACGCGACTCTAAGGATTCCAGTGAGAAACTTTCGCATCTTTTATCGTAAGACTTGACCGCGCGACGAAGACCGAGACGCGCGCAGAGCATGCGTAGGAAGCGCTTCTGGACTGACTCAACATGATCGATGTGGGTTTTGTAAAATGGTGACCAAATGACAGACGCATATTCCAATCTGGAGCGGACAAGGGCATTATACAACAGAATGAGACTCTCTGATTTCTTAAAGGACTTAGTTACTCTTGAAATGAATCCAAGAAGTTGGTTACATTTTTTTACTAGGGCTGAGCAGTGTTGATTAAGACTTAGTTTGTCGTCGAAAATAACGCCTAAGTCACGGGCTTCGTGTTTTCTTTGCAGCGTTACATCCCCTATGGTATAATCGGACAGGACAGGATTGTGGTTACGGGTCATCGTAATTACGAAGCACTTGTCAGCAGCCAAAAACATGCGGTTGTCTGCGCACCAATGGGACAGTGTGTTCAAGTCTTCCTGAAGGGTTGTGCAGTCGCGTTGTGTACGGACACGTGTAAAGACTTTGAGGTCGTCAGCGTATAACAAGCAAGGACTATTGAATTTTATCACCAGGTCATTGATAAAAATTATGAAGAATAAAGGCCCTAGTAGAGATCCTTGCGGAATACCAGAGGGGATTCCAGCTGGAGACGATAAGTGCCCTTTCAGCGCTATTATTTGGCTACGGTTTTTGATATATGATTCCACCCAGCGCAGAAAGTTTCCGTGCACCCCATATAGTGATAGTTTGCAACAAAGAATACGATGGTTTACTTTATCAAAAGCTTTACAAAAATCTGTGTAGATTGTGTCCACTTGGCAGCGGTCGTTGAACGCCGTACACAGGTAGTTTGTGTACTCGAGCAGATTGGAGACAGTTGATTTTCCCTTGACAAAGCCGTGCTGCTCAGGTACAATACGTGGCTTGACATGGCTATAGAGCACATCGAAGATGAACGACTCAAGCACCTTAGCGAAGCATGATAATATGCTGATGGGGCGATAGTTACCACAATTGATAATATCACCCGATTTATGGATAGGCATAACATAAGCCAATTTCCAATCATTTGGAAAAGTGCTCGTGCTGAACGACTTGTTGAAGATGATCGTAAGAGGTATAGATAGAGCACCGGCACATGATGTAGGGGAATGTGAAGTAGGGGGGAATCCCGTCAGGACCAGCTCCCTTATTGACATTTATAGTCAGCAACTTTCTACGAACTGCATCTTGAGGTATAGTCATATTGGCTAGGGTATTGTTACATTCACCGACGTTAGTTAAGTCTTCAAAGTCACCATCGTGATCGATGTCGTCCTTCTCAAAAACTGACACAAAATATTCGGAGAACAAATTACACACCTCTAGCCCACCGCGTGCGGATTTGTTGCCGAAGTACATAGTTTCAGGGAGAGAGTTGTTTGCTTTTTTAGACTTGACGAAGGTAAAAAATAATTTTGTCGTGTCACACAAGGAGTTTTCGACACTACTCAGAAACGATTTGTAGCAGTCCTTAATAAGTTTTTTGGATCTGGTTCGTAGCATTTGGAACTCATCATAATCCCGGGGATTCTGATATTTTTTGTACCGTCTGTGAACTTTATTTTTCTCATCGATACAAGCTTTTAGAGATTCTGAAAACCAGAGGGGGTGCCTATTGTCACCAACTCTTTTAAGAGGGGTATTTTGTTTGATTATGTCATTCAAAGTGGTATAGAATGTCGCTAGGTCTACGTTTACATCAGAGTTACTTAATACCATGGGCCAGTCAATGCAATCAAGGGCTTGGTTACACTTAGCTAAGTCGCATTTGCAGTAGTTAAGTGTTTTTTTGGGCATTGAGACTAAGGGCTTGGGTACATCCAGCAGTTCAGCCACGAATGCCGGGTGGTGCCTGTCAACTCGCGATACGGCGTCACATTCAGTCAGGGTCAAGTTAGGGTAATCTGTTAAGAATAGGTCCAGTATCCTATTGTTGGCGTTGCATATGTTGTTACATTGGCTTAAGTTACCAAGTGCCATTAGATTGAACAGCAGCTCGGATTTGGAGTCAAGTGGGGCTGTGTTGATCAAGCTATACGAGGAGGCTGGGTCAGGTGACCATTGCAAGTTAGGAAGGTTGAAATCACCCAGAATCATGGTTTTAGTTCTATAGTCGCTAGTGTCCGCAAGCAGGTTATTGGAACATTTATCGATCCAAGTCCTAAACTCATCAATTTTGAGGTAGTCTGGCAGGTAAACGAGACAAATTGCGAGGGAAAGTCCGGCCTTGCCAGTCCTCATCGTTATCCAGAGATCTTCAAGAGAGGTCTCCATATCCTGATGCCTCGTGACATGAAAGTGCTTTTTTATTGCAAGTAATACGCCACCACCGGACTGTTTCGAAGAGGTAGTGGATTCGCGGTCCCTACGGAAAACAACGTACCTATCATCTATCACCTCGCTCGTGTAAATGCCGCTATCAAAGTTGGTTTCGGTCAAGCAGACTATGTCATAGTCATCATTAAGCAGACTGAGATAAACATCGTTTAGTTTAGATCTTATTCTATTGACATTTTGATAAAATATACGCATGGAAGAGAAAACTGATATCAATTAGCTAAAGTAACATATACGAGTAATTAGAGTAGATAAGGTTTACCTATATATAGGCAGCTTTTCAAGAGCAGACTTGTCCTTTATATGTATATGTGGTGACTGTTCGTCTTTTCTGACATAAACTCTTCCAAATTTCACCCATACAAATTTATAACCAAGGGCCTTGTATTTTCTCGCAGCTGCGTGTAGGTCTTTACCCTCCGGCGACAGGTGCTCCGCGACGAAGATCGACTCGTCTGCTCCTGATACGCCAATCAAGTTCGAGCTGATGTGAGCTTGGGGGTGATCCTTGTTATATGTCTTCACCGCGGATATTATGTTGTCACGGTGACGCTCGGACGGCAAGGTAATCAGTATGGTGCGGGGTCTGGGTGAAGTACTGTCCAGTTTTGCAATTCTTCGGCATGATCTAATTTCGTGTTCAGTAATCGGAGCATTGATCACCTCGCACAGGTCTTTGAAAAGCCGCACGATATTTTCGTTGTTGCGCTCGGGTACTGCGTGAAGCTCTAGATTAAGGCTCTGGGAGAGTTTTTCTGATGCCACCACACGATGCTGTAGTTTTCCGATGTCCTGCTGGAGCTGGATGATTTGTTTTTCGAGCTCAACGCATTTTTTGCTAGAATCCAGCTGCTCGTTCTTACACTCTTCTTGCCCAGCAACCAGGAAGTCGGTTGTGGCGCTAAACTCATCCTTAAGCGATTCTATAGCTTCTTTAATTTCCGAGGACACAGCAGCCTTTATTTGATTGTGGATATTGGCGAGGGCCGCATTGATATCAGACTTCCAATCATTGCGTAACGCTTCAAATTTAGCGTCGAAATATGAGGTTAATGCAGCGGTATCGACATTTATCATGGAGGCATGGCTAGGTGAGTCTATAGCTGTTACCACGGGGGAGGCCGACCGTGCAAGTGCCGGTGGTGGGGTGATGTATTTTTTCAGTGATTTACACTCAGCGCATTTCCATTTGCCTTTATTCATAGGCAATATACGTTTAAAATCAAATTCAGACATTCCAGCACATTTGAAATGGAACGCGCACTGGCAGGCAACGCATTTCATTAATTCCATCGTGGCGATGTCAAGATTACATATTTTGCATGCCATCGTGAGATACTAGTGCCCTCCGTGATCAAGATTTATAAACTCGGAGGTGGTCAGCGTGGTGGAGTACCAGGGCCGGAGCGAGGTATAGGAGATGGCTAGCCGGCTTCGGTCATGCACGCACGAGACTCACGAGCAGTGATCAGTGTCGCCCCACGCAGCCTGTTTAGTCAATGCGACGACGGCAAGGTACCAGGGCCGCAGCAATCAGCAGGTGGTTGCGTGCGATGTGATATGATGAATGAGGTCCACGTGGGTGGGCGGGGCCTGCGTACTACCCGGCGCGTACGATCAGTAAGTGCGTAGCTGCTGGAGTAGTGGCGCTGCAGTTGTACTCACGCGCAGGAGACGTTGCTTCGTCCGTGAATGAGATCCTCGTAGGTGGATGGGGCTTGCGTACTACTGGTGACTGTGAACACGGACGCGCGGCGGGAGTTGTGGCGCGCGAATTTGTATCAGCGGAGAGCACTTTGGAGTTATGCGCTCCTAATATTTTGATAGGATTTAAATTGTTTTAAATCGATTTAAATATAAGAATTTGATTTAATGCAGTTTTTATAGACGACTGCTCACTATGAGATCCGGGGGGGGGGGGGGGAAAAAAGGGAAAAAAATTTCCAGCTACATTTCCTCTGACGACCTCTGTGGCGTTGCGGTGGTGGCTCTGCCTACCATTCGAGAGGTCCCGGGTTCGATCCCCGGTTGGTGATAAAGATAAAAAACCGAGGACTTGGATGTTTATCTGTGTGTGATGCCGCTGTATCTGATTCCCATGACACAGGGTACCCTAGTGTGGCGCCAGAAGCAACGTACGCGCCTTTTACACGCTCAGCGCCAGTGTATCTTTAATGATACACCATAGGGTGCTTTGTCCCAGGCCAGTGTATCTTTAATGATACAACACACTGCCTGACTTCGGAGGCCGGTGTATCCCACAATATACACCGTTTCATACATTTTAGTAGCGCATTCAAAAGCGTTGGCCCTGGAAAATGTGCCTGTGTTTTTGGGGTGTAAATATCTTAAAAAATAAAGAAAATATGGGGTTTTCTTAAAAAAAATACTACAAAATTACAGCTATACACTGGCCTGTGAGAAAGCACCCTATGGTGTATCATTAAAGATATACTGGCGCTGAGCGTGTTAAGTATGTGTTTATTATTATAGGTTGAATTCCGAAAAATCTGCGGCGTGCCAACCCTACCAGCTAATATGTGAGTGACAGGTGCTCGTAAATTACAAACGTCACTGCGCGGACGAGCCTGGGGCAAAGGGGCCAAAATAAGGGGTAAAGGGGGTTTATAGTTCAAGGGTGGGGGTGCAAGGTTCGATTCGGGGCAACTTTATAGACGGACGTCAAAAATGTCATCGGGGTTTTTCTACGGCGTAAAAGGCGGTGGGACTTTTCTGAGAAAATAAAACTTTTTGTTACAATATTGCTCCGTGCGAGAGCTCTGTGGTCTAATGGGTTTCACGCTTGCTTCTCACACAGGAGATGCAGGTTCGATTCCTGACCATGTACCAATGAGGTAATTAATTTATCTTTAGTACATTATGCGGATATTCTGACGGTGATGGAAAACATCGTGAGGAAACCTTTGTTACTCTATAGCTGCGGCGATGGGCTAGCCCCCTGTCACGAAAAATGGAGTATTGAATAACGGGCTCAAAGTGGGCACAATTGTGTCTCTGCCACCCCGTATGGGAAAAGGCGTGACGCTATGTTATGTTTGTTACACTAATACGTAAGAAGAAGTCACACATAGGCCCGGAATGCAAAACAGGCTACTCAATGTTTGACGGACACTCAGTCATGATTGTACTCATCGCACAGCGGCATATGACATTTAAGAGTCGCTTTATTTGAGGTAGGGTCATTACTTTTCAGGTTACGATTAAGTTCTAGCCAGCGTGGTGGAATATGGCTCAATCTTATTCGATACGGGCAACGGCCTATGCCCCACAGTGGGGACCTTGAAGGGCTTAAATGATTATACATAAAAAAGAGCGAACTGTCCATTACTCCATTCCATTACAAGATGCTAGCTCATCGCAAACCTAAATGAATGCATTATTGCCCAAAACTAAGAACCAGGACTAAGTATAGTGTATGGATTCATCATAACTCCAAGGTTACCCCAAGGGGCGCATAACAGCGCGTTATAGCAATTATTTTCCCGCCAAAAGTATGGCATCACTTTTTTATTGCCTACATCAGTAGATACAATTTAATAGCAAGATATGGGCAATTTCGTAAAGTGATACTTGGACCCTGTTTTATGGGAGGTTAAACCGATGTTTATTCGGATGGAAAGGCGTTTTATTATCGCGAAAACCAAAGGTGATGGGGAAGCTCCCCATCACGCTAGTGGGATAATGTTGGAAATAATTTGTTGCAAGAAATATCTACTTTCCAACTTAGAAACAAGTAGTTTTTTGTCACGATTCTAAATTCAAAATGAACGCATACTTAGATATTGCAACCTTCTTTGACGTCAACTCTATGGTTTGGAAGTTCTTAGTAGCAAAGAGGTTGTTCATCTGAGTAATTCAGCTACAAACTCGTTTTTACGAAGAAAAGAAATTGTACTAAATCCGCCGCCGATTTATCAATCACAAATTGGATTATAACTTGTTTAAGTTCGTAAGACCGCATTTAGAAATACGATGACTTTAACGACACGATAACATACTTAATTTTGCTCTAGGCCGCTTAGTTTTGACAGCAGATGGTAAGAAATAAAAACCAACGAATGTTTCTTCAGTTTCATACAGTTTCATTCTAACTTGTTCTAAAAAGAATCATGACATACAATTTTTTCGTAATCTATGATTTAAATTCTTTGACAGAAAAACATCAACAAATCACCAAATGCCAAATAGCACGAAATGGGAACATTGGAATGGAAACAAGAAGGTACGTTTTATTCACATTACAACGGGGTTTTCCCTTTTCTCTCAAGGAAATTACCGTCACCGATGTAGGTACCAAGGTACCAGAAGATAAGATGTAGTATAGAAGTTTCTGGAATCGTAGTCTGCGTTACGAGCGTGGCATGCTACGAGACGAAATGCTACGAAATTGGTAATATATTGAAGACTCACGCCCTGATAATCACTACGTAATGGACAAAGACCTTAGAAGCTAGAGACTCTTGTATGTATCTATTTCTGGTAAACTGTCATTGGCGAGGTGCATGAATCGTAAACGTCCTGCTTAAAACTTAAAATCCGGCCGTGGCTTTTAGATAAGGAACATATTATATTTTTATATTTAGATATTTTACATAAAAAGGTGTTTTTAGTTGATAGATGGTTGGTCCACGATTACAATGATACCACCTCTCATTATAATGTAACTCATTTTTATAACATTACGAAAAAACCATATTCTAACCTCAAAAATTCTAAACTCATGTTTCAGCTGAATAACATTAGCTTCGCTCGCAATCTCGCTCCGTTTGTTGCATTTATACTTTCTAACCTAACCTAACCTACAGGTTTCGCACAAAATCCGTGGTTTTTAGGGTTCCGTACCCGAAGGGTGCCAAACTGGTCCCTATCACTAAGTCTCCGCTGTTTGTCACCGGTCTCTACCGGATGAACCAAAATAGGTAGATAGTTGAAATATTCACAGCGGGTGTATTTCTATTGCCGATATAACAAGAAATAATGAAACATACTGGTTTTTCAGATTTAAAAGATGTTCCCATACCTTCTTAATAATTTTGTTTTATTTGTTTATCGGTGAAAACGACTCTCCAGACTTTATCGGAAAAAAGTTTGCGCTTATTTATTTGTCATTGTACGATTAATAATTGCTCATTCGAATTTTAATAAATAATATTAAGTTTATTTATTTCTGTAAATAAGTTACTCAATTCATATCCACTTCCAGTTTAAATGAGCAAAGAGTTTCGTCAACCCGAGTTCTTAGTTTAATACTTACATACTACATACTCAAAACTCTTTTTCAATGTTTCGATGGACGGCCTAGAATTTTGTAAATTTTATTATTTAATATTTCATTATTAGTAATTAAAAAGGTATACTCGTACAAAATACTGTCGTTTTACGTTTTTCCGCTTACAATGGTATGGAACCCCTCGTGTGCGGGTCCGATGTCCTAGTCGGACTTGACCGTTTTTTCCGCTTTGAACCAGTGTTTTCAACACCCCTACCTCCCATCGCTCCGTCACGGTGGCCCACGTGACCATATTTTTTTTTGTTTTTGACTTGTTTTGAAGGAAGGTTATTCCATAATTTGTTAAGTATATTAATTTACCTTGTAATGAGAGTGTAATTATAATCGCAAAGTCAAAGTTCTTTATTACTGTAGATATTTACATATACTTAGCAAACGTAATTTCTTGCCTCATCTCTCCATAAGACCACTGTGAGAGAGGAGGTCGTAGAAACTCCCACAGATTGATTTTTAGATCTCTTAAAAATTGGTTGAGCTTAACTAATACAAATATTAAAAATGTAATTATTATGATTAATAAGCGATAATAAATAATTACAATATTATTAACAACAAGGTCTGTGTTGAGCCAGATTAACCCCATACAGTCCCGTCGTTTAAGTAATCTTGAACATTGTAATATCCCATTTTCGACAAAGTCGCTTTAACATGCTTTTGAAATTGCTCAAATGGCAAATTCAAAATCTCCAGAGTATCTTGTTGTAGTAGAGAATGCACTGACCCTCGAAAGAACTGCTAACCTTCGCGAGTCTATACCGGGGCGCAACTAGTCTGTGATTATTTCTTAGGTTTTACAGCTATCGCTCAAATGGCAATTTCAAAATCTCCAGAGGTATCTTGTTTTAGTAGAGTATGCACTGACCCTTGAAAGAACTGCTAACCTTTGCGAGTCTATACCGGGGCGCAACTAGTCTGTGATTATTTCTTAGGTTTTACAGCTATCGCTCAAATGGCAATTTCAAAATCTCCAGAGGTATCTTGTTGTAGTAGAGAATGCACTGACCCTTGAAAGAACTGCTAACCTTCGCGAGTCTATACCGGGGCGCAACTAGTCTGTGATTATTTCTTAGGTTTTACAGCTTTCGCTCAAATGGCAATTTCGAAATCTCCAAGAAGTATCTGGAAACAATCTTCTATCAACTAAAACATACCTGCGGCAGCCGTAGGCCGGGTTCTAAGACCAATCCAACGTTCTTCTTTAATAGTAGTTTATGTGACTGCTGCATAATGCCTAATTATGTACAGTTACATACACTAGTTTATCTACACACATATCATAAGCTCTCTTTGATGTGTCCAGGAACCGCATGTTTGACCGGCATTGGTGGTTCTGCAATTGTTTAGCTTGTTCTTTAGTATCTACCAACTTCACGCAGGCGGGCGTCGGCGTTCGAAATTTGAATGTCAGTACCAACTTCACAGACAAACTAGGGACGGCACGCGGGTGGGCGTCGGCGTTCGAAATTTGAATGTCATTATATGTAGAAAAACTACACATAATGACCATTATGTGTAGTTTTCCAGAATCGAAACGAGTTTTTACCAAGTAATTTAACATAATGCTGATCGTAACGTGCGGTTTTTGAACGCAGTAAAGAGGGTTTATGATACGTGTGTAGATAAATTATACTAACAATATGAATCGTCTTATTCCTGACACTATCTGCGGATAACAACATATAACAATACAGTTTCAATCTATTTTCTATACACCCACTTTCACATACACACACACTCACACCGCATTCACACCAACTCCCTCTCAATAATACACAAAACATAGTTCCGGATAAATAACTTATCTACTTTACTAACCTCATAATTTAAGGAGTCTTGAATTAAGTAATTGATGGAAACCTATAATTGGGTTTAGTAAATAAGTAATTTAATTAAGAGAATTAAACTGTAATGCTGTTGGTTTTGTAAATAAAAAAAAATAAAATAATAAATAATAATAATATAATAATCTTCTCTTCACCAGACATAAAAGGCCGAAATCGCACAAGGAAACTCAATCGCCAATGTTGAAGGTTTTCAAAGACCTCGTACACAAGGACAAATGGTGAGTACTTACCTACTTCATAATTCTCCATCATCACCAAGATTGAAGATTCAACATCTGTACACAAAGAGCTCCCTGGTCTAACAGGTTTCACGCTTACTTCTCACACAGGAGATACAGGTTTGATTCCTGACCATGTACCAATGAGATAATTAATATGTCTTAAGTACATTATACGGAAGTTCTAGCGGTGATGGAAAGCATCGTAAGGAAACCTTCATTACTCCATAGCTGCGGCGATGGGCTAGCCCCCTGTCACGCAAAATTGAGTATTGAATAACTGGCTCAAAGTGGGCACAATTGTGCCTAGTAAGGGAAAAGGCGTGACGCTATGGTTATGATGAATCTGTACATAATTAGGCATAAAAACACTCGTGGAATCTTATTATGAAACTCGCCTGTCGTTTTATAAACCCACCGTATTTTAATGCCCTTCATTATGCAACAGTCAAATTAAACTGATATTATCTACTTCAAACTGCAAATTGTGAAACAGCATGAAAATCAAGTTGACGGGATAGTCAGGTCCGTGAGGGTTGGTGCCACGGAGAAGAGGCCTGTGCACCGCAGTGGGTCGATGTGGGCTGGACATGATGATGACGATGGTCACACAGAGACACAATTGTCCCCATGTTTAGCTAATTCAATACTCCATTTTTGCGTGACAGAGGGCTAGCCGATCGCCACAGCTATGGATATTTTAGGGTGGCCTCACAAGGACGACATGAGAGGTCCCGGGCTCGATCCCTGGCTGGGGATACAGAAAAAAACCTACTAAGTTTTGATGTTTATATGTGTGTGACGTCGCTGTCTCTAGTATCAAGGAGATTCTGAAACTCTGTTCTAGTAACCCTGAAAAGGTCAGACTGCTAAAGGAAACAGCGGAGCCTAAGATCAAAACGTACCGCATCAGCTCAGCTTACACCAAATCGGAACAACTTGTAAGTACTAGACACTATAACGAGTGGTCCGTGGTCTAATCGTCAAGGTCGCCTCTCGCTCAGGCGAGGCGGGTTCGAATCTTGGTGATGACCATGCACCATAGAGCTAAGTCATTTAAGGCCCAAGATCACACAAAACCACAAAAGAGCGCTTTGGCAAAAAAGAAATAATTAAATTTATCGGTTTTAAAAATATATATGTTATTCACAATGAGATAATCTAGTTTAAACACTTTGTCGTTACACGATTCGATCAATTTGCCGCGATACTAATAATCCCTGAATAGTCTAATTAAAAACTAAATAATAATAATTTTAATATAAAACTACAGTTTTTGCATAATTTGTATACCAACATTTTCCTCTTTTAGAGCTCCTTATCAATTTTTAAATTTTATCAATCAGCTTATTTTTATTTATGAGTAAATTCGAAAAAACACGCCTAATTTTTAACGTCACCCGCTACCCCGTCAGTTCTGCTATCCCGCCGCTCGCCTCAACAGCTAGAACTGGGCCTTAAAGTACAGTAAACGGACCAGCCCACACTAACCCAGCTTCAGACAGCGCCTTCACAGGCTATGGCTGTGCGAGTCTGCAGAGTGCCCATACGGCGAGGACAACGAGAGCCTGGATCAAGCCCTCTGGGAATGTAGGCTATACACGGAAGAGAGATCGGAGATGCTGGGTGCACTGAAGAGGACAACGGTTGGCCCAGTATTCCACGAGGAGCTAGTTTCTTGCGAGGAAAACTTCATGGCATTCATGGCACACCAAGAGAAGAATATTTGAAGATTGAGGACAGCAGGGTACTACGTGGTACAGTTCGACGCTGAGGTCACTCAACGTCGAACGAACTTACGACAACACAACACGTCAGTGTCAGCTCCATGTGGGGAGGACGAAGAAATAGTATTGTATGGCCTGCCTAGAAAGGGAGAAAGGCCGGGAGGCATTCAAGAACTTGTAGGGCATCAAGAAACTGCATGCGTGAAAGAGCCGAAGGCACAGTGCCCAAGATTCGGTCTGTAAGCCTCGAAGGCAGGAAAGACCATGTGGTGGTGGAGGGAATGCCCCAGCGTTGTGGAGTATGGCTCAATATTACTCGTATCCGGATTCGGATAGTCGCTGATGGGTGTTTTAAAAAAGTTTCGTTTCACGTTACTTGACAATCAATACAAACTAAAATGAAAACATGCAAGAGAGGTTCTTTAATGTTTTTAGGTCTCAAAATATCACTATAACGGTCGATTTTTCCATCCTCAAATATTTTTTATCTGCCTGTTTATCCGAGCAAATTGACACAATTTTTACGGTTTTATAATTTGTACGGTGTGAAATGTCAAACAAAGTTATCAGACTGTTTTTCTTTCCTATATGTAGTTAACCAATAGGTGGGCTCTGTGAGCCATAGACCTCGCGAGTGAACCTTGCTGTCACAATTTTTACAGTTGTCACAATTTTTGACAGTGGTCACTATTTTTGACAGTTGTCGCTATTTTTGACTACTCTCACAATGTTCGATGAAAGGGTAGGTCCCACCTGGGCACCCCAAATGATCATGTCATAGGGGTAGGTATCACCTCGTAGCATCCGAATGTAGAACCCCAAACTGGATGCTGCACGCGGCTCTGTCCGCTCCACAGCCACGGATGACTGCAGCAGAAAGTCCAATGCCAGCCAGACCTGAGCTCCCAGCTTGAGCACCGGCCGCATCTGGACGAGGGGAATAGGCCACCACCCATCCTATTGGGGAAAATTGTCCTCCAAAGGGCTGGCTGATGTTATAAAAAAATAAAATAAAAAATACCTTGGACACCTTTTACACACATTGATCTAGCCCCAAACTAGGATTCCCTGTATCTTGGGTACTAGACAACGATATATATACTTATATAGAGAAATATTATACTTAGATAGATAAACAACCATGACTAGGGTACAAACATCCGTTCTCGTCAAACAAACATTTGCCCCCACCGGGACTCGAACCCGGGACCCTTGGTTTCGTAGGCAGCGTCACTGCCGACTCGGTCATTCGGGTCGTCGATGTTGGTTGACGATTGACGTTGAATTAAAACGGTGAATGTAGTTTGATGGTTACACCTCTTTATTTGAAACTAGGAGAACTGTACAATTATGACAAATGAAACTACGCACTATGCGAATTAAGGATTACTTTTTTACACGAACACCCGCGACGCTGATTATTGAAAAAGGCTTTTTGAGACTTACATTGTGACACGACTGCCCATGGCTGTGTTCTATGAGCAAGATCAAACTGAAAGGTAACATTGTGTTACGTCATTACGTCCGCCCAAGGCAATGGTTATTGGACAAGGTAAAGTTTAGGGTAATATTTTGACACACGACCGCCCGTGGTAGTGTCCTATGAGCAAAGCTTGATAGAATGAATGATTGTGTTACTTTTTAGGGTTCCGTACCCGAAGGGTTCCAAACGGGACTCTATTACTAAGACTTTGCTGTCCGTCCGTCCGTCCGTCCGTCCGTCTGTCACCAGGCTGTATCTCAAGAACCTAGCTAGCTAGAGAGTTGAAATTTTCAAAGATTATGTATTTCTGTTGCCGCTATAACAACAAATACTAAAAAACAGGATAAAAGAAATATTTAAGGGGGCTCCCATACAACAATTCTCTCAATACCACATACAAACTTATGGATGCACCTGGTTACGTACATGGAGTGTGAAAGTAACCGCACCAATAACTTTGTAAACAATATTTTGCTGTGTAAAATCCAAACTATTCACTCCACACCATCGTTTCCATTGAACGGTGGTACGGAACCCTTCGTGCGCGATTTAGACTCGCACTTGACCGGTTTTTATACATGAAGTAACGTTTTCAGAGGCAGATAGCACAGCGATGATAATTGATAGGTCTTTCCATAGTATTGACCTTTACAAACCTAAATATCATGTTAATTTGGATCAACACACAAATTTTTACCGATGTCACAATTTTTGAGAGCTGTCACTATTTTCGTCAGTGCATATAGTAGAAATCATAAACAAAACACTAGGCAGTACAGCACAGTGCACAAACCTTTACAACTTTATGCCATACAAATAAACTAGTGGCTCTGTGAGCTGTAGACCTCGCCAAGTGACACTTTCTTTTAATAACACATACAAACTTATGATTGCACCTGGTTACGTACATGGAGTATGGAAGTAGCAGCATGTATAACTTTGTAAACTACATATGTGTCTTAAACCCAACCTTTTGACTTTTAATTAAAATTGTATAGCCTCTCGCGGTCACTATGAATTCAATGACACCTCATTTGTTAAAATCCGTCAAGCTGTTTAGACTGTATCGGATTTCTAAATTTTAAAACCCATACATGTCCGCCATTTTGCATAATTTCCAAAAAGAGAATTAACGGAAAAAAACGATTTAATAATCGAACCTTCTTACAAAAAATCACGATAATCAGTTGAAAAATGCGGCCTGTAGAGGATAACATCCGGACACACATCCGGACATACGAAAGCATTTTTGCCCAATCCTGAAACCGAGACGCTTTCAATAAATGTGATTTATACTGTATCCTATGCTGTGTATATGATTTTTCACAGGGCCCAATCCTCTGCGAGTCTCCGACCTACACGATACCTTGCGAATCTAGCGGGTCTGAAGACAACGGACTCTGCCTCTATCAAGAACCTTGCTCGCAGCACACATACGTGCACTCCAAGACCCAGATGAGAAAGAATGAATACTCTGCTTACGCCACCCAGGTAACACAAGAAAACCAAGCAAGCAAACAAAACGACAAACAATAATCAATCAAAAGACGGACTCCCTTCTCCCTCCTCTACCTCTCCTCTGATTCTTTTTGTCATTCGGCGTGAAAGCGGCGCCTATAAACATACAAACGAACCCATATATCACACGAACGAACATAGTATCTGACCCCACACTACACAGGATTCGTGACGTTATACAGGTCGTAACGAAAAGTGCAGTCTAATTAAAGGGTTTTAAATAGATCCACCATTCTGAACAACTTTATTTATGACGGGTTCGTCCTCGTGCTGCTAATAAATACTGTACTGGTATTAGTACAAGGACTGCCATGTCCTCATGCTCCTTTTGTATGTAAAGAAGCTCCTTCTTGACACTTCACAAAATGGTATTAGACAAGTTAGTCCAATAAATCTAGAAACATGTCTCAAGCTGAAACTATTCTAACAAAAACGTTGACAATATCAGAATTATATATTTCCAGCATTTGTATTTGATAAACTCAATTTTGTGTTAATACAGCATTTGACTATGAAGTCACATGCTAGTATTTCAAAGAACTCATGAGCAAAATTACCATTTCGCACAGACTTGAATAGTAGGGACAGGGCACGGAGCGCTTGAAAGTGTCGCTATAAAAAACAGTACAAAATCGGGAAAATTGGACTGTTTGCAATCAGTCGCGCTTGGACGGTGACAGCCGATTGACATATCGGCAGTAAAAACAAAAATGGTGACCTGCGACGTAAAAATGTGTAAATCATACCCAAATCGCAAAACACAAAAACAGGGAGTGTCGTATCACAAGTAAATATTATATTTTCAATTACTATTGGCTTTAAATTGATTATCTATAAAATATTGTTCTCGAAAAAAATCTCAAACGAAAATCAACCATTCGACTGACGTAACTTTGTAGCGACGCGCGACGCACAGTGAAACTGCCCGCTTCCTATATTTGAAAAACGATCCGATTTGGTTATTTTTCTATTCGTAATGTCAAGATTACTATTCGTGAAACAGTGTGACTCTAACCTGACCAAAAGAGATTGTTGGCAGGCTCAAGATAAGTTTATTAATCACAGGGTCGTGAGTCGAATATTGGTGATATAGTTGAAACGCTGGGTAGGGACTCGCCGGGAATTTGTAGATTTCAGCTCCTTGGTAGTCTCAATCCAACTGGTCCACTTCTCCAGACGTCAACAAGTGATTATGCGGTAGCGCCAGGAGGATATTATTCCTCGGCGTGGAACCGATTCAGAGCTCCGTTAGCGCCAGGAGGATATTACTCCTCAGCGTGGAACCGATTCAGAGCTCCGTTAGCGCCAGGAGGATATTACTCCTCGGCGTGGAACCGTTTCAGAGCTCCGTTAGCGCCAGGAGGATATTACTCCTCAGCGTGGAACCCTGGAAAGAGACCAGTGTGAATGATAGGAATACAAAAGCGCTACAGCGCCCAGCTATCAGGCGACGGCTCCCCACACGGAGACTTCCGACGAGGGCCCTAGGGTAATTAGGATCTAAGAGTGCCGCAGTCCAATAGACACTGTATAGAAAAGGGAAATACATAGAGAGTATAAAATACACGAAAATAAGAAAGACTAACTACGAACCAATGCTTACCCATGGATTGGGGATAGTAGGGAAGTTTCAAATCAACTACTGCACTTTACAGCAACTAAACATTCAGCTCCATTACAGTACTAAAGGGACTAGCCCATCGCCGCAACTAAAGGCGTGACTTAAAAATTATTGATGCAGAAGATACAACCTCACGTTTCAGAGCTCAAACAATGTCTGCCTCAAAAAAAACAATCAGCTGCCAGACGAGATTCCAGACCCGAATTTCCGAATTTTTATAGTTTTAGTTTTTAACTGGCTAATCCGCCAGTAGCCAATATGGTCAAGGAGGTAGTACGTTACATTCGTAATGTCATTAGATTACTATTCGTAATGTCATTTGGTTCCCCCCCCCCCCCCCCCCTAACTAATTCATAACTTTTTCTATGATTAGGTAGTTTATTACTTATAACTTAAAATCAAGATCTTAAATTCCAAGTCACGCTACTAATGTGTATCTGTGAGCTTACATCCTCTTTCATAATTTAACGGCAAAGACAAAAATTAATATGCCTATTTAATTATGTTACAACTTTTTATTAATTAAACATGAGCTAATTGCGTGAGACCTCGCCCCTTAAGTAAAATTTTAGCTACATATATTTTATTTCTACTCCTAATCACCGATTAAAAGTCACCGGGTATTTGAGAGTTATCCGTAGATCAACTTTCCTAATATTGTGTCTATACACCACAAATCGGAACGTGACCGACCGTGACGCCGTTACAATTTTTCGTACTGTCTTGGTTCCGACGAATTCCGACAGGGGCGCTATTTTTCTTAGCCTCAAAATGGTAAGAAATTTAGTACGGGAAGGCCTATCCTTAGTATTTATATCGATGCCATTTCGACAGTTCCTAAAAGTATCTATGTTGACTAGCTGCAGTGAAATACCGCATTGGCCATGTAAAAAAAAACGATGTTACCAAACTGAGAAAACTATTTTGACAAAATGGTCTAAATAGATTCCGTTACTCTGATCAAAAAATATTACAGGATTACTGAAATACCTGTAAAAAACATAATATACTTCATTTCTCCTCTAGGGCGTAGTTTGTTCAAATCCCCTCCCCCGAACGGAGGCATTTGTAACAGTTGTGGAGTATCCAGTTAGCAGAAGCCTGGGGTACACGTGTTGGCCATTGGAAGTTTGGCTGAATTTGAGAGTCAACTAAATCTGTTGTGTATAGTCTTTGGGTTTTGCTCGGGTGGTTGCTCGTGGCCATGATATATCGCCTATATTTGCTCCTCTTGGGATACATCTGTTCGTGTCAGGTTGTTGAGTAGTAATTATCGGGACAGGTGTCAATGACGACCTGAATTGCGCACCGCCGCTGAAAGCGTCATAGTCAACTTCATTTTCCATTTCATTCAATTGGTGAGCCAGGACCCCTTTTATTTTCTCTCTCTCTGATATGCCTCCTACGAGCATTCTGGTAAAGGTGCTTCTGTCAACCAATTTGATATTTCCTGCTTCATTCGTATCTCTTCAACTTCACGACACACTGAGGCATCTCCGGGAATTTGAAGAATTTCCAAATCATATAAAAGTTTTTCTTTTTGGACTTGAGCGTCCTCAGATGAATTGAATTGTTACTGTTTGGGTCACTTAAGAAATTCAACGTGGCTTCTATAATTTTCTCTCTGTACACCTCTCTTCCTGGTTCACTGTCTTTAAGATAGTTGTATATCGTGGCGCGCAGCATACCACCCGCTCAACATGGCTTTATGCGTAAGCATTCAACAATGTCTAACTTGGTCGAGTTCGGGGATGCTGTGGCCACTCACACGGACAAAGGCTCGGGTGGACGCCCTCTATACTGATTACTCCATTACTATACACGGTGATCTCCTTATATGTTTCGACTCGTACTTACGGAATAAAAGCCAGGGAGTCAGAATCGGTTGCTACCAATCCCGTTTCGCTCCTATACCATAGGGAGTCCCTCAGGGATCCCACCTAGGACCACTCCTCTTCAATGTGTGTATGTATGATATATCAAAATGTTTTAGTTAAGCCTATTTTCTTATGTACGCCGACGAAACCAAAATATATATGGCTATCGCTAATGAACAGGACTGCTTAAAACTCCAGGATGACCTCCGCATAATATCGGACTGCTGCCGAAGTAACTCTGAAATGTCAATGCATCACCTTCTACATTCTTCATTTGAAACATTCTTCACCAATGTACCCTTACTCACAACAGACCGTCTAAATTCATCTCCATATGAAGCAGAGACTTTATTAAAAACTAACACTAGCGTCAGTAATGTATATTTAAAATTTCATCATGTATATTCCCAGGACATTGTCAAAACGTTTAAATTATTTAACTTAAAAAATACGGAAGACCTGTGGGGTATATCAGTCAAAGTCATTGGTTCAGCAATTCTAGTTATAGCCCCACACTTAGCTTATATATTCAATAAATGTGTTGACGATGGGGCTTTCCCAGACCTCATGAAACACAGTAAACTGATACCTCTGTTCAAGTCGGAAGATAAGGGTGATCCTTCGAATTTCAGACCAATATCTGTTCTTCCAACACTAAGTAAATTATTTGAAAAGATTATACTCAATTAAATGCTCTCACACTTCAACCGTACAAAACAACTCCACGCCAAACAATACAGTTTCACTAGGGGTAAATCGACTACGGATGCAGGTATTACCCTTATATCTCATATTTATTCTGCATGGGAGGCCGCACAGGATGCTATCGGCGTTTGAATTTGTTGATCATAATATGCTTATAATTAAATTAAATCATTACGGAGTTAGAAATAAAGCGTTGGATCTACTAAGATCATACCTAAGCTATAGAATTCAAAAGGCAGAAGTAAACGGCGTTAAATCTGATGGACCGGGTGTAAAAATTGGCGTTCCACAAGGTTCCATATTAGGCCTTTTCTTATTCCTGGTATATATTAACGATCTGCCTTTCATGGTTGAGAAATTAACTGACATAGTGTTGTTTGCTGATGATACTGCGATGGTCTTCAAAATTGAAAGACAAAAAAGAAAAAAGGAGATTTTGATGATGTTAATGGTGTATTGTCTTTAACCTTGAATTGGTTCACAGTTAATAATTTATTGTTAAACGCTGGTAAAACCAAGTGTATCAAATTCTCACTTCCAAATGTCAGGCAAGTTGAGACCAGTTTAGTGTTAGACAACAGCACGTTAGAATTAGTAAATGATGCGAAGTTTCTTGGAATTACAATTGATAGCAAATTGCAGTGGGGACCCCACATAGATAAATTAGCTGGTAAATTAAGTTTTGCCGCTTACGCTGTTAGGAAAATCAGACAAAGCACGGATGTGGCTACATCTAGGCTTGTATATTTTAGTTACTTTCATAGTGTCATGTCCTATGGTATCTTGTTGTGGGGGAAAGCAGTGGATATTGAAACTATTTTATTTTACAGTAAAGAGCTATTCGAGCATTTATAATTTAAAACGATAAGACTCCTTAAGAGAGCTTTTTAAAGAAATTGACATACTAACTGTAGCTGTCAAAATGTAATGTACAGTTATGTACGCAAGAACCTTACAACATTCACCAAACTTAGCGATAGCTGCAATGTTAACCTAAGAAATAATCACAGACTGTGTGCGGGGCGCCGATTTAGACTCGCGAAGGTTAGCAATTCTTTCAAGGGTCAGTGCATTCTGTACTATAATAAGATACCTCTGGAGATTTTGAAATTGCCATTTGAGCAATTTAAAAAGCATGTTAAAGCGACTTTGTCAAAAAAGGGATATTACAATGTTCGAGATTACTTAAATGATGGGTCTGTATGGGGGTTAATCTGGCTCAACACAGACCTTGCTGTTAATAATTTTGTAATTATTTATTCCTGCTTATTAATTATGATAATGACTAAATATTATATTTGGTATTAGTTAAAAATAAGCAATTTTTAAAGAGATCTAAAAATCAATCTGTGGGAGTTTCTACGCCCTTCTTCTCCCACAGTGGTCCAATGTAGAGAAGTGGCAAAAAATGACGATTGCTAAGTATATGTAAATATCTACAGTAATGAAGACATTTGGAATTTGGAATATATGCCTATCGCTAATGAACAGGACTGCTTAAAACTCCGGGATGACCTCCGCAGACTATCGGACTGCTGCCGAAGTAACTCTGAAATGTCAATGCATCACCTTCTACAGGAAACATACAAGCACTTTAAATAAATGCTCATGACCATACCCTGAAAAAAGTGACAGAAATCAGAGACCTAGGGGTAATATGGAGAAAATGGTGGAGAAATTAACTGACATAGTGTTGTTTGCTGATGATACTTCAATGGTCTTCAAAATTGAAAGACAAAAAGGAGATTTTGATGATGTTAATGGTGTATTGTCTTTAACCTTGAATTGGTTCACAGTTAATAATTTATTGTTAAACGCTGGTAAAACCAAGTGTATCAAATTCTCTCTTCCAAATGTCAGGCAAGTTGAGACCAGTTTGGTGTTAGACAACAGCACGTTAGAATTGGTAAATGATACGAAGTTGCTTGGAATAACCATTGATAGCAAATTGCAGTGGGGACCCCACATAGATAAATTGGCTGGTAAATTAAGTTCTGCGGCTTACGCTGTTAGGAACATCAGACAAAGCACGGATGTGGCTACATCTAGGCTAGTATATTTTAGTTACTTTCATAGTGTGATGTCCTATGGTATCTTGTTGTGGGGGAAAGCAGTGGATATTGAAACTATTTTATTTTACAGTAAAGAGCTATTCGAGCAATTTATAATTTAAAACGAACAGACTCCTTAAGAGAGCTTTTTAAAGAAATTGACATACTAACAGTAGCTAGTCAATTTATTTTCGAAAATATAATGTATGTACGCAAGAACCTTACAACATTTTCCATACTTAGCGACAGCTGTAATGTTAACCTAAGAAATAATCACAGACTATGTGCGCCCCGTTTTAGACTCGCGAAGGTTAGCAATTCTTTCAAGGGTCAGTGCATTCTCTACTACAATAAGATACCTCTGGAGATTTTGAAATTGCCATTTGAGCAATTTAAAAAGCATGTTAAAGCGACTTTGTCGAAAAAGGGATATTACAAAGTTCAAGATTACTTAAATGACAGGACTGTATGGGGTTAATCTGGCTCAACACAGACCTTGCTATTAATAATTTTGTAATTATTTATTCCTGCTTATTAATCACAACAATTAAATTTTTCATATTTGTATTAGTTAAGCACAACCTATTTTTAAAAGAGATCTAAAAATAAATCTGTGGGAGTTTCTACGCCCTTCTTCTCCCACAGTGGTCCAATGTAGAGAAGAGGCAAAAAATGACGTTTGCTAAGTATATGTAAATATCTACAGTAATAAAGTACTTTGACTATTGACTATTGAAATAGCTTTTTTTTTTTTATTTATTTATTTACACAAAATTTTACATAGTTAGTTAGCTGACTCTAAACTTGTGTTTACGCCATACTGTGATTACATTATATCTAAGGTGATTAAAATCTTGGGCTTTGTACATTGTGCATCTAAGCTGCTGCGCTCGTCACTTGTGCTAAAAATGCTTTATTTCGCTTATTTGCGCAGTGTGCTTGAGTATGCGTCACCGATCTGGTCACCTAGCTATTCAATATATTCTGATAGAATAGAAAAGGTACAGAGAAGATTCCTAAAGCGGTTCGATAATGGGTCTGGTGCTACTCCAAGAGAGCTTAGACAAACATAAAATCATATCATTGGCAGGTAGACGAGTTGTAGCCGATATTTTAAATTGGCTCTTCTGTAAAACTTTCAAGAATCAACAGTTCTTCTGTCAGTCGATGATGCAGATGTCAGTCGGAATGTAAACAAATATTGATATTATAGTTTTTTAGTTCTATAATCAGAAACGACGAGCCTCAAGTACAACCGTTACAAAACTGTGGGGAAGTGACGTCCCAATGAATGCTATTAAAAATAACTTAAAAAAATAATTAAAAGTCTATTACCAAAACTATTAAAATTAGTTTCTTAACCTTACAATCCCCCAAGCCTCATATGACGCTCGCCTCGAGTACCGTCCGTCCCCCAAGCGTCATATGACGCTCTCGCTCCCGCGCTTTTTTAAACCGGTATATTTTGGCCAATTTTTGTCATGTTGGTACTGTTAAAGATTTTCCAGACGCTCAATAAGACAAAGTCTATAATCCGATACAATTGTCTATGGTCATTCATAGAAAAAAATATTCCAAACGTGCCTCAAAAAAAACACTTTTTCGAGGACTTTTTTTTGGAAAATTTCAAACGCTGAAATATTGAACAGTTTATATAAGAACACACTAATGTTTTTATTGTTTTGAAAGGGTAATGTTATTTAGATTACGTAGGTATCAAATAACATGTATATGTTGTTGATGTTTTTCTCATGTCTGCTAGATTTGTGTCGAGAAGGACCATTTTCATAGATGTCTGTGATTCTCATGTCGGTACAATAATAAAGGAAGGTCACTGTGACATTAGTTTTGCATTGACTAAGAGAGGGTTTCATTAGCTACTCATATTTAGCACTCTCATAGTTCTAAGAGTTACCATTTCAACATAATCACTTGATACGTCAGTCAAGTGTCGCGCGCCGCGCGGGCTTAAGTGTGCCTGGGGGACGAGCTGTGTCGGCGCCAAGTGGCTGGGGGTGCGAGGGGTTAAAATAGGCTAAAGTTTTTTTAAATAAAATTTAAAGTAGTCCTTTTTTGCATAGCTCATTCTGTTTCAGTAGGTGCACGAGGACTAGGGTGTCCATGTGCTCCTACCAATAGGAGTATTTAGTAGGGGCACGGAACTGAACCCGTAAATACGCTTTGATCGGTAGTAATTTCGTAGTGGCCCAGCTAATTTAGATTATGTCTGTACATATCAGATTGCCGGTAAGCCCAAAATAATGTGACACAATACGTGATTTCTTTCGAATGGTAGCAGCGTTTCGACGCATTTGTACAACTTCTTATTGGGTCGACTGAACGAAATCACGCCCTTTTTTCGAAGCGTCCACTTTTCGAAACGTCCGCTTTTCAAAGATTTTCCGAGGCTTTCCACTCCAAGCTGCCAAATTATCGTCTTGAAGTTTCAGAACAAAGTAAATACAAAGAAATCAACAAAATCTGTTTCTAAGAATTCTCATTCCTGTTGCTGTCTGCTGTTGCCTACACGATCACAGTCTATGGAATTGGACCCTGACAAGGTAACACGATGAATTTTTATAAAAACGAATAACCCGATTAAACTAAACTAACCATTCTAATATTCTCCTGCTTAACACTTCGCAATCCCGTTTGCAGTAGAAGCATGAAGACTTGGGAGTCCTTGTGCTCCTACTAGTAGGAGTCTTCAGTAGGGGCACGGGAACGAACCAGTAAAAACGCTTTGATCGGTAGTCATTTTGTATTTAGCCCAGCTAATTCTGAGTCTCACTCTACATGTATGATATCGGTTATTGGGTTTATTATATTAAGTTTTGTTTTTGTATTTTTTGTATTAGTATATCAAATTTAGTTGATGGATACCTTGAACTTCAGTAGTGATAGTGATATTGCCATTAGCGCGGCGAGTGTTGAGCCAGCAGCGGATGACTGGACAGCGCCATTAACTAGAAACGGGTGTTTTCAAACTACTTCGTGTGAATTTCAACTTTGTTCATTTATTTATTTATTTATTTATTTATTTATTTATTGATCTTAAAAAAAAAATATAGCATTTATACCAGCTATGTTTGACCTCCTTGTTGTTTTTAGTGATAAAAACATACATAGTAATCTTATTTCGGAATCTTTTCTCATGCCACTTCTTCCTTCTGCCATGTATGCTCTGACAGTGTTCAGTCTCCACCGAAACGATAGGACAGGCAAGGCTTATGGCGGTGTTACTGTCTGCCTACGTTCCGACATTCCATTAAAATTCATCAGCCAGTCACCAAGCCTATACCCTGATATTGCTGGATACCTATTCCTGGAGATCTGCTTGCGTCACAATAAAATCCTCCTGGGTGTCTATTATAGTTCATCTCTTTGGATCGACTATTTTTAACTCATTTGAAACCTCAGTGACTTCACTCATTTTTATAGTGATACCCTGATTCTCGGCGACTACAAGACTTGCTTTTTCAAGAATAACGGTCGCTCAGCAAAAGTTAATTTTCTTGTAAATTTATTTAACTTACATATTTTTGCCCTAGATGCCACTCACTTTTGGCTACACTGCACATCCTATCCTATTAGTATCAAGGGCATGTATATTGATTCCCCTAAATCAGACGCCTTTGTCGACTGATCCAATGATTGTACTTGACACTTAACAAAACGGTATTTGACATGGTAGTCCAATAAATCTAGAAACGTGTGTCAAGCTGAACCTATTTCAACAAAAACGCTGACAATATCAGAGTTATATATTCCCAGCAGTTGTATTTGATAAACTCAATTTTGTGTTAAGAATACAGCATTTGACTATGAAGTCACATGCTAGTATTTCATAGAACTCGTAAACAAAATTACCGTCTCGACAGTTCCTAAAAAGTATCTATGTTGACTAGCAGTCAAATACCGCATTGGCCATCTAAAAAAAGACGAAGTTACCAAACTGAGAAACTATTTTGACATAATGTTCTAACTAAATTTCTTTATTCTGATCAAAAAATATTACAGGGTTACTGAAATACCTATAAAAAACATTATTTACTTCATTTCTCCTCTACGGCCTAGTTTGTTTAAATCCCCTCCCCCGAATGGAGGCATTTGTAACAGTTGTGGAGTATCCTGGCTATCAACCCAGTTAGCAGAAGCCTGGGGTACACGTGTTGGCCATTGGAAGTTTGGCTGAATGTGAGAGTCAGCTAAATCTCTTGTGTATAGTCTTTGGGGTTTGCTCGGGTGGTTGCTTGTAGCCATGATATGTCGCCTATATTTGCTCCTCTTGGGATAAATCTGTTCGTGGTAGGTTATAGAGTAGTAATTATCGGGACAAGTGTCAATCACCGCCGCTGAAGTCATCATAGCCAACTTCATCAGTGTGCATGGATGGCATGGGCCTGCTGTCGACCTCAGGCGTCCTGTAAAGTTCCTGCAGTTGACGTACTGCTGAGTTTATTCTCCAAGAGCAAGAAATCTCTGGTTCTTCTGGAACGGCCGGACGATTCGGAGCTGTACAGGCACATGGTAGCACCGCTTGCCTTCTGTGGCTCTCAATCGTGACATCAATCGTTCCACCATTTCTGAAAAGTTCAGTTTACTATCCACTCCCATCTTTGTCAAACATTTGGTTATTTCGTTTCTCATTCTTTGTTCGTTTTCGAACGAGTGACCCTTTTCCATTTCATTTAGTCGATGAGCCAGGACCCCTTTTATTTTCTCTCTCTCTGATATGCCTCCAACGAGCATTCTGGTAAAGTTGCTTCTGTCAAACTTTTTGATATTTCCTGCTTCATTCGTATCTCTTCAACTTCACGAAACACCGAGGCATCTCCGGGAATTTCAAGAATTACTAAATCGTACAAAAGTTTTTCGTTTTGGTCTTCAGCGCCCTCAGATGAATTGAATTGTTCCTGTTTTGGGTCACTGAAAAAATTCAACGCGGCTTCCATAATTTTCTCTCTATACACCTCTCTTCCTGGTTCACTGTCTTTATGATAGTTGTATATCGTGGCGCGCAGCATACCACCCGCTTAACATGGCTTTATGCGTAAGTGTTCAACAATGACTAATTTGGTCGAGTTCGGGGATGCTGTGGCCACTCACATGGACAAAGGCTCGGGTGGACGCCGTCTATACTGATGACTCCATTAGTATACACGGTTATCAGGAGATATCGTTCGACTCGTACTTACGGAATAGAAGCCAGGCAGTCAGCATCGGTTGCTACCAATTCCGTTTCGCTCCTATATCATCGGGGATAGGGCCGTTACGTCTAGTTCCCTTTACGCCCATGTACCGTTTTGGTCCGAATACCTTTATGACCATATCTCGATTCGACTACATCCGCATACGACTACATACCGTTACGACCACATCCTATAACGACTAAATCCCGATTGGACCACATCGTGTTTTGTTTTGCGAAGTACAGATAAGAACAAAAATTTGAATTTTCTTAGATATTTTATCAAGCCTTAGCTGGCGCGGACTCTACGTGATGCCTACAATGGTTCCGAAATACGCGCATGCGCAGTTGGGTATTGCCCAGCTACATGTATGTATGACTACTTGGAATACATAAAATGTTATTTTTTGTTCTGACTATTTCAACCGAACCATGGAAAATATATATATTTTTTCCCAGACGGGGTGGCAGAGGCACAACATCACATAATATTTTTAGATATCGACAGGTGCGGCACTATTTTTCTGATATCATGATTTTAACAAATATATGACAGCTGTCATACTAAAACCTGTCATATCTCGGAAACTACTGATCACTTGTTTGTATGGAGATATGACAGCTCTCGACGAAATCTTCATTTTGGATGACAGCTTTGATTTTTGACGGGCTTTATACTTGTTTAAGAAAAGCAAGTACTTAAGTACAAAAGAACCAATTATATTAGATATTATGAATATATTTCTTAGATAAATGTATAAGTAGGTTAACATTAAAATAAAATAAACGGTTCCATACCAAGTAGGTTAAAATTATGAGTCAGTTCTAGCAAAAGGGTTTCATTTCTGAGACTGACTCATTAAACAAACGGTTCCTCAACAAAATGTTTAAATTTAATATCTACCTCTACCTGTATTATTTCAATCTCATCTTCAAGATGTTGATTTTCTTTAAGAATCCAATAGCGGAAATATTTCCAGCTTCTAACATGCCCAAATATTGTTCATAGAATCGATCAAATTGTATGTCTTTCCTTTTGCGGTTACAGTCTGCAAATAGCGTTTTTTTGATTGTGATGTCTTGGAAGTGTGCCTCCTGTTTAAGTTTGTACATGAACAAAATCAAAGTTGGCTTTTGTTGCATACGCGCGTTCATGCGACGATGCCACGCTTCCAACCCGTTATTAGTACGGTGTCTTTCCTTTGCACATGACATCAGGCTGGGGTTACTTATCCACTTGCGTTGGAAATACTTCATAAATTTAGCCATTTCTTCAGAGGCATTAGTACTCGCCACTATCATCTGCAATGCATTTGTCACATACGACGCTGGTATGAGAGGTAAATTTGCTGTCATTCTAGTAACGTTTTTACCTTCGTGCGACTCTGTCAGACCACACTTCTTCGCGTTTTTCCAAACGGCTCGGTTGTAATGATAGTAGCAACCGGTGATTTTGCTACTTGGGACCACAGATACGAATGCATTGATTAGCACCATTTCGCCATCACATTTGAATCTTTGTATTATAACTTTCATGACGAAGCGAACTATTGAAAATAGTGCGTGATACTTTTTTCATTTTTCTTCGGCAGTAGCCCATACAACACTGGGACTATGTTTGTCGCGGTCGGGGTGCTCTCCACATCAACGGAAATCGTAAACAGCTGTTTAAAAGGTTTCGGTGCGCGTTTGAATGTCCCATCTCCGATGATCATTTTGTTATTTTTTGCGTACGTCTTCATATTTTGTCTGCAAAAGCTTGAACAGAATATTATAATTTTGTCATCGTCGTTGAGCTCAAACTCAGCGACCAAAAATTTTTCTTTTATTATGTGCGGCACTTCGACATTACTGAGTTGGTAAACTCAGTTTTTTCAACCATCAAAAAGTTTTTGCGCGCCTTGTATAATGTATTATTTACATAATCGTAGGGTCTTATGGAATCTGACTGTGTACTCGTACTACTCGACGCATATGCCGTAACTGTTTTATCTTACAGTTTTTTCACACTCCGCATAACCTCGCAAACGCTTTCTTTGGCTGCACTGATAATTAGGTCTTCATTCATTTTCCCCATATTTATTTTACATTTATGCTCAGTTCCCCGGATAATATGGGTTTTTTCAGTGTTGAGAGTCACAGTCGCACTGCGTTCCATGCGATTTGCACAACGCCAAAACCTGTCACCATTTTTTCTGTCCGCCACCCAGTTATATTGAAAGCACATAAAGTAATGGGTTTCCTTTTTTACTTTTGATAAAGAATAACTCTTCTTTCTTATTTTTATCCATTTTCTTTTACTACAATGAAATGCTTGTTTACATTAACAAACAAGATAATAATGTCAAAGTAGCCTATTAATTTTAAACAAAGAACTTCTCAAACGTGATCAAAAAGTTCAAGTTTGTATTTTTTTCACATGGTTGTAGCAAAGAGTTCGAACACTTACCTTCGACCTCAAAGAACAAAACGTTTCAGCCACCCTCTAGTCTTAGTAGAGTAAATACTCAGTAAATATTTGGTAAATACTCATTTAGTATTTATCCTTAGCAGCGCCCATCTCTGGTTAGATGCACTACCACCATTCAGAAACTTCTGCTGCCCTGGTACTTTTACACGAATAACTTTAGCATTTAAAACAACCCCTGCCAGCTCCATTGTCAGCTCTCTCATCATGTGCGCAACGTGCTAAGTCTATTTTAGGATGTAAGTAGTCATATCATATTAAAAAAGTATCAAAACTAATACAGACACTTTTCGACTTGATCGTTGGTCTTATCGGTATGTGGTCCAATCGGGATTTAGTCGTAATAGGATGTGGTCGTAACGGTATGTAGTCGTATGCGGATGTAGTCGAATCAGGATATGGTCATAAAGGTATTCGGACCAAAACGGTACATGGACGTAAAGGGAAGTAGACGTAACGGCCCTATCCCTATAATCGGGAGTCCCTTAGGGATCCCACCTAGGACCACTACTCTTCAGTGTGTGTATGTATGAAATATCAAAATGTTTTAGTTTAGACCATTTCCTTATGTACGCCGACGAAACCAAAATATACATGCCTACCGCTCGAAACGAACACTTCTCGAAACGTCCACTTTTGAAAGATTTTCGGAGACTTGTTGACACGCGTTCTCGTAGTTGTGGCTTTCCAGTCCAAGCTGCCAATGTATCGTCTTAAAGTTTCAGAACAAAGTAAATACAAAGAAATCTGATTCTAAGAATTCTCATACCTCTTGCCGTCCTACACGATCACAATCTACGGAATCGGACCCTGATAAGGTAACACGTTGAATTATTATAAAAACGAATAACCCGATTAAGCTACTAACCATCCTAATATTCTCCTGCTTCACACTTCACAATCCCGTTTGCAGTAGGAGCATGAGGACTTGGGAGTCTTTGTGCTCCTAATAGTAGGAGTTTTCAGTAGGGGCACGGGAACGAACCAGTAAAAACGCTTTGATCGGTAGTCATTTTGTATTTAGGCCAGCTAATGCTGAGTCTCACTCTACATGTATAATATCGGTTATTGGGTTTATTATATTAAGTTTTGTTTTTGTATTTATTGTATTTGTATATCAATTTAAGTTGGATGATACCTACAACTTCAGTAGTGATAGTGATATTTCCGTAAGCGCGGGAAGGGATGCGCCAGCAGCGGATGACCGCACAGCGCCATTAACTTGAAACGGGTGTTTTCAAACCCCTTCGTGCGAACTTCAACTTTGTTCACAGCATTCATACTAGCTATGTTTGACCTTCTTGTTGTAGTTATTGATCAAAATATACATTGTATTCTTATTTCGGAACCTTTTATCAAGCCACCTCTTCCTTCTGCCATGTATGCTCTGCCAGGGTTCAGTCTCTACCGAAACGATAGGACAGGCAATGGCGGTGTTACTGCCTGCCTACGTTCCCACATTCCATTAAAATTCATCAGCCAGTCGCCTGATTCAAGGCGACTTCAACATTTGCCTTTTCAAGAATAACGGTCGCTCAGCAAAAGTGAATTCTCTTGTAAGTTTATTTAACGTACATATCTTTGCCCTAGATGCCACTCACTTTTTGCCACACTGCACATCCTATTTTCTAGATCTGATGATTACTTCTGACATGTCAAAGGTTGCTGCCCCTTTGCTATTGGCCATCTTACTTGACTTCTCCTTCTCCTATCACGATCTCATTTACCTCTCGTTCAAGACAAGGCCTCCCAAGCGAGCCAATTAAATTCTTTGGTATCTGTAGCTTCAAGAGCATGGATATTAATTCCCATTTGGTTATTTCATTTCTCATTCTTTGTTCGTTTTCGAACGAGTGACCACCCTTTTCCATTTCATTCAATTGGTGAGCCAGGACCCCTTCTATTTTGTCTCTCTCTAATGTGCTTCCTACGAGTATTCTGGTAAAGATGTTTCTGTCAACCATTTTGATATTTCCTGCTTCATTCGTATCTCTTCAACGTCACGACACACCGAGGCATCTCCGGGAATTTGAAGAATTTCCAAATCGTTCAAAAGTTTTTCTTTTTGGTCTTGAGCGTCCTCAGATGAAATGAATTGTTTCTGTTTGGGTCACTGACGAAATTCAACGCAGCTTCTATAATTTTCTCTCTGTACACCTCTCTTCCTGGTTCACTGTCTTTATGATAGTTGTATATCGTGGCGCGCAGCATACCACCCGCTCAACATGGCCTTATGCGTAAGTGTTCAACAATGACTAACTTGGGCCAAACCAAAATGTACATGACTATCGCTCGAAGCGTCCATTTCCCGAAACGACCACTTTACAAAGATTTTCAGAGAATTGTTGACACGCGTTCGTACTTGTGGCTTTCCAGTTCAAGCTGCCAAATTATCGTCTTAAAGTTTCAGAACAAAGTAAATACAAAGAAATCTGATTCTAAGAATTCTCATACCTCTTGCCGTCCTACACGATCACAATCTACGGAATCGGACCCTGATAAGGTAACACGTTGAATTATTATAAAAACGAATAACCCGATTAAGCTACTAACCATCCTAATATTCTCCTGCTTCACACTTCACAATCCCGTTTGCAGTAGGAGCATGAGAACTTGGGAGTCCTTGTGCTCCTACTAGTAGGAGTCTTCAGTAGGGGCACGGGAACGAACCAGTAAAAACGCTTTGATCAGTAGTCACTTTTTATTTAGCCCAGCTAATTCTGAGTCTCATTCTATATGTAGAATATCGGTTATTGGGTTTATTACATTAAGTTTTGTTTTTGTATTTATTGTATTAGTATATAAATTTAAGTTGATGGATACCTACAACTTCAGTAGTGATAGTGATATATCCGTTAGCGCGGGAAGTGTTGGGCCAGCAGCGGATGACCGGACAGCGCCATTAACTTGAAACGGGTGTTTTCAAACCCCTTCGTGCGAACTTCAGCTTTGTTCAAAGCATTCTTACCAGCTATGTTTGACCTTCTTGTTGTAGTTAATGATCAAAATATACATTGTATTCTTATTTCGGAACCTTTCATCAAGCCAACTCTTCCTTCTGCCATGTATGCTCTGCCAGGGTTCAGTCTCTACCGGAACGATAGGACAGGCAAGGCTTATGGCGGTGTTACTGTCTACCTACGTTCCGATATTTCATTAAAAGTCATCAGCCAGTCGCCAAGCCTATATCTCTAGATACAGCTGGACACCTTTTCCTGGAGATCTGCTTGCGTCACAATATAATCCTCCTGGGTGTCTATTATAGCCCCTCTCTTTGCATCGACTATTTCAACTCAAAGTCAAAGTGAAAATCAAAGTACTTTATTACTGTAGATATTTACATATACATAGTCAGGTCATAAGTTCTGTCACATGTGCAATATGAAAGAATTTAGACATGTTTATTATTTATGTAAACATTTATATAGCAAAATGAACTTAATAAAACATAGATTCTTATGGTAATAAAGTTTATTCAAAATGACCCCCGCGATTTTGAATACAGGCCTTTATTCTGTGCGGCCAGTCGTCTATCGCAGCACGAACGAGGTCCATGTCAATATCGGCGGCTGCCTTAATCAAGGATGCCTTGAGTGACTCCAAATCAGGATGAGGCTTTGAGCAGGCCTTTTCCTCCAAGTGTTGCCATATCTTGTAATCTAACGGACTCAAATCTGGACTGGAGGAGGGCCAGTCTTCGTGCCGGATGAAGTCGATTTCACGCGCCGTTAGCCAGTCTTGTGTGTTGGAATACCCAGTGCCTGTTATTAAACATGGTATGAGAAACAGGTTCCACAAGGTTCTTGAGGACTGTATTTTGATACACAACTGAATTCGTTTTTACGCCTTTCTCACAAAAATGTACCTCAGTTAAGCCCCAATAAGAGACTCCCAACCAAACCATGAGCGAGGATGGAAAATGACCTCGTTGGACAAGCGGAATACGGTTGCTCGCTTCTTCACTGCTGTGTGCGTACACCTTATCATTTTGTTTATTGTAGCTCTCTTCCACGGCGAAAATATTTTCATCCGAAAAAAGAATTTCCCGATGCTTTTTTCCCGCGTACCGCTTCAACAAAGCGCGCCATCTCTTCAGTCTCAGGTCCATTAAACGAGCTTCCAAACGATGTCCTGTTTTTCTTCGATATGCCCTAAGCCCTAAGTCTTCATTTAACACCCTTTTCACCGTGGTCCTGCTTAACCCCATCTGAAGGGCGAACAGTTTCTGCTTACGTATGGGATTTTTTGAATTCGCGCCTTCACAGCTTTTATCACTGCTGGAGTCCTAACAGAGCGAAGGCGACCACTTCTTGACCTGTCATCTACACTAGAGTCTTCATTGTATCGTTTTATGGTACGATAAACGAATCTTTTGGTTATATTAAAAATTTTCAGTAAGTCGAAAATCTGAATTGGCGCGTAACCGCAACGATGCAACGCAATAACTGCGACACGGTCTTCTTTAAGTGTCCACTCCATATTTAAAAATGAGGAAAATTCTAAAAATTACACATTTTTATTTTCATGAAAAATTCTAAATTCGAATTCAATAAACTTTTTTGTGGCCAGCGTTCTAAATTCAAAAGTTTTTATTGTGTGACAGAACTTATGACCTGACTGTGTATTTAGCAAACGTCATTTTTTGCCTCTTCTCTCATCAACTCCCATAGATTGATTTTTAGATCCCTTTAAAAATAGGTTGTGCTCTGTAATACAAATATGAAAAAAAAATATGATTAATAAGCAGAAATAAATAATTACAAAATTAAAAACAGCACGTCTGTGATGAGCCAGATTAACCCCATACAGTCCCGTCATTTAAGTAATCTTGAACATTGTAATATCCCTTTTTCGACAAAGTCGCTTTAACATGCTTTTTAAATTGCTCACATGGCAATTTCAAAATCTCCAGAGGTATCTTATTATAGTAGAGAATGCACTGACCCTTGAAAGAATTGCTAACCTTTGCGAGACAAAACCGGGGCGCACATAGCCTGCGATTATTTCTTAGGTTAACATTACAGCTATCGCTAAGTTTGGAAAATGTTGTAAGTTTCTTGCATTCATACATTATATTTTCGAAAATAAATTGACTAGCGACAGTTAGTATGTCAATTTCTTTAAAAAACTCTTTTAAGGAGTCTGTTTGTTTGAAATTATAAATTGCTCGAATAGCTCTTTACTGTAAAATAAAATAGTTTGAATATCCGCTGCTTTCCCCCACAACAAGATACTATAGGACATGCCACTATGAAAGTAACTAAAATATACTAGCCTAGATGTAACCACATCCATGCTTTGTCTGAAGTTCCTAACAGCGTAAGCCGCAGAACTTAATTTACCAGCTAATTTCAACTGTAGATGCCGTGCTCTCACTAACTGAAGAAATCGTTCAAAGACTAGATAAAAGAAAATGGAGAAAGTGGGTATAAGGAGCATTCCCCTTGCCATTTTTCTAAACTATCTACAAAACCGAGTTCAACGCATAAAAATCAATTATTTATTACCTTTTGAAGACCGTTTACTATACGATTGCACAATCCGTTTTAACGTACTGTATTCCAGCATGGGGTGGAGCCTTCAAAACACACTTGATCGAACTGGAACGAGCACAAATATCGCTGCTAAAGGTTTCCACTTTCCATACAGCCATACTTTCCATACAGCCAGCTTCCCTAGTGCTGAGCTGTACAAGTACTTTGAGCTCCTCACAGTCCGACAATTATACATACACCAAAAAATACTAAGACACCACACAAATCTAAATTATAATCCCTCCAAAATTTCCAGCCGTAGAACTGAATTCGTTTGCACAACTCCTAACTTTCTAACCGAATTTGCTGGAAGGTAGTACAATATACAAGCACATAGTCTATACAATAAAATGAATAAAATTCTTAACATCTACCCCCTAACCTACCAAGAAGTAAAAATCAAGTTACGAAAGTTCCTTCTAACATTAAAATACAGTGAAACCGAAGATCTTCTGCTAAGAATAATGTCACTTATAGCTAACCGATATTTACTACCCACCTGAATAAGATCAACTATAAATCAACACTTTACTATCTATAAAACCCTTCAGATACTTACATATTAAAGATAAAAGATAAATACTTACCTACTTATAGTAAAATCATTCAGCTAAACGAAACTAATCTAAACCTTGCAATGAAATTCTTATTTGTCAGGACTCACAATATCACATACACATATTGAAAAGTGTTAACAGCATAAATTGCACTAAATTATTCTATAATTTTAATATATTTTGTTAATGTATTAATTACATAATTCACACACTCACTTAACCCTATAGAGACAACTTCAAGACAAGTTTTGGTGATAACCACTTGACTCTGGACATACAGATTCCTAAGAATCTAGTTCAAGAGTCAATAAGTATGAACTTTTTTTTTTTTTTTTGGAATTGATTTTTATGTTTTAGACTTTAGTCTTTAAAAACTTTGCCTTGGGGGGCGGAACAGATAGTCCCCGCCACAATTGTTCTGTTTCACGTGAGTGCGTGCCCTACCGGGGGAGAGGCCCAACCTGGGAGGGTTGTGGTGAGTGGTGTGATTTAACGTAGCCGGGCACAACTCAGGTGTGTCGCTGCGTCTAAGTGTCACTTGTGCCGGCGTAGAGTGTACGGCGTCATGTGGGGTGCTTTCGGCTTGTGCAGTGTCTGGTGCGGGTGTTCTTGTTAGCCGCCTCCGCCTGCGCGTGCGCGGGCGGTGGATGTATAAGGGGCGGGTGGGAAGAGTCGGGTCGGGGTTGTCTGTGTCCGGGGGTAACAGTAAATTTAATTGCGCCGTAATGGCGTCTTCCGGGTCTAAAAGGATGTTACGGGGGCGTCGTCTCGGTTGGGTTGCCTCGGGGTTTGCAGCGTAGTCAGCCACGAAACGAATAAGGGGGTTTGAGTGACGTTGAGCTCTGTCGAAGTATCGAGTAGAAGCTTTTTTCATGAAGTCGCAGATGGTAGGCACTTTCAGGTCTTTGTGGAGATCAAAATTCCGCACGAACCATGGGGCACCCGTGGCTCGGCGTAGAAATTTATTTTGGAGGATTTGAAGACTGTCTATGTGGATTTTGGCTACATGCGCAAACACCACACTAGCATATGGAAGATATAACTATAGAAAATGGGACGGACGCAAGCTAAGTACAATCTTAGCTTATTACGTAAAGAGAGTTTGCTCTTAGATTGAATCAGCGCGTTAAGCCGACTTAGGATAAATTTGGCTCTATTCCTCACAATTTTAATGTGCGGTCCGAAGGTGAGACTGCTATCCAAAGTCACTCCAAGGTCACTTGGCGAGTCCATGTAATAGCGCGTCCAAACAGGGAGATTTGTGGTAAACGAGACCACTCACTGAGTGTTGTGAAGCGAGAGAAGAATATAGCCTGGCTTTTTTCTGGGTTGAGTTCGATCCGCCACTTCTTGAACCAGTCGCCTAAGAGAGTGGCGGCAGTTTTGAGCCTTTTGACGACTATTTCTCTATTCCTACCAGAGTAATAGAGAGCAGTATCGTCGGCGAAGAGGGCAAGCTGTACATTGTGATGTTTGGGGATATCACTAGTGAAGAGTGAGAATAAGAGAGGCGAGAGCACAGAGCCTTGTGATACTCCCGCCTTGATTGGATGAGGTCGAGAGTGAGTGCCTTCCACTCTGTACCTAAAACTCCTATTGGAGAGAAAGTCTCTCACAATAAGAACTAATCTGTCAGGGAAATCCATGTTGTACAGCTTGTATATGAGGCCGTTGTGCCAAACCTTGTCAAATGCTTTAGCCACGTCGAAGAATAAAGCGCCTGTGCCTGTCGGCTTTCGCCGATTGAATCCGTCCAAGATAAATTCAGTTATCCTGTGTACCTGGTGGACACAGGAATGTACGTTTCTAAAGCCGAACTGCTCGTCTGGGACGAGCCCTCGGCCGAAGGCTATCGCCTTCAATCGATTGTTTATCACCCTCTCATAAATCTTACCAAAAGATTTAAGGAGGCTGATAGGGCGGTAACTGGTTGGTTTCGATCAATCTTTACCCGGTTTATGTATCCCAATCACATCAGCTTCCTTCCATGCATCCGGGAATATACAAGTGGCAATGGCGGAATTAAGAATGGTCACTAGTAGGACTAGAAGGGGGTAGGAGAGGTTCTTTAGAACCCGATTAGCAATTCCGTCAGAGCCTGGGGCTTTTTTGGAGTGAAGCTCCTTGATAATAAGATTGACCTCATTGATGCTAACTAGCTCTACAGTATCCTGAGGAGGAAGTGAGGAGCGTCTGGCGACTTCAGAGTCCACCAGGTCTACGTGAGACTGGTCAAAGGGTTCATTTGACAATGAACATTGGCTCTCTAGACTGTCAGCCAGACACTCAGCCTTGTCAGCATCCTCGAAAGCCTGTGATTGGTCAGGTCTGGAGAGTGCTGGGATATCCACAACCGCGTCCGATTTGAGAGTGCGCGCTAATCTCCAGTAAGCCTGATAATCTGGGGTGAGCTCTACCAGAAGTTGTTCCCATCTCTGGGATCTGTGGTCTTTAATGGCAGTTTTAACTAGTTGTTGGGAACTACGCATTGCGATTTTGTTGTCAGAGCTCGGGAAGTTATCATAGGCTCTGGTAGCAGCGCGCATCTCACGGATGAGGTCGCGTATATCCTCAGGAAGTCTCCACCTACTATCACCAGATGAGTTGGCTGGCTTTGAACAGGCTTGGATTGACTTTTGGATGTGCGAAGTCAATGACTCTATAGCTAAGTTAACATCAGATTGAGAGTCGATAACTTGTGGGATTTTTTCTAATTCAACGGAGGGAGAGTTTGCCTTAAAGGTGTTGTGGAGCAAAGTCCAGTCTATAGTTGATTTTATGGCGGGCGGGAGGGGTTCAATATTACCAAGTATAGATATCACGGGGCGATGGTCGGATAGCAATTCATGGTATACTTTAATCCCTCTTATTGGGAGAAGAATGTTTTTAAGAAGCATGATATCAAGGATGTCACCTTCAGAGTCCGGGTTACTCTTAGGGAAGTGAGTAGGAGTCATTGGGGCTATTAGTTAAATAGCAAGTTTCTCGGTTGCTTTCTTTAAGAGAGGACCGTTGGAGTTCGTCACTCTACAATTCCAATCGACATGTTTGCTATTGAGGTCACCCGCAATGATGACAGAATCGCCTAAACTAAGCAGGGACGAGATGTCAGACTCCTCGAGACGCCTACGACTGTCATTTGAGCCCTGTCTCTGGTAGCATGAGGCGATAGTAATAGTTTGATGACCCCTCATTGCTATTCGGCAAACTGAGGCTTCTATGTTTTGAAGTGGTGGACAGTCACACGGGGAGATGTGCAGGCTTCTCCGATAATAGATTGCCGTGCCCCCAAGTCTTTCATTAGTGCGATCATTTCTAATCAATTTATAATTAGAAATGTTGGGGTTTCTGTGCTGGGGTTTGAGGAAAGTTTCCTGTACAAGAAGAATGTCAATTTGGTGGTCTGATAGGAAGGCGGATACTAAGTCCCTTTGTCTCTTCAAGCCATCAGCGTTAAAAAATGCCAATCTCAATGCACTAGGTTTAATCCTACCGGGTGTGGTATCCATCACGGAGAATATACATTACGGTTCCTGAGAACGCCTTTGATCGATGAAATCAGTGACCTGTGAGCTTGACAGGCTCGCAAGGCAGCAGCAGGGTCCTGCTATAGTGCTGCAGTGTCAATTTTGAGTAAAAACTCATCAATTTCGTCTGGGTCTATTCTGTCCAAGATGGTCAGTAGGTCTGTCAGATAGTCCCTATTTTCTGTTGGTGGAGGTGGTCTTAATGACCTAGGGGGGGTGGCTCTAGTTGATAAATCAGCTGGGGCTGTTTGAGTATTACTTGGCATGTTAGCCACAGCGGAAGTAGTGGGAGTAGGGTGATACTGCCGAGAAGGGGGAAGAGGGGGGAAGCTGGTGTGCTGCCCCGATGATCCCTGTACCCAACTAAGTGGCTAAGCCCAGGCATTCTGGCTCGGGCGAGGATGAGCCTGGCCTATATTAGTTGGGGCCGGGGCTTGGGCTTTCGCCCGTACAGATTGGCGCGGCTTAGGTCGGGCCGGACAGCCTCCGTAGGCTGCGGTGTGACCGAGCACGCCACAATTGACGCACCCTGGTGGGCCGTCTGACTCCTTGGGGTTGGATGGACGTGTACAAGCCCCCGGAGCATGATCCTCCAGGCACTTGACACAGCGGCCTTTCCTGTGGCAGTTCTTGGCCGAGTGGCCAAACAGCTGACAGTTAAAGCACTGGAGCGGCTTGTTTTTCCTATGTGGGTTCTCAATTTTCAACCCTGAGATGTGACAGATCTCCATAACTTGGAAGATCTGTTTACCCTGTGGTGATAGATGGACCACAACCAGTACCAGGTCGTACGGTAACTTGGAGCAACCATTGTACATCCTGTGCACTTCGTGCACAGGAATGTTTTTCGCCTTCAAGTCTTCCATGATCTGCTCGCTTCCAATTTCCTTGGGAAGACCCCTAATAACCACACGGAGTCTTCTATCCTCCGGTAGAGTCCAGTGATGGTACTCTATTTTAGTTGCGGTTAGGAACTTAGTTAGAGCCCGGTGGTCTTCGGAGGTCTGTAATTGGACTAAAATCCCCTTTGCGGTGTTGGTTGCCCAGATGAAGTTGATTTTACGCTCTTTGAGCGCTCCATCATTCTTCGTCCACATCTCTTTATTTTTAATGCATATCTTGGGCGGAAGTGCTTTGCGCGTGCCTTGGGCACTTGCTCCGACTATTGACTGCTGCGACGGCACAGTTTTGGCTGCGGCAGACGGGGTTGGGACGGCCTCGGACGGGCGACCGACCTTGGCGACAGAATTGACAGGACCTGGAGTGGGGGGCCGCTTCGGGGCCCGTTTCCTACGTTGCCTCGGGGGACTGGAGGTGGAGTCTTCTTCCGAGATGGAAGCTTCTCCTTCCTCCGCGAGCCCGTGGAACGAGTTCCTTGGGTCGGAATAGGATTTGTCCTGATCCATCACGACTTCATTTGAATCGGGGGAGTTATTTACCGGGGAGCAAGTCTGTCTTGTCTGTTCCAGGGGAATCACAGTGGGTACGTGATTACTATTGAGAGCCAGCCCGCTCTCAGGCGGAGAGGACGGCGACTGCTCAATCGAGTCTTGTTGCGAGAACAAGACTTGTGAGTCAGCCCAGGACCCTCTCTCAGCGCGAAGTTGGCTGAGCTCTTGGGAAAGTGCAAGATTTTTGAGCCGGAGCTCGTGCAGCTCCTGTTCCATCTTAAAAAAGGCTTACAACAGGGGGGGGGGGAGCAATAAAGTCTGTCGCCACAGGAGGGGATAACGATCCTCCCTGCCTGAGCAGGGAAGCGTGTGTACCTAAGTGTGTCTGTGTACCTATTGTGTAAAACACTAAACCCACCTCAGGCCAAATACAAACCACCAGCGGTACACACACTCCTGTAATCGGGCACTGACACAAACACTATATGGCGGAATGTTCCGTTTGCCATGAACGAGCACAGGCGGGGTGCGCATGAGCGCGAGAGAGACGTGCGCGTGCGCGCGAGAGGGATGCGAGATTCGAAGCGGAGGCCGATACACGCGGGCGTATCGATCAAGCGGCGAACGACGAGTCATAAGTATGAACCAGATATGCACCATAAGTAGCCTTTATTGATTAAGTTTTATTGTCTAATGTAATTAGTTATAAGTTGGCTCAATAAATACTATTTTCATTTTCATTTTCATCTATGTGGGGTCCCCACTGCAATTTGCTAACAATGGTTATTCCAAGAAACTTCGTATCATTTACTTATTCTAACGTGCTGTTGTCTAACACTAAACTGGTCTCAACTTGCCTGACATTTGGAAGTGAGAATTTGATACACTTGATAACTCATTTGCAACCGTTCTCAGTATCTTGACTTATTTTTATAGTGATGCCCTGATTTTCGGCGACTTCAACACTTGCCTTTTCAAGAATAACGGTTGCTCATCTAAGTTCATTTAACTTACATATCTTTCCACTAGATGCCATTCACTTTCAGTTACACTGCACCCCTATTTTCAAGATCTGATTATTACTTCTGACATGTCAAAGGTTACTGCGCCTTTGCTATTGGCCTTTGCATCTTTGCACATTTGCATCTTACTTGAATCCGACTTCTCCTATCACGATCAGATTAACCTCTCGTTCAAGACAAGACCTCCCAAGCAAGCAAGCATTACTTTGTATTCGTAGTTTCAAGGGCATGGATATTAAATTCCTTAAATCAGACGCCTCTGTCGACTGATAAAATGTCTACGATAGTGAGACCCTTGTTGACAAAGTACGTAAGACATGGCTTACTGACTCCATCAAGGGTCTGATGGCTAAGTGAAACCGTGCAAAGCGTAGAAAGATGGATCCGACCGACGAGAATATTTTACTTTTAAAATGCCTCCGTAATCTTTCCACTCGCCTGTGTCGTGATGTAAAACGCCGTCATACCTATGAGTGTATTGAGAGCTATAATACAGCACAGGTTTGGAAGTTCCTGAAGACCCTTGGTGTTGGTATGTCCCAGGACTTGGTTACCGGAAATGTTGACCCCGGGAGTCTCAATAAATCCTTTGCTACTCCCCCTTTCGTGATGGACCCCCTCGTCGAGGATGCTACCCTTCGTAACCTAAAGTCCAAGGCTACAGCCCTTAGCTCAACATTCAACTTCATCCATGTCAGAATTGGCACAGTAAGGAGGGCAATACTATCAATCTCGTCGAAGGCCATAGGACAAGATCTATGGCTGGAGTTCTGATAAAATAAACCTTTAAATGTCATTTTACATAGGAGTATCTGAAAGTTCTATTCGCATACTGTTTCGACGCATAATGATTCCTGCTTCCTTCACTGTTCTCAGATGATAACCAGCATCATTGATGTGCTGTTATCGCTCATCACCCACACAATTAATGTGTCGCTTGACCGATGTTGCTAGTTTTGTTGATTGATCCAGTGGAAAATGGCACTTGTGATTCCCCTTCCCAAAATGTTTAATCCCGCCTCCTTTATATAATTCTGTCACATATATATTCTACCTATCCTCTCCATAGTCCTGGAATTAATTGTTCACATCCAACTCTCCTAACTTTCCGAGGTCACACTACTACACGGCACTGCTCAAAGTCACTGACGACATTCGATTGGCCATGGATCAGAAGCTGCTTGCAGTCCTTACACTGCTTGATCTCAGTAGCGCCTTCAACTGCATCGGTTTCGATATACTAGTTCAAATTTTAAAATCGCTTAAAGACCGTCATAGGCCGCCAGCAGCGCATTAAATCTGAGGAGATCTCAACGAGCTGATGTGATCTCTCCGCAGGTGTTTGGCAGGGTGGCTTCCTTTCTCCTATCCTCTTCTCATACATTCATACATTTACGCCTATTTCCTGGAAGAGGGGTAGGTAGAGACTAAAGACCTCCACCTACTACGATCCTGGTATACATCTCTCGCTTCCTCAACATCCATAAGTCTCTTCATGCAAGCTCGCCGGTTACGGTTACTTCGTATTAGCCCCTTCACCAACAAGTCGCCGATTTGATCTTTATAGGACCTTCTTGGACGTCCGCGTCCAGCGGCTTATTTCACACTCTTTCCAGTATTAATTTACTCCATATATGACGTTCTTTCACGTTTTTCGCTGAGATGCGAATCTGACTGCAGAGGCGTTGAATTCTGGCCTCGATAACATCAGGAAATCCGCTATTTCATTTGGTCTGCTATTCAACCTGGGCAAATTGCAGTCCATGATTATGGGTACACGTCACTCTCATAACTTAGTACAGAAAATACCCGTCGACGATAATTACATACAGCGAGATGGCCAAGAATCTTGGGGTTTGATTTGATAAATTGTTCTTGGGCTATTGCAGTGATTTCTGCCGTGGCAGACAACAATCATCCGTGCTCAGTCCCTCCTACTACCGTCAATTGGCTACGCGGAAGTTTGCTGGTTCAGTGCGAAAGAAGAACAATTGAACAAACTCGAACGACTTCAAAACCTTGGGCTACGATTTTTCTTCGGGCTGTACAAGTATGACCATGTCTAACAGTATTGCAAGGAGCTAGGGTGGTTTATCTTCTATCTGTTCAATATTTGGCGAAATCCTCGCTATACCACATCTCTTCGTAAACGTTTTGAGTTTATTCTTCCCAGGGATAGCAACCGGAGATCCCACACGAGGACTCTTCTTTCAACTCCTCGGCATAACACTGTTGCTTACGAATACTCATTGAGGTTAAGGGCAATCCGCCTATAGAACGCACTGGTTAAGGGCAATCTGACTGTGGAACGCACTTCCTTGCGCTATTAAAGATAGTCCCACAATTTTCACTTTTAAGAAAATATTGAAAGAGCATTGCCTTTCTCTTTCATCATAGGTACCTTATATATTTTATAAAAGTAAGAATATGTTTAATATATATTAGATTTTTGTGCTATTGTATTATGTATAGTATTAATATATATATTAATCGACAACTGGTGGGAGGTAGCCCAGGGTCGTGAAGAGTGGAGGAGGGGAAGAGTGGCCTTTGCCCAGCAGAGGGATGATGTAGGCTTATAATAATAATAATAATTAATATTTTTTTTTTATCACATTATTGTTAGTTATTAATAGGTCCTTACATATGAAATTGGCGTTTCGCCGTACTGGCCACTTTAATCTCAAATATCTCCTCTATGGTTAGGAATTACAAATTTAAATTTAAACAGCTATTTACTCATGTATTTGTGTTTCTAAAATTATAATTCATTTGTTTTTTCCTCAATTGTTTTTTTTCTTGTGTCACTCAGCTTACAAAATGGAAAACTTGAAATATCGCGTTATTTACGATTATGAGTTCTACCGTGGCACCAGTGCTGCAGAAACGGCTCGAAGGATTATTGAGGTGTATGGCGACGGTGCCGCAATAGAAAACACAGTGCGTTTTTGGTTCCAACGTTTTCGTTCTGGAAATTTTGACCTGCAGAACAAGCCCCGTGGACGACCGGAGACCAAAGTTGATAATGAAGAATTGAAGGCTATTGTGGAAGCGGATGCATCGCAAACCACGTCCGAGTTTGCTGCAGGCTGCAGTGTTAGTCATAAAACTGTTTTAATCAACTTGAAGCAAATTGGGAAGGTGAAAAAGCTTGAAAGGTGGGTACCTCACGAACTGAGTGAAGCAAATAAACAAACGCGCGTTGACTGCTTCGTTGCATTACTCACCCGGCACAATAATAAAAGGATTTTAAATCGAATCATTACCTGTGATGAAAAGTGGATCCTGTACGACAATCGGAAGCGCTCATCGCAATGGCTGAACCCTGCCGAACCAGCCAAACCATGCCCCAAGCGAAAATTGACTCCAAAAAAGTTACTTGTGAGCGTTTGGTGGACTAGTGCTGGTGTCGATCACTACAGCAATCTGGCCAGACCATTACGGCAGATGTCTATTATCAGTAACTGCAAATCATGATGGAAAAGCTAGCTGCTAAACAACCGAGGCTGGTCAATCGCTCTAGGCCACTGCTGCTTCATGATAACGCTAGACCACACACTGCACAACAGACGGCTACCATATTAGAGGAGCTTCAATTGGGATATCTAAGACATCCACTGTATTCTGCGGACCTTGCTCCAACATTACCATTTTTTTCGAAATTTGGATAACTTCTTGAAAGGGAAAAAATTCAACTCCGATGGAGCAGTTCAAACCGCCTTCGAAGATTTTATTGATTCCCGTCCGAATGTTTTTTTTAGTAAAGGGATCGAAGAACTACCTATGAGATGGCAAAAGTGTATAAATAGCAATGGTACATACTTTAGTTAAATAAATATATTATAAAAAAAAACGACTTTATGTTCCTCCCATGCAAAACGCCACATTCATATGTAAGGACCTGATATATAAAATGTTTTTTTTTTACATTATGATGATGATCGATATTTCTGTGCAATAAAGAATAATGAATCAAAAATATCGGTTGGCCGCTCGGCACGATATAATGTGATGGATGTGAACTTATTCTGAGAGTGCGTTTTAACGCGTTTGGTCAACGGAACTGAAACCCGCCCTTTTCGAGAAACGTCCACTTTCCAAAGATATTCAGAAAATGGCGTGGACTGGTGGTCATAGTAGTGGGCCTTAGTCCAAGGTGCTATATTATCATGTTTAATTTTCAGACCAAAGTAAAAAAGGCAAAGAAAACACGATCACGATCTTCGGAATCGGACCTTGATAAGGTAACTCGTTGACTTATTATAAAAACGAATAACCCGATTAAGCTAAACTAACCATCCTAATATTCTCCTGCTTAACACTTCACAATCCCGTTTGCAGTAGGAGCATGAGAACTTGGGAGTCCTTGTGCTCCTACTAGTAGGAGTGTTCAGTAGGGGCACGGGGACGATCCCGTAAAAACGCTTTGATCGGTAATCATTTTGTATTTAGCCCAGCTAGTTTTGATTCCCACTCTACATATATATATAGTATAATATCGGTTATTGGGTTTATTTTATAAAGTTTTGTTTATGTATTTATTGTATTAGTGTATCCATTTAAGTTTATGGATGCCTACATCTTCAGTAGTGATAGTGATATTTCCGTTAGCGCGGGGTGTATTGAGCCAGCAGCGGATGACTGACGGATGAACGCCATTACCTTGAAACGGGTGTTTTCAAAGCACTTCGTATGCATTTCAACTTTGTTCACAGCATTTATACCAGCTATGTTTGACCTTCTTGTTATTTTTAGTGATCATAACATACATAGTAATCTTATTTCGGAATCTTTTCCCAAGCCACCTCTTCCTTCTGCCATGTATGCTCTGCCATGTATGCTCTGCCAGGATTCAGTCTCTACCGGAAAGATAGGATACGCAAGGCTTATGGCGGTGTTACTGTCTACCTACGTTTCGACATTCCATTAAAAGTCATCACCTAGTCGCCAAGCCTATGTATACTCTGATACTGCTGGACACCTATTCCTGGAGATCTGTTTGCGTCACAATAAAATCCCCCTGGGTGTCTATTATAGCACCTCTTTTTGCATCGACTATTTTAACTCATTTGAAACTCTTCTCAGTGACTTGACTCACCTTTATAGTGATACCCTGATTTGCGACTTCAACACTTGCCTTTTCAATAATAACGGTCGCTCAGCAAAGGTGAATTATCTTTAAGTTCATTTAACTTACGTATCTTTCCCCTAGATGCCACTCACTTTTAGCCACACTGCAACCCCTATTTTCTCGATCTGAAGATTACTTCTGACATGCTATTGGGTATCTTACTTGACTCCCCCTTCTCCTCTCACGATCAGATTTACCTCTCGTTCAAGACAAGGCCTCCCAAGCGGACAACTAAATTACTTTGTATTCGTAGCTTCAAGAGCATGGATATTAATTAGCTTAAATCTGACGCCTCTGTCGACTGATCCAATGTCTACGGTAGTGAGACCCTTGATGACAAAGAATGTAAGCCATGGTTTACTGACCCCATCAAGGGTCTGATGGCTAAGAGAAATCGTGCAAAACGTAGAAGATATTTTACTTTTAAAAAGCCTCCGTAATCTTTACACCGCCTGTGTTACGACACAGCGTTTTACAACACGTTGTAAAACGCTGCCATAGCTATGAGTGTATTGAGAGCTATATACTACAGCACAGGTCTGGAAGTTCCTGAAGACCCTTGGTGTTAGTATGTCCCAGGACTTGGTTGCCGGAAATGTCGACCTCGGGAGTCTCAATAAATCCTTTGCTACTCCCCCTTTCGCAATGGACCCCCTCGTCGAGGATGCTACCCTTCGTAACCTTAATAAATAAATAAATAAATAAAAACCTAAGGTCCAAGGCTACAGCCCTCAGTTCACCACTTAACTTCATCCATGTCAGAATTGGCGCAGTAAGGAGGGCAATACTACCAATCTCGTCCAAGGTCATAGGTGAGCACAAGATCTATGGGTCAAGCAGGAATAATTACCAGAGTGACAAAGTTTTTGAGTTCTGATAAAAAAAAAACTTTAAAAGTCATTGTACATAAGAGTATCTGAAAGTTCTATTCGCATACTGTTTCGACGAGTAATAATTCCTGCTTCCCACACTGTTCTCAGATGATAACCAGCATCATTGATGTGCTGTTATCTCTCATCACCTACACAATGAATGTGTCGCTTGACCGATGTTGCTAGTTTTGTTGATTGATCCAGTGGAAAATGGCACTTGTGATTCCCCTTCCCAAAATGTTCAATCCCGCCTCTTTTATAGAATTCCGTCACATATCTATTCTACGTATTCTCTCCAAAGTCCTGGAATCAATTGTTCATATCCAACTTTCCTACCTTTCCTCAAAAATTTTACTTAATCCCCACCAATCAGGTTTTAGGCTGCGTCAGAGCATTACCACAGCACTGCTCAAAGTCACTGATGAAATTCAATCGGCTATGGATCAGAAGCAGCTTACGGTCCTTTTAAACTGCTTGATTGCAGAAGCACCTAGTTGAAATTTAAAAGTCGCTTAATGATCCTACATGAGAGGCAACCAGCAGCGCATTCAGTCTGAGGAGATCTCAACGGACTGGTGTGATCTCTCCTCAGGTGTTTTGCAAGGTGGCATCCTTTCTCTTCACCTCTTCTCAGTATTCATTAACTCCATATCTGACGTTCTTACTTCTTCTTATCATCGCTACGCAGACGACCTTCAAATATTTCGGCACTTTTTCCGTGTAATGCGAATCTGGCTGCAGAAGCGTTGAATGCTGGCCTCGATCACATCAGGAAATGGCCTATTTCGTTTGGTCTGCTATTCAACCCGGGCACATTGCAGACCACGATTTTGGGTAAACGTCACTCTCATAACTTAGTACAGAAAATACCCGTCGACGATAATTACATACATCGAGATGGCCAAGAATCTTGGGGTTGGATTTGAAATGCAGTACTTTCTGCCCCGTTCTCAGTCCCTCTTACTACCGTCAATTGACTACGCAGATGTTACCTGGATCGTTGCGAACGAAGAACAACTGATCAAACGACTTCAAAACCTTGGGTTACGATTTGTCTTCGGGCTGCACAAGTATGACCATGTCTAGCAGTATTGCAAGGAGCTGGGATGGCTTCAGATCCGTCTTCGTCGTGATATGCACATTATCTTCTATCTGTTCAATATTTTGCGAAATCCTCGCTACCCCACATATCTTCGAAAATGTTTTGAGTTTCTCTTTCCCAGGGATAGCAACCGGAGATCCCACACGATGTCTCTCCTTTCAACTCCTCGGCATAACACTGCTGCTTACGAACACTCATTGAGGTTAAGAGCAATCCGCCTATGGAACGCTCTGGTTAAGGGCAATTCGACTGTGGAACGCACTTCCTTGCGCTATTAAAGATAGTCCCTCAATTTTCACTTTTAAGAAAATATTCAAAGAGAATTTCTTTCTCTTTCATTATAGGTTGGATCGAACCTTACAGTACCTTATATATTTTATAAAAGTAAGAATGTTTTTAATATATATAACATTTTTGTGCTATTGTATTATATATATAGTATTAATGAATATATAAAAATAAAGGGATGATGTAGGCTAATAATAATAATAATAATTAATATATATTATTAATCACATTATTTAATATTATGGTTTAGTTTCGTAAATAATTACCTCCTTATTCATAAAACTTATCAAACCTATGATAGCTCAAATGTGCTTTGTCCTTGTCACACAAACACTAATTTCAAAGTGACGGACAGAGACCAACGAATTATAACGGCATTATAGTTAAAATAGGTTTATTAGACGTTTATGAATAAGGCAGTTAGAGTATATTGTACCTCATTGAATAGCTAGAGAACTGGAGATGTTTTAGGTTTTGTTTGCACAAACAGTTACTAGTTTTTTTTTGGTGACACTGCTTCAAAGTCAACCCATTAAGTAAACATGCGATATTCGGTTTTCACCATAAGCCTGTATTATAGGTTTTTTTTGCTGTGGTCGGTTCTTTTTTGTTTCTAAATATTAAATTAACTCTATTTTTACCTAACACCAGCAAAATACCTGGACTTAATCACCTAGATTAGGAAAATTGGTGTGAAATATGTTGTAAAGTTCCTCGAAAATCTTTTAAAGGCCCAACTCGAAAACGGTAAATTTTCGGGTAGGGTGTTTCATAGTAACAATGGTTGGTTTTGACCTGTGCTAGCATCTCCCAACGTATGTAGTTCGACTTACCAGTCGACCTGTATATAAAATGTTTTTTTTGCATTACGATAGTGATCGATATTTCATGTGCAATAAAGAATATTAATCAAAAATATTGGTTGGCCGCTCGGCACGAAATAATGTGATGAATGTGAACTGATTCTGAGAGTGGGAGGAGCGTTTTGACACGTTTGGTCAACGGAACGAAAACCCGCCCTTTTCGAGAAATGTCCACTTTCCAAAGATATTCAGAAAATGGTATAGACTCGTGGTCATAGTAGTAGGCCTTAGTTCAAGGTGCTATATTATCATGTTTAATTTTCAGAAAAAAGTAAAAAAGGCAAAGAAATCTGATTCTAAGAATTCCAACAACTGTTTAAATCCATGTACGGTATCGGACCCTGATAAGGTAACAAGCTGAATTTTAGTAAAAAAATAACCCGATTAATTTAAATATCTACATATCCTTCTTTTTCCGTGCTCCGTGGTCTAGTGGGTTTCACGCTTGCTTCTCGTACAGGAGATGCAGGTTCGATTCCTGACCATGTACCAGTGAGATAATTAATTTATCTTAAGTGCTATACACGGACGTTCTCACGGTGATGGAAAACATCGTGAGGAAACCTGCATTACTCCATAGCTGCGGCGGTGGGCTAGCCCCCTGTCACGCAAAAATGGAGTATTGAATAACTGGCTAAAAGCGGGCACAGTTGTGCCTCTGCCACCCCGATGGGAAAAGGCGTGACGCTATGTTATGTTATCTTCTCGACACTTCACAATAATCTTTGCAGCAGGAGCATGAGAATATGGGTGTACTTGTTCTCCTACCAGTAGGAGTATTTAGTATTTAGTAGGAGCGCGGCTTCGTTGACACTAGTACCATGATTTGTACTAATGATAATTTTTATCAACACTAGTTCCACTATGAATAGAACTTGAAATAATGGTACTAATGATAACTTCGTTATCACTGGTTCCGCTTTGGATGTTCGATACTTGCGAAATTTTTAACAAATATTAACCTCTTACAAATTTATGTTGTCCTGATACCTTTACACATAGATACATGCTAGAAAGAAACTCAAAGAAAAATTAAGATTTTAAGTATAAAAAACATATCCAAGTTAAACAAAATCTAAAACTTAAGATTTTGTTTAACTTGGATTGGTGCATCACTGTTCAGTTTACCTATTCGCTAATTTCAAATGATTGAAGTAAAATCTCTACAAATACCATCACTTTCTAGCATATATCTAGGTGTAAAAGCACCAGGACAACATAAATTTATAAGAGGTAAATATTTGTAAAAAAATATCGCAAGTATCGAACACCTTAAGTGGAAATAGTGATAGCGAAGTTATAATTAGTTCCATTATTTCAAGTTCTATTCATAGTGGAACTAGTGTTGATAAAAATTAACATGAGTTCCATCATGGTACGTGACAACGAAGCGGAGCACGGGGACGAACCCGTGAAAACGCTTCGATCATACCAAATTAGTATGTAGACCGGTCCAGTCTATGATGGTGATAAAAAAACTAAGCTTCAAGAAAGCTTTCCAGAGCGCTCGACAGAACAGGCGTCGGTGTTTCTGTGACGTGTGATTTAGTGTTTCCTCGGCTTATGGGAAAGCTTTTTACGGTTTCACCACACTACGTTACGAGGTCTTAGAACCTTACAACATCTTCCAAATTTAGCGATAGCTGTAATGTTAACATGAGAAATAAGCACAGACTAGTTGCGCCCCGGTTTAGACTCGCGAAGGTTAGCAATTCTTTCAACGGTCAGTGCATTCTCTACTACAATAAGATACATCTGGAGATTTTTAAATTTCCATTTGAGCAATTTAAAAAGTATGTTAAACGACTTTGTCGAAAAAGGGATATTACAATATTCAAGATTACTTTAATGACGGGACTGTATGGGGTTAATCTGGCTCAACACAGACGTTCTGTTTATAATTTTATAATTAATTGTAACAAGTAACATTATAATATGTATACTAGTTACACAACCATTTTGTAAAAGAGATCCGAAAATAAATCTGTGCGAGTTTCCTCGCCCTTCTATCCCACAGTAGACCAATGGAGAGGAGAGGCAAAAAAATTAAGAAAATGTACAAATTATTTGTACGATATCTGGACGGTAATATCGTATTAAGATGAGAGTCAGCTACAGCGCATAGCTCTGTCTCTCTCTTATTAGCGATATATATTTAAGACACTACTGTAGAAAGCTCCATTCGAGAAGTCGGAATGGCGGATACAATTTTGTCGTTTAACCTCACTGTAGAGTATGAGATTTTTTGAAGTTCAATGTAGAAATGACCCACATAGAAAAATCGGCTGGTAAGTTAAGTTCTGCGGCTTTCGCTGTTAGGAACATCAGACAAAACACGGATATGGCTACATCTTAGGCTAGTATATTTTAGTTACTTTCATAGTGTGATGTCCTATGGTATCTTGTTGTGGGGGAAAGCAGCGGATATTTAAACTATTTATATTTTACAGAAAAGAGCTATTCGAGCAATTTATCATTTAAAACACACAGACTCCTTAAGAGAGCTTTTTAAAGAAATTTACATAATAATTGTAGCTTGCCAATTTATTTTCGAAAATATAATGTATGTACGCAAGAACCTTACAAAATTGCCCTAACTTAGCGATAGCTGTAATGTTAACCTAAGGAATAATCACAGACTATGCACTTGCGCCCCAGTTTAGACTCGCGAAGGTTAGCAGTTCTTTCAAGGGTCAATGCATTCTCTACTACAACAAGATACCTCTGGAGATCTTGAAATTGCCATTTGAGCAATTTAAAAACCATGTTAAAGCGACTTTGTCGAAAAAGGGATATAACAATGTTCAAGATTACTTAAATGACCGGACTGTGTGGGGTTTATCTCGCTCAACACAGGCCTTGCTGTTAATAATTTTGTAATTATTTATTCCTGCTTATTCATTATGATATTGTGTATTAGTTAAACATAAGCAATTTTTAAAAGAGATCTAAAAATCAATCTGTGGGAGTTTCTACGCCCTTCTTCTCCCACAGTGGTCCAATGTAGAGAAGTGGCAAAAAATGACGATTGCTAAGTATATGTAAATATCTACAGTAATAAAGACATTTGGAATTTGTGGCCGCCATAGTAGAACCGTACAGGTATAAGCAAGAAGCTCAAGGAAGAATTCAGAATACGTCATCACGCTTATGTTAGCCGCTGGAGCGCGAGCGATGGCCCTGCGCGAAAACCGGCGCCCAAACCGACGAGGGCTGCAATTTGCCGCCGTATGCACATGTGCTTTACTGATTCCGTAGCTAGTGGTGAAAAATTGTTATTTATTCTATCTTAAGACGTATCACTCGAGTTCCATTGATCGATATCGATTCTAGACGGTCAGTGCTCTGAATGAGTTAATTAACAGCAAAATATCTTACTGTGAAGTTTGGTTTTCACTAAGCGTTGTTGCGTGAGTCCTTGCGCTGAATTAACAATGAAGTAAATTCTTTATATACTTGCTTTTACAAGTCATTATCTGATAACGTAGGATAGTCTGGTCTGAAAACATAAGAAACCTACGAATTTTATTCGTAACCATAAATAATTTACTGAAGTGAATTAAATATTTGAAAAATAATAACACCGTCGCCTACGAGCACTTGTTGAGGCTGTAGAACGCACTTCCCTGCACTATAAGGGTCAGTCCCACTCTCTTTTCCTCAAGAATCGCTTGAAAGAGCACTTACTTTCTCTTTCGTCATAGGTATTGTATATATAAGTAATTGTATTTATCTGTTTATTATTATTTGTTTATTTTTTTTGTATTCTATATATTTTTCTAGTAAGTATGATATTTTATTGGCATTTGGTAATTTTATTATTGCACTAGACTACCCTTTTCAGTTTTACGAATCCTGTCCTTTTAGGTCTGCGGGAAGAAATCTCTGTTGAGAGATAAGCTCGCCTTTGCCTTTTGATTTCATGTACAATGTATTTTTGTAATTTAAGAATTTTGAATATATTTCTTTGTGTGGTTTACTTATATCTAACACGTGGTATTCATTTAACATTGCTTGCTCGTAAACGGCTAACTAATATTTCTCTTGAAAAATTGTTTTAAAAATTAAATACTTAGGTAGTAAATATGTCACCGTAAGATAGTCAAAACCATTTTGACCGTTAGTTGATCAAGTGTCGACAGATAGTAGACCAAACCGACAAGGTTTCGAATTTACGTTTCTTTAGTTCTTACATGTCAACCTAACACGAAGACTATTCCTCTAGTCTTCACATAAGCTACCGCAGTGTTTGCCATGATATTTAGTTTGCAATTCAAGTTTAAACCAGTTTACTATTTAACGGTTTTAAACGTTAGTTTATCAACTAACGCGTCATATAGTAAGCAGTACGCTACAGTTTACTATTTGTCGATAGTCGACCAACGAACGATAAAAAAAACGTTAGTATATCAACTAACAGTTTTGATAATCTTACGGTGGCATATACTACACATATTATGCTGGAACAGTGCAAATCGATAGCGTGGTATTTGCGGTTGGTAATTTCTACCATTCAGCAGCAGTTCACGAGCCGGTCAAGCCCGTGACCCTCAGGTGTGAAATTGCTGCCCGCGTCGCTCCAGTAGTTAGAAAGGGCGGGTGTGATTCACAGCTGCACACTATAACACGGGCGTGATGACGTATCGTGATTTCGTCCTTGGGCTTCTTGCGCGTACCTGTATGTTTTTACTATGGCTGCCACTTTATATGGAGCTGTTAAATATAACAGTGTTGAATACGTTGGTGTTAGTGGGCCTTAGCCAAGCTGGTATATTAGCGTCTTACATTTCAGACCACAGTGAATTGTACGAAGACGCCTGTCAAATGTGCCTGCTACGATAAGTCGAAATGTGCTCGCACCCATAAGTCGAAATGTGCTTGCATCGATAAGTCGAAATGTGCCTGCTCCGATAAGTCGAAATGTGCCTGCTCCGATAAGTCGAAATGTGCTTGCTCTGATAAATCTTCCAATGAGTGTCGGTGTCCCAAAATAACAAAATATGCGGGAACGAGCCCTGATAAGGTAATTATCAAAAATAGACTACATTTTCAATCTTTCAGTTTCTTTCTTTCAATTGTAACATACAGCTGGGACAATCATTGAGTCAAGCTGTTTGTGCTGTAGCGCCTCCTAGCGAAATGGCCATACATACTCATTCATTTTATAATAATAATAATAATACATTGGGCACTATTTACACACATTGATCTAGCCCCAAACTAGGATTCCCTGTATCTTGGGTACTAGACAACGATACACATACTTATATAGATAAATATTATACTTAGATAAACCGCCATGACGAGGTTACAAACATTCGTTCTCATCATACACATATTTGCCCCCGCCGGGACTCGAACCCGGGACCCTTGGCTTCGTAGGCAGGATCACTGCCGACTCGTCCGTCCCCGATTTGACGACCGATTTAGTCTAGTGGGTAATGACGCTGCCTACGAAGCTGACGGCCATTAGTTCGAATCCCCGCAAGGGCAAATATTTGTGTGATGAGCATGAGTATCGTAGTCTTGGATGTTTTCTATGCGTTTACTAAGTATTTATCTCTATTAAATAGGCAACAAATATAATAAACACCCAAATATTTTATTCCTAGCCAAAATGGGTAAATGACCACCAAAAGTTGCAGAAAATATCAGGGCAAAATACTGCGGTAGCTTAGGTGAAGGGTAAAGGGGGTGAGCGAAGCGAAGCCCCCTTTATCCTTCGTGTTAGATGAAACATGTAAGAACAACAAACTTAAGTCCACATAACATAAAAAGAAGTTTGGTGATCATTTATCAAAACACAATTTTGTGGTCGTTTACTAATTCTGGCGGTCATTTCGAATTAATTGGTAGTAAAATAGGTGGTGCGTTTTTGGTGATCGTTTAAACATAAGACTATTAAATTTATCTTCGTCTAGTACCCTAACACAAGTCTTATTGAGCTTAGTATAGGTGATATATTTCGAGTGTTAGCTTGTCCTCTAATACTTATTATTATAATAATATTAATTATTATTTATTCATAATTACCGTCCTTCTGCGTTAAGAGCCTGGCCACTAAGACTTCCTTAATGTAAAAAGGTGAGCGTATAACAAAACGCATTATAGAAGAGAAACTTCTTGGACCGCGATTCGAAATTCGAAAAGTGGACGAGAATGAATCACGTCGTCACGTTGACGTCATTTCCGTAACACTTTCGAATTACGAATTCGTATGATCTAGTTAACAAGTTTCGTTTCTACACGAGTTTATTTTAATGAATTATCTTTACAGGTATTCCAGAAGATGCCGTGTCAACAATGTGCAGATGAGACATTGTCAGGAGTTTCCTGCGCGTGAGTGAAACATTTAACCTCACATCTCCATAGCTGCGGCGATGCGCTAGCCCCCTGCCGCGCAAAATTTTATATTGAATGACTGGCTGAACGTAGGCACAACCGTGCTTCTGATAGCCATATGGGAAAAGGCGTGACGCTCTGTTGGTCTTCCGTAATTGTTTTGTGCGTCACCTATCTTATATCGCGTAAACGTCATTACTACACAGGTGAGACAACTCCCTTTCATGACAGCGGTTCATAAATACGGGCCTCGAATTCGGTATCTTCCGCATTGACAAAAAAAACATATTCTGATTGGTCTTGCGTAATTTGAAAATACATAATTGAAACATTAAAAACTGACTTCAAGTTGAAAAAAAAACTGACTTCAATTTGAAAAAAAAACTGACTTCTAGTTCAAGCCCTATTTCTTCCTCTCCGGTCGGGTTGCGAATGGGGTCCTCTTCAAAACTTTCTTAAAAAAAAAACCATAAACCAAAACGTCATCTCTGTGAATACTTTTTGTATTTGTTGTTTTTCCAAAAGCGCTAAATCAAATATGATAAAATGTATATCGGTTCCATATACATTTTATCATATTTGATTGAGCGATTGACTCTGAAGTATAACCTACGAATCAAACAAGAATCATCAAAATCGGTTCATAATTGACGGAGTAATCGCGTAATAAACATACAATAAAAACAGACGAATTGAGAACCTCCCCCTTTTTGAAGTCGGTTGAAGATAAGTGTCCTTTAGCTTTATTTTTGAGTATAATTTCCTCCCCTCCACCTACAGGTTAAAGCGGATTATGACGGCACAATACTCATTTGTGGGCTACCTGCTCATCATATTAATCATCGCAATAGTGATCGGTATAGTGACGTTGTGTAACGCGATGCCGATACTAGCCAGCGCGGTGTCCACTGAGGCGCCGGTCGAGCGGACTATTCCTGGATATTTCAGGTAAGGGCTCAACCTATCTATCTATGTAGTTGTAGTTCATCCGATTTTCCGCTACTCGACGACTTAGATTTTCTGTTTTGCGTGTTGTGGGTTGGGGGCGCTTCTCCTGAAAACCCAGCTCCTGTAAACCCAGCTCCTGTAGGAAGCCTAGCAAACCCTTGATGTTGCCGATGGCTTGCTGGAGCGGCCTCGACGGCGCGAGGTATGTTGCCCGGTAGATGGCCACGCCGGAACATTCCAGCAGGACGTGGGTGGCTGTCTCCTCCGCCTCTATTCTCTGCTCCATGCTCTGGGGGCTGCCCTTACACCTGGAGTGTGTTAGTTTTTGTTTAGCAAAGCGTGTCCAGTTATATCTATCTAACTTATATACTTATCAAAATGAATTTCTGTGCGTTAGTCCTACCACGGGGTGCTCATTCCATACAGATTAGAATTAATAACCCGTCGTCATCCAGAGATGGCGCTGGGAACAAAAATTTTAATTTAAACGTCATGATCGCTTCAGTCAACACTTACTACGGCAGCATCGTAATTTCGTAATTTATTTTGTTGTTCGTTTCTCTCGTTATTGTTCTCTTGAAACCGAATCTTAGCGCCATCTTGCCATATTTGCAATATTTTAATAGTACTGGGAGCACCAAGCGACATACGTTTCGAACAAAAGATGCCTCTCTCTGATTACGCCGGTAACATATTTTGTTCTACGTGTTCTATCTGTATTAGGGTAGTATATCATCTGAGGTTCTACTAAAACTTGAAAATGGGCTTTCCAGTTTGCATAATTTTTATTTGTTTTTATTATACGTAGTTCGGTGGAGGTTTAGGTAAAAAATTATGATGAGGAAAAATGCAAAAAAAAAAAAACAAAAAAAAAACTTTGGGAAGTTCAGCCTCTTTCGCTAGATAGCGTTGGTAGATAGATTACACAAGGTGCTTTCAAATAGGCACTTTAAGAGTACGTAAATAAAGTTTTAAGTCGTAGGAAATTCGTAGTCAGAACGTAAAGTGTGCACTTATAATGACCACTCGAAATATTGTTTTGACCTTTCGACCTTCCGATCGATTCGATTCTTTCAGATCTGACACCTACTTCGTTCAATGTCAAGACGGTGAGTAGAATTTGAAGGATGCCGCAAAAAATGTTTGGAGACCTCTGTTCCGAAGGCAAGAACGGCATATGACGGTCTTCCCTTATGCCACCCAGACGGTCTTCAAAACTAGGAAGATTTTAGGTTATAAAGATTTCACTGCAAAGTATGACAAAACTAAGAACATTTTGAGTAATCTAATACAAAAAAAATGTTAAAGGTGCAATTCAAATACTTACTCAACCACTTTGTTTTAATAAATTATTTCAATTAATCACTTTTTTTTTCTTCAGCAAGTGTCATTTGGTAATTGACCTTCAAAACCCTAAAAAATGTGGCAGCTTATTTTCTCCCACCATAGTGTTACCAGTGACATCTGTGATTACAAATTTGAACAAACATAGGATATTGTTTGAGAACAATTTAAATGACCACCAAAATATTTATTTCCTACCCAAAATGGGTAAATGATCAATAACAGTTGCAGAAAATATCAGGGCAAAGTATTGCAGTAGGGTGAAGGGTAAAGGGGGTGAGCGCACTGAAGCCCCCTTTATCCTTCGTGTTAGGTTGATCATTTAAGAATAACAAACAATACTTAAAACATAAACTTAAGTACAAAACATAAAAAGAAGTTTGGCGATCATTTATCCAAACACAATATGGTGATCGATTACTAATTCTGGCGGTCAGTTCGAATTTATTGGTAGAAAAATAGGTGCGTTTTTGGTGATTGTTTAAACATAAGCCATATTGTTTTACCGACTGTCAATGCAAGCTGCATAGCTATTCAAGAACGGAAATTACTACGCGCAGACGTTTTTTCCTTGTAAACCCTCTTCCCTCATCACCGTAGCTAATTTTCAGTAACTTTGCATGGCTTTTTCGTTATTTTTGTTTCATGTTGAATTAATTACCTAGTCATGTGATACCCACAATTTTTTTATCGGGCCCTCCTGTCACCGCTGATGTTTACTCAAAAGGAGGACTCCACCTATTATTACTGTAATCAATTGTATGTTAAAGAAAATAAAGAATTTTTAGTTTAATCTAAATCTGCTGTAGAACCCTAAATGTGCGAAGTCCGACACGCACTTCTCCGGCTTTATGAGTACTCGCACGGTAAGTCTGTGCGCGGTGACAAGTCGAACTATGTAACTACTCAATTTCAATACAGTATTTGACAAGGTAGTCCAATAGATCATACAAGGCAAGATCCAAGGAAGCAGAAGACCTGGTCGCCCACGTACATCCTGGCTCCAAAATCTGAGAGAGTGGTTCGGGATGAACACAACATCCCTTTTCCGAGCGGCAGTATCCCGTGAGAAGATCGCCGTAATGGTCGCCAACCTCCGATAGGAGATGGCACCCGAAGAAGAAGCAGTCCAATAAATCTAGAAACGTGTCTAAAGCTGAAGCTATTTCAACAAAAACGTTTGACAATATCAGAATTGTATATTTCCAGCAGTTGTATTTTATAAACTCAATTTTGCGTTAAAAAGACAGCATTTGATCATGACGTCACTTGCTAGTATTTCACAGAAATCGTGAACAGAATTACTGTTTTGGCAGTTGCAAAAAAGTATCTATTTTGACTAGCAGTCCAATACCGTATTAGCGCATTATTTTTGACTGCAATTTAAATGATCACCAAAATATTTTTTATTATCAAAATGGTACTGATCACCAAAAGTTGCAGAAAATATCAGGGCAAAATACTGCGATAGCTTAGGTGAAGGGTAAAGGGGGTGAGCGAAGCGAAGCCCCCTTTATCCTTCGTGTTAGGTTGAACATGTAAGAACAATAAAAAATTCTTAAAACATAAACTTCAGTACACAAAACATAAAAAGAAATTTGGTGATCATTTATCCAAACACAATTTGGTAATCATTTATCCATTCTGGCAGTCATTTCAAATTTATTGGTAGTAAAATAAGTGCGTTTTTGGTAATCGTTGAAACACAAGCCATATTTTTTGATCATTGACAAAATAATCAAAATCATCATTTCGAATTTATTTCAATAAAATTATGACTGGCAAAAAAAAACAATTGAATAATAATACCAAAGAAAACGACTCGCTCGCCATACATGAGTGCAGGCTTATCGTGCGAGCACTCTGGGACAAAACATTATTATCTCACGAGCCTATGTACCGAGCGAGACTTCAGTGCGGAGTCGGCGTAGCGAGTGAATTCAAATTCCAAATATCTTTATTACTGTAGATATTTACATATACTTAGCAATCGTCATTTTTAGCCACTTCTCTACATTGGACCACTGTGGGAGAGGAAGGGCGTAGAAACTCCAACAGATTGAATTTTAGATCTCTTTTAAAAATTGCTTGTGCATAACTAATACAAAATTTATAATATCATTATCATAATTAATAAGCAACAATAAATAATTACAAAATTATTAACAGCAAGGTCTGTGTTAAGCCAGCTTAACCCCATATAGTCCCGTCATTTAAGTAATCTTGAACATTGTAATATCCCTTTTTCGACATTTAAATTGCTCAAATGGCAATCTCAAGACGTCACCCCTCCGTCACCGACACATTATCGCAGGGACCTGCTCAGCTCAGCAACTTGGGTAAAGACGGACTATGTTTTCAGGTTGAAAGACTTGGACAGCATGAGCAACACCAGACTAACTGACGATAGCGATAATAACGTCGACGACGATATCTTGGCGAACACAGATGGCAGTCGGTTAGTATTGCAGTTATTTGGCTTGGAGTGACGATCTCTGTGGCTCTGCCTACCGTGCGAGAGGTGCCGGGTTCGATCCCCGGATGTAAGAAAAAAAAACACTGGTCTTGGATTTTTTTGTGTGTGATGTCGCTGCTTCTGGTTCCCACGGCACAGGGTACCGTAGTGTGGGGCCAGAAGCAATGTATATGCCTGTATATAAATGTTTATGTTCTAAAAATAATCTTATCGCCATTTTCTCGTACATACATAAAACTAATGTGATTTTAAAGTCAAGCTACAACATAGTTTATTGCACAAAAAAAGAGTGAAATACAAATAAAACTGGAAAACGTGTGTACAAAGGCGGACTGGCCTCTAAAAAGAGATTTATTCAACAAAACTAGGCAGGAAAGTAGTGCTACTCTTGGTATTATATGAATTTAATTCAAAATAGTAGTTGGCGATTGGATAATTTTTTTTCGATAGTATTTAATTACGAAAAAACCTTAATTGTTTTATTTTTTTCCTGCAATTCTAAATTCCTAACTTATTTATTGCGGAATTGCATTCAAATTGTGAATATTATTTATTGGTAAACTCTCCTTGAAAATATTTTCGACAAAATAGCGTAGTTTATTATGAAATGCATTATGCTCGTCTTAACGTGCGGTTTTTAGACGCAGTAAAGAGGGTTTATGAAACGTGTGTGGATAAATAATTTAATTCTTGCGTACCAAGAGTAGCACTACAGACAGACAGACAGTCTCCTTAGGACTTCAAAATGAAAGAAAAAAAGAAATGAAAAATGACGGCATTTCCGTTACACTTTCGAATTTAGAATTCTTGAGATTTAGTCAAAAGGAGTTTACTTCTATCACATGTACTGCTTTTGCTTTCAGGAAGGAGTGGGGCGACTCGATTTCAGCGGACCAGAAAAAGTCAGAATCTGATTTTGCAGACACAGACATCAGTAAGTAGTAGATAATAATTTCTTGGTAGTCCAACGGTTTCTGACCAAGCTTAGCCAAAAAATGAGCCGCTCCCAGAAGTCTTACCGAGAAGTCTTACCAATTGAAATGCTGGGAATTCACTTCCCAACAGACTTACTGATACCGTTCCCAGAAGTCTTACCGAGAAGTCTTACAAATTGAACTGCTGGGAATTTACTTCCCAACAGACTTACTGATACCGTTCCCAGAAGTCTTACCGAGAAGTCTTACCAATTGAACTGCTGGGAATTTACTTCCCAACAGACATACTGATACCGTTCCCAGAAGTCTTACCGAGAAGTCTTACCAATTGAACTGCTAGGAATTTACTTCCCAACAGACTTACTGATACCGTTCCCAGAAGTCTTACCGAGAAGTCTTACCAATTGAACTGCTGGGAATTTACTTCCCAACAGACTTACTGATACCGTTCCCAGAAGTCTTACCGAGAAGTCTTACCAATTGAACTGCTGGGAATTTACTTCAGACGACCAACAGACTTACTGATAGGATAGTAAGACTTCGCTGATGTAATTTTTTCTCATAAGTTTTACTATTTCAAAATTCATAAAACATAGACCTCGTAATTGACTTTCGTTACCAGTGTTACTACCCATGTTACTACTAGTAGTAACTTTTTTTTTGACAGCTGTAGTTTTGACAGCTGTATTTTTGACAGCTGTCACTATTTTGACAGCTGTCACTATTTTTGACAGATGTCATTTTTTATGAAAGATGTCACCTTTTTGTAACTGACATTCAAAAATAGTGACAGTTGTAAAAAAAAAACCATGTTACTACTGGTAGTCAGATGGATAGTAACATGGGTAAAGAAGATTGATAAAAATTAGCTTAATCAATCTTAAGAAAAAAAAACGTACGAACAAATAATAGAACGCAACTTTCTTTTGTTTTAATATTGAGTCCACTGGGTACAAAATTCCCCGTGGTCTTACTGGTGATTCTATTGGAAAGGAAATTCCCAGGAGTTCAACTGGTAAGACTACACGGTAAGATAAACGGAAGAGTTCAACTGGTAAGACTAATGGGAACGGACATAAAAAACAAAAAAAAATTACACTGGGTTCACGCTTGTGTTTCACTCAACAGATACAGGTTCAAATCCGATGCCGACCATGTAGCTAATGAGGTAAATTACATTATCGGACGTTCTGTGATTCGGATCCGGCTACCAATGCTATTTGGTAGAACTCTTAGTAGATGTAAAACCCCTCCATAAACCCGCACTGAGCCAGCGTGGTGTAGTATTGCTCAATTTTACTCCCGGGTAAATGCCTGTGCCCATCGGTGGGCACATTAACTTAACATTTGTTTATAATTTAATATTTATTACAGATCTATCTGAAAGCAGCCAGCAGGATCGGGTAAGATAACCTTTGCACAGTGTTATAACCATTTGGCTCGAAATTTACCAAACCGATGTACAATTATTCACAAGAATGTACCACGAAGGCAGAGTCGTAGGAGGTGTTTAAAGATTTTAGTTTCAAGTGTTATACATAGATGGCGCGTAGTAATTTGTACATCGCGGTATGGTTTCCTCTATGCTCAACTATAAATTGTTTGATTTTACATGACGTGATTGGTTCAAAAACTTATGGTGCCAATTTACCATACTTCGACTTTCTTTATATTCTCCATTGTGTTCAGGAATGGTAAACTCAACAATGGAGAACTTAAAGAATATCGAAGTATGGCAAAGGGCCCCAATCAACAATATACCAGTATATAACAGTAGGCACCAGAATTCACCAGATACGTGACAGAAAGAAAAAGAAGCGATGATAGATTGGACTGGAATTTCAAGGTATTCAAAGATACACTTTCATCTTTGAATACCTTGAAATTCGCTTCGCTCACCCCCTTTACCATTTACCTAAGCTACCGCAGTGCGCAAGTGACACTGTATAGTTTGGAACTAAACTTTCGTACGCACTGACTACAAACTATACACGAAAATTCCGCAAAATTCGTGTATATTTCGTAGTTGCAGATGGGAGTATGAGCATTCCGAAATGTACACGAAGAGTCCACTGTGGGAGCGTAATAGCCTTGTATATAACACCGCCGTATGTCTGGTACTGGTGCCGGGTCAGTCATAATAAGCTCTGATGAAGATGAAGCAATCACGGGTGTGTATGATGTATACCAAAACCAAACTCAGCAATGACACCTTGGTAAATTTTATATACCGAGTGTGCGTGACATTAGCGAAATGAACCTCGATGTTACCGCCATTAACAATTACAACCGTTTTGATTCGCAAATTTGAACCTTATGCCATGCAAATAAGGTTAAACACGTATGAAAAATCACTCGTAAGGAGAGTCTCTCTATCAGAGGCAGGGGACAAAGTGTAACAAACTTAAGGCCCAGTTCTGGCTGTTGAGGTGAGGGACGCCGCATTCGCCCCTCGTCTTCTGGCGGGGTAGCGGGCGGCGCGGAATAGCATCGGGCCGCCCGGATACTTTTAAAAATTAGGTGTTTCTTCGAGTTTACAGAAAAACGGAAATAAGCTAATTTATAAAATTTAAGGATTGATACGTAGCTCTAAAAGAGGAAAATTTAGGTACAAAAATTATGAGAATTTTATATGTTCAGGATTTTTTACGATCGAGCCCAATTTATCCAATCGCGTAGCGACATAGTATTAAAACTGGAATATCTCTTTGTGAATGACATTTTTTTTTTGAGACCGATGTTTTTTTTTTTTTTGCCACAGCTCTCTTCCGTGGTTTTGCGTGATCTTGGGCCTTAACGTCCATAGCGGATAACCAAACTTACACCCGTAGCTGACTGTATTAAGGCGCCGGTATGGCACGAGCCTACAGTGCCCCTCCCGCACCGACACACTACCGCAGGAGCCTACACAGTTACCCGCTATGCCTGCAGAGTTGCCTACGACCAGCGATGGAAATAATACACCAAGTTAAAAAAAAACGATTTCAAGTTCAAGCCCTATTTCTTCCTCCCCGTCTATACACAAGAAACTTCCTCATCAAAACTTTTCCTTAAGGTAACCCTACAAGCTAAACGTATTTATTTATTTGTTGATTTTTTCAAAAAGCGCTAAATAAATTTTGATAAAAATTATATGGGATCACCTATAAAGTATCAAGTACCAATCAAAATAAGAATCATCAAAAACTATTCATAATTGACGGAGTAACCGCGTAACAAACATACAATAAAACCAGACGAAATAAGAAACTCCTACTTTTTGGAGTCGGTTAAAAAGCTAGCGGTGAAAATTGACCCCACGAAAACTGTACGAGGTAGAGTTTGACATGGCGGCGGCGGCTCCAATGGCCGTTCACTGTGTCTACAGATTAACCAATCAGGGCTGGCCCAGTGCCGCATGACACATAACCCCTGGTCGGTGAAACGACCCGGAGGCGGTGGTTAAAAAAATATGCCTACACAGTGCGCCGACCCGGAGGCGGTGGAAATGAGTAGGTGCTATTTCGCACTCATTGCTGCGTTCATCTTGTTCCGATCTCTTTCAAAATGCACATGAAGGAACAGGCTAGATGATGAATGAATAATGTTGATGTGCTTCGGTCATTTTACACCGACGCTACTCGGTCCAACAGTCCAGCCATTTTTGTACCATTTTAAAAAGCAGTTATATGATAAATAAATAAAAGAAGATAACCTGTGTTTTAGTTTATAATAGTTTTAGACATGATAAAGCATAGTTTAAACTAAACTTTAATGCCAAATATTGCTATATTTAAAAATATTTCAGTAATTCAAGTATAATTTAAGGTACTAGATATTGAACAAAAAATATTAGCAGAAAGCGAATTGAAATCAGGTGCAATTGTCAGAAAAGCTAAAGGATTCTATTAGGAATACTATTCCAATAATACATAACCATAATTCTAACTAGAATTAGAGAATTTCATTATAATAAAATCGGCACTCTAAAACGCCTGTCAGTGAATCGTCCTAAATTGGATTGCACAGTGTGGGTGAAGAAATACAAAATGACGTCCACTGTAGACAGTTTATTGAACCAATCATCAGCCGTTCGCCCTTTTCAGTAGCTGGTGACGTTTTCCAATGACAAATTGTATGAAGAGCGCCTTCTATGTTTTTATCGTTCATCGCCTACCTATCTATTTGAAATCTAAATATTGTACACCAAAAATATGTTTCCTTGTATCCACGAAAGAGTGATGTCTCCCCGGGGCCTGAGGGGTGCATTTAAGGAGGGTGGGGAGGGGAAATAACTCTTCTAGTAAAGCTCAGAGCTTGGGGTGTCGTTTTTATCAATCAGACGAGATTTCGAGTGGTAGCTACCAAGTTTTGTATATGTGCGTAATAGGACTTTTAAAGGTAAAAGTCGTTCACTACAGTACATTCACAGCTTCAGATTCAGATTATTTTTTATTGAATATAAATAAATAAATTATCATAATCAACGTCAAAATTATACCTTCTTATAACTACAAGTCAATTTTTTATATAAAAAAGGCTAGTATTTAATCGCACATGAAAAATACTGATTTGAACAGCAAAAAACGATCAACAAAACTCTTTTTATGTTTTAAATATTTTATGGATACTTAAGTTTAAGTTTTAAGTATGTTTTGTTGTTCTTAAATGTTCAACCTAACACGAAGGATAAAGGGGGCTTCGCTTCGCTAACCCCCTTCACCCTTCACCTAAGCTAACGCAGCATTTTGCCCTGATATTTGGTGTGCAAATCAGTATTTTTGATGTGCAGTTATATGAGTGACAGAAAACAATATGTGGATTACGAGGGATACCGGTCAGATCCATACTTTACTAGGTCAGGGGTTAGTCAGGGAAGTACTTTAGGGCCGTTAAAATTCACGATAATGATAAACGACTTACCTAGACAGGTAAAAAGCGCACGTTGTTTATTGTTTGCGGATGACCTTAAGCTGTCCTTGGCGGTGGGTTGAGACGATGACTGCGAAAAACTACAGGAAGATATAGACCGGGTAGTGAGGTGGAGTGACAAGAATAGGTTAGAATTTAATGTCTCCAAATGCGCATTAATATCGTTCACAAGAAAAAAACATCCCGTCCAGCGTGAGTACAAAGTAAATGACAAACAAATGCGGAGAGTAAACGACGTCAAGGACCTGGGAGTAAGGTTGACTGCAGACCTGAATTATAGATTGCACATTGAGGGTATTTGTAAGAAGGCATATCGGAATCTTGGTTTCATTTTGCGTACGGGACGTACTTTTAAAGGGACATCTGCTTTAAAAACATTATATAATACACTGGTTAGGTCACAGCTAGAATCAAATGCAATGATATGGGCACCACATGAAACAAAATATCGTCTCATGTTGGAGCGGATACAGAATAAGTTTGTAAGATATTTGTACCTGCGGCAGTAGGGAGTATATCCATTCTACCCGTTAAATTATCCCACACTTTTTATATTGGGTATGGTAAGCTACAACGAGCTCAGAGTTAGAAGGGATGTAGCCCTTGTATCATATGTTTATAAGGTGCTGGTAGGGAGAACTTGTAATCCCGTATTGCTAGGCGAGGTAAGCCTGTGTGTCCCAGACGGGTACGTGACGCGCCGCCGCCGGCCGCCGCTGCTGCTGGAGCGATGCGCGCGCACTAACTTGCTGACGCACGCGCCGCTCGCGCGGGCTATCCGGATTCTGAACTTTATATCTGAGTCTGTTGATATTTTCGGGGTTGCCCTGTCTGAGTTTACAAGAACAGCACTATTTGTTATTTGTTATATGGAAGATAGGATAAGGTAATATAGGTACTTAGGTAGATTATAAGTAGTCGTGTAGTATTAGTATTTACCGCATTAGGTCTAAGCCTGTAATGGTAGATATTTATGATAAATAAATAAATAAATAAATAAATATTTTCCTAAAAAACGACTACACCGTTTCTGAAGGTGGGCCTCGGGGTTAAGAAGAAACGGCAAGAAACTCCCCCATATCTTCTTTTTTTTTAAAGTGACTTCACAGCAGGTACTACTGGTTTCGGTCTAAGGAAATTCGCCGGCGAGTGATAGACTTGATCCATCGCCCCTCGTCGAATTTCTGTGCGCTGAGATGGTATGGACCATGCAGTTTTATCATCCAATTATTCCTTAATACTATAATAGGACTTTCTTATCAGCTCATTTTTAACATAGTTTTTGAACCTCTTTTCAGGAAGGATCAATGATTCCTGTGGTATTTTATTGTAAAAGCGAATACAGTGCCCCATGAATGATGTGCCTACTTTATTAGTCTAAATAATGGTAGTGCTAACCTATTTCTATTTCTATTGTATGGCTATCACCTACGAAGCAGGGCAAAGAAACAGGAAACGCTTTTAAAATCTAATTTACGCACAGTTAGGCCCAGATGCACAAAGGACAACTCAGTTTGACTGAAAATCAAAGTAATGCTGACACCGTCTTTCTCGGGAACTGTTAGCGCCTGTATGATAACTTAAGACGTTGAGTTTTGTCAAATGCCTATTTTTAAGTTCAAGTTCAAGTTCAAAGATTTTTTATTCATAATAGCATAAAAATTGATACATAATGAACGTCATAACGTAACCAAGCAAGCATAATAAAACATTAAGTAGGTGCCTAATTATTAGTAATATATAGGGTGCAATGAACTGGTTTAATGCCAGATGTCGGTGTCTTGTAAAAAGTCATTAATTTTGTAGTAGGCATTTGTGCACAAAGTGTGCTTTACACATTTTTTGAATCAAGCTTCAGTTAAGTTTTGTATTTCTTGCGGTTTTTTTTTATTCAGTATCCCATAAAAGAACTACTAACTTTAAGTTTCAACATTGGAAAAGAAAGTTTATGTTTATTTCTAGTTTGCACATTTTGGCGGCTATCAATGGTTTTAAAGCTACTGATGTTTTTCCTCACACACATTATGTTTTCATAGATGTATTGACTTGCAACTGTTAGGATGTTTATTTCTTTGAAGAAATCTCTCAGAGACCCTCTACTACCTAGCTTATAAATAAATCAGATCGCTCTCTTCTGCAAAATGAAGATGGTCTCAATGTCAGCAGCCCGCCCCCATAGTAGTATGCCGTAGGAAATAATGCTATGGAAATAACTAAAATATACAAGCCTAGCAGTTACAACGTCAGTAAATTCCCTGATTCTTTTAACCGCATATGCTGCGGAGCTAAGTCTTATGTGCTAATTGTACAATATGGGGACCCCACTGTAGTTTGGCATCAATAGTAATGCCGAGAAATACAGTTTCATCTACTAGTTTTAGTTTGTCTTTCCCCAATACAATTGGGGAAAGACAAGCTCAACTCAACTTGCCTTACATTAGGTAAAGTGAATTTTATGCACTTTGTCTTTTTTGAATTCAAAAGCAAGTTATTGGCAGTAAACCGGTGTAGTACTCGCAAGAGAGCATTATTTATTTCCTGAAAGTAATTTTCCTGTCTCCTAATTTAAAAAAATTGTGACGTGTCATCTGCAAATAATACTATCTCTGACATGTTTTGGATTTTGGAAAGGAACAGACCCAGAAAAGATCCCTGTGGGACTCCCATCTTCACCTGAGAACCCAACGATTTTGTCCCATTAATTTCTGATTTTTGAACCCTCCCTTCTAAGTACGATCTCATAAGCTTAGAGATAAGCCTTTTATGCCGTAGTGTTTTAGCTTTAAGAGCAAAGTTTCATGGTCTACACAGTCAAATGCCGTGGAGGTCCCTACGATCTTCCCACGCATTAAAAATTTGTTACATGACCCCAGCACCTGTTGTCGACCGCCCTTTTGTAAATACAAACTGCTGGCTATGGAGTATTTAGATGGGTATTAAAGTTTTCCAACTGATATTGTAGTTCAGCCATGGCTAGCTCATGTTCTATTTTGCTGGTAAGTAGTTCCTTCTGACACTCAGACACTTCAGCAACTAAGTGAATTTTTTGTCTGTGCACTGGTATACATTTCATGCTCTTACGGCTTTGTTTCACAAGTCTTTGTACTTTCTGGATATATTTCCTAGTTTTAACATATTTTCTTATCTGATTTTCGTAATTCGTAATTCTTTATTGCACTCACATGACTGAAAAAATAGCTTATGATATAAAAGAAGTGTACAAAGGCGAGCTTATCTCTAAATAAGAGATTTCTTCCAGCAAACCATGTTGGATAGGAGACGGAGATGATAGGTAAGGGAAAGAATTGCGCGTACAATTAAGACTATATTCTAATATAATACATATTACACATACATAAAACCCTATTGCTAAGAAATATAGACTACATACACAGTTACATAAATACAGCATATCAATAAATATCTTACAAATATACTAATACTAATACATTATATAGCTAAATAGAAAGTGGAAAGTGGAAATATTATTTGCACAGTTCAATTTCACGGCACGGCATAATGTTTGAAAAGTCTAATTTTTGTCAATTGTCAATTGTAAGACGGGTTGGTTTCCGCAACTCGACGACGAAAGCGCCTATTTTGAGTGTGGGTGGGAATGCGACATCATTCGAGCCAACCCAACTCCTCCAGGAACGCCAGCAGGCCCTTTACGATACCGACTATCCCTGGAAGGTCCCTCGATTGACCGAGGTGTTTAGCCCTGTAGTCCGCTACCCCTGTGCACTCCATGAGGACGTGAGCAGCCGTTTCTTCTGCCTCCAAGCAGGCTCTGCAAAGGGGGCTGTCGGTAACACCTAGGACATATAGATGTTTATTAAAGAAACCATGGCCAGTAAGTGCTGCAGTCACCAGTCGCATGCGCGGCCTACTAAGTCGAAGCAAGGTCTTAGCCAGCCTAGCGCTAGGGGACGGCAAGGCCAGCTTAGCCTGCCTGCACTCCTCATGGTTTGTCCAAAGAGTGGCATGATCATTCCTGGTCGACTCTCTCAGAAATGTGCGTAGCATCTTGAAGGGAAGAGGGATGATAGGTTCGGGACCATACGCTGTCAAGCTAGATCCTTTACGCGCCAACTCATCCGCTGCATCGTTACCTCTTGATCCGCTGTGTCCTTTTATCCATTGAAGGATTACGCGGTTATGTTGACATACCTCCATTAGTCGTTTGTGACACTCGTAGATTAGCCCTGAGTTAATAGTGTTGCTATTTAGGGCTTGTAAGACGGCCATGCTATCCGAGAGTATTCGAATGGAGGAATCTCATACCTTTCTCGATGCTATGGCATTAGTGGCCGAGATGATGCCCATGCATTCAGCTTGAAAGACAGTATTATGGGCACATAGTGGAATGGCTATCTTGATGTTTAGGTCCTCCGAGAAGGTGCCTGAACCAGTGCCTGCTTCAGTTTTTGAACCATCGGTAAAAATTCTGAGCTCTTTAACTTCGAGCCCCTCAACCCGATGGTCTTCATGTATCTGTATATTGTATTTTTTGTCAAAAACAAATTGTTTAGGGATTCTGTCACTGCAAGCCATAGAGATGGGAATTTTTTTGTAAACTTCCCCTAGGATGGCGGTGTGTGAGGTGTTGTTTTTCCTCCAAAGTCCTAAGGTGTTGAGTCTCACCGCAGATGACGCGGCCTCCTGCTTAATATACAGCTGGAGTGGCGGAAGACACAGCATGGCCTCCATTGCTGCTGTTGGAGTAGTTCTCATACTACCTGTGATAGCCATGCAGGCCAGCCTTTGGAAGCTTTGGAGTTTGCTTACCATTGTGGTTAGTTTGGTCCTGGTCCACCACACCACAGCTCCGTAGCAGACAAGAGGACGGATCACCGTCACGTACAGCCAAAGAATGATGTTGGGAGAATGTCCCCACTTTTTCCCCCCCCATTCTCCGACACTGCCAGAAAGCAATACTCGCCTTCTTTAGTTTGTTGTCAATGTGGCTACTCCAGTTGAGCTTGCTGTCCAAGGTTATGCCCAGGTACTTCACCTCAGTTGCTAGCTGGAGTTCCGTTCCAAAGAGCTTAGGTAGGGTATACCTACCAAAAGCCCTATTGTTAGTGAACATGACCATTTCCGTTTTTGTTGGGTTAACCGCCAGGTCATATTTTAGACACCAGCGCTCCACGATGCGAAGAGCTGTTTGTTTAAGGTTGCACACTGTGTTCGCAAATTTACCTGTGATGAGGATTACCAAATCGTCGGCGTATCCTACGGTGTAGTATCCATTAGCGTTAAGCTTGGTAATCAGGTCGTTAATGACCAGATTCCACAGAAGCGGGGAGAGCACTCCTCCCTGCGGGCATCCCCGCACTACCTCCGCCGACAGGGACTCACCAGCTAGACGCACGATACGTTTATTAAGCATGTTTGTGACCCAGTTGTTTACAGCTGTTGATACTCCATGCCTTGTTAGAGATGCACTTATACTGCTATGCTGCGTCTTGTCAAAGGCACCTTCTATATCAATAAAAGTTCCAAGACAGATGCATTTGTTTTGAATCGCCTCTTCAATTGTGGATACAACTGCATGGAGAGCCGATTCAGTAGACTTACCCAAACTATATGCATGCTGATTCTTGTGTAAGGGTATATGTTTTAACGCTCCATCTCTCAGGTGTCTCTCGCACAAACGTTCGAGAGTCTTAAGCAAGAACGAGGTGAGACTAATCGGCCTGAAAGATTTAGCGTTAGTGTAGTCGCTCCTTCCTGGCTTCGGTATGAAAATTACGTTTACTACTCTCCACCTTTTGGGAACGTATCCGAATCTAAGACATGCTTTCATGATTCGGACCATTATATTGATGACGGGTTCCCCACCCCACTGTAGAAGTGCTGGGAAGATTCCATCTGGTCCTGCTGATTTAAAAGGTTTAAAGCTATTAATGGCCCATCTCACCTTGTCAGCAGTGATAATATTATTAGTTATGTCTAAGTGGTCGACAGCTTCGAGCAGTCGAACCTCTTCCGGCCACACAATCTCTTGAATAGTTCTACTTCCGGGAAAGTGAGTTTCCAACAAGAGACTGTGTGTTTCTGTGGTGGAAGAGGTATATGTTCCATCGGGTTTTTTCATAATTCATAATTCTTTATTGAACACAGTTATTTAAAAAAGATACATTAAGAGAAAACATATGTACAAAGGCGAGCTTATCTCTAAAAAGAGATTTCTTCCAGCAAACCAAGGCATGACAGGAAATTTTATCAATAAAGGGTAGGCAGTGCACAATATCTAAACAATAATAAAATACATATAAGTAAATTACATATCTATAAAATACGGTAAATAAAATACATACTCGTATATAACAAACTACTAAATACGTATCAATACATACATAAACCTGTACATAAAGTTTACATATAATAATAATATACATACTACAACTATCACAAAAGAGAGAGGAAGTGCTCTTTTACCCGGTTTTTGAAAGCGAAAAGAGTCGGGCTGTCTCTTATCGCACAAGGAAGTGCGTTCCACAGTCGGACCGCCTGCAACCTGAAGGAGTGCTCATATGCGGAAGTGGTATGCCTTGGAGTGGCTAAGAGTGAGACCGTGTGAGATCTCCGTTGCCGATCTCCTGAAAAGAGATACTCAAAGCGGTCTCGAAGGTAGCTGGGGTAGCGCGGATTTTTCAATATATTGAAAATACAAAAAAGAATATGGGAGTCTCGGCGACGACGAATCGGAAGCCACCCCAACTCTTTGCGAAATTGAGAGACGTGGTCGAATTTTTTAAGCGACCCTAGCCTGGAGGTGCCTTGTTGAGCTAGTATTTGCCTTATCCGATTTGCTTGATCAACGGTTTCAATGTCGCTGCAGAATTTCCTCCATGAGTTGCTGCTTTTGAACCGTAGTCGTTTCTTGTACTTGGATTTGGCATCTTTGTAGTTGTCCCAATCCTCATCAGCACTGGTGTTCATCGCCCTGTTTAGCAGTTTTCTGATCTTAGCACGCATCCTATCTAGATCAGGACCCCACTAAGGCTGCCCCTTGATGTTGGTAGGCGCTGGTGTGCTAAGCGGGCAAGTTGAATGGTAGCAGTCTATTGAAGTATTAGTAAAATCTGTTACCTGTTGTTCGATTTGTTCGGGTCCCTCCGGATCTGGTAGAGTCTCAGCCCAAGCAAGTCTTTCACCTAGGATAGCTCTGTACCTGGTTCTGTCAGTCTTGCGTGGGTTTCTCTGAGGGACAGTTGGGGAGAACGCTGCGTTGATCTCGAAGCGTATCCATCGATGATCAGAGCATGACGCCTCGTTGGACACATGCCAGCCCCCAACGTCGTCGGATATGTCCGCCGTTGCCAGGGTAATATCAACGATAGTTCTGCTCCGCTTGGTAACAAAAGTTGGTTCAGAACCTATGTTAAGCACATTAAGGTTTGTAATAAATAGGTATTCAACAAGTGTCTTACCTCTGCTGTTCATATCCGGCATGCCCCACAGTGGATGATGCGCGTTCGAGTCGGCCCCAACGATGAGCTGGAGGCCCGACTTCTCGCAGTGGTCCACCAGCCGGCACAGGTCGTGTGGAGGCGGGTTGTCCTCCGCAGGCATGTAGGCGGAGGCCACCACGAGTTCGCGGCACCTAGCTGTGTCGGGCAGTTGCAGCCTTATGGCACACAGGTCCCTGGAACAGAACTCTGTTAATGGCTGTGCTGGGATGTTGTTAGTAGTTATGATGCACGTTCTAGGGTTATCGTGATCAGTTGTAACGAAAAGCTTACCTCTCAAATTGGCGAGCCCTCGAATGCTACCGTGGTTGATCCACGGCTCCTGGATCAGAGCCACGGCAGTGCTGTTTGCCCCCAACCAGCATCTTAACTGGGCCGTTGCAGTTTGGCTGTGTTGGAGGTTGGCTGGAGGATTTTACAATCGCGGGAGAGGGACGCCATTTTTGGTCAACCCCTCCTCCACCTCCATGACGAGTTCCTCCTCCAGCCGCATGGACAGCTCCTCGCCCTCAGAGGGCACCACTGCTGGTTCTAGCTCATCGCCTTCACCAAGCAGCATGGCATCCCAGTGCGCGTGCCCGTCCTGCGGTTGAGCAGCAGAACTTTCCCCGACTACATCGGAACCTGTTTGCTGCCGCTCTGGAGTGGAACTCTGGGGCATAGCTGTTGTTGATGAGACCCCAATGATGACCAGCTTAGAGCTGGTCTGCGCTACCACCGGTGGTTCCTTAACAAATTTCCCACCGGGTCCCTGAAATTTAAGGTAGACCGAACCACTACCAAAAAGGAGCTGTCTGCCGCTTCCCAGCAGGGTCGGTACCACATCTTCAGGGACGTCTGTAATGAGAAACAGGTTGTCCTGCTGCTCATCCACTTTCTGGAGGAGCCATCGGTCAACCTGTGCCCACTTGTTCATAAAGTGGAGGACTACGCCGACGTCGGGCGCAGACTTCCACTTGCCCCGTTCGTTGGGTATGAGCACCCCACATCGAACCCTGCGGACCATCTCCGATTGGCGTTTCACCACCAACTGTACGTTGGATGGTGTAGACACACCGGAGACACACTCCCGCAGCCAGTTCAGGGAGTACTCGTCCTCCATGAACAGTTTAAGGTGGCCGTCCTCGTAACGAGGCTTGCCACCAAATTTGGGGTTTTCCTTGCTCGGATCCGCCAACGCTTCCCTCAAGATTTTGTCATCAATCTCGTTGAGGATGAGCGTTGACAGATCCTGTGAAATATGACCAGTAGCGACGTCAGTTACGGCGATGTACTGGTCAGACTTCACCTTCTGAGCATGGGTGACCCCAGCTCTGCGCGCTTCCGTGCACTGCTTTTTAGGCTCCACTCGAGGAGAATTACTATCCTCTAGTCGAGCCCTCTTGGCAGCCGCGCGCTCGTTTTTGCCGGATCTCTTGGCAGATTTCAACTTCTTGTTAGAAGTTGGACCACCAGAGAACGCTACGGTAGGTTTAGCCCCGTTTGAGTCTAGGGTTGCCCCTTTGACACCACGGGAGCCGGTCACCTTACCCGCAGCTCCGGCTGTATTAACAGCGGGACCGCTATCGGTCGCCACCGTGGCAGATGGAACCCCATCTACGCAGGCAGCGGCCGATGTGGCAGCCAAACGCTGTTTTTCCTTCCACCGACGATTCGCCTTACGCCCTGGTCCGGTTTGCACCGTATCTGGACGTTTAGTCTATGGGCCCTGCCCTTGCAAAGATTGCTTGGGTGGTTTACCCTTTCGACCAACCGTCGTCCAGGCGCTGGCGAAATGCTCGGCGATGTTTGTCGAATGGCTCCGCGCACCGGGTTGCCCCGTGGCCCTGCCTCTCGACTCGCTTTCGGGCTTTGTGCAGCTAACCTCCACAGTGGAAGCACTACCGGTTTGCACCGGTAGGTCACTGATGGTGGCATTGCGCCCAGTTAAGGCTTGAGGATCTGCCGAGGCAGATTCTCGCACCTGTTTGGAGACGCTTGCGGTTTTCACCGCTGGAAGCGTTCCAGATGGGTTTTTTGACCTGACACGATCCATAGTCAAATGTATAGAGATTCGTCTACTCGATTTCCCACCCTCCACGGAGCCAACACGATTGGGAGCGCCTACTCGCTTGGAACAGCTTTCAGTCGCTAGGAGTACCGAGTAGATATAGGAGTATAGGGCTGGTACTTGGCGCGACATCGGGAGCTCGCTTCTGTGGACGATGGGAACCAAGGTGTCAGCGACATGGTCCCACCGCCGTAGTCACCGAAGCTTACCCCGTCAGCATGGCCCATCCCACTGCTTTGACTGACGCCTTAGCGGACCCTACATCCCTAGCCGTGGCCCTCTGACGGGACACTTGGCCGTTACCCCAACCCGCGGCTACGGGCGAGGCTACCGTTTTGCCTGAAATCCAGGCCAAAGAGGGCGTGTTGCCTTACGAAGCTAAATCCACAGCAACGCTCGGCTCAACCCCCCAGGACCCCTTCATCCTGGCCTACGGTGATCAACTGCGCAGACCACAAGACGCAGGTGAGTGTAGATAGTCTGCCGGGTACACCCACCTTAACCGACAGAACCGGAGGGACTTTTAGCCATCAGCTAGTAAGAGGTCCGGGGACCAGTCTCTAGCCGCTGTTACCAGGGTGCACCAGGAGGAAGCAGAAGTTATGCAGTCGGACGTATCCTTCTATCAGTTCCAAAAGCACCACGCGTCGCTCGCGTGGTGTCTGGGCTCTCCCAATCACCCTTCCACATGACTTCTTCCTTTGACGTCACAGACCATGAGTCAGCTGACGTAATAAGCACTTTTTCCGCCAGTTTTTTTTAGTTAGACGTGATTTTACAGCTGCACCGAATTTTAAAGTTCTCTGGCGAGCTGCGATGTATTTTTATTTCTTCTATTAGTAAATCTAAAAACTGAGTTTTGTGCATGGATTACAGACACCTGAACAAACACTAATATTTGATAGGATGTGGAATGCTCCAATTTTCTATATTAGCTACTAAAAATGAGATCATGGTTCGTTTATTGGTACATATACTTTCTCAATATCCCGGTATGTATGTAAATGTGTATATTTATTGAATTGCAAATGTAGGCACACAATGTGCATTCGTGCTGTCAACTTATACGAGACCACCATGGCCTATCCATTGTGTACAGTAATGTTGGTATTGACAGTATTGGCTTTGAGTTTTTTATGTATTAGGGTCAAATTAAAAGCATCAAGCGAGACATATAGGTCCGACTGCATAACTTCTGCTTCCTTCTCCTTCTTCTTCTGCATCACTTCAGCACCCCCACACTAGGAGGTAGTCGCTCAGAACACCCTATTATTATTGAAAAGTCTAATAATATATTCACATATACTTAGTGAACGTCATTTGTTTGCCTCTTCTTTAATTTGGACCACTGTGGGAGAAGGATTGATTTTTAGATCTCTAACAATTGGTTGTGATTAACTGGTACAAATATTACAATATGAATTATTTTATCTACCCACATATCATAATCCCTCTATGAAGCATTGAAAAGCCGCAAATTACGACCAGCTTCAAGACGAACTGTTTTGTCACGCCCACGCCCGCCTGCGTGCCGCCCCTAGTTTGTCTGTGAAATTGGTACTAATGAACAAGCTAAACAAGTATCAATGACATAATTCCGGTCGAACATGCGGTTACTGAACATATCAAAGAGATCTTATGATATGTGTGTAGATAAACTAGTGTATGTAACTGTACATAATTAGGCATTCAAACTCTCGGGTGATATTATTATGAAACTCGCCATAGGCTCGTTTCATAAACCCACTCTCGAGTATTAATGCCCTCTATTATGTAGCAGTCACATAAACTCTTATAAAACATAAAAAGTGTTTTTGCTGTGCAAATCAGTATTTTTGATGTGCGATTATTGCGACAAGCCCAGACTAAATAACTAAGTTATTAAACTTCTAAACCTAGCTAAGTTTACGTTACCATTTGCAAATAAAAAATACCTCAGAGCTTTTTTTCAAATCAAGCATTATTTTCATGTCGTTTTGTTGTTTATTGTTCGCGTACAAATTATTTGTCATCCGGCCGCCCTCCGTCGCGAAGTTTTTTGCTTGCCCGTACCATGGTTTTATGAGTTTGCGAGTCTGGGTAACTCGATTCAATGTTGTTTGATCGACTTGTTTTTGAGGACTCCAGGGGGCATAATCTGCTAGCTTAGTATTTTATCTGCGTGTTTTCATCGCAACGTTGGCCTTTACGAACTAAGGTCTATGTAAAGTGCTACGCTCAGGATTCTATCGTGGAATCCTTCGCTTCACTCTGGATTCAATGTACCGCCCTCGCCGAATAATATTTTGCTCCCTTTTGACACAAAAACCTATTGTCAGGTTAGAGATTTCTTCACATCATAACCAGGGCATAACAGTGATTCCAAAGTGCTGCCTCCTCAGCCTTCTGCTGTAGTATTAAAAATCTTCTATAGGCACTTCTGAAACCAGCCTTACTATTAAGTAAGCGGATCAGCATCATCATCGTCATCATCAGCGCTTGTCGGCCCACTTAGCAATGTCATCTGACCATCGGGCCGGTATCTGCCCGCTGTTCTCACAATCCACTTTCCTTTCCTACTCTCACAATCCACTTTTCTGTCCTTACGCTCACAGTCCACCTTCCTTTCCTATCTGGGTTTGCTGGTAGACATCTCTTTTATAGAGATAAGCGCGCCTCTTGTACAGATGTCTTTCTTTGTATATCTCTGTATGTTTATTTTGTGCAATAAAGTATTCATTCATTCATTCTCTGCCCTGTTCGCGGCCGCCACTCTGCAGCCAGTAAGCGGATAAGGTTTCAAAATAGATCTTCGACTTTTCGTGGTAAGGTGATGCTGCAGGTATTTGTATGGATTTGTGTCGTATTAACCAGCGCTATTCGTTGCATTGTCTGAAATATATCGGTCTCAGCTTGTGCTATGGTTTTATGAAGCAGTATTTTTTGCACGAAAGAGTTTAATTTGATGGATATTCGAGTGTTTAGTGAGACTGATACTGTTTGTTGTTATACAGTTTGTAACAGAATGTCGTACTAGTCAAATTTCAAGGAATGTTATTCTGAACAACTATAAATATGAAGCCTAGATTTGGTCATATCAACTTTATGTTTACTTACATACTGTATGGGGTTAATCTGGCTCAACACAGACCTTGCTGTTGATAGTTTTGTAATTATTTATTCCTTCTTATTAATTATGATATAATGATATTATAAAATTTGTATTAGTCAAGCAGAAGCTTGACTAATAATTTTTAAAAGAGATCTAATAATAAATCTTTGGGAGTTTCTATGCCCTGCTTCTCCCGCAGTGGTCCAATGTAGAGAAGTGACAAAAAATGACGATAACTAAGTATATGTAAATATCTACAGTAATAAAAACATTTGGAATTTTGATTATTTTTATGGAATTTTTCACTCCTCGGTACTTGGTGATGGTGATTTTGAAGCCGTTGGGCTAGTACCTGTGCCGCTCGGTATGGGGAAAGGCGTGGCGCTATGTTTTTAATTTTATTTTGCTACCTGTACGTGCCGCTGCCACCTCATCTGAGGAACTCAGCTAATTTAACAATTAATAAGTTGGCATCCGCACAGATGCGGTCCCGCGGTATAAATCTTTATGAAACTTCTTGGTCCAAAGCCTTCAAATCCAATTGCGACTTACTGTAACTTTTCTTCCGGCGGGACAAAAAAAAACGGCCAAGTGCAAGTCTGACTCGTGCATGAAGGGTTCCGTTCTATCTATCTATTAAAACGGCAAAAACAAACACGTTTGTTGTATGGGAGCTCCCCTTAAATAATTGTTTTATTTTATTTATTTATATTTAAAGTGAATATATGACTAAATATTATGTGAATATTTCAAGCGTTTACCTGTTGCCGTTATCAATATCGATCAAATACGAGAAGGAAAAAAAATGTTGTATGGGAGCCCCCTTAAATATTTATTTTATTCTGTTTTTAGTATTTGTTGTTATAGCGGCGACAGAAATACATCGTCTGTGAATTTTTTTACTGCAGTCCAAACAGTATGACGGATTTGAAAAAATGAGCTGTTATTGGATTTGTAGAGACCATGAGAGTAACATTCTGTATAATTTTAGTTAAAAGACAAATAGACCGCAAAATGTAGTTTCCAAAGTTATTGGTGCGGCTCCTTTCATACCGGATGTATTTAAGAGTTTGTATGTGTTATTAAAAGAAAGTGTCACTCGCAAAGTCTTCAGCTTACAGATCCACTAGTTATTATATTTACATATTGTTAGTAAACATTAAGTTTTGCCTCTTCCCTAAATTGGACCCTGTGGGAGAAGTACGGCGAAGAAAGTCCCACAGATAGCTTAAAATTGGTTGTAAAATTAATTAAAATAAATATTACAATAATTATTATTGTAAATAATATGTAGGAATAAATAATCACAACATTATTAACAGCGAGTCTATGTTGAGCTAGATAAACCCCATGCACTCTTGGCATTTATGTAATCTTGAATATTGTAATGACAACCCGAATGGCCGAGTTGGCAGTGACCCTGCCTACGAAGCCAAGGGTCCCGGGTTCGAGTCCCGGTGGGGACAAATATTTGTTTGATGAGAACGGATGTGTGTACCCTAGTCATGGTTGTTTATCTAAGTATAGTATTTATCTATATAAGTATGTGTATCGTTGTCTAGTACCCAAGATACAGGGAATCCTAGTTTGGGGCTAGATCAATGTGTGTAAATAGTGTCCAAGGTATTATTATTATTATTATTATTAATGTATAAGCTTGTCTTAGAGAGTGAACATACTAAAAGTCCTTTCGTCTTGGTGTAGAGTAGAGCTCGTTAGTAAGTTTCTGGCTCTGAGTTCAGAAGCGTCAATAAGGTTTACCGTTTCCACCTGCGGAACCCTAAATAAAGTGAAAGCGAGCCACATTCGTTTCCTATGAGGCTACAAATCACTTAGCGTGTTTTGTCGCAGGAGACCTTAAGAGGCGATACCTTAAGACGCTTGTCTGGTTGTATGATTTGTGTGCGCCCCCTTAACTGATACAGGGTGGTTTGGTGTTTGTTGGAGCTACTCCCGTCCTCCATTATTCACAGGATGTTTTTCTGCCTTCCCCTTTTTGGATTTGTTGAACACAACATTTTTGTATGTCAGTATATATATATAGACATACATATTTTTAGACTCGCGAAGGTTAGCAATTCTTTCAAGGGTCAGTGCATTCTCTACTACAATAAGTGGTGGTGGTGGTGATAGGTTTTTATTCCTTTTCGAGTAGAAGTTGTTTTTTCACAGAACCGAGTGATTGATAATAATTTAGACTTGATAGCTCCACGCGTTCCTGAGAAAAGGCATCTTAAAGTCTTGACAGACGGACAGACTGACGGGCGGACGGACAACATGGTGATCCTTGTAGGATCCTCATAGGGTTTTTTTTCATTCTATCCAGATCCTCCTACTTGCCGTTTAGATGACCGAAATATTTCATAGGATTTGAACGTTGATATGAAGTGTCAAAGTTCAAAATCGCGGTTTTGAACATTAACACTTAATTAATTGTCAGTTTGAATTCGCGATTTTAGGCAATAAATTTTAATCTTTTACTAATCTCTTGGAATAAACTAGTGGCTCTATGAGCTGTAGACCTCGCTTCTGACACTTTCTTTCAATAACACATACAAACTTATGAATGCACCTGGTTACGTACATGGAGTATGAAAGTAGCCGCACCAATAACTTTGTAAACTACATTTAAATAAATTATATAGCCTGTTACTCTCACGATCGCTACAAATCCAAAGACAACTAATTTGTTAAAATCCGTCAAGCTGCTTAGATTGCTGCGGTTTTTTCAAAATTTAACTCCGCCATATTGAAAAATTTCTAAAATCGAAATCTCCAAAAAAAAACTATTTAATTATCAAACCTGCTCACAAAAATTCACGAGAATCAGTTGAGAAATGCGGCCTGCAGAGGATAACATCCGGACACACATTCGGAAAGACAAAGGCATTTTTGGCCAGTCCTGAAACGGAGACGCACCGCCCGCTCGGTCAAAAAAATTTTTTTTCTGTGCTCCACTACCACAAAAAAGCACTTGTATAAAGAGAAAATTGTATAGGATTTGACGTTTGTTTTGAGGTTATACTATGAAAAGCATTTTTTGTAGTATCTTTGACATAGGTTTTTTTAAATTTCAGTAGAGCTATTTAGCAAACCCGCTGGATTTTAAATTTATATTTTGAAACGTGTTCGCTAACTCCAAATCGATCAATCAGTGGCTCAAGCAGGAATAACTACCAGAGTGAATAAGTGCTCGAATTCGGAAAAAATGAACTTTATGCCATTGTACAGAGTCGCTGACAGTTCGATACGCATACTTTTTCGACGCGTAATTATTCCTGCTCTGCTTCCTATACTGAACGCGATTATTTCCCACGAGCTGTCATTTAAAGCGATGTTTATTTGATTTTGGAAGGAAACGGTCGCTCGAATCTGTTTCTCTTGACTTTTTTTTAGTTACCCTCCACGGTGTCCCACTGCTTGTCAAAGGTCTCACCGGTTCGAGGCCTCACATCTCTAGCTGAAACTTCATCGATACACCTCGGAAGGAGTTTATCCAGGTCTTCCCTCCGTCTCTTCTGGGACTTCCCCTACACCGGTGTCCGTCTGTAGGCATCCATTTTGTGGCATTCGACAGACATGTCCAGCCCACTTCCATTTGGCCGTTCCGTTTTCCAATCTCTTGACACATTCTTTTAAAAATTAATTTAACCAATAATAATAATAATAACTTGGACACTATTTACACACATTGATCTAGCCCCAAACTAGGATTCCCTGATCTTGGGTACTAGACAACGATACACATACTTATATAGCTATATACACAGTAAGTTCATAAGTTCTGTCACACAATAAAAACTTTTGAATTTAGAATGCTGGCCACAAAAAAGTTTATTGAATTCGAATTTCGAATTTTTCATGAAAATAAAAATGTGTACTTTTTAGAATTTTCCTCATTTTTAAATATGGAGTGGACACTTAAAGAAGACCGTGTCGCAGTTATTGCGTTGCATCGTTGCGGTTACGCGCCAATTCATATTTTCGACTTACTGAAAAATTTGTACCATAAAACGATACAATGAAGACTCTAGTGTAGATGACAGGTCAAGAAGTGGTCGCCCTCGCTCTGTTAGGACTCCAGCAGTGATAAAAGTTGCGAAGGCGCGAATTCAAAGAAATCCCATACGTAAGTAGAAACTGTTGGCCATTCAGATGGGGTTAAGCAGGACCACGGTGAAAAGGGTGTTAAATGAAGACTTAGGGCTTAGGGCATATCGAAGAAAAACAGGACATCGTTTGGACGCTCGTTTAATGGACCTGAGACTGAAGAGATGCCGCGCTTTGTTGAAGCGGTACGCGGGAAAAAGGCATCGGGAAATTCTTTTTTCGGATGAAAAAATTTTCACCGTGGAAGAGAGCTACAACAAACAAAATGATAAGGTGTACGCACACAGCAGTGAAGAAGCGAGCAACCGTATTCCGCGTGTCCAACGAGGTCATTTTCCATCCTCGTTCATGGTTTGGTTGGGAGTGTCTTATTGGGGCTTAACTGAGGTACATTTTTGTGAGAAAGGCGTAAAAACGAATGCAGTTGTGTATCAAAATACAGTCCTCAAGAACCTTGTGGAACCTGTTTGTCATACCATGATTAATAACAGGCACTGGGTATTCCAACAAGATTCTGCGCCAGCTCATAGAGCGAAAGGCACACAAGACTGGCTGGCGGCGCGTGAAATCGACTTCATCCGGCACGAAGACTGGCCCTCCTCCAGTCCAGATTTGAGTCCGTTAGATTACAAGATATGGCAACACTTGGAGGAAAAGGCCTGCTCAAAGCCTCATCCTGATTTGGAGTCACTCAAGGCATCCTTGATTAAGGCAGCCGCCGATATTGACATGGACCTCGTTCGTGTTGCGATAGTCGACTGGCCGCGCAGAATAAAGGCCTGTATTCAAAATCGCGGGGGTCATTTTGAATAAACTTTATTACCATAAGAATCTATGTTTTATTAAGTTCATTTTACTATATAAATGTTTACATAAATAATAAACATGTCTAAATTATTTCATATTGCACATGTGACAGAACTTATGACCTGACTATGTATTATGCTTAGATAGCTAAACAGCCCTGACTAGGGTACAAATATCCGTTCTCATCAAACAAATATTTGCCCCCAACGGGACTCGAACCCAGGACCCTTGATAATAACAGCTTCTACACCAATAATTGCGCTCTGATTAATTCTGTAAAACGCTTATTTGAAATAAGCAAATATTCTACAAAACAATTTGACAGGAATTGCGATAAAACATTGTTGATGTGTGATTTAGAGAATAGAGCTACGGAATATGTCAAGTAAAGTTTTTGAATATTTTAAGTGTTTTAACCATCTCAATAGCCATAAAAAAACATGGCGGCCAGCCACGTTACTGATTTCTTTTTCATTTTCTTAGTCAGTCAACCAATCAAGTGTGAGATACCAGAGAGAAGGTACGTTTATCCTCTATTTCCGGTCAGTATTGCCAGTAAAAAAAAGTGGGTAGTAGTAATTATTTTATAAAAATCAATATTATTCCAAGTCCATACTAGGTGTGCATGTGCGAGTGAATGGTAGGTAAATTTAAATTTAATGCAAGTCCATACTAGGTGTTCATACGCGAGCGGACAGGTTAAGTTTATTTGCCACATGTCACTAATTCTAGAACAGAGATCACCCTGTACCCAAAATAGCTACCACGATCGACTCCTTTTAACCGAGGAACAGTATTACATGAATATTTATAGTGAAACAGACCCCTCACCTTAGAGCTTAGAATTTATACCGCGGGAACCCACGCCGACTTATTGGGGTCCCGTAGGAAAAAATATGGCGGTTTGCGCTAATACGGATTTGTGGGTTTGATGGGAGAAGGGTTGTTTGGTGACAATTTTGTTTTGATAGTGACAATAGCTGTAGCTGTGGCGATGGGCCAGCCCCCTGCGAGGCGAAACGGAGTGTTTGATTACTGAAGCTGGCGAAACGGGGGCACAGCTGCGCCTATGCCACCACGTATGGGAAAATTCGTGATAAATAAACATACAGACTAACAAAAAATATATAAGGCACATAAATCGCTTCTGGCCCCACACTAGGATACCCTGTGTCTTGGGAACCAGAATCACACACATATAAACTTCCAAAAAAAAAAAAAAAAAACAGCCGGTGTTCGAACCCTCTTGCATGGTAATCAGAGCCACTACCACAGCGCCACAGAGGTCAATTGATACGCTATATTTGTTTTGTAGTTAATCTTTTTTTTTTTTCATATTTTATCATACTACCTTACAAACTTCTTTCTAAATACTCCATGTTGTTTTAAAATAACATACTTACATACATAGCGTCACGCCGTATGTCATACGGGCTGGCAGAGGCACAAATGTGGCCACTTTGTGCCAGTTATTCAATACACCATTTTGCATGACAGGGGGCTAGCCCATCGCCGCAGCTATGGAGTAATGAATGTTTCCTCACGACGTTTTCCATCACCGTTAGAACGTCCGTATATTGTACTTAAATTAAATTAATGTACCAATGAGATGGTGAATGGTTAGAAATCGAACCTGCATCTCCTATATGAGAAGCAAGCGTGAAACCCATTAGAACAAGGAGCTCTCTTTAAAATAGTGCGTTGAACAACTTTAATTTGTTTTTATCTACACACGTATCATAACCCTCTTTACTGCGTTCAAAAACCGCACGTTACGATCAGCATTATATTAAACTACTTGGTAAAAACTCGTTTCGTATCTGGAAAACTACACATTATGGTCATTATGTGTAGTTTTTCTACATATAATGACATTCAAATTTCGAACGCCGACGCCTGCCTGCGTGCCGTCCCTAGTTTGTTTGTGAAGTTGGTACTGACATTCAAATTTCGAACGCCGACGCCCGTCTGCGTGAAGTTGGTACTACAGAACAAGCTAAACAACTGCAGAGCCACAATGCCGGTCAAACAAATATCACTCTCGAGTTTTAACGCCCTCCATTATGTAGCAGTCACATAAACTACTATTATACTGTTAAATACCTATCGCTTATTATGATTTTCATGAAAACATGGCACTATGATTGTGGCTCTGCCTACAATGCGAGAGGTCCCGATTTCGAAGAAGAAGGAAACCCCAGGTTGGATGTTTATATGTTTGATGTCTTTGTTTCTGGTTTCCACGATACAGGGTATCTTAGTGTGGGGTCAGAAGCAATGTGTGTGCCTGTATATATAAATGTTTATGTAACAAATGCTCACCGTGTTCCTACAAAAAATGTTACCTCCAGACAAACGTCAAATCTTATAAATTTTTGCCTTTTAAGCAAGTGTTGAACAGGAGTTTGTTTTTTTGTACAAAATAATCGTTCTTTTAAGGGTTTTCTTCTTAAGCTGTTGGCTCTGATAGAGAGACCTTCCATACGAGAAAATGAAATGTATAGTCACACCCCCTGGGCTCTAATAAATAAACTTTGTAGGGAAACTCGCGTGCCACTTTTTTTCTGACGAACTGTACTTTGACGGCCAATAAATATGTGAGATCTAAATACTTGAGGCAAAGGATCACAACATAAAACAAAGGCATCAATAAAGAACTGATATCACTTTACTACACATAACAGTTCTCATTAGTTTTCAAGTAATCCCTCATTTAGCAAACATTGTCGAGTAGTTTCGTTGGCCGCCATGACACTTCGATGTTTTATCGCCATATAAAAATTACATCTATCGGGTGAGCCAACGGGGGAATCTGTGGGGCTCCGACACCCGAGCCAACAGGAAAGAAAATAAAAAAGAATAGAACAGAAGTGATACGAAAATAAAATTAAGCTTTTTTAGAATCCATTCACTCCACTATCAAGTCACCTACAGATTCTATTTTTGAGTTAACGTTTATTGAGTATTTTATTAAGATTCTCACTGAACGAAAACGCGATTGGAGGAAATTTTCTAGATATAATTTAATTACGAAAAGACCTATAATTGTATAATTTTTTCCTGTAATTCTAAAAAATTTCATTGCGGAATTGCAATCAAATTGTGGATATTAAGTATTTGAAAACTCTCCTTGAAAATATTTTTGATAAAATAGCGTAGTTTATTTACAAATATTTTTTATGTGGTTTGGCGCTACGTTATTTTAGTTTGAGTCGAGCGCAGAATTTGCGATCTCTTTTCTTTATATGGAAGTAATTAACGCTGTCACTTTTGTATACATTCATATTCCTTTTATATATATTTTAAATTAGCTCCGTAGTCTAATGGGTTTCACGCTTGCTTCTCACACAGGGGATGCGGGTTCGATTCCTGACCATGTACCAATAAAATAATTTATTTATCTTAAGTACATTACAGGGACGTTCTTAAGGTGATGGAAAACATCGTAAGGAAACCTTCATTACTCCATAGCTGCGGCGATGGGCTAGCTCCCCTGTCACGAAAAATGGAGTATTGAATAACTGGCTCAAAATGGGCTCAATTGTGCCTCTGCCACGCCGTATGGGAAAAGGCGTGACGCTATGTTATGTGTGGTTATATTTTTTTCGTATCAACTTAAGTCATCAAAACAGCAGCACAATGCTAATGAAGAAACATTCCACAGACTGCAGACGCGTTCCACGGAACATTTACTCCTAATGTTCGCGAGAAGCTTGACTCCGACAAAAGGTGACCCCGTATAGAGTTCATTGTTGCATTTTTATCGGCGAATGTCGAGGAAGCGAGAGTTGCATGCCAGGTTCATAGCAAGAGCACAGGACAGGTCTTTAGTCTCTGCCGACTCCACTTCCGGGGCAAGGCGTGAGCTGATGTGGCGTTCCAACGGCGATGGAAAACATTGTGAGGAAATCTTTACGTTTGCTAAGGGGACGTCCATTAACTACGTGTGATGTTTAGGGGAGGGTGACTGTCTTGGCGAATCTTTTGGCTGTTTCTCTGCGTTTTTCCTTATTTTTTTTTACCTAAACCTCCTCCGGACTGAGGAGAATAAATGTGCATAGGAATTATTCAAACTGCTCCGGACATTTTAGAGATTAGTAAGACTAACGTACAGCGATTCATATATTATTTTTTATGTGGGTCAAATTTTACTTTTGTTTTATTTTTTATTATACATTTTTTCATGTAGTTTCCATTCACCTACGATGTTTTTAAACACACAAACTGAAGAAAAGGTATTTTTTCATAACATATATTTTTTCAGGATTTGGGAAGCTGGACATTTTACCGAATTTGACGTAACCTAGCGTCTAAAGTGTAAAGGCTAGGCCGTGTGTAAAAGATAAATTATATATATTGTAGTATATAAAATTACGATTTATCTGTCACAAAGGATTTATCAGGACTTTATGGAACAGGGGGGTCACCACAATCTTTTTCCGATTCAAATTACGAACAAAACAAGAACATCACCATGGCAAACATTTCCATTCCAATTCGACTTTATTTACAAAATTCCAAGACTTGTATTAAGACGGTCACGGCAGTTTTGCGGATTAAATTAGGTTCCTAATCTGAATCGGCATAAGACGTTGAGGTAACCCCCCAGGAGGGTTACCACAACCTTTTAGCGATTCAGATTCGGTTCAATTCGTGAACATCGCCATGGCAACCATTCCATTCCGATACGCCAATTTCACTTTATATATCATGCAAACCCTACCCAAAGCAAGTCCTCATAACTTTAGGATTTAGCGGTGACAAAAAGTTATACTGAATTTCATTATATCACAATATCACTCTAGGGACTAAATTGTTTTTCAGTACTCATAGTTTTTATTGCTATGGCCTTAAAATCTTATATGGCGCCCCGGGGGTGGCGGGGGCGGAGGGGGAGCATTGCACCGAATTTGTTAATGTAACTCATATTACATTTAAAAAAAACCCGTAATTGTTGCAAGACGCTGCAACTGGACTAATGGAATAATAATAATAATGTTTTTTTTATGACAGTTAATAATACCTCACTAATGTATAAAAAATACATTTCACATTCATTTACTGTAATAAAATGGTGTTTTTAGTAGCCTAGCTTTTTATATTTTCTCGCAGGAGGTGCGAAATGTAGGGTATACTCCTCGAGGATTGAGCTATTTTGTCTTGGGCACGCTTGAATCCCTCACTGCACTCAGGACGCTTAATGGAGTCCTTCGCTACGTTTAGGATTCAATATCGCGCACGTGATATAAAACAGTGCTTTACCCTGCATAAAAATATATAAAATAAAATGCCATTTATATTATGCAAAAAAACTTAATTTGAAATATTTATTTTATCGTATGCATTTGCTCCTTATGAAAAATATCATTTATAAAATATATGCAATCCCTCCATCTACTAGCACTGAGCCAGCATGGTGGAGTATGGCTTGATCTTACTCGCATCCGGGTAAGGCCTGTGCCCCTCATCGGGGACATTAATGGGCTACATTTATTGATTATTTTAAGTATTTATTGCAATTTAGTATTTATTATTATTATTATTATTATTATTTATTATTCTACGAGAACCCCTTTTTCGGTTCCAGAGAAAGCCACCTGTCCAGGTCTTGGGCTGTGTTTTTTTTTTGGACACTATTTACACACATTGATCTAGCCCCAAACTAGAATGCCCTGTATATTGGGTACTTGACAACGATACACATACTTATATCGATAAATATAATACTTAGATAAATAAACAACCATGACTAGGGTACAAACATCGGTTCCCATCAAAAAATATTTGCCCTCTTTGCCAACGTTGTGGCAACCTACGGGAGACGGAATAAAAGGCTTGGAATATGCTCAGTTACAGTCTAGTTTTATTTAACAAATAACTTTTCTTATATATAAATCGTCCTCGATAATCATCATGTACCAAAACCGGTAAGTGATGTCGATTTTCTGTGTCAGCCAATAACTTATCTCGACGATACTTTAGTCCGTGATGATAAGGGATGGCTGGCACACCCTCACCGGGACTCGAACCCGGGACCCTTGGCTTCGTAGGCAGGGTCACTGCCGACTCGGCCATTCGGGTCGTCATCCACTCATTGCCTGTCGTCTCTTGTATCACCGCGCCATCTTTTGTCAGGTCACGTAACCCCTTCGTACATAATCTACTATTATCTACACACGTATCATAAACCCTGTTTACTGCGTTCAAAAACCGCACGTTACGATCAGCATTATGTTAAACTACTTGGTAAAAACTCGTTTCGTATCTGGAAAACTACACATAATGGTCATTATGTGTAGTTTTTCTACATATAATGACATTCAAATTTCGAACGCCGACGCCCACCCGCGTGCCTTCCCTAGTTTGTTTGTGAAGTTGGTACTGACATTCAAATTTCGAACGCCGACGCCCGCCTGCGAGAAGTTGGTACTACAGAACAAGCTAAACAATTGCAGAGCCACAATGCCGGTCAAACATGCGGTTCCTGAACACATCAAAGAGAGCTTATGATATGTGTGTAGATAAACTAGTGTATGTAACTGTACATAATTAGGCATTATCCAGCAGTCACATAAACTGCTATTATCTACACACGTATCATAAACCACGTTAAGACCAGCATAATGTAAAACTATTTGTTAAAAACTCATTTCTTATCTAAAAATTTGTACATTATGACTATAATGTACCAAAATTTGTCAAATTATGACATTCAAATTTCGAACGCCGACGCCCGCGCGCTTGCCGCCCCTAGATCTGTGAAGTTGGTACTACAGAACAAGCTAAACAACTCAATGCCACAATGCCGGTCAAATATGCGATTCCTGAACACATCAAAGAGAGCAGATATGTGTGTAGATAAAGTTGTGTATGTAACTGTACATAATTAGGCATTAAAACTCTCGAGTGATATTATTATGATTTCTTAAAACCACTCTCGAGTATTAATGCCGTCCATTATGTAGCAGTCACATAAACTACTATTATCTACACACGTATCATAAACCCTCTTTACTGCGTCCAAAAACCGCACGTTACGATCAGCATAATGTTAAACTACTTTGTTAAAACCCATTTCTTATCTAAATATTGAACATTATGACCATAATGTGTAATTTTTCTACATATTATGACATTCAAATTTCGAACGCTGACCCCCGCCTGCGTGCCGCCCCTAGTTTGTCTGTGAAGTTGGTACTACAGAACAAGCTAAACAACTTAATGCCACAATGCCGGTCAAATGTGCAGTTCCTGAACACATCAAAGAGAGCTTATGATATGTTTGTAGATAAACTTGTGTATGTAACTGTACATAATTAGGCATTAAAACTCTCGAGTGATATTATTATGTTTTCATAAACCCACTCTCGAGTATTAATGCCCTCCATTATGTAGCAGTCACATAAGCTGCTATTATTTACCTAAAACCAAGACTTGTTTTGACATGGTCATGGTTATAATGCGGATCAGTTTAGGTTCCTAAACTGGATCTGCATAAAAGGCTGTGGCAAGCCATGAACATAAGATAGTCTACCTAGGTGTACCTAGACTACAAAGGTGGCGTTTTGTTGTGGTTTCATCTCTGCTAATGCCTGTTTTTAATCTAGCCTAGCCCGCGGGACGTCATTGTGTTGACGGACACCGCCGTCCCTTTGTACTGAATCCATAGACCTAGGCATGGACGAATAAAACTAGAGGACATACAACCGTAGTACTTTGAAGCGTAATTCGATTTTTAGTTTAAATGTATATTGCTAGATAGAGCTACTAGTTCAAAAGTTCTTTCTAGTATAGGTAGTATCGTGGTGGCGCGCATAATTTAGGAAAGATGGCGGTATAAGCGTTAATTTCCTAAGGCTTACGCTTACACCATCTCTGATTTTTCGTCGATATTACTGTGGATTATACTACGCCGTCACCCTAAGCACCCAGCATCTATTGCATGGTACAGAGACATCTAGAAATAATACAGGATTTTAGCTTTCTAGCATGGTACGTTTTTTTGTATGACGTTGTCAGTCCTCTAGTCTTATTCGTCCATGACCTAGGTAATGCTGGACACTTCTGTCTGTGTAGACCTAAGTTTACATTGTTTTTAAGAGATTTTCGGAGTGAATCACTTGAGTAATGTTTGCATCATTTCCGTTACACTTTCTAATTTCGAATATACACAATCTAGTTATAAGAAGTTTTACTTCAAATACTTGTACGGTGCTGCACGCGTATTATTATATTTAATGGAGTATTGAATAACGACATAAATGTAGGTGCAACGAATCAAATTAAAATGTCTTTATTACTGTAGATATTCATAGCAAACGTCATTTTTTGCCTCTCCTCCACACTGGACCACTGTGGGAGAGGGAGGACAAAGAAACTCCCACAGATTGATTTTTAGATCTCTTTTAAAAATTGTGTTTCACTACATATTACAAATATAACAATATTAATTGATAATTATTAAGCAGGAATAAATAATTACAAAATTATAAACAGCAAGATCTGTGTTGAGTTAGATTAACCCCATACAGTCCCGTCATTTAAGTAATCTTGAACCTTATAATATCTATTTTGAGACATAGTCGCTTTAACATAGTTTTCAAATTGCTCAAATGGCAATTTAAAAATCTCCAGAGGCAACTTCTTGTACTAGAATGCACTGACCCACGAAAGAATTTGCTAACTTTCGCGAGTTTTTAGTCTGTAATTATTTCTGAGGATAACATTACAGCTATCGCGGAAAATTGTTGATAGTTCTTGCGTACATACATTATATTTTCGAAAATACACACATTTATTTTCTAGCTACAGTTATTATGTCAATTTCTTTAAAAATGTATCTTTAAGAATGTTTTAACTTATAAATTGCTTGAAAAGCTTTTTTCTGTGACATAAAAATAGTTTGAATATCCGCTGCTTTCCTTTCAACTGTACCTGTACTACACCCTGTGGGAAAAAGCTTGACGTCACCTGAATGCGCCAGTTACCTTAGTCTTACTTACGTTTGAATAAATTAAAAAAATACGGGAAATGCCATGTAGGTCGTGCCAAAACGGTTGTATGTAGTATTTAATCGCACAGCAAATATAGTGATTTTAACGGCAAAAAAGGATCACCAAAAATACTTGTATGTTGTTGTACGCAATTCAAAGTTATTATAAAATACCTACTAGTGGCCCTGTGGGCAGTAGAAGTCGCTAACAAGGGGGACTGTGAACCAATTTATAGGTAAGTATTTTAGATTCAATCAAAATCTAATAGTAAAGTAGCCGCACCAATAACTTTGTAAACTACATTTTGCGATTTAAAATACAATATCTATTGACTTTTCACGAAAATAGTTATAGTCTATTTCACTCAATCTCATGGTCTGTATAGATCCTCTTTACTAATCCGTCTCCTACTTCGAGGAGTCCAAACTTGGTATGTTTTGAAAATATTTCTTGGATTTTTAGAAAACAGGCGGCCGAAAGGTAATGGTATAGTATATTTTTACAACCGGCACTTGAAGCCCTTTAATTTGATACCCCACACGATAGGTTTAAGAAAAAGAAAAAAAAACCCATACAAAAAATTAATGACGTCATAACTCCAAGGGGAAAATTAAGAAAAGCTCTCGACAAAAAATATATTTTAATTCAAGGAATACGTGTGCCAAGTTTTGTAAGGATCGCATGAAAACTGTGGCCCCTAGACTGGAGCTGACAGACACGTATAGAGACAGACGAAAGCAAAATCGGCCTCCTATCTTGTCAAAATGGAGCCCTTCGCTCGCTTCGCTCGCTCGGTCAATTATACAGCTGCCATTTGTTAGATTTTCTCTTTTTCTAGTCATTCCCATTCGGCACTTAGACTGAAATACACGATTTTGAACATTTGGGCAAATAAAAAATAATGTAAAAACGACTGCAGTATTTTTGTTGTTCTAACATGTTCAACCTAAGCTACCGCAGTATCTTTGCTGTAAAAATCAGCATATTTCCTGTGCAAATCAGTATAGTTTAGTATTTCCCTTTCCTATCTCTATGGGCTGAAGGGCTCGCAAAACAGAAATATTATAATCACCGTTTGTCTGTAACTGTGATACCTAGAAAGGGTTTTTGTCTGAGGGCCTGCAGTTTTTTTTAATCTTGCCTAATAAGCTGCTCTCATTGTTGTGGGGACGAACGACTTTGCTTCAAGGATCGCAAGTTATTGTGCAGAGGTTTTTGGTCTTGCTGTTCTCTAATGCAGTTGCCTGTTGATTGTTGGTCTCAAAACATTTTTGGAGACATAAACATTTACATACAGGCACATACATTGCTTCTGGCCCCACACTAGGATACCCTGTGTCGTGGGAACCAGAAACAGCGACGTCACACACGTATAAACATCCAAGACCTAAAGAGAAAGAAAGAAAGACAGACTTACACACTTATTACATACAAAAAACACACCTTACAGTAGGTTTTTTTTACCTCCAGCCGGGGATCGAACCCGGGACCTCTCGCATGGTAGGCAGAGCGGCAACCGCTGCACCACAGAGGTCGTCTGGTTGACGAAAAATTTTATCGAAAATTCTAGAATAATTTTGTAGACAATTATTTACAAAATATAGGCAGTCGTTTTACAAATGTATCTATCAATCAATCAATATATATTGAGTCAAAAGTTACATTCAATAATTTACCAAGTTAAAAACATAAAAAAAACGACTTCAAGTTCAAGCCCTATTTCTTCCTCCCCGCTCGGAATACTAATGAAGTCTGTGTACATGAAAAGTCCTCATCAAAACTTTTGCTGCACGAAACTCTTCTACTCTCTCTCTGAGTATCTTTTTGTATTTGTTGATTTTTCCAAAAAGCGCTCAATAAATTTTGATAAAATTTCTACGAAACCATCTCTGGACTTTGAAGTACCAATCAAAATCAAAATCATCAAAATCGGTTCATAATTGACGGAGTAATCGCGGAACAAACACAAAAAACAGACGAATTGAGAACCTCCTCCTTTTTGAAGTAGGTTGAAAATATACAATTACATCCCAAATTCACTAAATGTTCATCAAAATGTACACTCTATTTTATACTAAACTACATAGGGTTGCATCGCTCCGCTCCGCGTCGCCCCGGCACCAGATTGTATTATAAAGCTGTGACCCAACAAATTTAACTTTAGCATTCGGACAGAAGTGACTTCTGTGAAACTACATGGGATCACTAAATTTAGTGAACGTTTTACTTATTTGTTCGTCAAAATTTAATATCTGTAAGCAATAAATTTGTTGCCATTTTATTTCATAGTGCATTTATTTGTTATAACATAACATAACTTTTCCCATACGGGGTGGCAGAGGCACAATTGTGCCCACTTTGAGACATTTACAAAACTCCAATTTCTACATTCCAAATGTCTTTATTACTGTAGATATTTACATATACTTAGCAATCGTCATATTTTGCCACTTCTCTACATTGGACCACTGTGGGAGAAGAAGGGCGTAGAAACTCCCACAGATTGATTTTTAGATCTCTTTTAAAAATTGCTTATGCTTAACATATACAAATATTATTATATAAATTATCATAATTAATAAGCAGGCAATAATAAATAATTACAAAATTATTAACAGCAAGGTCTGTGTTGAGCCAGATTAACCCCATACAGACCCATCATTTAAGTAATCTTGAACATTGTAATATCCCTTTTTCGACAAAACCGCTTTGACATGGTTTTTAAATTGGCAATTTCAAGATCTCCATTTTGCGTGACCGGGGGCTAGCCCATCGCCGCAGCAATGGAGAAAAGGTTTCCTCACGGCGTTTTGCAATGTCGTAAAAATATCCATTAAATATCGGTACACCGTTTGACGCCATTTTTCTCACACGCCTTAAAAGCTAAGTATGTTTAGATCATCAGCTGATTCAAGAGCATATAAAAACCCCTTCAATTATCTTGAGTACGTGTTAAAATTAATAGCCACACTTAAACTCGGCAAACAACCTGGGTGATTAGCGGTCGGTGACTTGCATTCATAAAGTGGTTATAAAGAGCCATCGCGGCGGCCATTTTGGAAAATAACCCTTTCCAATAAATATACCGAGCCTTTAGTACCTCGTTTCGCGGACCAGGTGCCTCTTTCGGAACACTTTTGTAATCATTAAGTGTTCTGCCGGCTTCGGGTTAAGTAGTTTAAAAAGTGTTTAAAAATTGCCTTATATATTACAATTTATTACAATTATTTATTACAACAGTTACTTGGACAGGATTTCCTTGTTACCTGTTTTGTTAAACCGCAAGCAAAGCTTACGAACATTATTGACGCAGATAAATATGAAATATCGACACTGACCATGGATGACTTTGTAGTGCTGCTGTCAGGGACGAATGATCATAACCCCTGTGAGTTCCAATTCGAACTTAGGGCCTGGTTGCAAAAAGTACAGAACACAAATATAATCATTCCAAAAGTTACTCATAGTCACTACTTAAACGAAAAGAAGTTAAATTATGAAATCAAATTCATCGCGAGTGCATTTAAAAACTGTACATTTGTTGATCTGCCACTGAAGAATAATGCGCATATACTTAGGTCAGTATTTCTGTCTCAATCACTCCTCAGGGAAATGCTGCGCATAGACTATAAAATAAAGTTTGATGCGCATATTTACGCAGCAAAGCAAGGCCGGATTGAGTCAAGAAAGAGCGAAGATAAATGTACTCAAACTCAAACTGACTCTACATATTATATACAAAAAGAAAGCTGTGTGACAAACCCTCAACAAAACAGTGATGATAATTGCAATACTAATGGAAACGAAAAGTGTAACAATACTGATTTTTTTCGTGAATAATGTTATACATTTATTCCATCAAAATATTGATGGACTTATAAGTAAATCTGACATGTTATCCATTTACCTAGAGGAACTTAGAAATAGCGGAACTTCAGTAGATGTCATAGGCATAACAGAACATAACATGTTAAAAACTGATGTAAATGCACTTAATGTTGTAAATTATACACTGGCTACCTATTCAGCCAGAAGTACAAGGAGTGGTGGTACAGCTCTAATTGTAAAAAATGGACTGAAATTTCAGAATATTGACATAGCTGACTGTAATATTACAAATGCAATAGAGTGCTGTGGTATAATACTTACAGAGCATAATTTAAATGTGATATGTATATATAGGAAATGTAAATATGATGTAGAGTCTTACGATAAATTCTTCGAAAACTTAGATAGGCTATTGTCAAAACTTTGCCGTGGTAGACGTAAGACTATAATATGTGGAGATTTTAACATAGATCGTCTTCGTCAAGATAAGAATGCAGCACATTTTGAAGAATTACTATTAAATTACAACATGAGACTAACATTCAACGAACCCACACGTCTGAGTAGTGGGACTTGTCTTGACAATTTTATTCAAAACATTAGAGGATGCAAAGGCCGAATAATAGAGTTAGCGCTCTCGGATCATACTGGACAGTTATTGGAATGCCCGGTGAGAAAATACTGTACGCTTGAATATTGGTTTGTGGAAAAAAGAGATTTCCATAAAGATAACCTGGACAAATTTAAAGAGTGTCTATCAAATCTGAGTTTCTCTGAGACTTTAACAAGCTCTGATGCCAACGTTGCATATAATGAATTCCATGATATATTTGTGCTTATGTATGACCTGTGCTTTCCAGCAATCAAAATAAGATGCTCTAGCAACGCGCGACCTCGGTGGATCTCTAAGGGCATACGAGTATGTTCAAAAAGAAAAAGGGAGCTATTATGGACATACAGACGTGCTCCAAACGATATCAATAAATATAACTTCAAAACCTATACTGAAAGACTTAAGAAAATAATAAAACTGACACAAAAATCCCAAAACGATTATTATATACAATCCTCAAACAATAAATGTAAAGCTACCTGGAAAATTATAAATAATAACTTTAATAATAAAAACAATGCACCAAAAGAAAGTATCAAACAAATAAAATTCAATAATTGTGTAATTACTGATCCTATGGAAATAGCCCAAGCTTTTAATAATTTTTACATAGATCAAGTAGAGCAACACCAAAAGGTTGAGGTGACTAGCAGCAGATCAAAACTGCCTTGCTTTCCTAAATCCCTATTCTTTAATCCCACCTCACCTATTGAAGTATATCAAATAATAAAAGGACTGAAAAATACAAATAGTACGGGGTATGACCACATATGTACAAGCGTGATAAAGCATGTAGCGTTGATCATAGCTCCAATATTAAGTCACGTCATAAACCTGTGCATAGAACAAGGAGTGTTCCCTGAAAAGCTCAAAACAACAATTATCAAGCCAATGTTTAAAAAAGATGACAGAGAAAATATGTCCTTCTATAGACCAGTTGCACTTATTCCTGTATTCTCCAAAGTAGTCGAAAAAGTAATTTATAATGCTATAAACGCCTTTTTTGAAAGAAACAATTTATTTAGAAGAGAACAAAAAGGGTTTCGAAAAAATAAAACAATAGATCAAGCTATTTATGATTTCCTCTTTCGCGTAGTCACCAGTCTAGATAATAAAAATCCTGTATCAGCATTGTACATGGACATGACCAAAGCGTTTGATTATGTCGATCATTCCATCTTGATAAATAAACTCTACATGTATGGCGTCCGAGGTAATGTGCTTAATCTTATTAAATGCTATCTGTGCAACCGGCAACAACTGACTCAAATGTCCAGAATAGACAAAGCAAGTAAGACAGAACATCATTATTTTTCAGATTCAAGGACAGTACAATATGGGGTACCACAAGGTAGCGTTTTGGGACCACTTTTATTTATTAATTATATAAACGATTTACCTGACGCGGTTAGTTTCCCAATTGTCATGTTTGCTGATGACAGTACAATGATAGCAGAAGGCCAGAATATTAATATTAATTCCTATGAATCTGACATAAATTATTCCCTAGAAAATATTATTGAATGGCTCGGACAAAATAATCTTATAATAAATTTGAATAAAACTAATATAATGACATTTAAAAACAATTACAATAATATAACAAATAAAATTGACATCCACTATGGTACAAAAATAATTGAGGAAATTAATGACACAAAATTTTTAGGATTAACGATCGACTCCCACTTGACATGGAAAACACACATTGACAATGTCTGCACAAAGTTGAGCCAATTTTCATATGCTCTGTTTATGCTCGCTAAGGTAGTTGGAGTCACTGCCTTGCTATCAACATATCATGCTTATGTGGCTTCGACTCTCAAATACGGCGTTATATTCTGGGGCAACTCAACGGATAAAGACAGAGCTTTTAAAGCACAAAAGAGATGTATAAGGGCGATATGTCACTTGAAACAAATAGAAACATGTCAGCCACATTTCAAAAGATTAAGAATATTAACTCTACCATCGTTATATATTTACGAAATGGCTGTTTATATAAGAAATAATTGGGATCATTTTAATAAAATAAAGTCGAAAAGAAACATTAAGTTAAGCATCACGCGGCACTCTACCGCACTATTTCAAAAAAATGTGTTTGGGATGATACCAAAAATTTATAATACTATACCTAAATGTATCAGAGAAATAGAATCCTTTAATTTATTTTAATCAAAGCTTAAAGAACATTTGCTTAATAAAGCCTACTATAGCGTACAAGATTTCCTCAACGGTGACTGAAAGATTGTTTCAAGAGTGATTGTTTAGTGTATGTTTTAAGAATCTATGTAATTTTCAGTATTGACTATTCAAACGGACATATGTAATGTAATGTAACTTTTATTTAATCTAATCTAAATTTAATTTAATTTAATTTAATTTAAATTAATATTTGTACACCTTTAAGGTAGAATGTGGCAAGAACAATATTTATTTAACAACCCTGTAACCCACATTTACAAATAAAATATCTTTATCTTTATCTTTATCTTTATATTTTTTTAATCTGAACTAGAACTTTGTTTGCCATTCCAATTTTTGATTGATTTTTAAGAAAAGCTCTCGACAAAAAATATATTTTAATTCAAGGAATACGTGTGCCAAGTTTTGTAAGGATCGCATGAAAACTGTGGCCCCTAGACCGGAGCTGACAGACACGTATAGAGACAGACGAAAGCAAAATCGGCCTCCTATCTTGTCAAAAAGGAGCCCTTCGCTCGCTTCGCTCGCTCGGAATTGATTTTTAGATCAAAACTTATAATGGCCTTAGATTTTTTTTTCATCTGGGCTAGAACTTTGCTGTCGTACTGAATTTGTAAAAACATTAAGGGAAATATTAAACTGCACATCAATAATACTGATTTGAACAGAAAATATACTGATTTTCACAGCAAATATCAGGCCAACTGCGGTAGCTTAGGATAAAGGGGGTGAGCGAAGCGAAGCCGCCTTTATCCTTCGTATTAGGTTGAACATGTAAGAACAACAAAAATACTTAGATAGATAGATAGATAGATAAACTTTTATTGCATCAAACTTACTTAAAACATAAAAAGAGTTTGCTGATCCTTTTTTGATGTGAAAATCAGTATTTACGCTGTGCGATTAAATACTAGCCGTTAAAAATGGCCATACTTTTTAACGATTTTACTGAATATGTAAAATCATTAATAATTCTTAGCAAAAATAACTGTCTGTCACCAGGCTGTATCTCAAGAACCTAGCTAGCTAGAGAGTTGAAATTTTCACAGATAATGTATTTCTGTTGCCGATATAACAACAAATACTAGAAAACAGAATATAATAAATATTTAAGGAGGTTCCCATACAACAATTCTTTCAATACCACATACAAACTTATGAATGCACCTGGTTACAATAACTTTGTAAACAACATTTTGCTATGTAAAATCAATCTATTCCCTCCACACCATCCCTAACATTGTATGGTGGTACGGAACCCTTCGTGCGCGAGTTAGACTCGCACTTTACTGGTTTTTTAATAATATTCACCTATTTCGCAAATAAATTATAGTGTGTACAATATAGTAGCCAATATGCTGGTTACAATTAATGAAATAATACCAAATAAACATAATTTCAACGTATGAACACTTAAATATGTATGTTAATTAAGGATTTAAAAAATTTCGACTAAGTTTATTTTATAATCGATATGAACGGAACGAAGAATTCACAGATCGTTCTACAATATAATTAAGACTTGAAATTTCGTAAGAACTCAATGTCCGCCTGTCAGCCAGAATACGGTTTTTGTCGTGCATTAGACAATTTGGGCCTTACCACAAAAAAAACTACTGTTCAACACGTGCTTAATAGTAGTTTATGTGACTGCTACATAATGGAGGGCATTATTACTCGAGAGTGGGTTTATCAAACAGCCGAAGGCGAGTTTCATAATAATATCACTCGAGAGTTTTAATGCCTAATTATGTACAGTTACATACACTAGTTTATCTACACACATATCATAAGCTATCTTTGATGTGTTCAGGAACCGCATGTTTGACCGGCATTGTGGCTCTGCAGTTGTTTAGCTTGTTCTGTAGTACCAACTTCACAGACAAACTAGGGGCGGCACGCAGGCGGGCGTCGGCGTTCGAAATTTGAATGTCATAATATAATAAGAGATTATTGTAAATGAGTAATAAATAAATACAATACAACACAATGTAGAAAATTTACATATTATGGTCATAATGTGTAATTTTCAGATAAGAAATGAGTTTTTGCCAAATAGTTTTACATTATGCAGGTCTTAACGTGCGGTTTTTAGACGCAGTAAAGAGGGTTTATGATACGTGTGTAGATAAAAACTAAAATGTACGGGATTTGGCGTTTGTTTCGAGGTTAAACGCTGTTTAATATGTATAGTGGTAACATGGCTTGTATTAGAATTTAGTCACGCGACCTGAAGACGCATGCGACGGATATGCTCACGGTATGAGAATTGGCCCGACTTTCGAATTTACGAAGAGCTTCAGTGGGCTCGTAGCAAACTCTCAATAGCTCGCTACGGCGTAGCAGCGTAGCCTTGTTGACGTTACGAATACTCGTAGCCGACTACGCTTTTTAGCCGCTTCAAAAAGGTCCATAATTCGGTTGCATTTTTTATGATAATTTCTTTGAAAATCGTGATATTTATAACCGATTTGAAAAGTGAGTTTGGTCCAATCTTTAACCTGTAGACTCGCGTAAACCCTAAAATGGAACTTTTATGACAGACGTCACCTAGAGTACTGTAAATTCTATTGTGGGCATTTATGGGCAAAAAACATAAAATTTGCCTTAATTTTTTTGTCATTTTTTTTTCTTTTCCGGCCAGCAAAGAAGCGAAAGGGTTGATTAAAAAAAAAGAGTGTGCTTTAGACCCCACAACTGAAGTAAAACTTCTTTAGCTCTAAAGCTACAAAAATACATCTCCTGCACTGTTTCTGGCTATGAGAGGAAGAGAGAAAGAAAATGTGCGCGCGCACCTCTCGTTCGCCTCGCCCGATCACACTTTTCGTAACGCTCTCGTCACGCATTCGCCAGCTTACTCCCCAAGTCAAGCGTGCGTTTAGAAGTTTTACTTCAAAACTGGTCTTTTGAAGTCATCCATGTAAACGAAATTGCTTATATTTGCTTTCCTGCGAGTTATCAGTGGTGTAAATACCACTGTCACTTGAGATTAATTATTTTCTTACATTATATTCGCTTATGTCACGCAATATGTGTGGACTTGACTGTCAGAAGACAGATTTCGTAGCCTCGTTTCGTGTCGTTTCGTGTCGTGTTGTGTCGTGTCGTTTCGTGTCGTCTTACATTCGTATCCCGACCGAAGAGGAATAAATAGGGCTAGAAGTCGAGGCCTCCGCCGTCCGTCCGTCCGTCCGTCTGTCACCAGGCTGTATCTCATGAACCGTGATAGTTAGTTAGATGAAATTTTCACAGATGATGTATATATATCTGTTGCGGCTATAACAACGCATATTAAAAAACGGGGAAAAAATAGCGCTCCAATTCTTTCAATACCGCAAACAATCTTATGAATGCACCTGGTTACTTGCATGGAGTGTGAAAGTAGCCGCACCAATAACTTTGTAAACAACATTTTGCTATGTAAAATCCAAACTATTCACTCCACACGATCCCTGCCATTGTACGGTGTTACGGAACCCTTCGTGCGCGAGTTAAATTCACACTTGACCGGTTTTTTATGACTTAAAACAGTTTTTTAAGAGTCACTGAATAACGGCCCTAAACCAATCTTAAGTTTATGAACTTAACTAGTAATTCCAGTCAACATACAAACATAAAAATACAAATAAAAAATTAATAATACCTTGGACACTACTTACACACTAGATCTAGCCCCAAACTAGGATTCCCTGTATCTTGGGTACTAGACAATGATACACATACTTATATAGATAAATATTATACTTAGATAGATAAACAACCATGACTAGGGTACAAACATCCGTTCTCGTCAAACAAATATTCGCCCCCACCGGGACTCGAACCCGGGACCCATGGCTTCGTAGGCAGGGTAACTGCCGACTCGGCCATCCGCGTCGTCGTTGCAGTTAACATAGAAACATACAACGTTAAGTAATAGTAGTCAGTGCCATAAAATTGTTTCCTCATTGAAATGCGTGACACAGTTCCTCCGCGGTCATAAACCAGTCGCGTTGCGTTCATAAACTTAAACCCCGGTTTAATTACAGTTGGCGCAGGTGGGCCTTTCGAACGGGTGTACTGAGAGAAAGTCATGGCATTTTAGGGACCGGTTTCTGATCCAGCTAATTGAGTCTTAAGTTTTGTTTTATGGAGTCGGTTTTTGAATTAATATTAAATGTTAAGGCTAGTATTTAATCGCACATCAAAAATACTGATTTGCACTGCAAAAAAGGGTCAGCGAAAACACTTTTTATGTTTTATAGTAGTTTATGTGACTGCTACATAATGGAGGGCATTAATACTCGAGAGTGGGTTTATGAAACGAGCCGAAGGCGAGTTTCACAATAATATCACTCGAGAGTTTTATACAGTTACATACACTAGTTTATCTAAACACATATCATAAGCTCTCTTTGATGTGTACAGGAACCGTATGTTTGACCGGCATTGTGGCTCTGCAGTTGTTTAGCTTGTTCTGTAGTACCAACTTCGGGCGTTCGAAATTTGAATGTCAGTACCAACTTCACAGACAAACTAGAGGCGGCATGCAGGCGGGCGTCGGCATTCGAAATTTGAATGTCATAATGTGTAGAAAAATTACAAATTATGGTCACAATGTGCAATTTTTCAGATAAGAAATGAGTTTTTACCAAGTAGTTTAACATTATGCTGATCGTGACGTGCGGTTTTTGTACGCAGTAAAGAGGGTTTATGATACGTGTGTAGATAAAATATTTTATGTGTGGTTAAGTTTATGTTTTAAGTATTTTTTGTTACACGTTCAACCTAACATGAAGGATAAAAGGGGCTTCGTTTCGCTCACACCCTTTACCCTACCGCAGCATTTTGCCCTGATATTTGCTGTGCAAATCAGTATTTTTGATGTGCAGTTTAATATTTCCCAATTTTAATTGCAAGTTGAGGTATATTGCAAGTGAGCGTGGTGTAACGGGTTTCGCGCTTGTCTCTCACACAGGAGATGCAGGTTCGAATCCTGACCAATGAGATATTTATCTTAACACGTTCAGCGCCAGTGTATCTTTAATAATACACCATAGGGTGTTTTGTCACAGGCCAGTGTATACTTCTTATTTTATAGTATTTTTTTTAAGAAAAACCCCATATTTTTGTTATTTTTTAAGATATTCACACCCCAAAAACACCCGCACATTCTCCAGAGCCAACGCTTTTGGACGCGCTACTAAAATGTATGAAATGGTGTATATTGAGGGATACACCGGCCTCCGAAGTCGGGCATTGTGGTGTAGCATTAAGGATACACTGGCCTGTGACAAAGCACCCTATGGTGTATCATTAAAGATACACTGGCGCTGAACGTGTTATAGTACATTATTGCCCAGGTATAGAAAGTAAGCAATAGATTGACGAGTTAGTTCGCGGGCCGAGCCGCAGTAGAGGCCCGCGAAGATGCGAGTCCATCTATTGCATTTTCTACCGAGGCATTTACTATGTGCTTTTCACGCCTAATGTAAGGAAATAAAACAGGTTGAGTACACAGTATAATACACAGTTTAATTAAAAGTAATATTGATATTCGCATTAGGGCAGTTGTGGAATGACAAGAAAATGTTTTTTCCCGGAACATTTATATTAGTATTTTGTGTCATTTCGGCCGAGTGTGATGCCGACCGAAAATAATCGACCAATAGCAGAGTAGAAAATAAAAAAACCGGTCAAGTGCGAGTCTAAATCGCGCACGAACGGTTCCGTACCACCGTTCAATGGAAGCGATGGTGTGGAGTGAATAGTTTGGATTTTACACAGCAAAATATTGTTTACAAAGTTATTGGTGCGGTTACTTTCACACTCCATGTACGTAACCAGGTGCATCCATAAGTTTGTATGTGGTATTGAAAGAATTGTTGTATGGGAGCCCCCTTAAATATTTCTTTTATCCTGTTTTTTAGTATTTGTTGTTATAGCGGCAACATAAATACATAATCTGTGAAAATTTCAACTCTCTAGCTAGCTAGGTTCTTGAGATACAGCCTGGTGACAGACGGACGGACGGACGGACGGACGGACAGCGGAGTCTTAGTAATAGGGTCCCGTTTGGAACCCTTCGGGTACGGAACCCTAAAAAGCTCGCTAGACACTACATTTTGCTTTGCAAATCTACATTGTTTGACTGTTTTTGAATTGTACTACTAAGAACTACTTTCTACTCTCATTTCAATCCATCTTTGGCCATATTTCCGAGCAGTGGCGTGAAAAGTACATTATCGGACGTTCAGCGTTTCGGAGGGCACGTAGTGGGTGTAAAACCCTTCAGCAACCCGCACTGAGCCAGCGTGGTGGAGTATGGCTTAATCTTGCTTGTATCCGGGTAAAGGCCTGTGCCTCTGGGTGGGGAAATTAAAGAGCTATATTTATAGTTTCGGTATATAAGGAAATGGAAACATATACATAATTAATAGCCGGCTTACATACTAAACGGAAGAGGAACTTAGTTTGTTTTATAATGTTTTTCCTAAGAGAAAAATTCAAAGAAATTAATATACTTACGGTTACCTGTCAATATATATACGAGAATATCATGCATGTAAGAAAAAACAGCTTTATTTAAATTATATAGCCATACAACTGACATTATTGCGTACGAGAGAAAAGACCAGAAATAATCATTGCTCGCTATCGCAATTTAATTCAGTAAAGAGCAGTTGTTTACATTCCTTAAAATAATAATAACTTGGACACTATTTACATACATTGATCTAACCCCAAACTAGGATACCCTGTATCTTGGGTACTGGACAACGATACTAATACTTGTATAGATAAATATTATACTCAGATAGATAAACAACCATGACTAGGGTACAAACATCCGTTCGCATCAAACAAATATTTGCCCCCACCGGGACTCGAACCCGGGACTCTTGGCTTAGTAGGCAGGGTCACTGCCTGAAATATAAAAATGATTAAGTATTTCTTGTAAAAAATATTGTTTTTACGAAAATTATGTCACACAAATGTCCACCTCTAGCAGCATGACAGATGTGAACCCTTTTCATCGCGTTTTTCATTACATTTTCACACATTTCCTGCGTTATCTCAGTGACTGTGTCTCGAATACTTTGTTTTCATTGCTGAAGGTTCATTGGCCTGTTAGCATAGACACGTTCCTTTAGATAGCCCAATAGCAAAAAGTCAGGAGCTGTTAAATCAGGCAATCTTGGGGGCCAATCAATCACCATTTCTCGAAATTAATCGACCGAGAAAATTCATTTTAATGTTTCTCTTGTGTCTCGTGCCGTGTGACACGTGGCCCCGTCTTGTAGTAACCACATGTTTCTCAAGCCCAACTGATTCACTTGATTCGACAAAAAAATGTTTATCATCTCACGGTACCGATCTCCATTCACTGTAACAGCAGCACCCACAGCATCTTCAAACAAGTAAGGCACAGTTACTTCCTGACCAAATTCCAAACCAAACCGTTACTCGACGAGGATGCAGTGGTCGTTCGTGGATCAAAGAAAGTTGTTCTTCTCCCCAATAGTGGCAATTTTGTTTATTAACAAATACGGTGAGTTCGAAATGAGCTTCGTCACTCATATTGATTTTTTGATGAAAATCTGGGTCTCTTTCCAGTTTGGTTAGCAGAACACTACAGTAATCACGACGGCGTTCATGGTCTCGAGGCTGAAGTTCTTGAGTTATCTGAACCTTATATGGAAATATATAATATCTTTCTTCAAAATCGTCTGTAAGTTGTTGAGAACGTCGCCTGGTAGACAATGTGGGTTCTTCAGCTACACTTTCACGAGCAACTTGGGTATTCATTCTGACACGATGAGGAACTGCTTTATTGCAATGCCGTACTGTTCAAATTTATTCACTAAATAAGCTGTTGTTAGTCGCGAAGGTAAGTGATTTCTACCGAAAATTGGCCGCAATTTTCTTAGCGTTTCCGTAATACACGATTGGGTTGAGTACAACGTGTTAATAATAAAAACACGTTGCTCAGTCGTAAAACGCTCCATAATAAATTTTCAGTATCTACACAAAGTTATTTTCATGCAACAATTGTTATATTTGCCACGGATACCAAATGGCGGCAAAAAAAGTTGTATACCTCCAAGTTGGCTACCCTGTATATGTGACTTGTTTGACTAGTAAAAGTGCATGATTTTTGCCTACTTACAATATATTATTTTAGTTTGAGTTTGAGTTTAAAGAGATAATGTCTGAGCAGGATGGGTTGTTGATACCAATCACACCAATTTTTTTTGTCAAACGATCTTTGACTTGAGTGATTAATTGTACGACCGGTAAGCGGTGGTAAGTCAGCACTGGCAAGCAGCTTTCTTTCTGATTATGAACATAAGTGGTGCTTTCTTTGAGCAGCGGTCAGAGTTCACAATTTTGCATCCGCACCCCAACTTCGCTGAAATCCAAACCCAATAACATAATCAAAGATTTGATTACCAGAGGTGCTGAAAATGAACCCTGATATTATTAACAAAATCACAGCGAGTTCTGAAAGTTAGTCGAATCACTAAGATCAAGTTTTGAGAATGAAAACTTTGACTATAAACATACTTGGGTGTACTGTGTGAAAATAATTTTAAGGGGAAGCCGCAGAAGACATTGGCGGCAAACACAGACCTCAATGAAGTGCCGCTTAAATGTTATGCCGGCGCTGTCAGTTCCCGAGCATAACAGCATGACTTTGACGCTCCGTTAAACTTTGTGTGACCGGTTGTGTATCCGGACCTATAAAGAACAACTCTTTCGAATAAAAGCCATAAATCTCGATTTGTTATCTCTTGACACACCCCGATTCCTTTGAAATTCTAATCACAAGCGCATTAAATGACAGTCTTCTGAAATAAATGGTCCACATCAATTGAAAGCAATCAGAACGCCATTGCCAAATGTTGGCGAACAGGGCCCATATGCCCATTGGGAAGTATAGGAAGCATTTTCAGGTGCGATAATTAAATAGAATTTTTTGCCGATTCAGTTTTTGGATTTTCTTCAAAATTGCGTAGATGTGGGGGTTTTTAAATTAAAAAAAAACCGCTTCATTCTGACAGCTTGACGGATATTAACAAATGAGGTGTCATTGGATTTGTAGAGACCTATTATTTTGTAGAACAAAGTCAATAGTTTGGGTTTAAGACCGCAAAATGTAGTTTACAAAGTTATTGGTGCGGCTACTTACATACTCCATGTACGTAACCAGGTGCAATCATAAGTTTGTATGTGTTATTAAAAGAAAGTGTCACTTGCGAGGTCCACAGCTCACAGAGCCACTAGTAAATACTCGGATTTATAACTTTTAATTATTAACCTTATATTACCTCTTATTAAATTAATTGTAAACGTCTAACACAGCAGCACATCTCCTTAACACCCCAGAAAATTAAGCAGTCATTATTAACATGTGACGCATGCGTCATCTTAAATCATTCTCCTTCCCTTTCTCACTCTTGAAAAATCATTAGCATGACTGAGACAAAACATAACATAGGGAGCGTATATTTTCACTTGCACCTTAGCTGTATTGCCTCTCGTACCAACTTATGGGGTGTGTCGGGAGTGGGAGAGAGATGGCAGATGGCAATAAGATGGAGTATAAATCGTAGTACAATATGTCGAATGCGGGATTAAATTGCGTGGAAATTGGGCGAGTTTTGTGAAATGTAGTCGGATTACAACGGGTTGATAGTTTTTTGAAAATGTTTTAAAGTAACATAGTAATTGACGTGTTCTATAATGGACGGTTATGCATATGGTATATTAAAAATATGATTATTATAGGAGGCTAATGGAGAACACATTCCATTACAATTTGCTCTTAATTCTTTCTAAATATTTTTGTCGACACACAGGAATAGTGCTTTGTAAAAGCTTCGTTTACAAGTATCAAAAGCTCTTGGTAAGCTAACACTTCAGTTCGACTGCATAAACTAAGTTAAGAATAAGAACCGAAACACACACACACACCTCACACACACAAAACACATTTACAGATGTGTGACGACATCTGCGGCGCTGCGGTAGTGGCTCGGCCTGCCACGCGAGAGGTCCCGGCTGGCTGGGGATAAAAAAAACAGGTCTTGGATGTTTATATGTGGGCGACGTCGCTGTTTCTGGTTCCCACGACACAGGGGATCTTAGTGTCGGGCCAGAAGAAATTCATGTGCCTTTATATGAGCTCTCGCGTTAGTCGTGTAGTTGGCAAAATAATGTCACCCTGTCATCGTCTTAAATCGGACGACACTTTTATAATTTAGTTTTTCGTATTTTTGTACTTTATTTACACAAAGCACACAATTATTTTGTTTATTTATTAATTTATTTCTCTCTTTACATATTTACATATTATTTAATAAAGTAGGTTATTTAATGCCCACCCATGTACGGTTTCCACGCACGATAGTCGGAACCCATTCGCTGTTGCGGTACACAGCGCATGGGGTATTTGGTCATTTTTGTATTATTTTTTCCGTGTACTTACAACCATGATTATTTAATTATTTAATTTAATTTAGTATTTAGTAGATACTTATAATGCCTATATGGCCTAAACTTGTGTGATGTGTATTGTTACAGTCAATAAATTGATATTCAATTCAATTCAATCGAATTCAATTTTTATGTTTAAGTTAATCTATTCCCTTGACTTACGAAGATGGGGTCACAGGTTCAGAGGCCCAATCACGAATATTTGACTGCTTAAAAAAAGTATACAGTCCAGATGAAAGAAGAAAGAAAATAACTGTAAAATTAAAAAAAATATAAAGCCCCCGATACATAACTTAAGATGTACTGATCAGATAAAAAAAACATATCTAAGGACCATCCCAGTGAAGTCTACTACCAACTACGAAAAACCACATTAAGTTCTATTTACCCGTTTGACCGCTATTTCACGTTAACCTGGTTACTTTTTAACTACTGGACCAATCTTGACAAACCATATCTAAGAACCATTGCAATGACGTCTACTACCAAATACAGGAAACCAGATAAGAACCCGTCTAGTCGTTTAACCGCCATTTTTTGCTAAGCTGATTACTTTCGAAATACTGAACGGATTTTAATTAAATATATTGCAGTGAAGCCTAAAACCATTTACAGAAAACCGCATTAAAATCCGTCTACCCGTTTGAACGCTATGGTGTCACGGAGAGACAAAATCAAAGTCATTTTTGTTATTACTGTAGATATTTAGATATAAGAGTTAGATACAAATATTGCGACTGCATTTTTTTTCAATACCACATACAAACTTTTGAATGCAGCTGGTTGCGTACATGGAGTATGAAAGTAGCCGCACCATTTTCTTTGTAAACTACATTTTGCGGTCTTAAACCCAACCTATTGACTTTTCACTAACATTATATAGCCTATTACTCTCACGGTCTCAAATTGCTCATGTCCAGAAAATTATGGCAATGTTTGCATCGGCATACGTTTGCGAACTGAAAAAACTACCTCCGAAGCAAGAAAACCAACGAACACCTTGTCTCACTGTTAGAAGTATCATTATCTCGGCTTGAACTCGCTTACAAGGATATCAAGGACAATCAAAAGCAATTCCATAACTATCTGTAACTTTCTTAATAAAAATATTTGAAAAAAAAAACACAATGTATTTTTAGTGTAATTCACTCTGTTCGGCCCCTCGTTAATTTTATTTTCTTTTTCTGGCCCCTCGGGGAAAAAGTTTGCCCACCACCTAATTTAGATTATTATTGTTAATAATAATAATAATAATAATAATAATAATAATAATAATAATCGTTTATTCATCAAACAAAATACAACAGAACAGTTACAATGTTTAAGATGTGTTTAGCTACAGTTAGAGTAATCATACGGAAAACATCTGAACCTGAGCTAGGTATAACCTGTATTTCAGGCTCAGCACTCTTCCCTAAAATAAGATAATTGCTAATAGAGCTGAGACAGAAAAACAATCAAAACGTAAAAATAAACGATACAAAGATCAAAATAATCATAATAATAATTAATATTCACTAACATAAGGGGGGGAAAAGAGTGAGTATGTGAACCTCTCTTTGTGTAGTATGGGAATGAATGAGTGAGTGTGAGAGGGTCAGTGAGAAAATAATAATAATAACGATATGTACGTAATGTATGCTAAGGTTCATGTAATATTTATAAATGATTTATATGTAATTGTAATTTTATATGTAATAATTTTGATATTAAATATAAAAATATGAGACTGTTTATGATAGAGCTACCTATTTGCCAAAAGTAACTCTTCAGTTTTCTCATAATTGAGTGCTTGCAGGGTTTTATATATGTTTTTTTTAAGATCATGTGTTTGTAGGGCATAAATGTCAACAATTTTATTAATTTTATTATACAGAAAGGGACCGAGGAAGCAGAAAAACCTATGGGCGTAAAATGTGCGTAATATAAAATTTGTATTCATGCAAACCCTATCCTTGCGCCGCCTGGGGATAATACATGGGTCAAAGATAATGGATGAGTGCTGTTTCAGAATAATGTGATATACAAACAACTGCCTTACCGTTAGAACGTCACAGGAGTTATAGAGAGAGACAGTGGGAAAAGGGCGGGGACGGAAGAGACCAGCTCTCTGGGCACGCTCTATTTGAAGTATTGAAGTCTTAGGTGCACCACCCCACGAGGTGATGCAGTAGGAGAGCACAGATTGACAGAGTGCCATATAAACCTGTTTCATCAATCTTGCATCAGCAACATGGCGAAGTATTCTAAAGATGTAGATGAGCTTACGCACCCTAGATGCTACTAGCTGAATATGTGGACCAAAAGTTAGATTTTGATCTAGAACAACACCAAGGTATTTAATGGTGGGGGTTTTGTTGAGGACTGGACATAAGCAGGTACCACCAGTGGGAAGTGAGCAGTTGTGTGCACGTATCAGCCCGTCGGTACAGTGAGTGTTCCTAATGGAGAAAGTTATGTACTTTGTTTTGTCGGCATTCAAAGTTAAAATGTTTTTATGAAGCCAAAGTGTAGCTTTATTAAAGCCAGCCTGGGCAACCTCATAAGTCTCCTCCCAAGTATTGGAAGAGAAAAGAAGAGCTGTATCATCAGCATATGTAATAACTTTTCCTTGAGGGAGATTAACGTCACAGAGCCCATTGATATAAATTAAAAAGAGCGTAGGACCCAAGATGTTGCCTTGAGGTACCCCGAAAGATATTGGCAGTTTGCCGCTACAGTGATCCCCTATTTTTACAGATTGAATACGACCAGACAAATACTCCTCAAAAAGTTTTAATTGGACCCCACGGATGCCAAGTCTGTGCAATTTTCCGAGGAGGATGGGAACAGAGACCGTGTCGAACGCCTTAGCAAGGTCAAGGAATATCCCTAAAACCTTCTGTCCAGTGTCAAGTTTCTTAACCACTTAGTCAGTGAGTTCATGAACTGCGTCACTGGTGGATAGCGCATTTCTAAACCGAATTGGTTGTCTAAAAGGAGACTGTTACTCTCAAGGTAGTCAGTAAGTCGAGAGTTTAGAATTCGCTCCAGTAATTTAGATATAGAAGGCAAAATAGAGATAGGCCTGTAGTTGTTGACACGGTCTCTGTCACCAGCTTTATGTACAAGGATTACAACTGATCGCTTAAGGGATTTGGGAAAGATTCCCTGAGTCAGACACTTATTGAAAATATAAGTTAGAGGTGGGACAAAGAATTCTTTAAAAACTTTTAAAACACGGTTTGAAATGTTATCCCAGCCAACAGCGCTGACATTCTTTAACCCATAAATCAATCTCCCAACCTCACCCATATCAGTCTCTAATAGGACAAATGATTTGAGTGTGTTGGGGGTTCGCGTGGGGAGAGTTGAATCAACTGGAAACTGTGATAAACCCAAAGAGTTAATTTTATCTGCGAGATTTTTACCAACATCAGCGAAGAATTAATTAACATTGTCGGTAGCATTTGGATTGTCTGTAGAACCCAGCAACTCAGTCGCCGAGTTTTTTGAGGTAGAAGTGTTGGTGATCCCTTTTATGGTTGCCCAGAGTCGGTTGGAATTATTGCCAGCCTTTGCGAGCTCATTCTGTTCATGACACCTTTTAAGTTTTTTGAGCAGATTGTTACAGAAATTTCTATACCTCTTGTACGAAGTAAGAAGTATTTCATTTTCCGGAGAATTTATTGATTTTTTATGTAATCTGTCTCTATTTCGCATGCATCATATAAGTCCAGGTGTGATCCATGGCTTGATAACTTTGAAACGACATGAGAGTTTTTTAGTAGAGGTGTGACGATCAACTGCTGTTTGGACAGACGATATAAGGTAGTTGAGAGCAGAGTTAGAGTCAGATGAGGAATATATTGGTTGCAAGTTGATGCTAAGTAAGTCAGAACGTAATCCGTTATAATTTAGCCTAGTAACAGTGGTCTGGCTGAGTTTTCTTTTTTGTTTGCTGTCGAGGAACAAAAGGACAAGACTGTGGTCAGTCAAGCTGGTATTTGCAACTAGGGTTATAGCGCGGTTTTTTGTTTTTAGCATAACGTGATCTAGACACGTTTTATTTAATCTCGTAGGTAAAGTTTGCGCTGGAAGGTGACCATGAGAGGCACACAGATTTAGATAGTCAAAAGTTCTAGTGTTTACTGAGCCTTGTATTAAATTAAAATTTTCCTATAAAATAAAAATAAACCGTTAAAAATATATATTAGATTACAGTCCCATCTTTAATTAAAGTTACTTGAACATTGTAATATCCCTATTTAGACAAAGTAATTTTTACATAGTTTTTTTATTTTCTCAAATGGCAATTTCAAAATCTCCAGAGGTGTCTTGTTGTATTAGATGAGATGAGTCTAAACCGGAGCGCAACTTGTCTGTCATTATTTATTAGGTTAACATTACAGCTATCGCTAAACTTGGAAAAGCTTTGTAAGATTCTTGCGTACATATACATAGTAAGGTCATAAGTTCTGTCACATGTGCAATATGAAATAATTTAGACATGTTTATTATTTATGTAAACATTTATATAGCAAAATGAACTTAATAAAACATAGATTCTTATGGTAATAAAGTTTATTCAAAATGACCCCCGCGATTTTGAATACAGGCCTTTATTCTGCGCGGCCAGTCGTCTATCGCAGCACGAACGAGGTCCATGTCAATATCGGCGGCTGCCTTAATCAAGGATTCCTTGAGTGACTCCAAATCAGGATGAGGCTTTGAGCAGGCCTTTTCCTCCAAGTGTTGCCATATCTTGTAATCTAACTGACTCAAATCTGGACTAGAGGAGGGCCAGTCTTCGTGCCGGATGAAGTCGATTTCACGCGCCGCCAGCCAGTCTTGTGTGCTTTTCGCTCTATGAGCTGGCGCAGAATATTGTTGGAATACCCAGTGCCTGTTATTAAACATGGTATGAGAAACAGGTTCCACAAGGTTCTTGAGGACTGTATTTTGATACACAACTGCATTCGTTTTTACGCCTTTCTCACAAAAATGTACCTCAGTTAAGCCCCAATAAGAGACTCCCAACCAAACCATGAGCGAGGATGGAAAATAACCTCGTTGGACACGCGGAATACGGTTGCTAGCTTCTTCACTGCTGTGTGCGTACAGCTTATCATTTTGTTTGTTGTAGCTCTCTTCCACGGTGAAAATTTTTTCATCCGAAAAAAGAATTTCCCGATGCTTTTTTCCCGCGTACCGCTTCAACAAAGCGCGGCATCTCTTCAGTCTCAGGTCCATTAAACGAGCGTCCAAACGATGTCCTGTTTTTCTTCGATATGCCCTAAGCCCTAAGTCTTCATTTAAAACCCTTTTCACCGTGATTCTGCTTAACCCCATCTGAAGGGCCAACAGTTTCTGCTTACGTATGGGATTTTTTTGAATTCGCGCCTTCACAGCTTTTATCACTGCTGGAGTCCTAACAGAGCGAGGGCGACCACTTCTTGACCTGTCATCTACACTATAGTCTTCATTGTATCGTTTTATGGTACGATAAACGAATCTTTTGGTTATATTCAAATTTTTCAGTAAGTCGAAAATATGAATTGGCGCGTAACCGCAACGATGCAACGCAATAACTGCGACACGGTCTTCTTTAAGTGTCCACTCCATATTTAAAAATGAGGAAAATTCTAAAAAGTACACATTTTTATTTTCATGAAAAATTTGAAATTCGAATTCAATAAACTTTTTTGTGGCCAGCGTTCTAAATTCAAAAGTTTTTATTGTGTGACAGAACTTATGACCTGACTGTGCATTATATTTTCAACGTGTTTCTGTCTAACACTATCTCAACTTGCGTGACTTTTGGAAGTGATAATTGGTACACTTGGTTTTACCAGTATGTAACAATAAATCAACTATTTATTGTTACATAGTCACTATTAACTGTGAACCAATTCAAGGTTAAAGACATAATTACATAAATACATCATTAACACCACTTAAAATGTTTACTTTCAATTTTGAAGACCAGTGAAGTATCATCAGCAAACAACACTATGTCAGCCAATTTCTCCACCATAAAAGGCAAATTGTTAATATAAATCAGGAATAAGAAAGGGCCTAATATTGAACCTTGTGGAACAACGTTTTTTAAACCCGATTTAACGTCGTTGAATGCTGATTTTTGAATTCTATTGCTTAAGTATGATTTTAGTAGATACAATGCTTAATTCACATTCGTTAGTAGCGTATCATGATCAACACAATCAAAGGCCTTCTACAGATCGCAAAAAAACGCCGATAGCATCCTTAGGTAGAGAAAATATGAAAGTTCTAACCCTAGTGAAGCGGTATTGTTTGGCGTGGAGTGGTTTTGTACGGTTGAAGCGTGAGAGCATTTGATTGTGTACAATATTTTCAAATATTTGACTTCGTGCTTGAAGAACAAATATTGGTCTGAAATTTAAAGGATCACCCTTATCTCCCGACTTGAACTGAGGTATCAGTTTGAGGTATCCCAGATCTCATGAAGCGTAATCTGGGTAAGCTCCATCGTCAACATGTTTATTGAATATATAAGCTAAGTGTTATTTTAGCTAATGGGCTATAACTAGAATTACCGAACCAGTGACTTTGACTGATATACCCCACAGGTCTTTAGTTTTTTCTAAGTTAATCAAAATCTTTTGAAAATCTACATTACCGATGCTGTTTTCAACCGACTTCAAAAAGGAGGAGGTTCTCAATTCGTGGTTTTCTTTGGACGTTTGTTACGCAATTTCTCCATCAATTGCGATCCTATTTTGATAGCTCTTATTTTGATTGTAAGGTCATATTTCAGACGAGGTTCCATATAAATTGTATCAAAATTGATTTAGCGCTTTTTGAAAGGATCAAAAAACACCAAAAATATGTATATTCACTGATGACGTTTTGGTTTGTGGCTTCATGCACCAAAAGTTTTGAGTAGGTCTTTTCAGGTACATAGACTTCAATCGCATCCCTACCGGGGAGGAAGAAGTAGGGCTTGATCTTCAAGTCATTTTTAGGGTTCCGTACCTTAGGAACCCTTATAGGATCTCTTTGTTGTCCGTCTGTCCGTCCGTCTGTCACGACCCCTTTTCTCAGGAACGCGTGAAGGTACCATGTTGAAATTATTATCGATTACTCAAGTCTATGGTCCCTTGGAGCTGTAAAAAATTTAAACTTCTAAGTCGACGCAATCAAAAGATACCGCGATATTATTTCATGATTTTGTTGAATTTGTATGGACTCGCGTGGAACTCGCAAGGGAATAAAAACCTATAGGGTACTTCCTGTTGGCCTAGAGTCATTAAATTTGAAATGAAGGAAGGTGTTATAGCACAAGTAAAGGGAAAAATCCGAAAACTGTAAATTTCTGTCTGTCTGTCTGTCTCACCGTCTGTTAAGACTTTTTCTCAGAAACGCATGGAGGTATGAATTTGAAATTAATATAATAGGGTACTGTCAGTGTACGGAACCCTTGGTGCGTGAATCCGACTCGCACTTCACCGGTTTTTTTTTAGTTTTTAACTTGGTGAATTATTTAACGAAGTCTCTGCATATAGTCACACTGACACACTGACACATTTAAAGACGCTTTAAACTTATTACACTACTCTTATGGTCGTCGTCGGGGGGCATTGATCGTACGGCCTAAAGTATGAAACATTATCTTGGGTCAATGATGACTGAGTATAGAACAAAATATCTATTGAATGTCAAAGTCGACTCCAGTTTAGTGCTAACTCGCGTTCAATCTCTCGGTCCTGAGAATCGCTGACAGGTGAAGTCCCTTAATTTTTAACCCCTGACGAACAAAAAAGGGGTGTTATGAGTTTGAAGTGTCTGTTTGTCGGGGTTGATGGTGTCCGTTAGTGGCACTCTAGCGATCAAACCATGAAAGGATTTTAATGCGGTTTTCTAAAAATGGTAGTGAGCTTCTCTGATTTGCTTCCAAGAAATGTTTATTAAACCTGGTTCAGTAGTTCGAAAGATATCTGCTTACATAGGAAACAAGTGAACCAAATTTCAGCTGCTAGCTTTCATTCATGGATCAGAGGTATTTTAAATTATAGTTGTTCGAGACCTCGAGACATCTTCTTATCGTGCCTCTCCACTTTTGGAGGTTGGCTGTCAGCTCTCCATACTCCTCCATGTTCATCGCGAAGCGCATCAGGTGTTTTCTATGCTAGCCCCTACCGTTCATTTCCTGATTTTGCGGAGCCACGGCCCACGACTTCTTGATCAAGACTACAAAACGGCAAATCCTTTGTTTGTTCACAGACCAGTCTAGATAAGCTGTCTAGACCAGGATTGAATGGTTTGTCAGGTGTCCAGTTAGACAAATTGGCTGATGACCAGGAAACGGAGCATTTGAGAGGTAAATCTGTAGTAAAAGGATCATCATCATCGTACTTAGCCCTCATCGACACACTGCTGAGCATTTTTGAGCTGGAAATTTTTCAAAACTATAAACCGTTGCTCATGGGTCATCGATGGAGGGAAGCGTGGCGGCGGCGGCGCAGCGTAGGGTTTCCTCCGGAACAGCTGTTTCATATCTTCCTTGTGAAGTTACAGCTGAAGTTCAATGTCATTCAAACATAGTTTTCTACTCTATATTTCATCATACAAAAGATAGATCTTTATTCTGTACATAAAGTGATGGAGACAGTCTAAGGTCTAAAAATGTCAAATGTCATAACAAACCATCTTTTCAGGATTTTTCTACAAATTTGAATATATCACGTATTAAACCGCTAGTTTGTGACTCAGTCTGTACTATACAATAAAAAGTTGGTAAAGCGCAGTTCCACCTGTGTTCCAATTCTGCAGACAACAGTGTAATCTAGTGTTTTTGGCCACCTTGAATGACCTGTGTCATCTGAATAATAGGATCAGCCGGTGTTCAATACTACGATATTAGTTGTTTAGCTAATTGCTGAGGACTGCAGATTCCGATTGTCAGAGAGATACCTTTCATCAACGATGAGACGGCACTAGTTTACACCGGGAGCACGTCATTGCGCTGCTGCATCTACCTCAATTATACAAAAACATTCAACGAGTTCTTCGAGGCTTGTCGTCATCGAGTGCTACGACGACGTAGCAATTCGTAATAATATGAATGTTTCTAGGGCTGTTTTCCTCATTGCCCCGGTTCCTCAAAGGAATTTGTCGTTCTGCGTGGTTTGAACGTGCACATTAGTCGGGTACACAGGGATGTCAAGTGCCAACAGCCGCAGGGAGGTGTGCAGGCTAATGTGGTTGTGTCCTCAACACCGCCGTCGCTCAATGACCTGGCTCCCTTGAGAAGGAGGGTTAGGGTGTTAAAACATGTGCCAAAGGGAGCGAGGTGTTTGGCAGCAGGCAAGCTGTCGGAGCTCATTGAGAGGTGCGTCCAGACCAATGGAACCAATGATTGGTTTGATCTGCTTACCTTTTTATACACCTGTCTCAGGGTTCCATCATCCGATGACAGAAGTAGGTCCCTTACTTCTAAGGTAAAATACAATATTAATGCTGGTCCTTTAGACGGCCTTTCATCGGCCCAGTCATCTGATGTTTGTCTGAGGAGTGGGAGTGTTCATCGGCACGCTTTTTATAAATAAATCGAGTCAAAGGTGATGATGGTAACCCAGGAGGTGCTGTGCGGATCCTGCTGTCAGACTGCTCTGTAGTCGAGGATAATGAGCAGTCCTTGGAGTTCTTACGTCTTAAGCACCCATCACCGTCCCGTGACATGCACTTCCCTCCGGAGCCGGACCTCTCAAGTAAGTTTTTGGCGGTTGAAGCGGCTGACGTTTTGGAGGCAATTATGGCCTTTAATAACGGGTCCGCAGTTGGTCTCGATGGGATCCAGCCCGCAATTCTTAAGGAGCTGACTACTGCTGGGGCTGGGGATAATGGTGCGACTCTCTTACAGTTGCTAGTAAATCTAGCCAATTTTATGCTGAAGGGAATGGTCAACAAGGAGGTATGCCCCTTTCCTTATGGCGCTTCTCTCTATGCCTTGAGTAAGAAGGGCGGTGGTATTTGTCCTATTGCTGTTGGGAGCGTACTCCTTCGTCTGGTGGCCAAACTCTGTTGCAGAGGTGTTAGGGGAGTTGAATCGTATTTACTTCAGCCAAAGCAGTTGGGATTTGGAGTAGGGCTGCGAGACCGCAATCCACGCCACACGGTCATTCGCATTCGATCCAGGAAACACTGATTAAGTCATTGTAAAGGTTCATTTACAAAATGCTTTTAACTCAGTTGAGCGTGACGTCATTTTGAGCAAAGTTAATGATTGCGTCCCATCTCTCTACCCTTTTATCCATCAGTATTAGTCTGGTACTACAAACTTGTTTTTTGGGGAAAACCTGGTAGCCACAAGTGGCTAACAGGTTGATCCGTTAGGGCCTTTGATATTCAGCTTGGCGATACAGGATGTCGTAAAATCTGTAAGTTCCCCTTTGAATGTCTGCATGGTACTTGGATGACGGCACTATCGGGGGACCTCCGGATGTAGTCCTGGTCGATATGGAGTTGATTATTCGTAGTCTAGGAGTCTTGGGGCTACAATTAAACTCACAGAAATGTGGGTTATTCCCGTGCTCTGGAATTTCGGAACAAGGCTCAAGAATGAAGTTTGAACGATTAGTGCCCGGGGCGAAGGTCCTTAATAAAACAGATTTCACCCTATTGGGGGCGCCCATATTTGTAGAAGGTGCACCGGGCTTTCTGCGAAGTAAGATGGAGGCCTTGGTTGGGGCTTTGCCAAATCTTATGGAGCTTTCCGCACATGTGGCCCTTATTATTCTGCGAAATTGTTTGTCCCAACCGAGGTTAACATATTCTTTGTGAACGGCTCCGGCCTGGATGTACAGGGGGGGAGGCAAATTAATACGACCAAGCTTTGAAGAGTATTTGGAGACGATTTTGAATGTCAAGATGTCTCCCTCCCAGTGGTCACAGGCTGCACTTCCTATCAGATTTGGTGGTCTCAGTGTTCGTCGCCTACAGGACACGGAACTCCCAGCTTTCTTGGCCTCTTCGCGTGGGGTGTTTAAACATGTCACTCGCATTTTGAATATACTATACTAATGGTGACAATTCGAACATTCCTTTTGCAGCCGAGGCTTCGCGGCTTTGCCAGGTCCGTTTCCCGGGGAGTGATGTGCCGGTGCAGCCTGGCGTGCAGCGTGCCTGGGATGAAGATCTTTGCAGGTCATCCCTTGACGGGCTTCTGGCGCAGAGCACGGGAGCGGATTTTGCTTACCTGCGTGCGGTCTCCCAGCCAGTGTCTGGCACCTGGCTGCATGCGTTGCCGTCTCCGCAGTTGGGCACCTTTTTGGACGACAACTCCCTGCGTGAGGCAGTGGCGCTTCGGTTCGGTTGCGACATCTGCGAACCACATCACTGTTTGTGGTACGCCGCTTGACTCGCTGGGGCGCCATGGGCGCACTGTGTTCGGAGTGCAGGGATACTCTCTCGCCATCACTTAATTAAAGACATCACTAGTCTCTGCCAATATTCCGACGGTTCTAGAACCTCCGGGTTTGAGCTGCAGCGACGGGAAACGTTTGACCACCGTTCCGGATCGTTCCTGTGACAGAGGATCTCGCTAGTTGTGCAGCGCGGTAATGCTGCCAGTATAATGAGCATGTTTGTTGCGGGCGATTCTTGAGGCGGTTTATTTTTATAGATATGTATTTTATTTCTTAAGTTTAGTTATGAGGAAGCGTTTGACGGATTTATATCAATGTATTTTATTGTAGTTATAGTTGCTCATTAGTTTAGTTGATCTTATTTGATTAATTTTTCTTTTTCTCCATGTGTTTGACTTTTAAAAGTAATTTTTGCCTACTTGCAATAAATGATTTGAGTTTTTGAGTTCATTGCCTCTTCTCTATATAGCCAGTCCAGACGATATTGTGCCAACCCCATCCAGTGCATTTTCTTCGACTTTATGATATTGTCAAAAAATCGGGCAGAACAAAGCAAATCAAAGGACATAATATATCAGCTCACATTTACCCACTCACGGTGGACTTTTTACCATGGTATCTACTCCAGTGCTAAGCCTCCCTCATCCAGTATGAACAATGTAACGAAGAAGTGGCTCATTATTTTAATAATTATTAATCTTGTTTTTATAATTGGCACTTTTCAGAATTCTACAGAAAACTACTGGAAATTGACACCCAAATACAAAACCTGAAGAAAAAACCAGAGAAACAGGATTACGCAGCTGCAAATCCCATTATAAGGAAAAAGAGGTTAGCCCATCATCACGGACGTAACAAAAGGAAGAAAAACAACAAAAAGAAGAAAAAAGAACTCGATAATACAAATGAATTTGACAAACCAGAACCGAAGAATAAAAAAGAATGTCCATGTAAAAAAACAAAGGAACCCGCAAAAGATTGTAAAGAAAAATGTGAAAAAAAACAAAAGAAATGTAAAGAGTGTAAGGAAACAATGGCACTAACGTCAAAATTTTTGATGAGGCTAACAGAATATTATCCGACCGTGACAAAAAATGTTAATGGTATGGTTAACCGCGTTCTGTTGAGTTACTTATCATTACCAATCTCCACCGGGAAGAAAACAGGCGACGCAGATCCGTTGCCCTTGACCACCGTCACCATTGAAGCGATTGATAACTGAATCCAGATATAAAGTATATTGAAAACTGGCTAAAAGTGGGCTCAACTAGGCCTCTTCCATCCCGTATGACGCTGTGTTTGCTTCTTTCCAGATATCCGAAGGCACAATATAACAGAAAGCCTGGACGACTCCAAAGCGAAGAGAGAAATATCTCACCATCCGACTGGAATCGCCATTGAAAGAAAAAAGGTAAATTATGTGGGCAGATGAGCACCACGACTCAGTACTTATAGTGGAGACAACATTAGAAGAGATTTTATTTCCTTAATTAATAGCGGTCGAGCCACTTAAGTTAATAATTCTAATGTAACGTGCTTTAATATATTTCAATGTATATTGATAGTATTTTATGTGACTGCTGCATAATGGAGGGCATTAAAACTCGAGAGTGGGTTTATGAAACGAGCCGAAGGCGATTTTCATAATAATATCACTCAAGAGTTTTAATGACTAATTATGTACAGTTACATACACTAGTTTATCTACACACATATCATAAGCTCTTTTTGATGTGTTCAGGAACCGCATGTTTGACCGGCATTGTGGCTCTGCAATTGCAATTTAACTTGTTCTGTAGTACCAACTTCTCGCAGGGGGGCGTCGGCGTTCGAAATTTGAATGTCAGTACCAACTTCACAAACAAACTAGGGACGACACGCGGGTGGGCGTCGGCGTCCGAAATTTGAATGTCATTATATGTAGAAAAACTACACATAATGACCATAATGTGTAGTTTTCCAGATACGAAACGAGTTTTCACCAAGTAGTTTAACACAATGCTGATCCTAACGTGCGGTTTTTGAACGCAGTAAAGAGGGTTTATGATACGTGTGTAGATAAAATATATTAAAGCACGTGACATTAGCCGAATGGCCGAGTCGGCAGTGACCCTGCCTACGAAGCCAAGGGTCCCAAAGATTCGAGTCCCGGTGGGGGTAAATATTTGTTTGATGAGAACGGATGTTTGTACCCTAGTCATGGTTGTTTATCTATCTAAGTATTATATTTATCTATATTTTTTTTTATTTTTATTTTATTATCTTAGGAAAACCAAGGTTTACAAAAATTTTAGTAGGGTTACAACGTATTAGACATAGAAACCACTAATAGGTTCTCACCAGTAGAAGAATTAATATACATGTAAGGATACGGCATCCCGTACTGAACTCCATATTGTTTTGAGGCTAATAAAAATGGCGCCTCTGTCGGAATTTGTCGGAACCAAGTCGTTACGAAAAATTGTAACGGCGTCACCGCGTCACGTTCCGTAAATCAGGGGTGATTTGAATTGTCATTTGAATATGGGGTGAATAGACACAAAATTAGGAAAGTTGATCAACGGATAACTCTCAAAAACACGGTGAATTTTATGCGGTGATCAGGAAAAAATCTAGCTAAAATTACTTCAATGTTCAATTAACCAAAAGTTGAAACATAATGAATAAACCCACTTAGATAGTAAATTTATTGTCATTGCCGTTAAACTATGAAATATGATGTAAGTTCGCAGATAGAGATTAGTAGAGTGACTTGGAGGATCGTGATTTCAAAATGAAAGTAATCATAAAAAAAGTATATTTGATAAATTAATCATATAAAAGAGTATATTTGATTTCATGTACCTAATTACGACTTTTACGTGACCGCCACCAATTAATGAGTTAGAAAAATTGTTACCTGATTACCGATTAAGTCATCGTGTATAAACAGATTATTTAACATAGCGTCACGCCTTTTCCCATACGGGGTGGCAGAGGCTCAACTGTACCACTTAGCTAGTGATTCAATATACCATTTTGCGTGACAGGGGGCAAGCCCATCGCTGCAGCTAATATAATGAAGCCGGAGTAAAAGGATTCCTCACAATGTTTTCCATCACCGTCAGAACATCCCCTTATTTTTTTTTTTATGCGGTGACGGGCTAGCACTATTTCACGCAAAATGGAGTGTGGAATCCAGATATTCCATACAGGTGTTCTATTATAGGGACTATGAAATTATTTTCTATGGAATAATGTAAAAAAACATAGCTTTCATTTGTACAATTTATTGTATACATTTACATTGTATAAAAAGTTAACCAACTATCTTCCTCGTTTCTACTTTTGCTCTATTCATTTTATTTTAAACCCGATAACGAGGCGGCTGTGAAAGTAAAACTATAATTTTTCCTAAGGTTAAGTTTAGGTAATAAGCTGGGCTCAAAGAACCGACATTTACATTTGCCTACCAAAATCCTGTGAAATAAGACATCGATTTATAATACTAAAGAACGTCGCTACAAAGTAGCGTCATGATTGATTTTCCTTACGGGGATTTATCGAAAACAATATTTATAAGTTTAACTATTTGCAGCCAATAATAATTGTAAATTATATTACTTACTATGATAAGTCACTACTTGTTTTTTTTATTGTGCGTCCCGCATGATTTACAGCAGTAAACAAGGTAGAACACCATTTTATTCTGTCACATTCTGTACGTACACGTCTATCGGATGTCACAGTCTGCGCGCGACTGAGAGAAGTTCGTGCTCACTACCAGTATGGGCACCATCTAAACGGCGAAATTTTTGAGTGTCTGGTGACGGGTCCCCTATATTCAAGTCTGTGGGTAGAAGTTACGTATATTAATTAAAACTAGAAGCACTAATCAACGCATTATTAACCTCGCTCAAACTATTGACGAATTGGTATACCTGCTTGCTAAGTAGGTTATATTTGTTACACGCACGCCATAAGTAACTATTCTGCCTGTAATTGGTATTCGCTTTCGGTAAATAGATGGTAGGATTACTCCTGAAATTCCTTTGAGGAACTTTTAATGAGAGCTTAGCTAAAAGTTGTGGACAGTCTATCTTAGCCGAGGCAATTTTAAGCAGATACGTAATATCAGCTATCTCGCGTCTTAGTTCAAGAGGTAAAAGGTGGTGTTTCTTACAGATATTTAGGTAGTTCGAGGAGTTAAAAGTATCCTTTAAACGGTAACAAAGGAATTTAAAAAAAATATTGTATGTTCTCACCTGTAATGTATACCTGGTAATTCGGGTTCCAGACTTGAGACGCGTTCTCCAGGTGACTTCTAACAAAAGTGCAATATAATATTTTCAATGTTTTAGCTCTGGCAAATCCCACCGAACTACGCATCACAAATCCCAGGGCCCTATAGGCTTTGGCTGCAACAATGTCAACATGACTGTCAAATAGTAATTTATTGTCATGCATGACTCCAAGATCTTTGACGTGAGTTTTCCTTTCAAGTGCATGACCTTTTAGGGTATAACAATATGAAGACTGTACAAAGTCCCTCTTACGGCTAAAAGTATCAGAAAAACATTTAGATGGGTTGAGGTCCAGTTGGTTAAGACAACAATAGTAGTCAAGACGAGAAAGATCTCCCTGAATTGCGTCGATGTCTTCCTGTGAAGAGATGGCAGAAAAAACTTTCATATCATCTGCAAAGCAGAGAAGACTAGATGAGTCAAGCAAAATTTTGACATAAGTGGCGGCTTTTGATTTTATTAACCTAGAAGTTTTTTTTTGGGAGGCAGTTGCTCACTTCCGAAGGAAATACTTGGTTCTGTAGGGATGTAGGCCCTTCATTTTCTCCTGGGTAGTGCTATCATCATCATCATCATCAATCAGCCCATCATCATTCACCCACTGCTGGGTATAGTCCTCTTCTTAACCACGCCATCCACTCCGGTCCTGAGCCTCCCGCATCCACTGCCTACCCGCTATGGCGACGATGTCATCCGTCCATCTGGCTGGTGGTCTGCCGACTGGTCGTCATGCGGCTCTGGGTATCAACTCTGTAACCGCTTTTGTCCTTCCGTCGTCTCTCCTTGCCAAGTGTCCTGCTCACCCCCACTTCAGTCTCGTGATTTGCTTGCCGACATCGATGATCTTAGTACGACGTTTATTTCTTTGTTGCGAATACGATCCCGAAGTCATGAATTAATGTCGTTCACGAAGATAACAAAAAGTAAAGCTCCAAGCAGTGAACCCTGGGGAACACCGCTAGGGATTGATATCCAGCTAGACATGTAATTGCTAATTACCACAGCCTGTGAACGATTACTTATGTGTGACGAGAATCACCTGAGCAGATCGCAACTTATACCTATATTTTGTAGTTTGATTAGAAGGAGCTTATAATTAATTATGTCAAATGCCTTACTGTAATTACATTGATAATAATATTGACTTTATTTCTTTCTTTTAACTCTTAGTTGTACACTAGGACTACCTCTCTATAAATATTTTTTCCTTTCCTCACAGGTTAGCTGTAAGAAATTTCTTTTTAGAAATAAGCTCACCTTTGCATATTGTTCATTATATTTTTTCCATTGTGTTTTCTGTGCAAAAAATAATTATTATTATTATAATCGGTATATATAACGTCAACCTATTTCCCTTTGTCCATAGTAGCAGTAACGTTATCGTTTAACAAAACCAAGTTGGATACTAGTCAATAGTCATGGTTGTTTATCTATCTAAGTATAATATTTATCTATATAAGTATGTGTATCGTTGTCTTGTATCCAAGGTACGTACGTAATAATACGTACGTATGTGATATTTTATGATACTTGTGTAGATAAACTTAGTTTTGTAAAAAAAGACAGTATTTGACTACGTTACGATCAGCATAATATTAAACTACTTGGTAAAAACTAATTTCTTATCTGAAAAACACATGATGACCATAATTTGTAATTTTTCTACATATTATGACATTCAAATTTCGAACGCCGACGCCCACCTGCGTGCCGCCCCTGCTTTGTTTGTGAAGTTGGTACTACTGAACAAACAAAACAAGTGCAAAGGAATTATCAATGCCACCATGCCGGTCGAACACGCGGTCCCTGAACACATTAAAGAGAGCTTATGATGTGTGTAGATAAACTAGTGTATGTAACTGTACATAATTAGGCATTAAAACTCTCGAGTGATATCACTATGAAACTCGCCTTCGGCTCGTTTTATGAACCCACTCTCGAGTATTAATGCCCTCCATTATGTAGCAGTCACATAACAGTAGTTTATGGAGATGAGATTTATTTAGATGGAGATTAGTTAAAAAGCAGCATCAGTAAGGAAGATTTTCGATTTCATCATGTATATCCCCAGGATATTGTCAAAACGTAACTTAAAAAATACTGAAGATCTGAGGGGTATATCAGTCAGTCATTGGTTCAATAATAGTAGTTATAGCCCCACACATAGCTTATATATTTAATAAATGTGTTGACGATGGAGCTTTCCCAGACCTTATAAAATACAGTAATCTGATACCTCTGTTCAAGTTGGGAGACAAGGGTGATCCTTAAAATTTCAGACCAATATCTGTTCTTCCAGCACTAAGTTTTTTTTTTAAGATTATACTCAAGCAAATGCTCTCACACCTTAACCGTACAAAGCAAATCCCCGCGAAACAATACGGTTTCTTTAGGGGTGAATCGACTACGGATACAGGTATCTCATATTTATTTGGCATGGGAAGCCGCACAGGGTACTATCGATGTTTTTTGTGATCTGTCGAAGGCATTTGATTGTGTTCATCATTATACGCTACTAATAAAATTAAATCATTATGGAATTAGAAACAAAGCGGTGGATCTACTAAGATCATACCTAAGCAAAAGAATTCAACAGGCAGAAGTCAACGGCGTTAAATCTGATGGATCGGGAGTAAAAATTGGAGTTCCACAAGGTTTCATATTGGACCCTTCCGTATTTCTGGTATATATTAACGGTCTTCCTTGGAGAATAAATTGACTGACAAATTGTTGTTTGCTGATGATACTTTTCTTCAAAACACACTGTTACACTGTTCTTCAAAATTTAAAGACAAAGAGAAGATTTTGGTTATGTTAATGGAGTATTGTCTTTAACCTTGAATTGGTTCACAATAAATGCTGGTAAAACCAAATGTATGAAATTCTCACTTCCAAAAGTAAGGCAAGCTGAGACCAGTTTAGTATTAGCCAGAAACACGTTAGAATTAGTAAATGACACGAAGTTTCTTGGAATAACCATTGATAGCAAATTGCAGTGCGGACCCCACATAGATAAATTAGCTGGTTAATTAAGTTCTGCGGCTTACGCTGTTAGGAACATCAGACAAAGCACTTTACTTTCATAGTGACATGTCCTATGGTATCTTGCTGTGGGGGAAAGCAGCGGATATTCAAACAATTTTTATTTTACAGAAAAGAGCTATTCGAGCTATTTATAATTTAAAATACACATGCTCCTTAATAGAGCATTTTAAGGAAATTGTCATACTAACAGTAGCTAGACAATTTATTTTCGAAAATATAATGTATGTACGCAAGAACCTTACAACATTTTCCAAACTGTATAGATGTAATTTTAACCTACGAAATAATCACGTGACTAGTTGCTCCCCGGTTTAGGCTCGCGAAGGTGAGCAATTCTTTCAAGGGTCAGTGCATTCTATACTGCAACAAGATACCTCTGGAGATCTTGAAATTTCCTTTTGAGCAATTTAAAAATCATGCTAAAGCGACTCTTTTGGCTTGGTGCTTAAATTGAAAAAAGCGAAGATTACTTAAATTGAGGAATGGTATGGGGTTAATCTGGCTCAACACAGAACTTGCTGCTAATAATTTTGTAATTATTGATTCCTGCTTATTAAGTATAATAATTCATATTGTAATATTTGTATTAGCTAAGCACAATACATTTTTAAAAGAGATCTAAAATTAATCTGTGGGAGTTTCTACGCCCTACTTCTCCCACAATGGTCCAATGTAGAGATGTGGCATAAAATAACGATTGCTAAGTAAATAATTAGTAATAAAGAGATTTGATTGATTGATAGATCTGTTCTCACCTACAGGTCGCGATTTTCAACCGATTTAGAAGAAAATCGATACACAATTTCCTTGATTTAATTAAATTTTTAGTCAATCGCGATTTTGATGGAGGTAAAATAGGAGGGAAAGAGAGGAAGTTTGCTGTATCGCTATTTATCGACAGAACTATATGATAAAATATGTAGACCCTTTTAGGATTTCGTAGCCAAATGAAACCCTCATAATTGTGTCATGTTTGCCTGTCCGTATGTCACAGCTATTCAATTTTAATGTTGAATAAACCTACTTATAGCCTTCCAACAAATTAAGAACAGCAAATCGACAGGTAAACACGTTATAACAACAGAGCTCCTAAGCGCCGGAGGGACTCAGATTCTTATGGAGTTTTGGGAGCTCTTCCATACCAACTGGAGACACTTTTGACTCAAAAAAAAGTATATGTAATCTTGTAGGAATAAAAAACATAAAAAGTTGTGTACCCTATTTTCTTGACATGAAAATTCTTACTTTGACATCAATCTATATCCTATAAATGTGTAAATTTGTAGGGAAATATCCACACTTTTTAATAAGATTGAAAACCTGACTCCGCTATCTAACTAGAAATGGAAATCAGTTACGGTTACCGCCTTCCAAATTAAAGCTTCGTAGCTCCGGACCTTATAAAATGTCAATTAAAATCTATACTACAAAAAAAACAGCACTTTTATAAACCGGTTGAAATAACGTTTTCATTATGAAATGTTATTATAAACTACAAGATTTTTTCAATGATAATCTTGAATAACATCAATCTGTCCTCCGTCCTATTATTGTTGTGTCAGTATTGGTGTATCGGGGATCATGTGCTGACCATCTTGTATTACCACATAAAATGCAGTAAATAATTTGAATATTAATCAATATGAATATGAAACGCCCAAGGCGTACAGTGAGAGTGTGGTAGTTATTTTCTTCAAGAAAGGAGACAAATCTCTCCTTAAGAATTAGAGACCCATCTCACTAACAAGTGGTTTTCAATAGTTACAGTACCGTCGATAACATCCACACTATGATCCAGATTATACAGAAGACCTAGGAATATAATCAGCCCTTTTTAGTCTACGGAAAGGCCTGCCTTTTACCTTAAGTTACCCTAGGTCCCTTCGTCAAAGGGTGTTTTACACTTTTTGTCGAAGTCTTTACTTATAAATATAACGCCATATCCAACAACAATCTGAAAATTTTGTCCTTTGTCGGTTTACTAATAGTAAGGATGTCCTATGTCATAACGTTCTACGAAAAGTTTGGCTTAAGTCCCGGCTTCAAAGGACAGATATCAGCTGTGTCACTATATCTAATGACATTGTCTACTTCTTACCCAACAACAACCTGAAATTTATGTCCTTTTTCGGTTAAAAAATAATACGGACGTCCTTTTCATGACGTTCTACCAAAACCTTACTGTATGTCTCGACGTACTTAAATTTTTGTCACGTCACTGTCATTTTAACAAATGCAAAAAACTCCTTTGTTGTTTTGTTAACTTTTCTTTGTCATAGTAAATAAAGCAAAAATATGCTTAAGATTACGTATGCACTAGTTAAACGGATTCTTGACACAATGACAGAACATTGTCAAAAAGACGTTCGACAATAAATACTCTGTTGCAGAGTGCAAGTTTACTGCAAAAGCTACGTGAGGAGCATAAAAAAAACGACAAGGGAATTTCGCACCTTTAAAGGCCGCTTTTTTTTAGTGTGACGAACACCTTTTCTCGCTGTTAAAAGAATCATTGTCTCGGATTGAACCCGCGTACGAGGATATCATGGCCGATCGCAGTTCCATACTTCACAAAGGCAGTGCTTTCATCGTTAAAAAAAAATAAGTAGTGTTTTATTGTACTATATGTTAATTTCTTAATAAATAAATTTGACATAAAACGAAATGCGATTTTAGTGCAATCCACTCTGGCCGGCCCCTCGTCAAATTTATTGAAATTGTATGGCCCCTCGTGGAGAAAGTTTGCCAATCACCTAATATAGATAAAAGTCCTGTCATTTAAGTTATCTTGCATATTGTAATAACTCCTTTTAGACAAAATCATTCCTTAATAGTTTTTATATTGCTCAAATGGCAATTTTAAAATCTGCAGAGGTATCTTGTTGTATTAGATAATGCACTGACCCTTGAAAGAATTGCTAAGTTTTGCAACTCTAAACCGGAGCGCAACTAGTCTGTGATTATTTCTTAGTTTTATATTACAGCTATCGCTGAATTAGGAGAACTATGTTAGGTTCTTTGGGACATATATTATATTTCCGAAAATAAACTAACTTTCTACAGTTACGGTAAAAAGTTATCTTAGGCAGTCTGTATGATATAAAAATAATTTGAATATTCGGTGCTTTCCCCACCCAACAAGATACCATAGGACTTGACACTGAAAGTAACTAAAATAGACTAGTCTAGCTGTAGCCACATCCGTGGTTTGTCTGATGTTCCAAACAGCGTTAGCCGCAGAACTTAATCTATTAGCTAATTTATCTACCTGATTATGATGATTATGAGCGACGCCCGCTGATTCACAGGCGGGTGATCTGTCCTCTATCGTGACTATTTCACCCAATTCCCAGTGTTTGGGCACTGGTTACTGTTGGTTCAAAAGATGTCCCTCCCCAAATCTTCTTGTTCGTTTAATGAATTCTAGGATGTCGCCAAACTTTAAGTCGCCAAACAAATCATCTGCTTTAATGTTATCCACCCCTAGTGTTCGCCATCTTATGTTTAAATACATGAGGGCATGATGGGTCCAGTACGAGCCTTAATAATGATAGGTGTCTATTTAGTTTGCAGTGACCTGTCATCACACCTACCAGTATTGCTAAAATTTCCCTACAAAGATTAAGTAAATACTTAGCCTTTTTAGGGTCTTTTCTTAAGATAAGACTGCCTCTTTGGTGTTCTTCTATTCTTGGTTTGCATCTCGCGTAAATATCCTGTTGAAGATGTTCTTTGTGACAGTTGCTAATATAGGTAATCTTGGTTCTGGTCCAATAAAACGCTCATCAGCGCCGTTTCTTGCCAGCTACATGACCGGCGACACATGCGATAATTATTTTTGATGTTCTTCCCAAAGAGTTAAGACTGGCCTTACACTCTTTGACTAGTGCAGATTTATTCATTTGGTTGTCTAAGCACCTGTAAAGCTGCCTGACTGTTAGAATAAATAACTATTGTCTTGTTTTTGATTTCTGTTGTTACCCTTAGTGCTTCAGCGCATTCCAATAAGGCGTTCATTTGTCTTGTTTATTGCTGTCCATGATACAAAAACCAGCTCCTGCTAGTTTTGTGCTCTCTCTTCTTGAGCCATCCGTGAAGCAAGTTATAACTGGTTGGTCTGTTTCTATTTCCCAATTTTCTCTTGTTCCTATATGGATTTGGTATTTCTTATCGAATGGTATTTCCTTCTTTATCAGATCGTTGTTTTTCAATAGCATTGCCAACTTTCTACCTGTCGTTTCTACAATGGAGGCATGACCTATGTCTATAGAGTTGCTTTTCCATTCTTGTTTATTTTCATTCGCTGTCCTTTTTACTTCTTCATGCAATGGGTTTAGAATTAGATTGAGCATTGTTAGTAAGGATACCGTTGGTGTAGACCTCATGGCTCCTGTGATCATAAGACATTCCAATATTTGTACCTAGCCAAGCTCTTTTTTCGTCGTTGCTACTTCTGTTCTTTTCCACCATACAATTGATCCGTAAAGAATCCTTGGTAGAATAATTGCCATGTAGATCCAATGGACGACCTCTGGCATCATTCCCTATCTGTTTCCTACAGCTCTCTTGCATTAGAATAAGATTCTAATAGCCTTAGCGCACTGTGACTTTACATGAGTGTCAAACTTCATTCTCCAGTCAAAGGTCACTCCTAGGTATTTAATATATCGAACTACTTCTAGTCTTGTGCCCTTCAACGGGTACGTATCATTACACCTAAAGTTGCTTCAACTATTTTCGATATAACTACGGTCAAAAGACCTACCGTTTAGAATAACTAAAGATCGTTTCACATATTTTTGTTATAACTACTGATTGAATTGCCTAATGGACGACTCACCTACGGTCAACTCACCTACGGTCGACTCACCTACGGTCAATTCAACTACCACTAATGGTTTAAAAAATAGGTGCGACGACGAGCGGAGCGAGGAGGAGCGTGTTAGGTGTACATGTAAGACAAAAAGCTGAGCCGAGCGAAGCGGAGCGGAGCGAGGCGAATTCCGATGGTTGGCGTATTTAGATATGTCGTAGGATTATTTGATAAACCGATTTTTCGTGAGAATCCTAGGGATATTGCAATTCAAGAAGTCTAAATACGCCAACCATCGAAATTCGCCTCGCTCCGCTCCGCTTCGCTCGGCTCAGCTTTTTGTCTTACATGTACACCTAACACGCTCCTCCTCGCTCCGCTCGTCGTCGCACCTATTTTTTTAAACCAGATTCATAAGAAAATATCATGGGTACCCTACAGTATGATATGGCCAAACGTATAAACCGTAGGCCAATAAACCAATAGATGAATCGTCCGTTAGTGCTATTGAACTTAGTTGAAACAAACTTAGGTAAGTTAAACAATAGTTGAGTCGTCCAGTAGGCGAGATGAACATAGGTGAATCGACCGTAGTTATATCGAAAATAGTTGAAGCAACTTTAGGTGTAATGATACGTACCCCCTTCAACGTATTGGGAAGCATTTCAATATTTTTCCCTTTATTCGTGAAGAGTAGTAGCTTTGTTTTCTCCGGGTTCAGGTCAAGGTCTTTTTCTTGACACCACCGTAAGACCTTTCCTATTGCTTTTTTTATGATATCTCGTATAGTATTTAGTACTTTTCCTATTATAACAATAGCCCCATCATCTGAATATATTCATGTTGGCAACGCGAGTTATAAGGGAATCTTTGAGAAGACACTACATCAGTGGAGATAAGCATCCACCTTGTGGGAATCCTCTATTTGCTCCGATTGTGTAGCTAGTCCCAGCAAGATATGCAGTGATCACCCTGGTTTTGAGCATGGTTACCACCCATTTTACTAACTGTTCATGTATTACATTCCGCTTAAGGGTTTATTCTATTGCTTGGAAGTTTGCCCTGTCAAAAGCTCCCTCTACATCAAAGAAAAAAATATTTTTATTTACTTTATTATTTGGGACATCAACAACACAATACACATAAATTCATAAAAAAATAATAACAATAATAAAGGCGCGTGGGCACTCCACTCGGGCAGCAGCTTCTGATGAGGACAGGGCTCAAAATGCAGGTCTTCGTCTTCTTCCGGTAACGAGAATATGCGACGTCCATCTCAACTCGAGGCTCGCGTAGAACTTGTGTCTTGAAGCGGAGGCGCTTTGCTTGCAAAAAGATGGCTGCCCGCGTGTCCCGTGACCTTGAACAGGATATCGCGTGACGCCTGTCAGCCAATCGCTGAGCTTGATATTAAATCAGGAGGGTAGCTCCCCTCACCCCACCGATGCATCATGCGAAGCTTGTGTAGACGCATATGATATTAACGGGGAATTCTCGCTTCTCCGCAACTCTTGCGCCGCTAGGATGATGACGGCAAATATGGGTACCAACACAGGGTACTACAATACCCGGTTAGTCATTTAACAATAAAAGATAAAAAAAAACTAACTATCTATATTTCTGGACTATACACAACTTAAAAAGTCTCAGTGGGAGGTTTCTCGTCTCACCTATGAAAAACATGATAGGTCAAGCTATACTTAACACAAAAGCCACGTTGGGTCAAACAAACCAGCTAACAGAACTCAAAACAAAATAAATAAATACACACAACAAATAAATATATTACACAACAACAAAAAAAAACTCAAGTCCAATAAACAACAGCAAATGGAAGGATACAATACAAGTTTTTTAGTCTACATCTCAATGGCAAAATGTAGAGGATACCCCTCAAAACAATGAAAACTCCGAGACGGTACAACAACCCACAGTAAAACTTAACTTATTAAACAAGGGTGATATTGGTTGTATATAATTATACCAATAATAATTACACTAAACACAAACTAGGGCGAAATTTTCAATCTTCAGACCCACTATAGATACTTCAACTCAGTTGTGCGCGCGGCGCTATGTGTGGGTAAACCTTGAACATATACTTTGTGTGCGTGACAAGAGGTACAGTCGGGTACAAATACAAACACAGTTATCGTGTGCAGGAGCGCTAACTTGTTGTGTTTGATAATATACGGGTTCTTAAAAAAAACAATAATTTGGTATTGGCACACTGTAATTTAATGTTTATGTATTGAACATATTACTTATTCTGAATCGCTACTTGAAAAATCAAATGATGAATTGTCGGATTCGCTGCTCTCACCAAGGTTGATTACGATTTCTGACTCCATGTTAAAATGTATATAGTATTCTTCTTCTTTCTTTTGTACATGTCGACAAGTATTACCCCACATCTCTCCATCAATTTGGCTTAGACGTTCATTTATTAGTTCCATTATTTCCGTCACATTTTGGTCGACGTTATGCGAAGCAATATTTTTTTTAATTCCCCACACATTTTCTATGGGGTTTAGGTCAGGATGATATGGTGGCAGTCGAAGAACTTTTATGCCATATGGCTGAAGTATGGTCATCAATCTTATAACAAATATGGTTTTCTTTGTTTTTTTTTTCAAATCATACAGTTCAATTTTTTTCATATCTAGATTAAAAGCTATATGTTTTTCTGTCAGCCATCTCTGCATTTCTGTTTTTTTGGAATTAGAATTTGGAGCTCTGTCATTTTGAACATTATGGTATGAGGCATTATCAAGCACAATTACAGAGTTAGGTGGCAGATTCGGTACAAGACGTTCTTTTAGCCACTTTTCAAAGTTTTCTGCGTTCATATTAGAGTGATAATCACCGGAAACACTATTTGCTTTGAATGTCAGTAGTGCGTTAGGAACGAAACCTTGTTCTGAACCAGTATGCACAATGATAATTCTTTGTCCTTTAGACATGTTTCTCTTTAAAGGTGGTCCATCTTTATTACCCCATCCTTTGTTTTGCACATGACTAGTTAAGATATAGCTCTCATCTGTATATATACACCTATTTTCTTGACGGTATCTGAGCAAGCTTTTCAGGTAAGAAAACCGTAGTTTTTGGATGTCATGCCGCTCTATAATAACACGTCTGTTATCCACAGTTTTTCGCCATTTGTATCCCAACTTTAACAAAGCTGTGCGCAGAGTCTAAATACTTCCATCATAATTAAATTTCTCTTGAAATATCATTTTCAACCTTAGCAAGGTAGGTAACTCGTGATGTTCTAAATGGTAATTTTGAATAGTTGAACGTATAACATCAACGTTAAAGTTGTCTAATTCTAACTTCTTTGAACGTTTTTTGCGGTCTTTATGCGGAGATTTAAATTTAGAGTCAGATTCTTTTCCTTCAGCCAATATATTAGTTATTGTTCTCTCTGATACACTGCCATTGCTGTTCTTTTCCGTACGCTGCTTAAATGTTCACTTAATTTAGATATTAAAATTGGACTTGCACTGCAAACTGGATCACTTACTAGTTGCAATATATCTCTCGCATCTTTTTTCGGAATTCGTATACCTTAGCAATGGTTTCTCGAGTCTAAAACAATAATACATAAACGTCAACAAGGATATAATATTTCATTTCATTTTAATATTATTTAATTTTTATAAGAAATAGAATCATAATAAAAATTAATTATATCTAATTTTAAAATTAACAAATATTTACCTGACTCCTTAAACATTTTCTCCGCGATGAACTAGACAATTTTGTTAACGACTGTACCCGTAAGAAAAAGCGATTAGAACACGTCTTGCTCGGACGACGACTGCCGCGTCACTGCCACACAAATGAAACCTGTATATGTAAAAGCGCACGCACACATAGCGCCGCGCGCTCAACTGAGTTGAAGTATCTATACTAATGTTTCATCAAGATTCTTTCATTTATTTGAGAAAACAAAAATATAAGCAAATACAATTTACTTCCAGACATCAAGTTAAAGTTGCAACAAATCCAAGTAAATAAAAAACTAGCAACAACTTTTCAAATTAAACAAATTCCAAACATCAACATAAACTACTAAACGTTAAAAAAAACTTTCAGGGCTCAGGGTAAACTAAGAATAGTGATTTTGCACAAAAAACCAACATCACCCCTCAGGCCAAAATCGCCTAGGTGAAGCGACTACAGTTCACTAAATGAAACAAAGCAAAAATATTGTACGCCATCGGAGAGCCAAATTATAAGGCGAATACCTGCAAACACCCAAAAAGACACACAAGTATAAGATATCAAAACTCAAAATATGTTTGGTATAAACTAATATTAATAGCAAACGTACAACAAACATATATATATCCAAAATAACTAACCGCACAAAAGTGCAACGAACTAATGTTAACTCAACATATTCTAGTATCATAGTCAAACCAAATCGTTGACTTCCAACTAAACAAACAAACACATAAATACCTAAATACTATACCTTATTACCTACGTTTCCAAGGCATAATAATACCTAAAATAAACCAAGCTGATAATTGCCATCCAACTCAGGCAGTGCTCAAACCTAACTGCCATTCGGTTAACAATTCGAACATGGTTTTCAACACTGTTTGCTGTTCAAATATACGTTTTCCATCTATTTTCAAACTTCCTAGTTGGCATGTTTTGTCACTTTCAGTACAGTTTTTCCTACTTTCGTACGTAAGTTTCCTACGTAGCAGGGCTATATCTATCTTGTCGCCCACTATGGTTTGACATAGTTTAACCATTGCATCTTTGCAATGGTGTAGTTTCAATTGACAGATTCTAATTTGTGGGTGTTTCTGTTTGTGTTGTGTATGTTCATGTGATATGTGTGTCTGTTATTTTAAAAATTAAGTGTTTTTGTGTAGTGTTATATATCTTGTTTTGGTCAGGATATGAAGACTCGTGCTCCAGGGTTAAGTCGAAGTCAGTCTGAGTGCCCTGCGTCGACATCACACTGACCTCACCCGGCCCCTTCTTCCTCCCTTCTAGTGTAAGTCTCCCTCTGCGATCCACACACACAATGTGTGTTTACCGAAGAGGCAGGCTTCAGTGGTCACTGATAAGCCTGGCCTGGACTTGCGTCATCTGGCAGCACAACCAAAACATGTTTGTGCTCCATGATTTGGCTACGCTAAAGACATGTTTTGCCTGATGATGAGCGTCCAGTCCTGTATGCCCAGGTCAACCCTATCCGTGTTCTGATATTTTATCAGCTTTAGAGGATCCTTCGGATGATCCTCTTGTTTTCCTGGAAGCCACACTGCTACCCGATACTTCTTTGCTACGATCTTCACACCGTCAATGTTCAATGTAATACATTGACAACGCCTAAACGATATCCGAAACTGGAAGAAACTTGTTTTTTTTTAATTTATTTATTTAAATTATTCTTAACTTAATCTTTAAAAAATATAACAAACAATCTCGCCAAACTGAAAAGCAGTTTGTTGGCGATGCGCTCTGATTTTATTACATTATTATTAACCTATATATTTAATTATGCAGGTACTTTATATAAAAATATTAATTACATAAAATAAACAATTTATTTATTATAATTATGTTATGTGAGGTTAGATTCATAAACTCAGTCACCCCCTGTCAGAGATACAGACTGTAACATGAGGTGCTTGAGTTTATGTTTAATATAATTTTTACATAGCTTTTCTTCAGCAAGCAAGAGAGGATATTGGTTACAGATTCCAGGAGTCATAAAAGCTCTCGTTTGTTCTCCATAGTAATTGTTAGCTATTGGTTTGTTCAGTTTACGTTTTTAACAGATCTTGTATAATGATTGTAACTGATTGGGACTTTAAAGGTCTGGCTGTAGTATGTTTCTAGCGCAATTACACCAAACATACATAGACCAAATTAAACAATTACAAATAAGAATTATTAATCAAATAAAAATGTAATAATAACTATGATAAATTATTTGATGTTAGCATTATTCTTCCCGTCCAGAGTAAAATTAGGTACATAGGTACTGTACCTTAGCCAAAACCGGTCGTCATGCCTACCGCTCGACGTTATGAAACTCATCATTCTGTGGCTACCCGTACCGTAATAGCCCTTCGCTATTAATAATCTTATATTATAATAAACCATGGTTTTACTCGTGTTCAAGATTATTCCATTGTCATGACCCATTTTGTAATATTGTCAAAGTCATCTTGTACCTTCGCTACCATTTCTGGTATACTTTTGCCAGCACATAGCATGCACATATCATCCGCGTACATATAAGCATTACAGTTTTGGATGACGTTCGACACTATTGGCCCGTAGATCGACCCTGTCGGTGCGCCTAGATCAACGCAAGCTTCTGTTCCAGCCATTTCATTGATTACAGTGTGTAAAGTTCTATTTGATAAGTAACTACGGAACCATTGGTTTGTTGGGCCGCTTATACCGCATTCCTATGGCTTGTAATAGCTGCTCGTGATCGAGCGTGTCGAACGCCTTTTTAAAGTCCATGAAAATTGCCAGTACTTTTTTTACTATTAAGGCTATAGTTTACAAAATCCGTGAATAGAGCTGTAACAGTACTACGACCCTTCCTGAAACCATGTTGAGCATCAGATAAACATTTATAATGTTCAAAAAGCCACTGATCTGCTCAACAATCACCTTTTCCGTGATTTTATTTAACACTGACAAAATGGTCTGTAGTTTGTATACTCCAAGTGACTTCCCTGCTTATAAATCGGTTTAATTATCGCTTTTTTTAAATGGTCTGGGTAATCACCCTTCTCCACAATTAATTAATTTGGCAATAATTATACTTAGGTCTGATTTAACATATTTTATATCCTGAACCGTGATTTTATCCACCCCTGGAGCTTTCTCACCACTTAGTTGGTCTATTATCTTTTCAACTTTACATTTACTTACATTTCTAAATATAAATGATACGTTGTTAGTTTATACATATGCCTTGCGGTCTAAAAATTTTGTGCTACAGTTATGTTTAATGATATTTATTTCCTGCGTTAATAAATGTATTTGAAAAGATATACAAATATTTTGAAGATTGTCTGTTTTTCCCAAGTATTTCTTTATTATATTATCTTAGTAACTTTTATTACGCCCAAGATATTGATTTTTGCACCCCATATTTTTCTAAAATCCCCATTACATTTAGTTATCTCATCTTGCCTATACTTATTTTTAGCCTTGTTAGTTATTTTATTTACTTTATTTCTATATTTTGTATATAATCCAGTCGCCTATTCTTACTATTAGGCATAGCTTTTTAATGCTCTTCGCTCGATCATACAGCAAAGTTTTTTATTTACCCACGGCTAGGTGGTTCTTTTCTGGCTTATTTTAATTTCTATCTTACTTTCCTCATAAATTCTGCCAAAAATATCACAGGTTTTCATAGATAAACAATGGACAATCAGACGATGACACTTCAGCCCAGTCTGTTGAACCAAATTTCTCTCGAACTCGTTTATTGCTAATCACATACCTGTCCACATTACCACACGGTTCATATTTCTCCGGCACAACATCGAGTCCAAGGCCTATCATATGATGGTCAGACAGGTTGCAGGTGAGCATGTGTGCGTCAGCGCTCTGCGCGCAGCGGCGGCGCACCCACAAATGGTCGATGCAAAAAGTCTCGAGTTGACCATTCACTATAGCCTCACTCGTTATCTCTGTTGAGGAAATCGCACACTGCAGGCCCAGTCCACACAACAGGTTTTTGTATCGAGTGATGGTGCTATTCATTTTATAACAGAGCAAGTCTAGGTTCATGTCTGCTATAAGGACCAGATCGTCCGATATAGGTATGCTCTTTAGTAATCTGTGTAATTCGTTTATGAATCGCAATTTGTAAGTTTTTGATGGCCTGTATGTAGCCAGTAAGGGTAGTGTTTCATATCTCAATTTAATTTTCCCGTGCAGGGTTTCTGAGGCCGATGTTTATATTATGTCAGCTACAAAATTTATATTTTCCTTTACATATATTAAGATTCCTGTTACTTTTCGATCTTCTCTTGTATTGGCGTGTAACTTGTAGCCTGGTATACTATATAATGGCAGTTCGTCTGTATTAATATTCACTTCTGAAAGTATAATTATGTCTGTATTTCCTTCACATCTTCTAAGTATGATCAGAAATTCATTAAAATGTTTTCATAGCGATTGTAAAATGCACTATGTCTGTCTCCTTTTGGTTGCATTTAATATATGGACTCCATGTTTTTATACTATCGTATCTATCGTAATCGATGTCCTTATTTATATATGCCGAGCGATCGAATTTTTCTTCAAGAAAAAATCACATAGTGTGAACCCACAGCGCTAACGCTGTGTCTAAACACGCGTTTTCATGTCATTTTCGCAGCTGATTTTATGGATGTTTTTCCCGGTTTCATTCTTTTTTATCAGAATGTTCTTCTTTTTTTTTTTTTTTGGATCAGATGAACTTGTATAGGGCTTTTAAATGTGTTTTAGCATTCCAGAAGAGTTGGCACATGTAACGAGTTAAGCCATCGTTAATGTAAATTGGCTGTCCGCTGGTATTTCCATAAATACTGCAGTTAGTAAGCCGACCTTTACGCTGCTTTATCCACTGGTCGCGGACCCCTTTTGTACGTATCGTAATTATTACCAGCCGAGGACGTGGTGGACGCTTATCTGTTACCTTTTCCGCACCTACCCTCTTCGCGTCTTCAACATCTTCCGGCTTTAGATTTAATTTTTTGGCGATTTCGTCTACCATAGTTTTCCCGTTTTCTCCTTCCTGTGCCTCTAGGCCCACGATTTCCACATTCTTTTCCTTATCTTTCTGTTCAAATATTACTAATCTCTCTTCCAGAGATCTGCTACATTTTTTAAGGTAGATACTCCGCTGTTCCAATGCTGTGATCTTCTTTTCAAAGGCCTCTTTATACATGATGAGAGTCTGGAATTTTTCGGCGTAGAAGTCGACATCCGACGCGAGGTCATAAATTTTTTGCAGAATGTTGTAGAATGCAGAATTACTTCGAGCTTTTTATTAAATTCTCCCAATAGAACGTCCACTGTGGTCTTATTAGGATCTAGGTCTATCTTCGCTGGTTTGGTTTTAGGAGTGTTCTCCTTTTTCTGACAACCTTCACAGATTTCTTTCTGCTGGAATAACTTCGGGTTGGGTACTCACTTTTTATGATAAACCCCTTCACAAAACCCTTTGCACCGAATAATATTATCCTATGCCAACGACACAAACAGTTTAAACTTCCTGCACTGAACCATTTTTAAGATAATATGGTTGACTTAAATGTAAACGCGATGTAAACAAAGCAATTATTCAAATCGTACGCACAGACGTCCGCACGCTGAGCGCAAGCGGCAATAAGCCGCTGGTGATCGCCTCCCCCCATCACCTGTCCGGTACTGTGGGCACTGCGCACGTACCACCTACCCAGTTGAGTTAGAATTAATAAGAAACTTCGTATTAATTCTAACCCAACTTGCCTGACATTTGGAAGTGATAATTTGATAAACTTGGTTATACCAGTGTTTTACCTGCAGACTCGCGTAAACCCTTAAACGGAACTTTTATGACAGACGTCACCTAGAGTACTGTAAATTTTATCGTGGGCATTTATGGGCAAAAAACATAAAATTTGCCTTAATTTTTGTGTCTTTATTTTTTCTTTTCCGGCCAGCAGAGAAGCGAAAGGGTTAACAATAAATTATAAACTGTGAACCAATTCAAGGTTAAAGACAATAAACAGTTTTTCAGTTTTAAATCGTTTATTTTCATTGGATTTTACATAGAGAATCTAATATAAAACCTCTTAAAAATAGTCATTAAAATTAAAAATAGTTACCTGCCTAGGTGCATTCGAAATGTTGTCCTCAATGTGAAGAATGCACAAGAAACACATTGCATACTCTTTTCAAAATTCAAGTACTTATGTCTAATACAATAATTGTTTGGTCAATTTACATGAAAAGATGCTGTCAAATGGAGCTAATTTACTGCCAGACCAGTTTCTGCCAGACCAAATAATCCTCAACTTTATAGTATGCCTTTTTAATTAATACATTCTTAACAGTTTTCTTGAATTGTTTTTCTGATAAATTAATAACATTGGAGGGCAACTTATTGTAACACCTAACAGAAAGCCCCTTGAAGCTAGAGGAAACTTTGCTAAAACGAAAATGAGGATAAGATAATTTTAATTTGTTTCTAGTATTAACTGAGTGAAGATCACATTTTCTATTAAAGCTACTGATATTTTTGCGGACATACATAATATTTTCATAAATATATTGAGAGGGAAGAGTCAAAATATTAATATCCTTAAATTTATTTCTCAAAGATGATTTAGCTTTCAAGTTATAAATGGCCCTAATGGCACGTTTCTGCAAGATAAAAATTCGTTCAACATCGGCAGCGCCGCCCCAAAGGAGTACTCCATATGACATTACACTGTGAAAATAGGCATAGCATACAAGCTTTGCTGTTTTTTTCATCAGCTAGTTGCCGGATTCTTTTAACAGCAAAAGCCGCAGAACTTAATTTAGAGCCCAGTGTTTCAATATGTGGACCCCATTGCAGTTTACTATCTAGTGTTAAGCCAAGAAACACTGCCTTCTCCACAAAGCCCAGTGTCTCCTTGCCCAGGTTTAATGGTGCTTCTACTTGCCTTACATTTGGTAGAACAAATTTTATACAATTAGTTTTCTTAGTGTTAAGATTGAAATTATTTTTACTAAACCAATCTAGTAGCACCGATAGAGCAGAGTTCGCCTTTTTAAGAGATGTAGATTGTCTCTGTATATTAAATATTATAGAAGTATCATCAGCGAACAATACAATATCGGCAGATTTTTCCATAAGGTATGGCAAGTCATTTATATAAATAAGAAATAAAAATGGTCCTAATACTGATCCTTGAGGGACACCCATTTCCATTTCACATCCGTTTAAAGCAATACCATTAACATTGATTTTTTGGGTTCTATTCGACAAATAAGAATGAATTAATTCATTTGACTTATCTCTTATTCCATAATGTTTAAGTTTATTGAGCAAGGTTTCATGATTTACGCAATCAAGGGCTTTAGAAAGATCACAGAATACTCCAAGAGCATCCTCTGAATTTTCCCAAGAAACATAAATATGGGATATAAGAGCTATGCCTGCGTCAATAGTTGATCTACCTTTCGTAAACCCAAACTGTTTTGCGTGGAAAAGCCCATTAGAACTAAAGTGATAAAGCATTTGATTGAGCATAATCTTTTCAAAGAGTTTACTTAACACTGGTAATATCGCAACTGGCCTATAGTTATTAGGATCACATTTTTCTCCTGTTTTAAATAATGGTATAACCTTAGCTAATTTCATGAGATCTGGGAACATTCCATTTTTGATGCAAACATTAAAGATGTGTGCCAACAATGGAGCTATACTTGTTATAATGGATTCAATAACCTTAACTGATAGTCCCCAGTGGTCCTCAGTTGATTTTAACTTAAGTTGACCAAATGTTTTAATAATAGTATAATCGCTAATTTTCTTAAATGAAAAACCTTCATTACATCTGCTATCATTTTCTATCAGCAGTTTGGTTGCTGCTTCTGGTGATGAGTTAAGCCCATAGGTTAGTTGGGATGGAATTTCCTTAAAAAACCTTTCGAAAATGTTAGCAACTTCAGCTGGTGAGTCTACTTTTTTATCATCTACGTTTAAACAAATATTTCTATCTTGCAATTTAGACTTTCCAGATTCCTGATTAATCATCTTCCAAACGGTTTTAATTTTATCATCTGATTTAACTATTTTATTTTTAATATGCAATATCTTAGCTGCTAGGCATACCCTTTTAAATGTCTTTGAGTAATTTCTAACATACTTATGAAATTCTGGATTTGGCGTTTGTGTTTTTTCGGCATACAGGTCATAAAGTTTTCTTCTACTGATGTGAATCCCCGTAGTAGCCCAGTCGCAGAAAGATTTACAATTATTACGTGTTATAATTTTAACATTAAATACGGCATTACTCTTTTTCTAAAATATTAAACATTTTTCCATATAATATATTGGGGTCCTTGTCACATACTAGTAGATATATTAATTAAAGACTATTTATTTATTTATAGGTCTAAATTTAATTTGTATCATTTTGTGTAGCTTAGTGAACGGTATTTTAATAATTTGTCCACAATGATCAGAGGGCAAGGCATTGATAATACTTTTAAATTTAATGTCACAATCTTTGCTACAGAAAATGTTATCGATGCAGGTTGCTGTGGTAGGCGTTATCCGTGTTGGTTCTTGAAATACATGTGATAAGTTAAAAGATGAAAATAAATTTAATAATTTACTTTTGAGGGTAGACTCTTCCAATATATTAATGTTAAAATCTCCACAAACAATAATGTATTTTTTAAGCTTAATTAAATTACTGAGTACATATTCCATGACATTTTCAAAAGCTGTATAGTTTGAACCAGGTATTCTATAAACACAGATTATAACTGACAGTTCCAGCTCAACACATGACAGCTCTACAGTGCTTTCAATAGATTGTGAAACAATATCTCTCCTATCTTTTGCGTTTATAATATTATTAATTAAAATAAGAGAGCCTCAACTTGCTTCATATTGTTCATCAGAACATTCAAGGTTTTTCTGACAAAATTTTAAATGTTGAATTATTTTTAGAAAGCAAAAAGATACAGGTACTATGCTTAACTGAGCACTGGTTAAAAGAACATGAGTTGTCATTAGGATTTAATAACTATAGAATTGTAAGTGCTTTTACTAGGAAAAGTCATGACTTTTCTCATGAGTAAAAGCACTTCCAATTCTATAGTTATTAAATCCTAATGACAACTCATGTTCTTTTAACTAGTGCTCAGTTAAGCATAGTACCTGTATCTTTTTGCTTTCTAAAAATAATTCAACATTTAAAATTTTGTCAGAAAAACCTTGAATGTTCTGATGAACAATATGAAGCAAGTTTGGTTTTTCTTTTGTCTTACTTATAAGTTTAAATTATATTTACTTGTAACTTTAGAGATGTCTATATCCCTATACACACATCTCGGCTGCGGACAGAAGTCCTCGTCTCTATTTATCAGTGGTGGACAATAGTCCCTGTCATCTCCTAACTGAGAACAAATCGAATTGCCCACATCTAAAGGCGGACAAAAGTCCTTGTCAAGAACATTGTTAGTAATTGTACTAACGTTAATATTTATAAAATTGGTTTTACAAGGTAAAACAAAGTTAAAATTACATGTTAACAACTTAGCAAGAATAAAGAAGTTAAAAAAAAACTTGTCACAAAGGACTTATTGATATAACTATTTATGTCAATTACATTGACAAAATCAAAACTTTTTGACAAATGCAACATTAAACAGTTTTTCTCATATATGAGTGCATTTGATTTATTATTTACATTTCTGAAGTATGGAAATGTTACTAAAGTCAACTGTGTTGGTCGCTTATTACTATGAATCCTACCTATCCAATCAAACAAATTGTAAATTTCAGCCTTATCTACGTTAAGACTACTGCCGTACATTAATACTACTCTTTTATTATATATGTCATAGTTTTTAATAATTTGCAAGTACAGTTCACTATATGACATATTTGGAAAACATAAATTAGTTATTATATCTTTACTAAACTGGTTCACAATGGATCCCAAGCCTCTGCCTATCCCGTCACATACTATAACTGAGGAGGAGGGGGTCGACTTAGAAAAAGAAAGTTTTTCGTTGATGCTTAATTCTTCATGATTATTTTGTTGCTTATCTAAACAATTGTTGCAACTGTAGTTGTTCAACAGCGAGTTAAACCTCTGTTCATTTTCATTGCACAACTCAACTAATTGATTCATCGCTATTGTATGGTCAGACAACTCGGTTTGTGCTAGACTATAGTCTAGGGAGATTTTCTCTAACTGATTTTCTAATAATAATATTTTCTTCTGAAATACTTGGGCTTCCTGCTCATAACTGCCTATAGTATTTACTAACAATTCATTATTACAAACTAAATCATCCTTCAGCCTTAGATTACTTTGCCTTAAAGTATTAACAGATACCCTATATTTCTTTAATAATTTACAATTTTTAGTCATTGATCTAGATAGTCTTAAATATTTCTTTGATTGTTTCCTGCTTTGGAACTTGCAGGAATGGCTATGGACATTTTTACATACTAACATTTCATTATATCTATTCAGTGTTGAATCTAATTTATATTTACATAATTCCTCCTCTAATGAAATTATTTTTGATTGTGCCTGGTCAAGTACACGCCTAAGGTCCTCAATTTCATAAAGGGATTCATTGTGGACTAAACGGCATTGGTCCCCCTCCTCCAAAAGCCTCTGAATAGTGTCTCGGTGGTCAGTTGTGTCCAAGAGCTCAATGTGTTGTTCTTTTAGCTCGCTCTTCATTTTGCTAAGCCTATCCAGAAGCTGTTTCATTTCCATCTCACTCTCCTCTCTTTCCCTTAATAGTTGAGCATTAAAGTTTTCCTGGGTTTTGAGCTGATCTAGGGTATGTCTCAGCTTTTCCTCAGAGCATTTAAGTGTAGCGGCACGGGTCATAGTGGATTTTGCCATTTTTCTTGATTGTAGTAACGACGACGGGTGAAATTAAAATCAGCTGATCGTTGTCACTCGGTCCAAGGGATTCGGAGACTAGTAAATTCGAATTTGCTTATTAAAGAGTATTTTTCACTTTCACTTTCATTAACATCATTCACATCACGCATATATTTTTTTGTCTTTCTTTTTTGAAGACCGGTGAAGTATTTTCAGCAAACAACACTATGTCAATCAATTTCTCCACCACAAAACTCAGATCGTTAATATATATCAGGAATACGAAAGGGCCTAATATGGAACCTTGCGGAACGCCAATTTACACCCCAATGCATAAGATTTAACGCCATTGACTTCTGATTTTCTTATTCTATTTCTTTAGATCTTAGTTGATACAAGGCTTTATTCACTTTCATTAGTAGCGTATCATAATCAACATAATCAAATGCCTTCGACAGATCGCAAAAAACAAAGATCGCATCCTGTGCGGCCTCCCATGCACAGAAAATATAAATGTTCTATCCCTAGTGAAACCGTATTGGATGGCTTCGATTTTTTTTGTACGGTTGAAGTATGTGAGCATTTGATTGATAATATTTTTAGCGTGAGCATAATATTTTTTAAATAGCGTGCTGCAAAAACAGATATTGGCCTGAAATTTGAAGGATCACCCTTATCTCCCGACTTGAACTGCGGTATCAGTTTCCTATTCTTCATTAGGTCTGGGAAAGCCCCATCGTCAACAAAGTTATTGAATATATAACACTTAGCTTATGATTTCAGCTACCGGGCTATAACAAGAATTACCAAACCAATAAATTTAACTATGTACCCTACAGGTCTTCAGTATATATTTTTTTAAGATAAGTAAATTAAACATTTTGACAATATCCCGGGGACATACATGAATAAATTTAAAATCTGCATTACCGCAGTTTTCAACCGACTTCAAAAAGAAGGAGGTTCTCAATACGTTTTTTTTAATGATTGTTACGCGATTTCTCCGTCAATTATGATGATACTTATTTTGATTGGAAGGTCTGTCGGTGTGTCTGTAAGTCTCTCCGTGGAAACCTAGCGATCAAACCATGTACGAATTTTAATGCGGTGTTCTGGAAATGCTATTCAGCTTCCCTGCGATGGTTTAAAGATGTGTTTTATTAAAATCGGTTCAGTAGTTCGAAAGATATCTGCTTAAATAGGAAACAAGTGAACCAAATTTTAGCTGTAAGCGTTCATTAATGTATCGGGGGTGTTTGAAATGTTTAATTAATAGTTATTCGAGACCTTCCACATTTTACTATCGTGCCTCTCTACTTTTGGAGGTTGGCAGTCAGCTCTCCATACTCCTTAATGTTCATCGTGAAGCGTATCAGGTGTTTTCTATGCTACCCACTACCGATACTTGATCAAGAACACAAATCGGCAAATACTTTGTTTGTTCACAGACCAGTCTAGATAAGCTGTCTGGGCCAGGATTAAATGGTTTGTCAGGTGTCCAGTCAGACAATTTGGCTGATGACCAGGAAACTGAGCATTTGATAGGTGAATCTATAATAAAAGGATCATAATCATCGTGCTCAGCCTTCATCGACTCACTGCTGAGCATTTTTGAGCTCCTTTTTCAAACTCAAACCATTTTGTTTTCCTACTTGATTTCATACTGTAGATTATTATTAGTTTTATTCTGTAGATTTACCTCTTTTGATTATAAATCATAAATATAAAAATAGTTAAGTATTGTAAAAATTAAAATATGTACCCACTGGGAAGTAACTATCTCCCGTGATACAGGTTTTTCCTACTTCGGGAGGCAGGGACCTCAAATATGTTAACCCTGTTATTTTGAACAATAAAATCATTCTTATTCTAATTATTATTATTCTAGCCATTATTTGGTAGTTTTGTTAATCTTATTTATTTATCTGTGTTGAGGCTACGTGAAAAAAAAGTAAAAGTACATTTTTTTGCTTCGTTGCAATAAATGATTTGAGTTTTTGAGTTAAGCCCTCTTCTCTATATCGCCAGTCCATATGGTCTTTTGCCAACCGCATACAGTGCTTTCCCTACCACCAAAGCAAATTAAAGGATATATTATCATTCAATCAGCTCACATTTACCCACTGCACTATGCCCTATACAACTCAGCATCAACTGCGGTCCTGAGCCTCCCTCATCCTTAGTATTAATAACTTTACGAAGACTCAGCACATTCTTTTAATAATTATCAATATTGATCTTATCTATGGTGCGTTACAGAATTCCACAGAAAACTACTGGCAATAGACGCCCAAATACGAGACCTGAAGAAAAAAACAGAGAGGCAAGATTACGCAGCTGCAAATCCCTTTATAAGGGAAAGGAGGTTAGCCCATTATCATGGACGTAAAAAAAGGAATAAAAGCAAACCCGATTGTTCAAATGAATGTGACAAACCAGAACCGAAGATTAAGAAAGAATGTCCATGTAAACCCGCAGAAGATTGTGAAGAAAAAAAAGAGGAATGCCCAGAAAAATGTAAAGAATGCCCAAAGAAATGTGAAGAAAAATGTGAAGAAAAACCGAAGGAATGTGAAGAAAAATGTGAAGAAAAATGTGAAGACAAATGTGAAGAAAAATGTGAAGACAAATGTGAAGAAAAATGTGAAGAAAAATGCGAAGAAAAATGCGAAGAAAAATGTGAAGAAAAGCCAAAGAAATGTGAAGAAAAACCAAAGAAATGTAAAGAGTGTATGGTATCAATGAACCCAACGTCAAAACTTTTGCAAAAGCTAACAGAATATTATCCGATCGTGACGGAGAATGTTAAAGGTATGATTAAACGCGTTCTGTTGAGTTATTTAACTTTCTCAATCTCCACCGGGAAGAAAACAGGCGAAGCAGAACTGTTCCCATTAACCACCGTCACCATTGAAGCAATATATAACTGAATCCAGATATAAAGTGTTTTAAAAAAATTGCTTAAAGTTGGCTCAACTGAGCCTCTTCCACCCCGTAAGACGCTGTGGTTGCTTCTTTCCAGATATTCGAAAGCACAATATAACAGAAAGCCTGGACTACTCCAAAGCGAAGAGAGAAGTATCTCACCATCCGTCTGGAATCACCATTGAAAGGAAAAAGGTAAAAGGAATGGGCAGATGGGCACCACGCCTCAGTACTTATAGTGGAGACAACATTAGAAGAGATTTTATTTTCTTAATTAATAGCAGTCGAACCAGTTAGATTTATAATGCTGACGTCACGTGTTTTAATATATTTTATCTACACACGTATCATAAACCCTCTTTACTGCATCCAAAAACCGCACGTTACGATCAGCATAATGTTAAACTACTTTGTAAAAACTCATTTCTTATCGGAATATTGAACATTATGACCATAATGTCTAAATTTTCTACATATTATGACAGTGAAATTTCGTATGTCGACGCCCGCCTGTGTGAATTAAGTTGGGTGTGGCGGAGAAATTAATAAAAATAATTTAGGTTTATTAAGACAATAATAATTAAATCTAAAATACAATGATATTTATATCTAAAATAGTGAAGCGTTGACAATTTAGATTATGACGTACGTTCTACATTTTAGGATGATGATTTAGTGCTGACGAATGATAATTGTAAGAGTTGCTCAACCTTAACACCTCCCCCCTTAAGAGAGAAATTATCCGAAGACGTTGAAGACGGTTTCGGAGAATTTCGGCTTATACATTTTGTATATAACTTGAATTTAATTAGTAGTGATAACAAGATATTAAAAATGATATAATAGAGTAGAATTGTCCATACACTTATGTTTTTCACAACATACATATAGTCGTCTGAAATACTTTCACTGACACTAAACTTTACACTGTTGATAATGTCTTTGATATCACTAAAGTCCACGTTTCGCAGGTTGAGTCGTTTGTCTTCTTGTCTGATGCTGTGACGTACTTCTGGTATCTGTACTAATGGTAGTTGAAGATTGATTGTTGAAGCGTTTGTCGGTGTTTTTATGATGACATCTTGTATCTGGGTTGTGCAGTGTTGACTCGGCCATATTAAAAATGTTCTGTTTGTAAACTTCGTCTTCACAGTGTTCCGTGATGATTAGTCCTGTTTCGGAGTATATCAGCCAACAGTTTCAAACTATCCTCTGTATCTTCTCTTTTTCCATGTGTATAGGGTGCTGGTGGCATCTGCTGCAGTTGTCTTTTAGCGTCATTATCTCCTCTATGCAGTTTTCGGTAGGGTACTGTGCTAGGTCGTCTCGCAAACACAAGAACTTGTTGTTCACGGCTTCTTCACACAGGTTCGCTACGGGTCTGTATTTCAACCTATTCACCATTAGGTAGGGGTGTTTGGGAATGATGGTAACGGTTTCTCAGTTTACGGGATGATATATGGGAATGGGAATAATTTTATAATATATAAACGTGTTGGGTTCTATTAGCGGTACTTCCAATACAAAAACTAACTTATTTTTGTCAATGTATGATTTTAACAAAATATAACGTTCTAACTTAACTAGGTTTTCCCTTGTTACCGGGTAAATTAAATTATCATGTCTCTCAATTTCTATAAGGACTTGCATAAGCTCTGTGGAATTTAATATCGACTGATGTTGGGTATGCAACTTGCTGAAGGCAATAGCGGTCTCGGTTTCTGGAATGAAATCATAAATAGTACGAAAGTTATTGAAAATTTGGTACAAGTTATTCATTAATGTAATTATGTTATCACGTCGGCTTTCTGTTTCTAGAAGTGATTGAATCTCAACTGTTTTGTTATCTAAGTATTTAATATTTGAATTCATACTATCTGATAGATAAGTGAATTTATCTAAAGCGTTAACTACTAAGGGTACATTTCGTTCGACGGAATGTTTTTCCTTTTTTATGTGACTTATTTCAAAGTTGTATTGTTTTGCGTCTTCTTCGTCTATGTTTTCTGAAATGATTTTTACTAAGACTAAATAATGCCCTTTTTACTCTAAAAGTAGGTAAAATCTGAAAAAACCTAGTTTTTATTTCATTTACTGATGATTCAATTTGCTTATATAAACTTCCTAATTCATTTTTATACTAATTATTACTAGTTACTATAACGTTTATCTTATCATACTGTTGTATATTATTATCTACTTCACTTACTACAGTTTCTAAATCTAATGTCTTAAAAATAGTCCATATATTAGTCCTCATTACTGCTGTGCCAAGTTTTATCGGTGTTATTTCCGGATTCTGGTTTAGGTTTTGAAGTTCCAGGCTGCCGAAATGTCCGACTAGTACTAGAAGTACTAGGTTTGACCTTTGGAGGACCTTTAATATTATTAATAGCTACCCTTGTTTTTCTCTTCTTTATCTCGACAGAAATAATATTCCTAGATGGTGAGCTTATGACCTTCGCTTTCTCAAAACGGGGTAGATCTTTCGCTTTTCTTGTTCGGGTATTTTTCATAAAGTCCTCACCTCCTCTTTTTTCTCTAACTTCAATCTTATCATTTTGCAGTTTATCAGATACATATTCATATAAAACTTTTAATCGTTTCCTATGATCTTGAAGTAATTTTTGCATTAGGTTTCGTTCCCTATCTATGTCAAATACATTGTTTGAGTCTGTGTTTCCAAAAAAAATCTCAAAAGGAGTATAGCTAGTTGTGGAATGGATGGAGTTATTGTATGCCATTGTCGCATAAGTCATGACAGAAGCGACGTCAAGTTCGCTTTTCTCATACTTAGCTAAGCGATAAATTTCAATGATTGTTGAGTGGAAACGCTCTACTATTGCCATTGAACTGGGATTATTTGGGGTGCCAATATGTAACTCTATTTTGTATAGATTTAATAGTTCCTTAATCAATTCATTGTTGAACTCGGTTCCAGAATCGCCATTTATTTTCTTTGGTAAGCCGTACATACTGAAGTACTTGATAAGAGCTTGTGCTACTTCTGGTGTGCTAGGATTTGGGATATTAATAGCTTGTCCTAGCTTACTAAATGCATAGACTATTGTTAAGTAGTATTTCCCTTTGATATAAAGAAGGTCCATAAAAACTTCCTGAAATAATTTGCATGCGCATGTGCATTTTGAGTTTGAGTTAATTGTATACTTGGTTTTACGGGTTTCTTTTCATACTTCATTCTTTTGCACTGTTTACACGACTTAATTATAGCTGTTACTGTTTCTTTCATGTTCGGCCACCAATAATGTCGTTTGATTTTCGTCAATGTTTCGTTAATACCCCTATGACATGCTTTACCTTGGTGGTACTTTAGAATAACCTGACGTTGATCTTCTTCTGACTTTGACAGATTTACCGTACGCTCGTTGCATTCGGTCAAATTTAGTGTCCCTTTCTTGTATAATCTTGTGATAACATTTGAGAATGTGTCCTAAACCTCGGGTCTTCGAAATAAATGAAATATTTGTGTTTAGTATCTACATATTCTTTAAAAAAATCTTTCACTAACTTTTCATTATTGACGGGCATAAATACTTCTAAAATTCTTTGTTTTTTATTAGAAATATTGTTTACGGAGAATTTATCCTTAAACCACGTCTGTACTATTATTTGTTTAGGTTTGCAATCAATTGCCTCATTAAGAATAGGAATGCCTTCGTGTTCCCTATTAGAGATTGAATTTGCAGTTGCCCCATCATCTGAATCTGAAATTTCTATGATCTCCATTTTATCACTTTCGGAGCCAGAAAAATCTATCACTTGTGTTTTAACACTCTCAATATCTGAAATATCCATTATTTCTACCTGTGGTCTAGGCTTTCGCACAGTCACATTTCGTTCCAATTCTTCAATAATTTCTTGGACACGGTTCTCGTCTGCATCTACATTTACTAAAATTGAATATAAGTCGTCCTCTAATGCGTTAATCCTAACTCGAGAAAGGGCGTCAGCATTAGTATTTTGCTGCCCTTTCTTATACTTAATCTCGAAATAGTACTCTTCTTATCTTAGGCGCCAACGTGTGAGTTTGCTGTTTGGCTCTTTGAGTGAATACAACCATGCCAAAGGTCTGTGGTCACTGTAAATAACAATGTATCGTGTAACGTCCTACTAGCATATGCTATAGGCTTGTCTGAACCTATAGTGCCTTGTGAAAGGACAGCCCCGATAGCAAAGTTGGATGCATCTGTGGTCAATACAAATGGTTTTTCGAAATCTGGAAACTGTAAAAGAGGTGCGTTTTTTAGCAGCTTCCTACAAGTTTCAAAACTATTTATGTAGTCTTCATTTAACACGATCTTTTTCCCTTTCTTTAAACATGCCGTGAGTGGTCTCGTGATTTTGGCAAAATCTTTGATAAACTTCCTGTAGTAACCTATCAGCCCTAGAAAACTTTTAATTTCTGTAGCTGTTTGGGGAATTGGATACTTAAATACTGCTTCTATGTTGTCGTTATTTGGTATAAGACCGTCGTTCGTGATTGTGTGTCCTAAATACAAGACTTCTTTCCTAAGGAAGTGAGATTTATCTAACTGAATTTTCAAGTTAGTCTGGCGAAATCTATCAAAAACAGCTTTTAATTTCTTTATGTGTTTTGGCAAGCTATTTGAAAAGATAATGACATCATCAAGGTAAACAAGGCAATGAAAATCTTGTAAAGCTCTTAAAACGTTGTCCATTGCTCGCTGAAAGGTCGCAGGAGCAGTTTTAAGCCCAAACGGCATTCTATTAAATTCGTAATGCCCGAATGGTGTACTGAAAGCAGTTTTTGATTTATCCTATATAGAAGTAGAAGAGTACTTCTATCTTATGGTATCCGCTCGCGAGATCTAGCGTAGAGAAATACATACTCTTCCCAAGCATGTCAAAAAGATCATTGATGTTTGGTAAAGGGTATTTGTTATCAGTAGTGATATCGTTTAAACGTCTATCATCGACTACCATTCTCCACTTTTGTTCCCCTGATGCATCCAATTTTTTGGGCACCAGGTGGACTGGGGCGCTCCAAGGCGAGTGTGATTCTTGCAGAATATTATCTCGTAGCATTTTTCCTACTTGTCTTTTTATCTCTTGTGTCTGGACTGGGGGTAGTCTGTGTGCCTTTAAATTAATTGGATCCTCGTTTTTTGTTCTGATTTTATGTTTCACCTGATTACTAAAAGACAGAGGTATGTCTTCACAATAGAATATGTCTTTATATTCTCTACAAGTTTGATCTATCATCATTCTTTCTTCCTAATTCATATGGTCTAACCTAAGCTTAATATCTAAATTATCGTCGAGTAATCTCTCGACATCCTGATAGCTTCCTGTTGAATTCAGGTTTGTTGAGTTGACGTTGTGTGATTGTTGTTGAATTAACTCTATCTTGAATGGGGCCGTAACTGTTATTTTTTTAAGTAAATCGGTTTTATTTTGAATTACTGTCGTTGCGTAACCGTTAGTAGATTTAACTATAGCGGCCGGCATTCTAACTCCATTATTGAATTGGGTATAATTTAGAATACCCTCTCCGTTTAACAAGTTAACTGCTAATTTGACTCTTATTTCGCACCGAGGAGGTAGGTTATACATTTCTCTCGTGGTTGGCGAGTAAATGATAGGTATTTTACTAGAGTCTGTGAACAAATTTTGAGATTTCATGTCGATCTTGGCATTGAGTTGTTTCAATAAATCACTTCCTATTAGACCATCGTACCGTTCATAAACCGAATAAATATAGAACTTATGTTTGTGGCTGCATTTAAATATCTTTGGCAAGTCAATGTAGGCAACCTCACTGTGTTTTGTTGATGCGTGGGTGCTAATGACTTCGAAAGACTCTTTCTGCTTATAACTTGCGTAATATTCGTTTGCCACTTTCGGACTAATATATGATCGAGTGCTGCCCGTATTTAAGAAAAACAGCATCTAGTTCTGGTATGCGAATATGAGGCAAGTTCAAAAGGTATCTCGGAGGCTTCCGTATAAAAAAAATCTACCGGCTCACTGTACGAGACAGAATTTTGACTGTCTTTCGTACATTGTTGCGAGTTACACGGTTGAAAATCGTTATTATTTTATGTATAATTAACACGTCTAGAACTCGCTGTTCGCATCGTAACATCGGTGTTTGCCCCTGAAGGTATAGGTGACGCATAAAATTGCATCGGAGCATTGTCCGCATAGTGCTGACGCTGTGCTTGTACCGTCGGTGGTACTGACCCATTAACAAGCGGCGAATTATTATAAGTGTTATCATTAAATCTATTATTAGCCTGTTGCTGTCTATTGTTTCTAAATTGGAATGAATTACTTGTCGAGTTCTGCGCACTGTTTTGCATGTGAGTAGATGCATTATTAGGTGCATATGCACCTGGTACTCGTTGTGAGTTGTCGTACCGTAGAGGGTTATATTGAGCGGATTGATTTGGCCATACTGATTGATTGCTACTTGAACTGTTATTGGGTCCATTCTTGTTTGGATTGAATCGCGGACCGTTCTTTGCATCGTATACTGTTTGGATGTTTTGTTCCTCCAATACTACTTTCAAAGCATCCTCCAGGGAAGTACATTTCGCAAGCGTACCAGCCTAACTAAATAAGCCGGCAAATTGAAAAGAAAAACATTCAGCGACATATTATCGTAAATGTGGTGTTCAGCTTGACGTAAATTCACGTCACTGATGGTTTCATTAATTTTCGCAAAAATAATATGCTTCTCAAATGTTGGATAATGTGATAAAGATCACAATAACCTTCGTTGCTATTTCGTTTTAATGCTTCCAGTTCCATGGTCAAACATTCTTCGGGCCTTGGATCGCCGAAGTTTTGGCCCAATAAATGTTTTAACTCATCCCATGTATTAATGCTTTCTCGTTCCTCAACTAGTTTAGCTGTTTCCCCCGAAAGCCTACTAGTTATAACATGAAACAAGTACTCGTTTTGCAAATTTACCCTTGGAAAATGTTAAGGATGTAATCGCATTTCTTAACAAAAAGTGGTAATAATCTGGAGTCTCCATCGAATACTGGAATGATCTTGACCATGGAAATGGAAATGGGTACTCTCACAATATTATCCATCTTGAAAGATGAGAGAGAAAAAAACCTATCAAAACTAAAGACTTCTAAAATCGACTACTAACAATACCTATCTAAATTACCAAGTAAATTAAGACCACTTATTTAGAATTCTTTGGCTAAATCACATCTTGAATATTTAATTGAAATCTGGGGATCAGCGGCTCCATCTAACCTTATCCCGCTACAAAGAACCCAAAATAAAATTATCAAGGTCTTACTACACTACCCCTACGACACACCAACTAAACAACTGTACGACAAAACTAAACTATTTAACATTAACCAACTATATCAATATAACACATGTATTTTAATACGAAAAATTACTACGAATGCCATAAAATCTAACATAGAATTACACCTATCAAATAACAGGAATCTTCGTAACAAAATCAAACTTAAACTAACTAAACCTAGGACTAATTATGGAATAAAGACAATAGTATTTGAGGGAGCACAGATGTTTAATAAATTACCGGAAAGTGTAAAGATTTGCGAAAGTATAAACTTAAAGCTACACGTCGCAACGAGTACTGTAAATTAATATACCTATATATTTTCAAGCATATCTCATTTTAAGTGACTGTAAATTCTTATGAGAATAAAGTTCTTTAAACCTAAATTGTTATTCAAGAAAATGTGAATTCCCAAATAACAGCCTACCTACACGACTTTGTTATGACGTTTTCTAATTCCTAACAACACGTATACATATTATAAATGGAAGGAAATACGGAAAGATAAGGAATGGTGAAAAGGTTTACTCACAATCCCGTCGCTCCCATGTCCTTTCGGAATATTGCTTGTTTGACGAAGTGTCCTCTGGTCCTGATCCTCTCCTGGCCTGGTCCTGGTCCGATGTTAGGTCCTGGTCCTGGTCCTGGTCTCGTTCCTGTGACGTCACCGCTTGGCTCCTCAGGAACTACGTTCGCATCTTCTTAATATATTTATTTGTTCGGTAGTTTCAACTTAACCGTAGAAACGGACGATGAATATGGATCACAAAAGAGGGTAGTCTGAAAGTGCACATCTTATAATTTTGCTCTGCATTTTAATATTAAATTTTAATTATTTAATCGAAATTTTATATACATAATTTTATAAACTCACTGACCTGGACTCCCAAATAACTAAATCAAACTAAATTCACTCTCATTCTCATCATTTTTCTAAAATGACCAACACTTCAATATGGACCTGCATGCGGAGATACACAAGAACATGGAAGAGCTGGCTGCCATATTCACAGAGCAGATGGGGAGGCATGACCAGAAGCTGCAATCCGCCACGCTTGCTACTGGACCCGTGGACATCACCAATTTGGCACGTGCGTTCAGGGACTTCAAGGATCTCATGTGGAAGACTCTCGGAATGCTGAAGTCCCAACTGAAGCTTGTCAATCGAGGGCTTGATCGGCATGAGACTGCGGCGAGGCGCAAGGTGTTGCTGGTGCATGGTGTGGAGGAAGCGGAAAACGAGAAGCCAGACATTGTCTTGTCGGATGCGCTCGCCTCCGGTCTGAAGCTATCTGCAGAGTGCCTCAGTGCAGTGAGCGTAGTACATCGCCTTGGTGCCAAGGTAAAGTATCATCGGCCCCTTCTAGTCCGCTTTGCCACATACTCGGCACGCTGTGAATTGTGGGGAGTGAAAAAACAGCTCAAAGGTTCTGGCATCACAGTGTCCGAGTTCTTGACCAAAACCCGATATGAGGTGTTTGTTGCGGCGAGGAAGCATTTTGGTCTCAACAACACTTGGTCTTCGGATGGCAAGGTACTAGTGATGTTGCCCGACAAGTCGCGGCATAAGGTGGAATGCTGGGCGGATTTACGGCCGCTGACTGAGAAGTATCCCAGCAAGGAGACCCCCCTGCCCGCGGGCAAGGGGAAGAAACCGGCTGCGGTAACAGCGGCAACATCTACCAGGGTTCAAACCAGGAGAGCCGCTCATACACAGGGCGTGAAGAAGTGAAGTGATCAACATAATTGTAAGGTAGAATTGTTTCTTTGTCCAAGTCCAAAGTTCACTTTGTTTGTTCTATTACCTATTGTTTTTTCACAAGTAACCTATTCAATTTAATTCAATTTTTGGTTTGATGGCTTCTACTGTGGATCCCTACAGTAATTGGCTAAACGACGTTATCAAACGCCTAATGACCAAGAGGAACCGAGCTAAATGCCGCTACAAGAAAGACCCAACTAACGAGAACTTTCACACATTCAAATCTCTCCGTAATCGAAGCAACCGTATGTGTCGTGACGCTAAGCGCCGCCACATATACGAGTGCATCGATAACTACACTCCTGCTCAGGTGTGGAAGTTTCTACGTACTCTTGGCGTCGGTAAGTCTCGGGATCTGCCAGTCGATAATGTCGATCTCAACGGTCTCAATAGATTCTTCTCTGCCCCCCCTGACTCTATCCTTGACTCTATCGTCAAGGAAACCACCCTGCGTAGCCCCCGGTTAAGACCTGCTGCTACTACTACTCCTTTCGAGTTCAGCCCGGTTGGAGTCGATGCTGTTAGGAAGGCAGCGCTGGCAATTTCTTCTAAAGCTGTTGGAGATGACAACATTTGTCCTCGAATGATCAGGAGCGTGCTCGACGAGCTGATTCCTGCAGTCACTCGTTTAATTAACTATTCGTTATCAGAGTGTTCCTTTCCCAAAGTATGAAAGAAGGCACATATCATCCCTTTGCCTAAAACATCCAATCCTTCCTCCTTTAAAGAGTTTCGTCCCATCTCCATCCTACCGCTCCTTTCCAAAGGTATTGAATCCGTTGTCCATACCCAGTTCTCTTCCTATCTATCCAGAAATAATTGGATCAACCACTTCCAATCCGGCTTCAGGTCAGGTCACAGCACCGCAACGGCTTTGTTAAAGGTCACGGATGATATCCAGTTCACTATGGATAACAAACAGCTTTATGTGCTAGCACTGCTTGACTTCAGTAGCGCCTTTAACTGTGTTGATTTTGACATTCTCACTCAAATATTAAGGTCCCTTAATGTCTCGTCTCGCTCGGCCTGCTGGTTTGACTCTTATCTTAAAGATCGCCAGCAGCACATAAGGTCTGAGGAGACCTTTACTGAGTGGTGCGATCTTTTGGCGGGAGTTCCTCAGGGTGGTGTTCTTTCCCCTTTCTTATTCTCTGTCTTCATCAACTCCATCCGATGTTATCTCCTCCCCATATCATCTCTATGCTGATGATCTTCAGATTTATCGTCATTTCCTCTTTAGTGATGTGAACCTGGCTATAGACACACTAAACGCTGACCTTGAGAACATCAGAACCTGGGCTTTGTCATACGGATTGCTGGTAAACCCCAGTAAGTCCCAGGCGATTATTATAGGTACTCTTTAAACGTATTACAACAATTTCCCATACCGCCGGTTACCTATGACGGTACTCTAATCGCCTACAGTGACAAGGCCAAAAACCTGGGTGTCATGTTTGATAGACAACTCTCCTGGACTAACCAAGTCAGCGAGGTCAGTAGGCGCGTCTTTGCCACCTTTCACTCACTAAGACGGCTTCAGAACTTTCTGCCCCATCAAACAAAAATTACTCTTGCTCAATCTCTTCTTCTCCCCTTGATCGATTATGCCAATGTTTGTTGGGCTAGCGCCAACGAAGAGCAACTGAACAGACTCGAGCGACTTCAAAATCTCGGGATTCGGTTTATCTTCGGACTGCGCAAGTTCGACCACGTCTCGCAGTATCGCAATGAGTTAAAATGGCTGCCGATCCGTCTTCGTCGGGACACACACATCCTCACTCTTCTATTCAACATCTTAACCAACCCTCGATACCCTAGCTTTCTCCGTGAGCTTTTTCAATTTCTTCCTTCGGCTCGTCCATGTAGAACTCACACGGCTTCCCTGCTCTCTATACCTCATCACAACACCGTCGCATACAAGCACTGTTTTCGATTGCGGGCGATCACTCTCTGGAACTCGCTTCCCTGCACTATCAGAGATAGTCCATCTCTGCCCGTCTTTAAGAATCGTTTGAAGGAGCATTATCTTTCTCTATCCTAGATTTGAGCTTTGTATATATTAGTTTATTTAGGTGTATTTATATTTTTATATAATATTTATGTACTTGTGTATGTAGTGTATCTAGCAGTAAGTTCAATAGTTCAGTAATATATGTATGTATCTTATCAGAGCACATAGGTCTATCCTGTATATTAAATTATTCTTATCAACCTTGGGTTTGCTGGAAGAGATCTTTATTTAGAGATAAGCATGCCTTTGTAGATGTCCTTTCTGTTTATTATATCTTATGTTGTTTTATGTGCAATAAATATATACGAAATACGAAATACGAAATGGATTCAACTGTTGAAATCCTACCGGCTGCGCCAATTAAGTTGGGTGTGGCAGAGGAATTAATAAAAATAATTTATTTAAACGGACAGAGTTTCCACTAGGTTTATTAAGACAATAACAGCGAACGATTGACAATAATAATGAAATCTAAAATACAATGATATTTATATCTAAAATAGTGAAGCGTTGACAATTTAGATTATGACGTACGTTCTACATTTAAGGATGATGACTTAGTGCTGACGAATGATAATTGTAAGGGTTGCTCAACCTTAACACGTGCCGTCCCTACATTATCTGTGAAGTCGGTACAAGCTAAACAACTCAATGCCACAATGCCGGTCAAACATGCGGCTCCTGAACACATCAAAGAGAGCTTATGATATGTGTGTAGATAAACTAGTCTATGTAACTATACATAATTAGGCATTAAAACTCGAGTGATATTATTATGAAACTCGCCATAAACCCACTTTCGATTTTTAATGCCCTCCATTATGTATCAGTCATATAAACTACTATTGCTGTATATAGATAGTTTCTCTATTAAAGTGCTGATTTGTTGCTTGTTAGCACTTCCCAGAAAGGTAGTAAAGGGCTTGGGAATCCAAGTTTTAACTTTAAAAAAACAAAGAATATTGGGTGCCCTCCATTACAAGGTTACGTATCATGTCCGAAGGAAATACTTCATAATTTCTTTTTTGCACAAAAAAATTCAAGGAAAGTTATCATCATCATCATCATCATCAGCTTGTCATCCCGCTGCTGGACATAGGCCTCTCCCAAAGCACGCCATTCGCTACGGTCAGCCACCTTAACAATGTCATCTGACCATCGAGCCGGTGGTCTGCCCGCTGGTCTCTGTCCTGTACGTGGCCACCACTCTGTGGCTGCCTTGGTCCACCTTCCGTCCTTCTTTCTAACCAAGTGTCCCGCCCTTTGCCACTTTAACCCCGTGATGCGCGAACCCACGTCTGTGACTTTGGTAATTCTGCTGATTTCAACGTTAGGAACGTGGTGAACGAGGCTGATGTCTAGCATGCCACGCTTCATAGCCCTTTGTGCGACTCTAACTTTGTGCATATTGGCTTTTGTGAGCGTCCATGTTTCGGCACTATAAGTTTGAGGATTGGCATTACACATTGGTTGAATACCTTGCTCTTCAGGCATTGCGGGATTTGTGATTTTAGGACGTCTTCTAGTTTCCCGAAGGCAGCCCATCCTAGCTGGATCCTTCTAGTGATCTCCTTACCCTGAGCCCTTTGGCCAAAGGATAAGTTATGTCCAAGATATGTGTATTGATCTACTGCCCCTATAGGGCAGTTAACTACGATAACATTAGGTACGTGCTCCGGATCGCTACACATGATCTTTGTCTTGGACATATTCATTCTAAGGCCAACCTTCAGGGATGCTACATGAAGTTGTTCGAGCATGCTTTGTAGATCTTCGACTTCTTCAGCTAGAAGGATCAGATCGTTGGTGAAACGCAGATGTTAAAAGCGCGTTCCGTCTATTTGAGACCTCTTTCGCTCCAATGTAGTGCCTTCATTATATCTTTCAACACTTTTGTGAAGAGTTTGGGTGAAAGAGTATCCCCCTGGAGCACGATCCGGTTAATAGGCACCGGTTCGGTCAAAGCGTGCATGCGCACCTGCATCGTGGCAGGCCTGTACAGCTCCCGGAGGATATCCACATACCTTTTGTCAACATCGCAACGATGGAGAGAATGAAACATGATGAGCACTGTGGCACTGAGTTTGAGTCCGTCCTGCGCAGAACTCAGTCCTGGAGAAGGAACTGTGTGATGCCCAACAAGATATCACACAGCTGGAATTAGCAGCTATAAGCTCTCTCCACAGTGACCACGCAGAGCTTATTTGATGAGTTGGTAGCAGTTAATACCTCCTTGGGCCATGTTTCTGTTGCGGGCTGTAACTTGCCCACTATGACAAAAGCTACACACGAATGGAGTCCGAGGCAACATTTTAGATTTGTTGACAACATACTTATCTGATCGAAGACAAATCACACAAATTCAGCGATTGTGTCCCAAGCAAAACATAGAACTAGACTACTCATCCGAAGCATCTCAAGTTACAATCGGGGTTCCAAAAGGAAGCGTTCTGGGCCCTCTATTATTTATAATGTATATCAATGACATTGTGTAATTAACATCTCATCCCATGATTATATTTGCTGACGATAAAATATGAAATATAATAATCTGACATTTGAAAATTAAATCAATAACTCAATCAATGACATAATTACATGGCTCAAATATAATAATTTAAAGATAAATTTAAATAAAACTTACATAATGAATTTTAAACAATTAAAGGAATAAACACATCACACACTTTACATATCAAACGTGACAACACGATTATTAACGCTGCACGTCACAAAATTTTTGAGAAAGCGAGTTGGAAAGACCAAATAGATTACGTCACCAAAAAACTTAATAAATTTTCTTACGCACTATTTATGTTGCGCCAAGTTGTGGACGTTGCCTCAGTATTAATGGCGTATCATGGTTTTGTAGTGTCTACACTACGATATGGCATAATATTCTGGGGCAACGGAGTTAACCAAGATAGTGCTTTTAAAGCCCAAAAGAAATGTATCAGGTCTATTTTTTCACTTAAACGAACAGACAGCTGCAAACCATTCTTCAAGCGCCATAAACTATTCACACTGCCTTCATTATATATACATGAAATATTCATGTTTGTTAAAACAAACCCTCAGCTCTTTCAAAATCTAACCAGCCGCCGTAACAACAAAAAAATACTTGCATCTACCCACGAAACTGCATTGTTCAGTAAAAGTGTTTTGGGTATGGCGTCAAAAATATATAGTAAGGCCCCGGTGCAGATTATGAACACAGACAATCCCAATCTTTTCCAACAGAAATTAAAGGATTACCTTGCTCTTGAGGCGTATTACTCAATCGATGAATATTTAAAATGATGCTTTGTTGACATAATACTAATCGAATATGTTCTTTAATTAATATTTACTTTACTTTTGTCTATCTCTAGTCAACTATGTGTGTAATGTGTAATGTATTGACATTTTTTATTCTTTTAATTTGTATTTGTATGCATTTATTATTTTTATTTCTGTTTATATGCCTAATGGCTGGATGTAAGAACACTACCCAAGTGAAATGTAAGAACTAATCTAAAACTACGATCCACAATAAACGTTCTGATTCTGATTCTGATTCTGACTATTGGCCTTACTAAGGATGACTCAGTGTGTAATACGGCAGCGAGCAGTAGGGACAGCACACACACATTTAAACTGAGTAAAAATAAGTTGAGAAAATATGTCAAAATTAATAAGTTTATTAAAAAAAAATACAAAAAAATCAAATAAGTTTGTAACAAAGCATCATAATAAAAGAAGGGTTTTGGATAAACTGGAGCTGTGTACCGCTCAGCTTAATATAACCAGATTAGCTATGAGGACAACATGCATGAGCTAAGATGAAAACTTGACCAGAGGCGGAGCGCTCCCTGGGGCACTATATTGGCCTCTATGACAAAACCAGAGCGGAAACCAGGGAACTGAATCTAGCTATGGATGCAGTTCTCAGTAGCCAGGTTAGCCTAGAAACTAAAATATTGGAGAGCTGCTGTTGTGTGCCGGACTGTGCTCCGTCAGCTACTTCCCCTCTGGATGTCAGCTACTTCGCTTGATATCCAGGTATAAAAACAATTATGTACAGCGCTGAACTTGGAAAAAATATGGGCCAATCATTAAATATGTATATGGAGCATACGGTAATAAATAATTGTTTACCAAACTGTAATCTGCCACAATCAGAAAGCAACCTTAGATATAAGCTGAATATGACCTTGCATACTATATCATGCAATAATAATATACATGAATGGATACTTACAGTTTTGTTAGTAGAAATAAATATTATTTGACTAAAGGTAAATATTACTTTCCTAGTTATTACAAAAGACAACTAGAATATTCGCTATCCTATTATTTTAATATAACAGCCAAACATTTGGCTACACATAATGCCTCTCTGATGTTTCAAACAAAACCTTGGAAGTTTTTCCAAGTCATTTAAATTAGATACAACGACAATAGAGAAAGTCTCTAGCCCGTCAAATAATATTAATAAAATATATAATGAAAACAGAAAACTCAATATTGTAAAATAAACAAAGTTTACTAATCTGGTCCATCAAAATATTCAAGGTAAATTAAATTATTAGAGTTGGAATTTTATATGAACTCTTTTAATATTGATATTTTATGTCTAACAGAATATTGGCTAAAAAGCCATGAGCTCATGTTCAATTTCAGTAACCACCAGGTTGGTAGTTCTTTTTGCAGATCACATGCTGTTCGTGGAGGATCTCTAATATTTCTAAATAACAGTTCAAAAATCGTAATGACATAGTATGTTTATCAATTGAAAGCCACATTGAAGTAGCATGTGTTGAGTTGGAGCGCATAGTTGTAATAAGCGTTTACAACCCACCATCAGCTTCATTTGATGTGTTTGAAAAAGTTATGGATGACATGTTATTTAAAGTATCAAAATCTAATGAAACTCTTATGATATGTGGAGATTTCAGTGTAAATTTATTAGAAACTTACTCCCTTAGTACGAGACTAACTAACTTATTTAATTCTCATAACTTAAAGCCACTTTTTATGTAACCTACTCGAATAACTGAAACCACAGCAAATTGTATAGACAATGTATTTGCTAATCCAAATGACAAAAATGTACTTAAAAAAATTGTAAGTAATTTATAATCAGACCATTTAGGTCAGTACATTAGAATAGAACTTCAACTTAAAAAAAGTTCTACAAGAAAGATAAAATACATACCCGTGACTGCACATCGGATTGAAAGGTTTAAATTGAATTGGGATAGCAAACTACCTATCAATTACTTTAATAATAACCCTAATGAGTCATATTGTATTTTTTTTACAAATTCAGCAATGCGTTCAATGAAATACTTACTACCAGATCGATTGTGGTCTCAGACAAACTTAATTTTAGTAAGTGGGCCACAGTAGGTAGAAACAATTTATATGAATTATATAGTGTAAAACAATGGAATCATAGTGAAGAATTCAAAGGATAAAGTAAAAAAGAACTCAAAAATCTTTAGAAAAGTTTGTCAAATTGCAAAATCAAGTTATATCAGATCTAAAATAAGAAAAAATGATAACAAAATTAAATGAACTTGAGATATAATTAAAAGCGAGACTGGAAAGGTCAGTACTAAAAACAATGAATATGAATCAAAAATTAATGATATTACTATCAAAAATGATATTGATGTAGCTGAAGCGTTTGTTTTTTTTTTACTGACATCCTAATCTCTACGACGAAGTCTTTAGACTCTTTCAAAGTAATCGCAGAATCTTTGCTAAAAGACTATGTACCTAGATGTGAAAATCAATTCTCGTTTAATTATGTAGATGATAAAGATATTATTAAAGTCTTTAAATCAATAAATGTTAAGAAAACTGCAGACCTCTGGGATATTTCTGTTCATATTGTAAAGCCCCTTATAAATGTTATTGCACTTGATTTAGCTTTCATATTTAATGAATTTTGTGTTTCCTGATTTAATGAAACACAGTAAAATAGTACCTTTGTATAAATCGGGTAGTACATCTGACCCTTCTAACTTCACACCGATATCAGTATTGCCTACATTTAGTAAAGTTTTTGAAAAAGTAATTGAAAATCAACTTCTTACACATTTCAACACCAACAACATGCTCCACTGTAAACAATTTGGTTTTACGCAAGGCAAATCAACTACTGATGCCGGTATTGAGTTAATATCACATATGTATGATGCCCGGGAGGAGTCGCATGATGCTCTAGGAAGGAGTATTTTGCGATTTGTCTAAGGCTTTTGATTTCGTTGACCATAGGATATTGATAAGGAAATTACATCACTATGGAATTAGGGATAACTCGTTAGATCTTCTCTCTTCTTATTTAAATGACAGGATACAGAGAGTTAACATTAATGGAAAACGATTTCCAGGGTCTGTTGTTACTATGGATGTGCTGCAGGGTTCCATACTCGGGCCATTCCTGTTATTGGTTTATATTAATGACCTGCCAAATCTTGTCAGAGATTTGGTCTTGTTTGTAGATGACACTTCACTTTTGTTTAAAGAATTAAGGTATATTATGACAAGAGTAGTATTGACTTTGTACAAAACAACACGTTCAACCTATGTACATTCTCATTCGATTCGATTGAATCTGAATTACACAAAAACATAAAAAAATATAAAAAATAATAAGTGCGGTATATCAGTCAAAGTCATTGGTTCAATAATACTTGTTATAGCCCCGCACCTAGCTTATATATTTGATAAATGTGTTGATGATGGAGCTTTCCCAGACCTCATGAAACACAGTAAACTTATACCTCTGTTCAAGTCGGGAGACGAGGATGATCCTTCAAATTTCAGACAAATATCTGTTCTTCCAGCACTAAGTATAGTTTTTGAAAAGATTATACTCCATGATTAAAAACCATGTTAAAGCGACTTTGTCGAAAAAGGGATATTACAATGTTCAAGATTACTTAAATGATGGGACTGTATGGAGTTAATCTGGCTCAACACAGACCTTGCTGTTAATAATTTTGTAATTATTTATTCCTGCTTATTAATTATGATAATGACGTATATTTATATTTTGTATTAGTTAAGCATAAACAATTTTAAAAGAGATCTAATTAAAAATCATTCTGTGGGAGTTTCTACGCCCTCCTTCTCCCACAGTGGTCCAATGTAGAGAAGTGGCAAAAAATGACGATTGCTAATTATATGTAAATATCTACAGTAGGTAATAAAGACATTTGGAATTTTGAAATTTTGGAATAAAAACATTAATTGTGGAAAAACTTATTACAAACCGGATAACCATATAAGCCTACTCAGTAAAAGACGATAACCTCAGATTTCTTTAAAATTACTTACTCGGGTCAACTTCCAACAGTATAAGTCTTAAAAAATAACAAAAGCAGCTAGAAGTAGCTAGATTTGTTTTGGTGGTTAAAATTGATAATTTTATGCTAAAACCGTTGAAAATCCGCTAGATCTAGCAACAAAGTGGCTAAAACGGCAACCCTGGTGGGAGTCTGCACGTACGCGAAACTAAGAATTTACAAATACGACAAAATACTTTTTCACCATGTTGCCCTCAGAGGGGCCCCTCCAAAAAATAAGACAAAGACCTTTGTGATACACTGCTTGCATAATTGACCGAGCGAGCGAAGCGTCTCCGTTCAGGAATGAGCAAAAATGATTTGGTATTTCCGGTTGTTCTCCTCACCAGACCCTATTTCTCAACTCATTCTCGTGAATTTTTGAGAGAGGGTTCTATAGATATAATTTTTTCGGCGATTCAGTTTTTTGATGTTTTTGAAAATGGCGGAGATAAACCGCATAATGTAGTTTACAAAATTATGGGTGCTTTCATACTCTATTTACATACGTAATCATAATCATCATCGTAGGTCTACGCTCTCAGAGCCACTACAAAATAATAATTATGTAAGGAAGACTGAAGATACTCGACTGAACTCGATCCATTCCGTCAAGTCAAGTGCAATATCACAGCTCAAACAAAATACTTAAACCTAAAAGTTCACAAGTTTTGAGAAAAAATAATTTAAACATCTACCGGACAGAAGTTGCTAAAATTTTCAATTTTGTCGTCAGCTTTATGGTCTGTAAAATTGTAATTACTTGTAGCTTTAGTAACCGAGCGAGCGAAGCGTCTCACTTTCAAGATTGGACAAACGATAGCCTCCAGCATTTTAGGTACAATTTTGGAATTAAGGGCTAAGGATATTCAAATACAGTTACAGTAGATCCCATCTCATGTAGGTATAGAAGGAAATGAGATAGCTGCTCACTTACCAGCCTAGCATCTACCGATGGTATATTGGTGCGGTGCCGGCCCTTCTTTACTGATGTATTATATACCCAAATTCGTGCCCAATGCCAGTCACTCTGGAAAGAATATTTCGATCAGAGATCTTTGGAGAAGGGTATTTGGTATCACACCATTCAAGGCAGCCCCATCCACAGAACTTGGTTTGAAATTGCTCTCCGTCTGTCAGTTCTCGCCTACAATTCGCATTTTTCAACCGATTTTGACGAAAATTGCCACACAATTTTGTTGATTTATTTTTATTTTTAGTCAATCGCGGTTTTTTGATGGGGGTAAAATAGGGGAGAATGAGGGGGACGTTTGCTGTACCGTTATTTATGGACAGATCGACATGATGAAATATGTAGACGTTTTTAGGATTTAGCATCCAAATGAAATCATCATAAATTTGGCATGTTCGTTTGTCCGTATGTCACAGCTTTTAAATTTTAATATTGATTAAACCTAATTATAACCCTCCAACAAATCAAGTACAGCAAAGCGACAGGTAAATACGTTAATACAACAAAGCTCCTAAGCGCCGGAGAGACTCAGATTCTCATGGAGTTTTGGGAGCTCTTCAATGTATATATACGTAGTCTAGGAATATAAGACATAGAAAGTTGTGTACCCTATTTTATTGAAATAAAAATTCTAACATTGATATTAATCTATAAATCCCTATAAATGTGTAAATTTGTCGAAAATATCCACACTTTTTTAATAAGATAGAGGACCTGGCTCTCCGCTATCCAAGTAGAAATATATTACGGTTACCGCCTTCCAAATTAAAGCTTCGTAGCTCCGGACCTTATAAAAAGTCAATTAAAATCTAAAATAAAATAACAACACTTTTATAAACCGGTTGAAATAACTCTTGATTCTGAAATATTAACTAATATATAACTACAAGCTTTTTTCAATGATAATCTTGAATAACATCAATCTGTATTCCGTCCTATTATTTTTGTGCCCCATCGGGGTTCATGTGCCGACCACCTTGTAATACTACATAAAATGCAGTAAATAATATGAATATAAAACGCCCAAGGCGTGTGGTGGGAGTGTGGTGTGGTGGTGGTACTATTATTCAAGAAATAAGACAAGTCGCTTTAAGAATTATAGACCCATCTCTCTAATAAGTCACGTTTACAAGTTGTTTTCAAGAGTTATCACGAACCGTCTCGCCCGAAGACTTGAAGACTTCCAGCCACCATCGGAACAGTGTAGGAAGCAGAAATAATTCCGCGTTGAAAAAAAAAATGCGAATCGAACTATCAGTGACTCTTACGTTCATTGACATATGGTTAATTTTATCTGACCTCATACATTTTTTCACTCTGGTAATTATTCCTGCCTGAGCCACAGCCTGGGTTTCGAAAAGGCTTACAGTACCGTAGAACACATCCACACAATGGGGCAGTTTATACAGAAGACCTATGAGTATAACCAAACCAGCCCTTTGTGGACTACGAGAAAGCCTGCCTCTGTCAATACATTCTACGAAAAAGTTACCCTAAGTCCCTTCGTCAAAGGGTGTTTTACACACTTTGTCGCAGTCTTTACTTATAAATATAACACCATATCCAACAACAATCTGAAAATTGTGACATTTGTCGGTTTACAAATAGTAAGGATGTCCTCTATCATAATGTTCTACGAAAAATTTGGCCTAAGTCCCTTCTTCAAAGGGCAGACATTAATTTTGTCACTATATCTACTGACATTGTCGAAGTCCATAACCTGATGTTGGGGAGCCACGAATACTTGATCAAGACCACCAAACGAAAAATACTTTGTTTGTTCACAGACCGGTCTGGATGAGCTGTATTGGTCAGGATTGAATGGTTTGTCAGGTGTCCAGTCAGACAATTTGGATGATGATCAGGAAACTGAGTATTTGACAGGTGAATCTATATTAAAAGGATCATAATCATCGTACTAAGCCCTCATGGATCTTCTGCTGAGCATTTTTTAGCTCCTTTTTCAAACTCAAACCATAAACCGTTACTCGTTAGTTCAGTTGATCTTATTTATTTATTTGTTTCCACGTGTTTGACTTGTAAAAGTGCATGTCTTTGCCTACTTGTAATAAATTATTTGAGTTTTTGAGTTAAGGCCTCTTTTCTTTATCGCCAGTCCACACGGTCTTGTGCCAACCGCATAAAGTGCATTCCCTTCGACTTGATGAAATAATCGGGCAGAACAAAGCAAATTAAAGGATATATTGTCAATCAATCAGCTCACATTTTCCCACTGCCCTGTGCCCTATAAAACACGGCAACTCCTCTAGTCTTTAGCCTCCCTCATCCTTAGTATGAAGACGCAGCACATTCTTTTAATAATTATCAATATTGATTTTATCTATGGTGCGTTACAGAATTCCACAGAATACTGAAAATTGACGCCCCAATACGAAACATGAAGAAAAAAAGAAAGAGCCAAGATTACGCAGCTGCAAATCCTGTTATAAGGGAAAGAAGGTTAGCCCATCATCATGGACGTAACAAAAGGAATAAAAACAAACACGATTGTTCAAATGAATGTAACAAAACAGAACCAAAGAATAAGAAAGAATGTCCATGTAAACCCGCAGAAGATTGTGAAGAAAAAAAAGAGGAATGCCCAGAAAAATGTAAAGAATGCCCAAAGAAATGTGAAGAAAAATGTGAAGAAAAACCGAAGGAATGTGAAGAAAAATGTGAAGAAAAATGTGAAGACAAATGTGAAGAAAAATGTGAAGACAAATGTGAAGAAAAATGTGAAGAAAAATGCGAAGAAAAATGCGAAGAAAAATGTGAAGAAAAATGTGAAGAAAAATGTGAAGGAAAATGTGAAGAAAAATGTGAAGGAAAATGTGAAGAAAAATGTGTAGAAAAGCCAAAGGAATGTGAAGAAAAACCAAAGAAATGTAAAGAGTGTATGGTACCAATGAACCCAACGTCAACACTTTTGCAAAAGCTAAGAGAATATTATCCGATCGTGACGGAGAATGTTAAAGGTATGATTAAATGCGTTCTGTTGAGTTATTTAACTTTCTCAATCTCCACCGGGAAGAAAACAGGCGAAGCAGAACTGTTCCCCTTAACCACCGTCACCATTGAAGCAATATATAACTGAATCTAGATATAAAGTTTTTTTAAAAACTGGCTTAAACCTGGCTCAACTGAGCCTCTTCCACCCCGTATGACGCTGTGGTTGCTTCTTTCCAGATATTCGAAGGCACAATATAACAGAAAGCCTGGACTACTCCAAAGCGAAGAGAGAAGTATCTCACCATCCGTCTGGAATCACCATTGAAAGGAAAAAGGTAAAAGGAATTGGCAGATGGACACCACGTTTCAGTACTTATAGTGGAGACAACATTAGAAGAGATTTATTTCCCTAATTAATAGCGGTCGAACCACTTAGGTTCATAATGCTAATGTCATGTGTTTAATATATTTCACTGTATATAGTCAAGTTATCTGTTATAGTGTTGAATTGTTGCTTATTAGCTCTTTCCAGGAAGGAAGTAATGGGCTGGGGATCCAAGTTTAAACTTTGAAAAAATAAATAATATTGTGTGCCCTCCGATATAGGGTTACGTTGTTGAATTTCGATAAAGTGTCAAATGTGATCTCTAATCTTGGGGAGGCAGTTGCTCACGTCCGAAGGAAATAAGAGATCTTTTTCAGCAAACCGAATTAAAGAGGTTGAGCGATGGAAGACTAATTGTGTGCATTTGTACTACATAGACTACATACCTAAACATAATAATGTGCATTTCAAAATAAATACCTAAACCTGTTTATATAACTAAAAATACTGTATAAGTATTACAAACCTAATATATATCTATAAAGTATATAAATAAAATAAATAAAACATACATACTAATATCTATGCTTGAACAGAGAGGTAGTGCTCTTTAACTCGACTTTTATAAATATTGAGCGTTGAACTCTCCCTGATGGTGTAGGGGAGTGTATTCCACAGCTGGATAGCCTGGATTCTAAACCCGTGCCCGTAGGAGACGGTGCTGTGCGGTGGTAGGGTGAGCATGGAAACAGTCTGAGGTTTCCGAAGCCTGCTGGAAGAAAGGAAAGAAAAATGTTCCCGTAGAAAGGAAGGATAGCGAGTTTTACGTATAATATTGAATAGGAGATTGAGGATGTGAGTATCCCGGCGAAGACTTATTGGGAGCCACTTCAACTCCTTGCAATACAGCGAAACATGATCATACTTGCACAACCCGAAGATAAACCGAATCCCGAGGTTTTGAAGTCGTTCGAGTTTGTTCAGCTGGTCTTCGTTCGCACTAAACCAACAGACATCTGCATAATCAATGAGAGGTAGAAGGAGAGACTGAGCACGGGTGATTTTGGTCTGTCGTTATATGAAGTTCTGAAGTCTCCTTGGAGAGTGAAAGGTAGCAAAGACTCGACGACAGACCTCATTGCTATGCAGTGACCAGGACAGTTGGTCATCGAAGATGATGCCCAGGTTTTTAGCTTTCTGCCTATACATGATTATGGTACCATTGAAAGACACAGTAGGAATAGGCTGATTCTGCATCAGATTAAGAATATATCTGGTACCAATAATCGTGGCCTGTGACTTGGTCGGGTTAATCAAAACACCGAAGGAAGAATCTCCAGACCCTATATCGGTGTTCAGTGCCTCCACAGCAGAATCAACATCGCAAGGAGAGAAGTGTCGATAAATCTGGAGGTCACCGGCATAGAGATGATAGAAAGAGGGCAATACGTCTGAAATGGAGTTGATGAAAATGGAAAACAGAAGGGGAGAGTGTATGCCGCCTTGGGGAACGCCAGAAGAGAGGCTACACCATTAAGTGGATGCCTCCTCCGATCTCTCAGATGTGAGTCAAACCCGCTGGTAGATAAGGAGAAACATTAAAAGACTAAGCAGTTCAACGAGGATGTCAAAATCAACACAGTAAAACGCAGTACTAAAGCCCAGCAGAGCCAACACGGCGAGCTGTTTGCTGACCATAGCTAGCTAAATATATATATTTAAAAAAAAAAAAATTACAGTAAAGAAAACCTTGAGAAGTTCCGGATGTGTTTAACATCATTATCTTGGTCAGAAATACTTGAAATAGAAGATGTGGACCTTGCGTTTGATAAATTTAAAGAGTTAAAATTAAGATGAGCATCAATGGTTTAAAATGGCTAAACACAGGGAATAAACTTATCGTACAAAAAAATAGTCGTATCGTAAAATAAATACTACTCTACAAAAAAACCACGACAAAAACATCTACTGAAATTATTCAAATGCTCTAAAAAAATGCACAAGCTTTGCTCAATCCGGAACAAACAGACTCTACATATCGCGATCAAGAAATAAATGTAAAGCCATTTGGAATATAATAAAAGAAAATAGTAACCCTAGCAAACTAAACATAACATAACATAGCGTCACGATTATTGTCGCATTCAATAATAAATTTGTACATAAAGAATCAAAAAGTAAACAATGTAATAATAATAACAGTTTAAAATCTAGAAATCCAGAATCAATTTTCCTACAGCCTTGTGACCCGAAAGAAATTATAACAATAATGAAATCCTTAAATTCGACAAACTCAGTCGGTTATGACGGTATTAATTCTAAAATCCTTAAACATTGCTGCCATAATATAGCCTATATCTTAAGCTATTTAAACAACACGTCCTTTGCGATGGGCCGATTTCCTAAAGCACTAAAACCATCGATTATAAAACCTCTACATAAAAAGGTGACATGACTGATGTAAATAATTATTGCCCTACTTAGTACTTTCTCGAAAATTTATGAAAAAGGTGTGCAAATGAGAATGAATAGGTTTTTGGACAAAGATAAAATAATAAAAATTGCTTCCTAAAAAATAAATCTACGAGTCTAGGTTAATTAATATCGGTCCAATTAATATCGGAAATGATAGAGTATGTAAACAAGGGAAAGCCAGTAGCCGTTATCTTTTTTGATATAACTAAGGCGTTCGACTACATCCCACATTCTTTGTTGTTAGACAAATGTGAAAGGCTGGGTATCAGAGGCCTAGCATGGGAATGGCTAAGCAGCTATCTTACTGACCGCCAACAAATGGTGGAAATATATACACTCTCACATGATAATGAATTACAAATAGATAAGTCTCCTCCTGAGACAAATACTTACGGCGTTCCTCAAGGTAGTGTCTTATCTCGAGTGACTCACGGACGCCATACGACGTATGCGCCTACTATCGCCGCCTTCCATATAAAATAAACTAGTGTTGTTTTTGCTATACAAATACATTTATTTAATGCGCATTAGTGTAAATATTGACAATTATTATTTGCGTAATTAAAGGTTCAGTGATTAGGCCAAAAAGTGACCAAAATAGTTACATACTGTCGTGTGCTGTGACATCTACCCACAGTGTTAAAAGAAAAAAAAAACAGCACAAAACAATGAAAAAGTATGGGGCTTGTGCTAAATTTATTGGGCGCACTGGCATCGTATCGTGCCCAAAATGCGGCGGCCAGTACCACGGTGCTTGTGTGGGTGTCTCAGCCGGAGCAGTTATCCCCAAGGACTGGGACTGCCCTGATTGCCAGAGATTAAAACCGAGAGACAATCGCGCTGACACGCCCGTTAAAGGCCTGCTGGGTCAATCCTCCTCTTCGGCTCCGCCAGCCACCGCTCCGCTCGCCACCGACCGGCCCGCTGCTGCCGCTCGGCCTGCCTCCGCTCAGACCGCCACCGCACTGCTTGCCTCCTCTGCGGACTCGCTAAGCGCGGACACGGCCATGCCCTGATCTCCTGCATCCTTCGACGGGGAGGACATGGCCGGTGCGCTTATTGAGCTAAAACGGTTCATCGGAGTGGAATTCCACACCATCCGACAGGAGCTGAAGGAGTTTCGCGACGAGTTTCAGGACTTGAGAGCGCACCTGTCCGTGTTTGGCGAAAGGATGGATCGTTTGGAGGGCCGCGTTGACGCTATTGAAAGGCAGGTCATAGATGGGGCGGCGTCAGCTGCTACCCGAGTCCTCGAAGAAGCTGTTGCGACTATTCAAATGGAGCTGAACGACCGCGACCAAGAGCTTTTGTGGAACGACATCCAGGTGACGAACGTCCTGGAGGATCCCGGTGTGAGTGCCGCCGGCCTATCCACGCGGATCTGGGCAAAACTGGGCGTGGAGCTGGCGCGAGGCGGCCCGGCCGCGGCCCATTGTGCTGCGCCTGGTGCGCCGCGCCGTCAAGGACGAGCTGCTGCAGGGCGCGCGCACACGCCGCGGCGCCACCACCGAAGGGCTGGGCCTGGCCGGCGCGCCGCAGCGGTTCTATGTGAACGAGCGGCTGACTAGCGCCAACCGACAGCTGTTCCCGCGCACCGCCGCCTAGCGCTTCGTGTGGACCCGCGACGGCAGGATCCTCGCCCGCAGGTCTGAGGGTCAGCCGGCTCATCACGTGCGTCGGTTATCCGATCTGCACATTTTTTTGCCAGCCGAAGTCCAAACAATTCCTTAATTGTTATTGTTTTTGTTTGTTTTGTAGTAAAGTCCTGCAATTAAATGTTTAGTTGTTGTTGTTTGTTTGTAACTCGTTTCTGATAAATTGTATAATTGTAAAAAAATACCGTTTTTACCGTTTTGTTGTGGCCTATATGCTTATTTCGTCATTGCTATGTCTTGTCGCGGGAGTGGACCAACAAATATGCCTCGTACCGTCGCGTGATTCCGCCTGGAAGCAATCATTTTATATAAATTTATCCGTATATAACTTATGTATGTATATAAATGTTATAGGTCTACACTATCACTCTTTATTTATCACTTTGTGCTGCACTTGCTATTTACTTTTATCTTCGTGGACTGAGTCACTTACCTGTATGCATTCATTAATTTGCTATTGTTCTTATAACTTTTTTGCTCGTTTTCATGATGTCGCGGTTTAATAACTTAAAAGTTGGATTATTTAATGCTGGTTCCCTTGGTACGGGACACGATGAGGTGATTGCGACTTTAACAGATACGAACGCAGACATTATTGCCATAAACGAGTCTTGGCTTCGGGCTGGAGAGGATGGACGTGCTCCCGCCGTGCCTAATTACCGACTACGGCACGTTCCCCGGCCGGTCGAAATATGTGGAGGACGGGGTGGGGGCGTTGGCTTCTTCCTGCGCCGGGGCCTCCACGCGCGCTCCTAGAACAAATGTGGTTGAAAACAATAATTAACAGCAAACATTTAATCATTGGGACCGCATATCGGCCACCGCGGCTCGATGTTGACACTTTTTTTGATGCCATTACTGATTCAATAACTTCTTTTATTAAATACGACCGACTGATTTTACTGGGTGACTTTAATATTAATTATATGGACAAGAACGACAGAAAACTTAGATGTTTGACACAATTTCTGACAACGATTGGCTTGACACAACATGTAAGCGACCAGACTCACTTTACGGAACACAGCCAGACAACTATAGACCTTATTTGCTCCGACGCTCGTGTTGTGTCTGTGGACGTGCAGCATATCCCGGACTTAGGGAGGCATGCATTCATCACAACCGAGTTTGACATTAAAAAACGGAAACCGACACCTAGACGTATTACTTATAGACCACTGAAAGATATTAACCTAACTATATTTAATAATGACCTTGACGCAATAAACTGGGAACAAATTTATTTACTTAACGACATAAATGACGTGGTTAGACTATTTAACTTACTGCTACTAGGACTCTTCGACAGACACGCGCCGGAGAAGATGATAGTGGTGAAGGAGGCACTTAAACCATGGCTCACGAGCAACGTTCGGCTCATGATGCGGCTCAGAAACGAGGCTCACACTCGTTACAAACGAACCGGAAGCGATGTTCACAAGCGGTATTACCTCGACCTGAAGCACCTTGTGATAGAAGCCATTTATAACGAGAAACGTGCCTTCTTCACGCATCATTTTAATAACATTACCGACTCGAAGACTCTGGAAAACCTTAAAGCGCACTGTTCTTCCAGATTCACAGACGCAGACTGACCTCCCGGCACAATTTGATGACCCTGACTTGATAAACCGTCATTTCCTTAATATTCCTGTGAAACAGGAAGTTACTTTATCTGACTTAACTTTTTTTGAATTTAATAGACGTAATGACAAAACTTTCACGCTTTCTCCTACTACTGCTACTGCCGTCACAAAACTCATTACGTAAATAAAAACCACAGCAAAAGGACTCGACTCAATTGATATTGACATGATACTTCTGACATTACCGAGAACTACAGACGTACTGACTTACATTATTAATATGAGCATTCTGACAATGACATTCCCAGCTGACTGGAAAATCGCTCAGGTGACCCCGTTACCAAAAAAACCGAATCCCACTGAAATGTCTCAACTGCGACCTATAAGTATTCTTCCTTGTGCATCGAAGATAATAGAACGGGTAGTTTGCGAACAGCTGTCCGATTACCTGGAGAAAAACAGCATACTCCCTGAACTGCAGTCAGGTTTTCGCAAAGGTCGATCGACAGCTACTGCGCTGCTCGATGTAGTCGATAACATCTTACAAGCTCGTGATGCTGGTAAAAGTACTTTTTTAGTACTTTTAGATTTCTCCAGGGCCTTCGACTGTATTAGCATACCCCTACTATTATCCAAGATGTCTTATTACGGGTTTGATGTCACTGCTGCAAAATGGTTCAGTAGCTATTTGTCTGGCCGTGCGCAGGCAGTTGCATTGCGTAGGGTGGATGGTAGTGCTCTGCGGTCCTCTGTTTGTCCTGTGACAAGAGGAGTACCGCAGGGTTCGATACTCGGGCCTCTGCTCTTCATACTGTATAGCGCTGATATCACTAACAGTATAGAGAGCTGCAAGTATCACCTGTACGCGGACGACGTGAAACTTTACTTTTCTAGCGTGCCGTCAGACACATCTGCTGCCATAAACAAGATAAATACTGACCTAGACCGTATTTCCTCTTGGTCGGACAAGAGCTGTTTAGTTCTTAATCCTGGCAAGTCGAAATATGTCGTTTTTGGGTCAAAACATCAAATCCGTAATACCCTTGAAGCTTTGACTTCCGGGAATGTCGCCGCCATGGGCGAACTAATCGAACGGGTGCTAGAAGCAACCAACCTCGGCCTTTTAATGGACGGGAATTTGCGCTTTGAGAACCACATACTAAATGTTGTAACTGCTTCTATCGCCTCAAAGTTCTATATAATATACGAGATTACCCTAGTGTCGATTTGCGTGTTGACCTATGTGAATCACTTATATTATCTAGGTTAAACTATTGTGATGTCGTGTATGATGGGTGCATTACTGGTCGTTCCAAGAGGCTCATACAACGAGTGCAGAACGCATGTGCTCGTTTTTGTTTCAGAGTCCCTCCCCGGTCCCACATCACTCCATACTTGAACGCCGCTAACTTGCTTAACATGCCTGCACGCCGGCGCCTGCATTTGGCCACTCTACTGTTCGGGGTGGTAAGACAAAAAACCCTCCCCTACCTTTTTAATAAACTGGTTTGGTCCAAAAGTGTGCGCAGGTTCAAGGCAATGGCCATTATACCTATGCACCGAACCGCTGCTTTCAGAGGTAGTTTCAAGTTTGCGGCGTCTAAGTGCTGGAATGATATCCCTCCTCCTATCCAAGGGGCGCTTAGCAGATACACCTTTAAGCGTATGCTTAAAGGCTATTTGTTGACGCTCCAGAAAACATCCTAATCCCCAGCACTGTGACAGCAATAAATATGCCAATTGCGTTTCTTTTTTTTATCTAGTTTTGTTTTTAATTCTTACTGTGAATATTATATTAATGAAGCTGCATCTAGGTTGTGTTTACATTATTATCTCACTTTGTATTTATGTTTATTTCTCTTTCGCCTGTCCCAAAAATCTAGGTAGTTTATAGATATATATTCTTTTGGTATGACGTTTCCGTGAGTCACCGACGGTGCTGGCTGAAAATCAGCGCTGTAGGAGTCTGACATCTCAGCATAATGCTGAGCCAGTGTCCGGTTCACTGCCTCAGGGACACACTTGTTTTTTTTGTTTATTTTTTGTTTAATATGCGTGTCCTGAGTGTTTGTGAATAAATGTTTCTTTCTTCTTTCTTTCTTATCGATGTTACTTTTCATATTATATATAAATTCAGATTCAGATCGCCAGAGATTACTAAAAATAAATGTGTATTATTCGTACACGTCATTTCAATGACAATCAAATGCATCAACGACACCAAGTTTGAATTAGATATCAATACTAGTATTAATGAGGTCACAGGATAGCTTGAAACAAATAATTTACTGGTCAATGAAAATAAAACCGTATACACTCAACTTAGAAATAATAAAATGATATCAAAAAATATCAATGTAGAATGTAATAACATTCCGATTACCCATACACCATCTGGTGTATGGGTAATCGGAAAAAGTGTGTAATAAATTTAATAAATATGCATACGCTCTACACAAGCTACAAAGAACCTCCAACATGCAAACAGCCCTCAGAGCATACCACGGATATGTGGCGTCTTTATTAAGGTACGGCCTTATCCTATGGGAAAATGTAACACAGGTGAACAAGGTTTTCGTTTTGCAAAAGGGATGTATTAAAGCAATCTGCCGTGCAAATCCACTAGACAATTATAAGCCTCTATTTAAAAAAATAAAAATCTTGTCGCTGCCAAGTCTCTATATCTTTGAAATGGCGTGTTTTGGTCATGGTCAACCAAATATATTTATAAAATACGGGTACTCATACACGTTCAATACAAGATATCCCGATAAAATTGTGAACCCATCATGCAGGACCGAATTCTGTATGATAATTTGCTACAGAATGTTAATAAAAATATATAATAAGGTCCCGCAGTCAATTAAGATTTTGCCACTGGCACAATTTAAGGCCACACTACTAAAGTGGTTACAAAAAGAATGTTTATATAATGTAGATGAGTACCTTAATCTTAAAATAATTATTGTATAAGGAATGGCACAATAATATGGTGGCAACAATAATATAAAATTACTAAAATAATCTTGAGGACATATTTAAATTTATAGATTTAAGAACAAATTTTTCATACCTGGGCAGATGAAATGTGTAGAGCACTTTATTACATTTATCACTACTTATTTTACCACATATCAAGTAAATAAACATTTCATTTCATTTATTTAATTACATTACAATAGCAGTAGTAGCCTCCGACCCCTGGAACACAAAATAGTTACAAGAAAGTTCACAAACAGAAATGTTAACAACCGGATTCAAGGAACCGACAAATTTATAATACCCGTCTGATAAACGAACTATCCCCCAAACATAAAGAAACAATAACAACCTCTAATTTTAAACATAAAATTAAAAACTACTTTCTTCAAAATTAACTAACTACTTACATATAACCAACTATAATTACAATATTAATTTTCAAGTAACCACACTGGAAGAACTCTACTGTTTATAGCAAAAACAGTACGTCATACCTACCTACCCTAGGTGCGCGAAGCGTGACCAGCGCGCGAATCACATCAACGCAAGCTAGATATTTTACACCGTGCCCTGAAACACCTATGAAGTTGTAGGCTAGGTAACTAACTATACACCCCCTCATTATAACTACACTATGCAATACTTGTAGCAATCATCTAAAGTAGATAGTATAAATAAAAAGTAGATGTGCGTCGCCAGCACGTTTTTGATTTATAAACCAAATTTGTGCTGTGCAGTAATGGAATTTAATTATTGTAACTACAAACTACCTAACATTTTCTGTACAACCAAGACTTTGTTCATATGTTATCCACAAATGTAACTTTTCATTCATCTTTGTGCAATAAAGTATTATGATTATGAAATACAAAATACAAAAATAAAATTTAAATAGAGAAGTCTAGCTTAGCCACATCCGTGGTTTGTCTGATGTTCCAAACAGCGTAAGCCGCAGAAAATAATATACCAGCTAATTTATTCAAATTCAAAATTCCAATTCCAAATTCCAAATGTCTTTATTACTGTAGATATTTACATATACTTAGCAATCGTCATTTTTTGCCACTTCTCTACATTGGACCACTGTGGGAGGAGAAGGGCGTAGAAACTCCCACAGATTTATTTTTAGATCTCTTTTTAAAAATTGCTTATGCTTAACTAATACAAATTATAATATTTAGTCATTATCATAATTAATAAGCAGGAATAAATAATTACAAAATTATTAACAGCAAGGTCTGTGTTGAGCCAGATTAACCCCATACAGACCCATCATTTAAGTAATCTTGAACATTGTAATATCCCTTGTTCGACAAAGTCGCTTTAACATCGATTTTAAATTGCTCAAATGGCAATGTCAAGATCTCCAGAGGTATCTTGTTGTATGAGAGAATGCATTGACCCTTGAAAGAATTGCTAACCTTCGCTAGTCTAAACCGGGGCGCAAGTAGTCTGTGATTATTTCTTAGGTTAACATTACAGCTATCGCTAAGTTTGGGAAATTTTGTAAGGTTCTTGCGTACGTACATTATATTTTCGAAAATAATAAACTAGCTACAGTTAGTATGTCAATTTCTTTTAAAAGCTGTCTTAAGGAGACTGTGCGTTTTAAATTATAAATTGCTCGAATAGCTCTTTTCTGTAAAATAAAAATAGTTTGAATATCCGCTGCTTTCCCCCACAACAAGATACCATAGGACATGACACTATGAAAGTAACTAAAATATACTAGCCTAGATGTAGCCACATCCGTGTTTTGTCTGATGTTCCTAACAGTGTAAGCCGCAGAACTTAATTTACCAGCCAATTTTTCTTTGTGGGGTCCCCACTGCAATTTGTTATCAATGGTTAATCCAAGAAACTTCGTGTCATTTACTAATTCTAACGTATTGCTGTCCAACACTAAACTGGTCCCAACTTGCCTGACATTTGGAAGTGAGAATTGGATCCATTTGGTTTTACCAGCATTTAAAAATAAATAGTTAACTGTGAACCAATTCAAGGTTAAAGATAATATTCCATTGACATCACCAAAATCTTCTTTTTGTTTTTAAATTTTGAAGACCAGTGAAGTATCATCAGCAAACAACACTATGTTAGTCAATTTCTCCACCATAAAAGGCAGATCGTTAATATATACCAGGAATAAGAAAGGGCCTAATATGGAACCTTGTGGAACGCCAATTTTTACCCCCGATCCATCAGATTTAACGCCGTTGACTTCTGCCTTTTGAATTTTATTACGTAGGTATGATCTTAGTAGATCCAACGCTTTATTTCTAACTCCGTAATGATTCAATTTCATTAGTAACGTGTCATGATCAACACAATCAAATGCCTTCGACAGATCGCAAAAAACACCGATAGCATCCTGTGCGGCTTCCCTTATGTACGTGGGTCCCCACAGTAATTCGCTATGAATGGTTATTCCAAGAAATTTGGTATTAATTCTACTTCAACTCGCCTGACATTTGGAAGTGATAATTTGATACACTTGGTTTTAGCAGTGTTTAACAATAAATTATTAACTGTGAACCAATTCAAGGTTCACTTCAATATACATCATTCACATCACGATTTTTTTTTTGTCTTTCAATTTTGAAGACCAGTGAAGTAAAATTAGCAAACAACACTATGACAGTCAATTTCTCCACCATAAAACTTAGATCGTTAATATGTATTAGGCATACAAAAGGGCCTAATATGGAACCTTGTGCAATGCCAATTTTCACCCTTTGATTCTGCTTTTGAGTTCTATTTATTAAGTATGATCTTAGATACAACGCTTTTTCACTTTCATTAGTAGCGTGTCATGATCAACACCATCAAATACCTTCGGCAGAGTACGGCCTCCCATGCAGAGAAAATATAATGTATGCGAGCATTTGATAGAGTATAAGATTTTCAAATAGCGTGCTGGAAGGACAGATATTGGCCTAAAATTTGAAGGATCACCCTTAACTCCCGACTTGAACTGAGCTATCAGTTTACTATTCTTCATGAGGTCTGGGAAAGCTCCATCATCAACACATTTATTAAATATATATGCCAAGTATTAAAGTATTAGTATAGCTAACAGGCTATAACTAGAATTACCGAACCAATGAATTTGTCTGAAATACCGGACAGGTCTTCAATATTTTCTATTTTAAGTAAACTAAACATTTAGACAAATATCCCGGGGACATACATGAATAAATTTCAAATTTACATTACCGTAGTTTTCAACCGACTTCAAAAAGGAGGAGGTTCTTAATGCGTCTGTTTTTGTCCGGGAACCAGTATGGATTTCGCAGCGTTAGGTCCACTGAATATTCTGTGATGAAGCTGACGAACTACGTCTGTTCAAAACTAGATGGAGGTCAAAGGTGTGCTGGCATCTTCCTGGATCTGGCCAAAGCCTTCGATACTATTTCCCGGCCAATTCTGCTTGAAAAGTTGAACGTAATAGGAGTGCGTGAAGAAGCGCTAAAATATTTCCGATCTTATTTTACTAACCGACATCAGAAGCTAAAAATAAATCAGCATTATAGTGATACCCATCCGCGGCACCCGCCATAGGTGGAATCGCACAGGCCTATATGAGGATGGAGCGGCAGTCCCACACGTCTTGAACTAGAATGAATATCTTATTTATATTCTCTGTACTTATTTTCATGAATCTTTTGCTTCATAAATTTCTTATCGTTTAAATACAGGAAAAAAAAAAAAAAAAAAAAAAAAAAAAAAAAAAGCATTATAGTGATACTGCCTCAACGAACTTTGGAATTCCCCAGGGTAGTGTATTAATTAGGTCCTACCCTATTTTTAGTCTACATAAATAGTCTCTGCTCAATGGAGCTTCCGCTTCATTTGCTGACGACACTGCATTGGTTTTTAATGGTCTAACGTGGGAATCAGATAAACAGGCCGCTACATCAAGCCTAAACGTAGTTTCAGAATTGCTGCAGTCAAATTTTTTGACGCTTAACACCCAAGAAACTAAGTACCTCACCTTCAGTATTTCGAAACGAACAGCACCTAGATTTCCACTAAACATGACTCTTCACAATTGCAGCATCCCTAGTCGCACGTGTGTATGTGTATTCTCGAAAAAGTTGAGCACATTAAATATCTCGGTGTATACCTAGATGAGTTTTTTAATTGGAAAAAACATATTACCACGCTAAGTATAAGAGATAAAAAACTAATCTAATAAAATTTATAATATATAATATAAGTAAAATAATAATTGTAACTTTTCACTTTAATGTAATTTGTCTAATAATCTGCTCTGTCAATTATTTACAATAAGTTATAATTCAAAAATGTATTGAATGCTGTTGCACGCCTGTTATTGGGTATTAGGCTGGACAAGAACCACATAGCATAAGAACTCTGTATTTTTGTGCTTAATACCTGTTGGCTGTGTCAATAAAATATATAAATAAATAAATAAAATAAATAAACGGCTTCAAATGGTAGCAAACGAAATAACTGTCCGAATGATCTATTATGCGTTATGCCAGTCAATTCTCTCGTATTGCATTATTGCTTGGGGTACTGCCGCCGGCATGCACATGATTCACGTTGAGCGAGCGCAACGCGCGGTACTCCGGGTGGCGTATTCCAAACCGTTCCGCTACACTACAAATGAGTTATACAAAGACTGCAAACTCCTAAGCGTGCGACAACTATTTATCATGATGTCCTTGTTGCGCTTCCATAAAACGCTTTTTTCTATTCGAAATCAAAGTAGATCAATAAGATTTCCTTCGTGGGACGTCCCTTTCTGCCGAACGTTATTCGCACAGAGAACTTTTTAATTTTAAGGGGCCTTTCTCTTTTCACTAATATTAACAAAATTAAAACACTTCTACATCTCACGAAATATCACTGCAAAAAATAATATGAATCTTGGTTCTGGAACTTGATTATGACAGCACTGAAAATGTGCTATTTGGTAACACATTTCAAAAATTCCCGTAGATTGTGTAGATTACTATCCCCAATATCATTTCATTCCTACTACCTTAACATTTTAACAAATTTATTTATCCTTCTATTTTAATTGTATCGACTACTAATAAGTTTGCTAGTTAAATATCGACTGTTAGTTACCTATTACTTACTACTAAAAATCAACTTGGATAGATACTAGCTATTTTAATTTATCAGCTGTGTTGTGCATGCAATTTATTCTTTTTAACTTCATTTAAATTTATAATTATAAGATAACTTAAAGTACATTAAGCGAAAGAGACTAGTCCCACGACACAGGGTATCCTAGTGTGGGGCCTAGAGACACTGTGAAAAGTTGTAAGCTTATTTATCAATAAACCATTTTTATTATTATTATTATTTTTGTATGTTTGTTACGCGATTTCTCCGTCAATTATGAACCTATTTTAATTTTAATAATACTTATTTTGATTGGTAGGTCATATTTCAGAGGTGATGGTTACATATAAAATGTATCAAAATTGATTTAGAGCATTTAAAAAAAATCAACAAATACAAAAAAATAATATTTAAACAGGTGACGTTTTTGTTTGTGATTCTGCGAAGCAAACACTTTTCATGTACAAAGAATTCATTCGCTTCCCGACCGGGAAGGAACAAATAGGGTTTGAAGTTGAAGTTGATTTTTAAGCTCTTATCATGGTGATTTTTTAACAAAGTCTCTGCATACAGACACACCAACCCACGGATACATTAACTGCCACTTTAATAGTAGTTTATGTGACTGCTACATAATGGAGGGCATTAAAACTCGAGAGTGGATAATATCACTCGAGAGTTTTAATGCTTAATTATGTACAGTTACATACACTAGTTTATCTACACACATATCATAAGCTCTCTTTGATGTGTTCAGGAACCGCATGTTTGACCGGCATTGTGGCTCTGCAGTTTTTAGCTTGTTCTGTAGTACCAACGTGCCGCAGGCGGGCGTCGGCGTTCGAAATTTGAATTTCAGTACCAACTTCACAGACAAACTAGGGGCGCACGCAGGCAGGCTTCGGCGTTCGAAATTTGAATGTCATAATATGCAGAAAAATTACACATTATGGTCAAAATGTGTAATTTTTCAGATAAGAAATGAGTTTTTACCAAGTAGTTTAACATTATGCTGATCGTAACGTTCGGTTTTTGTACGCAGTAAAGAGGGTTTATGAAACGTGTGTAGATGAACTTATAAAACTACTCTTTTGGTCATCGGGGGTTAGTAATTATGACATTATTCCTAAGGCCAGAAATATGAAACATAATATTGGGTCAACGATGACTTACTATACAAACTATCTACGCCACGTCAAAGTCGAATACAGTTTAGTGCTAACTTGCATTCTATCTCTCGGCTCTTAAGAGTCGCTGACAGATCAATTTACTTTTAACCCCTGACGACCAAAAAAGGGATGTTTTGAGTTTTTAAGCGTTTGTCTGCCTGTGTGTAAGTCACTCCGTGGCACCCTAGCGATCAAACCATGGACGGATTTTAATGCAGTTTTCTGGAAATGGTAGTCAGCTTCCTGCAACGGTTCAAAGATAAGTTTTATTAAAACCGGTGCAGCAGTTCGAAAGATATCTGCTTAAATAGGAAACAAGTGAACTAAATTTTAGCTGTAAACTTTCAATAATGTATAGGGGGTGTTTGAAATGTTTAATTTATAGTTATTTGAGACCTTCCACATCTTCTTATCGTGCCTCTCTACTTTTGGAGGTTGGCTGTCAGCTCTCCATACTCCTCCATGTTCATCGCGAAGCGCATCAGGTGTAGGTGTTGCGGAGGCCTACTACTACTACTTGTTCAAGGCCACAAAACGGCGAATACTTTGTTTGTTCACAGACCAGTCTAGATAAGCTGTCTGCGCCAGGATTGCATGGTTTGTCAGGTGACCAGTTAGACAATTTGGCTGATGACCAGGAAACTGAGAATTTGACAGGTGAATCTATGATAAAAGGATCATAATCATCGTACTGAGGCCTCATCGACCTACTGCTGATCATTTTTGAGCTCCTTTTTCAAACTCAAACCATAAACTGTTACTTAGTCGTTAGTTTAGTTGATCTTATTTAATTATTTGTCTCCACGTGTTTGACTTGTAAAAGTGTAAAAATGATTTTTTTTTCTACTTGCAATAAATTATCAGAGTTTTTGGGTTAAGGCCTCTTCTCTATATCGCCAGTCATAAGTGCATTCCCTTCGACTTGATGATATTATCGGATAATCGGGCAGAACAGAGCAAATTAAATTATATATCATCAATAAATCAGCTCACATTTACCCACTGCACTGTGCCCTATACACCACAGCATGTATACCAGTCCTGAGCCTCCCTCATCCTTAGTAATGACATATTAATAACGTAACGAAGACGCAGCACATTATTTTAATAATTATCCATATTTATTTTATCTATGATGCATTACAGAAATCCACAGAACACTACTGAAAATTGACGCCCAAATACGAAACCTGAAGAAAAAAACATACAGCCAAGATTACGCAGCTGCAAATCCCGTTATAAGGAAAAGGAGGTCAGCCCACCATCATGGACGTAACAAAAGGAATGAAAACAAACACGATTGTTCAAATGAATGTGACAAACCAAAACCAAAGAATAAGAAAGAATGTCCATGTGATCCCGAAGAAGATTGTGAAGAAAAAAAAGAGGAATGCCCAGAAAAATGTGAAGAATGCCCAAAGAAATGTGAAGAAAAACCAAAGAAATGTAAATGTAAATGCCCAAAAAAATGTAAACAAAAATGTCATTGTTTTCACATTTTTGAACAAAAATGTGAGCCAAAGGAATGTGAAGAAGAATGTGAAGAAAAACCAAAGAAATGTGAAGAAAAATGTGAAGAAAAGCCAAAGAAATGTAAATGTAAATGTAAATGCCCAAAAAAATGTGAAGAAAAATGTGAACTTGTTCACTTTTTTGAAGATAAATGTGAGCCATGTGAAAAATGTGAAAAAAAATGTGAAGAAAAACCAAAGAAATGTAAAGAGTGTATGGTATCAATGAACCCAACGTCAACACTTTTGCAAAAGCTAAGAGAATATTATCCGATCGTGACAGAGAATGTTAAAGGTATGATTAAACGTGTTCTGTTGAACTCAACAGAGATTGAGAATGTTAAGTAACTACTTAACATTCTCAATCTCCACCGGGATGAAAACAGGCGACGCAGATCTGTTTCCCTTAACCACCGTCATCATTGAAGCAATTAATAACTGAATCTATATATAAAGTGTATTGAAAAACTGGCTAAAAGTAGGCTCAACTGAGCCTTTTCCACTCCGAATGACGAGGTGCTTGCTTCTTTCCAGATATTCGAAGGCACAATATAACAGAAAGCCAGGACTACTCCAAAGCGAAGAGAGAAGTATCTCACCAACCGTCTGGAATCACCATTGAACGGAAAAAGGTAAAAGGAATGGGCAGATGGGCACCAAGCATCAGTACTTATAGTGGAGACAACATTAGAAGAGATTTTATTCCCTTGATTAATAGCAGTCGAACCACCTAGGTTCATAATGCTAACGTCACGTGTTTTAATATATTGCACTGTATATAGACAGGTTCTCTATTATAGTGTTGATTAGTTGCTTGTTAGTTAGCTCTTTCCAGGAAGGAAGTAAAGTGCTAGTGGATCCAAGTAATAACTTTGAAAAAATAAATAATATTGTGTGCCCTCCGATATAAGGTTACGTTGTTGAATTTTGATGGAGTGTGAAATGTGATCTCTAATCTTGGGGAAGCAGTTGCTCACGTCCGAAGGAAGTACTTAAAAATTTCATAATTTCATGATTTCTTAATTGCATACAAAATTTTAATGAAAGTTACAATAAAGACAAAACAGTGCATAACGGCGTACTTATCTTTAAATAAGAGATCTCTTGCAGCAAACCGAATTAGAGAGTGAGAGGTAAGTGTTTATCAGGGGTAGACTAATTGTGTACAATTGTACTACATAGACTACATACCTAAAAACAATAAAATAAACTTCAAAATAAATACCTAAACCTTTCTAAGCCTAACTATATAAACGAATACTTAAACAGTGTATAAGGATAATAAACTTAATATGCGTGTAATTAGTGTCCGAGGTTTTATTATTATTATTATTATAAATACAGGGCGATTGGTTATTCGATACTTTTAATGTGAGGGCTTAAAGTAGAGCCTATTTCCAGCAAATTTAACCCTATCCGAAAATTAATTGGGTTCGTATTATTTAGACTTTTTACTTTGTGTGAAATTTTGAATTTCCAAAATTTCAAACCAAATTACTTCGGGTATATTTTATACTGTAATTTGTTGTGATTTTTGTGATTCCGTGGAATAGCTTAAAATTAAAAAAAAAACATTCTTAATTTTGATGCAGTGAGCAGCAGCAGTTTCATAACAGCGATTCTGTAAAAAAAAATAAGACAGTGTCTTAGCGGGTTAGTTCATACGGATCCCGGGATCAGATCAAAGTTCATACGGATCCCGACGATTCGTTCACACCGATCCCGCGTGGGATCAGTTGATCCCGTAATAAAATGTAGCAGTGCACACTGATCCCGTTGTACAGAGACACGAAATATAGAATAGCATTTTATCGATGCTGATTTCTTTATATTATATTATTTTTATACGTAGGGTTTTAGGTAAATAATAATACTGGTAAATAAGAAGCCGTGTAAAGCGTAAATGAAACAGTCTAATAATATAGAACTATAACAGAAAACTCCGGGTCTGATACGATGCATGAAACAAAGAGACAGCTTACATCTTAAATATAGGAAACACCCAAATGACGCAACCGCTCACACCATCTACAATAGATACCGAAACTTCTGTGTCAATATACTTCACCGAGTAAAGTCAGAATATGAAAATAAAATGCTAACCGAAAATCACAAAAACCGTAAAATGTTATGGAAAACAATTAAAAATATCTGCGAAATCTCAACATCTAAAACAAACTCTTCTACCGAGCTCTTAAGAAGTAAAAGCAACCCAATCGGATCCATAAATGAATGTAACAGATACTTTACAACTGTAGGAAGCAGCTTAGCTAATGATATACTGGTAAAAACTAACCAAACAGAAACAAATTTAGCTTCCTAAGCCACATCACCATCCTCACCACCTAACTCTTTCTTCTTTCAACCAACTAATGAATTTGAACTCACAAGCTACATCAAACAACTTAAAAACGACAGTGCACCAGGTCTAGATGGCATCAAAAATCTTCTGGTCAAACACATTGCCCAACATATTGTAAAACCTCTTCTTCACATTTGTAATCTCAGCCTCCTCAGTGGCATCTTCCCAGACTCCTGGAAAGTAGCCTCTGTTACTCCTATTCATAAAGCTAGCGACAAATGCAACTCTAGTAACTATAGACCAATCTCTCTACTTACGGTATTCTCAAAATTACTTGAAAAAATTACTAATAAACGCCTCATCAATTACTTACAATCGAATAATTTACTGTCATCAAACCAATTTGGATTCAGACAGGGAAAATCAACCGAAAACGCAATAACCCTACTCTTAAACTCGGTATCTTCCCAGCTAGACAAAGGGCACTGTTCCATCGGCGTTTTCCTGGATCTTGCTAAAGCCTTTGATACCGTTTCTATACCGATTCTATTACAAAAACTGGAAAATCTGGGCATTAGGGGTATAGCACTTGACTGGTTCAGCAACTATCTTACAGACAGAAAACAAATGACGAAAATTGGTAATTTACACAGTGACCCAATGCCTATAAATTACGGAGTCCCACAGGGCAGCATCTTAGGTCCTACCTTATTTATTCTTTATATTAACGACATAGGAACCAGTCTCTCAAACTCTGTCTCAGCCGAAATAATATTCTATGCCGATGATACAGCTCTAATATTCAGTGATAAATATTGGAAAGACACTTTCTCAAAAACCATAAATGGACTATCAGGAATATCTAACTGGCTGGCTCTCACGAAACCTGCTCACCCTAAACACAAAAAAAACTAAATACCTTTGCTTCCATAAAACAATAGCCACACAACCCGACACCTCTACTGTACAAATTCATACTTGCGATCGCTCTGCTGCAAATTGTACCTGTGACACAATTCAAAGGACTGACCATATAAAATACCTAGACATCACGATAGACGAGAAACTCGACTTTCACAAACACATACGCACCCTCTCAGGTAGAGCCAGAAAACTGATCCACATAATGAGACTCCTTCGAAACGGAGCTAACAAAGACACCCTAAAGCTGGTCTTCATATCCTTATGTCAATCTGTTTTGAGCTACTGCATAGGATGCTGGGGAGGATCGTCTAAATCACACATGCTCATCTTGGAAAAGGCACAACGCTCAATACTAAAAGTAATGTTTAAAAAACCAGTCAGATACCCCACCACGACTCTATACAAAGACAGTAACTTACAAAGCATTCGGAAATTATTTATCCTTAAATCAGCGTTAGAACAACACCGCATCAACATCAATAGACCAGAATACAATAGCCTTCTAAACCAACGTGTTTTCCGAACGCAACCTAAAGTAGCACAAACAACCTTTGCACAGCGTTTCCCCCTCTCTTTACACCCTATCATTTACAACGGAATTGCCAAAGCATGTGATATAAAGTCATCCACAATTAAAGAAGCAAAACGGAAAATAGTTAGCTGGCTTCACGAGCAAGATTACGACGACACCGAAAGAATGATACCAATTAACCACTATAGGTAACTAAATCCACGTCTACATTATATAGTTATATATTTATATATATCACAAATATGTATTATACTTATATAGTTATATATTTATATATATCACAAATATGTATTATACTTATATACTTTTTACTATACTATAAAAAATTATACTACATAATCTACATTCCAAATACTTTAATGTTATTAAAAAATTATTATGATATCACAAAATAGGCGTAAGAACAGTAACTGATTACTTCTAATATTTTTTTCTCTTTTTCATAAGTGTTATTTTTTATAAAATTGTATTTCTCGTAAGTGTAAGTTTAATTAATTTTGTTTTATAAAATTGTGAGCGAATTTAAACAAACTACCAATCAAATGGTAATTCTGTCTACAAGCCCCCACTACACAGGCTGCGCCTAGTGTGGGAGCTACCGTAAAAACTACTGTACAATTGTGTTTTTGGATAATAAACATTTTTTTTTGTACTGGGTGTACGGGGACTATATAATATTCTGTTTATTCCTGTTCATCTTTCCCCCCAAATAAATTTATATTGGACAGAGAAGAGACATGTGCCCAGCGGTGGGTCGATTTGGGCTGAAAATTATATCAATGATGAAGATGGCGATTTTTGAACTTTTTAGTTACTGGCCTGATTTGCTTCAAAATCGATATCTGAGGATCTGGTTGGAGTCCAATCATAATTCAGAACTCAGATTTTAAAAAAACGCCGCCATCTTGAAATTTTGAGTTACTAAACCGATTTGCTTAGAAGCAAATTGGTTAATTAACTAAAAATTTCAAGATGGCACCGTGAATTTTTCAATATCTGACTCATGATTGGACTCCAACCGGATCCTCGGATATCGATTTTATGCATATACGACATCAGTTGCGGCGATGGGCTAGCCCCCTGTCACGCAAAATGGAGTATTGAATCACTGGCTAAAAGTGGGCACCTGCCACTCCGTATGGGAAAAGGGGTGACGCTATGTATGTATGTATTGTATGTATGTACGACATCCGTTTTTATTATTCTTTATTTCGTGTCTCTGTACAACGGGATCAGTGTGCACTGCTACATTTTATTACGGGGTCAACTGATCCCACGCGGGATCGGTGTGAACGAATCGTCGGGATCCGCATGAACTTTGATCTGATCCCGGGATCCGTATGAATTAACCCGTCTTAGCGTACTAACTATTGCAATAACTAATCCCTGCCTTATCAGCTATCCAGTGTAATAAAAATGTTTACACTAACTTTAAAACAAAAATGTGCAATAATTGTAAAGAGCGAATCTTAAAAAAATACTAGAGTTTGATTATGTATCCTACAAACTTGTGGATTAAAAAAAAGTAAAAGTGTGTATTAATAAAAAATCAAAAGGAATCATCACCATTAACAAAATTTACCGTACCTTAAATTTACAAATATTAACAAAAATCACGACAGATTAATTAATCTGTCGTGATTTTTGTTAATATTTGATTAATTAAATTAATTTAATTAAATTACACATCATGTTCGAACTGAAACCCTCGGTGCCTAAAACAAGCATTAAGTCGTCCACGAGTTTCGGTTCTTGTCTCCCGCGTTGTTAAACTTTCCTTTAATTGACGCGCCGGATCGCTATGATCCGGAATCTTACCTCTTCCACAGTATTTACAGGTTTGGAATAAACTACCTCTTTCATGTGGCCCCAAATGTAGACGCTGAGGTAGAAAGTATGGCCTTATCAAATGACTGTCTATCACTCTCATTCAAACATTCAGAGAGAATCTTCTCTGATGTGCTGCCAGTTTTTTTTTGTGGGTTGGCATATTTTGTCGCTCCGTGGTGATCATTATGGTAATTTGTGATCCCATGATGATCAAATCTTGACTCGTCCATCCACAATATCTTTCTTATGTAGTGTGGATCCTTTGGTCGCAGTCAAACATAAAACGACAATAATCCAGTCTTCTCACGGGGTCTCCATCCTCCAAAGTATCCGCTGGTATGCATCCTCCAAAGTATGTAATGAAATATACATACATTTGCGCGGTGTGTCATTGTAAACCACACTTTCCATTGAGTCATGCCAAGAGACCTTGCTGCCGATCTGGTTGACGCCATCGGATCTCCTCTGAAAAAATCCAGAACTTTTCTCCGGCAGCGCCAATACTCTAGGTCTCCCACATTGACATGAGAGCGATTTATGTTGCCGGTTTCCCTTATATGCTCTATTGCCCCAGCAAATACCCTGACGTTCGGTATACGACGACTTGGAAACCGACGTGCGTATTCCGTACGAGCCGCAGCTGAACTTCAATTGCAGCATCCGTAGCAAAATAAAAAATCCGCATATTCTTCACTTTTACATTAAATACAGCCATTTTAGCGGCAACAGAAAAAACAGGAAGAAAAAAGAAAAAAACAGGTGAAAATCTTCTTTTTTAATTTTAATCTAGGAAATGCCTGTATCAAACCTCAAAGAAGAAAGTAGAGGCCTCCATGTTCATTATTGCGCTGCGTAAAAAGAATAAGTACCTCAAAGAAATGCTGAGTTGGCCGAATTCCCTCCGGAGCAACTGGACAGATACGCAACTGGACAGATACTCAGCTGGACAGTTTCTCAGCTGGACAAATTAGCAGTTGAGTGGGGAAAGAAAATAAATGCAACCTTTATATATCTGCGTAATGCAAACTATTTGATAACAACAAAAACTATGTTTAATCGGTTTGAAATTAAATGTCATCAATATCATACTTCACATTTTTTGTAGCTTTTGAATGTTTCAATAATAATAAATGATAATAAATTTATTAGTGCTGCAACGAATAGTACTTCTACGAATACGAATACGAATATCAAACCTACTATTCTGTGAATACGAATACGAATATCTCGCCATAGTAATAAAAGACTAATTTATTTGATGAATTCAAGTGCATTATATTTATTGAGTAAAATTTGGCTAATGTAGGTTATTGTGGCTAAATTTCAATTGGGTTATAGGTTAAGTTGGAACTTAGAAGAAGCAAAACCGAAGCGTAGCGGAGCGAAGCGTATGCATAAAAAAAAACATTTAATGATATTAATGGATTTTTTTAGATAGAGACACTATGAACACACCCTAATCTCTGATGTAGCAGTTGTCTATAGTACTCGGGACGCCAATTCCGGGGCCGGGCATTCCGGGGTCGAGCACTATTTTGTACGGCCACGGAATGCTCGGCCCAGGAATGCCCGACCCCGGAATCGTGGGCTTTCGGGACGCCAATTTCGGGGCCGGACATTCCTGGGCCGGACAATACTGGGCCGGGCATTACAGGGACTCCAATAAAGCACTGATGGTGCTATGGCACGGTCTGAATCCTGACTGGAATTGGTTCAAAAGATTGTTTCTAGTGAGGTTAGATGACAATTGGTAGGATTCGAAGTTTTATGTAAAATGGTCACTTGCTTTTTCTTCACAAACGTGAGGTAAGTAGCCATTGAGCAGGGAAAAATAATTATGTTTGATATTGCAGGAAGAAGTTCTTCCAGGATTGTGCATAACATCATAGGGCAAATTTTGTCATCACTTACTTTCCAGTTGACTGCTCGTACCGCCTTCTTAACTGCGTCGATTCCGACACCACTCAAGTTGAATGGTGTCGTGTTGGGCAGGGGCTTAGAGCGCAAGCTCTGCAGAGTAATTTGTTTGACGGTCGGGTCCGTCACGACAGGTGGAGCAGAAAGAAACTGGTTGATAACAAAAACGTTTGAAAATATTAGAATTTAATATTTTCAGCAGTTCCAGTTTATAAACTTAATTTTGCGTTAAAAAGACAGCATTTGACAGTGACGTCACTTGCTAGTATTCCATAGAAGTCGTGAACAAGGTTACCGTTTTGACAGTTCCTATTTAACACAGTATTTAATTTAATTTGACTAGCCAGACAGACAGTATTTAATTTGACTAGCAGTCAAATACCGTATTTGTTCGATATAAAGATGGGTGTTTACAGCAACAGCTGCAGGTTTGACGTCGTGTGGGGTCCATAGATAACTTTAATTTGTAATCGTCATCTACACCAGCCTGTCAGCTAACGCACTGATGGGCATAGGCCTCCTCACGGACACGTGCAACCCGCAACCATCAGTTTGCTACTATCATCGCTTCTGTGGCCCAGCGGTATTGGCACATCGGCAACATCTGGCCGGGACGGGCACTAGATGGGTGTCCGTTCTATGTGGCATTGGTTTCGTACGCTTTCGTGTTTCGGATAAGCTTTAGGCCCCGGCTACTATCGCTACTCGGTGGTAGTATTGTAAAGCTGTGTCAGAGTCCCTAATAGGGCAGCTTGATAACTTCTGACACTAGGGTTAGCCACAAGCTCGAAACCCCTCCATCAAACCCACTGAGACAGCGTAATGGAGTATGGCTCAAACTTACTCGTATCCGGGTAAAGGTCCATGCCTGCCTAATGGGCTACATTTATTTATTTATATTTATTAACATCGCTTCGTTATCAGACCATCTGGCAGTTGATCTGCCGACTGATCAATAAGGATTGGTTGATAAATAAGTTTTGTATTTGTTTCCATTTCCTAGGTTGTAATTCAGTTTCTAAGGCCAGAGTCGGTGAGGAAATCTAAGTGTTCGCATGTGCATTCTGAATCCAGACCTCACGAGAAAGTGATGAAACACCCGTACAACCAGAATACGCAGAGATTGGACGAGTTCCTGGAGAATTTCTTGGGAGGTAAAATGTGATTCTCATACAAACTAACTTAGCCACAGTTGACCACACACTCTATTTTGCGTCACATGCGGTTAGCGCATCGCCGTAAATATGGAGATATGTAGGTTTTGTCTCGATGTTTTCCATCATCGTTCTAACGTCCGTATAATGTAGTTAGGATAAATTACTTATCTTCGTTATTTGAACTATATCTCCTGCGTGACAGGCAAGCCTGTAACCATACATCCTCGGCCGTTGTACGCCTCGTTTCGTGGCGTATAAAGGTCATCGCTATATAACGACTCCCGGCCGAAAAAAAAATGTTCATTCAAATATGGGTTTTAGTTTGTAGGGGACGACGACCCGAAGTGAGAGGGACCTCGGCTGGGGAAAAAAACACTAGTAAGGCTTATTATGTTATTCTGACATCTGGAAAATTATATCAGAAACCCTTTGTAATTGAAAAAAATGAAAGCGATTTAAAATAATCAAACTCAAATTCTAAACTCAATTTTTTACTGTAAATAGGCAAAAATAATGCATTTTTAAAAGTAGTGGTATAGGTGGAGAATATAAAATTAAAACCGGTCAAGTGCGAGTCGTACTCGCGCACCAAGGGTTCCGTATACTGACAGTACCCTATTATATTAATTTCAAATTTATACCTCCATGCGTTTCTGATAAAAAGTCTTAACAGACGGTGAGACAGACAGACAGACAGAAATTTACAGTTTTCGGATTTTTCCCTTTACTTGTGCTATAAAACCTTCCTTCATTCCAAATTTCATGACCCTAGGCTAACAGGAAGTACCCTATAGGTTTTGATTCCCTTGCGAGTTCCACGCGAGTCCATACAAATTCATCATGAAATAATATCGCGGTATCTTTTGATTGCGTCGACCTAGAAGTTAAATTTTTTACAGCTCCAAGGGACTATAGACCTGAGTAATCGATATTAATTTCAACATGATACCTCCACGCGTTCCTGAGAAAAGGGGTCGTGACAGACGGACAGACAGACGGACAACAAAGTGATCCTATAAGGGTTCCTTTTAAGGTAAGGAACCCTAAAAATGTTATCAATCAAACTAATGAGTAACTGATTATGGTTTGAGTTTGAAAGAGAAAATTTTCAGTGGTGATGGCTGAATCTCGCACAGGAAAAGGAAACTCTATTAACTTTACCACTGCTTCGGAAATACGCCCGTCGGAGAAGAAAGCACCAAGTAATTCTACGGAGATGTCCTTTTTTCAATCATTGTCATTTTTTTTATGCCACAATGTGCAATATAAAAATAATCTAATCCAATAACAATATTATAACATTATAAGTGCCGATAAAATGTCTCAAAATAAAAAAAATACGAAAGAAAGAAATAAGAACAAAAAAAGCTGTAATGAATATAACTTATGAGAAACCAGACTGGACCAGTACCCCCAAGCAGCACCCGTTCACGAGTATGACTTTTACTTTGACTTTGACTTTGCCATCACCTCCCTCGCCATATTTGAGGGCGAGGAGCAACCGAGTTTTTATTTGTCGATTGTCAATTTGTAAAGGATTCCGAAAGAAAATTCTGGGACTACATAAGTCTTGGTTGTTCCCACCGGGTATACTAGTGTGGGGCCAGAAGTAATTAACCTGCTTGTATATAAATGTTACGTTATATATAATATCATGTCATGTTTACTATACATTGATGACATAACTAAGCAAGCCGCAAACGTTAGATCGAAAGTATACCTATACATATTTTAATGAACATGTTTTGCTGGGTGAGACTGGAATCGTATAAATTAGCGATGACCTTAGATTGTGTCGTGTCGTGAATCAACAACAACTTTTTGGACCGCGTTACCATTGTAACCTGAACAGAACATGCCCATTTTGGTTTAGAATATAAAATCTTTGGTACCTTACTGCACATATCTGGGTACTAAAACTACCCAAATTACAGGTAACTTCAAACTGGATCCGCTAGCTTTGGAGGGTCTGTTTAAAACCTCAAACTTGTCTAAATGCAGCCACAGGAAATATCGGCCTGATATGAACCCAGTTGTAGACAATTCTAACGATTGGTCTAGCGAGAAAGGTCGATCAGAGGGAAGCTTGTACAAGTCGGGCGACAGGTCGAGTGGAAAATCTGGATCAGATGAGAATCCGGATAAATTGACAGACTTGTCGGACGAGGACGATAACCCGGAGATTCTTATGAGTTTTAAAGTTGCACCGAATGCTGGGGACGGTGCCTCTGAGGTAGGTGTCAAGGTGAAATACACTGACGAGCAATGAAAAATTCCAGTGACATAGCACCAAATTACTCCTAAACGGGAAAGGCTAGCTAAATGATACCGTCTATAATATTGAAGTACATTTAACAGCGCAACAGAATATTACCAATTAAAAAAAATTGTTTTTAATTTATGAAGCTAGGGTCTATGTTTTATGAGAAATTAAGGTGTTTGTCGGCATTTTGTGGGTGGAACTTTTTCATTGCTCGTCAGTGAAGTTTATGATTTCTGTATTTTATAACATTGGGTGAAAGGTAAGCAAGACTTTCAGATTTTTTCATATCAGCATTTGGTGTATGGCGAAATCGACGGTTTGCTTGATTGGCATGCTTGCCGACGTGTTCAAAGCACAAACTTGTAAACGTTGAGTTTGTGTTGACTTTTTAAGACCTAAGATCACACAAAACCACTGAAGAGCGCTTTGGCAAAAATAATAATAAAATTATTTCCACTATATTCACAGTTCTCGAAAAAATGTATGTTATTCACAGAGATAATCTTGTTTAAATACTATGTCGTTACGCGATTGGATCAATTTGCCTCGATCGTGAAAAATCCTGAACATAGTCTTTATTAAAAATGGAGATACAGTAATTTTAAAACTAATTTTTGTCATAAATTTTATACCTAAATTTTCCTCTTAGAGCTCCGTATTAATCCTTAAATTTTATCAATTAGATTATTTCCGTTTTTCAGTAAATTCGAAAAAAACACCTAATTTTTAACGTCTCCGGGCAGCCCGATGCTATTCCGCGCCGCCCGCTACCTCGCCAGTTCCGCTAACCCGCCAGAAGACGACGGGCGAATGCGGCGCCCCTCCCCTCAACAGCCAGAACTGGGCCTTAAGCTTCCGCTGTCCGTCTGTCCATCTGCCCATCCGCCCGTCTATCCGTCAGCTGGCGGTATATCATGAACTGTACTAAACCAAGCGAGCGAGACGAGAAAAGTGTCTCCGTTTCAGCTAAGGCAAACATGCTTTCGTATGTCTGGATTTCTGTCCGGCATTTCTACTCCACAGGGGAGTTACCACAAAGTATTGTGCCGATTCAAAATAGGGACCTAATTTGATCCGCAAAATTACCGTGACCGTCTTAAAACAAGTCTTGGTAAATAAAGCCCATTATGGCGAATTGGAATGGAAATGGTTGCCATGCTGATGTTCTTATTTTGAACCTAATTTGAATCGGAAAAAGATTGAGGTAACCCCCCAGGTTGCATTTCTCAACCGATTCCTGAAATTTTGTGAGCAGGTTGTAATTATGTTTTTTTTGTCGATAATTTTTTAAATGGCGGATATGGGTTTGAAACCATGTCAAAAACACTACAGCCCAAACGGCTAGACATATTTTTATTTTATAACAAAAGGTATTTTTAACAACCTTGGATTTGTTGAGACCGTGAGATTGGCACGGCGGGTTGGGAAGAGATGTTCATCAATATAATTAAGGAAATTCTTGATCTTCTGGCCTTACCATTGACAGAATTTTTCCTTTGCCAGCGAACAATTTCCTGATCAGTTTAAGTTAGCAAAGATGTTACCAATCTTTAAAAAGGGTTCGAAAACTGACCCTAAAATGTAGCGGCCAATCTCCCTTCTTCCTACTCTTTCCAAGATATTTGAGAAGCTGTTTCAACATAGGCTAAACACACATCTTGCTTTAAATAAAATCCTAAGTAAGACAATTCGGATACAGGAAAGGCGTTAGGACTTCGGAAGCAGTGGACGCATTATTTGATGACACACTTAATGCCAAATAAAATGGACAAAATATGGTGGAGATGTGATTTTGAGGTTAATGAACGTAATGAAATTCGCCTTTCCCCATACGGGGTTGGTGGTAGAGATACAATAGACATAATCGATGTACTTTTTTTGTTTTCGTTTCGTTTTTGTTTTTTGTTTTTGACATTTAATAGAGAAAAAAAGGGTGGCAGCACTTTTCCTTGATCTCAGTTCTGCATTTGACACTATTGATCGTGACATATTATTAGGAAAATTGGAATTTTATGAAGTGAGAAATGCTTCACTTGAACTGATAGAAAGTTACTTATCACACAGGAGGCAATATGTCGAGATGAAAAGTAACAGTGAAGGCATCAAACAAATTGCGCATTCTAGCGTCACTACAGTCAAGCGTGGAGTCCCTTTAGGCTCTATATTAGGACCGATTCTATTCACTATTTTTGTGAACGACTTAGAATTAGAATTAGAATAGAAATACTTAGAATTATATGAATATTAAAATTCCAGGCATAAATGTAGTCTTATTTGCTGATGACACTAACGCTATTATACATGCTGACAATTTATCGGACCTAAATGACAAACAAACTGCTCTAACTGTGTTAATTTTGAGATTTGTTGTACAAACAAAAGGGCAAAAAATAAAGTTTTTTTAAACCGTTTTGTGTGGCATATTGAATTAAAGGGCTTATTGCAACGATGTCATTTTTTTTTATAAAAATAACATTCAACTCCCCCCCCCCCCTATTATTCCGAAACTACTAAGACAATAAAAAAAATTGTTGGCACAATTTCTTTCAATGTACCACATACATATTTATAAACAACGTTTTGATATCTTAACACTGACAAACAGGAAAATTTGAGTTACCTCATCCCCAAAGAGCAAAAAACTTGAATATTATTGTGCATTGGTACGGAACCCTTACCACGTGAATCTGACTTAACACGCTCAGCACCAGTATATCTTTAATGATACGCCATAGGACGCTTTCTCACAGGCCAGTGTATACCTATAATTTTGTAGTATTTTTTTTAAGAAAAACCCCATATTTTCTTGATTTTTTAAGATATTTACACCCCAAAAACACAGGCACATTCTCCAGGGCCAACGCTTTTGCATGCGCTACTAAAATGGATGAAACGGTGTATATTGTGGGAAACACCGGCCTCCGAAGTCGGGCAGTGTGGTGTATCATTAAGGATACACTGGCCTGTGACAAAGCACCCTATGGTGTATCATTAAAGATACACGGCGCTGAGCGTGTTAAACTTGACCGTTTTTTTGTTTAAAGGACTTTGTCCATTTTCGGCTAAGCGTGGACAGAATGTACGAGGTAATACGAGATAACCACTGATTATTAATAATTCCATTACGAATATTTTCGATTATCTAGTTGTGTAAATCGACAGTTAAAACTTAAAGGGAATTTATGTGAAACACAGTCTTTAATCGGTCGACCGAACGACATTTTAATTTCGGTATTGCCATGTAAAAAACTTAATAAATTACCAATTACACATAAATCACTTTGTGGTCTCTAAAGTAGCACTTTTAGTACCAATTTTTCTTTCACATAAATAAAGTACATCAATGCAAATTTATTAATACACTACATGCGCGATTTGTCGCATTTAATCTTTGTTCAAATTGACAAAAAACCTCGATTTGTGGGTAAACTACTTATTCATGGCAATACTAGACAAAAATAAAAATAAACAATTGTCACCGGCGGTCAGGTCACTCACGCCACAAGAAAAACCTTTCGTTCTGTGTTTGCCGTTTCGATAATTCGTGAATATGTTTGTTTTCTACTTTGGCTTGTTATAATGGACCCCGATTCCGCGTTTGTTGATGTGTTATTGTTATTGAAATATTAATTTATTTGAACATAACCTCTCAGTAGACATACAGGAAAAACTCACGGCACAGGCATATTGACACAAAATAATTACTGTTATTGGTTTTTTACCAACCTGTACTACAAAACCTAATAGTTAGTTTCGATTCAAATGTCTATTCACGTTTAGCCGAAACGACCATACAAAGTGGACAATGTCCTTTGGGCGAGTCCGACCGCACTTGGCGATTGCCGGAGGAGTTACTAGCGCGAGTATGGCACATCTTGGCAATTATGTAAAACAAACATTATATATTTTATCTACACACGTATCATAAACCCTCTTTACTGCGTTCAAAAACCGCACGTTACGATCAGCATTATGTTAAACTACTTGGTAAAAACTTGTTTCGTATCTGGAAAACTACACATAATGGTCATTATGTGTAGTTTTTCTACATATAATGACATTCAAATTTCGAACGCCGACGCCCACCCGCGTGCCGTCCCTAGTTTGTCTGTGAAGTTGGTACTGACAACTCTAAATTTCGAACGCCGACGGCCGTCTACGTGAAGTTGGTACTAAAGAACACGCTAAACAATTGCAGAACCACAATGCCGGTCAAACATGCGGTTCCTGAACACTTCAAAGAGAGCTTATGATATGTGTGTAGATAAACTAGTGTATGTAACTGTACATAATTAGGCATTATGCAGCAGTCACATAAACTACTATCATGTTTTTCAGCCGATCCCCAAGAATAGTTTGAAGACAGAAACAACGCCAAAGCGTTTTCAACTGAAAGATTATCTAAAGGTCGGTTCATTCAGTTCATTACGGCAACGTCCGACCACGACGGAGAATTACGGCCTCGCCACATATGCAGTGTAAGTTTACGACCCGAATGGCCGAGTCGGCAGCGACCCTGCCTACGAAGCCAAGGATCCCGAGTTCGAGTCCCGGTGGGGGCAAATATTTGTTTGTACCCTAGTCATGGTTGTTTATCTATCTGAGTATAATATTTATCTATATAAGTATGTGTATCGTTGTCTAGTACCCAAGACACAGGGAATCCTAGTTTGGGGCTAGATCAATGTGTGCAAATAGTGTCCAAGGTATTATAAAAAAAAAATATATAAAAAAGTTTTAGAAAATTACGAAAAATAATCTTAAATAAGACTTTTCCAAAATACTCGTGTACAACAAAATATTCCAAACGATTCATCAGCGACAGGTTATTTCGGAAATAACCAATATTTAGGTCACCGTAAGTTAGTCAAAATCGTTAGTTAATCGACAGATAGTAAACCAGACCGACAGGGTTTAGATTTTACGTTTCTTTTGCTCTTACATGTCAACCTAACGCGAAGACTATTCGTGAGCTTCGCTGCGCTCGCCCCCTCTAGTCTTCACCTAAGCTACCGCAGTATTTGCCCTGGTATTACGTTTGCAATTCAAGTTTAAACCAGTTTACTATATAACGTTTTTAATCGTCAGTTTATCAACTAACGCGTCATGTAGTAAGCAGTACGCTACAGTTTACTATCTGTCGATAGTTGACCACTAACGAGAAAAATAATGTTAGTTTATCATCTAACGGTTTTGACAATCTTAAGGTGACATATACAAGGTGACATTTAATTAGCTGACCATATATTATGGAGTGATTATAAACAACTTTCCCCAAAACACATGGTCGCAAAAAAAAAAATGGGTGCCCCATAGTAACTTCTAATCAGCTGATCGGGTCAATGTGCTGAGGGATTATTTTTTTCCATTTGCGACCATTTGTTTCTTGGGGCAAGTTGTTCATAATGATCATCATCCCCCAAAGTATGGTCAGCTAATTTAATTTCATCTTGTATATTCAGCTGATGGAATTTTGAACTTTTCATTCAGAAATCCTCACTACAGGCCGATTGAACAAAAACTGAACGATAACTAGAACTTTCAAAAATCGTTAATACGAGTAGTACATTGCTGCAGCGGCCGGCAGCAAGGTCATTGCAGGACTAACGTTTGATGTTGGACCGAGGAGCGAGCTCTAATAACTGGTTGTGGCCAAGGCTTGCATAGTGCTTTCTCAAATAATGCGAGGAAATTCAAACTACACTGACGAGCAATGAAAAAGTTCCAGTGACACAGCACCAAATTACTTCTAAACGGGATAGGCTAGCTTAATGACGCTGTCTGCAATATTGAAGTACATTTAACAACGCATCAGAATATTACCAATTAAAAACGTAAATATTGTGTTAAAAATTTAAATTAAATGTTTTAAAAAATTGGATGGGTGTTTGTCGGCATTTTGTGGGTGGAACTTTTTCATTGCTCGTCAGTATATTTCGTATTCCCGCGTCAATATGTTGATGTTTTTTTTTTCATCATGATGATGATGAGTTGGGACCCCCGCTGAATCTCAGGTGGGTGATCGGTCCTCTATTGCGAGTATTTCACCCAGTTCCCAGTGTTTGGGCACTGGCAACTGTTGATTCAACAGATGTTCCTCCCCAAATCTTGTTGTTTAATTCTATAAAATGAATTCTAGAATTTCGATAAACTTTAAGTTTGACAATTTATCTCCTTTAATGCTATCCATCTCTTGTATTCGCCATCTTATGTTTTAATACATTACGTATCCTCCCAAGAAGTGCTGGCTACTTTCCTCCAAGCCACAATGAGGGCATGATGGGTCTTATACAAGCTATAATTATAGGTGTTTATTTAGTTTGCAGTGACCTGTAACCACACCTACCAAGGTTGCTAAGTTTTCCCTACTAAGATTGACTAAATGCTTTTTGGAGTTTTTCTTAAAATAAACATTATAGACTGTCTTGTGAGTTGCATCTGCATTATATTGAAGATGTTCTGGGTGACGTGAGCTGATACAGGTTATTTTTGGTTCTGGTTCAATAAAACGCTCATCACCACCGTTTTTTGCCAGCTCATCTGCTTTTTCGTTTCATTCGTTTCGTTTTCCGGGATCCATGCGATAATTATTTCAGATATTTTACCCAAAGAGTTACTCGCCTTGCCTTAAACTCTTATATAAATGTCATAATTTATTTATTTATTAAATGACTACGGTCTTATTTTTGATTTCCGGTGTTTCCCTTCCCTTAGTGCTTCAGCACATTCCATTATGGCAAAGATTTCCGCTTTGAACACGCTGGCATGTAGCCCTAAGGCAAATGATTTTTCCTGTTTGTTGCTGTCCATGATGCAATAGCCAGCTGCTGCTAGTTTTGTGCTTTCTCTTCTTGAGCCAGTGAAGTAAGTTCGTCTTTTCCTATTTCCCAGTTTTCTCTTATTTCTATATAGATTTGGTATTTCTTGTCGAATAGTATCCATTTTCCATCTTTGTCAGATCGTTGTTTGTCAATACCATTGCCAATTTTCCACCTGACTTTTCTACAATGGAGGCATGGCATCGAGTTGCCTTTCCATTATTTATTTATTTCATTTTATACAATTGTTCAGTTGCTGTCCTTTTTACTTCTACATGAATTGGATTTACATTGAGCATTGTTAGTAAGGATGCCGTTGGTGTGAACTTCATGGCTCCTGTGATCATAAGACATGCCAATCTTTGTACCTTGCCAAGTTTTTTTCTCGTAGTTGCAGTTCTGTTCTTTTGCACCATGCAATTGATCCTTAAATAATCCTTGCTAGGATGATTGCCGTGCAGATCCAATGGACTATATCTGGCTTCATCCCCCATCTGTTCCCTACAGCTCTCTCGCATTGGAATAAGACTCTAATGGCCTTAGCGCACTGTAATTTCACATGAGTGTCAAACTTCATTCTCCAGTTAAAAGGTCACTCCTAGGTATTTATTCTCACGTACTACTTCTAGACTTGTGTTAACATCATGTGGGAAGTATTTAAATATTTTTCCGTTAATAAGTGAAGAGTATTAGCTTTGTTTTCTCCGCATTAAGACGCTTAATATCATTTTTTCTTAATTTTTTATATTTGGAAGACTATTCGAAATTTAAATAAAACCTTTGATAAGTTACTTTCTTGGTTGCCATAGTGCTGAGTAAAAAGTTCGTTCTATTTTTTTTGAACATGCATCTAAACAAGTACAGTTAAGAATTTTCATACTTACCGGCAGCTACGCGTAGTACTGACCGACAGCAATGCAGTACAGAAAGTTTGATTTATCTCAAAGAAGGTTGTCACAATTATACTCATATTTCTAAGCATGTTTTTAAAAAAAGATTTTCAATACGACAACATAACATAACTAAGTTTCAAGCCTTATTTACACACGGTTATTCGTTAGTAACTAAATATAATATTACTCAACAGGAACTTCGACCCTACCTTGCCACCAACCCAACTATCAGAACAGAATCTCTTGGATCGCGTCCCTAACTTGCGGCGGCTGATGCAGGCCGATGATGATGAGGAGATCCTGGGTTATGAGGACCTGGGAGAGATGCTCACGGATGATCAGGAGACAGCCGATGAGGTGGAGAGGGTGAATGCGTTTAAAAGAAATGCTAAAAAGGTAACGACTGAAAAAATACTTGTTTTTTTTTTGGGAAATATTAAACTGCTCTTAATAACACTGATTTCTACAGCAAATATACTGATTTTCACAGAAAATATCAGGTGAAAATAATGCGACAGATGAAGGGTAAAGGGGGTGAACGAAGCGAAGCCCTTACATAAAGTGAACATAAAAAGTGTTTTTGCTGATCCTTTTTTGCTGTGAAAATCAGTATTTTGGATGTGCGATTAAATAACCTTTTTTTAAGTTTCCTGACTATGTCTGTCCATTCTCCATTTGGATTTGGGCAACAGGCACATTTATAGAAAGATTTTTGCACATTAATCCCAGAAATCCTGAAGTTTATAAAGTTACGTCAGAAAGTTACCTTTGTCTTTTTAAGTAGTTTTCAAACCGATAAAAAAGGGTTAGTATGTAGATTTCAACACACGGTCAAAAAGACATTTTTTTTAAATCTGCTGCTTGCACATTGCAATACACAACATTACCCCCTCGTGTGTGAGTGCCCCCCGCAGTTGACCAATTATTATTATTTATCGAGGTTCTGCGATTTCTCGTATACGGCTGGACCGATTTGAAAATATTTTTTGTTTGAAAGGGCTATACTTTACAATTGGTCCCATTAACATCAGGTCAGGATCTGATGATCGGGTGCTGCAGAAATCTAGGAAACTCTTCAAGCAATAAATGCACACCTGTAGCGATTTTGTTCGTGCATTTGGAAGCTGCAGTTTTCAGATAGAATGTGCTTACGAAGAACAACTGAATAAACTCGGAATAACCATTGATAGCAAATTGCAGTGGGGACCCCACATAGATAAATTAGCGTAGGTAAATTAAGTTCTGTAGCTTACGCTGTTAGGAACATGAGACAAAACACGGATGTGGCAAAATCTGGGCTAGTAGATTTTAGTTACTTTCATAGTGTCATGTCATAGTGCTGTCTTGATTTGGGGGATAGCAGCAGATTTTCAAACTATTTTTTATTTTACGGAAAAGAGCTATTCGAACAATTTATAATTTAAAACGAACAGACTCCTTAAGAGAGCTTTTTAAAGAAATTGACATACTAACTGTAGCTAGTCAATTTATTTTTAGCGATAGCTGTAATATTTACCTAAGTGTTATAAATGATAAACGTATAATGTCTCAATCAATCCCTTTTATTTTTATGAGCACTGCACTGGTTAGGGTTTCAGTTACAAACATAAATAATAGAATTTGCACTTAGCTTCGTCCGAACAACTCGATCGTCCATTTGCAAGAGAGCGCATCGACCTCCCCACTTTTTCCGGGTGACCATTCATGCGGTGTTGCCAACACCATCTTTTCAAAATAATCCTGTTTTATACTAATTAAACACTGGTTTAGGGTAACTTTTGGTAATTTTATCATGACCTAACACTCGTCCATCCTGACCCTGTGTATGTCCTCATACACTTATTATAAAATTTAACCTAACACTCGGCCAGTCGATACGATCATCTTGAATTTACAAACTTATTAAACAGAAAAAACAATCTTAATCTTGCTACTTGTTAATAATCATCAAAACAATAAAACAATTACCTTATTAATTGAATCACTTATCTCTACTCTACTGTTTCGTTACATAACCATGACAACACAACAAATCAAATAACTTCCAATAATAACAATCACATAGCAGTTGTTTCAGCACAAAGGAACCAATCACATGGTCACTTCAACTTCTGCGAACCAATCACATGGCCGTTCTTTTAATACTAAGGAACCAATCACATGGTCACTTCAACTATTGCGAACCAATCACATGGCCGTTCTTTTAATACTAAGGAACCAATCACATGGTCATTTCAACTATTGCAAACCAATCACATGGCCGTTCTTTTAATACTAAGGAACCAATCACATGGTCACTAGACTATTTCGAACCAATCACATGGCCGTTCTTTTAATACTAAGGAACCAATCACATGGTCACTTCAACGAACCAATCACATGGTCACTAGACTATTTTTAACCAATCACATGGTTACTACAAACCAGTCAATATTCGTAATATTTTCTTATTTTCTTACAAATTATGCAACATTGTTTAGTAAAAACTTTAAAATGACTAGTAAGGTATCCTTGTTATATGTAGCTGTTTGGCATATATACTAACAACAATAAATTACTCCTCACTTTCAGTCTCATCTTCAGAAATATTTTCTAGACCTAGGGCGGCGATATGAACCCAGGGCAGCATACGGTCGGCAGCAACAGTCGTTTTACGCTTACGTTTTGTACTACTTAAACCCGGTATTGCCGCGATCTTGTACCGGTCACTACCAAGCACCGAGATAACTCGATAAGGCCCTGAGTACTGTGGTAAAAGTTTCTTACTCTTGCCATCGTTATTGAAATTCGTAGTTGTGATTTTAACTAGTTCGCCCTCTTTGTAAGATCGCGATGGACGTCTGCCTCTGTCGTAATTCAGCTTCTGCTTTTCTTGCTCTTCTTCAATTCTATCCTTCACTTCCTCTCTAATCTCAGTAACATCAGTTGTTTCTCGTGCTTTTTGTCTCGTCTCGTTCATTCTGGGATCTAATTCACTGTTCATGCCTGTACCAAACATGATTTCGGCAGGCGTTCTCCCTGTGGTCTTTTGTCTAGTATTATTTAATCCCCACTGTATTGGGCCAACCTTGTTGTCCCAATCCTTTTCGTCGCAATTAAGGTTTTGGGCGGTTAGTGATGCAAGTATCGTCCGATTGTACCGCTCGACTTGCCCATTCGATCGCGGACTAGCTACAGCATTCAATACGTGCTTAATACCCTTATTCGAACAAAAATGTTTGAATGCGTGTGATGTGAAACTTGTGCCACGGTCACTGATCAGTCTGTCAGGAACACGAAACGTGTAGAATATGTCTTCAAGCGCCTTTATTGTCACTACTGATTTCGTGTTTCGGACAGGTCGAACAAAGTTAAATTTTGTGAATGCATCCACCACGACGAGAAGGTATGAGTTCCCTCTTTTGGAGCGTACAAAAGGCCCAAGATGGTCTATATGTACCGTGTGAAAACGGACTTCAACCTTAGTGATCGGATGTAAGTGACCTTCCTTCGTATGGGTCTTCTTGGAGTATGCGCATTCAATGCATGCTTCCACATACTTCTTCACAAATCTTGACATCCCTGGGAACCAGTAAGTCATCTTTAATCGCTGTAGTGTTTTTTCCACGCCAAAATGGCCTATGTCATCGTGATTCTTTCGACACAGTTGCCATCTAGCCCCTTTTGGCACCACCCAACGCAAATTGGTCTTGTCTCCATCAATGCAGCAGTATAACTTATTGTCCTTGATAACATAGTCTTCTCTCATCTGTTTCAGTCCGGCAGCGTCTAAATCCGAAGTTAATGTGTCTCTTATCTGACCCAGTTCACCATCGCCCAATTGTAGCGTGTGTAACCAGTCGTCGCTAGTGATGGTCATCACGGCTGGATAATGCTCCAACGCGTTGACTGTCGATACCGGTTCATCCACCCCTTCTGTAATCGGATTACGCGACAAAGCGTCCACGTGCGCCATCCGGTGTTCTGGACGATATTCGATGATGCATTGAAATTCTTGCATTAATAACCACCAACGAGCGATTCGTGGGATAACGTCGCGTTTTGAGAAGGTGGACCGCAATGCTCTACAGTCAGTCACAACCTTAAAATTTTGGCCCATCAAGTATACCCTAAATTTCTTAAGTGAGCAAACTACAGCTAAAGTTTCCAACTCATACGCATGGAAATGGCGTTCTTCTGGAGAATTTTGTCGGCTGTAGAATGCTACTGGTTTTAAAGTGTCACATCCAGGAGCTCGCTGGAACAGAATGCCACCTATGCCGATCTTGCTAGCGTCAGTGTGCAGTTCTGTTTCCGCAGCCATTGCCAAAATCGGTCGGTTGACCAACTTCGCCTTCAATGTCTTAAAAGAGCTCTCTTGTTCATCAGTCCAGGTCCAGGTGACGTCTTTCTTGAGCAGTTTGCTGAGTGGCTGGGCGATGTGGGCGAAATTCATGATAAATTTGCGGAAATATCCCACAAGCCCTAAAAATTGACGGACAGTGTGGATATTTGTTGGGCATGGAAAATCCAACACACTTTGAATTTTTCTGTCACCGGGACGGATACCTGAGGCACAGACCTCGTAACCCAAGTAATCAATTTTCTCCTTCAGGAATTTGCATTTTGTTAAATTCAGTGTCAAATTAGCGGCTTCGAGTAACTGCAGCACATTCTTTAATCTTCCCAGGCACTCTTCCACACTTCGCCCATACAGGAGCACGTCGTCGATGTACACGGTCGCTTCACTAAATCTAGCAGACCCAAGCACTTTGTTCATCATTCGCTGGAAAACGGCGGGCGCGTTTGCCAATCCGAATGGCATACGATTAAACTCGTACTGCCCGTCCGGAGTGACAAACGCTGTCAAAGCTTTGGATTGTTCTGCCACTGGCACCTGATAATATCCGGATGCCAAATCCAAGGTCACGAAATAAGCTTGACCTGATAGCTTTGAAATCTCGTCTTCTATTACCGGCATCGGGTATCGTTCTTTGACCGTGATAGAGTTCAGAAGCCTGTAGTCAATGCACATTCGCACCTTATCATCCTTCTTACGTACGAGGATTATGGGGCTGGCATATTCCGAGGTGGAATCTCGAATAATGCCAGCTTCCATGATCTCACCAACCATATCCCTTACTTGTTCGCGTTCTTTATGCGACAAACGGTACGGCCTATACACAACGGGGCGCGTACTATTGACCTCGATCTGCATCTCAGATAAGTTGGTACACCCAAGTTCCTTTAAACTTGATGCGAAACAATGTCTGTAGTCGTTTAACAGACGAAGCAGTCTTTCCTTTTGTTCATTGTCAATTGAATCTCCAACATCAACGTCAGTCTCCCTGATAGCTTCATAGCACTGTGTTTTGTCGCAGCAAGTGACATTGTCAACTGGATTAGTAAGCCTGTTTACCACCAACACCTTGGTCGCTCGGCTAACTACTGTACCTCGGCATATGCAAACCTTATAGGACATGGGCGTCACGTACACGTCTGCCAACCCGTTCTTAAATTCGTACACGCCGCCGCCTACAACATATTGATGTGTCGGTTGTCCTATCACTTTGCTATTCAGAATAAGATTTCCGTTAGTCTTTGATTCTGTATATACGCGAATTGCAGCGGGACCAAAAATCTCTATGTCGGCTGTTGCCATGACCTTAACAGCATTGTCATTTTCTATGTCAGTCTGTGAAAACGGCATCTTATCGCCACCATCCATAAACTTTAATATTTCAGCGTTTTTATAAACGAGGACATGTGGCTGCTCTGTGTATGGTTGACCTACTAGCAACGGCACTTCCAAAAACTTGTCTTCTACTACCTGACAAATAACCCGCGCGTTCACTTCATCAATCGTCAGATCTATTGAAACCTTTCCTATAGAATGGACAATCTCGTTCCCGAACCCTTTTAGAGCTGTTATTGCGTGGTCGCATGTGAGGCCCAAGTTCGACAGCTCTGAATTTGCTATCAGACATACCTCACTGCCAAAGTCGACAAAAACCTTGATCTTAACCCCATTTACTTCGGCCTCTTTATAATATTTAGCATTTGGATTCGACGCTGTTATGGACATGGTCTTTGGTGCCTCCGTTATGGTCTTACCGCCACGCTGGTCCGGTTTTGCATAGCAATTTTCTGCCCTATGGCCTACTCTGTTGCAGCTGGAGCATTTAGTCAGTTGCTTGGGACATAGCCGGAAAGTGTGACCCCGCTCCTTACAGTTGAAGCAGAAAGTTGCATTATTATTGGGTGTCGCATTTGCTCTATTGAAGTAAGGTTTAACACCAGCTCCATTTGTTGTTGCCTCGAGACTAGTCCTGCTCCTAGCCGGAAAATGATAGCGGTCTTGGGGTTACGTATTTACTTTACTGCTCATTAAATAGCTGAGCAATTGCTCAGGCTCGGAACATCTTAGCGCTAACGCACTTGACTTGGTTGTCTTGTCACTCAACCCGTGAATTAGACATTCGACTGCACGCTTGCCGACTATATCGCACCGGTTCAATAACGCCAGTTTCTCATAATAATACATTTCAATAGGTTCGTGAAACTTGCTACGTCGCCTCAACATATCCTCCAAGGACTGGCCATAATTCTGTTCAAAGGGAAATGCACTTGCCAATTTTTGTTGCCACTCTGACTAGTTGTATAGGATGGAGTCTAAGCTATCATACCATGTTTTGGCCAGTCCTTGTAGTTTTTGTTAGGCGAAATGTATGGTCGTCTTTTCGTCCCAAGCGTAGACGGTAGCGCACTCATTCACCTTTTTTAGCCATACATCAACACGCTGTCCTTTTGAGGATGGGTCAAAATCCGGTTATATATTTTTGTGATTAGCGTTGTTAGTGTGACTGGGTGCGCGGCCGACTTCCGAAGGACGGGCCTGAGCTACTGAGTTAAGTAAGGCAGCAACATCTTTGGCGGAGTAGATAGGACTACGAGAACGCTCGCGTAGAATAGACGGGCTTTTGTGATTGTGTTTGCTAAAATGACGTGACTTAGAATGATCTAGTGTGTCGATTAGTCGGTCGCGGTCGCGTTGTAACTCATCCGTCATTATCTGGAGCCGTTCCCGCTCACGTGCTAAATCCTGCTCTCGTACCTTGAAACTCCGGCTTCGCCGTTGGGAGCTCCGGCCGCGCCGTTGGGAGCTGCGGCCGTGTCGTTGGAAGCTCCGGCTGCGCCGTTGGGAACTCCGGCTGCACCGTTGGAAGCTGCGGCTGCGTCGTTGGAAGCTTCGACTGCGCCGCTGGTAGCTCCGGCTGCGTCGTCGAGAGCTCCGGCTGCGTCGTTGAGGATTCCTCTGACTCTGTTGCTGGTTTCCGGTCCGGACACTTGAATTACGATCCTTTCTGCTTGCATGGCGACATCTCAGCATCACCTCACGCTGTTGGGGCCGCGACGTGGAGTCATTAGCGCTGCGCGGAGTCCGGGATCCATCGCTTACGTTCACTGCATGACGACGATCATGACTAGGAAACTGCCCGCGCCGTCGCTTAGTGACCGGCTCCAATCTGCGCCGCGATGTGGGTCTCCCGCGGTCCGGTGTTTTCAGGTGATGACGTGACGTGGATGTCTCGCGGTCTGGTTCAGTATCATATTTCTCACGTTCCATGACTGCAATTGAATGGGATAAACAGATTGAAAATCACTTCCTAGTAAAGGATTAAAATAAAATGATTATGTGAACATTTTATTGAATTATCTTCGATATGGTGCCTTGTAGCAGGAAAATAAGGTTTTTTTGTGTTCCCCTTGTACCCCGGGGCACTGGCTCTAAACATACTAAAACTATGAAAACCTAAAAAAAAACATAACTTTTAAAAAAAATATGTCTGGCTGTTAACCTATGCTTATGCAGGAAAATCATGACGGTCTTTCACGCGCGAAAGAGCGGAAGGTGCGTTGCGTCAATGTTAGAAAAAACTCCTGCACTGCGGAAAGGGTTAACAAGAACTCTCCCGCTCTGCATAGAGAGGGTTAACAAAATGGCAGCCGAAACGAAACGCAAAATGGCCGTGGCTTATACCAAAGAGAATATAACACTTGGCTTGAACAGAGAACAATAACTTACGCATGCATACTTTTTATAAATTATTATGCTCTTACAATTTGCTAGAACGGTACAAATAGTCTAGGTACTCTACTAATGTACTGTTTAAAAACACACATCCAGATACAAAACGAGTTCATAAAAATAAGATGGTATTGAATTGAGGTTAGAACTATGTTAGAACATGCAAATGAAAAACTTGCACAGGTACTTACCACTTCTGATTTGTTATAAATGATAAACGTATAATGTCTCAATCAATCCCTTTTATTTTTATGAGCACTGCACTGGTTAGGGTTTCAGTTACAAACATAAATAATAGAATTTGCACTTAGCTTCGTCCGAACAACTCGATCGTCCATTTGCAAGAGAGCGCATCGACCTCCCCACTTTTTCCGGGTGACCATTCATGCGGTGTTGCCAACACCATCTTTTCAAAATAATCCTGTTTTATACTAATTAAACACTGGTTTAGGGTAACTTTTGGTAATTTTATCATGACCTAACATAAGTAATAAAAACAGACTAGTTGCGCCCCGGTTAAGACTCGCGAAGGTTAGCAATTCTTTCAAGGGTCAGTGCATTCTCTACTACAATAAGATACCTCTGGAGATTTTGAAATTGCCTTTTGAGCAATTTTAAAAGCATGTTCAAGCAACTTTGTCGAAAAAGGGATAGTACAATGTTCGAGATTACTTAAATGACGGGACTGTATGGGGTTAATCTGGCTCAACACAGACCTTGCTGTTAATAATTCTGTAATTATTTATTCCTGCATAATAATTAAAATTTTAATATTTGTACTAGTTAAGCAAAAAATTTTATTTAAAGAGATCTAAAAATCAATCTGTGGGTGTTTCTACGCCCTTCTACTCCCACAGTGGTCCACTACAGAGAAGATTTGAAAATGAGTTTGCTAAGTATATGTAAATAGATATTTAAGTTAAAAAAGATAGAGTAATAAAGAAATTTTACTTTGACCTGACTCGAAAGACTTCAGAATCTCGGGATTTGGTTTATCTTCGGGCTGCGCAACTCATGTGACCATATGACTATGTCTCCCAGTATCACAAGAAGCTTTCCCAGTATGACTTCCCATTCGTCTTTGCCCTGATATGCACATTATCTCCTACCTTTTTAATATGTTGAGAAATCCGCGCTTCCAGAACTATTTTATCTTATCTTCGTGAACGTTGAGAGTTCCTTTTCTTTAGGGACAGAAATTGCAGAGCCCATTTGGTCTCTTCTCTCAACTCCTCAGCACAACATCGTTGCTTACGAACACTCGTCCAGGTTAAGGGCAATCCAACTGTGGAACACACTTCCCTGCCCTATTAGGGATAGTCCATACATTTTTATTTTCAAGAAAAGATTAAAAAGGCATCTCCTTTCTCTTCCGTATTAATATGAACGCGTTTGAACCCCTGCTGGGAATTTATAAACAGAATCCCAGGTCTTGCATGTTTATATGTCACAAATAAAGAAAATAAATAAATAAATATATGTGTGTGACGTCGCTGTTTTTGGTTCCCACGATACAGGGTAATATCCTAGTGTGGGGCCAGAATCAATGTATCTTCCTGTATTTAAATGTAAATATTATGTTAATATATACATTTATATTATACTAGCTGACCCTGCAAACCTTGTTTTGCCATATAAATTCTAATATATAAATTTTGGGGTAGACCACCCTTATCACTTAGGGGTATAAAAAATAGATAAAAACCTATTCTCAGACCTACCACATATTTTTATAAAATTTCATTAAAATTGGTTGAGCCTTTTCGGAGGAGTATGGTAACTAACACTGTGACACGATAATCTAATATTTAAAATGATTATTTATTATTTATATTAGATAGAAGTACCTTGATGTTTTTATTATATTTTGTACGTTAAGTAGGTAGTTATCAAATGTATTGTGCACCAGATCGCTCTTACCAGCTATAGACTTTCCTGACCTGCGCAGGTTTGCTTTTTAGAGATAAGCTCGCTTTTGCGCATAACTGTTCATGTGTTTTTACTTATTATCGGAAGTATGACTTGGTGAAGTGGAATCGATGACGAAGACTACACCGGAACTATTCAATTATAGGATTTTAATGGGTTGTGATACGATTAGTTAAATGGTTACTCAAATCGTTTTGTTCTAAAGAAGACTAAAAAAAAAAAACAACAACTTCAATTTAATCCTTTTTCCTGAAATTATTATTTCAGGACACTAGCAGAAATACTATGCGTTCTATAATAATACCCGATGAGAAGAAATCAAACTCAGTTGACGGAATACCTAACTGGAAAGGACCAGATGTGCTCCTCTATCCGGATGAAATAATCGCCATGATCAATAAAGATGTTCAACCGAAAGTTCCAACTAAATTTCAAGCAAGTAACAAGTTATCGAAGCAACTTTTGAAAAACGTAAGTCATCAATCACACGACGAAGACGAAGACATAGAATTACAGAAGATTTCAGACGAAATCCTGAAATTTCACCAATGGATAAAAAACAAATACTTTTCGGAACCGCCTAAATTGAAAAAACTCAAGAATAATATTAATAAAAAAATAAGACCTGAAAAGAATATTAAAGAACCTGAAAATACAGAAGAAAGTAGTGAGCCTCTTTTGTCTGATGAAGAAATGAATGATATAGTTAAAAAGGCAATGTCACAAATTGATCTTAAAAAATCTTCGAAGAATGATAGAGAATTTCTTCTGACACATGTAGGGAAAAGAGAAGCAGATGACACTGGTTATTATCCAGAAGAAATGGCAATTAATAGTAAAAATTTTGCCCAAGAAAGGGAATTAAGTGCTATAATAAATGATGTTGATAATTTAGAAGATTACACAAACAAGAATGATAAGGAGGAAAAAATGGCGCAGGCTTATAGCGATTATGGTGTTTTTGAAGGTAAATATAATGCAAGCAATCTTATACTCCAGTGGGCAAATGTTTCATATCGCTCACTTACTTTCCTTTGATTTTAATCACCCAAAACTTCTCGTAGAAAATTTAAACTAAGAGAAGGACATACTGTTGGTAAAAACATGATATTTATGTAAGTTCTGTAGTCTACTAGTTTAACGCTCTGGTGCTGGCTGAACAATGAGAAAAGTGAGTTATCTCAAATAAATTATACGTTCGTAAGCGTTGAAGGAACACAGCGCGAGGAAACCTTGTATCTCAATAGCTGTGGTGATGGGCTAGCCCCCTGTAGCGCATAATGGAGTATTTTATAACTGGCTAACGTGGGCACATTGTGGATCTGCCACCTCGTATGGGGAAAGGCGTGATGCTAACATAAACATAGACTATGTCTCCAGGTAAGAAGGACTTCCGGTTCAACAAGATGGATGGAGGGCAGCATGCTGAGACAAAGGAATTAGGAAGCAAAATATACGAGGGTGAGAAATTCATATGTAAAAGAGGATTTGCTTGCTGTTGATATCTCTATATTGAAATGATTAATGATCTAACGCAGTTACCTGTACGTGAAAGTTCTATCATAGTTATAGGAAGTACTACGTCGGAAGAGATCTTTAAGTATTATCATATATATGTCACCGTAAGGTTGCCAAAACCGTTAGTTTATAATCTTACGTTTTTTTTCTCGCTAGTTTACAAATTATCGAAAAATTGTAAACTATAACGTCTGAACTGGTTTATTTAAGGTATTGGGAAAATATTATGATGCTACTAAAAGTAGGCAGCTTGATATGTTTTCTTTGATGAACAGACGGGCTCTTGTTTAATTATTAGTTATTCCCGATTTCCTGTATATTCAGTGGTGTTCATATTTTTCATTACTCGTATTTACGAACTTTACGTTTGTGCAGTGTGTACAGAAAATAAAAAAATGACGATCGGCAAAATTCGTGAGTTTAACTTGGAATCGGACTGAACGCATTGAACAGTATTTCTTGGTGAAGAAAATTGAACTGAGTCTTCAGGTGCCTACTTCAGTGACTGTAATGGGTGCACAAAGCTATGAGTTACTTGTAAATTTAAGCACACCAGACAAACCAACCAAAAAAACACTCAAGGAAATAAGTTAAATAATTTAACAACATTTACAACCTCGCCCGAGCACTTTCGCGGAACGATACAAATTTCACCAAAGGAAGCAATCAGGAACAGAATCTATAACAGATTTTGTAGCGGATTGCAAGAAAATGTCAAAAATCTGCGACTTCAAAACGTGGCTTGAAGACAGCCTGCGTGATCAGGGTTGGCAAGCGAAACGATTCGGCAACGATTATTCGCTGAAAAGTACCTCCATTTTGCACTGGCATACAGCCTGTCATCGAGCATGGAGGCAGCAGAAAAGGACGCAGCATTGGTGGAGAGCAAGGGTGGAGCTTCTGGAAGCAGGATCTCATCGTCAAGCAATCGCGGGAGTGCAGATATCAGGTGGGGCGATGACGTCACGCAGGCAGGAAAGAAGCGGCACGGCATTCACACCGGTCACTGCTACGTCACGTGACGCGCGCTTCGGACACAGGACAATATATGGCGCAGGCGCGCGCGCATCTCTGTCGCAAGCCATGTCATTTTGCGTAAGCTGGAAGGAGCATCCCTCTTCGACGTGTAAATACGTGACTTACACATGTCGCTTATGTAACCAGGAGGGACACTTGCGCAGGATAAGCCCGCGAGCGCGAAACCAAGGTTACAGAGTCAATCAAATCAAATCAAAATCAAAATTATTTATTGAACTAAAGGTGGGTACAATAAATTAGTGTACATTACATTCGTAGAGTCCAATCAAATGTTAATAGTTATACAGGTGGTTATAGTAGTAATGTAGCAATAGTTAGTGCTTTCACTGCTAGGCTAGTTATTAGCCTGTATTAATGATAAGCACGCTCTTGCCTTCTGGAGGGGGAGTACGGGTAAGTATTAAACTAAGATTAGAGAAATAAGATGTCGCAGGTGACAATTGTCATGGGGTGTCCATGTTCCCACTGTCATCTTACTACAAATGTACAGTACACAAGTTATCAAAAAGAAGAAATTTAAATAATAAAATAAAAGTATGTGTATGGTATGTGTAACGGTGTATATGAGGGTTTGTGTGTGTGTGTATGTGTGTGTGAGGGTGTGTGTGTATGTGAGTTTGATGTTACCTACCTAACAGTAGAAAGATGAGAGAAGCTTTTCCGTATCGTTATACGTTAGGTTAAACAAGTATTTGCGTATTAGAGTGGGGCAAACCTTCGTGAATGAGGTGTGCAGCTAATGTAAACATTCACGATGAGTCATACAGTGGAGATAGCGACGACGAGGTAATTACTGTAACAGTTAATCAATTATATTTAAACGGGTTGCCTCCGATATTGATCTCAGTGGCGATTGGCAACAGGCAGGTAGCAATGTTATTGCGATACAAGAAGTGCCGTACCGAGTATTTTTCTTAAGAATGTTAAGTGTGATAATAGTATCACACTATAGCAAGTTGTAAATTGCTTTTAAGGTATTACACAGGTGAGTTAGTTAAACCAGTGGGGGTCATGTTTCCTTGTCCATTCTTAGGAAGTTATGAACATCATTGAAGTCTAATAACTCCAATAAGTTTGAATGGCTAAGAATCGATCGTTCTTTCAACCAACGCTTCATCCACTTCCTTTTTTTTTTCTTTTCAATTGCGGACAAAACCGCTAAGGCAAGGCCCACTTTTTGAAATTTTGACAAATTTGGAGCCATTTCTACAACACGGAGGTGTTTTCACGCCAGAAGACGACTAGAGACTGATTCGCGAGCGTGGCTTGGCGCGTTGGCTGACATCCGTCTAGGCGAAACACAATCCGCGGATGCAAGCCAGTTTCCGCCAAGGTGACCCCTGCTGGGACGCTGGCTTACAGCCGTCTGGTACATGTTTAAAGAAAAACAATTCGATTTGTATGTAATCAATAACAGAAAAACCATTTTGTTGGGTCGACAGCGGATTGTCGGGTTGGGCATTCAGTTACCAGAAGTGAATGGAAACTACAATGTTACAGCTGTAGAGTTTGACCTAGCTTATTCACAGTTCCAGGTTATCTGATTCATTTGCGGATGGTCTGCGTTGCGGTTCAACGGCGGCACGGTCAGCATATACCTACGCTCGGGAGCGGGGGAGCGACCCATGTTCATGCGCGAGCGACCACTCGCCTACGCACTACGCGAGCGCGACCACTCGCCTACGCACTACGCAAGCGCGACCACTCGCCTACGCACTAGGCAAGCCGGTGGTGCGGACGCTGGAGCAGCTGGTGCACGAGGGGGTGCTGACGCCGGTGGAAAGGTCAGACTGGGCCACCGATAGTACTCATCGTCTGCAGTCAATAATCTGCGCTGACTATAAATTAAAACTTAACAAGGTATTAGAAGTCGGCCGTCATCCGTTACCGAGGGTCGAGGATCTTTTAGCTCGTCTACATGGGGGGAAAGCCTTTTCGAAAATCGATTTTTCGCAAGCGTATGCGCAAATGAACCTAAACGACTCATACAACGTTTACAGCCATCAACACGCACAAGGGGATGTTTATGAACAACCGCCTCGTTTACGGCATATCGTTCAGTTCAGGTATTTTTCAAAAAAGATAGAACAATTATTCGCGAATCTGTACGTAGGGGTTTTCCTTGATGACATTATTATTACTGGAAGGGATACTGAGGAGCACATGTGAAATTTATAGAAAGTATTAAGAAGATTACAGAAATCTGTTCTAAAGGTAAAAAAATATAAGTGTATTTTTTTGCAAAATCTTTATCATAACTAGGTTATAGGATAAGTGAAAACGGTGTTCACACATACCCAGATAAAATTCAGGCAATAGCCGACACCCCATCCCCCAGGCCCTAGCTATCATTTACGGAGTTAGAAAATTTCATCATTACCTATATGGTAGAAAATTCACGCTAAAGACCAATCATAAACCGCTCACTACCATATTCGGCAATAAGGTAGGGATACCGATAACAGCAGCAGTAGAATACAAAGATGACTATTATTTTATCAGGGTAAAACTATAATGTCGAATATGAACCGTCAACAAAGAACAGCGCAGATGCGCTATCGCGCTTACCGGCGAATAGTAGCAGGGACAGTAGGATAAGGCAGCAAACGTATGTTAACTTCGTTGAAACTTTTCTACCAATCAGTCACAATGAAATTAAGAAATATACAACCAGGGATGCAGTGTTGGGAAAGGTGTTACAAGGACAGGCTGGCCACAAACATGCACTGATATATATATTAAACCCTATTTCAATAGGCGCAATGAGTTATACTCTGAAGCAGACTGCGTGATGTAGGGATATAGGATGATCATTCCAGGGGCATTGAGAGAGATAAAATATTAAAACAATGACGCAGCAGCCACATGGGAATCGTAAAAACAAAAATACATGGGTTACATTTGGTGGCCGGAGATGGATGCTTACATTGAGGCTATGTGTAGGCAATGCAAGACTTGTGCAATAGAGATGGCAGCACCGGCGCATGCGCCACCTCAACCATGGCCATACATAGTGACTGTATTGGGCCTATAAATGGGAAAACCTTTTTAGTCATAGTTAGCCATCGATGCCAGTTCTAAGTGGTTAGAAAATTTAAGATGCAGCGCACCAATACTTCAACGGTAATCAAAGTATTGCGATCATTGTTTGCCAGTTTGGGGTTACCATTAGAAACAGTTTCAGACCAAGGCCCCCCATTTACAAGCAAGGAGAACGCGGATTTCTTAAAGAACAACGGCATCAAACAACTATTTTCACCGGCATACCACCCGGCATCTAACGTGGTAGCAGAGAATGTGGTCAAAACTTGTAAACGGGCTATTAAAAAGGCAATATTAGATAAGGTGGATATAGATACACAGCTTTACAAACATTTTTATTAGCTTACAGAAATACCGTCCTCCACTCCATGCCATGTTACTGCAGAGGCGAGCGTTACATTCACGGCTGGACCTGATAAGAGTAGACCGCGGGGTGCAGGCGCAAATATATGATGCACAGCAGCGTCAGGTCGAGTACGCGGGGGGTAGACTAAGCGATTTACAGCCGGACTAACCGGGATGGTTTAGGGGCTATAGTAGGGATCATAACAAATGACACTAAGGGGTGATTAAAGAAAAGAGTGGAAAAGAGTGATTCGCGTAGATACCTCATCGAATACGGTAACGGACGACAAACTACTAAACACATCGATCAGGTGAGGCGGAGGTCGCGCATGTCTGATTTTCCCTGTCCTAGCCAAAGTAGGCATGCCGCACTTATGTCTCCAACGAGGGGTTTAGACCGCACACCACAATCAACGACCGAAAATGAAGTGCCTCCAGCTGCCCAGCCACGAGACAGAACCCAAGTCAGAATCAGAATACAATGGATAATGACAAATTCACAACGCCATCACCGGCATCAGCACCAGCAGCATCGCCGACACCAGCGCCGGCGCCAGAGCCTGGTCCCGAGGAAACGGTCTCAACCACCACCGCCCGAGAACCGTTCCAAACGTAGTGTAAGATGTAATAAGTACGCTGTATGATTTAAAATGAGTAACTTAGATATAATTATGTTTGTATTAGTAAATAAATAGTAGAATGAAATACAACTAAGAATGTATGCATACTTGCTTAGTGTCACTTACAAAGAATTACTGAACCTAAACAATTACTAATTGTTTAGGTTCAGTAATTCTTTGTAACTGCGTTAACCCGCTCAGCGCCAGTACATCTTTAATGATACACCATAGGGTGCTTTCTCACAGGCCAGTGTATACTTATAATTTTGTAGTATTTTTTTTAAGAAAAACCCCATATTTTCTTTATTTTTTAAGATATTTACACCCCAAAAACACAGGCATATTCTCCAGGGCCAACGGTTTTGAATGCGCTACTAAAATGTATGAAACGGTGTATTTTGTGGGATACACCGGCCTCCGAAGTCGGGCAGTGTGGTGTATCATTAAGGATACACTGGCCTGTGACAAAGCACCCTATGGTGTATCATTAAAGATACACTGGCGCTGAGCGTGTTAAGGGTGGAGGTGGAAGGTATTGCGCACATATTATGATGCAACTAAAAGTAGGTAGCTTGAAATTCTTTCTTTGTCTCAAATAAATCGTGGTAACGAACAGATGGGCTCTCGTTTAATTGATAGTTATTCCCGATTTCCTGTTTAAACATGAATTGCAAATGAAATACCAGGGCAAACGCTGCGGCAGCTTAAGTTAAGACTAAGGGGGGGCGAGCGCAGCGAAGCCCCCGAATAGTCTTCGTGGTAGGTTGACATATAAGAACAAAAGAAACGTAAAGATAGTTTACAAAATAACGCGTTAGTTTATAAACTAACGTTTTTGACAATATATAGGTGACATGTAAGTGTCACCACTCTGTTAACTATATTTGTAATATTTTCTTGGCAATATTTTTTTTCTACCTGCTGTCAGTCCCGCTCTATCTTGTCATTGAGTTTGGAATATTACAACACATTAGTCCGGGTAGTTGGGTGGTACTAATCTCTTCGGATGAAGCACTTCGTATAATTATGATAGAACTTCACGTACAGGTAAGTTCATTTAATCATTCGTGCTTCTTCCTCGGATGAATACCTAAATAAAAGTATTATTATGTATACTGTTCGGAACCAAACATAGTAATCGATTCCGTTATCGATTTGGTTTGCAAATATTCAAATTCAAATTAAAATTCAAATTCATTTATTTGCTTTAAATGTGGTTACATTAGGTTCTTAAATATTGATAAGTTTCACACATTTAGCCAACCCTGGGCATGCAAATTATTAACATATTTTTTAAAGATAATAATAGATAATTATTTATAAATCCTTTGTAAACGTCAAAATTAAAATTACGTAATGTCAAAATTTACAGGTTCTTACAAGTACAAAATAGTCAGATAATTAACAGTGTAGTTCACAATTGACATGAGAGAAAATACACAATTGGATCTACATAGTACCATGTTAATTAAGTAATCGAGGTTTAATTTTATAAAATTCGGATATGTCATAAAAACCATTATGTACTAGCCAATTTCTTAGTTTTATTTTAAAAATAGGCAGGGGTAGATACTGTATCTCTGCTGGAATACCATTAAATATCTTTACAGCCATTGCATAGCAGTTCCTATTGTGCAATGCTGTATTGGCTCGAGGAAGAACTAAGCGATTAGGAAATCGAGTATTGAATGAAGTAACATTGGACAATTTTGTGAACAAATGTATGTTAAGTCTTACAAATATGCTCATTTCCAAAATGAAGATACCAGTTAGAGTAAGTAGATTTAACTGTCTAAATAACGGTCTACATGACTCATATGGGCTTACACCACAAATAGTTCTGATGCAGCGTTTCTGTATGATAAACAGTCTTTTGACATCCACCGAATTACCCCATATCACAATTCCATAGCGTAATTCTGATTCGACATATCCGTGGTAGGCCAGAAGAGCTGATTCTCTACTCGCTACTTTCGTTAGTCGGTACAGAGCATAAGTAAAACTGTTGACCTTTTTACATAGTTTGTCGACATGGGCTTTCCATGACAACTGTGGATCTATCGTTATCCCTAAAAATACTATTTCCTGTGATTCAGATATTTGTTGATTTTGATATGTCAATGATAAATTTAATTCTGGTTTTACTTGATTAAAAAATTGCATATAAGATGTCTTATCCACATTAACACATAAATTATTTACTACTAACCAGTCAATGATATGTCTAATTGTATTGTTTATATCATTATTAAATTCATTCAAAATTTTATTTTTTATTATAATTGAGATGTCATCAGCATAAAGGGTGCAACGGTGTTTCGTGCTTTCCGGTATGTCATTTATGTATAACAAGAACAACAGTGGACCGAGAACACTTCCTTGGGGTACACCAAAATTATTTGCTCGTAGTACTGATTTATTCTCTGTTAGTTCCGATTTGTCATTTTTTTTTTTTGATAACTACATACTGAGAGCGGTTGCTTAGGTAGGTTTTTATCCAGGCATAGGCTGGTCCGCGAATACCGTATCTCTCACATTTTCCTAATAAGATATTATGATTGACAAAATCGAAGGCTTTAGACATATCAAAAAATACTGTTACAGTCGGTGTCCTAGTATCAATAGCTTCCGCTAATGTTTTCACTAAATTGAAACATGCGAGAGTGGTAGATTTTCCTTTCTGGAATCCATTTTGTTCGTTTCTAATTACAGAGAATTTTGATAGAAAAGATGAGATTCTGTTGTGCATAATTTTTTCAAAAACTTTAGATAGTATAGGCACCAGGGTAACTGGCCTATACTTGCTCATGTCTGTTCTCTCCCCTTTTTTAAATAATGGCTTCACTACCGAGATTTTTAATTCTTTGGGAAACAGACCTTCTGTGAGAGATTTGTTAACTAGGTGTGTCAATACAGGGGATATTTCTTTATTACAGAATTTAAGAATGTTTGTTGCGATTTCATCATAGCCAGTGGCATTAGTATTATTAAGTTGTTTAATTGTTTTTGAGGTTTCCTCTATAGTACAAGGTGATAGAAATATGCTATAACTTGATTGAGTTACTTTATAAATTGCGGTATTGTCGGGATGATTGCTTATATTTGTATTGGTCAAATCTATGAAGTAGTCATTAAATGCATTTGCCATCTCTATTGGATCCTCCGTTTTTTTGTTTTTTATATCTATAGATCTTATTTCGATGTCAATATTTCCATTTTCATTTTCCTTTTTTATTAACTGCCACGAGGCTTTGCATTTATTTTTAGCATTATTGATGAAATTGTAATTTTGAATTTTTTGAGAGCACTCTATACATCTGCGCAACCGTTTGCTATACCTCAAGTAGTTATTTTTATTTGTTACAGTGTAGGAAGCAGGAATAATTACGCGTCGAAAAAGTATGCGAATCGAACTGTCAGTGACTCTTATGCATAATGACTTAAGGTTGATTTTATCTGGACTCGAACACTTTTTCACTCTGGTATTTATTCCTGCTTGAGCCACTGATTTGTTTTGATAGTACTGGAATCTTGGTTTTCTTTTAGTTTGACATGACCGCCTTATGCCTTTAGTTAGCCATTTAGGATTGACATTTGTATCTCGTCTAGTTTTCACCCTAATTGTTGGGAAGCATTGATTGTAAAGTAAGACTATCGTATCATGGAATAATTTGAACGCTGGTTCCAATTTTGTACAATTCAAGACTTCATTCCATGATAGGCTATCTAGGTAGCCTTTAAACTTTACCAAATTTTCATCGCTATAATCCCTTTTAGTGGTATACCAAAAATGTATTCGTTGCTTTATTTTTGTCACAGGAACAGTGAGGAATTGCGTTGTGTCATGGTCTGATAGTCCTAGACGTTTAGTTTCCCCATAAGCCGTATTAATATTACTTATTAGATGGTCAATACACGAATTTATTCTTGTTGGTGTATTAAGATGAATGATCATGTTATAGGCTTCTATTATGCTTTTCAACTCTTTTGTCCACTTGTCATCTTTCAGTGTATTTATGTTTAAATCCCCAGTTATTATCAATTTGCTATTGTTCAGTTTATGTCTTAGCTTATGTAGTAAGAGTTCTAGTTTATTAAGCAAGTCTGTATTTAGTTTGGCATTTGGAATTGTATACAGACAAAATAAAAATAATTTATATTCTGGAACCTCCACTCCACAACATTCAAAAGAAAATGGTTCGGTCAATTCTTTGGCAACATTTATTTCTTTAGTTTTAATGTGATTTTTGGCAAATATACAGACACCTCCTCGTGATTTATCTGACCTACACTAAGAGGTGGCTAGTCTGTAATTTTTGAGAAGTAAATTTTTCTCATTTCCTGACTTAACAAGAGTCTCTGACAAGCAGATAAAATCAATGTCTTTGTGGCTTTCCCTTAATTCATTAACAGTTTTTGTAATAATGTCCCTCTTACTCTTAAAACCTTGTATGTTCTGGTGCATTATATACAGTTTATCATTTTCGCTATCCGACGACACGAAAAAGCTGGCAACCTGGTACCTTTGGTGAAGTCCTTTGTTCCGATTCATCGACCTTAGTAATAATTTTTCCAGTTTTCTTAAAGTAATAGGGTATTGTTGCACCGTCAGAGTGCTTCTGAACGCACATTTAAAAGCTTCATTGTGACTGATAACTTCCTGTTGTTCTTAATCGACAAGGCACGTGTGTCACATGTACTTTTGTGGCGTATTTCTCGCCACTTTTAGTTAAGACCTATTTTAATCATAAGGTATATATTTAAATAGGTACATATTTAGATTAAACAATTAATATAAACTGTAAATATTATAGTACATAAATGTTTACTTTGAATAACAATAGTAATGTAAAACATAAGCCTTACGCAACACTTACTTATTATAACCGTAATTTACTCGCATCAACGGACAGGGCAATTCATTTTGTTATTAGAGATTTGCAATGCACGGAGCCACGCGTATGCACGCGTGATAGACGGCGGGAACCGGTGCGGCAGACAACTGCCAACCGACCCTTGCGCACTAGCAGCGCGCTCGCTCACTCGCTCTTCAACTTCAGTCTCGATATTACTCTTGACGCGAGCGCACGCCACCCTTCCGTTCTGCTAGAACTCTCGTAAAATAAACCTGCTTTCTTTCTCTCCGCTAAAAACTGTGCTATATGTTTCATCTATTCTTCGCTATTACTACTTCTATATTAACTGTATCCTGTGTGCTATAAACTGTTGCTTTGCTGTGCTTGTGCCATTATATGTGAAACGAAGATCGTGCTTTTATTCGTTACTGCTTCGCACCCATACCCACCAGCTCACCTAACCAGGCAAGGACAACCAACCTGCACCTAAACCACTAAAAATTTTCCTTCGATTAAGCCGAGATTTGGATAAGTCATCTGCCATCCAAACGCGAGCTTTGTTCGCCGAAGGTCGGCGCCACGAAAAGGCCGAATAAACTGGCGGAAAATTCTTAAATTGCTTCTGCTTTCAACAGTTAATGGCATTTTGTGTAACGTATTGACTCCGTGTTCCCCTCCCCCCCTTCCTTCGCCCAAAATGTGTCCCGATCTGCGGTTTTTCCAATGTTTCTCAGAAACTATTTTAGATAAAAGAAAAGTGTCTTGGGGGCAGAACCCCGGGCAGAATTGTGTTCAGCGGGGTCTAATTAGTAGGTATAAAAACCAGTCTCGAAAAGTTTTACTAAATGCCGTCAGCCGTGGTTCTGTCCAAATTTTCCGCCATTCTTGTCGGCAGTGTTTTGAACAATATTTTGTGAATAACCTTAAAGTATGCCACGCTCCGTATTGTGTCGGTCAAGTCGTTCCAGACTAATACACGCCTTTTCCCTGGCCCTTTGCATTGGCTCGAGTGTACGTGATGGCGGCACAGTCCCAAAAACTACCCTGATGTCACGGTATACGTGATAGTAGTACAGTCCCAAAACAGACCTGATTATCACAGATTATTTGCTGCGAGACAGCTCTCTGTCAGCCAAAACACTGCTCTGAGTAGCTTTTGGTTGCGGAGGATTAGTTTCAAAAACTTTACTGATCGCAAGTTTAGGTACATATATTATTGGTCCTCAACTAATTAGTAAGACGGTATAAACATATAAAGTGGTTCATCCGAAATGAATCTCTGAATTTGCTATAAATTTTGAGCAAAATAATTCCATTGCAGTTGCCATACACAAAATTTAATTATTTTTGGCATGAATTTTGAATTTTCAAACATCGCCCTATATACCGCAATTATACGGCAGATTATTTATTATGGGATATACTATAAACCATTTTGGCGCAAAAAAACTTTGAAATTTTAGTAAATTCAGATATTAATCGCATTATCAGTGTTCGGCAAACAATACAAACCGGCGCTATTTGCTTCGAAAGTAAAAAACGGAAACAAAATTTCTGCAACAATTATTTATTTGGGTTGTCACTACCTTTGTACATGTAGCAATATCTGACGTATGGTGCATTTGCAAAACTGACCTAGGTATCGCAGGTCATGTGCCGCGAGAAGACCCAAAATCTGATTTGAGTGGATGTGAGATGCGGCAGGACAGCCACAAAAACTGCTCTGATCCGCACATTTGTTCAGGTTTAACTGGTGTGTCCACGGCGGGGAACCACTGGCGCAATAGTGCCGATTACGACTGCGGTTGCAGATGCGACGACAATGATTGCCAGTTACTGCGTTAATTTTTCGTGAAAATATATCCAGCTGACCGTCGTCGTCGATACCCTAGATAATTTATTACAGTGTTTTTGTTTTAGTTTTGTCATTTAACCTCTCCACTTTTTTTAAGCAATTTTCTTTTTCATATTAGGCTTGAATTATGTTGTGGTTATAAATATAAGTATTTTTTCAGAAAATTTAACGCCCTTGGCAGATGGACGGGCGGACACGGAAGTGATCCTATTAAGCTTCCTTTTTTACCTTTTGCGGTACGGACACCTAAAAAATTATGCCAGGGAAATATTGTGATTCTCATAACTGTGACTACAATGTGTATACATAATAATACTTAGATCTCAGGTCATAATCCGAGGACGAAGCACGACTTTAATTAAGGATATTGCGGTTCCTATGTCCTCATGATCAGAGTATTTGTTAGGAGCGCGAGGACAAATTGCTTGATGACCTCGAAATTTAAATTAAGTTTCAATGTACGCCGCCCACTTGAGGAACTCTTTCGTAGCGTCATCATCATCATCATCATCATCATCATTCAGCCCACATTCACCCATATTGTAGGCCTTACGTATAATTATGTAATTTCAAACACGCTTTCAAATGTTTGTATACGAATTCCAACTTAATTTTCTCAACAGGATAATTTTTCAAGCAATATTTTTCAGGTAAGAGTGGATTAAGCGAAAATTTCAAATTTTCCTGCAAAGGTAACCCTCTGAAGGAGTTGTTTGATGGTTACAAAAACTTCATGAAAGAAATTCCATCTGAAAATGCCAATAGCGATCCATACGAGCAACCGCAGCATTCGCTGTCATTGGAATCAGACAACAACTACACAGCATCAACACCTAATTACATATCAATTTATAGAACGAGCCCGAAATCAGAATTTAGGATTAGGAAATATAATAATGCGCCAATTTTAACCACGACTTCCTCGGAAACTTTTGATAAAGAAATTATGAAATCTAAGAATATCTACATCGGAAAACGAAACCTGCTGTCTTTTAATACCAGAGATAAGGAAAGTACAGAAATTGATTATGGTTTAGTTGAAAACGAAGGTTCAGATGACGGAATACTCACTACAGTTATTAAATTTGAAGTAAATACCGAAACAGCAAAAGAAAAACGAGTTGCCACAACAGACGATGAAGTACAAAGTGACGTAGATGATATTAAAGCATTTATTGGGGATAAGGTATACAGATCCAGAGATTTACTATCAATTGAAGATAAAAGTCTCGATACAACAGAAGTTACTATAGGGATTGATAAAGGCAGCTCTATAAAGGAAAGTACAAAAAAATATATGATCAGCAGTGCAGGTAACTATATTTGCTAATAGAATCTGTGTAGGTAATCATAGGTAGCTTAGAGTAACTTCAATCTAACCAATATCTGTTCATCTCAACCCTATACTTTTTATTTACTTTCTTATAGCCAGTACACCTACATCACTTACTGAAGTATTCACAAAAGCTGCCATCAAAATAACTCCAAATTCATTTCTATACAACGAAACAAAAATTAACGATGTTATGAACAACATAATGACTTCCACCAAAGCCTCAAAAACTACTAGTGATGAGAAAGTAGTTGTAAAAAGAAGTGCACCGTTACAAGACAGTGGTCTCTTATTTTGGAATGACGTTTATGACGACGAATATGGCATTAAAATGGATACTTTAGTAGACGAAGAAACAAATGAAGGCGGGATGTACAGAACTCCTGTGCTGAAGAGAGCTAAATCCAGAAAGTGGTTTGTGGATAAAATGAGGGAATTAAAGAACATGATTCGTTCGAAAGATAGAATTGATTCTATTACTAACAATCGGCCAGTGCGGGGGGCTCAGGATATTCAAAATGATGGCAGGTGAGTGATAATAAGTCACCCTTGAGAGGAAGGTAGAATAGAAAGTAATAGCCAAAATTAAGATATTCAGAGGTGGTCGTAATAATTATCGACATATCCCGGGATTCATCAAAATAGGTATACCTCTCAGTTCACAGTTGATAGCTTATTTATTTTATCTTGTATATTTATAATGCAAAACTTATAAAATAGTTCATACCGCAGAAACCTACTCAGTGAAGAATTAAGAATGTGACTAATTCTATGTTTTATCAGGACAACTAAGTCTGATCGCTACAAGCAGAAGACAGAGGAGTTAGAAAACTTTGAAGATTTGACATCGCACATGAGGGAGGTATGCAAAAAGGCAGCTAAGGTGATTCAACAGACGAGGAATATTAAAGGTACTATCATCATCTTCATCATCATCATGCTCAACCCAAATCGATCCACTGCTGCGTGCTGGGCTTAGGGGTTTTGTTTATAACGCCAACTCACGGTCCTATATTAACCGTGTCCAAAGAAAAATCCCGTCGACATGATGATCATCGGTAGGTTGGGCGAGTTGGCTGGCTTCCCTACCATAGTATATTTCATTTCACTCTTAAGGGATTGTAGAAACTGCCTCTGGCCTGCAGCTACCAGCTGGAGTAGGAAGCCTTAATGGTTGAGGAACTCTGAAGCAGATAAAACTTGGATGGGCACGATAGCAAGCCTTAACACAGTTAAATGATAGTCTTGATTTTTCCTTCAGCACGCGAAGAAGACTCCAGCTCCAGCACAGCTCAGACGTCAAGCAACCTGATGAGACAGCTGGTGCAGTTGATGTCCGACTTGGTCGACATCCAGGTGCACGAGAGGACCTGCTTGAGTGAGTTTTTCATCTCGTTCCTTCATTTCCTCAATCATTCACACAAGCTACAACATACTCCATTCACTTTTACATTCATTCACTCATACACTTGCTCACTCAAGAGCTGGTAACACAGTGCGTGCTGAGGTGCGAGACGATGTTGTTAGTTGCTGCAGTGGAGCTACTTGGATAGTGTGACCGCATACTGGCATGTGCGAGTCGGTGCAAATATGCTGCCATTGTGCGATAGCTGTCAACTGTCATGTCAGCAGTTTGCACTGTCTAACAACCCCAACACTCAATCACTCATAAACTCACTACGATTGAATGATGGGGCTGTGAGTAGAGACTCACTGAATCACTTCCACACTCACTTACTCATTCGATCTCATCCGCCAGAGCTTCCCGAAGACCTAAAAGAGTTCCTCTCCTGGCTGACCGGCCCATCGGACGGGGAACCAGTACAGTTGGACACACGAGAGCCTCTGTGGAATCCTGACATCACTGGACTCGCTCGAGCCGTGGCGGCGGATGACCAGCTTTATATGAGCTCAGGGGAGGAGGGTACGTTGGGCCTTGAGAGTACAGTGTATACATCTTAGGGTGCCCTACCCGAAGGGTGCCAAACGGGTCCTATCATGACTCCTCCGCTGTCCGTCTCTCTGTCTGTCTGTCCATCAGCGGGCTGTATTTCATGAACGCATAATAGGTATAGTCCACGCGCGAGTTGACTGAAAGTTACTGTGGACTGCATTTTTCCAAATTCTTCGCTCTTGTCACTGTACCACACATTCGAATTTTGATAGCTCTGCAGTCAACTCGCACGCGGACTGTTTCTTAACAGTTAAGTTAACAGAGTTAAAATTTTCATATAAATGTATTTCTGTTGTTGCTACATCAACAAATAATGAACTACACGCCATTTAAAAAAAGTGGGTACAAAAGACGTGCTTTTTGCGTGTTTTAATGTATGATGGTACGGAAGCCTTTTTGTGCAAGGCCGACTTGTAATTGACAATTTTTGTATGTAGCCTGTGGTGATTGCCACTGCTGTGAAATGGCCTTACCACTCTTAATTCACACTTCTATCGTTGGCTGTCTTCTGCCAGTTTGGAAGATAGTTCTCCAGGTCTTCACGCCATCTCCTTTTGGCCTACATCTGCGGCGGCATCCGTCTCGAAGCACCCATTCGGTAGCAATATTAATGACGTATCAAAAAAAACCTGTCTGAGGTACACTAAAAAGCACAATACAAGCAGATAGGTCTACCCCTGCTCAGCAAACAACCTTTCCTATCTTAACCTGGTTAGCTGGAAGAGATCTCTTATTAGAGATAGGCTCGCCTTTGCACACTGTATATACATGTAAATAATGTTAAGTTAGGGTTTCGTACCCAAAGGGTGCCAAACGGGACCCTATTACTTAGTCTCCGCTGACCGTCCGTCCGTCTGTCCGCCTGTCAATGGGCTCTATCGGACCAACCGAAATAGGTAGAAATTTTCACAGAGGGTGTATTTCTATTACCGCCATAACAACAAGTAATTAAACTTACGGGTTTTTAAGAATTAAAAGTAGTTAGCCATTTTGTTTTATTTGTTTATTGGTGAACCTGGCCGTCTATGCTACTTAGCACAAGCCTCACACAAGCCTATCGCAGGCTCGCGCTATCTCTCTCTCTCCCGACTCGATGATAGGCTTGACGTGACTTCCGAGGATAGGCTTGTATGAGGCTTGTGGTTAGAAGCATCAGGGCCCTGGACTCTCCCGAAGTTATCGGAATATATTTTTAATTGCGGGTATTGAGTTTTGTGATTAGTTATTTGTCATTATAAGATAAATAATTACTCATTCGAATTATAATAAATAATATTAAGGTTTTTATCATATTTGATTGACGATTTCTGTAAATAAGTTACCTACTCAATTTCTATTCAATTTCGGTTTCAAATTGCATAGAGTTTCGTTAACCTGAGTACATAGTTCAATACTTACATACTATATATACAAAACTCTTTTTCAATGTTTCGATGTACGGCCTTGAATTTAGTCCTACCTGGTATTTAATATTGTATAATTAAGAATTAAAAAGGTATACTCGTACAAAATACTGTCGTTTTACGTTTATCCGCTTACAATGGTAGGGAACCCTTCGTGTGCGGGTCCGACGTCCTACTCGCACTTGACCGGTTTTATTTAATGATTTGTGTGAAATAAAGAAATTATGAATTATGTAACAACTTAACAAAAATATTGAGATTCGATGAAATTATTGTAGCACAGTGTTAAATTAAAAACACAAGTACGCAGTGACACTCGCGCTATCAATACAAATCTAATGACGTATCATTTATTCAAATCGGTTGAGCCGCTGAGTAGTTACGAGGGCACACAGGAACAGACGTACTTACATACGTACAAACACATCTCTCTTCTTTTCCGTTTCGCTGCAGTCGGGTAGAAATAGCGTCACGCCTTTGTCTCAAATGGGGTTGCAGAGGCGCAGTTATGCCAGAAATGTATAACTCTATTAAGTAGACCCTTGTTAACAAGGCATAAGCATGCAGAGATTTTCATTGGTTTTGGACTTTATAACCAAACTATATGGTTGAAAATATGGTGGGCATAAAGTGGATAGAGCTACATACAGGATTGACTAGAGGCTTTGTGAGCTGCAGAACTCGCGAATCTGTTGGTGGAAAGCTGAACTTCTAACCTACAAACTTATAAATGCAAATTCAATATTTTCGTAAACTACATTTGAACTGTTGATTTTTCACCAAAATTGTATAAGCCTATGTCACCCTCACCGTCTCCAGAAAACCAACAACACCTCGTTTGTTATAATCCGTCAAAGGGAGTTACCATGGCTGAAGGCCCTGGTACTTGCTGACCATGCCCCGCGCAGCGTATGGCAGGAAGCCGAAACTAGGACGCATCATCAGCGAGCTCGTCTTCGTTTAATATTAATTTGTTTAACGCTCATTCTCATTTCCGCTCTTGTAATAATTACTTGTTTCTTATAATTAAATAATAAACTTTTTAAAAAGTGAGTTTCCTTCACTAAACCTATAACTGGCGCAGTCGTCTATTTTCGTGGGAAGACCGAGACAGGAACCTTCAACCTCAGGTTCTTTGGTGCGCGAATAGCCTCTTCACGCATAACTTCGAGTCGCCGCTCCACGAACCGAACCTTTGCTCAAGAAACCCAGGGAGATACGCAGGAGCCCGGAGAATTGTAATCCTGCAGCGGAACGAGAATCCGACGAGAAATGCAGAAGGTGCTGGGGTGAGTGCTCTTTAACTCTCAAGTTCCTTTGCTCTATTTCCTGTTGTTATCCTATTTCTAAGTGCATTTTTCTTTGTGTTTTGTCCGATCTATTGGCTATAATCGCTGTAGACTCGTATACATTTCACGCGCATTCTATTTTTAGATTAGGTATTTTATTCGTTTGTCCACTGTTAACCTCGTAACAATGGCGGAATCACATTTCAAGGTATTATCCGCATTGATACCTAAGTACGACGGTAATCAGAAACGTTTGAATTATTATATCAATGAAGTAGATAAAATTTTAAGTTTATTTGATTTACAAGGCCCAGTATCTGATTTAATAGTGCAGCTAATTAAAAATAGATTAGAAGGAGAGGCCCTAGACGCCATCGCGAACGAGCCGAACGTCCATTCGTGGGATTCTGTTAAGGAAGTTTTGAGAAGACGTTTAGGTGACCCGCGTAATGAGGTCCAAGTGATGCAGGAATTAACCCATTTGCGTAGAAATAGGAATGAGGATTCCGCGTCGTTTGGGAAGCGAGTTAGAGAGGTATTAGATACCTTGTATTCGGTCGGCGCGCACACGGATAAAACCTATTACGAAAAAATGGCTATCGAACAATACATCAATCAGTTAGAATTTCACGTATCTATAGGCGTGAAGATAACGGCGCCCGCGACTTTGGAGGCCGCTATCTATACAGCGCGACAGGAAGAGGCTAGGCTTGCGAACAACCCGCCTTCCAATCCCGTTAATTCCCAAAAACCCAGAGATCATATTAAAACTTTTCATCAATCGAATAACCAACACCCAAACACATCATTTAGCCCTCGTTTTAACCAACCCGGGCCTAGCAACAGGTCATTCCCTCCAATGTTCAACACACCTTTTACACAACAGCGTAGTGACCCTAGCAATAATACCTGGCCCACACAACAGTCGGCGGCACCACCTATGCAGCCATGGAGGAACCAACAATTTAATACTAATTCTGGTAGGTTCCGCAACTCCGGTAATTTTAGGAGTCAGCAGCAAAATATTCCCCGCGAACAAGTGGACCCACCACAAAAGGTATCGGACTGACGATGAGATCAGTAGGTAAACCTAAACCATCCCCATTCACATCGCATGAATTATTTTACATGCCAAACAACCACGCATCGCTCCAGTATAACTGTAATAATGATCAGGTACTTTATGAACCCCAAGCTTATGAGTCTTACGACTTCAACCCGACGTGCGACGAGCAGCCGTGCGAGATCACAGATATCGAGGATGAAGGGGTGCGTAATACTCAAAATTTTTCAGAGGGCCCGAACAACCAAGACTCAACCTAGTTAAATTAAATCACCAAGACAAGGACCACCTACCTTATATAGAATTACCGGAATTTAAAGGTAAGTTTTTAATTGACACAGGAGCTTCTCACTCTTTAATTTCATATAGTGCTATTTGTGGTACTACTTTTGAAAATTACATAGTGAAAGACCCCTTTAACATCAAAACCGCACATGCCGTTACCAACCACGACAATGTTGTATATTTGCCATTGCCACCCGTGTTTAACAGTGACCTAACTCATAAATTTTTGATATTCGATTTTGATAATAAATATAGAGGCCTTATTGGTCTCGATTTACTCAAAAGTTTATCTAGCAACATAGATATTAAAAACAAGGTGCTTCGCACAGCGACAGCAGAGATCCCGATTTGTTTTGATTATCCCGTAAAAAAAATCAAAATAGAACCTAAATGCGCTAAAGTCGTAATGATAAAAACACACTATTTAAATGGCGAATATACACACGGAGAGCATGAATGGTCGAAAGGTCTTAAGTCACCAGCTGCTATAGTAAAAGTCAACAATGGGACATTTAAAACCACAGTTTTAAATTACAATGACGATAAAAAGTATATTTCTAACGCGGAACCATTTGATTTAGAACGTTTTACAGGACACAAGGAGAGTTGCCATTTAAATTCGATAAAAGTGACATCTGAAATCGATCAAATTTTGTGTGAAAATTTAAAAAAAATTAAAACTGACCACATGAACGAGGAAGAGAAACGCGAAATTAATAGAGTTTGTTATCAGTATAGAGATCTATTTTACACAGAACAGATTCCTTTGACTTTTACTCACGCAGTTAAGCACGAACTTAGATTAACTGATAACTCCCCAATCTTCGTAAGGAGTTACAGACAGGCACCACGGCAGCGAGAGGAAATAAAAAACCAGGTGAGCAATCTGCTTAAACAAGGCATCATAAGGGAGAGTATATCACCATGGTCATGTCCCGTTCACATCGTCCCAAAAAAACCGGATGCTTCAGGTAAGGTAAAATGGCGTCTGGTCATCGACTATAGGCGACTTAACGACCGCATTGTAGAAGACAAATATCCCCTCCCTAACATCAACGACATTCTCGACAGGTTGGGCAGAGCTCAATATTTTACTACACTTGACCTCGCGAGTGGCTACCACCAAGTAGAAATGCACCCAGACGACATGGAGAAAACCGCTTTTTCCACAGAGAGAGGTCATTACGAGTTTTTGAGAATGCCTTTTGGACTCAAAAACGCGCCTAGTACGTTTCAAAGACTCATGGACCATATTTTGAGAGGCATCGAAAATGTTTTTACTTACTTAGATGACGTAATTATTATCTCCACATCCCTTCAGGAACACGCTGAAAAGCTCAAACAAGTTTTTGACAGATTTAAATTACATAACCTAAAAATTCAATTAGACAAATCAGAATTTCTAAAAAAAGAAGTCAGTTTTCTTGGACATAATCTAACTGATGAGGGCCTTAAGCCAAATAAAAACAAAATTAATGCCGTTCTTCAGTTTCCCATCCCCAGGACGCAAAAGGACATTAAAGCATTTCTAGGACTAGTAGGATATTACCGAAAGTTTATTAAGGACTTTGCTCGACTGACTAAACCACTGACTATTTGCCTCAAGAAAAACCACAAAGTTGTTCATACTCCAGAATTTATAGAAGCTTTCGAAAAGTGCAAACAGCTTTTAACTAATGACCCTATACTTCAATATCCTGACTTTGACAGACCTTTTGTACTAACTACTGACGCTTCTGATGTCGCCCTGGGCGCAGTTCTTTCTCAAGGGACCGTAGGGTCCGACAAACCCGTAGCATACGCTTCACGAACTTTATCTGACACAGAAAGCCGATATTCCACCATCGAGAAAGAGCTTTTGGCTATTATTTGGGCTGTAAAATATTTTAGACCTTACTTGTATGGACGTAAATTTACAATTTACACAGACCACAGACCCCTTACTTGGCTTATGTCCATTAAAGACTCTAACTCTAAATTGACTAGATGGCGTTTGAAATTAGCCGAGTACGACTACGTGGTAGTGTACAAGAAAGGCAACCAAAACACCAACGCTGACGCCCTTTCAAGAGCCAAGATATTTCATAATAGCATAGAATCTTTAGCGGTAAACTTTGACGACAATGAAGACGACGACATTATAAACAGAATGTTTGACAACGTTCACGAAAATAACGCTTCCCCGACCAACAATCCTGACCCAGGTACACAAACTATCCCGATATCCCAAACTGAATCTGACACCATGACTGTAGTATCAGATCCTGACCAACTGATTTCAACGAATCACACACAACCAGATAATGAGAATCAGGGTATCCCCATCTTATCAGATGCTATAGATAGACAACTTAAGCAATTTCACATTCGATCGACCCCCGGTTCTACATTTAGGGTTGAAAATAGATCTACAAACTCAAGAGTCGTTATAAAGGACGTATTCATCCCCATTAATAACACAGAGCAGGAAATTATAAAGTTCCTCAAAGAAAACACCATAGCAGACCGTAGTTTCCATTGTTATTTCCATAGCGAAGATCTATATCTAGCATTCTCCAGGGTATACACAACAGTATTTAATGACAGAGGTCCTAAGTTATTCAGGTGTACTTCACGGGTTACCCTAGTCGAAAACAAGACTGAACAAATTGAGATAATTAAGAAGTACCATGAAGGTAAGACCGTGCATCGTGGCATTCAGGAGACCCACAAACAAGTACGTAGAAACTACCATTGGCCAAATATGTTACTTACCATCCAGGGATACATTAACAAATGTGAAATATGTCTCCAATCCAAATATGAAAGAAACCCTCTTAAACCACCCTTAGCTTTGACAGAGACACCAACAAAGCCTATGCAACATTTGTTCATGGACTTATATTCAACGGGAGGAGCAACGTTTCTGACTCTTATAGATAACTTCTCTAAGTATGCCCAAGCTATCCCACTTTCAGCCACAAGTAGTATTCATATTGCAGACGCTTTACTACAAAACTTTGCGACTTTAGGATTACCTTTAAAAATTACTACAGACTCGGACACGAAATTCGATAACGAAGTAATTAAAGAAATATTTTCTACACATAACATAAACATTCACTTCACTACCCCATACAACCCTAACTCAAATTCTCCAGTCGAACGATTCCACTCCACCATTGGCGAACTTATAAGAATCCAGAGGATGACCAACAAAGATGACATGATCCACACTCTCATGAGGTACGCTGTTATAGCATACAACAACGCCATACACTCCACAACAGGATATACCCCACATGAGCTTTTATTCGGCCATACAGTGGCTAGAAACCCTCTCGAAATACATTACACTAAAGAATTCTACCAAGACTACGTTCTGAAACATAGATTAAACGCAGAAGCCGTACAGGAATGCGTTGCAGCTCACAGCGCTGAAAATAAAGAACAGGTAATTAACAAAAGGAACCAGGCCGCAGAGGAGATAACTTTTAAGGTAGGTGAAACCGTCTACAAACAAGTAGCGAAAACAGCACGAAATGACAAGACTAAACCAGTCTTTAAAGGTCCTTATAAAATTATACACTTACATCCTAACAATGTTGCTGAAATTATAGGAACCCATCCAAATTCAAAATCCATTAGAGTCCATTTCAAACTCCTACGCAGACCTCGCCTTGTTCCAGGACGCTCATCGCTGGAGCCATCGTGCTCTACGCATCAGCCACCATGAGAATTGAACCCATTGAGAATTCCAACGGAATCCTCCTCCTCAAACAGGGAAAGGTCCTCAAACAAGTAGATACCTTTAGTTTAATATGCGTTTATAATATAACTTCGCTCCAACTTTCAACTTCTAAGCTTTTGTCCCTTTTTGTAAGCACTAAAGCTGTCGAAGCTAAATTAACATCGGTTGAAATGCATAAAACATATAAGGACCAAATTAGCCACACCATTAGTTTAATACATAATAAGTTAATATTTTTAGCCCCATTTTCTAGGGTTAAACGCGGCCTTATTGACGGATTAGGCTCAGTAGTTAAGTCAATCACTGGTAACTTAGATCACGAAGATGCCGTTAAATTTGAACAGGAAATAGCGAATCTTAATAACAAAGTGAATCTTGCACAACATTTTCAAAAAAGTTCCGTAAATTTAGCCCGTAAAAGTATGGAAGAATTTCAAAAACAACTAATTGGAGTTAACGAAAATCAAAATAGAATACTTGCTGCTCTAACTAATGTTACTAGTGGTTCTAACGTAGTATATAATCAGTTACATTTTTTAGATATTTACGTTCAAATAGATTTTAGTTTACAGATAATATTAGATAAGCTCATGCTCCTAGAAGATGCCAAGACGTTTTCTCAATTAGGTGTAATGCATCCTAGTATAATAAGTCCTCAAACCTTAATTTATGAAATGCTGCAGCTAAAATCAAAACTGTTGATCACCCCAGTTGCAGAGATCAACATAGATAATATTTACCCTTTAGAAAGGTCCATAGAGGTTAAAGCCTATAGTACGGAAAGCACTTTGAATTTTGTCCTAGAAATTCCCAGCATTGATCCAAATTCATATGACCTTATCCACCTTTATTCAATTCCTAATATCAATAACCTTACCATTATCCCTAAATCCAAATTTCTTATACTTGGGAACGAGGAGTACTCTTACCTGGAAGACACCTGTCAGGAGATAACCGAGGACACACATCTTTGCAAGCAGCTGGACACTCAGAATATGAAGACATCCGCAGACTGCGTGATATCCCTCATCCAACAAGAAGCTGGAAACTGTACCTACGCTAAGATGAATCTCAATAAAGTAAAAATTCAAAAGATAGACCCCAACACTTGGCTCACGATCATGAAGCAGGAAACCATCGCTAAGATCACATGCAACGAGAAAACATCTTATAAGAAACTCACGGGCACAAATCTTATCTCCACTACAGATCAATGCAAAATTCATCTCTTTAACATGACACTGCAAACCCACAGCAAAAGGTATCTAGCGCAGGAGGTTATCCCACTACCGAGCGAAGCTCACATCATCCCAGAAAATATCCAATATGAACTACATTTGGAAGACATCTCACTAGACAGCATCCACCAGTTAATAAATAAAGCAGAGAACCTCGAGGAACACAGCTTCATCCCGGACTGGACCGTCATCATGGCTACCCCCAGCTGGAGCACAATTTTCCTCTACATCATCGGAACAGGATACGGAATCTGGAAGTTTTATCTGTACTACACCAGAAAAACTGAAAGCAATCCTGCCCCATCACCCAACCAGGATAACACCCCCTCTGGAAGCCGGGGACCGTGCTTCTATCTGAAGAAGGGAGGAGTTACCATGGCTGAAGGCCCTGGTACTTGCTGACCATGCCCCGCGCAGCGTATGGCAGGAAGCCGAAACTAGGACGCATCATCAGCGAGCTCGTCTTCGTTTAATATTAATTTGTTTAACGCTCATTCTCATTTCCGCTCTTGTAATAATTACTTGTTTCTTATAATTAAATAATAAACTTTTTAAAAAGTGAGTTTCCTTCACTAAACCTATAACTAGGGATATGATTATTTTTTTTATTTAAAAAAACTAAATCGGCAAAAAAACGAGTTTTGGTTGAGAAATGTGTCCTGTAGTGGAGAACTGCCGGACTGACATACATAGTAAAGCATTTTAGTTGTGTAAAGAACGCTAAACTATCCAAACAAACCTGAGAAAAATTATGTGTTACCGTTTCGTGAGGTGAACTGTCAAATTCAAAGAGACGAATCTAGGACATATCTTTCCAAGCTTACCTAAATTATACGATGCTGCAGTTTTTCGGCACTCATTATCACAGCATAGGTTAAGTCCGTACATCGCAGCAACTTCTAGCGATAAACAGGATAAAACGCGGGATCACCACTTGCAACACCAGAGATCATATAATGCAAACACCGCATCGTGCGCACGCGCCTAATACTGTACTATACTTAATCCCTTCTCCACCAGAGAGCAATAGTCGCCAAAGAATTAATCGCGACTCCAAAGACACACAAAAATGGAAAAATTACTCTGATATTAATAAATATTAAATAAGAACTGAACGACCAAAAAACAAGACTAGATGTAATAGAACCGAGAATAACGAACAATATAAACAAAAATACTGATGAGAAATAATCCCTGGAAATGAAAAATAGACAATTTGGGGAACAAGAGAACAAAATCGCTCGCTTCTACGGTGAAGAAGAAAGAGAAAAAAGTTACTACGAACTAGAAAAAATATATACATTTCTGAATAAAACTATCCCATATCTAAAGAAAGAAGAAATATAAAAAGAATGTCATCACGTTTATGGGTTTCTCAGATAGAGTCGCATTATTAAAAATTCCGATAAATAACTTCCCCGTGACTATGTTACAAGTTTATGCACCAACTGAAAATGTAAAAGAAGAAGAAATAGAGTCATTCTTCAAAATACTGAACGAAGCCAAAATGCAAACATACAAAAACTTAATAAGAATAGATGATTTTAACGCCAAAATAGGCTTTCCAACACAAGACGAATACCTTGTAATGGGACAATTTGGATACGGTCAAAGGAGCGAAATACTTGTGAAATATGCCTTGGAAAATAAACTGTTCATAACAAACACTATCTTCAGGAAGAAGCCGGAGCGGAAATGGACTTGGCCATCACCCGATTGCAAAAAGAAGAACGAGATCGATTTCATACTGGCCATCTTTCACAAGCAGTTCCTTAACTTAGAGGTGTGAAAACATGTCCTTTTTGCTACAGACCAAAATAAAACACAGAAATGTAGAGCCAGTTTTAAAAACAACAAAATGGTATTAATACCGTTGATGAAACACAATCATATCTAGATCCACTTAAAATAAGAAAAGGAGATTCAATAATTTTGAAGAGGGATACAATACAGACTTACTACACAGAATAGAGAATAGTAGAGAATAAACTCCAGTTAACTAACCGCAAAAAATGAATCCTACCACAAGAAATGTTTTATCTGATGAAACAATTAACCTTACACAAAAAGGACAAAAAATACAAAACATAAAACCAAGAACACCGAAGAAAAAAGCTCTCCGAACTATACAAAGCAACGAATAAACTCATAAAAAGAGACTACAAAAGACATCAACGAAGACAATAGAAAAGTATATAAAATAAAGAAGAAGCCGGTGAAACGTGCATATAAAGAACTAACAACGACTAAAACATTGATTCCGACCTTAGATGAATATGCAAAAAATACAGCAAACCGAAATGACATCCTATGGATTGCGATAAAATTCTATAAACAACTATACAGCAAAGAAAACCAAGATCACGAAGATATCTATGACTCTACGAACACTATATATATTTTTATTCTTGTATCCAAAACAGGAGGAGGAACACCAGCTAATAGAACAGGCAGAATTTCGCAGATGTTTCTCCACTATGGACCACATACATGTAGTAGAGCAGGTAATATAAAAATACAAAAAGAAAACAGAAAACTTCTACCTCTCATTTGTGGACTACACAAAGGCGTTCAACTCTATAGCGCATGGATATGGAAAGCTCTAGCTGAAAGCAAAGTTCACCTCACATGTATAAACATATTGAAGGACGTATACCAAAGAAGTACTAGTAGAGTAAAACTTGAGACTGTGGGTCAAATAAATAGGGATTCCAAAGAGGTGTTCGACAGGGTGACCCAATTTCACCAAAGTTATTTATATTTGTACGTGAGAAGATGGTATTTAAAAATCTGTAATGGAATAGGGTTGGCATTCCAATAAATGAAAAGCACCTCAGTCAACTGCGGTTTGCCGACGATATAGTATTATTCTCCGAAAATAGCGAAGATATGAAACATGTGATACAGACTCTGCATACCACCCGCAAAGAATTAGGGCTAGAAATTAATCATTCAAAGACAAAAATTGTGACGAACGCTGAAAAAACTTAGTATCTTTATTTCAGTTTACAAAAACCCATTTCTACATATTACATACCTTAAGACTCTTTAGTCTTAAGGTATGTAATATGTAGAAATATACATAATATACATAATTTATTAAATAAATACAAAATATTATCTAGCCTAGCTAGGGATTTTCTTCCCCTGGTTTCGCTTCCATGTAGCGTCGTAAAAGGATGCCCTCCGGCCAGTAACCTTTGGCAAGGAACATCGTCTTCAGGTCCGCCGGCACCCGAAGTTTGAAGGACAGGAAGTCCTTGGGTCTTTCTGACTCCAAAATCTCAATCTGTACCTGACGCAATACTGACAACTCACGTTTCAGGTCAACACAGAAGCCTTCCGAAGCCTCCAACTTGCTTCGGATTTCGGTGACGTCAGCCTGCAGCCGCACGATATCCTTCAGCAGCCGAGTGTCGTCAACGTGGTCGAATGTCACCGGCGGAAGCTTGTTGAGGTCGTGGACCACGTAGGTCGGGACGTCATCGGGTTCGGTCTCCTTGAACACCCGGAAGATGTCCTGGAGATCCTTCTTCCCGCTCCCGTTCCTCCGCGCCACGAGGCGCACGGTGGTGACGGCGGTCTCATGCAGCTCTTTCTTGACGGCGGCGATCTCAGCCTCCTTGAAGCTGGACGAGCAGATCTGCTCCAGGGAGAGCTCGTCCATCACGTCCAGCTTCTGTTGTATGAAGGCGAGCAGCTCATTCACCAAAATGGTTTTGGAGCGCTTGGCTGGTACAGCCATGGCGGTATCGATATTGTGAAAACTAGGTCGTCGCTGAGTTACGGGGCATTGTCGCAGACGCTGCTAGTAAGCGTCCGTATGTGCCGGTGTCGCAGTTGCAACTCAAAAGCTAAAGCGACCATCCATTGTCTATAAAAATAATCGTGCCTAAGTTATGGATCACATACATGGACTTATGCAAAAGCGGTTAAAGAAAAATACAAACATGTCAAAGGGCCATGGAACGTAGTCTGACAGGAACAAGGAAACTCCAAAAAATTAGAAGCGATCAGAAACAGAACAAAGGTAACAGACGCACTAGAGCATGCACTAAAGTTAAAGTAAAAATGGGTTGGGCATATTTTAAGACTATCGGACTATAGGTGGACCCTGGAGATAACGAAGTGGCGTGGATCGCCAGGAACAAGGAGGGTAGGAAGACCTTGCAAAAGATGGGAAGATGAAATAAAAGAGACGGCAGGACATGAGTGGATGCAGTGGCTTTCTCTGGAGGAGGCCTACACCCTAAAAGGGGTTCTCGTAGACAAATAAGTAGTCAATTCAATAAATATTCAATATATTTAAAATAATAAAATGAATAGATATATTATTATAACTAACAAATGCAAGCGACAACATTATATAAAATGAATTATGTATGTAGTAATTTTGTTCATTCGTGAAACTACAATAATAAATGATTTTTATTTTTGTAGCTTTGGCTAATCATGGACAAACTGAGCCTGTGACACCCTATTTGGGAAAAATCCTGACGCTTTTTGTTTGTTTGATCCAACTTGCTATGTTTTCCTTCCCAGCAACTTCAACAGCCAGCATTGACAGCTACTTGCAGGAGATAAGGCGAGACAAGCGAACTCAATGTCTCGAGAGTAGAAAGGCAGTGGAGAAGCTGATGAGTCAATATGACAGCATGAATGATGAGGACAAGGTGAATACGACCTCACATAGTCAAAATCTCGCTTACACGTTAACGCAGAAAGTCTTCTGCATCTTGAGACTTCACATTTTCACTTATATATATGGTTGGTTAAATCATATAGTTGGTTAAATCATATAGTTGGTTAAATCAGACACTTAACTAGCACCCTAGACCATATATGGGCTGCAACCGGCCCGCGGGCCGCATCGGCCCGCTGTAAGATATGATCCGGCCCGCGAGACATTTTGAAAAAACCCAATTGAAAAATATTACATTAGGTACTTATACTCAGGGGAGTGACAGTGAGGCTGCAAACATCAAATCCTTTATTGTTTGCCGCCTCACTCTTTGATAATCGCCGCCACTCGGCTTGCTCGATCAAATTCTTTGAGGTTTGCCGCCTCACGGGCGACACATCAAAATATTTATTGCTTCTCAATTATTCCAAACTAGTTTATTACAAATTATTCCTTCATTTTGCCTATATAAGCTAGTGGATGGCCCGAACGTTAGTTCAGTTCTATTTGAGCTACCGAGGTGATAACTTGGACAAGCGATATCCTAGCGAACTGCTCGAGCCGTCAACTTGCTTTGTGACTTTGGGTGCATCTTGAGTGGTTACTAACTATAGTTTGTTATTAAGTTTATTGAACGAAAATAAAACAAAAATGATGTCTGGTGGAAAGAAACTAAAAGTTTAAAAGAGGGTCGCCAGTTTCAAGAAAAATTGACTGAAGAAATCCTTTTTTACATCGCACAATGGTAAGCCTATTTGTTTGCTGTGTAATGAATCCATTTCAGTAATGAAAGAATTCAATATAAAGAGGCATTACCCAACTAAGCACGCTACGCTGCACTCACTGACAGGACAATTAAGAACAGACAAATCCAGAAGCTTACCGCAAATTTGGAAAAACAGCAACAAATGTTTTATAAACAAAGAACACAACTTGATAATGTTGTGAAAGCTAGTTTTATAGTTAGCTCAAAATTGTCAAAGGCATCAAAACCATTTGCCGAAGGAGAATTTATGAAGGAGTGTATGTTAGAAGTTTGCAGTATTTTGTGTCCTGAAAAGAAAAATGAATTTGAACAAATTTGTTTGTCAAGCCGAACTGTTGCTCGACGTATAGAAATGATGGCTAATGCTATAAAAACAACATTGACTGACCATATGGCTGGTTTTGTATCATTCTCCATAGCATTAGACGGCAGCACCGATTTTTCTGACGCTGTGTCAGACAAATCGGTGGCTATATTTATTCGAGGTGTTGATAAGGAGTTACTGTTACTGAGGAATTGCTTACTTTACAGCTATTTAAAGGAACGACTACAGGAGAGGATATTTTTATTGAAGTTCAAAAGGTATTTACAAGTTTTGGCTTGCCATGGTCAATATTAATTGGAGAATGCACTGATTATGCACCTTCTATGGTCGGCTTACGTAAAGGTTTCATCGGAATTTTGAATGAAAAAGCAACAGAATTCAATGTGCAAAAAGATGATTTGCATCATACAACAGAACTTGTTTTCTAAGTCCTTTCGACTCCAGAATGTTATGAATGTGGTAGTAAAAACCATCAACTTTATTCGATCCCGTTGGCTTAACCAGCTAAATATCAGCTGAATATAACGACGCAGCATATTATTGTGAAGTCAGATGGCTGAGCAAAGGAAAAATGTTGAAACGGTTTTACGAGCTTAGAAATGAGATAGCAGACTTTATGAAAATAAAAGATAAACCACTATCTGAATTAAGTGACCCAAAATGGATATGTGACTTAGCATTTCTGGTCGATCTTACAGGCTATTTGAATGATTTAAATTTGAAACTTCAAAAACAAGGACAGTTAGTAAATGGTACAGCCATTTGAAAGCGTTTCAGATCAAACTACGCTTGTGGGAGTCACAGATGCTGTCTGGTAACAGTTACCATTTCAACACGCTCTCTGCGTAAGAACATATTGTTTATGCTCAATATGCTCAAGATTTCGAGTTCGTGTCGGAACAATTTTCGAACAGATTTAGCGACTTACAAAACATGGAAGACTGTTTCAGTTTATTTGCTATTCCTACAAATTGTAATGTACAAAATGCTCCAATATACTTACAAATGGATTTTAGGAGCGAGTTTTCTTGAATCTGGATCAACTAGATTCAAGAAAACTCGCTCATAAAATCCAAATTTGAAGACGTAGAGTTCTGCAAAAAATACCTAGAAGAAGACAATTTTCCGCAGCTTAGAAATTTCGCAAGAAGATTGATTTGTGCGTTTGACAGTACTTATAAATGCGAACAGTTCTTTTCATTGATGAAAGTAAATAAATCAACTCATCGTACAAGACTGATTGACGATAATTTGGAAAATTCTTTACGTCTTTGTATTAGTGGAATCAATCCAAATATCGATGGATTAGTTTCCCAAATTCCATTGATTTCGGTGTATTTAACTTTCGTAGTTTGTAACAATTGCAAATTTAACGATTTAATTATAATGTACCATTTTTTTAAATTTAATTTTGTTATTTTAATAAATTGTACTATATGTAATTACGTTGTCGTATTATTTCATGTCTAATATCTATTTATTTATTTATTTTTATTTATTTATTTATTTATTTATTTAGAAGACCAACAAATGATACACTTGTAACATACATCTAGACTTAAAATAGAATACTAGACAAAGTGTTCACTTAATTATAGGTACTTACAGCTATCTTTATAACGAGGAGACATTGAAAGAAAATATCTAAACTAAACTAAATTAAACTTTTTTACATAAGTTTAGGTAGGTACTAATAACATTAGTAAACATTATAAATTGAAACAAAAAATTTAAAATTTTATGTATAAAAAAAAACAAAAAAAAACAAAAAAAAAAAAAACTATCGCAAAAAATGTTATCAATACTTTAAAATGCACCAAGTACTTTTAAACGCGGCCCGCGAACGTATTTGCACGCTAAAGTATGGCCCTCAACATGTCTTAGGTTGCCCATACCTGCCCTAGACCGTTAATTAAATACCGACTTTTAACCAAGTCGCTAAAGTGCCGTCAGACAAGTGAGTGAACGAAACGTTTAACGAGTTGTCTAAACGTTCCTAGGCAACAAGACATATACAATATAAATACACTTAAGTACTCATAAAAATATTTTATGTGAACTTAAGTTTATCTTTTAAGTAAGTATGTTTTGTTGTTCTTACATGTACAACCTAACACGAAGGATAAAAGGGGCTTCGCTGCGCTCAACCCCTGACTCTTCACCTAAGCTACCGCAATGTTTTACCCTGATGTAAGCTGTGCAAATCAGTAGTGAAAAGATAGACTCTGAAATTAATCAGCTGTTGCCGTGACGCCATCTTGTTTTACATTATTTAACCAACACGCCGGCTTTCGGTAAGACAGGTTATGACACGTTTTTGACGATAATAATAATAATAATACCCTGGACGCTATTTACACACATTGATCTAGCCCCAAACTAGGATTCCCTGTATCTTGGGTACTAGACAACGATACACATACTTATATAGATAAATATTATACTTAGATAGATAAACAACCATGACTAGGTTACAAACATCCGTTCTCATCAAACAAAAATTTGCCCCCACCGGGACTCGAACCCGGGACCCATGGCTTCGTAGGCAGGGTCACTGCCGACTCGGCCATTCGAGTCGTCAAACGATGCGTCAAACGATGCTTTATTTAAATCAAAATGCTAGTGACTTGGTTAAACGCCGGTTTTTATTTAACGGTCTAAGGCGTTAGTTAAGTGTCTGATTTAACCAACCAACTGCGACATATATACTTACCGTTTTCACGTTACCTTTACACTGACATGACGTCATCAGCTGATGAAGTCATACCGATGCAGGTTTTCGGAATGGAATGCCCTAAAACAAACAAAACAAAAATAAACATTCACATATTGGCCATACATCCTGGGAGCACACTAGGATAACCGATGTCGTGGGATCCAGAAATAGTCAACGAGGCAAATAATGATGCTGATGATGCGGTCCGACCGATTTCGGTCAAGGCGACCGCTTCCCACAGTGGTCCAATGTAGAAAAGAGGCAAAAAATTACGTTTGCTAAGTATATGTAAATATCTACAGTAATAAAGTACTTTGACTTCAATGGCACCTAATCTCAAAGGCACATTGCAGATGAAGCTGATGTAGTTGTAGGCTGTTTATCTGTCAAGTTATCAATTTATATTTACTTCTTACAATATATGGCATCCTAACCTCATTTGAGGTTATTTTTTTTTTGAACCACAGATGAATGAAACTTTTTTGTCTCCAACAACGCCATCACCACCGAGCGAGGCGTAGGTCAAGTTCAAGTACAAGTTCAAAGATTTTGATTCATAATAGCACAAAAATTGAGACTTAATGAACGTCATAACATAACCAAGCAATATAACATTGAGTATGTGCCTAATTATTAAATTGAACATAATGAACTGGTTTAATGCCAGATGTCGGTGTCTTGGAAAAATTCATTAATTTTGTAATAGACTTTAGTGCACAAAGTGTGCATTATACATTTTTTGAATCGAGATTCAGTTAAGTTTTGTATTTCTTGCGGAATTTTATTGTAGAAGCGTATACATTGTCCCATAAAAGAACTTCTAACTTTTAAGAGTCTGAACATTGGAAAAGAAAGTTTATGTTTATTTCTAGTTTGCACATTGTGGCGGCTATCAATAGTTTTAAAGCTACTGATATTTTTCCTCACATACATTATGTTTTCATAGATACATAGTCAGGTCATAAGTTCTGTCACATGTGCAATATAAAATAATTTAGACATGTTTATTATTTATGTAAACATTTATATAGCAAAATGAACTTAATAAAACATAGATTCTTATGGTAATAAAGTTTATTCAAAATGACCCCCGCGATTTTGAATACAGGCCTTTATTCTGCGCGGCCAGTCGTCTATCGCAGCACGAACGAGGTCCATGTCAATATCGGCGGCTGTCTTAATCAAGGATGCCTTGAGTGACTCCAAATCAGGATGAGGCTTTGAGCAGGCCTTTTCCTCCAAGTGTTGCTATATCTTGTAATCTAACGGACTCAAATCTGGACTGGAAGAGGGCCAGTCTTCGTGCCGGATGAAGTCGATTTCACGCGCCGCCAGCCAGTCTTGTGTGCTTTTCGCTCTATGAGCTGGCGCAGAATCTTGTTGGAATACCCAGTGCCTGTTATTAAACATGGTATGAGAAACAGGTTCCACAAGGTTCTTGAGGACTGTATTTTGATAAACAACTGCATTCGTTTTTACGCCTTTCTCACAAAAATGTACCTCAGTTAAGCCCCAATAAGAGACTCCCAAGCAAACCATGAGCGAGGATGGAAAATGACCTCGTTGGACACGCGGAATACGGTTGCTCGCTTCTTCACTGCTGTGTGCGTACACCTTATCATTTTGTTTGTTGTAGCTCTCTTCCACGGTGAAACTTTTTTCATCCGAAAAAAGAATTTCCCGATGCTTTTTTCCCGCGTACCGCTTCAACAAAGCGCGGCATCTCTTCAGTCTCAGGTCCATTAAACGAGCGTCCAAACGATGTCCTGTTTTTCTTCGATATGCCCTAAGCCCTAAGTCTTCATTTAACACCCTTTTCACCGTGGTCCTGCTTAACCCTATCTGAAGGGCCAACAGTTTCTGCTTACGTATGGGATTTCTTTGAATTCGCGCCTTCACAGCTTTAATCACTGCTGGAGTCCTAACAGAGCGGGGCGACCACTTCTTGACCTGTCATCTACACTAGAGTCTTCATTGTATCGTTTTATGGTACGATAAACGAATCTTTTGCTTATATTCAAAATTTTCAATAAGTCGAAAATCTTAATTGGCGCGTAACCGCAACGATGCAACGCAATAACTGCGACACGGTCTTCTTTAAGTGTCCACTCCATATTTAAAAATGAGGAAAATTCTAAAAAGTACACATTTTAATTTTCATGAAAAATTCGAAATTCGAATTAAATAAACTTTTTAGTGGCCAGCGTTCTAAATTCAAAAGTTTTTATTGTGTGACAGAACTTATGACCTGACTGTGTATATTGACTTGCAACTGTTAGGATGTTGGTATCTTTGAAGAAATTTCTCAGAGATTCTCTATTACATAGCTTATAAATAAATCGGATCGCTCTCTTCTGCAAAATGAAGATGGTCTTAATGTCAGCAGCCCGTCCTCATAGTAGTATGCCGTAGGACGTAATGCTATAATAATAATATTAATAATCGTTTATTGCAGGCATAAAAGTCCATAGAATAAATTACACATGACGCTATGGAAATAACTAAAATATACAAGCATAGCAGTTGCAACGTCAGTCAATTCCCTGATTATTTTAACCGCATATGCTGCGAGCTAAGTCAAATTTTAATATATGGGGACCCCACTGTAGTTTTGAATCAATAGTAAATCCGACAAATACAGTTTCATCTACTAGTTTTAGTTTGTCTTTCCCCAAAACAATGTTACTCTCAACTTGCCTAATGGTCCGGGGCGCTTTATTTTCTTATTGTGTTTGTGTGTGTGTGTGTGTGTGTGTGTGTGTGTGTGTGTGTGTGTGTGTATGTGTGTGTTTTTACATATTTAAGTTTTTGACAAAGCAGTTGACAGATGATGAACATTTATTTATTTTTATTGTAATTTATATTGTAATAATAAATGTTTTTACTTTCCTTATGTTAGGTAAAGTGAATTTTATGCACTGTGTAATTTTGGAGTTCAGAAGCAAGTAATTGGCAGTAAACCAGTCTAGTACTCGCAAGAGAGCATTATTTGTTTACTGTAAGTCATTTTCCTGTCTCCTAATTTTAAAAATTAGTGACGTGGCATCTGCGAATAATACTATCTCTGACATATTTTGTACCATGAATGGCAAATCTTTAACATACACAAGGAAAAGGAACGGACTCAGAATAGATCCCTGTGGGACTCCCATCTTCACCTGAAAAACCGACAATTTTGTCCTATTAATGTCAGCTTTTTAAACCCTCCTTTCTAAATACGATCTCATAAGCTTAGAGCTATTGCCTTTTATGCCGTAGTGTTTTAGCTTTATGAGCAATGTTTCGTGGTCTACACAGTCAAATGCCTTGGACAGGTCACAAAAAACACCTATAGCAAACCTACGATCTTCTCACGCATTAAAAATATGTTTAACTAACAAGACTCCAGCATTTGTTTTCGACCGCCCTTTTGTAAATCCAAACTGCTGGCTATGGAGAATTTGATGGGCATTGAAGTGCGCCAGGAACTAACCCAATATGATCTTCTCAAATATTTTACTCAATACGGGTCTGAAGCTTGTAGGGACATCCCTATCGCCGCTTTCAAATAAAGGTACTAACTAGCCTGCTGTGTTTCATGAGATCTGGGAAAGTACTCTCATCTATACATTTATTGAAGATTTAAGCTAAATGAGGGGCAAGTTCGTCTATCACCGAGCTAATAATTTTTACTGACATGCCCCAGAGATCCTCGGATTTTTTAAATTTAATAACTAGCATTTAGCTTTAATTGTGCCATAGGGCCCAATATACATGAATGAGAAATTTTTATTGCACTTTAGAACATTGATTTTTAAAAATGATGCAGCAAGATCCGGAGACGAGTCGAAAGAAGCCGTAGTAACAACTGGAACATTTGTAAAGAACAGAAAAGAAGGCAAATGCGGCTGCGATGTCAACGTTAGAAGTTATTGGTTTATCTTCAATCTGAAGTAAATAGCTACGGTCTCCTGATTTTGTTTTACCTGCTTCTCTATTTATGATATTCCAAATTGTTATACTTTTATTCGACGATGTAAGAATCTTCGTTTTTATGTGTTCGCACTTAGCATTATGGCAGACGGCCCTAAATATTTTTTAATATAATTTTACATGTTAAATAAAAATTGGGTCATGTGTAGATATTTTTTCTGTGCGGTCTGAATCTGAAGTCGTCGATCGAGGTCTTACATGTGGCTGGTGCACCCAATCTTACTTGATAAATAATCATTATACCAGACTTTTTCTATAGGATTGTCGTACCCAAGACACAATGTATCGTAGTCTGGGGCCAGAGTAAATATGCCTGTATGTTCCTGTATAACATGTACAAATCAGCTGACCGCCCGGCCCAAATCGTATGGCGGAATGATAAATAAAGTTGATCTGATCAAATCGGTTACATTGTAAATGTTGTTTGGAATGACGCCAATGACTACACTTTTTTGTTACACCTGTTTAAAATGTTCGTTATTTCAGGGTAAAATGGCCGGCGTCCGCGAATACCTTCAGGATCAACTAGACTTCTTGAATATGGAGATAGCTTTTCCAGATGGCAGTGACAAGGTATGTGCCTTAGCTCCACATCTGTCAAACTGAAACATGTAAAAGTTAAATCAGTTCACCGCGCTCTTCGATCAAATGCAAAAATATTTTTATTTATTTATTTTTATTAATTTACTTTTGCTGCGTCTTCTAGTGACAAGTAACAAACTACAACCTCAAACCCAAAATGCACAAACTCTGGTGATATTATACTGACATACATATTCTCATAGCTACATGCAAATGTCGCAGTTAGTTGGTTAAATCGAACACTTAACTAACTCTCTAGACCGTTAATTAAATACCGACGTTTAACCAAGTCACTAAAATTCCGTCAGACAAGTGAGTGAAGGAAACATTCAATATAAATATTTTTATGTATACTTGAGTTTATGTTTTAAGTATTTTTTGTTGTTCTTACATGTTTAATCTAACACGAAAGATAAAGGGGGCTTCGCTTCGCTCACCCCCTTTACCCATCACCTAAGTTACCGCAATGTGTTGCCCTGATATAAGCTGGGCAAAACAGTTTTTGTCGTGACGCCATCTTGTTTTCCAACATGCTGGTTTTCGGTAAGACAGATTGTTAAACGTTTTCGACGATGCTTTATTTAAATCAAAATGCTAGTGATTTGGTTAATGGTCGGCGTTTAATTAACGGTATAGAGAGTTAGTTAAGTGTCTGATTTATCCAACTAACTGCTACACATACATAAAAACAATAATAAGTACATATATAGTACAAACATACACACATATTATAATGTGTATATGTGTATGTGATAGTCGATGACAGATCAGAGCTAATAGTATTAACTATTAGCTCTGATCTATCATCGACTTAGGTGGAAAAAATACACGAATCGCGACTCCATTCATTCTATAGCTCAAAACCTAACTTTGTCTGTTCCAACAATAATAAGTCCTAAATCGAAAATATGATGTTTTTTTATTTTTATTTTATTTTATTAATGAACAAAAATCACACAGCCATTCTTACAGCTAGCGGAAACATAAACTTAAAATAAGGCCAATTACGGATTTCACTATGTACACAGTTTACAATAATTAAGTGACGGTTATGAATTTGAGCTAAAAGAGCAACAATATCTAGAACAATGTATCAAAAAACAGTGATTGCGTGTGGATGTGGTAAGTATTTGTATTGTGTGCGAGTGTGTGTGTGTGTGTGTGTGTGTGTGTGTGTGTGTGTGTGTATGTATGTATTTGCCGGTGAGTGCAGTGGAGAGGACAAAAACAAAACAAATGACTATCCGTAATAAAAAAAAGAAGCGCGCGCGCCACGTTCGCATATAGGGAGGGTTGACATGGGACAGATTCCTGTAACATCCTAAAGTGAGTCTACCTGTGATTCTCCCAACTGTTCTTGTGTAACTTGCCATTTAAATGGAGCCTTTGACGTGCAGAATGGGTCCAGGTCCGAAAAACGTTTATTAAAAGTACGGGGAAGCCTATGACAGGTACAGTTCGACGTATAATTTGTGCGACTGTAGGGTATAAAGAAAAGTTTAGTATGTCGAGTGCGTTTAGCCGGAGCAGCAAGTGATAATATCTCTGTTACCAGTCTTGGACAGTCTAGTGCGCCGCTGGATACGTCGTGTAAGAGTGACATGTCAGCCAGGACACGTCTATCTTTTAATGTTAGTAAGTTGTAGCGGCTACATGTGGCGGGGTATTCTGTACGAGTGTTTTTAGTGCGCCAGTCCAAGAATTTAAGGAATTCCATCTGGATGTGTTCAATATCATTTTCGTGTGTGGTATAATGTGGATTCCAAATTGGACTGCAATATTCCAAAACACTACGTACATAGGCAAAATAAATGATTTTAATACAGATGGTATCCGTAAATTCCTTGCATGTACGAAAGACGAATCCTAAGTTTCGGTAGGCCTTCTTTATGATATGTTCAAAATGAGCTGTGAATGTTAACTTTGGGTCGAGAATAATCCCTAGATCTTTCACAGTGTCACTTTTATTTATTACTGTATTGTTCAGGCTAAAGTCAGAAGAAATTGGATTGGTCTTTCTTGTAAAAGTTATGTGTACGCATTTTAACATATTGACGCCAAATCGGTTTTTATCATAGTAGGCAGTCAGTCTATCTAAATCTTCTTGTAGAAGATTTAAGTCATTTCTGCTTCGGACGTTCATATAAATTTTCTTATCGTCAGCATATAACAGAAATTTGGCGTTTTTGAAGCACTCTTTAATGTCATACAGGTATGCTGCATAGAGTAGGAGTCCTAACAGAGAGCCCTGAGGGACACCAGAGGGTACGTTTATGTAATCAGACCGAAATCCACCTATAACCACGGCCTGTCGACGGTTGGATATATATGAGTCAGTCCACCGCAGCAAGTCCCCGCGTATGCCCAGTGCGTGAAGTTTACGGAGCAGGATCACGTGATCCACACGATCAAAGGCTTTGTCAAAATCGGTGTACACTGCATCGACCTGACCATGAGAACTCATCCCTTGGAGGACGTCACTGGTGAAAATGGCCAGGTTGGACGTGGTGGACCGACCTCTGATAAAACCGTGTTGTTCTTCTGGGGTGCCTTGCATCACTACGGGGTAAATATGTTGAAATACAATTTTCTCTAGCATTTTACCGAACGTGTTTAAGATAGAAATTGGTCGGTAATTCTCCACGTCCAATTTGGAATTCCTTTTGTGTACCGGTACAATGTAAGCTTGTTTCCATTTTGAAGGAAAAGCAGCCTCACGGATAGATCTGTTAAATATAATACCAAGGGGTATCGTCATAGATTTTATACATCTCCTAATAAAGTTTGGTGGAATACCGTCGTTCCCAGCACCCTTATTCGTATCGAGATTTTTAATCATTTGGACAATCAATCCTTCAGAAATGGTAAAAGTACTAATAGAGTTTTCAAATGTGGTTGAGGAGCGATGGTCAGGGTACGAAGCTGCTGGTTTCCTAAACATCTTTTAAAAAAACATACTGAAGCCATCGCATATTTCTTTCTCTCCGTTTAGTCTTTTACTCTCTAGTATCATAGAACTGCGATACCCAGAGTCTGTTTTCCTTTTAGATTTGATATATGTCCATAAGTACTTGGGGTCGTTCTTAATAGTAGCTTGTACCCTGTTTAAATAAGTTTTGTAACATTCATCCTGAAGTGATTTTTGTCTTGTTCTAAGTAGAGAGAAAGTACTGTAATCGTTAGGATTGTTGAATCGCTTCCATTGTTTATGTACCTTACTTTTTTCTTTAATAATACATATTAGAGCCCGACTATACCAAATTGGGTAGCGCTTGGAAGTTCTAGTAATAACTAGGGGAACATGGTCTTGGATTACATCGCGTAATTCACTATATAAAGATGATATTGCGTCATCAATTGTGCCGGAATTGAGAAAGGTTTTCCAGTTAATATTCATGAGATCTTTATTAATTTTTTCATAGTCTCCTTTCTTGAATAGATATCTTCGTTGTGGCGTGTTACGAAGTGGAGGTATAGTGATCTCCTTGGCATTGATACTGAGGGTCGTGTGGGCTGGGTCTTCTTTGACCATAGGGTTATCACATTTGTCTATGAGTAAAGAAAAGGAAGAAAAAATTAGGTCCAGTGTGTTGCCGGAAGTGTTATTGAATTGATTGAACTGGCGCAGTCCTAACAGGTTTGTATGGTGAGTTAATTCAAGTGCTGAGTTCTGCAGATCAACGGTTCCGAGTCTAAGATGGATAGGTTCACCGGTCTCCCACTTTATCATACCAAGATTAAAATCTCCTGCCACTAGATAAAAATCATCTGGATTTGCCGTAATAAAATCAGTCATCAGGCTAGTAAAGTTAAGTATGCGTTGGGCTTGGATATGGTTTCTGTTATTGGGTGGTATGTAAGCCAACCCGATATGAAGGTCACGCTGTGAACTAAGCGAGCGGCGATCTATAGTAATCCACATACATTCCACATCAAGATCATCGCGCTGCCAGTCAGTGCGCAGGCGAGCGTTGAGCCGCGCAGAGCATAGTATGAAAAGACCTCCAGCCCTCGACCCGCGGTCCCTACGAAAAATGTTATATTTATTGCTAGTAAGCTCAGAATCTAGTACTCCATCATGCAACCATGATTCTGTTATGAGTATAATATCATGATCGGAGTACAAGACACTGTTATAAAATACTAAGGTTTTCGTATTGAGACCTCTAACATTCTGATAGTAAATACGTAAGTTGTTGGTGGACATTATTGTTATTTAATTAACGAAAGAATATGAGCAGTACACATATTAAAAATGTGATAATACGTATAAGCATAGGTAGTACTTAGATAAACAACAACAGCATACATTCTACGTGCCGAGTTACTTAGCAAAGTGTTGGTCGCGCCATTAATCTGAATGATATTTGTTTTTGTTTTTGTTCCACTTGTGTGAAGGGTGTGTTTGACTGTGAGTATGAGTCCGTTTGTGAGTGTGAGTAAGAGGTAAAATAGTATAGATAGGTTAAATATGTGAGTTGTAAAGAAATTAATTATACCAAAAAATAAACTTTTCATTATTATATGATTTTTTCTAGGTCCGCTTCTTTGGATATCTGAATATACGGTTTGTTTTCTGCTTTCCGTACATATATTCGGCAGTTTTTTGTCCAAACAAAAGTATATTCCTTCTCGGTTGCTATTTTCCTGCATTTACTGAGCAGATTTTTGTTTGCGACAGTTAGGTGCTCGTTCACATGCAACTTCAAAGGTTCACCTTCCAATCCTAAGTCCTTGGTCGTCATTCCACGGCATTTGCGAGTCGCGTGCATCAGGGCATCCTTGGTAACTCGTTCCCGGAGTCGTGCTATGATGACGCGGGGCTTCCCCTTAGTAGGACGCTTGGCCTGGACGCGGTGGGCGAACTCCACATCGTTCTGCTGCAGCGGGGCTCCGACGTACTTGGCAAGCTTCACGATGACATCAGGTAAGGATTCGTTGTCTTGCTCAGGGATACCAACCAGTTCAATATTTTGTAGCCGCGACCATTGGTCTCTCTTTGATCCTTCTTCCTCTAAGGAGTCATCTTTTTCCTGAAAGAGTTGTATGGATTATTTTAGAGACTTGTTGTCATTACGAAGGATCTTTATTTCTTTCGATTGAGTGTCCAAGTTTTTTATAACTCGTACTGATCACTCATTAGCTTAACCGAGGTTTCCAGGTCCGTAATTTGTTTCCTCATAGATTCTCCAAGTGATTTGAATTTAGAGTCCATGTACGTAAACAGTTTCTCGGAGTCTACGTTAACAATTGAGGTAAGTGGTGCTTGTGTACTGCCATCGGTGAATTTGACAAGCGGACTGACTGACCCTTTTTTGGGTTGTTTGCAGACTGGGCACTTCCTTTTTTTTTTCATTTAAAGTCAGTTTCACTTACACTAGCACAAGCAAAGTGAAATTGCTTTTGACAGTCGCACATTTCAGGGACTCTTCTAGCTTCAGCACTAAGGGACATTTGTTACATTCCATTATCGTACCGTAGATACCGGTGTAAACAGCAAATTGTGGTTAACGCAGCTCTGTGGCGGAGCCGTTGATGAGTCACGCGCAGCTTGTCGAAACAAAACTCACCGTTAAACACTCAAAACACGGTAATGGTTATCACTAATTACTTTACAGTAAGGTATTGTTAACACTATTTGAGCAGCTGTAGTTACGGAAAGTCACTTTAAACACTGTTTTTTGATTTATTATTGTGGATCGATTGATAACACGTCTATCTCAGTTTAGTGGTGAGGGTAGATGTAATCAGTTTTCTACCTTAATACTTTGACATAAAGCTGAAAGATATAAAAATAATAATCACTGAGCTCTTTATGCGCTGGCTGGTTGATATGTTTTTACGACTTTTTACGGGTTCTTCTTCTTCTTCTTCAGCATTTCGCCGTCCACCGTTGGACATATGCCGCCCCAGTTGTCCTCCATCTTGTGCGGTCCGCGGCCATTGTCATCCAGGATAGGACGGCCGTGATCTTTATGTCGTCGGACCACCGTGTCGCAGGTCTTCCAACGCTTCTTTTTCCTGTGCGGGGTCTCCAGAACAAAACTTTAGAGCTCCATCTTCCGTCATTTCTGCGACAGATGTGTCCAGCCCATTGCCATTTAAGTCGTGCGACTCGTTTTCCTATATCGGTAACTTTAGTGCGTTGGCGGATGAGCTCGTTTCTTATCATGTCGCGGCGGGACACTCCGAGCATCGACCTTTCCATCGCTCTTTGTGTGACTCTAAGTTTGTTCATCATCCCGGCAGTAAGCGTCCATGTCTCGCAAGCGTAAGTCATCACCGGGAGAACACACTGGTTATAGACTCTAGTCTTCAGCGATTGAGGGATCTTGGAGTGGAAGACGTCCTTGAGCTTTCCGAATGCTCCCCAAGAAAGCTGGATTCTTCGGTCAATCTCGCGATCCAGCGAGTCCCGTCCCAGTCTGATGATCTGCCCTAGGTAGTTATACTCCTCCACTTGCTCCATCACTCGGCCGTCTACTGTGATCGGATCTTGGGACATATCGGTCGTGCCCATAACCTTAGTCTTGTCCGAATTCATTTTAAGACCTACCCGGATAGATGCGTGGCACAGATCGTTGAGCATCTTTCCCAGTTCTGTGGGGGTTTCAGCCAGTATGACGATGTCGTCTGCAAATCGGAGGTGATTCAGGTGCTCTCCATCCACATTTATACCCAGTCCATCCCAGTCAAGGGTTTTGAAGATATCTTCTAGTGCGTTAGTGAAGAGCTTCGGAGATATGACATCTCCTTGGCGTACGCCTCTTTTGACTGGAACAGTCGTTGTGGAGCCTTGTATTTGCACTGTCATCGTAGCAGAATTGTAGAGGCTCGTCAGAAGCTGGATGTATCGCTGGTCGATCTGACATCGCTGCAGAGACTGCACAACAGCCCAGTGTTCCACGGAGTCGAACGCTTTCTCATAGTCGATAAAGGCAAGGTAAAGTGGTTTGTTGTATTCTTGTGTCTTCTGTATCACTTTCCTTATCGTGAATATGTGGACAATGGTACCAAAACCTCCCCTGAACCCCGCTTGCTCCCTTGGTTGGTACTCGTCAAGTCGAGAAGTGATTCTTGTCGTTATGACACGAGAGAACACTTTATACACCTGACTGAGCAGTGATATTGGGCGGTAGTTTTTCAGGTTGGTTTTTGAACCTTTTTTGTGGAAGAGAATGACAATACTGTTGCGCCACTTGGTTGGTACTTCTCCCGTGAAGAGAGCTTCGTTGAAAAGCCATCGTAGCTCTTTTAGCATTGCGCGTCCTCCTGCCTTTAGTAGCTCCGTGGTTATCCCGTCGTCTCCTGGGGCTTTATACTTCTTAAGCTTTTTCAATGCCATCTTAATCTCATATGAGCTGATTTCGGGCAAGTCTTCAGTATAGTGCCTTCTTAACGGTGCGCGTTTGTCTTTCGTACCCACAGATGTTGGTTGAAGCATGTTCGATGTGTATAGCTTCTCGTAGAATTTGGAAATGATGTCGAGGACCTCCGCTGTCTCAGTGGTTGTCTCTCCATTTTCGTTTTCCAGTTTTGTCAGTTGGCTGGTGCCATTAGTTGTGACTCTGCTGAAAATCTTAGGACCTCTGTGCTTCTCTATAAGACGCTCGATTTTCTCAGTGTTCCTCTTTCGGATGTCGCGGCGTATCGCTTTGGATATCTTCCTGTTTAGCTCGCGATGTCCTTGTGAGTTGAACTGGTCAGCTGGTAAGTTGCGGCGTTCTTCTAGCATTAGTTCCGTCCCTGGGGACAATACGTTCTTTGATTGGGCCTTTCTTCCAAATGTATCTTTCGCCGTTTTGGTGATAGTGTCGACGAATTGGCTGTATTTAGCGTCTATGTCTTGTTCGAAGTATTCGGCATCGGTTCTTCTAAGCGTTGTCAGTAGCACTCTTGTGAATTCTTCATGGATGTCGTTGGGAAACTCGAGTTGGGCTAACGGTTTCCTCAGAAGTTTAGTTCTCTCAAATCTGGTATTAATCCTGCAGTTGGCGCGTACGATTCTGTGGTCACTTCCTTTTAAGGTGTTGAGGACTGTAACATCTAAGATTATTTGTTTCTTGTCAGCACAGATGAAGTCAATTTCGTTCTTAGTTTTGCCGTCTGGACTAATCCATGTCCACTTTCTTTGTGGTTTCTTCTTGAAGAAAGTGTTCATGACGAAGAACTTATTGGTCTCCAGGTAGTTAACCAGAGTCTGGCCGCGGTCGTTTCTTGTTCCGTACCCGTGTTTTCCGACACATGCTTCTTCATCCGTATTCATGCCTATCTTGGCGTTAAAGTCACCCATTATGATATTGAACTGTGTTTTCTTTCCAGTGTTTAGAGCCTTTGTGATGTCATCATAGAAAGCCTCCACTTCTTCGTCATTGTAGTCTGTTGTAGGTGCGTATGATTCTTAGGGTGTATCGCTTGCTTAATCGTATAATGACATAGGCTACCCGAGTAGAAATACTGCTGACTGTGATTATATTATTTGTTAGTTTTTTATTAATTAAGAAGCCCACACCACCTGTCGACTTATTTTCTTCCCCTCGGTAAAACAACATGTTACCTGAGTTCAGTTTTATGGTGTCTTCTCCGCGTCTCCTGACTTCGCATAGACCAATGATATCCCACTTTATGTTGGTTATTTCCCTTTCAAATTCCTCCAGCTTCGCTTGTAATCTCAGTGTCCGTGTATTATATGTAGCCAGTAGTAGGTTGGTGTGACAGCCGGATCTCTTCCAGGGATTCTTAGCACCCCTTGCTCCACCGTTACCGTGACCGCTGTCGTAGCCAGGAATAGTGGAGCCGCTGGGGACTAGGGCCGGGGCTTATTGGGACTTTCCATGGGGGAACTTTTGCTTTAAGCTCACCACGCTAGCAAGGCGGGTTGGTGAGTCAGTTCTTTTAGAGGGTATTTAGTCCTCACGGTCGCTGGAGGCCGCTTCCTCTCGGGGAGGGTCAGGATATTTACCGCCGCCTGAGGCTCGGCGTTGCTGCTCATTTGGCACCACCCGGGGGACACGTGTAGGGTATCTGTCGGTATGACCTACGGGCGCGAGCAACATTATCCACCCACTTACGGGTTATGAAAGCAAAATAGAATTTGTCCTTAAATGGATAGTGGAAAATAAATCTTAATGCAAGTGCAGACAAGGTCTATTTTTAGGTTTTGTTTCGGTGTATAGATATATCATTAATTTTATAACAAACTTCGGCCATGACTTCCACCTAATTTTGTATGGAATAATAGATTAATAGGGGGTTATTTGATCGAAGACCGCTCTAAACTGATTTGGCGAATGTGGTGTAGTGGAGTTATTAATCATCACAACGCGAAGGTTGTGATGATTAATAACAATCTTTTCCGACTTCTGAGCTAAAAATAGCACCTTCGCCGCTTGATTTTGGAATCTCAGTCGGAAAAGTTATATTCCTAACTCGTTCGAAAAGGCTTTTTACGAACCTCGCTACGACACACGGCCGTAAACTTCTCGGTTCGTAAAGATAAGCCTTTGCCTTTGCCTTTGCCTTTGGAAATGTAATATTTCACATCACCAGCTCGACAATGCCACATTATATACCTATATTGTGCAAACCTTACGTAAAGCAAGTCATTATTACCCTTGGCTTTAGCCGGGTCATAATGTTGAACTGAATTTAATTATCACCCGCTGGTTGATAATGTGGTTCACTTCTCATAGTTCTCATTTGTTATATATATACTTAAAGTCTAATTTAGTGAAATACACAGGGCGATCAAAGCCCAGCTCCCCGGGGGCGGAGTCAGAAGGGATGCGCAGCGCCACGCCGAACTTATTCGAAAAGCGTGCTGGCAGCGGCAAGCTAAATGGACCACATTTTTAACAAAACAAAAGCGGCGAGTGATGCAGGGCGCTGTAAAGCTGCAAAGATTCTATAAAAATATAAGATACAATTGTGTTCTATAACTGTAATAATGTATAAAAAAAAACACTTTTAATTTACTTTTTTTCAATGCCGTTTTAGTTGCCTTGCTTTTTAGGGTTCCGTATTCGATGGGTCCTAGCGGAGCCACATTGCTGTCACTCACATGTCCGTCCGTCCCTCCGTCCCTCCGTCCCTCCGTCGTCTGTCACACAGGTTGTACAGCCAAACGGTTAAAGCCACAGTCTTCAAATTTTTACAATTACAAACATCTTGTTGACCAAAAGCCATATAAATTTTCCAAAAATATTTTTAAATGTTTTTGAGGGCTGCTCCCATACAGCTAAAGAAAAAGTTGTGGGATATCGATATCTAGAACTCGTTGAGTAGATAAATACTGTATTTACTGGTTTAAAAAAAGTTGGAAATTAAAAGAATGAGAAGCCAACAAAGTCAACTTTTCAAAAAAATAACAGAACAAGTGATATAATCTTTACATTTGGTGATAATGTTTATTCTTACGTATATTTTACTAATAAATGCTAATTTATTGATAAATCCGATTTTTTCTTTAAGTCTCTTAATTTTAGGATATAATTCTACATTTGATACCTGTCTCGTAAGAGGTGAGAAAAGTAAAGTATAAAGCTGTTTTAGTCTCGGGCGCGCCTTAAACCCTCACTGCACTCAGGACTCATTCTTAAAACCCTCGCTGCGCTCGGTAGTCAAATCTGGAGTTCCTTCCTTCCTTCGTTACGTTCAGGATTCAATATCGCGCTAATACAGTGCTTTATCCGCTTGGTGTTTAATCGAATATAATCATCTCTTTAATCATAGTCATCATCATTATCAGCCCTCTATCGACCCACTGCGTGGCACAGGCCTCTTCTCTATTGCGTATACTAACGGTCCTGTGCCAACCACAACCAGCGAAATCGCGTCGACTTGATTTTCGGTTTTCTTTTTAGCGAAAATTATTTTCGTTCATTTACTGGCCTATTTCTTGGAGCAACAAGTTATTATTGTACATTAGAGATGTACTGAACTGGCAACACTTGTAAAAAAGTGTACGGTGTTTTTGATGTATTTATTTGCAGCCGCATTTCATCATCATCATCATCATCATCATACTCAGCACACATACCTATAAACCCACTGCAGGGCGTAGGCCTCTTCTCTAAAGCGCCAATCTCCCAAGTCCTGTGCCAATCGCACCCAGTGGGATCCCGACGACTTGATGATATCGTCATACCATCGGGCTGGTGGTCTGCCCACTGGCCTTGTCGCTCCCCGTGGCCACCACTCTGACTGCTTTGCTCCACCGTCCGTCTTCCCGTCTAGCCAAGTGTCCCACCCATCTCCACTTTAATCTTGTTATCCGTTTGCCTACATCTGCGACCTTCGTTTTCCGTCGAATTTTGACATTTTATAATTTGGTCTATTTTCAGATATCAAATGATTATCCATTGGCGGTGAACAGAGTGAAAAGAAGCGAAATACAGCCCCACCGAGACAGGAAAGACAAAACCATTCGGTCGAAAAGATTTTTCTACAGAAACTTCGGTAAAAAACACACGAGATCGACAAAGAGCAACATCGACGGCGTTAATTTAGTATCTAAAAATCCAGTGAAAAAAACTAAAAGATTGAGCTTTAGGAAGCCGACCACTGCACGGAGAAATGGGACATTTACTACGGTCACTAAGACATATGTGAAGAGGAATCTGCAAGACGTGTACTACCATGCTGTGTCAGAAGCTAAGAAGTTCGCCACGATGCAGCAGATGAGAAACGATGTGACTGAAAAGTTGCAAATATCTACTAGGGAACCCATTTTGAGAAACATCGTAACAAAAATCCAACGCTAACAACAAAGGTGACAAAAAAAATAACAAACATAACATAATAACGAGAGCAACATTAAAAAAAAAGCAAGCAAAAAAATAACTATTCACACCGACTGAATTATTTCATTCATTGAATCGATTTAAGAATTTACCACACTCTATTATTCAGAAACTTCATCATTTCGCTAAGTGGCATGTCGATCTGTCAAGTCACTGATCAATTCCCGGATTTACTTGGAGAAATGGGAGCGGTCCATCACACGTCGGCGTCAACGTCACGTCGTACACGGCCTGTTGACGCGTTGACGCTGTATCGGGCGTCGAGTATAGCGTCAATGTGATCAAGGCCTTATCATTATCCTTGAACGTTCTGAACTTTCCCAATAACGATGTTTAGAAACTAATGGCATAGCTGATTTGTTTTATTGTTATTTAGTAAGATTTCTGTTGTACTTTACATTATTTTAGTAACGTTATTATTTGTAGTAGGTTTAAATGAATTACTTAATTAAAATAAAATCTTATTTTCATATATCTGTTGCTTTCTTCAAATCCTTTGGCTGCTACAGTCGAATGTATTTAATTAATATATTTAAAATCTAAAGATTAGTCCAACCATGTCCCTTTACAACTCGGTGTAGAAAAAGTAGTATAAGAATTACAGAATCAGGGAAGAAAAAAAACGGTGATAAATTGTTGTACTTAATTCTTCAACAGAATATCAAAAGTGTATATCGTCATTTTTATTCGTTCAGTGGAAAAGATCCCTAATCTTATGCAAGCAAACGCCTTATTTATTAAGCAGCACTTTGGAGTGAACAGGTGAATACGACTATATAAAACATTTTACCATTTGGGCCCTGTTTCAAACAGAAATACTAAGTTACAAATAAAATAAAAAATTGGACTGCGCCGATAAGCCCAATTTTTGTAGTTTTTATTTTTTCGTCCGTTATGTAACAATACTACACCTCTTCCTCTGTGAGTATATTTCAGTTTTGACATTTTTTCACTTCAATAAATGAATAAATTATTATCTGGATAATATTTCCACTCATTTGCTAGACAATTGTGAGTCAACAATGATTATTAGATATCATAAATACTTTAAAATTTCAAGTACAAAGAGTTCTGCAAAAATCACTGATAAAAATGTTAAGTTTATAATATAATGCACACAGATGAGTAAGGTATTAAAGTTTTCTTAGAATAATTTTAATGCACCCTGTGTTTAAAGTCTACTAAAAGTGTACTTAATGCACCTTGGTGAATCAGTTCAGGTGAATTAAGTTTAAGTAGGGAAAATATAAAATTTAATCTCTTATTAATAACGTTTCTGAATTTAGAAATTTACTGGCTCTTATCTTAACCCATTTGCGCCGTCCGTCCCCATATGAGGACGCCTCTTTAAGTACCCTCAATTGAAAAATATTAATAGCTATTCTTGTTTCTAAGGTGAATACGTTAAGATAAATAGTGCTTCTTTGGTAATAAAATACAGTAATACCTATCTGAATAACATTATAGTGGTTTATATCGTTTTATATTTGGTTAGATTCTGGCGAAGTGGTTCCCAAAAGTAAGTATTCTTTATTTTCTATATTTAACCATATATTTGCTTAGTGTATGTGATAGATTATTAGAATATACCCCGCTTTACGATATATGCCCACGTAGGCAAACAAAACTTTGTTTTCGTACTTAGAATTGAACAAATTATAGGGGTGTCCCCAATTGGGGCTAGTGGGCATATTAGTGGTAATTTTCTCCTTATTTCGTCCGTAGGTAAATAATAAATAAATAATGGCGCAACGTGCATTTGACCATCGCAACGAATATCGCGGACTCCAGGAGGCAGTTGAGGCTATTCTGTGTGAGGAAGATTCTGATGCGGAGATTGAGTTAGTAACACTTCCTCCTGATCCGAGTGCTCTCACGGATGAGGAAGAAGGCGATGATGATAATATCCAGGGTAATAACATTCCGCAAGATGTGCCAGGAAGGGTCAAAGTTTCCTCTAAGACCTATGGGAGTCAGCGTTCGGTTAAATGAAAGGTACCAATACAATCTAGAGGAGCCAACCTGCCGGACTGTCGCGTACTCGCGGTGCGCGACGATGGTAGCCATAAAAGTGTATAATAGGCTTCCTGACGAAATAAAATCACTTCCTACACCTAGTCTTATTAATAAACTCAGACAGATACTTATAAAAATTTGCCCCTATGACCTAAATGAATTCTTTAAACATAAATTTTAATATTATTTATCTGTATTGTTATAAATTATGATCCAATGTTGTATTATTATTAATTGTTAATTTATGGACATGTACCAATGACATTTAGTAAAACTAACTTATTTATGGATGTAAATATATCTTAATCATAATATTGCTACGCCCTAAGGGTAAAATTACATTGAAACTACTGTACTTATTTAAGACCTTATGTAACATGTTTTTTATTGCAATAAATATATTGAATTGAATTGAATTGGGTAGAAGTGCTTGTGGACAGAGAAGAAGAACAATGGAGCGACAGCGATGACGAGCCTTTATCTGCGTCCAAAAGACCTAGATCTTCAATCGAAGAGCCCCGCTGGCGTAAATGTGTGCCTACCTACCAACCTATTCCATCCGCTGATGATAATGTATCTTCTCGTCTGCAAAATTTGGTTGATAAGGTTAAAAACCAAAACCCTGTGAATATTTTTGAAATGTTCTTTGATGAGGAGATCATGACAATGATTTCTCAGTATTCGCAAATGTATGCCGCACAAAATAATAAGCATGACTTCCATGTATCTATTGAAGAATTGAAAATATTCTTTGGGATTCTTCTGCTGACTGGCTATCATTCACTGCCCAGAGAACGTTTATATTGGTCTCTGGATGAAGACTGTAAGGTATCCATTTTCGCAAAATCTATGTCAAGGAACAGGTTTCTCGAAATCAAAAAATACCTGCATTTTTGTGACAATACTGCCGCGGCCGAAACATCAGACAAGATGTTCAAAGTACGTTCTCTCGCTGACATCCTCATCAAGAAATTTTTGCAGTGGGGCGTATTCCATCAAGATTTGTCGATAGATGAGTCAATGGTGAAGTATTTTGGGCGTCATCCAGCGAAACAATTTATAAGAGGTAAACCAGTACGATTTGGTTATAAAAATTGGATGGTAACAAGTTCTGATGGATACTTTTATGGTTTTGATATCTACTGTGGCAAATCATCTGCACCTATTTCTTCAGAACCTCTGGGTACGAGGGTGGTGAAGCAGCTTCTTGAAAAACTGGAAACTACTCCTACCGATCACGTCGTATACTTTGACAATTTTTTTACGAGTTACGCTTTGCTACGAGATCTACGCTAATCTGGATATCGGGCGACTGGTACTGTTTGCGAAGGAAGAACTAAGAAGTGTCCATTGGTGCCTGTAAAAGAAATGAAGAAGAAAAACCGAGCTGAATTTGACTACAGATTTGATGCAGTCAATCAAATTTTGTTTGTTCGATGGCTTGACAATAGTGTGTGTACAATGGGCACAAATTTTGATACTGTTTTACCATTAGGAAAAGTGAAGAGATGGAGTGCCACGGAAAGGCAGAAAGTCGATGTCAATATCCCCCACGTATTCCAAAGATATAATCAGGGAATGGGAGGGGTGGACCAAGCAGATCAGTCCATCTCACTTTACCGCACTGCCATCAGAGGCAAGAAGTGGTGGTGGGTTTTATTCACTTATATGCTGGATCTAGCAGTTGCTAATGCATGGCGTGTCCACCTTCTGACCAATGACACAAAGCTAGATCAGCTTCACTTTCGGCGCTATATTGTTCGTCACTATTTGAGACAAACAAACGCGCAAAGTGTACGTCCATCAGCTTCTTTGATGCCAAGTTTGCAGTACGACGGCATTGGACACTATGCTCGAAAACTTGGACATCAGCTGAGATGTGCAGTTTGCCATAAAAAAGCACGTTGGCAGTGTAAGAAATGCTTAAAAACATTGTGCATGGAAAAGGAATGTTTCGAATTTTTCCATACCAAATGAGCCCAGTGGCCCCATTTGAGGACGGCTTTTTTTTTCCAAGAAGGCAATATAAAAGTTTTTGTTTTTTTATGTTTTTCTTATAAATAGGTTAGTATCCATCCAATAATAAAGATAATTTGATAATTCTACTTCTGAGTTTTATTTGGGCGCAAATGGGTTAATTAAAAAACCGGTCAAGTGCGAGTCTAAATCGCGCACGAAGGGTTCCGTACCACCGTTCAATGGAAGCGATGGTGTGGAGTGAATAGTTTGGATTTTACACAGCAAAATATTGTTTACAAAGTTATTGGTGCGGTTACTTTCACACTCCATGTAAGTAACCAGGTGCATCCATAAGTTTGTATGTGGTATTGAAAGAATTGTTGTATGAGAGCCCCCTTAAATATTTCTTTTATCCTGTTTTTTAGTATTTTTTGTTATAGCGGCAACATAAATACATAATCTGTGAAAATTTCAACTCTCTAGCTAGCTAGGTTCTTGAGATACAGCCTGGTGACAGACGGACGGACGGACGGACGGACGGACAGCGGAGTCATAGTAATAGGGTCCCGTTTGGAACCCTTCGGGTACGGAACCCTAAAAAGGGACACCAGAAATGCATGAACGTGCAAACTTATTTGAATTTCGGACATATAGCGCGTCAGAAATATAAGTTTGAAAGTGTCGTTTTATTTCAATTTCATAAATGAATATGAACGAATGAATATGCACAGACATCAAAAATTTGGGCATATGTTGTCACAAGGCCGTATCATCAAGGTATCTTTGTATAAAAAATGCATTCTAAAAAAATACCATTAGCGGTAAAAAAACTAACAAGCTAAAAATGTGTTGAGTACAAGTATTTTATTGAATAAATTATAATGAGTTCTAATGAGAGTGAAATGGACATCGAATGTACTTCGCCAAATTTAAGGGAGGAAGCCTACTTGGCCATTGAAAATTTGTTACCAAAGAAGTCCAGGGAAAGGTATACAAAAGCTTACGTGGCATGTCCAGGAGAATTTATAGAATAGGGATTTTTATAGAATTTTAATTTATTTATTTGCATTTTTTGAGGAAAGCACCGTACAAGCCTCCGTGGAAATGACAATTGCCTGTCTCGTATGATTGAAGTCCTGCAATTGTCGACTTTCCGCGCCACGACAGTAATAAACTATAGTGTAGAGCATACTTAGAAAGGTTAAGCAGTCAATTTCTCAGTAACAGCATTGAAAAACATTATATTCCTACCGGAGCAGAAAACTTCAAAAATACAAAATCAAATTCTTCTTCAACAAGTCTAATGTTACTATGAAAGCGACGAATAAGGCAAATGAAGAATTAGTGAAAATGGCGAGTCAGGGAATATGAACAGTGGGCGCCAACTTGCAATTTCACAAACTTGTATTATTCAGAATCGACCCCGACCTGTGTTTTATTACGTCCAACTGCAGACTCACGTAAATATAAAATGTTAACTTAATCGGTCCCGTTGCTTGCACTCGTATGTTATTGCTTGTATGCACTTTATTGTGGGAGGAGTAATTGCCTTGGGGTTCTCCCAGGTGGCTTGGCAGTGGCACGGCAGAGGTGATAAATGGCGATACGGATGCCGTCTTAATACCATTATGGAGCACTCTATCGTAGAAGTATATACTTTTTTTTATTATACAACTTACTCCCCGTGGCGCAGCTTCGCATATGTTCGTTGGATAGGTAGGTCCCACCTGGGAAACCTAAAAAATAATAATAATAATACCTTGGAAACTATTTACACACATTGATCTAGCCCCAAACTAGGATTCCCTGTATCTTGGGTACTAGAAAACGATACACTTATATAGATAAATATTATGCTTAGATAGATAAACAACCATGACTAGGGTAAAACATCCGTTCCCATCAAAAAAATATTTGCCCCCACCGGGACTCGAACCCGGGACCCTTGGCTTCGTAGGCAGGGTCACTGCCGGCTCGGCCATTCGGGTCGTAAATGATGATGAGATAGGGGTAGGTACCACCTAGGAGACGCATGACGAGCCCCCAGACTGGATGATGCACGTGGCTCTGTCCGCCCCAAAGTCACTGATGATGACTGCAGCAGGGTCCAAGTGTCTGCCGGCGGCACTTGGAGGAAGATAGGCTACCATTTTTCCCAGGTGAGTTTATCATAAAGGTAAGGCTGTGTTCTCGTCCGGACAACCTCAAATAGCAACCTAAAATAATAAAGATTCTGTCTAGCTTTCATACGTAAGCTAAATAGCTTTTAATTTAATTTAATTTTTAATAGCCCTTTAAATAAGGCAAATTATTTAAAGGGGTGACGTGCGTTCGAGGAGGAATCACGAAGCAGAACCTGGCACAATTGTCTCACGTCTACGTGGAAAAATTGTCGCCGTGACAGCGGCCGCCCTTCCGAAGGGCTTTGATGATGGTTGATGTAGAATTGAAACAACTGATTGAAACAACAGTCTGACAACCTGGTGTGACTTCGAGTCGGCACTCATTTATTGACACTAGGGCACGATACAATGGGCTTGGCCGCTGAAAGCTAATCACAGGTGGTGCCGCGTGCATTTGGTTCCTTTATCCAGTTACCACTTTCAACGATCGACTAATTTGTGGACCTTTTTCTGTGATATTTCCACAGATTGGTTTTAGATCTCTTTTAAAAATTGGTTGTTCTTAATAGAAATATTACAATGTTAATTATTATAATTAATAAGCAGGAATAAATAATTACAAACTTATTAACAGCAAGATCTGTGTTGAGTTAGATAAACCCCATACAATTATTTTGTATTAACAGCATTCCCGTTTCAAAGGAACTGGCCGTTTTTAATATTCGAGGAAAATACTAAATTCAAATTTCGAATTGGATGCGCGACCCCGACCTCCGCCGCCGCCATCTTGAATTCTGATAGAAACACAAGGTACTATTTTGTTTTTAGGATTTCCCTGTACGTTTTCAAACTTCTCTCGGTAAGAACCATCCTAATACTACTACTTATATTACACTACATACTACATACTATTGTGAAATCCTTAACACAGTTAACATCAAGCATTTAACGTGAATAAAAAATCACGAACTACCTCAGCTCTCTACCTGAGACTTTAATGTTTGCGAGATTTGCGCTTACCAACAAATTTTTAGATCAATTTATATTTATATAGATATTTACATAGTACACTCACGTAGTATCTCGCCTTTCGCCTGTCCCGTGTGGGGTGGCAAGGCACTGGTTCCCCTGTGGTACTCGACACTCCATTCGACGTGACGGGTTAGTGCATCGCCGCAATATGGACATACCACAGACCAGATATCGAGATAGACGCAGCAAACACGGTCGAATGTATGAGAACCAACCGTGTAACTTTTTCACTACCTACTGTGACGTCACGAGCGCCTTTTAGTGGTGGGTTGACACATGTTAATCGTGAAACAGAGTTAAAGGCGCGCCGCCAAATCGATTCAAAATGAGCGCTGCTGCGGGAATCCCCTACCTACCACGGTACCTACCGCGTTGCCTTTTTGTCAGTAAGCCGGCAGTGTTTCGAGCGGGAGATCGTATCGTAGCATCGCACCCGGATAATTCTAACAAAATAGTTAATCTAATCTTATTTTCGCATACAAACTTCGGACACCCATTTCATTCAGGCAGCGACTGACGAAGGATATCGTGTACGCGGCGTCGCGCAAGACCGCACACAGGGGCCTCAACAATACGCACATCGGCCTGCCCGGGAAATCAGATCGTATACACATTAATGAGCACCTGACTTTGCAAAACAAGAAGCTTTTGAAACTTTGTAAAGTCAAAGCGAAGGAAATGTCGTATATTTATACCTGGACAAAAAACTGTCGTATATATGTGCGGAAAGCCGAAAAAGCCCCATACATACAAATATCCTCAGAAGCGGACTTGAAGAAAATTATAGCCTAAAGTTACTTGCTTATACCTGCACCAATAGGTCTCTCCTTGCCCCCATATATTTACCTAATATTAGTATCTGTTTAATGAATAAATTCTCCGTCATATCATACCAACTACACGCTCACACACAAAAACACAATCACAAACACGCACTATACACATTCATTATGGTTACATCAGAGAGATATCTTAGTACAACATTGAGACTCAACTGTACTGGCGGGCTGAGCCCTCGTAGTCGTTTCGTCCACTTACTTGATTATTACATGACTATTTTTATATGTTCTGACCATTATTATCGGCGAAATTATAAAAGGCAAAAATGATCATCTCAAAATGTTCTACCAGAACGTAAACGGACTACGGACTAAAACGACAACTTTTTATAACAATGTTGCTGCCCTCGATTATGATCTTATTTTTATCACAGAGACCAAGCTTTGCGAGGGCTTTCTTAATGCAGAGTTTGCAGACCCCGACCATTACAATATCTTCCGGCGTGACCGTGACTCGGAGACGGCTGGTGGCGGTATAATGGCACTGTGTGCGCCGGCGCTCGGAGCCCGACCGCGGCCCGAGTGGGAACGAGCCGACCACGAGTGTATCTGGCTAACAGTACCTAGGGCCGCGCTCGGCTCTGAGCGAGACTTGAACATAGCGCTCGTGTACCTACCGCCGGGCGAGGAGCTACCGCTTCGCGTACAATGCTTTATAGAGACGTTAACTGACGTAACTCAGAAGCATTTAGAAGACTACTTTATGGTGATTGGTGATTTTAATTTATCTTGTATAAGATGGGATTCGGGCGCACCTGTCTGTATGAAAAAGGGTACCACCGAGTTTCAAAACTCAGCTATTAACATGACAAACATCATGGATTACCTAGGTTTCAAACAACACAATACATTGAAAAACATCTGCGACAATATTTTAGACTTAGTGTATACAAACTTTTCCATTGACGTACAAAAGGCCACATCCTCGGTTGTCAACGAAGATCGTTTTCATACTTCGCTTGAACTTGGAACTTTTGACCTAAGTATAAAAAACATACCCTGCACCAGGCGCCTTCGATATCAGTATCGTAAGGGTAACTACGAAGCTATAAGTGAACATCTCACTGGATTAGATTGGTCGATTCTGGGTAATGGTTCAGTCGATGATGCGGTCGGTATACTAACAGCAAACATCTAGGAAGCTATTGAGAAATTTGTGCCTAAACTGACTTCCTGCGGTTCCCGTCAGTATCCGTTGTGGTACAGTCGCTCCCTCATAAACATAATTAAGGAGAAGGACAAATGTCACAAAACGTGGAAAAAACACAAAAACCCAGTTGACTATCGCACATTTGCTCTTCTCCGAAGTAGATGTAAGACTGTGCAAGATGAATGTTACCGGGATTATATGAGATTGGCACAGGACGGAATCAAGAGAAACCCAAAGCTCCTATGGTCATATGTGAAGTCTAAAAGGAAGGATGGCATCGGTTATCCTAATAACATGACATATGGCTCTAGGAAGCTAAAGACTGAAAAGGAAACTTGTGACGCTTTCAACTCATTTTTCAGTGGTATGTTTAGGTTACCAGCAAGCTCATATCCACATGCTGAGCTGCCGGAACCTTCATGTCAGCAAATTGCAAGTGGCATTACCGTCTCTGAGCAGTATATCTTGAAACTGTTGCGTAATCTTGATAATAGTAAGGGCCCTGGCAGTGACGGTATTCCACCACTTGTTGTATCTCGATGCGCTGGATGTCTTGCCGCACCTGTGTCTCTAGTTTTTAATAGATCGTTTCACGAGGGTACTTTTCCAGATCTGTGGAAGTACGCGCGCATTGTGGCAGTCCACAAAAAAGGTTCCAAGTTGCCGGTTGAGAACTATAGGCCGATATCCATCTTAAACGTTTTGAGTAAGGTCATGGAACGTGTAGTGCATGAACAAATATACGACAATATCTCACGCAATATCCCTGGTGAGCAGCATGGCTTTGTACGTTCGAAATCTACAACAACCAACCTGGCTTTATTTGTGAATGGGGTTCCAAGAGGTATGGACAACGGAGGTCAGGTATACTGACTTCGAGAAAGCGTTTGATAGAGTGGACCACGTCATACTGATACGCAAGCTAGAAAGACTCGGAATACAGGGGGATCTGCTTCGCTGGACCGAATCATATGTTAATAAAAGAAGTCAGGCAGTTGTGATCGGAGAGAGTAGGTCTGACCGTACCTGCATACCATCCGGCGTACCCCAGGGTTCTATCTTGGGCCCTTTACTTTACGTTGCGTACCTGTATGATATCGGACACTGTTTAAAGCACTCAAATTTCCTCTTGTACGCTGACGACAAAAAAGTCTTCATGAATATTAAATCCTTACAAGACTGCGTCAGATTGCAGGAGGATTTGAATCGCTTGTCAGTCTATTACGATATTAACAGGATAAACGTTAATGCAGCTAAATGCAATGCCATCTCCTTCACCAGGCGTACTAAGCCAATTGTCCACACTTACCTACTTAACAACATCCCAATCCAGAAGGTGGACTCCGTGAGAGATCTGGGTGTCCTGCTGGATTCCAAGCTAACCTTCGAGAATCACATAGCGGCAATCACTAAGAAGGCCTATAGGAACCTTGGATTTATCTTAAGGGTGAGCAAGCCCTTCACGGATGTGAGCTGTGTGCGCATACTATATTATGCCTATGTTCGAAGTGTTCTCGAGTACTGCAGCACTGCCTGGAACCCACAGTATGCAGTGCACGGGGACATGATAGAGCGCATACAGACCAAATTTATTAGGCACCTAAACTTTCGCGGCAATTTTGTGAATGATGACTACACTGCATCGTGTCATCACCACAACCTCCACAGCCTCAGGGACCGGCGTAGTATCTTGGACATGCAGCTCCTTCACAGCGTCTACCACGGCTATGTTGATTGCCCCGAGCTGGTTAACGAGCTGCTACGACTTAGGGCACCTACTACTCGAACCCGACACGCTGTCTCTGCACTGCTACATGTACCCTTTGCCCACTCTAACTACGCGGCCAATTCTCCCAGCTGCCGCCTGCCAAGAACGTACAACACACACTTCGCAGACCTGGACATCTTCCACCTGTCACGCGGCCAGTTCAGGGGGCACTTAATGCTCCAGCTGAAAGACAGCAAACATCAAATCTGCTGAGGTTTTCTCTCTCATTATACAGTTGCGACTATATGTATATATCTGTATCTATCACTCACACATTGACTTAACACATACATACAAACACACTCCTAAACACATTCCCTTCCCATTCCTATTGGACTGTACCCGGTACTTCTAAATTGTTTTATAAATTGTTTAAGTTTACTGCCATTTTATGTTCGGCCTAAAAAATGAAAGCCTTTAATTGGCCTATAACTAGTTTAAGTTCTTTGTTTATATTATTTTTGAATTTGTGCTGTAGGCTTAGTTAAATAAATAAATTCAACCCCTTAGGGGATACATTTTTAAAAATCTTGTCTCAGTGCACCCCCAGACCTCATAAAGAACCTACTTGCGAAATTTGAAATCTCTATACCCAGCGGGTTGGGCTGTGATTTGATATGTCAGTCAGTCAGTCAGTCAGCCAGTCATTCAGTCTTCTTTTATATATTAAGATAAAATGAATACATATCAATCTCATATATATGTACGTTATTCTACTACTAAAATATAGATTGCAATGAAAATGCAACTCAGAATTATCATTCTTCCGTCAACAAAATCGAATCTTCCAGCGATTTTGCAAGAATCGTCGCATTTTACAACACTATCTGATTAAATTAATAGAAAAATGAGCAAATCGACTGTACCATGCAACTGTAAGGTTAACGAAAGTATAGTTTGCTTCACTGTTCATTGAGGGCTACGAAAGAGATATCCATGAATTGTGTAAAGTGGAAGCAGCAGTGGATGAAGTCCATGGGAAATATACGCTATGGTTCAACCTATCTCAGTAAAAACGGGAGACGCTACTCGAAATTAAAAATAATTAATTATTAAATAAATTAGGCGAATTTCAGAAATAAAATTACTTACGTATGAAAGGTAACGCCGTCGTTTTCTTTGGAAACAACATTGCTTGAGTTTTTGCAATTCACAACGGCACAGTAAGGCATTTTTATGTTTATTAGTACACGGCTTACATTCGAACAGCCAGAGAGCGACTGAGCCGGGATGAGCGGAGTCCGCCTATTAAAAACACGCGAAGTAAGTAGACTTTCGCTGTCTATCTCGATATCTGGTCTGTGGGACATACAATAGTAGTTTATGTGACTGCTACAAAATGCCTAATTATGTACAGAAACATACACTAGTTTATCTACACACATATCATAAGCATAATCTTTATTGTGTTCAGGAACCGCATGTTCGACCGGCATTGTGGAGTTGTTTATACTGCTCTGCAGTTGTTTACCTTGTTCAGTAGTACTAACTTCACAGACAAACTAGGGGCGGCACGCAGGCGGGCGTCAGCGTTCGAAATTTGAATGTCATAATTTGACAAATGTTGGTACATTATTGTCATAAAGTATCAATATTCAGATAAGAAATGAGTTTTTACCAAGAAGTTTACCATTATGCTGGTCGTAACGTGTGGTTTTTGGACGCAGTAAAGAGGGTTTATGATATGTGTGTAGATAAACATACATTATTGATTTATCAGCCTTTGATTAACCTATGACTGAGCAAATGGTACACTACCCAAAGGACCGATAATATTCCACCATGTGTGGCATATCTTAAACCAACAATTTACAAGTTTACAAGGCCCCTGGTTTTTCCTCGTGGTCCTACTATATACTACTGGTAGGAGGACATGGACACACATGTCCTCATGCTCCTACTGCAAAGGGTCTTGTGAAGTGACAATTAGGTGCTTCTTTATGTGCTAGTAGGAGATTTTATTTGGCAACAAATATAATTATCACCAAAATTATTTTTTCTGACCCAAAATGGATAAATTATCACCAAAAGTTGCAGAAAATATCAAGGCAAAATACTGCGGTAGCTTAGGTGAAGGGTAAAGGGTGTGAGCGAAGCGAAGCCCCCTTTATCCTTCGTGTTAGGTTGAACATGTAAGAACAACAAAAAATACTTAAAACATAAACTTAAGTCCACACAAAACATAAAAAGAAGTTTGGTGATCATTTATCACAACACAATGTCGTGATCATTTACTGGCAGTCATTTCGAATTTATCGGTGGTAAATTTTCGAATTTTTTTGGTAATCGTTTAAACACAAGCCATTTTATTTTATTTTTTATTTACAGGCACATATGTTGCTTCCGGCCCCACACTAGGATACCCTGTATCGGGAACCAGAACCAGAACCGTATGTTTGTCACACTCATATAAACATTCAAGACCAGGGGTTTTTTACCCATGACCGACGGAACAGAACAGAGGCAATCTATGCGTTTGGGGTTAGAGGTTGTTTGTGTGTATGTATGTCCATTACCATTTACCTGGACCTATTTAGATGCGGTTTTTTACATCAAAAAAGGGCCTATATCTTCAGAGCTGGTTCTTAGATATTCTTTACGGTTGTTGATGACCAGTGGGTGCTGCTGCTTCTCAAAAACTATTTAGCCATTTTCGATACAGTTTTTGCGTTATATAGATGACATTCACCCGGTTTCTGAAAAGAAAATTAGCTGTGACAACTTGTTAAACTCTTGTTAAACACATTTCAGCCAATCACATGCCGCTATTTTGAATAAATGATCGATTAACACTCTTTCGGAAACTGGGGGGTGTCGTGGATATTTTACTATATTGGGTGCTTACCTATGAAATGGGCGAATTTTTCTTACAGATTCAGGAGATCATAATTCGAGTAATTCTTTAGCTATTTCCAGTTTTATTTTATTGTTTTGAAATTAATTTCAATATTTTACATCTACTTATTAAATTTTCTTTTAATTTTCAGTTTGATAACTAAAATGTTATCTTCAAAATCAGTGCCTCCTAAATGTCATCCATTTTCATGATAATATTCGTAATATTTTTTTACAGCTGACAAAAAATTATATAAAATTTTCTGTTATCTAAATGTTGCCCCATTCATACACACAAAGTTTATAAAATTAGGATCTGTCATTCCTAAAAAAAAATACAAAAATGTTTGTACTGAAAATTGAGTTAACTTCAATTTCTCCATACAAAACGCCAATTTCATATCTAAGGACCTAATATTTATTCACTAGTTAGAGCAAGTATTTAGTAAGAGCACGAGAACGAACCCATTCTAACTACGGCGACCTGTAAACACCTCATACATTTTTTACCAATAGTCAAGTGTAATTTGTTAACATTTGTTAACATTGCTACAAGAAATGGGTCGCAGACATGACTGGCACATTTCACAGGGGGGGTGAGGTATGAGGTATAAGGGGTGGGGGGAGAGGGATAGAAATCGTTTTCTTCGCACGTGACCGGAATAAATTGTCGATGTAGTCTTCCATCGTGGATTTACACAACTTTGGTGAGAACAAGAAATACTAGAATTCGCGCAACCGATAACTCAGTTTGATGGGCACTCAAACTCGTGCTGGGAACTGACGGCACCCCAGTACGACATACCAGGAGACACTGCTTAGTAGGACCGATAATGGAGGCGACACAAATAAACTAACTAGAAATGTAGCCCTCTTTAATGTCCTCACCAAGGGGCAGAGGCCTTTACCCGGACACGAGTAAGATTAAGCCATACTCCAACTCGCTGGCTCAGTGCGGGTTGATGGAGGGGTTTTCTGACCTCTACCACGTAGCGATAGAAGCCGGGACCTACAGCTTAACGTGTCATCCGAAACACTGAACGTCCGATAATGTAGGTACATAAGATAAAACCAGTCAAGTGCGAGTAAGACGTCAGACCCGCACACGAAGGGTTCCATGCCATCGTTCACGGAACAACTTCAAAATTTCCAAATTTCCAAATGTCTTTACCTCGGCGCCACGAATAAAGAGCTCTCGGAGAAACTGGCGGGGATTACTGCGCATGTGTACAGTCGCGGCATAATTCCGAAGTGCGTTTTTAGGGTTAGTGTGAAGGAATGAGTGTTCAGGACTTTCTTCACTTCTATTTTTTCTCTGTTTGATATTTTGTTGATTGGGATATTAGCCGATGTAAATAATGGACTTTGTGTCAAATAAACTATAGGTACTCTCTATTGACAACATTTGTTAACGTCAAGGTTGAAACCTATATATAAATAACCCCCTAGCATAGAATACCCCTAGTCACTAGGGCCTAGTGAATATAGATACTTGTAGTAATAGTCCTGCACACTCTTTTCTTCCCGCTGACTAATAATTTGTAACAATTAAACCACAATTAAGTTTTTAACACAAAAAATATTATTCATCTGACAGTAATGATATTTCATCAGACTCTTTTTTGATATAACAGTTCACATCGTAAACCATTTTTCTAGCTTGCCTAGTCAGTACTTTATTTTTCGGCATTTTCGACCGGGGCGAAAGATAACGTTGGGTAATATTGTATGCGACTGTACTCAAGAAGCTTCGAGACGTGCTTTCGGTGCGGGCATCGGGAAGCGACTGATCAACGAATCAGGTGCCGGCGCTGACTACCGCCCCCGTCGCTCCTCACTTCCCCGCGCCAAACACTTGTGAAAAGTGACTACTGCGCATTCAAGGACAAAGCTCTTTAGTCGTTTTACATATACTTAGCAATCGTAATTTTTTGCCACTTCTCTACATTGGACGGACCACTGTGGGAGAAGAAGGGCGTAGAAACTCCCACAGAATTATTTTTAGATCTCTTTTTAAAAATTGCTTATGCTTATATATACAAAGTATAATATTTAGTCATTATCATAATTAATAAGCAGGAATAAATAATTACAAAATTATTAACAGCAAGGTTTGTGTTGAGCCAGATTAACCCCATACAGTCCTGTCATTTAAGTAATCTTGAACATTGTGATATCCCTTTTTCGACAAAGTCGCTTTAACATGGATTTTAAATTGCTCAAATGGCAATTTCAAGATCTCCAGAGGTATCTTGTTGTAGTAGAGAATGCATTGACCATTGAAAGAATTGCTAACCTTCGCGAGTCTAAACCGGGGCGCAAGTAGCCTGTGATTATTTCTTAGGTTAACATTACAGCTATCGCTAACTTTAGGAAATTTTGTAAGTTTCTTGCGTACGTACATTATATTTTCGAAAATAAATTGACTAGTTACAGTTAGTATGTCAATTTCTTTAAAAAGCTGTCTTAAGGAGTCTGTGCGTTTTAAATTATAAATTACAACGTAAAACTAGTCTTTTGTACGAGTATTCCTTTAGTTTTTAATAATCAAATATTAACTACTACACTTCGGCCGTTTTTAGAATGCGACTATGACATTTCCTTAATGCGTATATTTTTCATTGCAGATGTCAAAAATGTATGGGTTTTGAGCTGTCGGGATCACATTCTCTCAGGCTTTAGGTAGCACTACATTCAAGGACGTACATCGAATGCTTGTGCCCGTCGGTGGGGAAATTCATAGGCTACATTTATTTTATTTATGTACGGACGATCTTACCGCGATGGTAAATATCATGAAACCTTCATGTCCTCTTCGCTACGCGATGGGCTAGCCCACAGTTTTGCAACATGGTTTTAATTACTGGCTATACAAGTGACATTTGATTACCTGACCATATTTTGGGGAATAATAGTACCCATACCAATGAACAACTTACCCCAAGAAACGTATGGTCTTAAACGAAATAAATTTTTGGGTCTCCCGTAGTAACTTGTACTCAGCTGATCGGGTCAATGTACTGAGGGACGAAAAATATTTTTCATTGCAACCATATGTCTCTTCGGGAAAGTTGTTCAATAATGATCGGTGCTTTCAATCCCCAAAATATGGTCAGCTAATTAAATGTCACCTTGTATATGTCACCGTAAATTGTCAAAACCGTTAGTATATAAACTAACGTTTTTTTCTCGTTAGACGCTCAACTATCGATATAGTAAACTATCGATAGTAAACTGTAACGTACTGCTTTCTTTTGACGCGTTAGTTGATAAACTAACGGTTAAAACCGTTAAATAGTAAACTGGTTTAAAATTGAATTGCAAACGAAATAACAGGGCAAACACTGTGGTAGCTTAGGTGAAGAGCGCACCGAAGCCCCCGAATAGTCTTCGTGTTAGGTTGACATGTAAGAACAAAAGAAACCTAAATTCGAATCCCTGTCGGTCTGGTTTACTACCTGTCGATAGTTGATCAAGTAACGGTTTTGACTTTCGTACGGTAACATAACATAACATGGTGGGCATAACTGTACATCTACCACCTCGTATGGGAAAAGAGGTGACGCTATGCAATGTTGTATACATCTACTTACTGCGTCGCTTAGATATATTGTGTATGCCTACACCACAGGTGTATAGGGACCAAGCTAAAGGTAGATCCAGACGAGAGGTAAACGTAGGGGTAGGTACAGACGAGACACAGCAAGCACTTTCGCGCCTGAGTGTACCGGAAGGCGAATGTATCAAATTTAAATATACATCGCGATTGTACGTGCTTCCTCATTATGGACGCTACAGGGGGATGCGTTTTGCGTGGATTGATTTTTCGCAAATTTGGCAGACAGCGTCAGATGCATGAGCACGCAAGCTATTTGGCAGACAGCGTCAGATGCATGAGCACGCAAGCTATTTGGCAGACAGCGTCAGATGCATGAGCACGCAAGCTATTTGGCAGACAGCGTCAGATGCATGAGCACGCAAGCTATTTATACAGATCTACATATAACAATAACAATATACTTTTCCGCCTCCTAACCTTAAAATAGCCCCTTCGCAGCTTGATTTTGGGTTCTCAGGCGGAAAAAATCTATTCGTAACTCGTTCGAAAAGGCTCCTTTACGAACCTCGCTACGACCCACGCCTTCGGCTCGTGCCGTATACTTCTCGGTTCGTATATATAAGCCTTTGCGAACTCGTACGAAATGTACTATTATTGCAAAAAAACAGTGAATAGCAAAAAATATAAAGGAAAACACACTTAAAATGGCGAGGTTATCTCTGACAAGAGATTTCTTCCATCAAAACTAGAATGGAGAGGAAAAAAAGAAACTATAGGTAGACCCATGTGCACAACATTAAACATGTTATTAAAATTCAAAATTCAAAAAGAGTTTATTTCCATAAGAAACACATAGGTAACATTTGGAGAATGTCAAATCTTAAACTAACACATGTATAAGGAACAGGGAAATATAGAACTCAATTTGAATTCCGTCACCTCAATGGTTTAGATGCTGGAGGTAAAGAGGCGACTAGAAACCTCCAGCTTTATACGTTATTTTTTACAGAATTGGAGCAAACACCTTCCCAAGCTTTCTTGTCTTCTACATAATCTGATATTTTGTAGTAACATTTTTTACATAAGTGATTTTTAACAACATTTTTAAATTTATTTACAGACAATTCTTGTAACTCAGTCGGTTTTTTGTTGTAAAAGCGAATACATTGCCCTTTAAAAGATACATTAACCTTATGGAGCCTAGTAGTAGGTATAGCTAGTTTATTCCTATTTCTAGTGTTGACATTGTGCCTGTCGCTATTCTTAGGAAATTTATCAATATTTTTGTGGACGTACATTAGGTTTCCATAAATATACTGACACGGCACTGTCATAATGTTAATTTCCTTAAATTTACAACGCAGTGACTCTCTGAGACCCACATTGTAGATTGCACGAACAGCTCTCTTTTGCAGCACAAATATTATGTTAATATCTGCAGCGTTCCCCCACAGCAGTATGCCGTAAGACATAATGCTATGGAAGTAGCTGAAGTAAACTAGTCTAGCTGTTTCCACGTCCGTAAAAAGACGGATTTTTTTAACTGCATAAACTGCGGAACTGAGTTTTTTTGATAGCTTATCTATGTGTGGGCCCCACTGAAGCTTATTATCTAAGGTGATTCCTAGGAATACCGTGCTATCTACAATTTCTAAATTTTCACCTTTAATATTAACATTAAAAAGAAAGAAAGAAGAAGAAAGAATATCAATTTATTCGGACTACGCCATAACACACACAACATAAAATACACGATAGTTATGAGAGGACAAGAAAAAAAGTGAAACATACAATTGAAGGAGAAAGTAATAACAACTAATATCGCAGACAATAATATACACACGCGTCACAAAAGTAAAAGTACATACCACACAGTAACTTATATGTATAGTACATACACAAGACAACAAGAAATAAATAAAAGCAAAATACAATTTTGTGGCGACGAGTAGACAGTAACGTCGTGAAGTGTGTGCCTAGGCGGCGAATAGGTTCCGACTCAGCATGTGCCACAGAACCTGCAAGAGGTCCTGCAACGCTGGTATTCTGTCGGCACCTTATCAAGGAGGAGAAGATAAAGGGTGGGTGTTAATAAACTACTTTTTATTAAAACTGCATATATAATTGATATGAAAATAAATAAACTATTGGAAAAAATTAGGAAAATTTTGTGGATGGATAAGCTAAGTAGGAGATGAATTGACATCAGAAATATAATTATAATTAATAAATAATACATTAAAAAAAACTAATTGCATAAATAGTTGAGAGTATAAGGGATAAGGGATTAGCCGAGACTTGTTTAACATTAGGGAGTATAAACCGAATAAATTTAGTTTTGTTATTGTTCAGTAAAAGATTATTAGCACTAAACCAATTGACTACCTTTGAGATTGCATTATTCACATCGTCAAAGTTCAAACTGCGTCGTTTCATTTTAAACAAAAGTGAAGTGTCATCTGCAAACAGTACAATCTCATGATTATCTCTGACAAGATGTGGCAGGTCATTAATATGAACCAAAAACAGGAATGGCCCGAGTATGGAACCCTGCGGTACACCCATAGTAACAACAGACCCTGGAGATCGTTTTCCATTAATGTCAACTCTCTGTATCCTGTTATTTAGATAAGAAGAGAGAAGATCTAAAAAGTTATCCCTAATTCCATAGTGATGTAATTTCCTGATCAATGTCCCATGGTCAACGCAATCAAAAGCCTTAGACAAATCACAAAATACTCGTAGAGCATCATGCGACTCCTCCCAGGCATCATATATAAGTGATATTAACTCAATACCGGCATCAGTAGTTGATTTGCCTTGTGTAAAACCAAATTGTTTACAGTGGAGCATGTTGTTGGTGTTCAAATGTGTAAGAAGTTGATTTAAAATTACTTTTTCAAATACTTTACTAAATGTAGGCAATACCGATATCGGTCTGAAGTTAGAAGGGTCAGATGTACTACCCGATTAAAACAAAGGTACTATTTTACTGTGTTTCATTAAATCAGGAATCACGCCAGAATCAATAGATGCATTAAATATGATAGCTAAATCAAGTGCAATAAATTTATTAGGGGCTTCACAACATGAACAGAAATATCCCAGAGGTCTGCAGTTTCTTAACATTTATTGATTTAAAGGCTTTAGTAATATCTTTATCATCTACATAATTAAACGAGAATTGATTTTCACATCTAGGTACAATCGACAAAAGTGAATCCTGACCCAAAATGGAGCCTTGTAAAATTAACACCGTGCACTGAGTCAAAAAGTCGCGATTCTACAATTGTAGAATCGCGACTGTTACAAGGTTCCATTGTGGATCAGGATTCACTTTTGTCGATAGTACATAGTCTTTTAGCAAAGATTCAGCGACTACTTTGGAAAAGTCTAAAGACTTTATAGTAGAGATTGGGATGTCAGTAAAAAAAAAACAAACGCTTTAGCTACATCAATATCATTTTTGAAAGTAATATCATTAATTTTTAATTCATATTCATTGTTTTTAATACTGACCTTTCCAGTCTCACTTTTAATTATATCCCAAGTTGATTTAATTTTGTTATCACTTTTTCTTATTTTAGATCTGATATAATTTGATTTTGCAATTTGAAAAACGTTTTCAAAGATTTTTGAGTACTTTTTTACTTTATCCATGAACTCTTCACTATGATTCCATTGTTTTTCACTATATGATTCATATAAATTTTGTCTACTTTTAAGTATACCTACTGTGGCCCACTTACTAAAGTTAAGTTTGTCTGAGACCACAATCGATCTGGTAGTAAATACTGCATTGAACGCATTGCTGAATTTGTAAAAAAAATTACAATATGACTCATTAGGGTTATTATTAGAGTAATTGATAGGTAGTTTGCTATCCCAATTCAATTTAAACCTTTCAAACCGATGTGCAGTCACAGGTATGTATTGTATCTTTCTTGTAGAACTTTTTTTAAGTTGAATTTCTAGTCTAATGTATTGACCTAAATTTTTTTAAGTACAATTTTTTCATTTGGATAAGCAAATATATTGTCTATACAATTTGCTGAGGTTTCAGTTATTCGAGTAGGTTCCATGAAAAGTGGCTTTAAGTTGTGAGAATTAAATAAGTTAGTTAGTCTCGTACTAAGGGAGTAAGTTTCTAATAAATTTACATTGAAGTCTCCACATATCATAAGAGTTTTATTAGATTTTGATACTTTAAATAATATGTCATCCATGACTTTTTCAAAAACATCAAATGAACCTGATGGTGGGCTGTAAACGCTTATTACAATTATGCGCTCCAATTCAACACATGCTACTTCAATGTGGCTTTCAACTGATAAACATACTATATCATTACGATTTTTGAACTTTATGTGTTTATTTAGAAATATTAGAGAGCCTCCACGAACAGCATGTGATCTGCAAAAAGAACTACCAACCTGGTGGTTACTGAAACTGAACATGAGCTCATGGCTTTTTAGCCAATGTTCTGTTAGACATAAAATATCAATATTAAAAGAGTTCATGTACAATTCCAACTCTAATAATTTACTGCTAATACCTTGAATATTTTGATGGACCAGATTAGTAAACTTTGCATTTATTTTACAATATTGAGTTTTTCTGTTTTTATTATGTACTTTATTAATATTATTTGACGGGCTAGAGACTTCCTCTATTGTCGTTGTATCTAATTTAAATGACTTGGAAAAGCTTCCAAGGTTTTGTTTGAAACATCAGTATAATGCTCAATAAAGGCATTATGTGTAGCCAAATTTTTGGCTGTTATATTAAAATAATAGGACAGGGAATTTGCTACTTGTCTTTTATAATAACTAGGAAGGTAATTTAACCTTTAGTCAAATAATATTTATTTCTACTAACAAAATTGTTAGTATCCATTACATGTATATTATTATTGCATGATATAGTATGCAAGGTCATATTCAGCTTATATCTAAGGTTATTTTCTGATTGTGGCAGGCTGTCGCTGTAAGGGAATGTGAACATAACAATTTGTTTTACTTTTAAAGAAGAGAGCTTGTCTAAATATTTAATTAAGTCAGACTTGTTCACATTACCCCTATTACCGAGGCATATGATTAAATAACAGTCATCACTATATGTAGCATTATCTACTTTTTGCATAATATCATGCAGATTACAGTTGGGTAAACAATTATTTATTACCGTATGCTCCATATACATATTTTATAATTGGCCCATATTTTTTCCAAGTTCATCACTGTACATAATTGTTTTTATACCTGGATATGAAGTGCTAACATCCAGAAGGGAAGTAGCTGACGGAGCACAGTCCGGCACACAACAGCAGCTCTCCGATATTTTAGTTTCTAGGCTAACCTGGCTACTGAGAACTGCATCCATAGCTAGATTCAGTTCCCTGGTTTCCGCTCTGGTTTTGTCATAGAGGCTAATGTAGTGCCCCAGGGAGCGCTCTGCCTGGTCAAGTTTGCATCTTAGCTCATGCATGTTGTCCTCATAGCTAATCTGATTATAATTAAGCTGAGCAGTACACAGCTCCAGTTTATCTAAAACCCTTCTTTTATTATGAAGCTTTGTTACAACCTTTTTTTGTTTTTTTCCAGGGCAAACAATGCGGAAGCTCAGGTGAAGACTAGAGGGGGCGAGGGCAGCGAAGCCCCCGAATAGTCTTCTTGTTAGGTTGACATGTAAGAACAAAATCCTGTCGATCTGGTTTACTATCTGTCGATAGTTGATCAACTAACGGTTTTGACTCTTACGGTGATATACAGTCTGTTACCGGCATGTGGGCATTTATTAAAACTGATAATAACATGCTCCTTTAACAATCGTTTGCACGTATTAGTCAATCATAATTATGTTAATTAACTCCACAATTAAACTTTCTAAATTTGCAGCTTAAATGTAGTAGACGTATTGCCTAATAGTCGTAACTCATGTCGTTGAATTACTTGGTACCAGGCACGTCGATAGTGTGACAGTGTGACAGGCACGACAAGTGTTGACAGTAACTTGCGTGCTTTACATTGCGGGCAATTACAATTTTGTTAGAAAGTTAACAAACTCTGAAATTTTATTTATTAATTAAATTAATGTTATGGTTACGTTACAGACACACGTTATTTTAACGTCCTTAATTAAAAGCCCCGATGCTGTTAACACACTGTACATATACAGTGTGACGATGTTGTTTTATATTTCGTGTTAAATTGAACACTTCTAAATATAATTTCAAGGGATTCCCCCCTGTGCTTCTGCCAAATGTATGGAAAAAGGCGTTTGAATATAGTTCAGAATGCCTCCCTTCGTATGCTCGAAGCAGCCTGTATACTGAGTACCGCAGTATCGAAAGTATCCGAGCGAGGTAAGTGCTGTATTTTGTATGAAAATTATAGCATTGCTGCCTACTAGGGATGTAGCGAATGTCGATAGAGTGGTGTCGATACTTTGTGTTTTAAGACACTACGGGATTTTAAAGCGACAGTCCTCAAAAAATTCTTTTTAACAGGGTGTGTCCGAAAGGTGTACTTTTGAGGGCGTTGTTGGAGACAATATTCTGTAAAAATATTTACTATTCATTCGTTATTAGGGGTCCGTTTCTCCCATGTTTTTCTCCATAATTTTCACATCATATGTATTTCTGTCGCCGCAACAGCAACACATGGTGAACGGCACGCAATTTTATAATTTAAAGGGGGACTTGAGACTTGTTTTGTTGCGTTATTTCTTGTACATTGGTAGGGAACCGTTCGTGTGTGAGTCGGACTCGCACTAAGGCTTGATTCTATTCAAATGATATCGGCGATGGGCCAGCCCCGTCACGGGAAGCATTGAATTTCTGGCTAAACATCGGGACTACTGTGAAACGAGAAGGGGGTTTCCTAACAAAGAAGAAAGAATAGCTAAAATAGTTACAAGTTTTATTTATAAGTAGAGATACCGCGGCTAGGGTGTGGGTTTCATGGAACTCAGATGGTTATATTTGAAGGCCTGGAGAGAGAAACTCCCCGAGCAGGTCTTCAGTAGGGAAGCAATGTGTTGGAGGGTTGCTCGTGGCGTCCTACAACAGTACGGACCCAGGTTAAGGAAGAGGTGTGCAGGAAAGTTACCAAGTGCCAGGAAACAGGGATTTGCAGGGGAAAGTTCCAGGTACCGGGAAACACGGGTGTGTAGAGGAACCGTGAAAAGATCAGACCAATCTGAGAAGTTGAGGTGAAAGTGAATACAATGCTCCTTGACGCTTGTAGACCGTCATCGCACGCAGATGCTGCGACGGAAAGCCTCGAGGTTAGCTAGCTATCAAGGGCATTGTAATCGAGACAGAAGTTGTAGGGATAGAAAGACACAGAGATATTTACAGACCGAAACCAGAAATGACTATGAGCTGGACAAGCACGTACCCAAGAGTTGGGGAAAGCAATCAACTACACAAATTTACAGTAGGAATACTATTTATACATTTTTACAGAAGAACTCTTTTTTAAAAAGTAAGTACGTGCTTTCAACCCGGAGCTCAAGAAAATAGTGACGAGTGACGATCCTTGAGTAGACTTGAATTCCGAGCAGAAAAAAACAAATTAACCAGCCAGTCGGCTTGCAAAACAAAGAGTATGCTACACTGTGCCTCAACCATTCCTCCCTTTCTTTTGTGTGAGTGAGAGCTCTTCTCTCAAACGTATCGCTGACAGGTGTCACTCACACAAACTTTTAATTTAGCCTAAAGCCAAAAGCTCTATAACCACTCGTCTGTATTTAGATAAAAAAGGGCCCACGATTTTGAACCTTAATGCTTGGTAATAAAGGTCAAACCTATGAAAATTAATCAATAATCTGTTAATGGCCCCACAGTTGAGTGGATAGGTCTATGTTCGTGTTATTTTGATATCGATTGGCTTTAGTGTGGCGATACAGCATTGCGACCGAAGTCCGGCGTGATTTCGCCTGCAATGCTATATCAATAACTTACGTATGGTTCAATTCAATCTTGTCTCCCAAGCGAGAGGTCCCGGGTTCGAATCCTAGATGGGGAGGTAGAAAAAACCCGCAGGTCTTGGATATCTATATGAGTGTGACGTCGCTGTTGATGGTTCCCACGGTACAGGGTATCCTAGTGTGGGTCCAGAAATAATGTATGTGTCCGTATATAACTTTTTTATGTTATGTTATATTATGTTAAGTCAGCAACATAGAAACTAGTGGCCCTGTGGGCAGTAGACCTAGCTAACAGGGGGGAACTGTGAACCAATTTATAGGTAAGTATTTAAATACTTAATATTAAAGATTCAATCAAAATCAAGAAGTAAAGTAGCCGCACCAATAACTTTGTAAACTACATTTTGCGATTTAAAATACAATCTATTGACTTTTCACGAAAATAGTTAAAGTCTATTTCAATCACTCTCTCTTACTTCGAGGAGTCCAAATTTGGTATGTTTTAAAATATTTCTTGGATTTTTAGAAAACAGGTGACCGAAATGTAGTGGTATAGTATATTTTTAGAACCGGCTCATGAAGCCCTTTAATTTGATACCTCACGCGATAGGATTAAAAAAAAAACTTACAAAAAATTAATGACGTGATTACTCCCCCCCCCCCCCCCCCCCCAGGGGACAATCAAGAAAAGCTCTTGAAAAAAACAAACTTTTAATTCAAGGAACACGTGTGCCAATTTTTGTGAGGATTGCTTGAATACTGTGGCGCCTAGACCGGAACTGACAGACACACGTAGAGACAGAGACAGACGAAAGCAAAATCGGCCTCCTATCTTGTCGAAATGGAGCCCTACGCTCGCTTCGCTCGCTCGGTCAATCAGGCTCCTCTCTAGGATACCCTGTGTCGGTCGTGGGAACAAGAAACAGCGGCGACACACGCATAAACATCCAAGACCTGGGGATTATTTTCTTTATCCCCAGCCGGAGATCGAATGCAGGACCTCTCGCGTAGTAGACAGAGCCATAACCGCAGCGCCACAAAGGTTATCAAAGCATTGCAGGTGAAATCACGCCAAACTTAGGTGGCGTTTTCGGCACGGTGTGACAAAACACTAAAACCTATTTTATTTAAAAGCTACCCCAATGTATCAAGAGTTATCTGGCAAATCTGTATACTTAGCCAAACACACACTGAATATAAGACAACATCGATAAAACAGCATAATTAGTACCCACCCCAACTCTACCCTCTAATCGTCCAGCGTCTCGCCGTCATAACATCGACAATGTACAGCACTAATTGCGGTAATCGCCGCACCGAATTTACGATCGAGTCGATAATGCGTTTCCCATCACTATTATATTATGTTCGGAGTGGTTTTAAGGAGATTTGTTTGCTGTGGGGATTCATTTGGTTTTGCGTGGGTATGTCTTGTGTAATTTTGTATGAGTAATGGCGGACTATTTTTCAGTTTGGATAGTAAGTTTAATGCATCTGCGACTAAATGCACAGACTGTTGGTCAAATTAAATGCCGCTTAAATATTATACTGGCTCTCGGGGGAACAGATGCTCACGTCCGCAGGAAATACTTGCATCCCACAGCCCTGCACTGTCCCCTGGGTAGTGCAAAAAGGCAACAAACCAACACAAAAAAATCAGTTTCTCGAAAGTCCAATCCAAATACAGTAAAATCTATAAAAACTTAGCTAGCTAAATTAGCCAAATTTTTAGACCGCTATTAATCAACTGCCTTATTCATAATAGTAGTTTATGTGACTGCTGCATAATGGAGGGCATTAAAACTCGAGAGTGGGTTTATCATATGTATTATTTAATAATATCACTCATGAGTTTTAATGCCTAATTATGTACATACACTAGTTTATCTACACACATATCATAAGCTCTCTTTGATGTGTTCAGGAACCGCATGTTTGACCGGCATTGTGGTTCTGCAATTGTTTAGCTTGTTCTTTAGTACCAACTTCACGCAGACGGGCGTCGGCGTTCGAAATTTGAATGTCAGTACCAACTTCACAGACAAACTAGGGACGGCACGCGGGTGGGCGTCGGCGTTCGAAATTTAAATGTCATTATATGTAGAAAAACAACACATAATGACCATTATGTGTAGTTTTCCAGATACGAAACGAGTTTTTACCAAGTAGTTTAACATAATGCTGATCGTAACGTGCGGTTTTTGAACGCAGTAAAGAGGGTTTATGATACGTGTGTAGATAAACGTCTAATAAACCTATGTTAACTATAATGCCGTTATAATACGTTAGTCTCTGTCTGTCACTTTGAAAGTTGTGTTTGTGAGAAAAGGACAAAGCACATTTTAGCTATCATAGGTTTGTTAAGTTCTATGAATAAGGAGGTCAGTTTATTTACACTGGCGTACACTCGTCGTTCGCCGCTTGACCGATACGCCCGTGCATCGGTCGCTGTCTCGAATCGTGCGTCCCTCTCGCGCTCACGCGCGCGTCCCTCTCGCTATCGGGACCAATGAGAAGTGTTAAAACATTCCAATCAAAGAAAACCAAGTGCCGGATTACAGTGAGTGAGTGTACCGCTGGAGGTTTGATTTCGCCTGAGGTGGGTTACGTGTACTACACAGTAGGCACACAACACACGCAGGCACACACGCCTCCCTGCACTAGGCAGGGAGGGAGATCGTCCCCTCCTCCGGTGACAGACATTTATTGTTTCCCCCCCACCTGTTAGTGCAGATTAAGATGGAGCAGGAGATTCATGAACTCCGGCTCCGTAACCAGGCGCTGTCCCAAGAGCTCAGCCAGCTCCATGCTGAGAGAGAGTCGTGGACTAACTCCCAAGGTTTGTTCTCGCAACAAACCTTGTTTGAGCGGTCGCCGGCCTCTCCGCCTGAGAGCGAGCTGACTCATAACAATCAAGACCCCATCATCATCCCCCTTGAACAGACCCTACTGACCAGCCGCCCGGTTAATACCCCCAACTCCAATGAAGTCGCAATGGATCAGGTTTACTCTGACCCCAGGAATTCTTTTGATGGTCTCACCGAGGAAGGAGATGCTTCCGCCTCGGATGAAGACAATTTCAACCCCGCTAGGCCACGCAGGAAACGTGCCTCTAAGAGGCCTCCTACTCCAATCATTGGTCCAGAAAACTCCCTCGCCAAGGTCGGTCGTCCGTCCAAGGCCACCCCTACTCCCTCCGCCGTAGCCAAACCCTTGCCAGCGCCCTCTGTAGCTGTCCCGGCTACAGTCCCGGGCACGCGCAAAGCGCTGCCACCCAAGATATGCATAAAAAACAAAGAGATGTGGCTAAAAATTGATGGAGCGCTCAAAGAGCGCAAAATCAACTTTGTTAGGGCCACCAACACCACTCATGGGATCCTAGTCCAATTACAGACCTCAGACGACCACCGGGCTCTGACTAAATTCCTGACCGCCTCTAAAATTGAGTACCACCATTGGACTCTACCGGAGGATAGAAGACTTCGGGTGGTTGTCAGGGGTCTTCCAAAGGAGATTGAGAGCGAGCAGGTCATGGATGACTTGAAGGCGAAGAACATTCCTGTGCACGAAGTGCACAGGATGTACAATGGTCGCTCCAAGCTACCGTACGACCTGGTGCTGGTTGTGGTCGATCTGTCACCACAGGGGAAGCAGATCTTCCAGGTTATGGAGATCTGCCACATTTCAGGGCTTAAAATTGAAAACCCTCATAAAAAAAATAAGCCGCTCCAGTGCTTCAACTGTCAGTTGTTTGGCCACTCGGCCAAGAACTGCCATAGGAAAGGCCGCTGTGTTAAGTGCCTGGAGGACCACGCTCCGGGGGCTTGCACACGCCCAACCGACCCCAAGGAGTCTGACGGCCCACCTGGGTGCGTCAACTGCGGTGTGCTTGGTCACACCGCAGCCTACGGAGGTTGTCCGGCCCGACCTAAGCCTCGCCTATCAGGACGGGCGAAAGCCCATGCCCCAGCCCCAACTAATGTAGGCCAGGCTCATCCTCGCCCGAGCCACAATGCCTGGGCTAAGCCACTTAGTTGGGTTCAGGGTTCAGCGGTCAATCACACCAGCTTCCCTCCTCTTCCCCCTTCTAGGCAGTACTCCTCTACTCCCAATTCATCCGCTGTGGCTAACAAGCCAAGCAAAATTCAAACAGCTCCAGCTGATTTATCAACTAGAGCCATGCCCCTTAACTCAACAAGACCCCCTCCACCACCGATAGAAACTAGGGACTATTTAACAGACCTACTGACCATATTGGACAGAATAGACCCTGATGAAATTGATGAGTTTTTACTCAAAATTGATACTGCAGCACTAAAGCAGGACCCTGCTGCTGCCTTGCGAGCCTGTCAAGCTCACAGATCATTGATTTCGGCGATCAAAGGCGTTCTCAGGAACCGTAATGTCTATTCTCCGTAATGGATACCACACCCGGTAGGATTAAACCTAGTGCATTGAGATTGGCCTTTTTTAACGCTGATGGCTTGAAGAGACAAAGGGACTTAGTATCCGCCTTCCTATCAGACCACCAAATTGACATTCTCCTTGTACAGGAGACTTTCCTTAAACCCCAACACAGAAACCCCAACATTTCTAATTATAAATTGATTAGAAATGATCGCACAAATGGAATTCGTGGGGGCACGGCAATCTATTATCGGAGAAGCCTGCACGTCTCCCCGTGTGACTGTCCACCGCTTCAAAACATAGAAGCCTCAGTTTGCCGAATAGCAATGAGGGGTCATCAAACTATTACTATCGCCTCATGCTACCAAAGACAGGGCTCAACAGACAGTCTTAGGCAACTCAAGGAGGCTGACATCTCCTCCCTTCTTAGTTTGGGTGATTCCGTCATCATTGCGGGTGACCTCAATAGCAAACATGTCGATTGGAACTGTAGAGTGACAAACTCAAACGGTCCTCTCTTAAAGAAAGCCACCGAGAAATTTGCTATTGAACTACTAGCCCCAATGACTCCTACGCACTTTCCTAAGAACAACCCGGACTCGGAAGGTGACATCCTCGATATTATGCTTCTTAAAAACATTCTTCTCCCAATAAGAGGGATAGAAGTATTCCATGAACTGATATCCGACCATCGCCCCGTGATATCTATACTTGGTGATATTGAACCCCGCCCGCCCGCCATAAATTCAACCATAGACTGGACTTTGCTCCACAACACATTTAAGAGAAACTCCCCCTCCGAAGAATTAGAAAGAATCCCACAAGTCATCGATTCTCAATCTGATGTTAACATAGCTATAGAGTCGCTGACTTCGCACATCCAGAAGTCAATTCAAGCCTGTACTAAGCCGGTAAACTCATCTGGTGATAGTAGGTGGAGATTACCTGAGGATATACGCGACCTCATCCGTGAGATGCGCGCTGCCACCAGAGCCTATGATAACTTCCCGAGCACTGACAACAAAATCGCAATGCGTCGTTCCCAGCAATTAGTTAAAACTGCCATCAAAAATCACAAATCCCAGAGATGGGATCAACTTCTGGTAGAGCTCACCCCAGATCATCAGGCTTACTGGAGGTTAGCGCGCACTCTCAAATCGGACGCGGTCGTGGATATCCCAGCCCTCTCCAAACCCGACAAATCACTAGCTTTCGAGGATGCTGACAAGGCTGAGTGTCTGGCTGACAGTTTAGAGGGTCAATGTTCATTGTCAAATGAACCTTTTGACCAATCCCACGTAGACCTGGTGGACTCTGAAGTAGTCAGACGCTCATCACTTCCCCCTCAAGATACTATCGAGCTAGTTAACATCGATGAGGTCAATCTTATTATCAAGGAGCTTCACTCCAATAAAGCCCCTGGCTCTGACGGAATTGCAAACCGGGTTCTTAAGAACCTCTCCTACCCCCTTCTAGTCCTATTGGTGACCATTCTGAATTCCGCCATTGCCACCTGTATGTTCCCGGATGCATGGAAGGAAGCTGATGTGATAGGAATTCATAAACCGGGTAAAGATAGATCGATACCAACCAGTTACCGCCCTATCAGTCTCCTTAAATCCTTTGGCAAGATCTATGAGAGGGTGTTAAACAGACGACTGAAGGCAATAGCCTTCGGTAGAGGCCTCGTTCCAGACGAGCAGTTTGGTTTTAGAAACGGTCATTCCTGTGTCCACCAGGTACACAGGATCACCGAATTTATTTTGGACGGTTTCAATCAAAAGAAGCCGAAAGGAACGGGTGCCTTATTTTTCGATGTGGCTAAAGCGTTTGACAAGGTTTGGCACAACGGCCTGATTTACAAGCTGTACAACTTGAATTTCCCTGACAGACTGGTTCTTATTATCAGAGACTTTCTCTCTAATAGGAACTTTAGGTATAGAGTGGAAGGCACTCACTCTAGACCTCATCCAATTAAGGCGGGAGTCCCACAAGGCTCTGTGCTCTCGCCTCTCCTATTCTCACTCTTCACTAGTGACATCCCCAAACATCACAACGTACAGCTTGCCCTCTTCGCCGATGACACAGCTCTCTATTACTCTGGTAGGAATAGAGAAATAGTCATTAAAAGGCTCCAAATAGCCGCCACTCTCTTGGGCGATTGGTTCAAGAAGTGGCGGTTTGAACTCAACCCAGAAAAAAGCCAGGCTATATTCTTCTCCCGCTTCACACCACTCAGTGAGTGGTCTCGTTTACCACAAATCTCCCTGTTTGGTCGGGCTATTCCATGGACTCGCCAAGTGAAATACCTTGGAGTGACACTGGATAGCCGTCTCACCTTCGGACCGCACATAAGAATTGTGAGGAATAAAGCCAAATTCGTTTTAAGCCGGCTTAACCCGCTTATTCAATCCAAGAGCAAACTCTCCTTACGCAATAAGCTAAGATTGTACTTAGCTTGCGTCCGTCCTATTTTTACATATGCTAGTGTGGTGTTTGCGCACGTGGCCAAAACCCACCTAGATACTCTCCAAACCCTCCAAAATAAATTTCTCCGTCGAGCCACGGGTGCCCCGTGGTTTGTGCGAAATTATGATCTCCACAAAGACCTGAAAGTGCCTACCATCCGCGACTTCATTAAGAAAGCTTCTACTCGATACTTCGATAGAGCTCAACATCACTCTAACCCCCTTATTCGTTTCGCGGCTGACTACGCTGCAAACCCCGAGGCAACCCAACCGAGAAGACGCCCCCGTAACATCCTTTTAGACCCGGAAGACGCCATTACGGCGCAATTAAATTTACTGTTACCCCCGGACACAGACAACCCCGACCCGACTCTTCCCACCCGCCCCTTATACATCCACCGCCCGCGCACGCGCAGGCGGAGGCGGCTAACAAGAACACCCGCACCAGACACTGCACAAGCCGAAAGCACCCCACATGACGCCGTACACTCTACGCCGGCACAAGTCACACTTAGACGCAGCGACACACCTTAGTTGTGCCCGGCTACGTTAAATCACACCACTCACCACAACCCTCCCAGGTTGGGCCTCTCCCCCGGTAGGGCACGCACGCACGTGAAACAGAACAATTGTGGCGGGGACTATCTGTTCCGCCCCCCAAGGCAAAGTTTTCAAAGACAAAAGTCTAAAACAAAAAAATCAAGTCCAAAAAAAAAAAAAAAAAAAAAAAAAAAAAAAAAAAAAAAAAAAAAAAAAAAAAAAAAAAAAACACTGGCGTACATCTAAGCCAAATTGGCACTAATAACTATAACGTTTTAACTTTTAAACATCCCCAATACAATGAAAGGCTACAATTTTCTGACTTGTTCCCTTGTCAAGCTGATAACTTTTGAACTGCTTAACTGATTCTTATAAAACATAGCTAAGAACTATTGCAAGAAAGCCTACCAACGTTTACAGAAAACTGCATCAAAATCCGTTCACCCGTTTGAGCGCTAGAGTGACACAGACAGACAGACACTTCAAATTTACAACACGTTTTTCCTTCGTAAATTAGTGAATCCCTTCGCGAGAAAACCTTAACATCTCCATAGCTGAATTCCCACACGGGGTGGCAGAGGCAAAGTCGAGTCGATGTTTCTTCATTTTGCGTAACAGGGGACTAGCCCATTGCAGCATCTATGGAGATATGAGTCTCTTCCTTCACGATGTTTTCTTTTCAATCACTGTTAGAACGTCCTTCTAATGAACTTAGGATAAATTACTACTGCATGAAAAAGATAGCATATTGCTTGACAGGTGTCAGTCTTGGCCTGGTAGTGAGGGGATATTGATTAAAAACATCGATAAATCAAATGAATCGATTGAATCGATATTGTTATGTGTTGTTTGTTAGGTTAAACATGTAAGAACAACTAAAAGTACTTAGTTTTAAGTATTTTTTGTTATTCTTACATGTTCAACCTAACACGAAGGATAAAGGCGGCTTCGCTTCGCTCACCCCCTATATCCTTCACCTACAACGCTTTACGCTTTTACATTACCGGCTGCTCATTGGGTATTATATATATCATACCAAGGCAAAGTATAAATTTAATCGCACATCAAAAATACTGATTTGCACAGCAAAAAAGGATCAGCAAACACACTTTTTATGTTTTAAATATTTGTACTCAAGTTTATGTTTTAAGTATTTTTTTGTTGTTCTTGCATGTTCAAACTAACACGAAGGATAAAGTACCCTTCACCTAAGCTACCGCAGCATTTTTCCCTGATATTTGCTGTGCAGTTTAATATTTATCTAAAATAAATAATATTTCATACATTACCTGCATGTTTTAGGCATTATAGGATTAGGCATATAGCATTGAGTTTAAATGTTTATATGAAAAGTCCAGAGCAGTTTAAACTCAAAGTATTGGATTTCATACTAGGCGTTTCTAATTATCTGGCCACCACTGTATATATTGCCTAGGGATTACATAAATACCGGATTATACAGATTGCTGGTAACAGATACGCTCTTCAAATATTTGTTAACTTGGATAGTTTTTGTCATTATTTTTTCCATTTCCATTCTTTACGATTGTTTTGGTAACATCGCTAGTGTTTTAAAAATGGATTTTATGAAGTTTCAGGATAACTGTCATACCACTTCCAACAATTTATGAACTAAGTAAAATGTCATTGATTTATTTACTGGGATTCATACACACAGTTTCTGCGGGACAGGTGCGCTAATAACCAGAGAAAAGTAAAAAACTTAAAAAAAAAACGACTTCTTCCTGGAGAGTCAGGGGTCATGATGCGAATGAAGTCTATGTGCATGAAAAGTCCTTACCAAAACTTTTGCTGTACGGAACCACAAACTAAAAGTCATCTGTGTATATATTTTTGGTATTTGATGATTTTTTCAAAAAGCGCTTAATCGATTTTGATAAAATTAATATGGGACCACTTTTGAGTATGACCTGCCAATCAAAACGAGAATCATCAAAATCGGTTCATAATTGACGGAATAATCACGTAACATACAAAAAAACAGACGAATTGCGAACCTCCTCCTTTTTGGAGTCGGTTTAAAAGTAAAATCGATGTTTTTCATTTTCAAGAAAGTTATCTAATAAATTACAATGCCCTGGCCTATAATAAAACTAAATAAAATAAAATCTAACTTCCAGAGAGGTCCCATGTGCTAATTCGAAGGATGCTGCAAAACGTTCAGATAAAATCTGATATTTTCGAGGAAAACTTTGGTAATGAACATTTCATTATGATTATGGGAGGCATGTGCGTAAAAGTAGGTCGAATTATTAAATAAAAGTATTCATCTACTCTCAAATCTTACAATTTGAATAACAAACTTCAAAAAGAATTGATATGTCAATATCAATTCTTTTTAACAAACGCAATACCGACACCTTATAACAAACGCAATACCGAAATTATAAAACAGAATTATAGGCCTATACATACCTACATAGCTGACTCTTGTAACTAGGTCGTCAGATGCAAATCTAGAGCAACCTTGATATCTGTTACATCGGCAAATTCATTAGTATTTATATATAGATATACTTGGATGAATTGGACATACACTAGTTTATCTACACACTTACCATAGGCTCTCTTTGATGTGTTCAGGAACCGCATGTTTGACAGGCATTGTGGCAATGATAATTGCTCTGCAGTTGTTTAGCTTGTTCAGTAGTACCAACTTCACAGACAAACTAGCGGCGGCACGCGGGCGGGCGTCGGCGTTCGAAATTAGAATGTCATAATTTGACAAAATTTGGTACATTGTGGTCATAATGTATCAATATTCAGATAATAAATGAATTTATACCAAGAAGTTTATCATTATGCTGGTCGTAACGTGTGGTTTTCAGACGCAGTAAAGAGCGTTTATGATACGTGTGTCGATAAATTATAATAGAGAGTCATTAAAGGTCCGCATCTGGCTTCACTGCTCTCTTCTCTATACCTAGCCTTGGGTACAGGAGAGAGCCCCCATCCTCTTCAGAATCTTTTTTTTCTCAAGCAAAATAATGTTATTCATTTTTTTCATTGCGAAACAGTTTTACTTGTCTGTGGCAGCGCCCACTTTAGCGCATGCGCGGCAATTTGCTGAGTTTTGGCGCCATTCATACGTTTTTTTGTACTGAACTTCGTGGAAATATTGTTAGCAGCTCCCTTTTCTTTCCTATGTGGAAATAATTAACGCTGTCACTTTCGTTTACATTCAAAGTCCTTATCACCTTAAAGCGCTATCAAGGCCTCGAACTTTCGTCTCAACCTTTATTCCAGCTTGTCCACGAAGGCTGCATTACTGACCACGCTGTGCTGTCAAGGCCTGGAGTTGCACCAGATTGCGCTTTCGGCCACCAACAGGTGCTGCCAGCAACGCAGGCATTATGGACCGCGGTAATTGTGTTACCGGTAAAAGAGGGCTAATTAAAATCAAAATCAAAATCAAAAATCATTTATTTCCATAGGATGTTGTTACATCACTTAGATCCGTCATTACATTTTTTTGGGTGAGTTCACTAACCCAATGGCGGAATCTGTGGAGAAGAGCTCACCGAAGAAACTCCACAGTCGTCGCATCTTTTGCGTTTCCTTTTTTAAATAAAATATTGTCAAATTACAAAATGAATGCTAATTATATATCGAAACAGCCTGTTACTCAAACAATCTATTCCCATGGACATCTGTCCTCTAAGTAATCAGATATCCTGTAGTAACCTTTTTTATACAATTTCTGTTTTATTATTATTTTAAACTTGTCTAAAGGTAAGTTTTTAATATCAGTAGGGACCTTATTGTAATAGCGTATACAATTGCCTTTAAAAGAATTACTAATTTTATGTAGTCGGCTTACATAAGCAACCAACTTGTCTTTATTTCTAGTATTAAAATTGTCTATATCACTGTACTTCTGAAAATTAGTTATATTTCTTTTTACATACACAAGATTGTCATAGATATATTGAGACACAAATGTCAGAATATTGATTTCTTTAAACTTTTCCCTCAGTGACACTCTAGGCCCTAATCTATAAATTGCACGAACAGCCCGTTTCTGCAGAATAAATATACTATTAGCATTCGCAGCGTGACCCCACAATAAAATACCATAGGTCATTAGACTATGAAAGTAACTAAAGTAGACTAGTCTAGCGGTGTCTACGTCGGTAAGAGCTCTAATTTTTTTAACTGCGAACGCTGCCGAACTCAGTCTGTTCGACAATTTATTTATATGAGGATCCCATTGTAGTTTGGCGTCTAAAGTAATGCCCAAATTGGAACTAATACAAAATGCACAGATTTGGCTGCATTTTCTATTAATTCCAATTAGCCCCTCAATTCCAATTAGCCCCCTTTTACTATACTATTTGACGACCTCTGTGGCGCAGCGGTTGTGGCTCTGCCTACCATGCGGGAGGTCCCGGGCTCGATCCCCGGCTGGGGGTAAAGAAAAAAAAACCCCAGGTCTTGTATGTTTATATGTGTGTGATGTCGCTTTTTCTGGTTCCCACTACACAGGGCATCTTAGTGTGGGGTTTCCAAATTCCAAATTCCAAATGTCTTCATTACTGTAGATATTTACATATACTTCGCAATCGTCATTTTTTGCCACTTCTCTACATTGGACCACTGTGGGAGAGGAGGGCGTAGAAACTCCCACAGATTGATTTTTTAATCTCTTTTAAAAATTGCTTGTGCTTAACATATACAAATTGTATAATATCATTATATCATAATTAATAAGTAGGAATAAATAATTACAAAACTATTAACAGCAATGTCTGTGTTGAGCCAGATTAACCCCATACAGTCCCGTCAATTAAGTAATCTCGAACATTGTAATATCCCTTTTTCGACTAAGTCGCTTTAACATGGTTTTTAAATTGCTCAAATGGCAATTTAAAGATCTCCAGAGGTATCTTGTTGTAGTAGAGAATGCACTGACCCTTGAAAGAATTGCTAACCTTCGCGAGTCTAAACCGGGGCGCAACTAGTCTGTGATTATTTCTTAGGTTAACATTACAGCTATCGCTAAGTTTGGCAAATGTTGTAAGGTTCTTGCGTACATACATTATGTTTTCGAAAATCAATTGACTAGCTACTGTTAGTATGTCAATTTCTTTAAAAAGCTCTCTTAAGGAGTCTGTGCGTTTTAAATTATAAATTGCTCAAATAGCTCTTTTCTGTAAAATAAAAATAGTTTGAATATCCGCTGCTTTCTCCCACAACAAGATACCATAGGACATGACACTATGAAAGTAACTGAAATATACTAGCCTAGATGTAGCCACATCCGTGTTTTGTCTGATCAGAAGGGTCAGAAGCAATGTATGTGCCTGTATGTAAATGTTTATGTACATAAATATCAATATATTTTGAGCCCTAAAGCAAGAAACTATATTTTCACCGGGACTCAAGGTGTACATTGGCTTGATAAATGATGCAAATTAAACACAGTCTCTCTCAAAATCATAAGGGTTGTTGAAATACCAACTTGATCATAGTTCATCGAGCGACCGAAGCGTCTCCGTTTCAGGAATGGGTAAAAAAGCTTTCGTATGGATGTGTGTCGGGTTGTTCTCCTCTACGCGTTATTTTTTGTGAGCAAGTTCGATGATTAAAAAATTTTTTTTTGTTGATTCAGTTTTTGTAAATTTTACAAAATAGCGGAGATAAGAGGTTGAATTTTTGATAAATAAGATGTTCGTAAAAATGACTTAGGCACTTGAATTTTACTGAAAAGTCAATAGGTTGTATTTTAGGTAGCAAAATGTAGTTTACAAAGTTATTAGTGCGGCTTTTTTCATACTCCATCTACGTAGCCAGGTTCATTCATAAGTTTGTATGTGGTATTGAGAGAAAATGCAGCGGGAAAATTTATTGTTCATAATAACAATTCCACTTGTGCAACCGATAAACTTCAAGGGGTCGGGGGTGTGAGGGGGTGGAAAATAATTAAAAAAAAAACCGGTCAAGTGCGAGTCTAAATCGCGCACGAAGAGTTCCGTACCACCGTTCAATGGAAGCGATGGTGTGGAGTGAATAGTTTGGATTTTACACAGCAAAATATTGTTTACAAAGTTATTGGTGCGGTTACTTTCACACTCCATGTACGTAACCAGGTGCATCCATAAGTTTGTATGTGGTATTGTTGTATGGGAGCCCCCTTAAATATTTCTTTTATCCTGTTTTTTAGTATTTGTTGTTATAGCGGCAACAGAAATACATAATCTGTGAAAATTTCAACTCTCTTGAGATACAGCCTGGTGACAGACGGACGGACGGACGGACGGACGGACAGCGGAGTCTTAGTAATAGGGTCCCGTTTGGACCCTTCGGGTACGGAACCCTAAAAACGCAAATTTCCTGTATCTGAAAATGTGTAAACATGGCAATCTGCAGAGCTGGGAATCTCTAATCTGTGTGTCTCAGTGGTCTGTGGTGTACAAGCATGCACAGATCCACAAACTCATCTGGCCTGGTGGCGATGGCGTAAGCTAATTTCATGGTAAGCCATTAACGCTAGCGATGACGCCGTCACCAGGTCAGGATAAGGGTATGGCTCTAATTGGGCGAGCGAGCGAAGCGAGCGAAGGGCTACATTTCGACAAGATAGGAGGCCGATTTTGCTTTCGTCTGTCTCTGCCTGGTGTCTGTCAGTTCCGGTCTAGGAGCCACAGTTTTCAAGCGATCCTTACAAAACTTGGCACACGTGTTCTTTGAATTGAAAGATATTTTTTTTCAAGAGCTGTCCTCGATTTTCCCCTTGGGGGAGGAGTTATGACGTCATTAATGTTTTGGATGGGATTTTTTTATTTATTTTTCTGAAACTTATCCTGTGGCGTATCAAATTAAAGGGCTTCATGAGCCCATTCTAAAAATATACTACACCAAAACCTTTCGGTCGCATGTTTTCTAAAAATTCAAGAAATCTTTTCAAAACATACCAAGTTTGGACTCCTCGAAGTAGGAGACGGATTAGTAAAGAGGATCTATACAGACCATGAGAGTGAGTGAAATAGACTATAACTATTTTCATGAAAGTCAATAGGTAGATTGTATTTTAAATCGCAAAATGTAGTTTACAAGGTAATTAATTGCACTGTGTAGTCTAACTTTCATTATATTTATTTATAATTTTGACAATAATAATTTACTGTTATACAACTATTATATTGGAAATAATTGCTTTTGCATCATATTAATCTCACTGTTATTCCTGTTTTTATTTATTATTTTAACAATAATAATTTGCTATTGCGCCATTTTGATATTGTAATCTTAAATTCTACATAATTTTGTATTTGTTCTTAGATGGGTATATTCAATGACCTGAAATAAATAAATTATTAAATTGGTGCGGCTACTTTACTACTTGATTTTGATTGAAACTAAAATACCTTTTAATTTATTTCACAGTCCCCCCTGTTAGCGAGGTCTACTGCCCACAGGGCCACCAGTAATAATGATTGTAGCTTGTGCAGCCAATCTCCCTTGTGAAGAACCTCGCGCATTGCGGGCATGTGAGCACACCATTAATATAATTATACTGAGTTAGCGCAGCTGGTCGCGCTTTTAACTCATCGCGCTTGGTGTCGAGCTCATCGCGCCGGTGGATTGCAAAGACACGGACTTTGGTTTTAACCCTCCACTCGGGTCTGAGGGCGGCTTGCTTCTCCCGCTGGGAAGACTCTATGCCGCACCTCTTCATGTGCCGCTTCAGCACATCTTTGTACCTGAGGAGTTGTCCGCCATGCTTGCGTTTGCCCTCCTCAAGTTCTGAGTATAACATGAGCTTTGCGACCCTCTGTGGCTCTATAACTTTGTTTGTTCATTAAATCCAACTAATATAATAAATATGAAAGTAGCGATGTTTGTATGTTTGGATGTAAGTGTGTATGTGCCTCAATCACGCTCAAACGGCTCAACGGATTTGAGTGAACTTCAGCACAGAGATAGTTTATGAGCTAGAATATCATATAGAATACTTTTAATCCGACTGCACCAGAAGGAGGGTGACGTTATCGCGGTAAACCATAATTCCTGGGAACGCGCAGATGACGTTGCGGACATAAGCTAATACCTAATAAAAAATAATACTTTGGACAATAATACCTTGGACACTATTTACACACTTTGATCTAGCCCCAAACTAGGATTCCCTGTATCTTGGGCACTAGATAACGATACACACACTTATATAGATAAATATTATACTTAGATAGATAAACAACCATGACTGGGTACAAACTTCCGTTTTCATCAAACAAATATTTGCCCCCACCGGGACTTGAACCCGGTACCCTAGGCTTCGTAGGCAGGGTCACTGCCGACTCAGCCATTCGGGTCGTCAAAAAAGGTTATTATTTAATCACACATCAAAAATACAGATTTTCACATCAAAAATGATCAGCAAAACACTTTTTATGTTTTAAGTATTTTTGTTGTTCTTGCATATTCAACCTAATACGAAGGATAAAGGGGGCTTCGCTTCACTCACTTTACCCTTTTTACCCGTTACACTTCACCTAAGCTGCCGCATTATTTTACCCTGATATTTGCTGTGAAAATCAGTATATTTGCTGTGCAAATCAGTATTATTGATGTGCAGTTTAATATTTCCCATAAACAAATAGAGTCTAAAAGATCACGAAAAACAGAAAACTGCCTCAGACGCCATTTAAGCTATTACACAAAAATTTACGAGCGAGTTGCAAAGGGAACACGATAGGTTAAATATTTTATTTCAGTTCTGCAATAGACTTTTATTGGTTGGGGTGACCCGTAGGCTGAATGGGGTACATTCGATAGATGGATTGAAGGTGAATGTGGTTTGCCTTGTTTCTGGTGTTGTTTTACATAGTTAATTGATCAACAGGTTGTAACAGAAAGGTGTTGTCTTGTTTTAAGTGGCATAATTCCGAACAACTGTTACTACTGGCGGCTCTTTTTAGGGTTCCGTACCCGAAGGGTTCCAAACGGGACCCTATTACTAAGACTCCGCTGTCCGTCCGTCCGTCCGTCCGTCCGTCTGTCACCAGGCTGTATCTCAAGAGAGTTGAAATTTTCACAGATTATGTATTTATGTTGCCGCTATAACAACAAATACTAAAAATATTTAAGGGGGCTCCCATACAACAATTCTTTCAATACCACATACAAACTTAAGGATGCACCTGGTTACGTACATGGAGTGTGAAAGTAACCGCACCAATAACATTGTAAACAATATTTTGCTGCGTAAAATCCAAACAATTCACTCCATACCATCGCTTCCATTGAACGGTGGTACGGAACCCTTCGTGCGCGATTTAGACTCGCACTTGACCGGTTTTTTTTCAACGACACACCCGCGACCCCTTGACATTTGTCGGATGAACAAGTGTTTATAAAAACCAATTAAACAATCAACACAATTGTACCTTTTTTTTGGTGTGAGGGGAATAATAAAACGGGTCAAGGGCGAGGAGGACATCGAACCCGCACATGAAGGGTTCCGTACCATTGTACACGGAAAAACGTGAAACGACAGTCTTTTGTTCGAGTACATATACCTACTTAATTTTTAATAATAAAATATTAAATGCTAGAGTCTGGCAAACGAAAGCGTGACCTGGAGTTTTCTTAAAAGTTTCAATATGGCAACAATATTATGCTGTCAAAGGCACGTCAAACGACAAAGTGATAGATAGTCACACTCCGTTCCGTTATTCTAAACCTCTGTCTCTCTTTCTAGCTGTAACGCTTCCGTACAGCAGAAAGAGAGGCAAAGATCTTTTGAATAATAATAATAATAATAATAATACCTTGGACACTATTTACACACATTGATCTAGCCCCAAACTAGGATTCCCTGTATATTGGGTACTAGACAACGATACACATACTTATATAGATAAATACTATACTAAGATAGATAAACAATCATGACTAGGGTACAAACATCCGTTCTCATCAAACAAATATTTGCCCCCACTGGGACTCGAACCCGGGACCCTTGGCTTCGAAGGCAGGGTCACTGCCGACTCGGCCATTCGGGTCGTCGAACGAACGACGTCAAATAACTGAACGGAGTGTAGTGATTTATGTTAGTGATACCACATAGATGTTTTATGAATTCTACCACGTTTTCTCAGGTCACGCTTTCGTTTGCCAGACTCTAGTTAGGACTACATTCAAGGCCGTACATCGAAACATGGAAAAATAGTTTTGTGTATGTAGTATGAAGTATTAAACTATGTACTCAGGTTAAAGAAACTCTTTGCTCATTGAAAACGGAAGTGGATAGAAATTGAGTAACTTATTTACAGAAATCAAATCGAATATGATAAGAAACTTAATATTATTTATTATAGTTCAAATGTGCAATTATTTATCATACATATATCATGGCAAATAACCAAGCGGAAAACTCAATACCTGCAATTATTAATCTTTTCCGATAAGATAGGGAGAGTCCATTTTCACCGATAAACAAATAAAACAAAATGGCTGAGAAAATAGCCATATCAACAATTTCTTCTACAGGTACTTCTTATTGCTGCTGTTGCAACAGAAATGCACATGCTGTGAAAATTTCAGCTCTTTTATTTCGGTTGATCCGATAGAGCCCGGTGACGGACGGACGGACAGACGGACAGCCGAATCCTAGTAATAGGGTCCCGTTTGGCACCCTTCGGGTACGGAACCCTAAAAATGGTATTACCCATGCCCGGGAGTCAGACCTCCCTGCTATGTCCGGGTCCCTACACATTGAGCGGGCATCAGTTCGTGTGGTATACGGACTAAAAAATAACCCCAGTGTTTGTGTGTGTACAGTTATCGATAATAGATTTAACTGTGAGCCATGGAACAACCCAACTGCATTTTCTTTCAATAACACATACAAACTTATGAATGCACCTTTTTACGTACATGGAGTATCAAGAAAGCCGCACCAATTACTTTGTTCACTATATTTTTGTGATCTTGTGATCCTACCTATTGACTTTTCAGTAAAATGATGTCACTGTCACGGTATCCACAGCAATTTTTTTTTTATTTCAAATGGAGCCGTATGGGCTGTACTGTTTGTTTTTTTTATTTTCAACCCCAAATCCCGCCAGACATAAATACTTATGAACATAGAAAACATCCAAGACTAAGAAACAAATATTCATGCTTATCACACAAGTATTAGCCTTTACCGGGAATCGAATCCAGGACCGTCAGCTTCGTAGGCAAGGTCACACAAGGAAAATAAAGAAATCTTTGAAAGACCGATCCTGCAAGCTTCTATTGGAAATGGAATTGACGATAAAATCAAAAATCAAAATCAAAATCAAAAATCATTTATTTCCATAGGATGTTGTTACATCACTTAGATCCGTCATTACATTTTTTTGGGTGAGTTCACTAACACAATGGCGGAATCTGTGGAGAAGAGCTCACCGAAGAAACTCCACAGTCGTCGCATCTTTTGCGTTTCCTTTTTTAAATAAAATATTGTCAAATTACAAAATGAATGCTAATTATATATCGAACAGCCTGTTACTCAAACAATCTATTCCCATGGACATCTGTCCTCTAAGTAATCAGATATCCTGTAGTAACCTTTTTTATACAATTTCTGTTTTATTATTATTTTAAACTTGTCTAAAGGTAAGTTTTTAAGATAACAGAAGAAAATACAGAGTTTTTTGGGAATTTGGGCGGAATTGTTGGGAAATTCGCCCAATGTCACTCATGTTTACATTCCTTTACAAATACAAAAAATACAAATCCTTATTTACCAGATTTGGTTGAAATATACAAGTTGCTAGTGGACCCCACACTAGGTTTAATCTGTCACGAGGAGTCCTGGCCAAATTACAAGTTTACATATATATATATATATATATATATATATGTAATTAATTATGAGGGATGTAATGTGGATATAGATAATGAATAATAAATTTAATGTGTATGTGTGTTTAGATTTGTGATAACTGATTATGTAGGAATATAAATAAACACGTGTGTATGCGTGTGTGTAATTATTACTCTGGTGCACACGGATAGGAGGGCTCCGGTTTTGTCACAATCTATAGTCGACAGCCATTTCGTTATTGTAACCTTAGCCTCTGGGATGCTGGAGTTTTTGATGTCTGTGTTCTTACAGACTACGTTGTATCTAAAGGGGAAGGAGAAGGAACTGAATCTCTGAGCAAATGCCGTACGGACAGTGGGCGTTGTCACTTTGTATACTCTCCTAGCCATCATTGAGCTGTATTCGTCCGAGTTTATAATTAACTTATGTTTGTACAAGGCTGTTCTTAGAATAAACAGTTGTCTAACGGACAGTACTTGGCATTCTCGTAAGACCTCTGCAGTGGGATAAATGAAAGGCTTTTTCATCATCACCTTGAGTATTGAGACCGCTGAGCCCTTTCCAGTTTTTGCTGCGCTGCCCCAAGCTGTGATGCAGTATAGCTACGTAGTACTATTAAGTATTCTGTGGTATAGCAGGAGAGATTGGCCCAAGGGTCTTTAACATAATAATACCTTGGAGACTATTTACACACATTGATCTAGCCCCAAACTAGGATTCCCTGTATCTTGGGTACTAGACATACATACTTATATAGATAAATATTATACTTCGATAGATAAACAACCATGACTAGGGTACAAACATCCGTTCTCATCAAACAAATATTTTCCCCCACCGGGACTCGAACCCGGGACCCTTGGCTTCGTAGGCCCTGCCTCACTGCCGACCCGGCCATTCGTTTCGTGTCGTAACATACGCGAATAATAAGAACTAAGGTTTTACCTGTTTTCTGAAAGCATAAACTGTCTTATTTGCTTAAATTTGTTACATAACATAACATAGCGTCTCGCCTTTTCCCATTCGGGGTGGCAGAGGCACACTTCCGCCCACTTTGAGCCAGTTATGGAGTATTGAAGGTTTCCTCACGATGTTTTCCATCACCGCTAGAACGTCCGTGTAATATACTTAAGATAAATGAATTATCTCATCAGTACATGGTCAGGAATCGAACCTGCATCTCCAGTGTGGGAAGGAAGTAGGAAGGAAATAATTTTGTTAAATCCTAGTGTAACGTGTTTTATCGCCACCCGCGATGCAATAAATCGTAGCATTATTCAAATATAATCGTAGATTTCGCGGCTTAGCTCATGGTTGCGGTGGCGCGATTGGTTTGATATCTGTCGCGTAATATTTAAGTGCATGGTTCAAATCCACGTTCGGACAAAATATTATTTTCTGTTTTATTATTTTTACTGCTTCAGTTTTCTTGTACGATGGAACAGAACGAGTCTGACCCGCACTTCACCGATTTTTTCTTGCCTCTTCTCTATATTGGTCCACTGCGGGAGAAGAAGAACACAAGAACGATTGGCTACATAAGCGACACGCAACCCCACAAGCAACGGCTACAAACAAGTCGAAGAGTCGCTGCGACCGACATCGGTTGGGACAACAAGATAATTTACACAGAGCTTATAATTATCTGCACTTTTTTGACGACCCGAATGGCCGAGTCGGCAGTGACCCTGCCTACGAAGCCAAAGGTCCTGGGTTCGAAACCCGGTGGGGGCAAATATTTGTTTGATAAGAACGGATGTTTGTACCCTAGTCATGGTTGTTTATCTATCTAAGTATAATATTTATCTATATAAGTATGTGTATCGTTGTCTAGTACCCAAGATACAGGGAATCCTAGTTTAGGGCTAGATCAATGTGTGTAAATAGTGTTTAAGGTATTATTATAAAAAAACAGTTTATCCGAATTTCAGACGGTTTTGTACACAATCACAGCTAGCGATACCACGTTTTCTCTGTGTGTTTTTTTCTGCTTACATCAACATGAAGTACTGAAGTACTTTGCTTACTTCTAGGCTTTATGTAAGAATTAAAATATAGTTATTTCAAACGTTATTTTATAACAAAAGACAAAAGAACACAAACAAAAACAATAACGTAACAACTCCAACAATAGGTACAGAAAAGGTCAACTTTTGTATGGAAGCTTCCTATAGAACTTTATGTAAATTGTATGTTATCTAACTGTTATGTACAGAAAGCATAAACGCCTACCGGGGTGGGCGTGGCTTATGGGGTGGGCGTGGGTTTAAAATCTAGAATGTAGGAAAGTTGCGGATTGGGCGAATTCGTTTGGATATGGCGCTAATTTGCTAGATGCGGCGGTGGGCTAGCCCCCTGTCACGAATGGTGAGTATTAATAAACTGGCTAACTAATAACTAACAAGTGCGCCTCTGCCAACCCCATGTTAATTTTGTTAGGAAAGCACTAAAGTGTCTAAGGCCCGTAAAAGTTTGAAGGACAGTCAGTCATGCTAAAGTGCATTTCAGCTTTAAATTCCTTTCGCCGTTAAGTTCGCTGTAATGACACCAGTGTTGCTAGCCTTTGGAAAATATGTTACCCAAAAGTTAGGGAGAAAATTTCATCAAGTAACTCATACTGTCCAAATACGTTGCTGCTACTGAGTAGGTTGTAAAGGTACCAACCTACTATCTTATTTTTAAAAGCGGGGAATTGTTCTGATATCCCGGCAACCAGATATTCACCACATATGACAGTTGTGCTCGACAGCCAACTTAACGGCGAATGGAATTTACAGCTGAAATATACTCCATAGTCTTATTAGGCTTTATGAATATAGAAAAGTAGCACCTGTCATTGGAGGGAAATGCTTAAATTTTGACGTTTGAAAATATCAAACCTTAAATCAGCTTACAAGTAGGCAAAATAATGCTTTTTAGAAGTCAAACACTTCTTCAATACCACCGGCGTTAGCTAACGCCACTTTTCCGTTATAGGTTTAAAATTTTATTACCATAGCATAAGGTTCAAAGTCGCTACCAGTCCCAACTACCCTCGGTCTTTGAGAGTTTAAGTCTCAGACACTTGGAAAAAATATTTAAAAAAAAACAAATATGATCAATTAAACTAATGAGTAACTGATTATGATATAAGTTTGAAAAAGGAATTGTCCCTTTCTTGAAAGGGACAATTCCTTGGGGTGATTCATCGATGTATCTTGCACAAGAAAAGGAAACTCTATTAACTGTACCAGTGCTTCGGAAATACGCCCGTCAGAGAAGATAGCACCAAAAAACTCTAAGGGGATGTATTTTTTTTAAATTTTCGTATTTCTTTATGCCACAATCTACAATCTTAAAATAATCTAATCGAGTGACAGTAAAAAAACATTGTATCTATAAGTTCCGATAAGATGTCTCGAAATAACAGTCTTACAAAAGAAATAAAGGAGAACAAACAAAAGCTGTAATGAACAGAACTTATGAGAGACCAGGTTGGACGAGTCAGTCAATCAATAAAATGTCAATTACTGTAGATATTTACATATATTTAGCAATCGTCATTTTTTGCCGCTTCTCTACATTGGGCTACTGTGGGAGGAGAAGGGCGTAGAAACTCCCACAGATTGATTTTTAGATCTCTTTTAAAAATTGCTTGTGCTTCACTAATACAAATATTATAATCTTAATTACTATACTAAATAAGCAGGAATCAATAATTAGAAAATTATTAACAGAAATTAATTCCCAATTCTTAATTCTTTATTGCACAGAAAACTAGAAAAATACACTATACATGAAATAAAGAGACAGAGGCGATCTTATCTCTCAACAGAGATTTCTTCCAGCAAACCTATCAGGATACGATACGTGAAACTGAAAAGTGTAGTCTAGTGCAATAATAAAATTACCAAATACCCCACACGGTCCCGTCATTTCAGTAATCTTGAACAATGCAATATCCCTTTTTCGACAAAGTCGCTTTAACATGATTTTATAATTTCTCAAAAGGCAATTTTAAGATATCCAATCCCCCCAAACAGCACCCTTTTACAAGTATTAATTGTGTACCAGCCATCCTTAGAGAATGATTCAGGATTAGCACAATATCCTTATCCCGGAAGGCAAAAAAAAAAGAAAAAAAAGAGTTTATTTCCATAAAAAACACATAGGTAACATTTGGAGAATGTCAAATCTTAAACTAACACATGTATAAGATACAGGGAAATATAGAACTCAATTTCAATTCCGTCACCTCAATGTTTTAGATGCTGGAGGCAAAGAGGCGACTAGAAACCTCCAGCTTTATACGTTATTTTTTACAGAATTGTAGCAAACACCTTCCCAAGCTTTCTTGTCTTCTACATAGTCTGATATTTTGTAGTAAGCTTTTTTACATAAGTGTTTTTAACAACATTTTTAAATTTATTTACAGACAATTCTTGTAACTCAGTTGGTATTTTGTTGTAAAAGCGAATACATTGCCCTTTAAAAGATACATTAACCTAATGGAGCCTAGTAATAGGTATAGCTAGTTTATTCCTATTTCTAGTGTTGACATTGTGCCTGTTGCTATTCTTAAGAAATTTATCAATATCTTTGTGGACATACATTAGGTTTTCATAAATATGACACGGCACTGTCTTAATGTTAATTACCTTAAATTTACAACGCAGTGACTCTCTGGGACCCACATTGTAGATTGCACGAACAGCTCTCTTTTGCAGCACAAATATTATGTTAATGTCTGCAGCGTTCCCCCATAGCAGTATGCCGTAAGGCATAATGCTATGGAAGTAGCTGAAGTAAACTAGTCTAGCTGTTTCCACGTCCGTAAAAAGACGGATTTTTTTGACTGCATAAACTGCGGAACTGAGTTTTTTCGATAGCTTATCTATTTGTGGGCCCCACTGAAGCATATTATCTAAGGTAATTCCTAGGAATACCGTGCTATCTACAATTTCTAAATTTTCACCTTTAACATTAACATTAGCCGCGACTTGTTTAAAATTGGGGAGTATAAACCGAATACATTTAGTTTTGTTATTGTTCAGTAAAAGATTATTGGCACTAAACCAATTGACTACCTTTGAGATTGCATTATTCACATCGTCAAAGTTCAAACTGCGTCGTTTTATTTTAAACAAAAGTGAAGTGTCATCTGCAAACAGTACAATCTCATGATTATCTCTGATAAGATGTGGCAGGTCATTAATATAAACCAAAAACGGGAATGGCCCGAGTATGGAACCTTGCGGTACACCCATAGTAACAACAGACCCTGGAGATCGTTTTCCATTAATGTAAACTCTCTGTATCCTGTCATTTAGATAAGAAGAGAGAAGATCTATGAGTTATCCCTAATTCCATAGTGATGTAATTTCCTGATCAATGTCCCATGGTCAACGCAATGAAAAGCCTTAGACAAATCGCAAAATACTCCTAGAGCATCATGCGACTCCTCCCAGGCATCATATATATGTGATATTAACTCAATACCGGCATCAGTAGTTGATTTGCCTTGAGTAAAACCAAATTGTTTACAGTGGAGCATGTTGTTGGTGTTGAAATGTGTAAGAAGTTGATTTAAAATTACTTTTTCAAAAACTTTACTAAATGTAGGCAATACCGATATCGGTCTAAAGTTAGAAGGATCAGATGTACTACCCGATTTAAACAAAGCTACTATTTTACTGTGTTTCATTAAATCAGGAAACACGCCAGATTCAATAGATGCATTAAATATGAAAGCTAAAGGCAAAAGCTAAATGCAGTATCCCGTGTGCTGTGCAGATAGCACTAATGATCGCCAAGCTCCGATTGGAAATAGCACGCGAAGAAGAAAAACCAGCCATCACCCCCTCACCATATTTAAGGGAGAGGAGCTAATTCATATCCTTCAAATATTTTTTTCATGAGGCCCATTATCTCCCGATCGGAAAGTAGGATGCCAAACCATAAAAAAATGAATAAAAAATATACTAATGACGTATGACTTTTGACCTGTCTGATGCCAAACCATAAAAAAACATTGGTTTTGGACTCTATTACCTAGCGATGAGGTTGAAAATATCCGGCACATTAATTTTAGCTGCAGACTTGCCTGGATAATCAATTCAACATTTGTACTTACTGTTTGTCAATGTGTATATTAACATCACAGTATTTAGACAAGAACTGGAAATTGTTTTATTTTTTTCTCGTTAGCACTACCCAGGAGTGATGTGCAGGGCGTTGGGATCCAAGTATTTCTTATATGAGCACCAAACCGGCCGAAAGTGTCAGCCAGTAAACGTTTGACACATCGCTAAAGTGTATTCCATATAACGTTTCCTTACGCCGTAAAGATGGCTGTATTGCACAACTGTCAAAAAATGAGGACTAGCAATAACCAGTTGACAGACTTAGATCCTAATTCTCCACTTAACTTTACTTAAAAAAAATAAGTAAAGTCACTGAAATTGAAATCCGACAGCTCTTGTGCAACCTAGCCAAATTGTCTAATCACCTTTTTATTTAGTTTAACTCGAAGAAACCTGGCTGTCAAAATTGATATTATTTGTGGCGATCCACCATATCATATCTTCATTCCACATCTATTCTTCACTGTCTACATTTTGAATTATATGTCATTGGTACCTGTTTTCCAATCCATTACATTGCTGTTGAATCTACTTATGCGCGCGCAATACTATTTTTGTCACTCTCTTGCTTCCCGGCTCTCGCCGCATTCGCACGCCCACCAAGCCAATTTCATAATAAATTTTCTGAGCTTCTATAAATCTATCTTCAACTGCGAATACTGTATACCCGACTGTAAAAACTTTATTTATGTGTTCTCCTCTACTCCACTACTCGACTATCAGGATACTTCCTAAACATTATTTAAAATACCTACTTCATTTTACTATAGATAATTTTCATGCCATGATAATTTGTGGAAGGCATTCAATTTCATTCATTGATAAAATATTTTTGACGCTAACATTTGGGTAACACATTTTTTTAAAGCTAGCAACACTGTTTTCATTACTACCAGCCTAACGCCGAATAAAAAAGTCATATGGAATGCACTATATGATTTGCTGCGTATATTCAGTTACTGAAATCGTCAAATCCAACGCAGTTATTGTCAGATTGACGTATATAGTATGGAAAAACTGTCACATTTCCATAGTTTTCGGTCGATTTGAGTAACTGAATAAGTGGACGCTAAATCGACCCACTTACTGTCAGCCTCCTTAGTGTAAATGTCACCGATAAGTAAGATAGCCAAAACCATTAGTTGATAAACTAACGTTTATTTTCTCGTTAGTTCATAATTCATAATTTGTTTATTGCACACAACTAATATGTGGACAACAAGACTTACATAAAAATAGTGTACAAAGGCGAGCTTATCTCTAATAAGAGATCTCTTCCAGCAAACCGTTAGTTGGTCAACTGTCGACAGATAGTGAACTGTAGCGTACTGCTTACTATAGTAAGACGCGTTAGTTGATCAACTAACGGTTAAAACCGTTCAATAATAAACTGGTTTAAACTTGAATTGCAAACGAAATACCAGAGCAAACACTGCGGAAGCTTAGGTGAAGTTGACATGTAAGAACAAAAGAAACGTAAATTCTAAACCCTGTCGGTCTGGTTTACTATCCGCCGATAGTTGATTGACTACCGCGTTAGTTTATTAACTAACGGTTTTTGGCTATCTTGCGGTGACATAAATAAAGCCTAACGATTAACCAAAATTCAAAACTCTGAAATAATTTTCTGTAAATACATATATTGTTTGGAAAACCGTAATTTTTTGCCACTTTACATTGTTTACTTTACACTGCGTTACTTACGTTACACTTTACACTTTACATTACAGACCACTGTGGGAGAAGAAGGGGAAAAACTCCAACAGATTTACAATTTTAGATCTCTTTTAAAAATATTTTGTGTTTAAATATCACAAATATTACAAAAATTACGTATTAATTGTTATAAATAGCAGGAATAAATAATAACCAAATTATAGAGCAAGTTTTGTGTTGAGTTAGATTAACACCATGCACTCTTGTCATTAACCGAGCGAGCGAAGCGTCTCTGTTTCAGCTTGGTTTCGTATGTCTGGATGTCTGTCCGGCTGTTCTCCACGACAGGCCGCATTTCTGAACCGATTCTCGTGAAATTTTGGGAGTAGGTTCCGTAATTATATGGTTTTCTTTGTTGATTCAATTTTACGATTTTTTTTCAAAATGCCGGAGATATGGGTTGGAAATGAAAAAAAAGACGCTACCGCCCAAACGGTTCGACATATTTAAACAAATGAGGTGGCGTTGGATTAGTGAACACCGTAAAATTGACGTAGTTATTTTCGTGATGAATAGGTAGTATTTGAGATCGCCATTATGGTGTAAAAGATCAGGCACTTGGCCTTCTGGAGTCATATCTAACAGATAGGGTTCAGATGGTCGATGTTAATGGGAAAAGATCACCTGGGTCTTCAATAAGTATGGGCGTACCGCAAGGTTCAATTCTTGGTCCTTTCTTGTTTTTAGTATATATTAATGATTTACCTTACCTTGTTAAAGCAAAACATGGGTTAGTATTGTTTGCCGATGATACTTCTTTGATATTTAAAGTTAAAAGACAGCAATCAAATTATGACGAGGTAAACAATGCTATCTCTAGTATAGTGAACTGGTTTACTGTTAACAATTTATTACTTAATGAAAAGAAAACTAAATGTATTAAATTCGTGTTACCCAATGTGAACCCGGTAACTAGAGACATATTTATAAAAGGACAGAGATTGGACCTTGTGCAGTCGACTGTCTTTTTGGGCATTACTTTAGACGCCAAACTACAATGGGATCCTCATATAAATACATTGTCGAACAGACTGAGTTCGGCAGCGTTCGCAGTTAAAAAAATTAGAGCTCTTACCGACGTAGACACCGCTAGACTAGTCTACTTTAGTTACTTTCATAGTCTAATGACCTATGGTATTTTATTGTGGGGTCACGCTGCGAATGCTAATAGTATATTTATTCTGCAGAAACGGGATGTTCGTGCAATTTATAGATTAGGGCCTAGAGTGTCACTGAGGGAAAAGTTTAAAGAAATCAATATTCTGACATTTGTGTCTCAATATATCTATGACAATCTTGTGTATGTAAAAAGAAATATAACTAATTTTCAGACGTACAGTGATATACACAATTTTAATACTAGAAATAAAGACAAGTTGGTTGCTTATGTAAGCCGACTACATAAAATTAGTAATTCTTTTGAAGGCAATTGTATACGCTATTACAAAAAGGTCCCTACTGATATTAAAAACTTACCTTTAGACAAGTTTAAAATAATAATAAAACAGAAATTGTATAAAAAAGGTTACTATAGGATATCTGATTACTTAGAGGACAGATGTCCATGGGAATAGATTGTTTGAGTAACAGGCTGTTTTGATATATAATTAGCATTCATTTTGTAATTTGACAATATTTTATTTAAAAAAGGAAACGCAAAAGATGCGACGACTGTGGAGTTTCTTCGGTAAGCTCTTCTCCACAGATTCCGCCATTGTGTTAGTGAACTCACCCAAAAAAATGTAATGACGGATCTAAGTGATGTAACAACATCCTATGGAAATAAATGATTTTTGATTTGATTTGATTTGATTTGCAAAATATAGATTACAAAGTTATTGGTGCGGCTACTTTCATACTTTATGTACGTAATCAGGTGGATTCATATCTTTGTATGTGGAATTCAATGAAAATGCAGTCGACAAAAAACGCAATCTTCCTGTATCGCTCGCGAGGTCTTCACAGCGCCGCCAGTTTATATACTCTTGATGATTGTAACACCACCATGCCACATCCAAGAGCACACCCAATAAATTCCACTTCTATCTCCGTAACTCCTCGTTCCCGTCAGGGGGCGTGTTCCCGCCCCCGGATTGGCTGATGCGGAAATCTCCAGAAATCGATACTCTTGGTCCAATGCTTTTTTTTCTCAGTTTATGAATGTTTGATGCCTGCTCCAAAAGTTGTGGCAATAATTTCTAGGTTTTATTACTTGCTGTGGCGTATGTGGAGAATATATTATTTGGGGGCTGGATGAATACTTTTTGTGTGTTCTTCCCAACTTAAACACAAAACATAATAATAAGTTTGGTGATCATTTATCGAAACACAATTTGGTGGTCGTTTCGAATTTATTTGTGGGTAAATAGGTGCGTTTTTGGTGATCTTCTAAACATAAGACATTTACTATCACATTGGAACTTAACCAGCACCGGATTCGATCCCGCATCTACTGCGTGAGAAGCGAGCGTGAAACCACTAGTCCACGGACCTCTAAATCAACAAGTATAAATACATAAACATAAACATTTACATACGGGCACATACATTGCTTCTGAACCCACACTAGGATACCCTGTGTTGTGGGAACCAGAAACAGCGACGTCACACACATATAAACATCCAAGACCTGGGTTTTTTTTGCTTTACCAATAAAGTTTTTAAACATATTCTGAAGATCCGGAATCAAAAATATGATAAGCTCCTTCGTCGTGTTTAAATAAAACCTACCTACGAATAAAAACACGACTGTTTCTAAAAGGGGCATTATAAAACGATCGAATAAAAAACGAATTAAGCGAATGATCACTGAGTGAATGGCCATGAACAGCCGAAATACTTGAAATGAGTAAAAAAAAACACTAAATTGAGCATTTTTTTCTGATAATAATAAAATTCAGAACGAGCTTTAAAAAAGTGGGCATTTCAGATATTAAAATTCTAACCGTGCGACCAAATTACTAAGTGAGCGACTAGAAATACAGAGAGGGCAACTTCAATAATGGAACACAGAAAGCCAATATTGGCTAGAGAAGGTAATTGTGGCTAAATTTAAATTGGATTATAGGTTAGGTTAGAACTTAGAAGAAGCAACCCCGGAGCGTAGCGGAGCGGAGCAGAGCGGAGCAGAGCGGAGCGTATTCAAAGAAATAATAAAATTGGCTAGAGTAGGTTATTGTGGCTAAATTTCAATTGGATTATAGGTTAGGTTGTGACTTAGAAGAAGCAACCCCGGACAAGACAAAGAAAAGCTTCTCATTTTGTATTTTAAGTAACTCAAATTAATGTTTGTAAATTGCTTTTCTGTTGATTTCTCGTCACTCGCAGTCAGTCGCTCACTTAGTAATTTAGTAACCTAAATTAATTATTATTGTCTCTTAAAACATTAATTTACAGTCACTCGTTTAAATACTTTCTAAAATCAGGCATGGGGTGTTTCGTGAGATAAGTTGAGATTATTGTTAACAGCCCTTTGTTTCCTGAGCGACGAGGAAAACCAGAAATTGTATAGAAAATGCAACAATCCCAATGGACACGGTAACTACGTTGGTGAGATAAACATATATTTATGACATCACTAGGTATATATTTTTTAATTTACAGGTATAAACACGTAATTCAATCGTATTTGTATATCAGTATAAGTAACCGTAAAGGGGTCTGTAGATGCACATACCGGAATCCCGGCCGGGGGTCGAACCCGGGACCCCTCGCATGGTAGGCAGAGCCACAACCACTGCGCCACCGAGGTCGTCATTCACACATTAAGGGAAAAACATTCGGGTGTTCTGTCCCTTGTAAGGTGGAATCGATTGGATCAAACGAATTTGTATATCGGTTAAGATAAGAAACTAACAACTGGTTAAAGGGATGACGAATGATTAATAAAAATAATAAATGCTTTTTTTTTTTTTAAATGCTTTTATATATGTATATATATAAGTAGTATATGTTTGATATATATAAATTTTTTTGCTTTTGTATTTTATTTAGTATATATCATTTATTAAATTATTATGTTTTAGTTGTAAACAATTAGATGTGTACAGTTTTATTGCGCACTAGGACTCTCCTGTTGCACAATTTTTCCTGTCCTACCTAGGTTTGCTGGTAGAAATCTCTCTTTAGAGATAAGCTCGCCTTTGCTCATAAAAAGTTTTGTTACCTTACTATTTCTATAAGATTTCTGTGCAATAAAGAATATGAATATGAATATGAATAAATGCAGCCCGTTGATGTCCCTACAGAGAGGCACAGGCCTTTACCCGGATACGAGTTAGATCAAGCCATACTCCACCACGCTGGCTCAGTGCGGGTTGTTGGAGGGGTTCTACCACTACCACTACCACGTAGCGATAGTAGCCGGGACCCACAGCTTAACGTGTCATCCGAAACACATTAATTAATTATGACTGCAATTCAAATTATCACCAAAATTATTTTGTCTTACCAAAATGGATAAATGATCACCAATCTGATTTGCACATCAAACATACTGATTTTTACAACATATATCAGGGCAAAATACTGCGGTAGCTGGTGAAGGGTAAAGGGGGTGAGCGAAGCGAAGCCCCCTTTATCCTTTGTGTTAGGTTGAACATGTAAGAACAACAAAAAATACTTAAAACATAAACTTAAGTACCCAAAGATATAAAGAAGCTTGGTGATCATTTATCCAAACACAATTTGATGATCATTTGTCCATTCTGGCGGTCATTTCGAATTTATTGGTAGTAAAATAGGTGCGTTTTTGATAATCGTTTAAACACAAGCCATTAATATCTCATGGGTACGTGGTCAGGATTTGCACCCGCATCTCCAGTGGAGAAGCAAGCGTGAGACCCATTAGACCACGGAGCTCTTTTACTCAATATTTTCCTACCTACTTTCAATACCGACCTGAATGGCCGTGTCGGCAGTGACCCGGCCTACGAAGCCAAGGGTCCCGGGTTCGAGTCCCGGTGGGGGCAAACATTTTTTTGATGAGAACGGATGTTTGTACCCTGGTCGTGGTTGTTTATCTATCTAAGTATAATATTTATCTATATAAGTATGTGTATCGTTGTCTAGTACTCAAGATACAGGGAATCCTAGTTTGGGGCCAGATCAATGTGTGTAATACTGTACAAATGAAACTGCCATAACCATCATTTTCTTCGGAAGTTGCACGAAAATTCTGAGAACTGACGTCATAAAATTTGGAGTATTTTTTTTTAGTTTTTAGGGTTCCGTACCCGAAGGGTTCCAAACGGGACCCTATTACTAAGCCTCCGCTGTCCGTCCGTCCGTCCGTCTGTCACCAGGCTGTATCTCACGAACCGTGATAGTTAGACAGTAGAAATTTTCACAGATGATGTATTTATGTTGCCGCTATAACAACAAATACTAAAAAACACGATAAAAGAAATATTTAAGGGGGCTCCCATACAACAATTCTTTCAACACCACATACAAACTTATGGATGCACCTGGTTACGTACATGGAGTGTGAAAGTAACCGCACCAATAACTTTGTAAACAATATTTTGCTGTGTAAAATCCAAACTATTCACTCCACACCATCGCTTCCATTGAACGGTGGTACGGAACCCTTCGTGCGCGATTATACTCGCACTTGACCGGTTTTTTAGTATTATTAGGCAAAGACCTCATCGGCTCGAGCCTCTCTCTAGCTAAAGCAGGAGGAGTTTATCCAGGTCGTCCGTCTATCCCCTTCTGGGCCTTCGACTGCGCCGGTGTCCGACTCCCAGATCGATTTATTTTCCAACACAAAATTATGTTTCACAATTTAATTCAAAACTCAAAACTTAAATCATTTATTGCAAGTAGGCAAAATAATGCACTTTTCCAAGTGTCTCATATAAGTACATGGAATAAAATAAATCAAATGAACTGATTATGGTTTGAGTTTGATAAAGGAAATTTCTCCTTCAAATGGTTATTCATGGCTGAATCTCGCGCAGGAAAAACAAACTCCATTAACTCTGCCAGTGCTTCGGAAATACGCCCGTCAGAGAAGATAAGACCAAGAAACTCTACGGGGATGTCATTTTTTAAATTAACGTATTTTTTTTTTTATACAATGTACGATATAAAAATTATCTAATCTAATGACAATATTATAACATCGTATCCATAATTGCCAATAAAATGTCTCAAAATAAGAATCTAACAAAATAAATAAATAAGAACAAAGACAAGCTGTAATGAACATAACATATGAGAAACCAGACTGGACCAGTCCCCCCAAGCAGCACCCGTTCACGAGTATGACTTGTGCACCAGCCATCACCCCCCTCGCCATACTTGAGGGAGGGGAGCAACCTGCTACACAGAGCCGCCGCAAGCAAAGACATTTTAGTGAGCATGACCATAAACTCTGGTTTCTTGGTAACAGACTTGTATTCTACGTTAAAACTAATAAATTGCTTAAAATTTGTTGCATGCGAGCCTACAACTGTCGTGGTCAGATCAATTGATAATTTCATGAACTGGCCAACCATGGTGGGATCAGAAGCTCAATTGAACGACGAACGAAACCTTTTACCAAACAAACAAACTACCAACACAACTAGGCGCACGACAGCACTGCGGCTCTTGCAACTCGCCTGCGATACATACGTATACGTAAGTACCTCTTTCATAATTGCATAATTCTTTATTGCACACAGATAAATAAACAGTTACATTTGTGGAAAACATATGAACAAAGGCGAGCTTGTCTTTAAGAAGAGATTTCTTCCAGCAAATCATGAAATGATAGGAAAATTTACCATGAAAGGGTAGTGAACAATATCTAATACCTGAAAAATTAATTATCTATAAAATATGGAAAATAAAATACCCATATACCAAACTACTAAATAAGTACCAGTATATACATAAACCTGTAAATATGGTAATAATATACATACTATAGCTACTATCATGAAAGAGAGAGGAAGTGCTCTTTTACCCGGTTTTTGAAAGAGGAAAGAGTGGGACTTGAACTTGTACCTACAAGTATGCCGACCCGAATGGCCGAGTCGGCAGTGACCCTGCCTACGAAGCCAAGGGTCCCGGGTTCGAGTCCCGGTGGGGGCAAATATTTGTTTGATGAAAACGGATGTTTGTAACCTAGTCATGGTTGTTTATCTATCTAAGTATAATATATATCTATATAAGTATGTGTATCGTTGTCTAGTACCCAAGATATAGGGAATCCTAGTTTGGGGCTAGATCAACGTGTGTAAATTGTGTCCAAGGTATTATTATATTATTATTATTATTACAAGCTTTTACTGTACTGCGATTTTTAATTTGAGGCCAGAAATGTAAACAAACAACTGTCATATTCCAGTGCAAAAGTATAATATGAATGTCAAAGTCAACGGTTTTGTTCTAGAACATGACAGTTATTTGTTTACATTTCTGGCCTCAAATTAAAAATCATCGTCTAAGTGATATTATATGGTATCAATAACCGTTCCGGTGTTCTCTCCGTAATTCCAGCGAACGCTTAGCTAAAAAAACTGATTAAGGGATTAAATATGGCTAGAAATGCATCCTTAGCTTCAATTCTAGGCTAAACTAGACAACATAAAAATTTTGGATAAATATATGTTATAAAAGGTATATTAGAGATAAGAATGGACTTTTAAAATTACCGGATATCTGTTATATTTAATACTTAAAAATATTTTTCGCAATGCATTATTATTCAACTAAATGAACAAGCGCTCGGAGACAAAATCTGTTTCCTTCAGTCTAATTCTCAATGCCATTGGCCTTTGTTCAGCCCTTAAGTGCGAGTCTAACTCGCGCACGAAGGGTTCCGTACCACCGTACAATGGTAGGGAAGATGTGGAGTGAATAGTTTGGATTTTACATAGCAAAATGTTGCTTACAAAGTTATTGATGCGGCGACTTTCACACTCCATGCACGTATCCAGGTGCATTCATAAGTTTGTATGTGGTATTGAAAGAATTGTTGTAAATAAATATTATTTAATTTATATTGCCTCTTAAATATTTATTTTATTCTGTTTTTTAGTTATAGCGGCAACAGAAATACATCATCTGTGAAAATTTCATCTGTCTAACTATTTCGGTTCATGAGATACAGCCTGGTGACAGACGGACGGACGGACGGACAGCGGAGGCTTAGTAATAGGGTCCCGTTTGGCACCCTTCGGGTACGGAACCATAAGAACTACACGTAGTATTGAATGAAAATGCCTTTTAAAAGACATGTTTTGTGAAATGCAACCCTTACTCACTGTTCATAAAATGGTCAGCCAGATCATGAAATGGTTGGCCACAGCTGAAATTACCAATTTTATGACCCGGCCACGACATAACCATTTCATCGACTCTCAATTTACTCAAACGTGGGTGTAAAATAGGTCAAGAGCGAATCGCACTTGCATATGAAGAGTTCCGTAGGATCGTTCAACGCATAAAACATGTATTGTATCAGAACACCGTAGAATTTTTGGGAATTTTTGCTGTGGTATTATTAGTTGTTATAGCGGCAATAGAACTACACACTCAGTGAAAATTTCAAGTCTCTATCTATCCATGAGATACGACACTGAACACTTTGACTTATTTTGTGTTACTCCTAAGACTCTACAAAAAATACCTTACATTGGTATTTTGGTTTCAGGTCTAACTGACAGTTGGACTTTAAAATAAATTATCTTGGGTATATATTTTATTTCAATATAGTAAGTTTTGTTAGTTAAAACTTACTGTAATCAATCTGATGTCATTAAATATTGTCTCCCAGAATATCTTTTATAAAAATACGTTAGTCTTACTAAGTGTAATTGGCGCCACACTGTGTATAGTGTATAGCCCGCTGACAGATAGACGGACAGACAGACAGTTAGTGATAGGGTCTCGTTCGGTACCCTAAAAGGCGAGAAGAGAATGTATATGTGTGGCTGCAGATTAGGCCATAGAACGGGTCAACGAAGAACTATTTTAACTAGAAACAGTCTGGTAGGCTAGGTGAACTAAAGAGCACAACAGGGAAAATTATTAAAACTGCAAGAAACCATAAAAAGGTAAGAGCTTGCAAATAGAATAACATAGTTGTTGTCGAGGATTAAACTGAGATTAAATCACATTTTTCACTAAAACGTACATCTGTATGCGATTCGACGGGTTTTTGTGCACTATGGCTAACAAGTTTTGATACTTTTATACCGTCATGCGTACCGTGGCAGGGGCACAGTTGTGCCCACGTTAAGCCAGTTAGAGTGTCGGCAGCAGTCGACAGCAGTCTTCAAAATTTGACTCGCCAACAGCAGACTGCGCACGTCGACGCTTCTAATTTTGCTGTCGAAACGTTAAGCTTGCTGTCGGCTGCTGCCGACACGCTTGCTGGTAAGAGTTCGAATCAACAATAAATTTTCTACAGTATTTAAGTCAATCAAAAACTGGGTTTACGGTCATACGTGTTAATACTACCCCTAAAGAATTTACTATGGCAACAAATATAATGACCACCAAAATATTTTTTTCTTACTTAACACTTTTAACGCCAATTTTCGAAAAAGATTTTTTCTTATATATTTTTAGTCTGGGTGAGGTCACCGGTGACCTACATAGCATTTAACGTGTTACAATGGGTAAATGAGCACCAAAAAATGCAGAAAATATCAGGGCAAAATATTGCGTCAGCTTAGGTGAAGGGTAAAGGGGGTGATCGAAGGGAAGCCCCCTTTATCCTTCGTGTTAGGTTGAGCATGTAATAACAACATAAATACATAAAACATAAACTTAAGAATACACAAAACATAAAAATAAGTTTGGTGATCCAAACACAATTTGGTGGTCGTTTACTAAATCTGGCGGTCGTTTCGAATTTATTGGTGGAAAAATAGGTGCGTTTTTGGTGATCTTCTAAACATAAGACATTTACTATCACATTGGAACTTAGCCAGCAGCGGCTTCGATCCCGTATCTACTGCGCGAGAAGCGAGCGTGAAACCACTCTACCACGTAACTCTAATCAACAAGTATAAATACATAAACATAATAGTAGTTTATGTGACTGCTGCATAATGGAGGGCATTAAAACTAGAGAGTGGGTTTATAAAACGAGCCGAAGGCTAGTTTCATAATAATATCACTCGAGAGTTTTATTGCCTAATTATGTACAGTTACATACACTAGTTTATCTACACACATATCATAAGCTCTCTTTGATGTGTTCAGGAACCGCATGTTTGACCGGCATTGTGGTTCTGCAATTGTTTAGCTTGTTCTTGAGTACCAACTTCACGCAGACGGGCGTCGGCGTTCGAAATTTGAATGTCAGTACCAACTTCACAGACAAACTAGGGACGGCACGCGGTTGGGCGTCGGCGTTCGAAATTTGAATGTCATTATATGTAGAAAAACTACACATAATGACCATTACGTGTAGTTTTCCAGATACGAAACGAGTTTTTACCAAGTAGTTTAACATAATGCTAATCGTAACGTGCGGTTTTTGAACGCAGTAAAGAGGGTTTATGATACGTGTGTAGATAAACATTTATATACAGGCTGTTCAGGCTTCTCAGCACCTAATGACCTCGTAGGGGCCCATCAGCTACGAGGTAGCGTAGCGATCAGTTGCCAAGAAGTGTGAACGTCGGCGATTCACCGAGCTAAGGTAAATGGAGTCGATCTAACCTGGTCTGTGCTTCGGTCCCGTCAACCTCCTGTCTCTCTGCAAGGCCCGGGTGCACTCTAGGCTCTTCTTGGTAGACAGGTTCTTCAGCCAACCAGGTATGACTGGCAGGCCAGCTTCGATGAGCACAGTGTTCCAACTCAGGTTATGTTACGTGGGAAAACCAATCGGCCACGTAAATGCGAACTTTATCTGGTTCGGGGAACCACAACACACTCAGCTATATAGACAATCCTGAGGGAAACCCGAATACATTCCAGATGGCTTGCGATTTAATTTCAATACCCTAACCAATACGCGTTTTTTGCGAGGGCTTTCGTCTGTCAGTTGTCAAATACTGCTAGGTTGGCAGCAACGTCAAATTCAAAATGGCCGTTCAGAAACCATCGATCGAATATCGATTTGGAATCGAACAATCACCCGCCCGGACAGGCACCCACCTGTCCCCTAATCTACGGGCAGCCGAGACAACGTTGCTACCGCTCGTTTTAGAACCGAGCCTCCTACTAGAACCTCTGCAGACCGGGGGGTCCCGTCCTTGCCAGGGAACAAGTTAACAATGCGCCCCCTGCGCCAACGTTGTGGCGGTAGGTTAGCATCCTTAACCAGAACGAGGTCACCAACACTAGGGGGGCTGGTTTTGTCAGTCCACTTAAGGCGCTGTTGTAAGATATGCAGATACTCGAGCGACCAACGCTTCCAGAAATTCTGAGTAAACTGCTGCAACATCTGATACCTTGACAACCGATACAATTTCACTCCCTCGAAGGGGTGCTCGGGCAACGCGTTAAGTGGCTGTCCTATCAAGAAATGGCCTGGGGTCAGAGCCTCCAGGTCATTTGGATCCGAGCTGAGCGGACACAACGGTCGCGAATTGAGAACGGCCTCGATCTTACAAAACAATGTCGCGAGCTCCTCAAAAGTCAGCGCGGTCTGACCTACTATACGCCCCAAGTGCGTCTTAGCTGACTTAACTACGGCCTCAAAAATCCCACCCCAGTGGGGGCAAATCGGTGGGCTGAAGGTCCACTGTATACCCCGACGGGAGAGGGCCGTTCCAATATCCACTTTATTTACATTCAAAAAGTTGACTATCTCTCGTAAGTATCGTTCCGCACCGATGTAGTTAGTGCCGTTATCAGAGCGGATCAAAGTTGGAAGTCCCCTTCGAGAAACAAACCTATCCAAACAAGCAATGAAAGCCTCTGTCGAGAGATCAGCAACGAGCTTAAAGATGTACCGCCTTGGTGGATAAACAAACAAACACACATAGGTACGCCTTGTATTGCCTAGCGGTACGCAATCGTGAACTCTTCACCATAAACGGTCCTGCGAAATCCGTACCAACACCTGAAAACGGTCTGACCTCATTCACACGATCAGGGGGCAAGTCCCCCATGAGAGGTTGCATCGTGGCAGCCTTAAGTCGATAACAAGGCATGCACCGAAACACGATGTTCCGTATGACACGGCAGGCAGATAAGATCCAAAACTCCCGCTGGAGCGTGGCCAACAACGCGTTACAGCCGGCATGCGCGTTTTTAATATGACGATCAGTCACCAGCAATTCAACTAACTGTCCCCCCTTGGGGAGCAGAAGTGGGTGACGAGCCGAATACGACAGATTCGCATTGCGCAATCTTCCTCCTACCCGAAGTAACCCGGTCGAATCAACAAAGGGGTTGAGACGCGCGACGGCTCCCTTCAATTTCGAACGTCCACTTCGTATAATCTCCAATTCTGCCCCAAACTTCGAGGACTGTACCAACCGGACCAAATTCAGTAGCGACTCGTTTCGCTCTGCCGGAGTCAGAATAGGGTTCAACGTTTGCTGATCGCGAGGAGTACGACAATTTCGAGCGAATCTCCTAATCCAAGTGGACACGTTTATCAACTTGTCAAGTGAGCTATACCGGTCCAGCAGAAACCCGGCGTCAGGGTCCTCAGCCTTCTGGGTAACATGCACGGCCGCTCTGGGGCCATGATCCGAAGATACTACTACATGGCTGTGGGGCCAGTCCGATTCTCTCCTGGCAAGCCAGGGTTGTCCCCACCACAAATGGTGTCTAACGAGTTCAGGAGCCCGACATCCCCTGGATGCACAATCAGACGGGTTCAATTCTCCTGGTACATGTCTCCAGGTCAGTGGGACCTCAGACGACACAATCTGGGAGACACGGTTCGCAACAAAAACCTCTAAGTTATGGACCGAAGCCTTCAGCCAGCACAAAACAATCTGGCTGTCCGTCCACGCGTACACCGTATCCTCCAAAACCACTGACCCACGCAACACTGTTAGAGTGTGATTCAAAAGTTTGGTCAAAAGAGCAGCCCCGGACAGTTCCAGTTTTGGAATCGTCATCCTTGTCCGAATAGGCGCTACCTTGCTTTTTGCCAAAACCAAACGCACGTCGACCTCCCCGGTGGAGGTGACGGTTCGCAAATAAACCGCTGCCGCAAACCCTCGTTCAGAGGCATCACAAAACCCGTGAAGGGTTGCCCTGTAATCCCCAGCAGGGACCAATTTCCTCGGCAGCGATACATTATTTATGTCCGATAGCGAGGTGAACATTCGCGTCCAATCAGTCAACAAATCACCTGAGAGGTGGGTGTCCCAGGTCAACTGAGCCGCCCATAGCCTTTGCATAAAACATTTGAGAGCAAAGGTGACTGGAGAAATCCATCCATTCGGGTCGAACGTTCTCGCAATCGTTGACAGTACTGACCGCTTCGTCCAGGCCTTCGGTGTTTCTAAAACCACCCGATAGGTAAACTCATCATGGACGGGCCGGTACTGAATTCCAAGCACTGACAACATGTTAGGGTTGTCAGGATTCTCAAAAACGTGCGGGTCTTGTTGAAACTCATCTGGGAGACCAGCCATCAACTCAGGGGAGTTGGACATCCACTTGCGTAGTTCATAGCCGCCTCGTTCCAGCAATTGAATGAGCTCGTCACGTCGGTCCAGAGCTTCCTCTACACTGGCTGCCCCTGTGCAGACGTCATCGACGTACAAATCTTGCTCCAGGATAGCGGCGGCTCTAGGATAGCTCACACGGTCACGCGACGCCAACTCCCGCAGGGTACGCATCGCCAAATACGGGCTAGACCGTAACCCATACGTGTTCGTGTTCAACTCATAGACCTTGACTGGCTCGGCCGTGGACTCACGCCAAAGTATCAACTGATACCTTCTGTCAGCCGGATGAATTACCGTTTGCCTAAACATCATCCGAATGTCTGCGACAAATACAATCTGGTGCCTCCGAAAGCTCGTGAGAATATCCGAAATATCACGGCTCAACTTGGGTCCCGAATGTAGACACTGATTCAGGGACATCCCGTTCGAGGTAGGTGCTGACCCATCAAAAACAACTCAAATCTTGCCGGTAGGGGTTCGTAGGACGGCATGGTGTGGAAGGAAACAATGATCCTCAGATCTCCAGTCCACACCTGATACCGACATGTGTCCTAACGACTCATACTCCCTCATGAAATCAACATATTTTTGTTTAAATACGGCGTCCCTTGACATCCTACGCTCCATCGACATCAATCTCGTCTCAGCCATCTTCCTAGATTCTCCTAGTGGCGGTCGATCGGCCCTGAAAGGCAGTCGAGTTACAAAACGACCAGAACGAAGGCGACCAGTACTATTCTGGTAAAACAACTCGCACTCTTCTTCGTCTGCGTCGACTCGACGAACGGTGGGAGGTTCCTCTATCTCCCAGAAACGTTGGATAGCGTCTGACAACGCTGAGCCAATAAGTATGCCATCTGACTCGGCAGGCCTAACCATTGGCAATGCCGGACCCATGATCACGTGACCAAACTTAGTATCCACAGCAATCAACCCGTCCGGCTGAAGAACTCGCCGATCCGACAACAGAAACCTACCCAGAACGTCTGCTCCCAGTAGCAGGTCGACCGGGGCTGGAGTGTCAAAATCGGGATCCGCCAACTTGAGTCCTGATGTCAGGAATCGAACGGCCGGATTCAACTTCACCAAGGGGTGCCTGCCCATGACATGCGTCATCACTAAAGCTTGCACGGATGTTTTTGTCAAAATGTCATAACGTGGAGAGAACGTGATCACCGATTGACCAACGACATTCGTAACCGTAACATTACCCACGCCCCGTATTGATTTATTATAGCTATTTACCTTGAGGCCCAACCATTTTGCTAAATCGTTCGATACAATGCAGCCCTGAGCTCCAGAATCTAATAGGGCGCGAACGTATGTTGGGTTGCCCGCCAAATCCCAAACAAGCACAGAGGCGATCGGTAACACCACCGTCTCCGGTTGGGGGGCAACCAATGGTTGGGCCGCAAATTCCTAGCGAGGACCCCAAGGGCCCCACTGTGCCTGTAACCGATCAGGTAGGCAGCTATACGCCAGAGGGTCCCATTGTACAAATGGCCCACGCGCCGGTTCCATTGCCACCCTACGACGCCCCCCGAAGGGGGGTGGGCGTGAATTCAACCGTGGCCGCTCCATGAGCGGGGGGGACATCACATGCGACCGACGAGGACGAGGCGACGAGCGGGGCGACAACTAAGGCGGCGTCCGAACCGCATCCGCATAGCTCGAAGGTGTCCCATACCACCCGCCCGTTACGGCCTGCTCAACACACCCAATGTCCCGCTGAGTCGGATGCTGAGTCGCAACCGAAAACTCAGGGCCCCCCATGTAATGATCCTGAGTGCGGCCCTGCACCCTAGTACTGCCCTGTGCACGTGGGGACGTTGGCCCCTGAGTTGCGCTCCGAGTCGCAAACGAATTCTCAGGGCCCCATGCCGTATCACCCTGGGTACGGCCCTGTGGACGTGGGGACGTTGGCCCCTGAGTTGCGCTCCGAGTCGCAAACGAATTCTCAGGGCCCCATGCCGTGTCACCCTGGATACGGCCCTGTGGAGGCTGTTGGCCGGACCGGTTCATGCACAACAGATTGTTGTGGGCCCCACCACAATATCCGCACATTTTTGTGCGCGTGCAGTACCTAGCCATGTGTGGCCCGAGGCACAGGAAACACCAGCTCCGCTGCTTGGCCATCCGGCGCCGTCCCTGAACCCTAAGTTCCCCGAACTTATTGCAATTGGCCACAGCATGGCCAATCTGCCTACAACATGGGCAGGTCTCACTATGTGGGGTCAATGCACTCACAGTCCCATATGACTGCCGGTTGGTGCGGTCCTTCCTCGTCGGAGGGCCCCTACTCACAGCGCTCCCGGCAGCTCTCTGTGGCTCCGAAGGATGGGTGACCGTCAACCCCAAATTCTCTGCCCGTCGAGCCTCCTCTTCCAAGAATCCGACCAAGTCGGAGAAGGCGGGCAGGTCCTCGGCCGACCTCCCGTGAGACTGTTCGAAACGAGTCTGCACGTCAGCGGGTAGGCGGGAAAGTACAATGTACAACAGTAGGTACGACCATTCACCAACCGGAAGTCCAAGATTCTCTAGAGCCTTGGTGACGGACAACAATAGGTTCAAAACCTCCGTCTGTATGGCCCCGACCTTGTTCACAACCGGGATACTAAACAAACGGTTCAGTTGGGCATCGGCCAACCTCCGTTTGTTATGGTAACGTCTGACCAACAATTGCCTGGCCGTTTCATAGTTACCCTCCGTAACTGTCAAATGAGCGACCAGCTCCCTAGGCTCACCCCTCAATGCTGCCACCAGCTGAGCCATCTTGACAGACTTGGTAATGTCCGATCGCATGTGCACCAAACTGTCGAACAGATTGATGAAGCTCATCCATTCACCGGACACTCCGTCAAAGGTAGGCATAGTTATGGCAGGTAACCTGGACCCCGAACCCTGAAGCGGCAGAGGTGCTTCAATGTCACCACCATGGCTGGACTCGCGCTGTCTACGTATGTCCGCAGCCTTCTGCGTGATAGCAGCTGCCATCTCCATACATTGGTCGACATCCCCTAGCAACCGTGACAGCCTGTCAGGTGCGCAACCATCAACTGATTCCGCCTGCGCGGACAATTCGAGCACCCTATTGTAACGTTCCTTAACGTCCATAGACCGCTCCAATACCACATCATGCCTATCTAAACGGTCTATCAGACCGTGTGCGGAGGAAAACCATCTGAGTTCCTTAGAAACACCCTTCTGTATTTCAGATAACGACATGATCGGAACGATACTTACTCACAATTTGCAGTAACTCAATTTTATTGGACCCTCCAGTCTATAACCCAAACGAGGGAACCCTAAACTATAACTTAAACAATGTTGATTTCCTTAAACAATAGGAACCGAGTTTTATATCTATATAAATTCTGTAAATAACAATTTAGTTTCCCTTTATCACTACAACACACACAGATAGTCAATATTAGTTCAAGTTATAAATTGCTATAACTGAAAACAATGTAATAGCCTGCTATCAATAGATATAACTGCCTATGTTAACCAAAACATTCTTCAATAGCATTACTAGACCACTAATAGATTGACTAACTGGTAATTCAATGCAATTTTCAATTCAATATCTGTCTATCTACTACCAGCAATAGACCTATAGCTTACAATACTACCAATCTATGTGGATATAGGAACAACAGTAACCTAATAACCACCTATACCTACAGATTGATAGTCCCAAATCGTGCGTTCCTGGAGCCCTTGACGGCTGCAAATCTCAGGAAACCACGCTCTGCTACCAAAATGTTCAGGCTTCTCAGCACCTAATGACCTCGTAGGGGCCCATCAGCTACGAGGTAGCGTAGCGATCAGTTGCCAAGAAGTGTGAACGTCGGCGATTCACCGAGCTAAGGTAAATGGAGTCGATCTAACCTGGTCTGTGCTTCGGTCCCGTCAACCTCCTGTCTCTCTGCAAGGCCCGGGTGCACCCTAGGCTCTTCTTGGTAGACAGGTTCTTCAGCCAACCAGGTATGACTGGCAGGCCAGCTTCGATGAGCACAGTGTTCCAACTCAGTTTATGTTACGTGGGAAAACCAATCGGCTACGTAAATGCGAACTTTATCTGGTTCGGGGAACCACAACACACTCAGCTATATAGACAATCCTGAGGGAAACCCGAATACATTCCAGATGGCTTGCGATTTAATTTCAATACCCTAACCAATACGCGTTTTTTGCGAGGGCTTTCGTCTGTCAGTTGTCAAAAACTGCTAGGTTGGCAGCAACGTCAAATTCAAAATGGCCGTTCAGAAACCATCGATCGAATATCGATTTGGAATCGAACACAGGCATATACATAGCTTCTGGCCCCACACCAGGATACCCTGTGTCGTGGGAACCAGCAACAGATACATCGCACACGTATAAACATCCAAAACCTGGGTTGTTTTTTCTTTATCCCCAGCCGAGGATCGAACCCGGGACCTTCTTGCATGGCAGACAGGACCGCAACGCCACAGAGGTCATCCGTAAGTATCAACCTCTGCAAATCGCACTACACTACTTTACAAGTACTGAAGTAGTTCTTATAATTTTACGAGCTCTGTTTCTTATAATAAAGTCTGGTTTATAGTTTTCATTTCGGTAAAATTACCTTCTGTGTGTGTTTTATTATATCTGCAGTTTAAAGACTCGGCTGCTATAGTAATTGATATTATGTTTGCAACTATCGCTAAGGGATGAAATGAATTTGTAGGCACAACTGGCCCACACTAGGATACCTTGTGTCATGGGATCTGAAGCTCTTGACACTAAACATTAAAATGTAGGTATGTCACCGTAAGATAGTCAAAACCGTTAGTTGATCAACTTACGGTTTTTTTCTCGTAAGTTGGTCAACTATCGACAGATAGTAAACTGCGTACTGCGTACTTTATGACGCGGTAGTTGATCAACTAACGGTTAAAACCGTTAAATAGTAAGCTGGTTTAAACATGAATTGCAAACGAAATACCAGGGCAAACACTGCGGTAGCTTAGGTGAAGACTAGAGGGGGCGAGCTCAGCGAAGCCCCCGAATAGTCTTCATGTTAGGTTGACATTTAAGAACAAAAGAAACGTGAATTCTAAACCCTGTCGATCTGGTTTACTATCTGTCAATAGTTGATCAACTACCGCGTTAGAGAGAGAACGGATGTTTGTACCCTAGTCCTACCTGAAAACGAGCTGTTTATCTATCTAAGTATAATATTTATCTATATAAGTATGTGTATCGTTGTCTAGTACCCAAGATACAGGGAATCCTAGTTTGGGGCCAGATCAATGTGTGTAAATAGTGTCCAAGGTATTATTATCATTATAGTATTAGGTGAGTAAGAAACGAATCTAGGATCAGAATACTTGTCAAGACGAATTAAAGACACGACAGAGTTCCCGGTGGCCGGAACTCTGTCCCATCATCAGGTGGGTAATACCCTCCATCATCAGCTCGATGTCGTAAAAATATTACGTTGTCATCAGATTTACCTACAGATGCAAATCTTTGGTGTGTTGCGGTCAAGCCTGGCTTCCCAAGCGAGGGGTCTCGGGTTCGAATCCCGGCTGTGATCCCCAGGTCTTGAATGTTTATATGTGTGTGACGTCGCTGTTTCTGGTTCCCTCGACACAGGGTATCCTAGTGTGGGGAAAGAAGCAAACAGAAGTAAACGTTATGGTATGTTATGTTATATTAATTTAAATTCAACTTTGTACTCGCGTTCCTGAGAAAAGAGCCTTGACAGAGAGACAAACGGCGGAAGGACGAACAGACGGACAGATGGACAGCGAAATTATTCATTTTTTTTAAGACGCTGGGCATTGTGAAATGGAGTTCTTTAAAGCGCTTGTCCTCTTAAAGGAGACTCTTTCTAAATCCCGAAAAAGTATGCTTTAAAGACATTTATTTCCTTCAATGTGTATCTTTGAAAATATAAATGGGAACTAAATACACTGGGCTACAAAACTAAGCACTACGCTTTTTTTTATTTTAATTTTTTCTAAACTATTTAAGTTAGAAATTTAACATAAAAAATGTTTTTTAGCAAATTTGATAAACTTTCCTTAAAACGATAGTACAAACTTAAACTTTTATCTACACACGTATCATAAACCCTCTTTACTGCGTACAAAAACCGCACGTTACGATCAGCATAATGATAAACTACTTGGTAAAAACTCATTTCTTATCTGAAAAATTACACCTTATGACCATAATGTGTAATTTTTCTACATATAATGACATTCAAATTTCGAACGCCGACGCCCACCCGCGTGCCGTCCCTAGTTTGTCTGTGAAGTTGGTACTGACATTCAAATTTCGAACGCCGACGCCCGCCTGCGTGAAGTTGGTACTACAGAACAAGCTAAACAATTGCAGAGCCACAATGCCGGTCAAACATGCGGTTCCTGAACACATCAAAGAGAGCTTATGATATGTGTGTAGATAAACTAGTGTATGTAACTGTACATAATTAGGCATTAAAACTCTCGAGTGATATTATTATGAACCCACTCTCGAGTATTAATGCCCTCCATTATGTAGCAGTCACATAAACTACTATTTCGAGTCCTTTTTATTTTGAAAGTACCTACATCTAGTGTACTTTAAAAGTGATTGCAATTTTAAAAGTGTGATACTTAGTTTTGCAGGCCTGTGTAGATGTATTTTACCTAAACCTTGCAATTTCTTGGGATTTTAAAGGAATACTGTTATTGCTCCGAATTGTAAGAGCTCCTTGGTTTAATGGGTTTCACGCTTGCCTCTCCTGTGTGAGAACACAAGAGATGCAGGTTCGATTCCCAACCATGTACCAATGAGATAATAATTTGTTCTTTTTTTAATTAATTTATCTTAAGTACTTACATTATACGGACGTTCTAACGGTGATGGAAAACATCGTGAGGTAACCTCATTACTCCATAGCTGCGGCGATAGGCTAGCCCCCTGTCACGCAAAATGGAGTATAGAATAACTGGCTCAAAGTCGTCACGATTGTGCCTCTGCCACCCCGTATGGGAAAAGGCGTGACGCTATGTTACTGTTATTGTACTGTTATTGCTTGTTACTGTTAAGAAATAATTAGCGATAAAAAAAAAAACAGCCATATTACAGTGTGAGCTGTTATGGACTTTATTTTAATATGGTTGTGAACATATATTCAACTATCACGAGTCGAGGTTTTATTTTTACCAAAACACGCGCCTTCCGGTACGCAAACCCTAAAAACAAAACTCGAGACCACTTCACCAACAAAACTAGAGATAAACAAACATTGGCTTGCAAAGTAAATTAAACAATAATAATCTGCATTAATTCTAAAACAGAATAGAAATATATTCGTATTTATAAACACGGGGATAATTGAAATTTTATACAGATTTTGTTGTGGTACGGCTGAACTGACTTGTACGAGACGGGATATTGCGAAGATAGAATAGTGTGGATGAGACAGAGCAAGAGAGTCATTTTGTCCCTAACCCGTTACGTTTACCCGCCTCCAGTATTTGGATTCATTCGTAATACTCGAATGAGTTAGGACAAGTCAGATCAAGTCACTCAGGTCAGGTCAAATCAGAGATCATTAGATCAAGTCTCAGGCCAGGTAAAGTCAGTCAAGTTAGGTCAATCGGGGTTGACCATAGTCTGAGGTTCAAATCTCAATCCTTAATATTAAGTTTAATACCAAGTCCAAGTCTAAATTCAAGTCTAGAAATAGATAAATACTAGAAAAATAGTTTTCAGACTAGATTGAAAAACTTAAAAAATATATTTTTTAAGTTTGTGTGTCATGGGGACCATAAAAAGCGACGGCATGTGCATATAACACACTCATATTTTTGTTGAAAACGTTGTTGGAAATATATTTTTCCGTATTCTTACCTTAAAATAAATTACCCAAGACCTTGGTCGTAGGGCTAAGCAGGTACACAGTACACTCACTCACCCCACATACATGTTGCCATATTCACACATTTTTGAAGCATTTATGCAATTTTAATTTTTCTTTGTTTTACTTGTTTACTTTACTACTATATACTACTTTACTTTATTACCCTATTGAAAGTTTATAGATCGCACTGATTCGTAATTGGCATTTAATGTTTTTAATATTGATTGTATTATTTATTTAAATATGCTGTGAATTAGCAAATAAACAAATGAAATGAAATAGCAACTTCGTCGCATGATATTGGGGTCTCAGGCGAAAAAATAATATTCCTAACTCGTAACTAAAGAAGCCGAAAAGCCTTCTTTACGAACTTCACTACGACCCTTGCCTTCTGCTCGTTCCGTAATTTTCTCGGTTCTCGGAAATATACTATTTAATAAAAAGTTGTTTTGTATGTAGTTTTTTTTTTATTTCCTCGCATCAGTGATGAAAAGTAGACTATAATCTAATATAACGCGAACAGACCAAAATAAAGCGTTTTCCGATAAAGGGTGGCAGAAGCACAGTTGCGCCTACATTGCTTGCCTCTGCCAGCCTTGAATGTACTTGTAATAACAATAAATATTATGTAGGGACTAAAAAGTCTACGAAATGTTGCAAAACAACAAACAAACCTTTCCCATAGGATTTCATTGGTTGTTGCATTGCAAACTATGAAATTTAATCGTTATCGTTTGGCATAAATCTACCGAAATTTCCCTAATAATCACTTTGCATCAATGATTCAAGTTATAATGACTACAATTTTACAGCATAAACATTGAAAAGTACAACAATCATTTCTCATCGTAGAGAAAGACATAAAAGAGAACCTCTAAAAAAATTTTTCAAATGCCGAACAAACATCATACTCAATTCGTATTTCAGCTAATATTCGTATCATTAAATGTTGGTTTATTTTAGATATGTTTTGCTTCGCTACGCTCCGGTTTTGCTTCGTATAAGTTCCAATCTAAACTATAACCCAATTGAAATTTAGCCATAACGTACTCTAGCCAAATTTGGGTTTTCGTTACTTTCAGTCGCAAGCACGCTTCGCTGGTGGCACAATGTAATATAAATTGTATCTGATTGTGAATCTGCAATCGCACGCACGCGCGCTGTTTTGGCTTATCTACCAAACAATATAAAATTAAAACAAACAAGACGTAGATTTAAAAAAAATACGATAAGAAAACTGAACCAGAGGACATACGTGACCTACAGCAAGAATTTCTGCCTTATATATAAATAATTATTTGCCGAAATAATCATATGCAAAACATCCATTAGACGACTCCATAATAGTCCAACAGAAAGTATACTAAAAGGTATCAATCTTTTAGTATATTGTCCACCCAAAACAGTAGGCCGAAGTATTGTTATAAGAAAGTACTATTATGCCATAGTTATATATGACAACCTCATTATGCGAATAAGAATTAGGAAACAAAATGATGCGAAGCAAAGTGATACCCCCCAGACGTCGCATCCACACCATGATTTCGCTCGTCGTCCAAGGATTTCTTTCAGCTAGGGGTGTCACCGAAGCAGAAGGGATATTCAAATGAGTCTGCGACAGCCCTGCCAGCCGCCACCACCCACGCTCAACATAAGCTTCACCATCTAAACCACTCGTATTACAAATGCCTTAAGAACCATGATTGTTGTTTTAAAAGGTGTACGTTATGTTCAACGATTGCAAGCAGACGTGACCGTCGGAAATATTATGCAGTCCTGGTATTTATACTTACTTGTTGCTTATTGACTACATTCTTTTCTTTGTATTTTTTGCAGAAAAACATTTGCAAAAAGTTTTATCTGTGATGTTATTATATGTTTTGACGACCCGAATGGCCGAGTCGGCAGTGACCCTGCCTACGAAGCCAAGGGTCTCGTGTTCGAGTCCCGGTGGGGGCAAATATTTATTTGATGATGGTTTGTACCCTAGTCATGGTTGTTTTTCTAAATATGAATAATATTTATCTATATAAATATGTGTATCTTTGTCTAGTACCCAAGATACAGGGAATCCTAGTTTGAGGCTAGATCAATGTGTGTAAATAGTGTCCAAGGTATTATAGGTATTATCTGTATTGGCTATTGTGTGAAAGTAAAAACACACATTAATATCCAAATTCTTAATATAAAATGAGAAAACAGCCTGTTGCATGATTGGTGTTTAATTCCACGCCTCAACCGAACGGCGTGGAATCTTGAGGGGCTGGGTTTTTGCCAGCACGGGAGAGAAAATCTTGATTGTTACCTTACCTTGTCGTCGTAGACCGGAAATCGAAAGCTCGATTCGAGGCAGGAATACGGGATAAGGGCACAAGTTTGGGTGGGATCGGGAATGAATCTCACTATTCGCTGCCCGATGCTGTCGCCGGCGTGCTGCCTGCCGACACGAGGAGTCGCCGTCCGATACGACGATGTCCAATCACAACACGGATCACTTAACCGCTAACGCGAATCTACTTATTTCCCGACGATGTGGTAGATTTACACTCCGACCAGGCTCGACACCTGTATTAGACGATTGTTACACCGAATTACAATCAATGGCCCGACGCCTGAGCAGACATGTTTTTTCTCCCGACTAGAAAAAAAACCTCCAATTTTTCATCTCGTTTCGATACGAGTGACAGCTGCGGTTCCGTTTCCGTTCCGAGTCGCGCAACAAGAGGAGGTGCGTTCCGAAGCATAAATATTAAACAATTGGCACCTAAACTACTGAACCAATTTTGATGCATTTTATTATAGATCAGATCTCATATAAAATACCTTTCATCGCGAAATACCTTATAATCTTAGCACCTTTAATCGCGACAATAATTTATAAGATTATATACTTAGATAAGCACCTCTAATCGATTTCTTAGCTTTCTAAGTTACAATTTCTAAAGTATTAAAATCAGTTTCATTCCTAATTAAGAGATCAAAGAATTGAAAAATATTTTAAAATTTAATCAGCAAGCCAATGAATATGAAAGGAGTTTGCAACATAAACCTAACCTCAATCTAAGATAGCACACGCGTCCTCCATTCTGTGGCTCGTCGATTCCCGCGCTAACTGCCGTCATCTGTCACATTTGACGGCTGTGATTGGCGGCAAAAGCATGCGTGGAGTTTGCTTGTGTGTTTAATATACCAAGCTGTCTAGTGTCATTATCTTGTAAAATATTGGTTTAATATTCGCGGTAGTAAATGGCGCCAGAGAGAATCATAGGGAAGCACTCCTTTTTGTGTGTTTTAAAAACGGAAATTATATTAAACTGCACATCTAAAATATTGTTTTGCACAGCAAATATCAGGGTAAAATGCTGCGGTAGCTTAGGTTAAGGGTAAAGGGGTAGTGAGCGAAGAGAAGCCCCCTTTATCCTTCGTCATAGGTTGAACATGTAAGAACAAGAAAAAATACTTAAAACATAAACTTAAGTATACATAAAATATTTAAAACATAAAAAGTGTTTTTGTTGATCCTTTTTTGCTGTGCAAATCAGTATTTTTGATGTGCGATTAAATACCAGCCTTTAAAAATACAAATAACTGGCAGAAAGGTATAATTTCGTATGGTCTTAGTACTTATGGCAGGACATTCAAATCTTACCTAGATATGATAAAAATATGGCCAAGTGCGACTCGGACTCGCCCATGACGGATTCTGTTGAAGCAAGTATTACGGGACTGGATGTTAGCGTTGTAACTTAACTTGTCATTCATAGTGTTTGTATGAAAACCCATACAGTCATTTGAGTAATCTTGAACATTGTAATATCCCTTTTTCGACAAAGTCGCTTTAACATGGTTTTTAAATTGCTCAAATGGCAATTTCAAGATCTCCAGAGGTATCTTATTGTAGTAGAGAATGCATTGACTCTTGAAAGAATTGCTAACCTTCGCGAGTCTAAACCGGGGCGCACACAGTCTGTGATTATTTCTTAGGTTAACATTACAGCTATCGCTAAGTTTGGAAATTGTTGTAAGGTTCTTGCGTACATACATTATATTTTCGAAAATTAATTGACAGGCTACAGTTAGAATGTCAATTTCTTTAAAAAGCTCTCTTAAAGGAGTCCGTTCGTTTTAAATTATAAATTGCTCGAATAGCTCTTTTCTGTAAAATGAAAATAGAAATAAAAATAACACTTCATAAGTACAATACAAAATTTGATCACCTTATACTAAATTACAATTGAGTGTCATTTATTACCTAAATATTTACTTTTTATTATTTTATTATATGTAAGTTACAAACTTTATTTGTAAAGCAATTAAATTTGTCTTTTTTATGTTGTGCAGCTGATACAAACCACCTGTGGTTTTTATAGCATGTACAAGCCTCAAATATATATACAATTTTGGAAAAATAAATAAATCTTTGAACCTTTGAATCTTTGCTGTAAATATTGAGGCTAAAGCAGAAAATAAATCGTCCTATTTCACTGTGCTTAAACATAGAGTTTAAATGAATACCTACAGTTTGTCAGGCCCGAATGCATGATTCCAAATTCTGTGTATGGGTCAACACTGCTAAGTGTTGACTCATACACAGACTCTGGACTACACCCTCGCGCGCAACGTTTGAACAACATCTATGTATGCATCAACGCCTTAATGTTGTACAGTGTTGAGGCGACCCCACCTAGTTTCACAAAACTGAAATTGTTGTTTAAGGTCACTTTCTATATTCTATTCTATTCTAGATAGGTTGTGTTAGGTCACAACGTTATGATCGACCCAGAGCCGAGCGAAGCGGAGCGGAGCGAGGCGACCCCATCTCGTTATACAAAACTGAAATTGTTGTTTTAGGTCACTTTCTGTGTAAATACTAGAGATAGGTTGTGTTAGGTCACAACGTTATGAACGACCCAGAGCCGAGCGAAGCGGAGCGGAACGAACTGTGCGGACTCAACACCTGCAGCGTTGACTCACACAGAATTTGGAATTACGCGGCCCGAATACCATCAAAACTCATCCCAAGCTAAAACCAGATTCCACTCAAACCGGAAGCCGGAAACGTTCGACAGTCCAACGCGGTCTTCCGGTCAGTGAAATTTGAATTTGAATTTCGAACGCTATCGCACTCTGCACGCGACTTTTGTTGGGGGCGGACGCGTCTGCCGCTTTGCGAGTCTGATCGGAAATTAACGGCGGGCTACGAGTTTTGTTCAACTTTGAAGTCTTTTGTTGCAAGGTGTAAAGTTATTTGTTGTTTTCAGACTAGTGTTTACCCTGTTGAAATGTGGAAATCTATTTTGCAGGCGCATTCAACTTTAAGCATTGGCGGAATTTCAATTAAACTTTTTTCCGTTTCTAACTTATACACTATCTAAAAGAGCATTAATAAGATTGACCACGACGATATATCTATGGATATTGACAATTCATTTCTCTGATTGGAAACTCTTTGCTTAAACTTACTATATTTACTTACTTTGTGATTCATATTTGTAATCTCACATGAATTAAACTCATTACTTATTTTCACTATGTTTATTATAAACATTAAGAGTCATTTACGTGGAACTATTTGACAGTTTTCTTTCCCATTGACGAAATTTTTGTCAAATTATATGAAAGCTCCGTGGTCTAATGGGTTTCACGCTTGCTTCTCACACAGGAGATGCAGGTTCGATTCCTGACCACGTACCCATGAGATAATTAATTGTATCTTAATTACATTCTCGGACTTCAGTGTTTTGGATGACACGTTAAATTGTAGGTCCCGGTTACTATCGCTACGTCGCTAAACGAACGAACAAACAAACAAACAAACAAACAAACAAACAAACAAACAAACAAACAAACAAACAAACAAACAAACAAACATACAAACAAACAAACAAACAAACAAACAAACAAACAAACAAACAAACATACAAACAAACAAACAAACAAACAAACAAACAAACAAACAAACAAACAAACAAACAAACATACAAACAAACAAACAAACAAACAAACAAACAAACAAACAAACAAACAAACAAACAAACAAACAAACAAACAAACAAACAAACAAACAAACAAACAAACAAACAAACATACAAACAAACAAACAAACAAACAAACAAACAAACAAACAAACAAACAAACAAACAAACAAACAAACAAACAAACAAACAAACAAACATACAAACAAACAAACAAACAAACAAACAAACAAACAAACAAACATACAAACAAACAAACAAACAAACAAACAAACAAACATACAAACAAACAAACAAACAAACAAACAAACAAACAAACAAACAAACAAACATACAAACAAACAAACAAACAAACATACAAACAAACAAACAAACAAACAAACAAACAAACAAACAAACAAACAAACAAACAAACAAACAAACAAACAAACAAGTCATTTATTAATAAAAACATAAATTTATTGATCAATATTAGAGGGAAATCTTACACAAATCCAAATAGACCCATAGTAAGCTCATCAAGGCTTGTGTTAAGCATACTAGATAACGATATATTAGAGATAAATACTTAAGTAAAGATATAGCAAACATCCAAGACTAAGTAACAAATATTGGTGCTCATCAAACAAATATTGGCCTTACCGGAATTCGTTAGCTTCGTAGGCAGGGTCACTACCCTAGGTACCCACTAGGCTAAACCGGTCGTCAAGATATACATATAATGTGAACATAACCCTCGTAGAGCGACTGACGTTCGGAAGTGGCAGTTTGATTGTATTAAAAGTTGTCTCTGGAGTTACTTTTGTCCAATGAGAGATTTTCTGACAGCTAAAAAAAGTAAAAAAATAGTTCTGAAAGCTACGGCAGACGGCGTTTGATTCGACGTGGCTTTCAAAAATGGATCTATGATCGGTGACTTCATTCAATAATTTGTGTTTGAACCTGACCCAAGTGATAAATATATTATAGATTTGTTTGGTTGTTACTTGATACATCATAGCAATTTCTTCGAAAGGTTTATGTCTCCGTACTATCATTAAGGTAATGAAAAATTGTTCGAATGCATTGAGGTTCTTTGGTGGATGTCCATAAAAATAGGTAAGATTATGAGCACATTGCCCTAAAGTGTCAAACACAAGCATCACTTTTTCAAAATTCTCTAGGCAGTGTAGAAGTGCACAACTTTATCATTATTTTTGTACAAGTGGATGGTAAAACCCGAGACACTACACTCATGAGTTTGTACTGACTCATCTTTTGAAGTTGAGACACTACACTCATGAGTTTGTACTGACTCATCTTTTGAAGTTGAGACACTACACTCAAGAGTTTGTACTGACTCATATTTTGAAGTTATCTTATCATCTCTCAATGATCCCTCCTGCACCAACTGTTCATGTTGAGAAATCTCTAACTCTTCTGCTATATCATTGTGCAGTTCCACAGCAATATCTTCTTGCATGTCATCGTTGGGATTTGCAAAGACAGAGTCTGCATCTTTTTCACTCATGTGTAAGGGATCTTCATTTAAACTACTATCCACAGCGACCAAATATTGTTGCTCTTCTACAAATAATATTGGACATACTGGAAATAAAAGAAAACATATTTGAATCTCTAGTTATATTTTTACATTTACATACAGGCACATACATTGCTTCTGGTTTCACACTAGGATACCCTGTGTTGTAGGAACCAGAAACAGCAACATCACAAACATGTAAACATCCATGCCATGAGGGTGTTTTTTCCTCCCGCCCCACCAGGACTCGAACCCGGGACGTCTCACTTGTAAAGCACAGCCCCAACTGCAATGCTACAGAGGTAGTCAAACAACATTAAGTATACCACCTACCTACTTGCAATGCGGCATTTCTCAATGTTTGTCACAGTATCTTCTTCATATTCCTGTCTGAAATACGGCCGGCTAAACAGGACAACAAGCCACAGAACAATATTACTGTGCAAAGGACTACAAGCAGTGTTCCGAGTTTACAGGCCCTGTGCAGGATATCAAATAACTGCACCTGCACGGTATCAAATATTATGTTTTTTGTGACGGTATTTCTATCCACCTTGCAGAACTATTCTGCATGCTTCGCAGTCCTGCAAGGCTCAATGCAAGACAGAATATTGAATGAATTCCTTTAGGCTGTAGATAACAACTTTAATTAGGTGACTTACTTCGTGCATAGGTTTTTTCAACTTTGGTAAGGTTAAGAGTTAGCGAGTTTTGTTCTTCAGACGTTGATGGAGATTGTTGAGGAGTTGTTTTCCATGAAAACAATGAAGGAACAGAGGTTTTCTTCAAAGTTTTTGGAGCAATATCTATAAAAAAAAACACATGTTAATAAGAACATTTTAGTAGCTATTTAATACTATTCGGGCTAGGCGAGCTGTTGATGTTGGCATCTGCCACCTGTCAAACGGATTATGGGTAAGGATAGGTACAGATTGGGCAAGAACATAGCTGATCTGCACTTTTATATAATAAAATTAACAAAAAACTAGACATATACCCTAAAACAAACTTTGAGTGTAAAAAGGTCTTAATCGAATGGCTTAAGAGTTTAAGCTACAATGAAACAGAACATTTAATAAAATTTCTTGTATAGTGTGCAATGTTAATATAAGACTCTGAACACAAATACACACACACACACACACACACACACACACACACACACACACACACACACACACACACACACCACTCACACACACACACACACACACCACTCACACACACACACACATCTTCTATCCTTAATTCTACGAACTAAAATATTAAACTGCATGTTATATTTTAATACTAGGTTGTTTATTCGAACTACTAAATGTATATTTGTGGAAGAGCGGGCCCTCCTGACACAGGTATTTCTATACTTACTAGGAGGGTCCAGCCCCTGTATATTATTTGTAAATTTATTATGAATAAACAATTTGAATTTGAATTTGAATTTGATAAGCTTGCTCGCATAAGCACTAATTAGTGCAAAAGATAAAATCACACCTGACTCGCGAAAGTAAGCACTCATGAGCACGGGTATGGTGCGTACTAGGCATACTCGGAAATCTTAAGGTAAACTTACCTGGCTGTAACAATGATAACGGTGTTCTGTTAAAATCGGATGGCTTGAAGTGATCGGAACATATCCTGCTATGCTTTCCTAGGGTAAATCCAGGCTTTGCTGGTTCAACAGCTTGAACCCATAGTGAACGTCGATGTTCATCACTAGGGAAACGGTGAGTACCATTTTTTTTACAAAACCTAACAACGCATGGACGATTAGGCTTTTTTTCCATGGTAACCAAAGTCTGTCGAACAGCATCAACACAGGGTGCACGCGAAGGTATCGTGATGAAAAAATCGAAGTCCAATACACAGGCAGGGGTCAATCGTAATGGCAAGCAAATGTCCAGGGTGCACGCGGAGGTCAGTCGAGGGAAGGAGCTACAAGAGTCCGAAAGAATAGCCAGGGCGGTCGTAATAGTCACAAAACAGAGGAGAACAGGAAAACAAAACATCGCGTAACCACAGGAGAAACGGTTTGACACATCACAGACCAGCCACCATCAGCCACAGAACACAAATTTTTGATCTGGCAACTGGCTGTGAAAGCCACGAATTGACAAATTTGGAGCTTCTGAAGTTTTTTTTTTTAAAATCCCTCATTTTTCTGAGATGATATTGGCTTTTTGTCATGCCAAAAATGGATTTATGGTAATAAAGGAGACAAAGCAGAGCAAGAAGTTTCTTGATTTACCAAAGACGATCGTTGAATTCAATCAAAGTTTGTCTATTTTTGAAGAAACGAAACAAATGTTCTTATAAACGGTATAGTAACGCCAGTGACAATAATTTCAATATTTCTTACGTAAATGAATCTCAACTGGCAGACGGAATAAGGAGAATAAAGTTGTTAAGTTTTTCGGACGGAAAGCTAAGGTCGCAGATTTAGGCAAACGGATGGCGAGATTGAAGTGGCGATGGGCGGGACACTTGGCTAGACGGGAAGACGGACGGTGGACCAAAGCAGTCACAGAGTGGTGGCCACTGGGAGCGACAAGGCCAGTGGGCATACCACCAGCCCAATGGTCCGACGATATCATCAAGTCGTCGGGATTCCACTGGGTGAGATTGGCACAGGACCGGGGAGATTGGCGCTTTAGAGAAGAGGCCTGTGCCCAGCGGTGGGTCGATGTGAGCTGAATATGATGATGATGATGAAGTTTTTCGTGATCTTTGCCTAAATAAATAATGTGTAAAACCTGTTTTATTCGAAAGGTAGTTAGTAGTAACTCAGTAGACAAATATTTTGGCACAGATATGGGTTTATTTTTTGAACTCTGGAATTTTTAGCTAAGCCGCAACCGATTTGGAAACTGGTAGGAAAAACTGAAAATAAACAACGGATCATAATTTATTACGAAAATATCTGTCGAAGCATTCTACAATTGTTGAAGGCAAAAAGTTTCATGCGTCTGAGGTTAGGTTTGACGTCACGTGACCTTTCAGTTACACTTGACACTAGCAAAATTAACCTCAAATGAGGTTAGGAATACGATGATATATATTATAAGAAGAACCTTCCAACAACACCAGCGCCATCTGCAATGATATATAATATAATATAATACCTTGGACACTATTTACACACATTGATCTAGCCCCAAACTAGGATTCCCTGTATCTTGGGTACTAGACAACGATACACATACTTATATAGATAAATATTATACTAATGCATGTTAGATTAGATATTACCTAAATAGGCACGATGTAACCTTACGCTGTGTCCCTTGATACGGATTTTTCTAGTATGGGATGCTACCCACAAAGTGTATAAATGTATTGTGCCTACATGAATAAACTTACTTATTTACTTACTTACTTAGATAGATAAACAACCATGAGCAGGATATAAACATCGTTCTGTTCAAAAAAATATTGCCCCCACTGGGTCTCGAACCCGGGACCCCTGGTTTCGTAGGCAGGGTCACTGCCGACTCGGCCATTCGGGTCGTAAAGGGGGTGAGCGCAGCCAAGCCCCCGAATAGTCTTCATATTAGTTCGACATGCATTGCAAAATCCTTTAGGTAGTACTGACTAAAAGTGCTTTTAAAAAGACATGTCTCATCAAATTCAACCCTTTCTGACCCTTTAATAAAATGATCGGCCAGATCAAGAAACCATCATAAACATTTACATACAGGCACATACATTGCTTTTAGCCCAACACTAGGATACCCTGTCTCGTGGGAACCAGAACAGCGACGTCACATCCAAGACCTGGGTTTTTTTTTCTTTACCCCCGCCGGGGATCGAACCCGGGACGTCCCGCATGGTAGGCAGAGCCACAACCGTTGCGCCACAGAGGCCTAGAAAGGTTGGCCATTTCATGAAATGATCGGTTCTAAGATACGGCCGTGACATAGACATCTTTTCAAACAATTTAGACACCTTTGTGCAAACTACACAATTCATCCCGCCTACCTGCCAAAGATTTAATTTACATACATGTAACCGCACCTAACTTCTCTCGCACGAGCCGCTGATAACGTTTGTCGCGATACAAACCTGTGGCGCATCCTGTTTGCGAAATGTTTCGCTGCCATCTGTGGCAGGGCGTAGGGTTGCCACTAATTCATATCTAAACTATTTTAATACTGTGGCTTGGTTGGAGCAAAAGTTCACCAGTTTCAAAAGTTATCGCAAGTTGTGTGTTTTTTTTAAATAATAATATCGAAAATCTGATTTTATAGCGGAATAATTCAAGTCAGATGTTCAGGGAGCAATACTAATTTTAATTTAATATTTTACTCATGCATTGCGAAAAACCAAGCGACAGAGTGCCGGAGTGTAATAGTACATATCCCACGAGTCCGCAAAGACTTATTTACGAACCGAGAAATTTACGGCACGAACTGAAGGCGAGGTTCGTAGCGGGGTTCGTAAAAAGTTTTTTCAAACGAGTTAGAATAGATTTTTTCCGCCTGAGAACCCAAAATCAAGCGGCGAAGGTGCTATTTTTAGCTCAGAAGTCGGATAAACATTCACTTCTGGCGCCACACTAGGATACCCTTTGTCGTGGAAATCAGGAACAGCGACGTTGCACCCACATAAAGATCCAAGAGCTGGGTTTTTGTTTTCTCCCCAGCTGGGATTCGAACCCGGGACCTCTCGCTTAGGAGGTAGAGCCTCGAACCGCAATGCCTAAAAAGTTGGTGCAAATAGGAGGAGGCACCAAATTTAAAGGAGGTATGTATAAATAGTCTAAGTCAAGTTGGGATGACACTGTTTTAGTGATATCGTCGATGTCAATAGTTACCAAAAAGGTACACAGCAATATGAAGATTGAATATGATCTCCTTATAGCATCACATATCAGGCGATCCACATACTAACATACAAGATGGAAGTCAAGCAAACAAACGCAGCAGTTGGCAGAAGTTGGCAACAGATGTCGTCACGGATTGCTGAAACAATTGACAATCGTTCCTGCATCGCGCAAGTGAAGTATCTCCGGTCACTAACTATAGACAGAACGTCCTAGCATAAGCTGTCGGGCCAGAGGTCCCCAGGCGTAGCGACCCGTAGCGCGGAAATTTTCCTTTTACGGACCGAATATCCACAGCCAACGCAGTCGCCGGACCTCTTCTATCTATAGAGACCCTCAACTCTTCCTTCAACCTCTTTATTGAAACTAATATTTTATTTGGTATTATGATGGGGCTGAGCTGTAGGCTACCATGGGGGTAAGATATGATGGTTAGCTGTGAATATATAGAACAAACAGACTCCAACGACACAGCAGCAAGGTTACGATAACGTGGTGGGAAGTCTAATGGAAAGGAGTTGCCTACAAAAGGCTGCGTTAGTTCAATTAGTATCTACCATGCGACTTGGCGAGTTAGTGCCGCCTGTCAATAACCACACTCATCCCTGCAGCAGGCAGCTGCGACTGCAGTAGGTCCAAGAGTGGGGGTCGAAGAGATCAGAACAGTTGAGGATCATTATTGCTACGGATGTCCGTAACAAATAGCGATGCGGAGGGTAAAGGGAAAACCACCACATAATCCCGTCCCAGGAAAGATGTTACCATAGCCGTCAATCTCCGGCAGACCCTGAAGATGGTCAGAGGGTGCGAAGACTCCCCGGGCTAGCCATTAAGATTGCGACTGGGAATGCTCAAAGCAAGTTCAAGAAAGAGAAGTTTAAAAAGGCTAGTTATTTAATATTTAGTATATTATTTAATCGCACATTTAAAATACTGATTTGCACAGCAAAAAAGGAATAGCAAGTTCGTATTTTTTGTTGTTCTTGCATGTTCAACCTAACCTTCACCTAAGCTATCGCAGCATTTTGCCCTGATATCTGCTGTGCAAATCAGTATTTTTGATGTGCAGTTTAATATTTCTCGTTTAAAAATGAGAACAAGATATGAAAATTAGAAAAGAATAGAAATTGTCGTACTTGGAATAAGTGAGTCTAGGTGGAAAGGAATGAAATCAAATCAAATGTCTTTATTACTGTAGATATTTACATATACTTAGCAAACGTCATTTTTGCCACTTCTCTACACAGTGGGAGATGAAGGGCGTAGAAACTCCCACAGATTGATTTTTGGATCTCTTTAAAAATAAGGAATACATACTACTGAAGAAAATGTTACATAATAATTGACCGAGCGAGCGAAGGGCTCCATTTCGACAAGATAGGAGGCCGATTTTGCTTTCGTCTGTCTCTATGTGTGTCTAGGGGCCACAGTTTTCAAGCGATCCTCACAAAACATGGCACACGTGTTCCTTGAATTAAAAGTTTTTTTTTGTCGAGAGCTTTTCTCAATTTTCCCATTGGGGGGGCGGAGTTATGACGTCATTAATTTTCTGTATGGGTTTTTTTTAAACCTATTGAGGCTTCATGAGTCGTCCTCAAAATATACAACACCATTACGTTTCGGTCGCCTGTTTTCTAAAAATCCAAGAAATATTTTCAAAACATACCAAGTTTGGACTCCTCGAAGTAATAGACGGATTAGCAAAGAGGATCTATATAGACCATGAGAGTGAGTGAAATAGAATATAACTATTTTCGTGAAAAGTCAATAGATTATATTTTAATTCGTAAAATACAGTTTACAGAGTTATTGGTGCGGCTACTTTACTACTTGATTTTGATTGAATCTAAAATACTTACCTATAAACTGGTTCACAGTCCCCCCTGTTAGCTAGGTCTACTGCCCACAGGGCCACTAGTAATAATAATACCTTGGACACTATTTACACACATTGATCTAGCCCCAAACTAGAATTCCCTGTATCTTGGGTACTAGACAACGATACAGACCTATCAACTTAAGCTGATACTTGCATTTGTGTGAGTGCACACCGATAGTGTAGAGTGTCAATCGGCTTGAGGCGCGGCCCGTCCCGCGCATGGTTTAAACTGGTTTATACTAGTTTATAGCAAGCGGCCTGAGGCGCGGCACGTCCGCTACGCACCGCTTCCCTGCCGCCCGCTCACATACTTCACTCCACCTCCGGTACTGGTAGCAGATAGACGTGTAATTTTATGTGATTGATTGTGTTTGAAATATTAGTGAAATGGCTCCTACTGCTCCTGGCTGCTGCTAATGGCTCCTACAATCGACGATATAACGGAACGATTAATTATTAACACAGGCTCTGACTCTGATGAATCATCAGACGAGAGTGAAGATGAAGATGCAATGAGCGGAGTAGAAGAGTTATAAGATTCAGTCATTATGAGGTCGAGAATTGGACAGTTGGTAACATTGTGTTTTATGGACTTCGTTTAAATAAAACATTGATTTTATTTGTATGTGTTTTACTAACTGTACTTTTGGCGATCACTCACACAAATGCAAGTATCAGCTTAAGTTGATAGGTCTGTACACATACTTATATAGATAAATAATACTTAAATAGATAAACAACCATGACCAGGGTACAAACATCCGTTCTTATCAAACAAATGTTTGCCCCCATCATTTGACTCGGCCATTCAGGTCGTCAGTCATATCTTACAGTCATCACAAAATAAAAGGCCCGGTGGCCCAAATTAAATTCAACCTTATTACGTCGGTGACACAGACGCTGTCGTCGGGCCTTTTGTCTTGTGAAGACTGTAGTGGTAACGGAGACGAACTCCGCAGCAATGTCGCAATCGATGAACGGAGTCGATGCGGAGTTGCTCAGCGCTATGACAAAGGTGACACTGGGCCGCGACTCCCTCTTTTGCCTTCCTATTTCCCAATAACCTGACGCGAAATATGCCTTAAAAGAAACAGTTTTTTTTTGGCAAGAAATATAATGATCACGAAAATATTTTTTTCCAACCCAAAATGGGTAAATGTTCACCAAAAGTTGCAGAAACTATCAGGGCTTCGCTTCGCTCACTCCCCTTTACCCTTCGTGTTAGGTTGAACTTGTAAGAACAACAAAAAATACTTAAAACATAAACTTAAGTACACAAAACATAAAAAGAAGTTTAGTGATCATTTATCCAAACACAATTTGGGGATCGTTTACTAATTCTGGCAGTTATTTAGAATTTATTGGTAGTAAATTTTTGAATTTTTTGGTAATTGTCTAAACGAAAACAACAAAAAAATTTTTTTTTGCTTTTTCTTCTACGATGATACGGAACCCTTCGCGGGAGTACCCGTTCGACCGAACTATGTTTGCTTATAGCTTTTATTGGATGGTTTTTGCACACGGCAGCATGGCACAACCCTAAGTCATAAGGACCTTACTTCATACTTGTGTATACTAAATGTTAAAAGTGACAGCCCTACGGACACACATTCAAATGGAAATATCGTATCATTTCACAGCGACAGCTATTGTCAATTGTTCTTTCGTCACACAGAAGGATACCTATCTACAGGGTGTTTGGCAATTGATGACCGATGGCCCCAAGTTCCAAGTTCCCCAAAATGTATTCCCGGCGACCCCAAAAAGTAAAATAAAATATTTTTTAAAGTTCTCACGTCCTCACCAATCCTCGAGCTGGGCGTCCAAAAATTAAATTAAATTTTTACATACCTCGAACAGAACCTTATTTCGATGATATATTTTCTCTATACACCTACAGTCTTTACAAAATAAAAGGCCCGATGACAGCGCCCGTGTCACTGACGTAATAAGGTTGAATTTTGGGCCACCGGGCCCTTTATATTGTGAAGACTGTAATATGTAAAGTGTGAAGTGAAACAAGTTTTGATACTTCCATCTCATTCGCACAAGTGCAAAAACAAGCTTTGTAATTTTTCTTTCATTCGCGCAAGGGCAAAAACAAGCTTTGTTATTTTTCTTTCATTCGCGCAAGGGCAAAAACAAGCTTTGTTATTTTTCTCTCATTCGCACAAGGGCAACAACAAGCTTTGTTATTTTTCTCCCATTCGCCCAAGGGCAAAAACAAGCTTTGTTATTTTTCTCTCATTCGCGCAAGGGCAAAAACAAGCTTTGTTATTTTTCTCTCATTTGCACAAGGGCAACAACAAGCTTTGTTATTTTTATCTCATTCGAACAAGGGCAAAAACAAGCTTTGTTATTTTTCTCTCATTCGCGCAAGGGCAAAAACAAGCTTTGTTATTTTTCTCTCATTTGCCCAAGGGCAAAAACAAGCTTTGTTATTTTTCTCTCATTCGCGCAAGGGCAAAAACAAGCTTTGTTATTTTTCTCTAATTCGCGCAAGGGCAAAAACAAGCTTTGTTGTTTTTCTCTCATTCGCACAAGGGCAACAACAAGCTTTGTTATTTTTATCTCATTCGCACAAGGGCAAAAACAAGCTTTGTTATTTTTCTCTCATTCGCATTTATTCACACCTCTATTGATGAGCGCCTATTTGGTAATTAATAATAGGACATCGTCCATTGTTATCTCAATTCACTTATCAGAATTGATTAATGTTAATAATGTGTGATGACTTAAGCATGAAAATATTACGTTTTGACCTCATTGGTTCTCTCATTTAATATTGATTCCGTCATTCACGATTTCGGTCGAGATAGAACAGTTTGTTTAATAAAAAACTTGGGGATCCTGGAGAACGGCGATTGAGAAAAGTCCCCAGCTCTTGGATGTTGTTATGTTTGTGAGCTCGCTGTCTCTGGAACCCACGACATAGGGTAGCCTAGTGTGGGGCTAGAATTAATGTACGTCGGACTCATTTTGCAGACAGTTGATCTTTCTATGCTGATGGGAGCCACAGACCAAAAAGTCATCTACATATATTTTCTTTGATTTTGTCGATTTTTGCAAAAAATCGATTTTTTTTTATATAAATTATATGGGACTATCTCTGAATCAGGACCTGCCGATCAAAAAAATAATCATCAAAATCGATTCATAATTGACGGAATAATCATCCTTTTTTAAGTCGATTAACAACGGATTTCATCACAGTCCGTTCTTAATTTTTTCGCCGGGCGAGCGTTTGTCTTATATGTGTCACCGGAAAATAACAAGATCCGCAAGTTTATAAATTTCCTAAATTTTTTTCCGCATGTTTATAAATATACTAACCTAACCTAACCTAACCTAACCTAACATAACCTAACCTAACCTAACCTAGCCTAATATAATCTAGAAGGAAGTTTATAAATTTCCTAGGAAATTTATAAATTTGCGGATCGTGTTATTTTCCGGTGACATATGCATTTAAAAGTTGCTCTCATCAAATGATGTAAATAGTAAATGTTATTCAGAATAATGCTTTAAAAATCCCCATAAAATATGGCTACATGTTCTCGTTAAACCCTGTATTGTCAAAGCTTTATCTATATAGCACATCATGGGAAAGACATGTGAAGGGGTGTCTTGTTTCCTGTATAATGATCATGTTAAATGTGACATTCAGCACCCTTACATCTCAGGTCAGGATGTTCACTGTACAGCGACAACTAAAATTTTGAGGGGCGCTCAACTCATGCTGTCTGTCTCTCGCCCCGGAACTGACAGCGCTGGTATGACATTTAAGGTGATAAAAAATGGGATTTTTTTCGAATCCATTTACCCCACAATAAATTTATCAATGGATATGGATGTAGGGTTAACGCTTATTAAGTGATTCCTTAAGATTCTCACTAAAGGAAAACGCGATTGCATGAAATTTTTCTAGTTAGATTTTAATTACGAAAAGACCTCTAAATTGCTTTAATTTTTTCTGTTATTCTGATGTCCTAACTAATTTCATTACGGAATTGGATTCAAAATATGGATATTACGTATTCGTAAACTCTCCTTGAAAATGTTTTGGACTTAATAGCGCAATTTATTTTAAAACAATTTTTATGTGGTTTGGCCCTAAGTTATTTTAGTTTGAGTCGAGCGCATTGGACCACTGTGGGAGAACTTTCAGGTCGAAGCATCAAATGCTGATAGACTTCGCGGATACGATAACTGAAAGTTCCAGCTCAACTGGAATAAGCGCAGCTGAAACGTCATTTTAATACTTTCTACACTCAGCGGAAAAATATGAGAAGCTTTAAAACCATTGATAGCCACAATGTGCAAACTAGAAATAAACATAAGCTTTCTTTTCCAATGTTCAGACCCACATAAATTAGTAGTTCTTTTATGGGACACTGTTTACGCTTCTACAATAAAATTCCGAAAGAAATACAAAACTTAACTGAAGCTCGATTCAAAAAATTCACTTTGTGCACAAAGGCCTACTACAAAATTAATGTTTTTTTACAAGACACTGACATCTGGACTAAACCAGTTCAATGCACCCTTTAGATTATGTAATGATTAGGCACCTACTTAATGTTTTATTTGCTTGATTATGTTATGACGTTCATTAAGTCTCAATTTTTGTGCTTTTATGAATAAAAATCTATGAACTTGAACTCTAATAATAATAATAACCATAATCATTTATTCAGTAAAAAGTATACAGTACAATTTCTCGTTTTTACATTTGTAATAGAACAAGGGATGTTCACTACTCCCTAATAAAGGGCCGGACCCTGTGGTATAGGATGAGTAGTTATACTTCCCACCAGTAAATGACACATTATACAGAGTTTTCGAAAATAGGTCTACATTGTCTGTACTGAAGCAGAAACTTGAGTCATTGATTTAAAAAGAGTGCAGGTTATTAACAATCAATATAGAAATATAAAAAATTTAACTAAGTTGTGGATGTGATGTAGCTTGAACAGTTGCAGCCGCATACGATGTACTTCTTGGGGACGATAATATTCCTGCACCCCTACCCTTGATACGCAAGGCAAGAAATCAAGCTTTTTTTTCCGTCATTTGAACAGAACACAGTTACCTACTCTGTCGAGAAGTAAATTGTGTATGTGATGTAACTTGAACAGTTGCAGCCGCATAATAAGTACTTCTTGGGGACGACAATATTCCTGCACCCCTACCCTTGATACGCAAGGCAAGAAATCAAGCTTTTTTTTCCGTCATTTGAACAGAACACAGTTACCTACTCTGTCGAGAAGTAAGTTGTGTATGTGATGTAACTTGAACAGTTGCAGCCGCATAATAAGTACTTCTTGGGGACGACAATATTCCTGCACCCCTACCCTTGATACGCAAGGCAAGAATTCAAGCTTGCTTTTCCGTCATTTGAACAGAACACAGTTACCTACTCTGTCGAGAAGTAAGTTGTGTATGTGATGTAACTTGAACAGTTGCAGCCGCATAATAAGTACTTCTTGGGGACGACAATATTCCTGCACCCCTACCCTTGATACGCAAGGCAAGAAATCAAGCTTTTTTTTCCGTCATTTGAACAGAACACAGTTACCTACTCTGTCGAGAAGTTGGGGACGACAATATTCCTGCACCCCTACCCTTGATACGCAAGGCAAGAATTAAAGCTTGCTTTTCCGTCATTTGAACAGAACACAGTTACCTACTCTGTCGAGAAGTAAGTTGTGTATGTGATGTAACTTGAACTGTTGCAGCCGCCTACGAAGTACTTCTTGGGGACGACAATATTCCTGCACCCCTACCCTTGATACGCAAGGCAAGAATTCAAGCTTGCTTTTCCGTCATTTGAACAGAACACAGTTACCTACTCTGTCGAGAAGTTGGGGACGACAATATTCCTGCACCCCTACCCTTGATACGCAAGGCAAGAATTCAAGCTTGCTTTTCCGTCATTTGAACAGAACACAGTTACCTACTCTGTCGAGAAGTAAATTGTGTATGTGATGTAACTTGAACTGTTGCAGCCGCATAATAAGTACTTCTTGGGGACGACAATATTCCTGCACCCCTACCCTTGATACGCAAGGCAAGAAATCAAGCTTTTTTTTCCGTCATTTGAACAGAACACAGTTACCTACTCTGTCGAGAAGTAAGTTGTGTATGTGATGTAACTTGAACAGTTGCAGCCGCATAATAAGTACTTCTTGGGGACGACAATATTCCTGCACCCCTACCCTTGTTACGCAAGGCAAGAATTAAAGCTTGCTTTTCCGTCATTTGAACAGAACACAGTTACCTACTCTGTCGAGAAGTAAATTGTGTATGTGATGTAACTTGAAAAGTTGCAGCCGCATAATAAGTACTTCTTGGGGACGACTATATTCCTGCACCCCTACCCTTGTTACGCAAGGCAAGAATTAAAGCTTGCTTTTCCGTCATTTGAACAGAACACAGTTACCTACTCTGTCGAGAAGTAAATTGTGTATGTGATGTAACTTGAACAGTTGCAGCCGCATAATAAGTACTTCTTGGGGACGACTATATTCCTGCACCCCTACCCTTGTTACGCAAGGCAAGAATTAAAGCTTGCTTTTCCGTCATTTGAACAGAACACAGTTACACTCTGTCGAGAAGAATGACAACTTCATACAAAATCTATTTACTAGCGCCACTTAGTGGGTAGTAGTGGTAGCCTTAGCGTTTTTTATATGAAGTTGTCATTCTTCTCGACAGAGTAGGTAACTGTGTTCTGTTTAAATGACGGAAAAGCAAGCTTGAATTCTTGCCTTGCGTATCAAGGGTAGCTGAAGAGGACATGGTTTACCATTACCAGACGCAGATATTCGGGACATCCTGTGTTGAAGTTCAGACGATTGTTGCCCAATCGCTGCAACATTTCCTAATATCTGGTCGTTTGAGCATAAAATGTGATACCTCAGAGATAACAAATTGAATGTCACCGGCAGGCGAGAGGAAGCAAACGATTTTGGCAACGATCCAAAGTAGGTAGATTAGAAATGTCCAAGTTTGTAGCATTGCCTTTGACTGCGCTTTATACTAGGTTGAGTTGTGATTGTGTGACGTACATTTGGAAATAAGAAGATAGGGTCACGTCTTTTCCCGTACGTTGAAGCAGTGGGTCCATTCTGCGTGGCAGGGGGCTTGCCCATCGCCGCAGCTATGACAAAGTTAGGATTTCCTCTGAATATTTAATGGAAAATAACGACAATAGTTTACGGATGTGCTGTTTAGTGTTCTGTACCTGAAGGGTGCCAAACGGGACCCTATCACGAGAAGCCTCCGCTGTCCGTACGTCTGTCCGTCTGCGGGCTGCATATCTCATGAACCGTAAGTGATCGAGCGAGTGAAGCAGGCGAAGTGTCTCCGTTTTGGATAAAAATGCTTTCGTATTTCCGTCTATCCGGAAGCTCCGTGGTCTAATGGTTTTCACGCTTGCTTCTCACACAGGAGACGCAGGTTCGATTCCTGAACATGTACCAATGAGATAATTTATTTATTTTAAGCACATTATACGGGCTTTCTAACGGTGATGGAAAACGTCATGAGGAAACCTTCATTACTCCATAGCTGCGGCGATGGGCTAGCCCCCTGTCACGCAAAATGGAGTATCGAATAACTGGCTCAAAGTGGGCACAACTGTGCCTCTGCCATCCCCTATGTGAAAGGTGTGACGCTATGTTATGTATTTTGGCTTTCCGGGTTTCCGGCTGTTTTCCTCTAAAGGCAGTATTTCCCAATCGATTCTCTAGAAACTTTGTGAGCAGGTTCGATGTATAAATGGATTTTTGTCGTTATTTTTTTCAAAATGGCGGATATACGCGATTACAAAGATTACAAAGTTATTGGTGCGGCTACTTTCATATTCCATGTTCGTAACCAGGTGCATTCATACGTTTGTATGTGGTGTTGAAAGAAAATGCAGTCGGGATGGCTTTATAATAATTCCACTTGTTAATCCTTCAAGCGGTCGAGGGTGTGAGGGGGTAGAAAATAATAAAAACGGCCAAGTGCGAGTCGGACTCGCGCACGAAGGGTTCCGTACCATTATCTATTAACACGATGCGGGACGGTACTCACCTTTTCAAATGATGTGATACGACAGTAAAATTTTCCATACAACTTGTTACTACGGTCATATCAGTAGCGTCATACAGTAACATTAGATATTGATATAACATAACAGTACTGTTATAACCGTGGTGCGGTTATAGCCGTAGTTTCATATTTAGGCTGCTAAGTATGATATCGGAACTACACTACGGTTATGCCAGTAAGCAGTTATAGCCGTAGTGTCATATTTAATGTAATTAACATCATAGAATATGACACTACTGCTATAGCTGTATTTATGTTGTCCACAGTAAAACACATTAAATACACAAAATCAGTCATTTATTTTTATGAAATACGAAATATAGGTTCTCACAATCAAAATACAAAAGGTTTTACCTCTCTGAAACGATAAGATTTATTCTTAAATTAGTAGATAAGTAACTCAGAAGGTTCTACTAGTTTCTACTACACCTCAAAATTTATTCAAACCTTCGGCCAGATGTAACATGTTGAAAAACAGGATGATAATACAGCGGATCATTCGAAAAAAAAATTCGCCTAATGGGAAATTTCATTTGACCTTGAAGAAGGCATAAGCCTAGAATAGCTATGATCTCCTGCTTATCCACAGGTCGAAATTTATAATAACGACTGGTCCTCGTGCGTGGCACACCTTGAGCAGCTAGTTTCTCACCGTACTTATTCGTACATTCAATTATAAAGTCGATGAGGATTTCTGTAAAAACCATTTTGAACATATCCATAGGTGTACGAATAAGATTCACATCAAACTTAGGTCCCGTGGAAGATGCGTCAAAGTTGAAATCAACTATAGGGATTGTCGATTTTGTCCACCCCTCGTCACTATGGATATGCTCTGGATCAGATTCACTGGCTAAAGAGCCAAGCCCTGAGGGAGTGGCCGGCTGTTCCGCCTCTATATCCATCGAGTGCACACTATCAGGGGCATGAGCAACAGCACGCTCTACCACCCCTGAAGCCATCCCTGCAGACTGGTAGGTATTGGTATCCCCGGCTCTGGCCTGAACCATCAACGCGTGCTGAAGGTCTGGTTTAGCTGGGGTATATGGCAGCAGCACAGATGGACTTACCGGCGCATTGCTTTCTGAACTAGACGTAGAATAAGATCGACGACGCCGTGCTGAGACTTCTCCAAAGCCATCTTCTTGTTCAGAACTTGAACTGCCTGATGGACGATAATCTTCGTCCGATCCATACTCTCCACCGTCGTCCAGGTATGGATCGTCGTTTTCGCTGGAATCTGGCGTAGAAACATCTTCCAGTAGCTGACTGATGTGTCTTTTTGTTTTTTCTAAAACAAAACATGATAATTGATTTCACTCATTCAAATAAGCGATTTAGAACTACATGATAGCCTAGCATACGTAGCCTTACACTAGATAAACTACACTATTTGATTAGGTACCTGCAATAATAGTCAAAATACTCACCGTGATCCATTTATTTCGGCACAAGAACCCTGGCGCGAAAAGCAACACCTACAACCTTCTCGAACCGCTCCTGGCGTGTCACTACTCGAACAGTCGCATACACCGTCACACACAAATCACGGATATTGCCGTAGTGTGCGTGCGAGAACTCCCTATAACTGGCACGCACACATGAATTTTCAATATGTGATTGTGTGCGTTCTAATGCTCCTACGCATATGAGATATTGATGTGATACGACAGTAAAACTTTTTTTGTATGACTCTTCATAGAAAATACGTCTGGGATGACCGTACTTCTTTTTACACTCCACAATATTTTTACGGCGTGTCCCGTACTGTCACAATATTAAACCAAAAAATCTACTGCAAAAAAAACATGTTTGTTGTATGTGAGCCCCCATTAAATATTTGTTTTATTTTCATTTATTTATTTATTTTTAAAGTGAATACGTAACTAAAAATTCTATGATTATTTGAAGCATCTACCTGTTGCCGTTATCAATATCTAGCATACGATAAAATAAAAACGTTTGTTGTATGGTAGCCCCTTAAATATTTGTTTTGTACTGTTTTTTGTATTTCTTGTTAGAACGGCATTAGAAATACATAATCTCTGAAAATTTCAACTGTCTAACTATCACGGTCCATGAGATACAACCTGGTGACAGACGGACGGACGGACAGCGGAGGCTTAGTAAACATGTTATATAGGGTCCCGTTTGGCACCCTTCGGGTAAAGAACCCTGGAAAAGCAAATCTCATGTGCCTCTCGTGCGGTCTACACTCTACCAGAGCCACTAGTTTTCAGTCCTCGAGTATACTCATACGATGCTAAAGAACCCTTCCTAGGCGAGTTCGACCCGCACTGGCCTGATTTTTAGAAAGAAAGAAACAAATCACCTTTACCAAACGGAAAACATTTACCTAGCCAACCTCATATCGCGACAAAGGCGAGAATCGCTCGCAAACAATATAAAACCTGCCATTCGGATCTTTGTTTACGTTCGACCATCAAACATGGACAGTCAATGTAATAAAACACCTACTTTATTAGGCTGTTAGACTTTGCTTTTGCCTATGGCCTAAGTAAAAAAGAATCTCGTCCAAAACTTGCAAGCTGTCAAAATAGTTGAAAAGCGGGAAAATATTCAAGGGAAAAATAGGTCTGGCCAGCAAGCAAAGAGGCGGAACTAAAAAATATTCAAACTCCGCGCAGGATTAAAAAAACTATTAGCAACAAACGAACAAAGTATTCGCGCGTTTGCTCATACCCGCGATTTTTTTTTCTAAAAGCAGGTAAAAATGCGTTTCGTTTCTGTTTATTAAAAAACTTGATGTATTGCTCTCGCGCGGAATGCGTGGAGGGAAGCAATTAACGTGTTTCTAGTGTGTTTTTGGGGTTCCGTTGAGTTTGTTGGAAACCCCGCAAATGGGTAGCTTATCCTCACAGACATTTATTTTCAATCGCGTAAATTAAACGATGACATTGAAAACTGACTTATAGCATATATATATATATATATATGATGGCGCTGGACTTTGAGTTTGACTTTGATTTTGAGGTCATTCATGGTAACTCAGACAATGTTAGCGTTTTTTGGCACTTAGCTATGAAGATATACCTAATGCTTTTCCTAATGTTGACAACTGTGTAACTTTTGTAAACATTTATAAATAATAAAGAACTCTAGACCATTAAAGTCCCCACGGAGGTGCACAGGCCTTTACCCGGATACGAGTAAGATTAAGGCATACCACCTCGCTGGATCAGTGCGGGTTGATAGCGGGGTTTTACAACCACTACCACATGCGATAGTAGCCGGGACCCACAGCTTAACGTGTCATCCGAAACACTAAACGTCCGATAATGTACTTAAGATAAATGAAATACATATCTCATTAGTACAGGGTCAGGTACCAATGAGATATTTGAGGACTGTTTTAGCCTAGCGGGCTGCCTACCTGCCTACGAAGCTGACGGTCCTGGGTTTGAATCCCAGTAAGGGCAAATATTTGTGTGATGAGCATGAATATTGGTTTCTTAGTCTCAGACGTTTTCTATGTATTTATATAATTATTTATCTTTATTAAACATGTCGTCGCCTTGTTGATCTTAGTATGGGCCTAGTTCGATTTGTAAAAGATGTCTTGCAATATTTAAAAAAAAAACATTAAAACCTGCATCTCCTGTGTGAGAAGCAAACGTGAAAACCATTAGAAAATTGTAAAGATTTGTCAGTTAATTATCACTTGTACTGGTAAATAATAGTAGTTTACACGTTTTTAACACGTATCATTAACCCTCTTTACTGCGTTCAAAAACCGCAGGTTACGATCAGCATTATGTTAAACTACTTGGTAAAAACTCGTTTCGTATCTGGAAAACTACACATAATGGTCATTATGTGTAGTTTTTCTACATATAATGACATTCAAATTTCGAACACCGACGCCCACCCGCGTGCCGTCCCTAGTTTGTCTGTGAAGTTGGTACTGACATTCAAATTTCGAGCGCCGACGCCCGTCTGCGTGAAGTTGGTACTACAGAACAACTTAAACAATTGCAGAACCACAATGCCGGTCAAACATGCGGTTCCTGAACACATCAAAGAGAGCTTATGATATGTGTGTAGATAAACTAGTGTATGTAACTGTACATAATTAGGCATTAAAACTATCGAGTGATATTATTATGAAACAAGCCGAAGCCGAGGCGATCATTATGACCATAATGTACCAAACTTTGTCCTGCGTGTCGCCCCTAGTTTGTCTGTGAGGTTGGTACTACTGAACAAGCTAAACAACTGCAGAGCAATGATCGATTCCACAATGCCGGTCGAACATGCGGTTCCTGAACACATCAAAGAGAGCTTATGATATGTGTGTAGATAAACTAGTGTATGTAACTGTACATAATTAGGCATTAAAACTCTCGAGTGATATTATTATGAAACTCGCCTTCGGCTCGTTTCATAAACCCACTCTCGAGTTTTAATGCCCTCCATTATGCAGCAGTCACATAAACTACTATTATGTGACTGATACATAATGCCTAATCATGTACAGTTACATACACTAGTTTATCTCACACATATTATAAGCTCTCTTTGATGTGTTCAGGAACCGCATGTTCGACCGGCATTGTGGAATCGATCATTGCTCTGCAGTTGTTTAGCTTGTTCAGTAGTACCAACCTCACAGACAAACTAGGGGCGGCACGCAGGACAAAGTTTGGTACATTATGGTCATAATGATCAATATTCGGATAAGAAATGAGTTTTTACCAAGAAGTTTATCATTATGCTGGTCGTAACGTGTGGTTTTTAGACGCAGTAAAGAGGGTTTATGATACGTGTGTAGATAAACATAATTTACAGCTGCTACGGAATCCGGACGCAATGTAGGCTCCGTCCTTGACAGTTTTCTGTTTCAAATGCATTTCTCTCGCTTTTACGCGCAGAATGAGTTCATTACAGCGTTATCTTCTTTTTTTTGTTTTCCACTGTTTGTGATAAATGGCCGTACACATTCCTAGCTGGTGCAGAAAAGGCACAAATTAACAGTAATAGTCGCAAACCATTAATTTTTTCAACACAAAAGTATTCTTAGTACGTATGTAGGTACAGTACGGTTACTTTATCTTTTCCGTTCGACACTTCTCGGTTTTAGTCGCTGAAAGTGTTCAAGATATCCTGGAAACTTGAAATTTAATAATACTAATACCTTGGACACTATTTACACACATTGATCTAGCCCCAAACTAGGATTCCCTGTATCTTGGGTACTAGATAACGATACACATACTTATATACATAAATAGTATACTTAGAAAGATAAACAACCATGACTAGGGTACAAACATCCGTTCTCATCAAACAAATATTTGCCCCCACCGGGACTCGAACCCGGGACCCCTGGCTTCGTAGGCAGCGTCACTGCCGACTCGGCCATTCGGGTCGTCAATTTGGCACAGAGGTGTATCATGAAGAGGTGCAATAAAGGAAAAATCTAAAAAAAAAAACATAGCCGAGAAGGGTCGAGCGGAAAAGTTGAAATAATCTTACTTTATACTGTATAGTTTCAAGAATAACATAACATCTCGGCTTTTCCCATGCCGAGTGGCAGATGCATATTGTGCCCGAGTTTAGCCAGTTAAGCTTGACAGCGGGCTAGCCCATCGCCGCAGTTATGGAGAATGCCCGAGTTTAGTTGGCCAGTTATTCAAGAATTTCGAAATGACTGCTAGAATTAGTAAATGATCACCAAATTGGGTTTGGATAAACGATCAACAAACTTCTTTTTAAACTTAAAAACTTTGTGTACTTAAGTTTCTGTTTAAGTATTATTTGTTTTTGTTACATGTTCAACCTAATACGAAGGATAAAGGGGGCTTCGCTTCTCTCACCCCCTTTAGCCTTCACTTAAGCTACCGCAGTATTTTGCCCTGATATTTTCTGCAATTTTTGGTCATCATTTACCCATTTTGGGTAAGAAAAAAATAGTTTGGTGATCATTATATTTGTTGCCCTTTTACACACATAGGGTCTTACCACAAAAAAATAAACTCCTGTTCAACACTTGTCTAAAGACAAAAATGTATAGGATTTGACGTATGTTTTAAGGTTAAACCATGTGTAACATTTTTGTAGCTACACGGTAGGGATTTTACCAAAACAATCGGAAAGAATGGAAATTGAAAAAAGAATGTCAAAATCTATCCAAATTTGCTGCATCCAGCTTACAAATGTTTGAAGAGTCTATCGATTCATTAGATTTATCGATGTTTTTAAGCAGTCAGTTTGTGAGGAGTCACTAACAGGCCAAGACTGAAACCCGTCAAGCCCCATGTTATATTTTTCATTCTTCACTCTATCCTATTTATAACACATCGTCACGGATTTTCCCGTACGATTTGGCAGAGGCAGCTTCCCCCACGTTGAGCCGGCTACCGCTACCATTGGGGGGGCCAGCCCCTCGCCGCAGCTTCGTCTCAAGCTAAAACAAGAGTACCAGGATAACAGAACTGCAGTGCAACTAGAAATAGTTTCGAAGTCATTTGCCTGTGTTTTGAGGCAGATTGCTGCAGACAGACAGCCGAACAAATGAGCTAAGCACTTCATTAGAGTAACTATTTTCTAGTACTCAGAAGTAATGAGGAGTCAATTTATTGACCGAGCGAGCGAAGCGCCGAAGCGTCTCCTGTTCAGGATTGGACAAAAATGCTTTCGTATGTCCGGATTTTATCCTCTACAGGCAGAATTTCTCAACTGATTCTCGTGAATTTTTGTGAGCAGGTTCGATAAGTAAGTTGATATTTTTTTTCGATACAGTTTTCGGAATTTTTTCAAAATGGCGGCGAGGTGGATGTTTTAAAATTTCAAAAGCCGCTAGAGTGCAAACAGCTTGATGGATTTGACAAAACAAATGAGGTGTCGTTGGGTTTTTAGAGACCGTGAGAGTAACAGGCTATATGATTTTAGTTATAAGTTAATAGCTTGGGGTTTAAGACCTCAAAATGTTCAGGTCAGTCCAGTTCAGTTCAAAGATTTTTATGCACAATAGCACTAAAATTGAGACTTAATGAACGTCATAACATAATCAAACAAGCATAATAAAACATTAAGTAGGTGCATTATTAATACATAATATATGGGGTGCAATGAACTGGTTTAATGCCAGATGTCGGTGTCTTGTAAAAAGTCATAAATTTTGTAGTAGGCCTTAGTGCACAAAGTGTGCTTTATACATTTGTTTATACGAGCTTCAGTTCAGTTTTGTATTTCTTGCGGAATTTTATTGTAGAAGCGTATACAGTGTCCCATAAAAGAACTACTAACTTTTGTGAGTCTGAACATTGGAAGAGAAAGTTTATGTTTATTTCTAGTTTGCACATTGTGGCGGCTATCAATGGTTTTAAAGCTACTGATATTTTTACCCACATACATTATGTGATGTAGTTTACAAAGTTGTTGGTGTGGCTACTTTCATACTACGTGTACGTTACCAGGTGCGTTCATATGTGTTATGAAAAGAAAGTGTCAATAGAGAGATCTAGAGCTCACAGAGCCACTAGTCTGATTGCTTCGAAATGTAGCCGCAGTTGTGCCTCTGCCAGCCCGTATGGGAAAAGGCGTGACGCTGTGTTTATTAGCTTTGTTACTTTATTTCAAATCTGATATGATTTAAACACGAATTACTAGCGACATCTGTTGTCGAGTAGATTTACTAAATTCAAATGAAATATTGTGTTCTGATTTAGTGGAATTTTTTATTTGAGGCCAACAATGTAAACAAAGAAACGCCCCTGTCAAAATGATATTCCAGTTGTTGAAAAAAAAATAAAAAAACATTGTTATTTTTCAGTAACAAGGCCAACACAAGGCTGTGCTCATCACACAAATGTTTGCCCTGGGCGAGGTTCGAACCCGCCTAAGGAGCCATCAACATTGTTAACAACCTGATATAAACCTTCCGTGAAAAATTATCTAGTTGATTGTTAAAACTGCATAAAAATCGGTTGCGCAGTTTAGGAGTTAGCAGATATATTATAACAGGGGGCAGTCAGAGGATGGTGATATTATAACAGGGGGCAGTCAGAGGATGGTGATATTATAACAGGGGGCAGTCAGAGGATGGTGATATTATAACAGGGGGCAGTCGGAGGATGGTGATACTATGTTCGGCAGCCATCTCTTCTACCACTTGCTTTTGATACAAGTGTTTTTCACTGTTCACAATTTTTCACCAGTATTTTTGCTCTGACCATTGTCAGTTCATATGGTATATTTATGGATTGTAACCATTGGATGGCTGCTTTTCGCCATGAGGTGGTAAGGCATAACTCCACTTTCAATTAATGATACGGTGCGTTATCAATAACCAACACTGAATTGGGTTTCAGTTGGGTAAAATAGCGTTCAATCACTCCTCATAAGACTCACATTCGGGACGTCAGACAGATGCCGAAAAACCGACTGACAGCCAGATCAGATTGCACAATTGCGTCCATGCGACTTTTTTTTGCTTTGGCAGAATTGTTTCATATAAGTTCAATAAAAAAAAAGAATAAAAAGGCTACGAAACTCTTAAGTGTTGCAAGTACCATTATTTTGTTCGCCAGAAGAACTGTAAATAAAAAAAATAATAAAAAAAAATAATTGTTTTATTTCATAGAAACTGTTAACATAGCATATAACAAGACTTCCCAGTAAGTAATAATAATACTTGTGTTGGGAATGACTCGCAACTTCTCCTTCTAGCGTACAGTTTTCCTTTAAATAAAATGTATGTTACATCTTTTTACAAATCTATCTGAATGAGTATGTTTAAAACAGAGACGAAAAGAAATTATATCTAATATTTTTCTTAATAATTGTAATCATCGATATATTAATATTTTTCTCTAACGGTAACACCTTTGTTTACATCTTTGGCGTGAAACAAAAAAAATACTTTAGTTTATGTTTCTTTTTTCTTCTCCCACAGTAATTCAATGTAGAGAATGGGCAAAAATGGCATTCGCTAAGTATATGGTAATATCTACAGCAATAAAACAATGACTTTGACTTAGTCTTTGACTTTCCCAGATTAAATAAACATAATTTGAGGATCATTGATATTTCTTTTAAAAAAATACTCACAAATTAATCTAGTGACTGAGTGTGATGCGTCAGTTAGGGCCCACTTTTCCTATATGGTCCAACAGTCATTAAACTTATGTCAGAGGGAAGCTCTTGGGTGTGCTTCGTTTCATATTACGGCAGCCAAGTTCAAATCCTTCGCGAACATGGTGTTTGAACTAGGTTGTAAAAGTGAATAATAGTACATTATGAAACAAATGTGGTAAACATAAACATTAACATACAGTGCTTCTGGCCCCACACTAGGATACACTGTGTCTTGGGAACCAGAAACATCCAAGAACTGTTTTTTTTTTCTATATCCCCAGCCGGGGATTGAACCAGGGACCTTTCGCATGGTAGGCAGAGCCGGGGAGGTCGTTGGTCATCACTCGGGTGGGTGGTATTATTCGCCCGATCCGGTTCGGTTTTCCCGAGCGCTGTTCTGGCAAAACCGCTAAAAATCCCATAAAATCATATTTGAATACGCAAATGAAGGTTAACACGTGGTAAAAAAAATATCATTTTGATGAAAATTTGTTGATAATCCAAATTAACCTGGTGTTTATTTCTGAGGGTCGATACTATGGAACGACCAATCAATTGTCATAGTTATGCTATCTGTCTCTGAAAACGTTGCTTCATGTATAAAAGTCTGAATTAGTGCTTCATTAAATTAAGCCTCTTTGTCAGAACGCTACCAAGGGCAGACGTGTCAAATGTAATTAAATACATTCAAGTGTAATGGACGCTGACACGGTCGGTCGTTCTCATGTGTTCATAATGTGATCCTCAGTTTTCTCTTGCTCATCTCATAACCTTCGCGGTCTCTTTATCATAATGTGTCTTGTCAATTGTCCACGCATAGTGCATATGTTTCAGTAGTCATAAATGTACAGTGTTGAAGTAAATTAAAGTGCTGTCATGTACATCAAGTAATCGTTTCAATTCCACAATCTCCAACCCAATCGTCAACCTCTAAACATCAACCTTCAATAAGCCCCTTTGAAAAGGGGAGGACGCGTGGTGCGGCCATCAGTTTCCACGTGGTACACGTGGTGGTGGCCCAGCGTGTGCTGTACTGCTGCAGTCCTCACGCGGGGCGTTGAGACGGATGGAGTAGCGTGCATCATCCAGTTGGAGTTCAGCATTCTGGTGCAATCAGGGTGGCCTATTCAGGGAAAGGCTGTCCAAATCCACTTTACATCTGTTGATTGATTTATCATAATATGTACAACCCCTGGGTGCCCTGCGGCGTCCAGGGATGCCATTTTGCCTTTATAGATTTTGAATTTTATTACCTTGACTGGCATTTTTTTAAACATGTTTATTTTCGTTAATATTACAGAGGCTTCTGAAATTCCATTTCCGCTAAACTGCGTAGCGGTTTGTTGGCAGATAACAAAGTTTCATAAAGAATAAGTAATAAAGCAGGTTATAGGTATATACCTATCCTTATTACACAACTATAAACTACAAAAGGAAATTGGCATGACGTAACAACAACAACAAGTTAGCTTAGTTTTGTATATGACGTCCAAAATCGCGATGCCTCATAACCAGGTCCGGTCTCCAGCGGTTAAACAAATAAACCTAGTTAATTTATTCACAAAAATATTGAATGTAGGTAAACAGAAAACCTCTTAGCGGAGACAAAAAACTAAAATGAAAAGCACTAGTTCGTGATAAGCTCAATTATGAACATAAATGCGTTGCCTTAAAAAGTCACTTTACGACCAAGTGGGTTAAAATATTTATAATTATGAATTTAAAAAAAACTTACGAACACATAATTTTTGCGCTGGATTTGAACTTCGCTGCTGTAATATGAAACGAAGTACGTCCCAAGAGCTTTCTTATGATATGAGTTTCATTACAAATGGGCAATATTGGAAAAAGTGGGCCTAGAGATCACACAAAACTGCCCATGGTCCTTCAAACTCTCCAATATAATTTATCATAACCTTACGCCATCTAGTATGCAGTAGCGGAACTAAACTCCACTAAATTATTTACGCTCGCTAGGAACTTGCAAGGTACAGCAGACAAAATCCGTTAAAAACTAACTTTATTCCCTTATTATACAGTGGGTTTTACACTGTCAGATATCAGAGAGGCCTAAATGAATTATTGAAACAGGTAGGGGATGGAGTCTGGGATATTTTACGAGTATGAGAAAAGGAAAATATATATTTTCTGCTGTTTCTATTCAGTTTGTACGGCGGAATGTATGGGGGCTGGTATGCGACGACCCGAATGGCCGCGTCGGCAGTGACCCTGCCTACGAAGCCAAGGGCCCCGGGTTCAAGTCCCGGTGTGGGCAAATATTTGTTTGATGAGAACGGATGTTTGCACCCTAGTAATGGTTGTTTATCTATCTAAGTATAATATTTATCTATATAAGTATGTGTATCGTTGTCTAGTACCCAATATACAGGGAATCCTAGTTTGGGGCTAGATCAATGACTGTGAATAGTGTCCAAGGTATTATTATTATGGAGTCGTGTATGGATGTGGATATTTTGAGGTCATTTAATAACTCTGCTTCAACAATACTATAAAAACGGCCAAGTGCGAGTCGGACTTACACTCGCCGGTTTCCGTACCATCCTACAAGGAAAAGCGCAAAAAAAAACACATAAGTTGTGTGGGGACTCCCCTGAAATTATTGTTGCTGTAACGGCAACAGAATATAAATTCTGTGAACATTTCAAATCTGTACCTATTACAGTATATTCATGAATGAGATACGGCCCCGCCGACCGACAGACGGACAGACAGCGGAGGCTTGGTAATAGGGTCCCGTTGGCACCCTTCAGGAACACAACCCTAAAATTTTGTACATCGTTTTATGAGAAAAAAATGCTATGTCGTAGACGAATCGAAATATCCAATATCTTGAAATTGAAAGACAAAATCCATGGGTTTGATGTGTTGGTAACACACGAAATTCCTAATTTACTTATCGTCAAGTTATTGCGATTGTTCAGTAGTGAATGCTCTTCGTAATACATAATATATACATAATATAATGGTGAAGAAAGTACCAAGAGAGTTTCTTAACATCAGATCATGGATAAATCGAGGGAACTCTTCAAGTATTGAGTGAATGTTAACTACACTTTTTACAAATATTTAATTGTACATTTTTGGCCAACTGAGTCTCTATTAAGTTATAAATCACCATACCTTAACACTAAATGCAAGTTAAAATTAAAAAATCTAAATAGTTTCAATGTTATTTAAGTTATAAAATATTTTGGGAGGCGTCTTTAAAGCCACCAAAATTTCTCCAACGAAAATTAAGTTTTGCAAATATGGCTGTAATAATTAATATCAATAATACACTGCCATCATATTAAAAATGTACCTGATTTCTACCAATCACGATAGATACTAATCAAAATAATATCTACTATACAAGGCCAAAACAGAAACAACAAAATTTCGGTAATCTGCAATTTCGGTGATTTATTTTCTCAAATACCACACACCGGTAAACTATTGATGTTGTTGGAAATCGGGCAAAAATAGGACAGATCCTTCTCTATTACGCAAGAGCTCACACATTCGAACACATCGGGTCTTACACTAGTCTTATTCGATAGTGAAATGAATGTTTTATGAATCCACCAAAATACACCAAAATTTATTTCAACAAGATCTTGTATTAGTTATAAAGCCATATGATAATAAAACTATAATTGGCTAGCACCATTCATGCGTTATATACCTAGTTGTGAAGTTTCGTTGTTGATGTATTGCATGACTTTTGTGTGAGTATAAAAAATATATTAATCCGGTTTCCGGACGCAGCCCCAAAATTTTTAACAAGGTATTTTAATTTTTCTCATATTCTTAATTACATAACAGTTTTATATTGTAAGTAAACAATAAATCCCACCAAAACATTTTCATGTAAAATGTTGCCAAGACGAGAAGCTAACTCCACAAGCCCTAACTTTACAAACTCTACATATTAGTCAAAATATGTGGCAGTAATGAATGAAATGTTATTTCATTTTACAACATAATTTTTTAATATTGTATAAAATAAAAGTAATGAATAGTGAATACATACGCGGCATCCCATGTGACGGTAGGGAAAGGGCTAAGCCACATATTTTGTAAAGTAAGGGCTTGTAAACTTACGGCGTGTAGAGTTAGAAGCTTGGCTCTATATGAGATCTAATAACATTTTGACAGTGCGAGCCATATAATCTCGTCTTGGCAACATTTTACATGAACATGTTTTTAATGGGATTTCACTTCTTTTTGTAAGTTGCCTGAGACTATTTTTTTTGTTCATTTTGTCTTTCTTTTTTTGAGGTGTATTACTTCCACATCATAAGTGCCTTTTTCATAGCCCACACTCTTTCTTTGCCATTTTTCGATTCTTAATATATGTTTGTGGAATAGGGATTCAGCATTGTCATTTCTGTTTTAGACTTGACTCCTCGATTGCGGTTCAAGTTGATATCTAGCCATAGATAATTGTCATCTAGGGTTCAGTGGCATACAATAGGATACCCAACAACGTATCACTGGCTTTTAATGGCATAAATGGCACTCGCAATTTGACAACATTCTTAGCCCGATGTTCGGGTACACATTAGGCGTTTTGCGCGCGCTTAATTCCATCCCTTAATTTAAAGCTTGGGGAGTGATTTACTAAATATCCCGAAACACGTGTTTTGTAATTTATAACAAGGAGTCCCTTTATCAATTTTCAGACCAGCATCAAAATTTACGGAAGTCTCGAACAAACTTCCATCCCCTAGTTTAAGGGGTTGGGGATAAAAATTGTAAGTTTTTTTTTCGTTGATTGTACACTAATTAACGAAGTAAATAAGAGTAGTAATATTTTTCGTATAATTATGTACTACTATTATGAAACCTGAGGGGAGCCCTGTCCCCTACTTTAAGGTTTTTTTTTAAAAACCGCAACATTTATTTTCTTATTTGTAATATACTATAATAAGAAGTCTGTGTACTTATAACCTTCAGATCTCTAGAATGAAATTCTTTTTGTATGGGTAAACATATACAAACTTCCATCCTGTAATTTATAGGGTGAGGGATTAGTTAATTAAAATCCTGAAATATTTATTTAATTATTTTTAAAATGGAGTCCCTATATACATTTTCAGACCTGAGACAGCATCAAAATTTGCGGAAGTCTCATACAAACTTCCATCCCCTAGTTTAAGGGGTTGGGGGGTAAAAACTTCAAGTTTTTTTTTTTGTTGTTTGTGTACTAATACTAGCTTACATACCAAATTTCAGCTTTCTAGGACTTGAGGAAGTACCCTATAACTTTTGATGATCATCAGTGAGTCAGTGACGAAATCGGGGTATATTAGATATCAATACAATCGAAAGTATAAGAGCTATGCTATTGAAACTTTCTATGTATATTAAGCCCACTACTAACATTATATCCCGAAAATTTTGTTCAACTGCTGTAATCCAGCGCTTCGCTTGCTCGTCTTGGCGCTGGCACTGCCGTGCCCCCAGATGTGTCACATTAATAAACACATTACAATTTTACACACTTTTAGCCACGCCGCAAAAATGTGCATTTGGAAGCTGCAGCTCTCGGGAAGCATGACTTGCTGAAGTGGAACTGATGAAGAAGACTACAGATGACCCGCCGGAACTACTCAATACTAGGTGCGCTGGTATACGATTACTTAAATTTTTGCTAATGATTATTCAAAAAGGGTATAATTGAAGTCTGTTTTTTCTAAACTTTTACTTGTTTTTTCAAATAACAGTTGGAACGCGTTTTCACTACTCAAAACTTTATTTGGGTAGCACAGAATTACATAACTACTTTGGTACATACCTGGTTTGTCTTTCTGCTACTAAGATAAATTTAAATGTGTACTCATTACAATTTTTTCTCACTAAAAAGGCATACTTTTCAACGTTACCCACAAAATATATGAAAAAATAATAAAAAAGCGAAGTCGCTACAAACTCGCAATGACTAAGGGAAAACTATTATTTCATACAAATTATTTTTCATACAAAACTGGCCACACAGCGTTAGAAAGAAAGGGAATGATTTTGCTACATTGTGTGAGCAGGATAGCTATATTCGTCGATATAGTGCTGATTTTGGAAGTGTGCTGTAGTGTTGTCTGTGTGTGGTGTAAAGATACCGTTTTTTGTTTGTGTGTGTTTGTATGTATGTGTGCTGTTAGGGTTGCGGACGCAGGAAATGTAGGGTTGGCAAAAAAAGTTCTAGTTATTTACAATGTAGACTTTCATTGTTCCCTGTTAATTTAAATGGATGTTATTTATTCAAATGTCTAAATTTACTTAATTTAATTTGAATATACTTAAGTACTTTAGGCACTTGTAGTATCACCCAATTTTTTATTAGGTAGGTTATATCTAAGTATATGTACATCTGTTTTAATTATAACACTATTAATAATATACGTAGGTACCTTCACTACCGTATATATAAACCAATTTTAATTATACTTCAAGAAAAATACCAAAATATTAAAGTAATAAATTAAGTTCAAATACAGAACATTTCTTTAAGACCCGATAGGCAAACCATTTTTAATCTCATCTCATACCAGTCAAGATAAAATTACAGTTGCATCTAAAACGTTCCTTTCTGCTGCCGCTACGACTAATCTGCGCCACCCTCCCCTAATAGGCCATCTCCTCCCGTCGCCATGGTAACCGCGCAAGATGGCCGCTGCCTCCCTCCCGCGAGCCCCGCAGCAGTATAAATATCCCGCGCCGGAGTAACATCGCCAGAGCGCCAGCGCTTGCCGACATAGACAGACGTCTGTGTTTCGCGTTACGTTGATATTACTTCGATTTTTTCCCCTTTTACACCCCTTATTTGGCTCCTTTGCAGTTTCCTGCTTTATCTTGTTGGTTACTTCCGTATTTTAGATATTTTCTGTTTGAATGTTTTATTTTGAAATAAATTATTTTTTTGCCTTTTACAATTTTAGGTTGTTTTTTTTACTCGCCCTTTGAGCTTTTAGTGTGGTGTTATATCAGAAATGAAGACTTAAGGTGAGTGGTAGTTGAGCAGAGATTTACGACTTTTCCTGACGATGCTTGAAAAAATCGATACTGTGAGACTGTGACATAACCTCAAAAAATTGTGGTTGGCTTCTTATTAACGACTCTATCGATTTTTCTCGCGGTTTTCAGCTTTTCAAACGGACTTGTATAGTTCAACGTTTCAATATCATCAAATTCGATACTTTTCATTTGGTGACTTCTAGGCAGGTAAATACGTTACTATCTTGTGCTCGTGGCACTGCCAACAAATTATGTTATCCGATCACTCGATTCCTTTAGTTTATTGAATTAAAAGTTAAGTAGTAAGTAAGATTTAATGTAATTTCAGATAATATTTGGATACTTAAAGCGAGATTTGCTTCCGGATTTTCTCATTCCAGATATACAGCCAATTCATTTCCTAAAGAAACTTTATAAAGTACTAGTAGCTGATGCCCGCAATTTCATCTGCGTATTCCTAGGAATACCGAGATAAAATTACCCTCCTTCTGGTGCAGTCGGCTAAAAAGTATCCTATATGTTAATCTTGCTCATAAACTATCTCTGTGCTAAATTTCATTCAAATCCGTTTAGCCGTTTTATCGTGATTGAGGCACAAACACACAAACATCCAAACATCTAAACATCGCTACTTTCACATTTATAATATTACTTGGATGTCCGCTATCATTTCCGCACCTTTTTCCATCAATAAGCAACAAGACTATTGCAAACTTATTTCTCAAAAGAAGTTTCCTCCAGAAAACCCGAACCGCGAAAAACTATCAAGTGACATATACAAGACGAAAAAACTAACATATTGTTTTCCCCACCGAGGCGCACAGACCTTAGCCCGGATTCAAGTAAGGTTGAGCTAAGCTCCACCACGGGTTGACGGAGGAGTGATGATCAACATAAATAAACATCAAATGACCAATTAACAAAGCAAACTTACCTCAAACAATAAAATACTATTAACGCCGAAACTTATCCTATTAAGCATTACAAGAACGGACGGCCCACATGGTCCGAAACCACCATTGATCACTAAATTGGAGGGTCCCGCAGCAAACATCACACTTACCCTACCACTAGGGTTGGGGCATAGTCGATTGAGACAAACTCGATTAATCGTATCGTAGCATTGCAAATGCTCACCAATTTTAATTATTACCTATGTAATTTGGTAGGATTGTAAGGCATTTTTACAACAAAAACAGAACGTCACTCATTTTCCCATACGGGCTGGCAGAGACAAAGTTTGCCCACGGAAGTTTTGTATTTATTAGCTTAGATTTGTCTTTTAGGATGTGCAGAATCCTCATGTAGATGTGATCGGAATTTCAATTCCAATACTTTGTGAAGTTTGCTAACCTAATGGAACTTAGTTTGGATAACTTGAATAGGTACTGCGATCGTGTAACTTGAAGTATGTCTTTTGCAAAGCGAGCAAGTCGCCTCTGTTCGAAAATGCTTTCGTATGTCCGGATGTTACCCTGATCAAGCCGCATTTCTCAATTGATTCTCGTAATTATTTGTGAGCAGTTTTTTTTGTCGATTCTGTTTTTGGAAAATTTTCAAAATGGCGGAGATGAAGGGATTTTAAAAATTCAAAACACCGCTACTGTCCAAAACGGCTTGACAGATTTTAACAAATCAGATGTCTTTGGATTGGTAGAGACCGCGAGAGTAACAGGCTATATGATTTTAGTGAAAAGTCGATAGGTTGTGTTTAAAGTGATACGAAAAAAAAATGGGGTTTTTTTCGAATCCATGATCCTCCACGTGAAGTCATCTACAGATTTGATTTTTGGGTTAACGTTTGTTGAGTATTTGATTAAGATTCTCACTAAATATGTAATTTTTCCCGATTCCGTCCCTCAGTGTGAACTGCGGGTCTTTCCGCCTGGTGTAACGGGGACCGCTGCACGGACGACGTATCGCCTTAACACACGGGACTGTATGCGGTTAATCTAGCTCAACACAAACCTTGCTGTTAATAATTTTGTAATTATTTATTCCTGCTTATTAATTATAACAATTAACATTGTAGAATTAGTATTAGTTCAGCACAAGCAATTTTTAAAAGAGATCTTAAAATTAATCCATGGGAGTTTCTATGCCCTGCTTCTCCCGCTTCTCCAATGTAGAGAAGAGGTAAAGATGACTTTTTCTAAAAGTATATGAAAATATCTACAGTAATAAATAAATTTGACTTCCACTTTGAGACCGCATAATGTAGTTCACAAAGTTATTGGTGCGGCTACTTTCATACTCCATGTACGTAACCAGGTGCATTCAAAAGTTTGTATGTGTTATGAAAAAAAGTGACGTCTACAGGTCACAGAGCCACTAGTTATTCTTGTCTCCAATGAAAATACATATAAAACTACATAGCTTCAAAAGGTATTCGAATTAGCTAGAACAAAAGGTATTCGAATTACCTAGAATCGAATAGAATATAGGATATCTGTTACGTCACTACTCGCTGACGATCCCCCAAACAGAAACAGAGATTGTATTTGCTAATACGATTAAAAATATATATAGCATGAACGATTCACACTTTTATTCCCAATTCAGCCGAACAGGTCGAATGGCCGAGTCGGTAGTGAACCTGCCTACGAAGCCAAGGGTCCCGGGTTCGAGTCCCGGTGGGGGCAAATATTTGTTTGATGAGAACGGATGTTTGTACCCTAGTCTTGGTTGTTTATCTATATGAGTAAGTGTATCATTGTCTAGCACCCAAGATACAGGAAATCCTAGTTTGGGGCTAGATCAATGTGTGTAAATAGTGTCCAAGGTATTGTAAAAAAAAGGTAGGTTGTGAGGATATTTTTGACTAGTTGAAAGTTCCTATAATGCGACAAACCGGAAGTAAATAGGTTAATTTATCGACTTCTGTCTTTCCGGATCCTTTTACACCTCCAAATGTGTTACCGAACCGGAAACGTTATTTAATAATCTGAAAATGCAGAATTTTAATATTTCATCATAATTTATAATTCTTCATATTCTAATAGAGCTCCGTGGTCTAATGGGTTTCACGCTTGCTTCTCACACAGTAGATGCAGATTCGATTCCTGGCCATGGCCATGTGTGGTACAGGCCACATGGTACATGTAACCAATGAGATAATTATTTTATCTTATTATATGGACATTCTAACGGTGATGGAAAACATAATAATAATAATACCTTGGACACTATTTACACACATTGATCTAGCCCCAAACTAGGATTCCCTGTACATCGTGAGGAAACCTTCATTACTCCATAGCTGCGGCGATGGGCTAGCCCCCTGTCACGCAAAATGGAGTATTGAATAACTGGCTCAAAGTGGGCACAATAGTGCCTCTGCCACCCCGTATGGGAAAAGGCGTATAGTAAAGTTACATTCAAAGAAATCACATGAACAAAGGCGAGCTCATCTCTTAAAAGAGATTGCTTCAAGCAAACCCAGGCTAGATAGGAGAAAGTATCATAAAAGGGTAGTATATATTTGATTCAAAATTCAAAAAGAGTTTATTTCCATAAGAAACACATAGGTAACATTTGGTCCCGGGTTCGAGTCCCGGTGGGGGCAAATATTTGTTTGATGAGAACTGATGTTTGTACCCTAGTCATGGTTGTTTATCTATCTAAGTATAATATTTATCCATATAAGTATGTTTATCGTTGTCTAGTACCCAAGATACAGGGAATCCTAGTTTGGGGCTAGATTAATGTGTGTCAATAGTGTCCAAGATATTATTATTATTATTATTTGGAGAATGTCAAATCTTAAACTAACACATGATGATGATGATTATGAAGATGATCTCTTCCACGCCGTGCCCGTCGACGGCGACACCTTGTTAGTTCCTGGCGTGTGCTCGGATGTGACTCGCGAAGCCGAACTTGGTTTTGAATGTGCGGCTCCATATGTTGCACTGTAACTGTCCGTTAGTGTTGTAAGTGTAGTTATAGAAGACCTTGGGACGAGTCTTTCGGGCGTGGCGTTTGGCGTCGAGGTCTTTAAGACGGGCAGCCTCAAGCCTCTCAGCTCCGGCCTGCAATGCTTTTCGCCGCTTTGGTCTCATCAAGGCATCTTTCTCCCACGTTTCATGAGACATACCACAGGATGTTAGATGTCGCTGTCGCTGTCGATGTTAGATATATATTTATGTTAGCTCTAACCCGCGTTTATGATAGAGTATTTTTTGGGCCTTCAGTACCGTCAATGATCTTGGCAGACTATAGGCTAGCAACTTTAAGTACAACACGACAATGCTTCCTTGAAGCCTTCGTGATCCAGCGGTACTTGGACATCGGAAGCGATCGTGCGGGCAGCAACATCTGGCCGAGACGAGCACTGGATGGGTGTGGGTCCTATGCGGCATTTGTTTCGGTCGCTTTCCGTGTTTCGGAAGACATATTAAGCTGTAGGTCCTGGCTGTTGTCGCGGTGGTGGTAGTCGTACAGCTGATGATTTCTGACTGTGTCGGCTTGGTTACAAGGCCGAAACCCCTCTATCATCCCGCATTGAGCCAGCGTTTTGGAGTATGGCTCAATCTTACTCGTATCTCGGTAGGGACATTGAGGGTGTTACACTTTCATCTATCCTGGCTACCCAATTTACATTTTCATTATTGATGATGAAGCTTCGTTTGGATCGGAGTTTTTGTTTACACTTTACATAATTTTGTAAGGCAACAAATATAATGATCACCAAACCAAATGATTTCCTACCCAAAATGGATAAATGAACACCAAAAGTTGCAAAAAATATCAGGGCAAAATACTGCGGTAGTATCCTTCGTGTTAGGTTGAACATGTAAGAACAACAAAAAATACTTAAAACATAAACTTAAGTAAACTAAACATAAAAAGAAGTTTGGTGATCATTTACCCAAACACAATTTAATAATAATAATAATAATAATAATACCTTGGACACTATTTACACGTATTGATCTAGCCCCAAACTAGGATTCCCTGTATCTTGGGTACTAGACAACGATACACATACTTATATAGATAAATATTATACTTAGATAGATAAACAACCATGACTAGGGTACAAACATCCGTGCTCACCAGACAAATATTTGCCCCCACCGGGACTCGAACCCGGGACCCTTGGCTTCGTAGGCAGGGTCACTGCCGACTCGGCCATTTGGTGGACATTTATCCATTCTGGCAGTAATTTCGAATTTATTGGTAGTAAAATAGGTGCGTTTTTGGTAATCGTTTAAACATAAGCCATTTTGTAACATCCTGTATAGTAACAAATTTCAATTTCCTCACACCGAAGCTCTAGTCCCACAAGATCCATATCGGTGGCTAGAAAGGGGGAGCACCCTATCTTTTTGATGTTAGTTGAATAGTCGGGCATAGATTTATTTCAATTACAATAATAATATTACCTTGGACACTATTTACACACATTGATCTAGCCCCAAACTAGGATTCCCTGTAACTTGGGTACTAGCATGGACGAATAAAACTAGAGGACAAACAACCGCAGTATTTTGAAGAGTAATTCGATTTTTAGTTGAAATGTATATTGCTTGATAGAGCTACTAGTTCAAAAGTTCTTTCTAGTATAGGTAGTATTGTAGTAGCGCGCTTAATTTAGGAAATGGCGGTATAAGCGTTAATTTCCTTAAAAGAAAAAGGCTTACGCTTACGCCATCTCTGATTTTTCGCCGATATTACTATGGATTATACTACGCCGTCACCCTAAGCACCCAACAACTAATGCGTGGTACAACGACGTCTAGAAATAATACAGGATTTTAGCTTTCTAGCAGGGTACGTTTTTTGTATGACGTTGTCAGTCCTCTAGTTTTATTCGTCCATGGTAGTAGACAACGATACACATACTTATGTAGATAAATATGGAAAATATTAAACTGCACATTAAAAATATCAGGGCAAAATGCTGCGGTAGCTTAGGTGAAGGGTAAAGGAGGTGAGCGAAGCAAAGCCCCCTTTATCCTTCGTGTTAGGTTGAACATGTAAGAACAACAAAAAATACTTAAAACATAAACTTAAGTACACAAAACATAAAAAGAAGTTTGGTGATCATTTATCCAAACACAATTTGGTGATCGTTTACTAATTCTGGCGGTCGTTTTGAATTTATTGGTGGTGAAATAGGTGCGTTTTTGTTTTGGTGATTGTTTAAACCATTCAAAAATGGGACAAAACTGAAGGTCTAATATTTTAATAGAAATAAATAAAACTATTCAGTTCAAAAATATATATATCAAAGTATATAATTTCAAATGTGCATATTGCACTAAATATATTTACAAAATACAACGGTATCGAGAACCCCCTCCTAAGGCGGTTAAAAACATGTCTTGTCGTTTGGCAAAAGTGTGTAGAGGGTAAGATGCTCCAAAAATAGTACTTAGATTGTATGAGATGGGCATAAAACAAGCAGATAAAGTGGGTTTTAAGACCGAGTTATACACTCCGCTTTTCACTTCGATTGCGAGGAAATAAAACGACGATGTAAAACTTAATTAACTTTCGTAAAGCAACAAGTTTTAAAAAGAAAACAACTAAATAAAAGTCAAAAACAAGACAGTCTCTTTCCCGCCACTGTTTTTTTTTCTGCATAACATTTTTGGCTTAGGTCATACGCTCGGCAGTTTCGAGTCTTAGCTTGTTTTTTAACGTTTTTGTTATGATACTTGTTTTTTTTTCCTTTTTTGTTTCTATGTAGGGCTCCGTACCCGAAGGGTGCCAAACGGGACCCTATTACTAAGCCTCCGCTGTCCGTATGTCCGTCTGTCACCAGGCTGTATCTCATGAACTGTGATAGTTAGACAGATGAAATTTTCACAGATGATTTATTTCTGTTGCCAATGTAACAACAAATACTAAAAAACCGGTCAAGTGCGAGTCTAAATCGCGCACGAAGGGTTCCGTAGCACCGTTCAATGGAAGCGATGGTGTGGAGTGAATAGTTTGGATTTTACACAGCAAAATATTGTTTACAAAGTTATTGGTGCGGTTACTTTCACACTCCATGTACGTAACCAGGTGCATCCATAAGTTTGTATGTGGTATTGAAAGAATTGTTGTATGGGAGCCCCCTTAAGTATTTCTTTTAAAAACAGTCCCTAAAAACAGTTTTTTTTTATTACGTAGAATCCCATACACCTACTCTTTTAATACCACATACAAACTTATGTATGCACCTAGTTTCATGCATGGAGTGTGAAAGTAGCCGCACCAATAACTATGTAAAATCCAAACTATTCACTCCACACCATCCCTACCATTTTACGGTGGTACGGAACCCTTCGTGCGCGAGTTAGACTCGCACTTGACCGGTTTTTTACTATGCAATATTGAATACAAATAAATTAAAGTAAATATTTTAAAATAACAAGGTTATTTAATGCAGTCCCCTCGTCTGGCAGGCTGAATGGCTCAATTGTCTTAGTCTAGATGACGACAACACTTTATCAGTAAAAATCTATTTTAAGGCGATACCTCGTCCGTGCAAAGGTCCCCGTTACTCCAGGCGGAAAGACCCGCAGTGTGAGAGGGACGGAATCGGAAAAAAATTAAAAACCGTAGCGCTAAACAACAGATTAATTGTTTAAAAATAAACTACTCTATTTTGTTAAAAAGTTTTTTCAGGAGATTTTGCGAATACATAATATCTACATTTTGAACGCAGTTCCACAATGAAATTAGTTAGGATTTCAGAATTACAGGAAAAAATAATATAATTTAGAGGTGTTTTGGTAATTAAATTCTATCGAGAAAATTTCATCCAATCGCGTTTTTGTTTTGGGCTAGCGCCAGGGGACGCGAACAAAGAAATGCATCTTTAGCTTCAATTCTAGGCTAAACTAGACAACATAAAAAATGTAGGATAAATATACGTTATAAATGGTCTATTAGAGATAAGAATGGACTTTTAAAATTAGCGGATATCGGTTATATTTAATACTTAGAAATATTTATCGCAATGCATTATTATTCAACTAAATGAACAAGCGCTCGGAAACGAAATCAGTTTCCTATATGAAACTTACACGCAAAAATAGGTAAAAAAAAGGGTTTTTTTTTTGTTGTTTTATTTTATTTTTAATGTTATTATTACAGGAGTTTAGTAATATTTTCTATAATTTTCTCGGTCTCGGAGCTCGGGCTGCCCCGCGGGGCTCTGCGCGGGAGCATGCGTCAGTCTGCTTCGACGCGATGCGACGGGTATTTGTTTTCTTTGTCTAATTCTCAATGCCATTGGCCCTTGTTCAGCCCTTAAGCAACGTACATCCAGTAGAAAGAAGAACTTTTCGGACATGAGAAGTGAGAAACATTAAACATTAACCTCAAAACAAACGTCAAATCCCTTACGTGTTTGTCTTTATAAACAATTGTTGAACAGGAGTTTATTTATTTGTACTAAGGCCCATAGCATTCACTTTTGATCTTGATACCTTAAGGTGATACGAGAAAATATATAGAAAAGGAATTCTAATGTAAACGAAAGTGACAGCGTTAATTACTTCCACATAAGAAAGAAAAGAGTAAATGGATTCGAAACTTACCCTATTTTTTTTTCCTGTCACCTTAAATTCGGAAGGCTTATGTTTAAAGGATCACCAAAAACGCTCCTATTTCAGGTTTATGATACGTGTGTAGATAAACATGGTAAAAGAGCACTTCCTCTCTCTTTTGTGATAGTCAAAGTACTTTATTACTGTAGATATTTACATATACTTAACAAACGTCATTTTTTGCCTCTTCTCTACATTGGACCACTGTGGGAGAAGGAGGGCGTAGAAACTCCCACAGATTGATTTTTAGATCTCTTTTAAAAATTGATTGTGCTTAACTATTACAAATATGAAAAAATTTATTATTATGATTATTAAGCAGGAATAAATAATTACAAAATTATTAACAGCAAGGTAGTATGTATATTATTATTATATGTAACCTATATGTACAGGTTTATGTATGTATTAATACGTATTTAGTAGTTTGGTATATACGAGTATGTATTTTATTTATCGTATTTTATAGATATGTAATTTACTTATATGTATTTTATTATTGTTTATCTACACACATATCATAAACCCTCTTTACTGCGTACAAAAACCGCACGTGACAATCAGCATAATGTTAAAATACTTGGTAAAAACTCATTTCTTATCTGAAAAATTACACATTATGACCATAATGTGTAATTTTTCTGCATATTATGACATTCAAATTTCGAACGCCGACGCCCGCCTGCGGCACGTTGGTACTACAGAACAAGCTAAACATCTGCAGAGCCACAATGCCGGTCAAACATGCGGTTCCTGAACACATCAAAGAGAGCTTATGATATGTGTGTAGATAAACTAGTGTATGTAACTGTACATAATTAGGCATTAAAACTCTCGAGTGGTACTCTCGAGTATTAATGCCCTCCATTATGTAGCAGTCACATACCTACCCTTTATTGATAAAATATCCTGTCATGCCTTTGTTTGCTGGACGAAATCTCTTTTTAGAGATAAGCTCGCCTTTGTGCTATGTTTTCTCTTAATGTATCTTTTTTAAATAACTGTGTTCAATAAAGAATTATGAAAGTCCCCACTGCTGCGCAAAGTCCTCCCCCTCTTCCATTTTACTGTACACCATTATAATACAACCACCTCCTTAACTCAAATCCGTTCCCTTTAAAGATATTGGGATAAAGTCTCGACTGATAGAATATTTATGTATGAAAATTTAATATACTAGAGTATATTGTTTGGAAGATTGATGGTGGGGGAGGGAAAATAGATTTAGATTAACTTAGTTTACCTGCTGTAGGCAAATAAGATAAATAGGTGTTTTGCGAGCTTCGGTGTTTGTGTGTCGTCGTTGTTTCTGATACTCACAGGGTAGCCTAATGTGGGGTTGTTTCTGCTTTTAGGGTTCCGTACCCGAAGGGTGCCAAGCGGGTCCCTATTACTATTGTTATCCGCTGTTCGTCCGTCCGTCCGTCACCAGGCTGTATCTCATGAACCGTGATAGTTAGACAGATGAAATTTTCACAGATTATGTATTTCTGTAGCCGCTTTAACAACACATACTAAAAAACAGAAAATATTTAAGGGGCTCCCATACAACAATTCTTTCAATACCACACACAAACTTATGAATGCACCTGGTTACGTGCATGGAGGGTGAAAGTAGCCGCACCAATAACTTTGTAAACCACATTTTGCTATGTAAACCCAAACTATTCACTCCACACCATCCCTACCATTGTATGGTAGTACGGAACCCTTCGTGCGCGAGTTAGACTCGCACTTGACCGTTTTTTTTTCATACTTTATAGTCTACTGGTTTCACGCTCACTGCTCGCGCAAGAGTCACAGGTTTGAATCCCGGTGCAGTATGTAACTAATGAGATAAGTAATTTATCCTTAGAACATTATAGGGTTCTACTTCTAACGGTGATAGAAAACATTGTTATGAAACCTTCGATCTCCATAGCTGCGGCGATGGGCTAGGCCCGTGTCACGCAAAATGGAGGATTGAATAACTGGGTAAGCGTGCGACAGGTTTAATCGTTAATTATTATTCCGCATAATTAAAAACATATATCGTCCATTATTGTGTTAGTGTTAGTTCGTAGTATAATTTTGTGGGGCGGTCAGAAAACCAGCGCTGTGAGATCGCACTTATGCTACTCACAGCATACGCTGAGACCGTTCCTTTTTTGTCACGCTTTTATTAGCTTCACCTGTATGTATGTTTGTTTGTCTAAAGCTTACTACAGTATTAAAGAGTACATAGACGATAAAAATGCTTGGGACTGAATTGTTCTAATTAATTGTGAGCATCCTCACTGCCAGAGTTTCTTTTACTGGACACTTGGAGGCCTTTTACACCTCCAAAGATTAATTTAATTATACAACTCTTGACTGTGGGGACCATTTACATCTCCTATCATCATTGTATTATTCACTAAAGAGACTATACATATCTGTTATTTATATTTTAATTATTTTATTATGACATTTGAGACTCTTTACATCTCTCAGAAACAATAATTAAGTACTTTTTTTTTCTGATAATATGATACAAATAATAATACCAAATGTTCTGTAAAAAATGAAATGAAATGACATGTGAAAGTGCCCTTGTGGCCTATTTACAGAATAAACGTTTTGAGTTTGAGTTTTGAGTTTTGAGTTTATGTAACCGACTCCTTTGGACTCGATTTTGACCCACTTTAAACGGACAGATTCAATTCAAACTTTGTACACTTATGAAGAATCAGCGACAATGTAATAACTTCATAAGTTTATCTCATTATCCTGATTAGGATCGCCAGGATTAATTAATTTCCCGTATTTGGGGGATTGACAAAACAGACTACTTACTTTCCGGCTCGCGCCCTCGAACTAAAAAATGAAAAATAAATATAGTTTAAAAACTAAAAAACACGCTTTTAAACACTTCGAACTAAAAAGTTAAAAATAATTTTTAATATAGTTTTTTTAAACTATATTTATTTTGCCTGTTTTTGTGTATCCTTGTATGTTTTGTTTGTATGTCTAATAAGGCAAATAAATTATTTCATTTCATTTCAATAGATCTTTTATTTGGGCACAGAATATGCATTTGTCTCGATCTTACTCCATTTTGAGTAGAGACCTGTTCCCCTCGGTTAATATATATGGTCTATTCACGTACGGGTCGGCAGAGGCATCGTTGAGTTGATGACGGCCCGAATGGCCGAGTCGGCAGTGACCCTGCCTACGAAGCCAAGGGTCCCGGGTTCGAGTCCCGGTGGGGGCAAATATTTGATTGACGAGATCGGATGTCTGTAGCCTAGTCATGGTTGTTTATCTATCTAAGTATAATATTTATCTATATAAGTATGTGTATCGTTGTCTAGTACCCAAGATACAGGGAATCCTAGTTTGGGGCTAGATCAATGTGTGTAAATAGTGTCCAAGGTATTAATATTATTATTATAGTTGGCCAATACTCGATTTCGCATGACGGGTAGCGAGCGAGCCCATCGGCGTATCTATGCAGAATACACGAACTACTAGATTTAGGTACTTTTTGAGTTAAAATGAGGGTCAATAGTTCAACGACCCCGGTGGTTGGAAGAAGGCGATATGAGCCATAAGCCCGTCCCTAAAGGATTCTGGATCGATAGGGGTCGTCTGAGAGAGAATAGTGATGGGAAATAACAATATCGATACCGTGATTTCGCGGTATTTCGGCTCTGGCTACTTTGTCCCAAACCGTAAGAGCGTTTGAACAATTTTTCGGGCCAATATGACCCGAGTTTACGGTAATATTTTCGCAGTCAACTTTTTATGTTCATATGTTTATTTATTATTATTTTCTTCGCGCAACTGTAGCTAAACGCGATTTCGCAAAATACATCACTCCATGTGAACAGCGTTTCAACTTATTTATCCCATTACTTAACACTTTCGCTGCGATCTAATTGTTTCTGACACCAACATTTAAGATTAAGGACTGGGATATCATAATTGTTTTAGCGCCAGTCGCCGCCATCAGGGCAGGTAATTGCTAGAAAATTGGAAGTAACCAGTAATTGGTGACTTGGCTGCAATTTTACGACGACGTGGGCATTAATTTGACGGGATCTTGACCAATTTCTCAGGGTTTGAAGTTTGAGGAAGCATTTTTGAAGATTTGCTCTTCTCTGCTGTCCTACGTGGTACAATTTAGCACTCTTCACACACTCACGGCACGGCACAGTTGTGTCCACGTTTTGCGTGACAGGGAGATTGCTAATCGCCACGGCATTGGAGATAATGAAGGTTTCTTAAAGATGTTTTCCATCACCGTCAAAACGTACAAATAAGTAAATAAAAAATACATTACATTACATTAGCGTCACGATTTTCCTCATACGGAGTGGCAGAGGCACAATTGTGCCCACTTTGAGCCGGTTACTCAATACTACATTTGGCGTGACAGGGGGCTAGCCCACCGCCGCAGCTATGGAGTAATGAAGGTTTCCTCACGATGTTTTCCATCACCGTTAGAATGACCGCATAATGTATTTAAAAATTAATTATCTCATTGGTACAAGGTCAGGAAACGAAACTGCATCTCCTGTGTGAGAAACAAGCGTGAAACCCATTAGACCACGAAGCTAATCAAATAAAAAATAATGTAAAGTAAATCCAGTGCTAAATACATATAAATACAAAGAGTAAATACATATAAATACAAAGAGAATAACTATGAACCATACGTTAAGTGAAACCTCAGGATTGAAAGACTCCTTCCAAACAGTGAATGAAGTTGTGACCGCAAGATAAGTACTGCTTTGTGGAAGAGCTGTGAATGGTTGGGAACATTTCAATTGTAACTTCGAATTGGCAAAATATGGTTAAAATTGGATGCTAGGAAGCTTTTGAAATTAAGCAGTTTTGTTGTCAGGTCTAAAATAAAAAGTTCCACTAACGGCTGATTTTTTAATCGTCAGATAACGCTTATCTGTCTGTTTATCTGAGGAATTTGAATTAGTTTGTACCTGTGAAATATCAAATCAAACAATCAATTAAATTATTCTTTATTCTATTAGACAATTACATATTTCTTAGAGCACCTCATTCATTTAATACTAGGTAGATACTTTTCAGAGAAGAACTCACAAGAAACTCTGAAGTAGCTCTTTTTCAAAGGAAATACTTATTTCTAAGTGATATAAAACTATCTTACTGTGTATCTGGGGATTGAAAAATCATAGTAATAAATAGGTACATCTTATCAAAAAGCAATGAAGGTAATTTAATGATTTCAAAGAAATGTATGGATAATTAATAACATCTGATTGACTGACCCTTTCAATGTTTTTTTACTAAATAATCACCAATTTTAGGGATGGTATTACAGGTCATTATATCCAGAGCAATTCAATAGGTAAACTCACATCTTATCAAAGTCCCTTCTTTTAGAAAGGTCAAATAGTATTTTATTTCCAAAACAATGCACCTAAACCATCAAAGCCGCAGTTTTTTTTTTCAATAATAAACATGAACAGTTTATTGTTTTAAAGGCATATTTCAAGGCTACAGCAACTTTCAATATTTCAATATTTATTCACCTCTCTAACACCTGCAAACTCATCTACACCAAAACATTGATAATAATATAAAGGGTGGAGGCAATGAGGGTGGGGGAGTGATATTAATAGAATTTGTCTCGGCCGATGTTTCTTCCTGACGCTTTTTAATGCCGAGTGGCTTTTCGTAAAAACCGCTACTTCGGAAAATAGGTATTGTCTGGGCTTTAAGGGATTAAATATGGCCAGAAATGCATCTTTAGCTTCAATTCTAGGCTAAACTATACAACATAAAAATGTAGGATAAATATATATTATAAAAGGTCTATTAGAGATAAGAATAGACTTTTAAAATTACCGGATATCTGTTATATTTAAAACTAAAAAATATTTTTCGCAATGCATTATTATTCAACTAATTGAAAAAGCGCGCGGAGACGAAATCAGTTTCCTATATGAAACTTACAAGCAAAAATAGGTAAAAAAAGGGAAAATTTTTGGTTGTTTTATTTTATTTTTAATATTATTATTACAGGAGTTTAGTAATATTTTCTATAATTTTCTCGGTCTCGGAGCTCGGGCTGCCCCGCGGGGCTCTGCGCGGGAGCATGCGTCAGTCTGCTTCGACGCGATACGACGGGTATTTGTTTTCTTTGTCTAATTCTCAATGCCATTGGCTGGCATTGCCATTCTCTATGTTCAGCCCTTAAGAGTATTTTTAGACACTCGCATTTTAGAATGTGTGCAAGTTTATAAGCTACAAAGGAAATAGAATAACTAAATTATTATTGTTAATATTGTGGGTCGTTATAGTGTCTCGTTTGCCACCATTTTGTTTAAATTTATATAAAGACCGTGTAGTTTTTGGTATAAAAGGTAATTGACTAAAATGTTTCGTCTGGCGACGATAACTGTCACAACTATCGATGATATCCCATCTCTATAACTAGGCCCCCTTCATATGTTATGCACATTCCAGTACTAACACACACATGCACGCAGCATTGTCCGCTCACCTAGTTTGCATGTGTGCGTTGCAAAGTCTAATCTTGAAATGGCATGTACTCTTGCTGACTTGACTTCAATTGACATCTTAAAATATTTTTATAACTATTCTGTTTCACAATTAACCCAATACCCAAATAAATCTAATTTTCAAGTACAAAATTTACGATTTATCTGACAAGGTTTATGCGTAGACATAAGTCGTGAAATAGGCTAGATCAGTGTTTTTCAATCTTTTTGTATACGCGACCCCTTTACAGGATGTAAAATTCTCACGACCCCCTTAAGACAAATACAGACAAAACTTTATTAATTTAAATGAGTATGTTTACGATTTTCTCTATTTTGATACCCATCTATAAGTGGAAATAAGTAGACTATCCCTACGGGAAAGAGACGTGATTTATATGTACGTATATATGATACCTACTTATTAATTATTTATTAGTATGAAATGGAGCCGCAAAAGCTTTGAAAGTAAGTAGCTACGAACAAACTTGGTTAAACATGACATTAAAACTAAGAAGAGAAACAGACTATTCCTAGAAAATGATTTAATAATAAACGTTTCTAAAATAGCACCACGCTTTGAATATTTTTTGAAAAATAAACAAGCACATCCTTCTCACTAATATTGTACTTTTATTGTAGTATAGAACCTTGTCATTTCTCTTTTGCCGCTTCGCGACCCCCTTAGGAAGGCTTCACGACCCCCCTAGGGGTCGCGACCCACAGATTGAAAAACACTGGGCTAGATCATTAGATACAAAGATTTAGAACTATTCATTTCTTGATTATTATTGTTTTTTTTTCTTATTTTGTTTAAAATATTGCGGATTTAAATTTAGTCATGGGCAATTATTTTGTTATAATTAATTATAACTCGCTGACAGACAATTCAATAGTAGTTTATGTGACTGATACATAATGAAGGGCATTAAAACTCGAGAGTGTCTACTTTACCCACATATCATAAGCTCTCATTGATGTGTTCAGGAACCGCATGTTCGACCGGCATTGTGGCATTGATCATTGCTCTGCACTTTCTTAGCTTGTTCAGTAGTACCAACTGGCAACACAGGTAAACTAGGGGCGGCACGCAGGCGGGCAGCAGCGTGCAAAATTTGAATGTCATAATATGTTCATAATGTATCAATATTCGGATAAGAAATGAGTTTTTACCAATTATATCATTATGCTGGAGATAACGTGCGGTTTTTGGACGCAGTAAAGAGGTTTTATGATACGTGTGTGTGCGTGTGTAAACTACTGTCAATATTAACCGGTATCAAAAATTATTAAGGTTCTCAACCTACACAACCACGGTGCCCTAAAAAACCAGTCACCGAGAGTTCCGTACAAATAGTATCGTTTATAGTTTCGTACGTGGTTAAAAAGGAAAAACGGAACCATTAGGTATAGGATAACCGGTGTGTTTGTACTAGGTGTAACGATAAACGACCGAATTCTGATCAGATTGAGTTTAAATTTGGTACACTTATGTATATATGTGTGAACATGTCACAGTAAATTTTGAATTTGAGGGACATTTTTGGGAGCAAATCAGAAAATAAAAATATTTTTATTCAAACTATATCGCGCGACGTGTCAAATGAAAAATATTTAAGCAAAAAACACAAAAAAGAACATTACCCCCTTATCTCCGAAAGTACTGAACCAAAAAAAATATGAAAAAATACGTAAATTGGTCTCTGCTTAAATATTACATAAAACTTGTAATAAATAGGTTTTTTTTTTTTGGAGGGTAGCCTAGCAAGCAATATTAAAAAAGTCTGTCTATCTATTTTAAATTAATTTCAATTAAAATAAAAGTTTAATGTCAGTAATTTTATTATAAATCTAGGCCTGGACCCCTAACATCACTGGGCAAATCACATTTTCTATATAAATACCTGGAATTAATATAACAATGGAGCTCTACACTAAACTGAACAACAATATGGAGAAGATAGTGACCACTTTCAACTCCAGGATGTCACAATATGAGAAGGACCTTCGGGAGGCCGCCACCATGTCCTCGTCCAGCAGCCCACCCGATCTAAACACCATCGCCAGCGAGTTTGTGGAATTTAAGGCATTCACTTGGAACTGCCTTGACTTGCTGCGCGCACAGATGGAGTTGTTGCTTGCTGGCCAGGACCGTCTCGAGATGGCATCCAGACGGAAGGTGCTTCTTCTCCATGGTGTTCCTGAAGTGGAGAATGAGGACTCCGTTGACATTGGTCGTGCAGTATTGTCCGACCAAATGAAGTTGTCCCCGGAGTGTGTGTCCAACATCAGTTTAGTGCATAGACTAGGATCCACGAAGAAGCCGTCGCATCCCCGTCCGTTGCTGGTGAGGTTCTCGACCTTTAGTGCTCGCTCAGAGGCCTGGAAAGGCAAGACTGCATTGAAGGGATCCAGAGTCACAGTAACCGAGTTTTTAACAAAGACGAGGCATGAGGTGTTTATGGCTGCCAGGAAGCACTTTGGTGTGCAGAATTGCTGGACCACAGAGGGCAGGATCGTCTTGCTGCTTCCTGACAAATCCAGACAGAAGGTGGAGCGTATGTCGGAGCTTCTGGTTCACACCAGCAAGTTCCCTCCTTCTGTTGGGCAGTCGGAAACTGCTAAGATATCTGCTCCAAAGTCGGCTGGGGTCGCTTCAGGTCCAGTGGCTGCCTCTTCGGCGCCCGGCACTGCCAAGCGTCAAATCAGGCGCGCTGGTCCGACTAAAGCCAAGAAATAAACATCTTTTCCGTACTCGCTATCACAATTTGGACGGGTAATACTCATTTTCCCAACAAGGTAGTTTATTTTATTCATTTATTTTTGTTCACCTTCAATAATGTTTATATTTATTTTTCGGTTTCTGTTTCATGCTTGTCTGAAGTCAACATTCAATCAATATCATGTTTGTCATTGTGTCATGCTTCTACTCCAACACTGCCCCAACGTTCATCCAACGTTGAGCTGTTGTTGCTGTATTGTCGGACGGAACGCAGGGCGTGTTCCTTAAAAATTAATGTATAAAAATAATGTTAGTGTTCCATATTACCTATAATGCTCTGTGTATTAGTGATTGTTCCACAATGTGTCCCGTTTCCATTTGTATTAGTGATTGTTCCACAATGTGTCCCGTTTTCGTGAAATTAGTCCATTTATGTGTATTATTCTTCCTCAATGTTTAAGATGAAATATTTTTCTGATTTTTCCCCGGTAAGCCCAGTGTATGTACGACTGGGTTCAGGCTATTTATTTATTTTAAGTATTTGATTTTTTTTTTAGGGTAATATCGATTTATTATTGGGTTTATTTATTATATATATATATATTTGTATTCATTGTATTAGTATATTTATTTTAGACTATGGATACCTACAACTTTAGTAATAGTTTCTTCTCATCTTGTGATAACGATATTTCTGTTAGCGCGGGAAGTGTTGGGTCAACAGCGGATGATTCGCTGTCGTCTATCTTGAAACGGGTGTTTTCAAACCTTGGTGCGAACTTCAACGTTGTTCATATTAATGCACAAAGCATTCATACCAGCTATGCTGACCTTCTTGTAGTTTTTAGTGATCTGAACATACATGGCATTCTTGTTTCGGAATCTTTTCTCAAGCCGTCTCTTTCTTCTGCCATGTATGCTCTCCCAGGGTTCAGTCTCTACCGGAACGACAGGATAGGCAAGGCTGATGGCGGTGTTGCTATCTACCTTCGTTCTGACATCCCATGCAAAGTCATCAGCCAGTCGCCAAGCCTGTACTCTGGTTCTGCTGAACACCTGTTCCTGGAGATATTCTTGCGTCACAACAAAGTCCTCCTGGGTGTCTATTATAGCCCCTCTCTTCGAATCGACTATTTTAACTCTTTTGAAACCCTTCTCAGTGACTTGACTCCTCTTTATAGCGACACCCTAATTCTCGGCGACTTCAACACTTGCCTTCTCAAGAATAACGGTCGCTCAGCGAAGCTGAATTCCCTTGTAAGTTCATTTAACATGCATATCCTTCCTCTAGAGGCCACTCACTTTCAACCACACTGCACCCCCTCTCTTCTAGATCTAATGATTACTTCTGACATGTCTAAGGTTGCTGCGCATGGCCAACTTAACGCCCCTTTCTCCTATCACAATCTTATTTACCTCTCTTATAAGATAAAGCCTCCCAAGCGTGCAGCTAAATTCCTTGACATTCGTAGCTTCAAGGGCATGGATATAACCTCCCTTAATTCAGACGCCTCTTCTGTCGACTGGTCGCCTGTCTACGGTAGTGAGACCATTGATGACAAAGTACGGATCTTCAACTCTATTGTCCTGAGCTTGTTTGATAAGCATGCCCCGGTCAAGAGAGTTAGAGTTAAGCATCTCCCTGCACCATGGCTTACTGACACGATTAAGGGTCTGATGGCTAAGAGAAACCGTGCCAAGTCTAGATATAAGAGGGATCCGACCGAAGAGAATCTTTTAATTTTCAAACGCCTCCGTAATCGTTGCAATCGCCTGTGTCGTGATTCTAAACGCCGTCATATCTACGAATGTATCGAGAGCTATACTCCAGCACAGGTCTGGAAGTTCCTGAAGACCCTTGGTGTTGGTAAGTCCCGGGACTTGGCAGCCGGAAATGTCGATCTCCGGGGTCTCAATAGTTTCTTTGCAACTCCCCCTGTCGCGATGGACCCCCTCGTCAAGGATGCAACCCTTCGTAACCTACGGTCCAAGACAATAGCCCTCAACTCAGCATTTAATTTTATCCCTGCCGGAATCGGCGCAGTAAGGAGGGCAATACTAGCAATCTCGTCGAAGGCCATAGGTGAGGACAAGATCTGTTCTCAGATGATAACAACTATCATTGATGTTCTGTTACCTCTCATCACCCACATAATTAATGTGTCGCTTGACCAATGTTGCTACCCCAGCCAGTGGAAATTGGCACTTGTGATTCCCCTCCCCAAAACGTCCAATCCCGCCTCCTTTAAAGATTTCCGTCCCATTTCTATTCTGCCTATCCTCTCCAAAGTCCTGGAATCAATTGTTCACTCCCAACTCTCCTCCTACCTTTCCTCAAAAATGTTACTGAATCCCCACCAATCAGGTTTCAGGCCGGGTCACAGCACTACCACAGCACTGCTCAAAGTCACTGACGACATTCAATTAGCTATGGATCAAAGGCAGCTTACGGTCCTTACACTGCTTGATTTCAGTAGCGCCTTCAACTGCGTCGATTTCGATATACTAGTTGAAATTTTAAAGTCACTTTATGTCTCCTCGCACTCTGCTCGCTGGTTTGACTCCTACCTGAGAGATCGCCAGCAACGCATTAAGTCTGAGGAGATCTCAACGGACTGGTGTGATCTCTCCGCAGGTGTTCCGCAGGGAGGAATCCTTTCTCCTCTCCTCTTCTCGGTATTCATTAACTCCATCTCTGACGTTCTTACCTCTTCTTATCATCTATACGCAGATGACCTTCAAATATATCGGCACTTCTCTCCGTGTGATGTGAATCTGACAGTAGAGGCGTTGAACGCTGATCTCGATAACATCAGGAAATGGGCTACCTCATATGGTCTGCTTGTCAACCCGGGCAAATCGCAGGCCATGATTTTGGGTACTCGTCACTCTCATAACCTAGTTCAGAAAATGCCCGTCGACCCTATAGTGTATGATGGTAACATAATTTCATACAGCGAGAAGGCCAAGAATCTTGGGGTTGTATTTGATAAATTGTTGTCCTGGTCGCCCCATGTTTGTGAGGTAAGCAGACGAGTCTTTGCGTCATTTCACTCCCTACGGAGATTGCAGCACTTCCTGCCGCAGCAGACTAAAATTACCCTTGCCCAGTCCCTCCTACTACCTTTAATCGACTATGCGGATGTTTGCTGGATCGGTGCGAACGAAGAACAACTGAACAAACTCGAACGACTTCAAAACCTCGGGATTCGGTTTGTCTTCGGGCTGCGCAAGTATGACCATGTCTCACATTATCGCAAGGAGTTGGGGTGGCTTCCGATCCGATTTCGTCGTGATATGCACGTTCTCTCCTATCTGTTCAACATTTTGCGAAATCCCCGCTACCCCTCATATCTTCGAGAACGTTTCGAGTTTATTTCCTCCAGGCATAGCAACCGGAGATCCCACACGATGTCTCTTCTTTCTACTCCTCGGCATAACAATGCCGCTTACAAACACTCGTTTAGGTTAACGGCGATCCGACTGTGGAACGCACTTCCCTGCGCTATTAGAGATAGTCCCTCAATTTTCACTTTTAAGACAAGATTGAAAGAGCATTTCCTTTCTCTTTCGTGATAGGTACTTTTATATATGTATATATTAGTAGTATATGTTTGATATATATTTTATTTTTTGCTTTTGTATTTTATTTAGTGTAAATCATTTACTATATCATTTATTTTATTTTCATTCATTCATTTTTTTATTATATCATTTATTATGTTTTAGTTGTAAACAATTAGATGTGTACAGTTTTATTGCGCACTAGGACTCTCCTGTTGCACAATTTTTCCTGTCCTGCCTAGGTTTGCTGGTAGAAATCTCTCTTTAGAGATAAGCTCGCCTTTGCTCATAAAATGTTTTGTTACCTTACTATTAAGATTTCTGTGCAATAAAGAATAAAGAAATAGGTTTAAATAGGGAGCACGATTTCTTTTATTAACACATACAAAGTTATATATGCACCTGGTTACAAACGTGGATTATGAAAATAGCCGCACCGATTACTTTGTAAACAACATTTTTCTATATAAACACACTAATTCCCATCCCAGAAACTTGAAAACCATTGTGCGGTGATAAGGAATCCTTCGGCCACGAGTCCGACTCGCACTTGACCGTTTATTTTCATGTTTGCTAATGTTTTCCATTATATGTGCTACAGCGGTTCCCGAATTCTTTTCGCTACGGAACCCTTTTTGGCTCACCATTTTTGTGCGGAACCCTAGATCAAGTAAGAAGAAAACTTACTGTAACATTGTTTTTTTACGTGAGATCACACCATACTGAGGCTTTTCGGCTTGGTGTTCGCATCTTGTAAGTATAGTTTAACTTTAAAAGAAAGACTTTTTAAGATAAATATATTTATTTAGTTATAACAAAAAGATATTTAATTTAGATAAACTTAATGCGAAGAATGAAATCTTTTCATAGTTTTTGACAAAATAACATTGAAGTCAGGTTTTATGTCTGACAATTGGATTCGGAGGTCTGGTGCAGCATTCAGCCTGCTCCTAAACTTATTTTTCGTGTAGGCGTAAGCTGAAAACCCAGCCTCGCATCTATAAGTTGACACAAATGGAAGTGACGCCATGATAGGCGCCAAATCCCATATCTATATCTAAATATATCAAAGGTACGAGTAAAGCGATTAAAAATAGCTAGCTAGACTAGAAAAAAAACATCGAAATCTTGAATTTTTGCGGATCCCCTGAGAGCCTTCTACGGAAGCCCAGGGCTCCGCGGAACACCATTCGGGAACCGCTGTGCTACAGCACCCGGCTTCTTGCCAAATTTCATGATTCTAGTCAACAGGAAGTCAATGAAAATAATATCTCAACAGGAAGTACCCTGAACTCAAGAATTTATCAACATAATATAGTAAACCTTAGGAAGAGCGGTTGATGTCTAGCGTACAGGCTTTTTGACGTGATAACGTCTTATAAATCTATGAACGCTGGCTGCACGCACGAAAAAGTGTCACGTTCCGCCTGAGCCAAGAGTGCAAGCGAGAGCGCGGAACGGCGGCGGCTTTTGATTTTATTGACCTAAAAGTTTTTTCTTCTTTGTGGAGGCAGTTGCTCACGTCCGAAGGAAATACTTGGTTCCTAGACCTTCACGTCCTCCCGGGTAGTGCTATCATCATCATCAATCAGCCCACATTCACCCACTACTGGGTATAGGCCTCTTCTTTATACTATTCTATGCATTATTAATTCAATTTCAATTCAAATTCAATTGCAATAATTAATTCAATTCCATATTAGTAGATTTTAATATTTTATTTTATTTTTTAATTTTATTTATTTGCTGTAATAATTTGTGTATTTTGTGTACTTAAGCCTATTGCTGTCTCGTCCGCTTTGGCTCTGGCAGAATACCAGCGTCACAGATTCGTCTGTGACATTGCTGAGTCAGGGCCATTTCATTGTCGCGGTACAGTCACGGTGCCACATAGTGATTCTTACTTTCCAAATTTTTGTTGTGTTAATTATAATTATTTTCATTGTTTTATTTACTTAATTTCTTTGAGTTTTTTTGTCATAATTAATTTTGTGAGGTTTGTAATATGTTAATAACCAATAATGATTTTGTGTTTGTACCGAACAATGAATAAATGAATTATCTATCTATCTATCTTTACCACGCCATCCACTCCGGTCCTGAGCCTCCCGCATCCACTGCCTACCCGCTCTGGCGATGATGTCATCCGTCCATCTGGCTGGTGGTCTGCCGACTGGTCGTCGTGCGGTTCTGGGCAGCCACTCTGTAACCGCTTTGGTCCACCTTCCGTCACCTGCCCTTGCCAAGTGTCCTGCCCACCCCCACTTCGACGGCCCGAATGGCCGAGGGTTCGAGTCCCGGTGGGGGCAAATATTTGTTTGATGAGAACGGATGTTTGTACCCTAGTCATGGTTGTTTATCTATCTAAGTATACTATTTATCTATATAAGTATGTGTGTCGTTGTCTAGTACCCAAGATACAAGTGTACCATAGCCATGGTTGTTTATCTATCTAAGTATAATATTTATCTATATAAGTATGTGTATCGTTGTCTAGTACCCAAGATGCAGGGAATCCTAGTTTGGGGCTAGATCAATGTGTGTAAATACTGTCCAAGATATTATATTATTACTTCAGTCTCGTGATTCGCTTGCCGACATCGACGATCTTAGTACGACGTCTTATTTCTGTATTGCGAATACGATGCCGAAGTCTTATGCCTGGCATGGAACGCCCCATGGCCCTTTGTGCGGCTTTAATTTGGTGCATATTCGCCTTTGTTAGCGTCCATGTGTCGGCACCCTACGTAAGTGTGGGCAGGACACATTGGCTGTAAACCCTGGTCTTCAGGTTCTGCGGGATCTTGGACTTGAAGACATCTTTAAGCTTTCCAAATGCGGCCCAACGCAAATGTAGGTGCTAAGGAGCAACAAATTATTCTCAAGACGTTAATTTCCAGGTACTCGACAGAGAACCTGACCAAATTGTGATCTTTCAAATGCATTTGACACTGGCAAAATTAACCTCAAAAGAGTACGCCAAATTAAACAAAAACACTTCTTTGTTTCGGTACCGATCTCGATCTCTTGCGCAATCTACTCTTCCCATATTTACAGCGCTCTACCACAGAGGAATAAACAGATAAATATATAAAACAATTTGATAAGGTAGGTGACAACAAATAAGACGTGGTTTGTGCAGACCCTCCGTTTGGGCACTGGCCGAACGAGCGTAAACCGGTTTTATCCAGTGGCGGCGCGTACGCGACACAGCGGCCAGTGCTCACTCACTCACTCGCTTGGTTACCTACGACGGCGTGGTTCCATGAACCTTTGTCTCTGGTCCTTTCTTCCTCTGTGGCTCTACCCGTTCACTAGGGACTGGGTATCTCAATATAATGAGTACCTTAACAGTGCGGTGTACCGGGAGCCGGACAAAAATGTTCATAGGTCTCAAACATTATTACCAAGCAATAAGAATCAAATTCTTGCGCCATTTTTTTAAGGCCTACTGCTGGCTGGTTAAGATGGAAAATTGTACCACATTTATGAATAAGGTTTGTTATTATTATTATCAATATCATACCTGTCTCTGTAGGTTGCGGATATGACGTCAAACTCAAAGATAAGCAAGAATCAAGAATCAAATATCTGATTATTCCTGAATCTAATCAAAGAACTTATTGCGCCACTGGCGACAATAAGAGACCTTTAATCACGATATTTCACACCTGAGTAAATACCTCAACTTGAAAAATATCCACGCGGTCCTGAGAAAAAAGATCTTGAAAGACGAACAGACTGACAGACGACCAACGAAGTGTGCACTGCCTACCTTTTCATGGTAAATTTTCCTGTCGTGCCTTGGTTTGCTGAAAGAAATCTCTTTTTAGAGATAAGCTCGCCTTTGTATATGTCACCGAAAGATAGTCAAAACCGTTAGTTGATAAACTATCGACAGATAGTAAACCAGACCGACAGGGTTTAGAATTTACGTTTCTTTTGTTCTTACATGTCAACCTAACACGAAGACTATTCGGGGGCTTCGCTGAGCTCGCCCCCTCTAGTCTTCACCTAAGCTACCGCAGTGTTTGCCCTGGTATTTCGTTTGTAATTCAAGTTTAAACTAGTTTACTATTTAACGGTTTTAACCGTTAGTTGGTTAAAGAACTAACGCGTCGTATGTAAGCAGTGCGCTACAGTTTACTATCTGTCGATAGTTGACCAACTAACGAGAAAAAAAACGTAAGTTTATCAATTAACGGTTTCGCCTATCTTACGGTGACATATATGTTTTCTAAATATCTGTGTGCGATAAAGAATTGTGAATTATGAAGATGACCTCTGTCTGTAGCGTTGGGGTTATTGCTTTGCCTACTATGCGAGAGGTCCCGGGTTCAAACCCCGGCTGGGGATAAACAAAAAAACGGTCAAATGCAAGTCGAACTAGCGCACAAAGGGTTCCGTACCGCCGTACAATGGTAAGGATGGTGTGGAGTGAATAGTTTGGATTTCACATTGTTTAAAAAGTTATTGGAGCGGCTACTTTCACACTCCATGCACGTAACCGGGTGCATTGATAAGTTTGTATGCGGTATTTCAAGAATTGTTGCATGGGAGCCCCCTTAAATATTTATTTTATTCTGTTTTTTAATATTTGTTGTTATAGCGGCAACAGAAATATATCATCTGTGAAAATTTCATCTGTCTAACTATCACGGTTCATGAGATACAGCCTGGTGACAGACGGACGGACGGACAGACGGACAGCGGACGCTTAGTGATAGGGTAACGTTTGGCACCCTTCGGCTACGGAACCCTAAAAAACCCGGGTCTTGGATGTTTATATGTGTGTGATGTCACTGTATCTGGTCCCCACGGCACAGAGTATCCTAGTGTGGGGCCAGAATCAATGAATGCGTATGTATATAAATGTATAAATACCTACCTACCTTTTTTCATTTCTTACCCTTAAAATAGGTATAATCATAATTTACGAAAGATATATTATTTAACAGGCATAATGATTATGAATAACATGCCAGGATGGTACAATGATACAATAGTATAAACTGACCAAACTAAGTTGGCGCCTCGCTCAGTGTAACTTATTCGACGCGAGGTGCCAACTTAGCTTGGTCGCGTTGTAACAGCCAATACACAATAGTAATAAATCAATGTAAGTGAACCTACAACGGTTCCTTTCCTTTCTAAATTAAGGGCTGAACAAGGGCCAATGGCATTGAGAATTAGACAAAGAAAACAAATACGCATCGCATCGCGTCGAAGCAGACTGACGCATGCTCCCGCGCAGAGCCCCGCGGGGCAGCCCGAGCTCCGAGACCGAGAAAATTATAGAAAATATTACTAAACTCCTGTAATAATAACATTAAAAATAAAATAAAATAACCAAAAAATTTCCCTTTTTTTTACCTATTTTTGCGTATAAGTGTCATATAGGAAACTGATTTCGTCTCCGAGCGCTTGCTCATTTAGTTGAATAATAATGCATTGCGAAAAATATTTTTAAGTATTAAATATAACAGATATCCGGTAATTTTAAAAGTCCATTCTTATCTCTAATAGACCTTTTATAACATATATTTATCCTACATTTTTATGGTGTCTAGTTTAGCCTAGAATTGAAGCTAAAGATGCATTTCTGGCCATATTTAATCCCTTAAGCAACCCTAAAAATAGCTATTACCTGTAATAATGTTGCGAAAAAAGGGCATGCCTAATATCTTCAATGCCCTTCGTCATTTGAGCAGAAAGGAAACGAGACCTCTTTCATAAACCCCCCCCCCCCCCCCCCTATAAGGGCTAGCAGGGGGAGACAGAGGGAGGGAGGTGTTATTGTGTTTGCTAAGGTCGTTACATTTTAGTTATGATGTTCGCGTTTTTTAATGCGTTTAATTTATTGAAAGGCGCAATTTTGAGGGAATTCTGAGACGACGCGGTCGAATGGCGCATGACGTTTTTAGTGATGACAGGCAGAAATACCAAGTCCTTAACACGTACAGCGCCAGTGTATCTTTAATGATACACCATAGGGTGCTTTCTCACAGGCCAGTATACACCCTATATTTTCTTTATTTTTTAAGATATTTAGACCACAAAAACACAGGCACATTCTCCAGGGCCAACGCTTTTGAATGCGCTACTAAAATGTATGAAACTGTGTATATTGTGGGATACACCGGCCTCCGAAGTCGGGCAGTTTGTTGTGTCATTAAGGATACACTGGCCTGTGACAAAGCACCCTATGGTGTATCATTAAAAATACACTGGCGCTGAACGTGTGAAAAACATAATATTTACATAGCGTCACTCCTTTTCACATACGCGGTGGCAGGGGCACAATTGTGCCCATTTTGAGCCAGTTATTCAAAACCGCGTTTTGCGTGACAGGGGGCTAGCCCATCGTCGCAGCTATGGAGTAATGAAGGTTGCCTCGCGATGTTTTCCATCACCGTTAAAACGTCCGTGTAATGTACTTAAGATAAATTAATTATCTCATTGGTCAGGAATCGAACCCGCATCTCCTGTGTGAGAAGCAAGCGTGAAATCGATTAGACCATGGAGCTTTTTTCATAATTTAAAATATAATATTTTTTATTTAAAATCCATCTTTAATTTGAGATATTTGCGAGTGAGTTTTGTGAGGGTTCGATAATTATATAGTTTTTTTGTTGAGTCGGTTTTTAGGTTTTTTTTTAAATGGCTGACTTATGGCGTTGCAAAGTTATTGGTGCGGCTACTTTCATACTCCATGTTCATAACCAGGTGCATTCAAAAGTTTGTATGTGGTATTGAAAGAAAAGGCAACACACATAATGATCACCAAAGCATTTTTTCCTACCCAAAATGGGTAAATGATCACCAAAAGTTGTAGAAAATATCCAGGCAAAATATTGCGGTCGCTTAGGTGAAGGGTAAATGGGGTGAGCGAAGCGAAGCCCCCTTTATCCTTCGTGTTAGGTTCAACATGTAAGAACAACAAAAAATACATAAAACATAAACTTAAGTACACAAAACATAAAAAGAAGTTTGGTGATCATTTATCCAAACACAATTTGGTGGTCGTTTACTAATTCTGGCGGTCATTTCGAATTTATTGGTAGTAAAATAGGTGCGTTTTTGGTGATCGTTGAAACGTAAGTCGAAAGAAAATGCAGTCGGGTTATTTTATTTAATAGTAGTTTATATGACTGATACATAATAAAGGGCATTAAAACTCGAGTGGCTCGTTTCATAATAATATCACGCGAGAGTTATAATGCCTAATTTAATTATGTACAGTTACAAGATGTTTTCAAGCTGCCCTATTAGGGCCTCTGACCAGCTTTACGACTACCACCACCGAGTGGCGATAGCACCCGGGACCTACAGCTTAACGTGTCATCCGAAACACGAAAGCGCCCGAAACAAAAGCCACGTAGAAACAGACACCCATCCTATACCCGTTTCAGCCAAATGTTGCTACCCACACGATCGTTTCCGACGTGCGATTACCACCAGGCCACGGACGCAGAAAGAAAATATCTTTGGCATTTAAAGATCCCTAAACGCTATAGGTAGGTAGACATCGCACCCTAAACCAAATGTCACAGCCAAACCTTTTGCCGCCATTTTAACATCTGCACGGGAAATGTCAAAGTGGACTATCCTATTTATTGCTGAGTGGTATTTTTAGGGTTCCGTTCCTCAAAAGGACAAGAGAACCCTTCTAGGATCTACTCGCTGCCCTCCTGCCTGTCCGTCTGTCCAGACTCAAGATCTTTAACCAGGAACACGTGAAGATATCGAGTTTAAATTAAAATCGATAATTCTGGTCTGTGGTCAGTTGAAAGTCGTGAAAAATCAAACTTACCAACGCAATGAGGGTTTTCGATACTTTTTCTGCCACCAGGCGGCGCCTCGTAGGCGCCAGGTCTAAACAGCTGTCAGATAGTACAAAGTCGTAGGTAGTAAACATAAATTATTGAAATTCTGTTGTATTTGGAAGTGTTATTGATTTTATTATGGATAACGGTCAGAAAAATATCGCCGATCTAAAGATTGAGCTCAAAAAGAAGGGCTTTATCGGCTTCTATCGGGTTTTATCTTCCGTAGAGAACGTATGCCCTCCTGTTTTATTTGCACACATAGGCACTGCACAACACTGTGGCATTTTAGAAAACAATATTCCAAAAGTAATGATTTTAAGAATAAATAAACCAAAAAATGTATGAATAATTACAAAGCGCGTATGTATTTTGACAGTTCATTGGACCTGACGCTACAGTGCTGCCATCTCACGTAGACTGCTTCAGAAAACCCTCATTAAAAGATACCGCTGGTAATGTATGAATGAATGGAAAGTCGTTGTGTGTGGTAAAGAGCCCTTTTATTAGGTATTCGATAGTTTATGAATCAATCTCAATGCTATCACAGCAATGACGTACTAATGTCGCAAGTAAACATAATATTGGGTGCTTACCTATGAAATTGGCGAATTTTTCTTCCAGATTCAGGAGTTCATAATTCGAGTAATTCAATAGCTATTTCCAGTTTTTTTTTTATTGTTTTAAAAATAATGTCAATATTATCATCTACTTATTAAATTTTCTTTTAATTTTCAGTTTGATAACTAAAATTTTATCTTCAAAATCAGTGCCTCCTAAATGTCATCCATTTTCATGATAATATTCGTAACATTTTTTTACAGCTGACACTTTTAAAAAATTATGTAAAATTTTCTGTTAGCTCAATGTTGTCTCATTCGTACACACAAAATTTATAAAATTAAGATCTGTCATTCCAAAAAAAAAATTCAAAAATGTTTGTGCTGAAAATTGAGTTAACTTCAATTTCTCCATACAAAACGCCAATTTCATATGTAAGGACCTAATAATAATAATTGATCGCATCATAAAAAGTTTACATTTTATTACAGACAAAGTTCTTAGCTTACTTAGGTATAAGTCTATATAGTAGCGACATCTGGAACCTGAGCTACAAAAAATACCTGTATTTCAGGCTCCAGTGCTCTTCTAAAATAAGATGTGTTGCTAATTTTCTAAATATATCTTACAGTGCAGATTAACAAGTTAATACAATGCCGAAAGGAGATAACGTTAACAAATAATTAAAAATACTTCGAAAATTTTGAGATTATTAATATAAAAATGATATGTGAGTGGCCTCCCTTTGAATTGTATGAGTGTGTGTGAGTGTGTGAGAGGGTGTGTAGATATATGCAACTGTGTTGAAAAGGAAATATCATATGTGCACATATTAATCAATGACAAATACTTTAAGAGATAACTTAATAAATATAACATACATATATTAGTTGTAATTGGCTTGTGTTTAAACGATAACAAAAAAAAACGAAAATTTACTACCAATAAATTCGAAATGACTGCCAAAATGGATGGATATCCACCAAATTGTGTTTGGATAAATGATCACCAAGCTTCTTTTTATGTTTTGTGTACTTAAGTTTATGTTTTAAGTATTTTTTGTTTTTGTTACATGTGCTTCGCTTCGCTCACCCCCTTTACCCTTCACCTAAGCTACCGCAGTATTTCGCCTTGATATTTTCTGCAACTTTTGGTGATCATTTACCCATTTTGGGTAGGAAAAAAATATTTTGGTGATCATTATATTTGTTGCCTAATTTGGCATGCTAACTGTCGTAAAATCATGATTTCTGCAGCTAGTCATGAAACTGTACTTATGTGGTATCGTCCGATGTCACTGCTAGCCATGGTTGGTTAATACTATGTACAATACGATTAAAATCAGTTAAAGATTCGGCTTTTCTCGGATATCATCGCCTAAATCCGATCTCTCTCTCTCTAGTGAGAGATGAGGGATTCACGACAACTTCCGAGGTTGGCCGAATCGTTAACTGATTTTAATCGTATTGCACAATGTATGTCTGTTACCTTACATGAAAATGCATGTGAAAAGTATGATCCTTCGTGCCGGATAAAGTGCTTGACGCTTACCTATTAAGAATTGGGAAATATTAAACTGCACATTAATAATACTGATTTGCACAGCAAATATACTGATGTTCACAGTAAATATCAGGGCAAAATACTGTGGTAGCTTTGATGAAGGGTAAAGGGGGTGAGCGAAGCAAAGCCCCCTTTAACCTTCGTATTAGTTTGAACATGTAAGAACAACAAAAATACTTAAAACATAAAAAGCGTTTTTGCTGATCCTTTTTTTGCCGTGAAAATCAGTATTTTTGACGTGCGGTTAAATACTAGCCTAAAGAAAAACCATTTTTATCCACTTTCCAACAGAAAAATACACTGTCTTAATATTCGGACAGAGGCACGCAATCGCAACAATATTGTATCAACAACAACAACAACATAGCGTCACGCCTTTTCCCATACGGGGTGGCAGAGGCACAATTGTGCCCACTTTGAGCCAGTTTTCAATGGCTCATGTTTAAACGATTACCAAAAACGCACCTATTTTACTACCAATAAATTCGAAATGACTGCCAGAATGGAAAAATGTCCACCAAATTGTGTCTGGATAAATGATCACCAAACTTCTTTTTATGTTTTGTGTACTTAAGTTTATGTTTTAAGTATTTTTTGTTGTTCTTACATGTTCAACCTAACACGAAGGATAAAGGGGGGCTTCGCTTCGCTCATCCCCTTTACCCTTCACCTAAGCTACCGCAGTATTTTTTGCAACTTTTGGTGTTCATTTATTCATTTTGGGTAGGAAAAAAATATTTTGCTGATCATTATATTTGTTGCCGATTTCAATACTCCATTTTGCATGACACGGGGCTAGACCATCACCGCAGCTATGGAGTAATGAAGGTTTCCTCCCGATGTTTTTCATCACCGTTAGAATGTCCGTATAATGTACTTAAGGTAAATTAACTATCTCATTGGAACATGGTCAGGAATCGAACCTGCGTCTCCTGTGTGAGAAGCAAGCGTGAAACCCATTACACCACGGAGCTCTAACATATAATATTGTGTCATTATTATTATTAGACAGTACAACACCAACAGAAATTGGGGGCCCGTCTTAAATCAACACAAAGAACCCCCAAGAAGCAATAGTTTAATCTGTGCCTGCCAAAGTCAAGTTTGGGCACAACTTTATACGTCTCTATCGACTTACCATTTTGGCATAAATTCAAAGTTGGCTCAAGAGAGCAAATATCTTGGTTGAAATTGTGTCGGGGAACTATGCATTGTTGCTCGCGAATAGTTGGAGCTTCGAGTAATGTCTAGCGCCATCTAGCGGGGAGCTGGAATACTTTCTTGTGTGAGGGGCATAAGGTGAATTATTGAATTTAAGAATCTACTGGGGTTTTATTTTACGTTAAAATTGTGCGTGTGTGTGTGTGTGTGTGTGTGTGTGTGTGTGTGTGTCTGTGTGTTTGTGGGGTGACTGTTGTAATCACGTTTCTATAAAGCCCTATTCAAATTCAAAGTACCTTATTACTGTATAGATATTTACATATACTTACTTAGCAAACGTCATTTTTTGCCTTTTCTCTACATTGGACCTACTAAGTGTAAATCGACTGTATATAATATATTTCACGCCAAATAGTCCATATGGATGAAATGAGGCTAGCCCATCGCTGCTGAGTACATATGAAGGTATCCTTTGTCTTACACATGCCATTTTATGTCCCATTATAAATTCTTGAAGAATGTAAAAGAAGCCAATTATCAGATATCACGAACGCGGTAATGATGTTTGAAATGTCAAATTGTCAAAAATCTCCCGCCAAAAAGGGGTTATTCAAGTGTCGATAAACAAAGCGTCACGCTTTCTCCCATACGTGCTGACAGAGGCACAATTGTGGCTACTTTTAGTTTAGTATGCTATGGATTGATGGAATGTTGTCCTTTGCCAGAACGAATCGATTTTTTTTAAATCGGTTTGGCTGGGAAATTGTTTGGTTGGTTGCGTTTCGTATAGCATAACCCGACAAAAATATGTCAAAAGATTAAGGGCCGATTTTCCAATCCCCATATAAAAGATAGCAAGACTTTATTTGACCATATAACAAGTTTATTTTTTTATTATCGTTTTTTAAAGACATTATGTTCAGATTGTATGTAATGTATGGAAATATTTAACTGCAGGGCAGGTTGAAATTTTTGACGATTTTATCACTGAAAATAAAAAAAAATAAAAAAACCTCTATATTATTTACCTTTACATTTAAAGAGAAATATTAAAGTGTACATCAATAATACTGATTTGAACAGAAAGTATGCTGATTTTCACAGCAAATATCAGGGCAAAATACTGCATTAGCTAAGGTGAAGGGTAAAGGGGGTGAACGAAGCGAAGCACCCTTTATCCTACGTATTAGGTTGAACATGTAAAAACAAAAAAAAATACCTTAAACAAAGAAAGTATTTTTGCTAATCCTTTTTTGCTGTAAAAATCAGTATTTTTGCTGTGCGATTGAATACTAGCCAATTTGAAATAACTACGGAACGCTTCGCGCGCGTGTGCTACCCGCACTTTGCTGGTGTTTTGACGATTCAATGTAGAAATAGATAAAAAACCTATCTTTATGCTATATCCGGACACAGATAAACTTAGTGTAAAAATACCAAACCCAACCAATAATGTGTCTAGCAAATAAAAATACCCAAACCATTCTAAAGCCAAGATATTCTCGTATCAATTCTAGGCTGTTGTCGTTCTCAATAGCAGAGATATTTATTATTTGTCGTAATATTACCGCGAATATTCTAGACTAGAATCAGTCAAGTAAAAGGAGATAAACGGTTGGCAACTTGCAACATGTCTTCGGACGCGTTTTAGAATAACTGCTATTTACATGAAACGGTCTTTCTTACAGCGTTGGAAAGATGATTGAGGAAAACTTAATATTAACGGAACGTAAACTAGAAATTTACAAAAAAGACCATAACACAACCTTATAATATGATACAGAACATGACATAGCGTCACGCCTTTTCCCATACGAGGTGGCAGAGGCACAATTGTGCCCACTTTGAGCCAGTCACGCAAAACCCCATTTTGCGTGACAGGGGGCTAGCCTATCGCCGCAGCTTTGGAGTAATGAAGGTTTCCTCACGACGTTTTCCATCACCGTTAGAACATCCGTATAATGTACTCAAGATAAATTAATTATCTCATTGGTCAGGAATCAAACCTGCATCTCCTGTGTGAGAAGCAACCGTGAAACCCATTAGACCACGGAGCCTTACAATAACCTATCAAATTATATAAAAAACGCTTGCATTATGGATGTATATCTGAAATAAATAAATATTATTATTATTATTATTATTATAAACCATTAGTTTCAGAAGACTTAAATAACTGTTATTAACCAAGAGCTACTATACTATAGGCGAATTTAAGACTGGTTTTAAGCAATATCCAATAGATAGATAGTCCCCAACCTTTTTTTTCTTAATTATTAGCCGACTTCAAAGAGGATGAGTCGTGCTTTCAATCCCCAAAATAATCATACAAATTGCCTGCCACATATACAAGGTGACATTTAATTAACTGACCATATTTTGGGGATTGATAGCACCGATCATTATTGAACAACTTTCCCAAAGAAACACATGGTCGCAAACGAAAAATATTTTTCGTCCCTCAGTACATTGACCCGATCAGCTGATTACGAGTTACCATGGGAGACTCAAACATTTATTTCGTTTACGACCATATGTTTCTTGGGGAAAGTTGTTCATAATATTGGATACTATCATTCCTCAAAGTATGGTCAGTTAATTAAATGTCACCTTTATGGTTCCCTTCAGCAACAGTTTTGATGAGGATTTTTCTTGTATGTAGATAGACGACTTTCGCATCCCAACCGCGGGGAAGAAATAGGGCATGAACTTGAAGTCGGTTTTTTTATGTTTTTAACTTAGTGTATTATTATTTAAATATTGGGTGCTTACCTACGAAATTGTTCATAATTCGAGTAATTCAATAGCTATTTCCAGTTTTTTTTTATTGTTTTAAAATTAATTTCAATATTTTACATCTACTTATTAAATTTTCTTTTAATTTTCAGTTTGATAAATTTTATCTTCAAAATCAGTGCCTCCTAAATGTCATCCATTTTCATGATATTATTCGTAATATTTTTTTACGGCTGACACTTCAAAAATTATATAAATGTTGTCTCATTCATACTCACAACGTTAAAATTAGGATTATGTAGTCATTCCTTCATTGTTTCGTATCTGTAGGCTCTGTCTCCTGACATACAGGTTCCCCTATTTTAAGAGTCAGAGTCATGCCTGTAACTAGGACGTAAGATTTATAGAAAAATAAACATTTTCATTTCATTTTCATTTCATTTCACTCCAAAAAAAAAAAAAGTTTGTACTGAAAATTGAGTTAACTTCAATTTCTCCATACAAAACGCAAATTTTATATGTAAGGACCTAATATAAGTAAACCTTGTGGCACCTTTTCAGGGTGCATATACTTTACTTTATTTGACGACTCGAATGGCCGAGTCGGCAGTGACGCTGCCTACGAAGTCAAGGGTCCCGGGTTCGAGTCCCGGTGGGGGCAAATATTTGTTTGGTGAGAACGGATGTTTGTACCCTAGTCATGGTTGTTTATCTATCTAAGTATAATATTTATCTATATAAGTATGTGTCGTTATCTAGTACTCAAGATACAGGGAATCCTAGTTTGGGGCTAGATCAATAATATAATAATAATAATACCTTGAACACAATTTATATTGATCTAGCCCGAAACTAGGATTCCCTGTATCTTGGGTACTAGATAACAACACATACTTATATAGATAAATATTATACTTAGATAGATAAACAACCATGACTAGGGTACACACATCAGTTCTCATCAAACAAATATTTGCCCCCACCGGGACTCGAACCCGGGACCCTTGGCTTCGAAGGCAGGGACTCCGCCGACTCGGCTACTGTCTGTAAATAGTGGGCAATGGACATGTTTACAAATGAAATGTATACGAAGTTTCATGTGTCCATAGCTACGGCGATGGGCTAGCCCTCTGTCTGAATTACAAAATGTGGGCACAATCTGGCTTGTTCCACCCCGAATGATAAAAGGAATGCCACATATAATAAACTAAACTAGTTAATAACTTCGCGAAAGGGTTTTGTACTGGAATAAAAATGTGCTTGCGCCTCCGGGCATGGGCAAGGACACCACGATGAGCTCCTATGTAAATAAAAATTAAAAATGCAAAAAACCAATTGGAGGCGCCGGGTATCGATCCCGGTACTTCTCGCATGCTAAGCGAGCGCTCTACCATCTGAGCTACGCCCCCCGATAGAGATGGATGCGAAATAGTCGTATACGTTCTATCAACGTTTTTGGTTACTTTGGTTATTCGCTAACAATGATGATTAAGGAGTTATTTTAAGTTGTAATGCAACTTCATAATAATTACTACCATAATAGATTCATGAATTCACAAAAAAAGTTAACACTAAAATGTGGACGCGGCTAATTAATGAGATGAGCGATCTAAATATTAATTATACATCGATGATTATACCTATTTATAAATATACATATCTTTAGAAATCGCATTTTTTTCCACTTCTCTACATTGGGCCACTGTGGGAGAAGCGGCCGAAGAAACTACCACAGATTGATTACAATTAAGTATGTAGGCACATTTTAAATTATTGATTTCATTCTGTTCCGACTTAACCGTTCATAGTTCCGTAAAAAAAGTTTCACAGACTCGCCGTCGGCGGCACTGGAGTGCGCTGGAGTGCTTACTTTTTTTTAATTAGGCCTCAGCCGCCGCCGAATCCCGCGGATTATTCCTGTGATAAATTAATTAAATTATAATTTGTACGTGGATTACGTGATGATCTCTATAAGTTAGGAACAGGCGTTTTTTAATTAGAAACCCGGTGTTTTTGTTATTTATAACTTTCACGGTCAAAAATATTTGGACTTATTTCATTATCTCTACGAGATATTTTACTCATATTAAGCTAGAGGCCGTGAGAGAAATAGGTGTATTATATTTTGCTGTGAAATGTGACGTTGACCCTGTGAACAGGTGTCGTGTTATTTTCCAAAAATGAAAAAAATCAAAATCAAAAATCATTTATTTCCATAGGATGTTGTTACATCACTTAGATCCGTCATTACATTTTTTTGGGTGAGTTCACTAACCCAATGGCGGAATCTGTGGAGAAGAGCTCACCGAAGAAACTCCACAGTCGTCGCATCTTTTGCGTTTCCTTTTTTAAATAAAATATTGTCAAATTACAAAATGAATGCTAATTATATATCGAAACAGCCTGTTACTCAAACAATCTATTCCCATGGACATCTGTCCTCTAAGTAATCAGATATCCTGTAGTAACCTTTTTTATACAATTTCTGTTTTATTATTATTTTAAACTTGTCTAAAGGTAAGTTTTTAATATCAGTAGGGACCTTATTGTAATAGCGTATACAATTGCCTTTAAAAGAATTACTAATTTTATGTAGTCGGCTTACATAAGCAACCAACTTGTCTTTATTTCTAGTATTAAAATTGTGTATATCACTGTACTTCTGAAAATTAGTTATATTTCTTTTTACATATTTCTTTTTAAATACAGAGATAACGTTTCTAAAGAGAACTTGATTTTTCATACACTTTTTTACGTAACAGCATCGATATAGTCTGTGCGTAACAGTCAATTTATAAGTATCAAAAATAAAGATAAAACAATGTATTAACAGACTCAGAAAATCCAAAACAGAAAAAACGCGGAAAATCCTCAAAACCGCGCCACATCAAAGGGCCAGCCCTCAACAACCAGTGCGAACCAGTACAAACCGGTTCAAATGCGGTTATAACCGGATCCGGCCGACCGCGGGTCGTTAGGGGTGTCCACGAGCTACTTTGATTACCGGACCGGCCATTGACCGGGAGATAAGAGGCTGAATAGAGAGAAAATATTTTGTTTGCACGATAAAATTAAAAAAGTGATTTTGTCGAGTATCTGCAATAAGTACAGTACCACAAACGTAACCATGTGCCCACTTGTCATAGGCTGTATGACGTCATAATAATAACAATATGGCGGCTATTTATGTTTGTTAAGTATTTGTAACTATCTACTTTAATTAAGAAAAATCCTATCGAGTGAGTTATAAAATATGATTTAAAAAATACGACACAACTTATGTTCTTACTTGAAGTAATAAATATCTGGTATATCTAGCTGGAAAGTCGTATTTTTTTTTAGTTTTTGTTTATCAACTTGATCAAGTACTCAATTTAGCTGGACATGTGGCTAGCTGGCTATGGATATATGAAGGTTTTTCCATCCCAAAAGTCCCGTTTTCTGCCCGGTCCACTGCCAACCTACCTGGGATAATATCATGATACTGAAAGCCCTTCCTTCTTGTTCGCAGGGCCGACCAAGCTCTCCACAGATTAGCGGACTGGTAAGTAGCTTTATTTATTTACCTTAATTATTCGGTTTAACTAGGTACAAAACACAGGCCATCATATCATCATTTATATAGTCCTGTGATACTAGGGGATTTATTCAAGGAAATGAAAATTTTGTTTTGTTACGACGTACCAATTTCATTATGCATTGGCGTTTTCAATATTTGGTGGTGAAATATTTGGTGTCGGCCGCATCGGCTTCAAAGCAGCCTAAAATCATACATGTAGCAAGAAAATGCTAGGTCGCTAGCTTTGAGGCCGGATTCGGCCAACTTCCAACCAAGATGATTAATGACATATTAGACAAGATAATATAGAGCACGGTTTGTCAAAGAATTCGCTGTTAATTATTTATAACAACTAATATTGTAATATTAGTACTAGTTATACACAACCTTATTTAAAAGAGATCTATGCCACTTTCCTCGCCCTTCTTATCCCACAGTGGTTCAAAACAGACGACTCGAATGACAGTGACCTGCCTTCGAAGCCAAGGGTCCCGGGTTCGAGTCCCGGTGGGGGCATTTTTTTTTTTATGAGAACGGATGTTTGTACCCTAGTCATGGTTGTTTATCTATCTATGTATAATATTTATCTATATAAGTATGTGTATCGTTGTCTGGTACCCAAGATACAGGGACTTTTAGTTTGGGGCTAGATCAATGAGTGTAAATAGTGTCCAAGGTATTATTATTATATGATGTAGAGAAGAGGCAAAAAATATATTTGCTTAGTATACATATGCTCAGGTTAATAAAGAGTGTAGTATATGTAAATATCTACAGTTCACGACCTCTGTGGGGCTGCGGTAGTGTGGATCTGCCTACCAAGCGAGACGGTTCGATCCCACGCTGGGGATACTGAAAAAAATATTACCAGGCCTTGGATGTTTATATGTATGTATACGTCGCTGTTTCTGGTTACCAGGACACAGGGTATCCTAGTGTGGGGCCACAGTAATATATGTCTCTTGAAGCCGCTTGACGCTAACAAACAACTGATACGTATCACGGTTTGGCAGCGATAGGACAGAATGCTTTCAACGCTTTTAAGCCTATATTTAAAAGCCGAGAGGGTACGGAAATACCCGGAAACATACGAGATAAAACGCGGGGGGGGACCGCAGGCCCGGCTATGCAACACCCAACTATACCTACAGATTTTGACGAAGTAAGGATAAATATGGTTTGGCGGCTAGCTGGCTAAAATTGAAAACCCCAAAGTAGACTTAGTATAATATAAATATATATATTACTAGCTAATGCCCGCAATTTCATCTGCGTGTTCCTAGGAATTATCATTAACCGAGATAACGTTACCCTCCTTCTGGTGCAGTCGGATTAAAGTATACTGTATGTTAATCTAGCTCATAAACTACCTCTGTGCTAAATTTCATTCAAATACGTTCAGCCGTTTTAGCGGGATTGAGGCACAAACACACAAACATCCAAACATACAAACATCCAAACATCGTTACTTTCACATTTATTATATTAGTTAGATAGCATTCGACTTTCGATCCGAGAAAAGGGTCAGTCGGGGGCGATTTCTTGCTTGTGTAGTGTGGTTGCCCTCTCCGTGCGACTGTTCTTGTCGACGTCTTGTCAAGTGCAAGTCGGACTCGCGCTCCAAGGGTTCCTTACGCAGCTATTATTTATGTGTCTCATGTATATGAAAAAAGATCTTCCATCACGGCGATCCAATCTCGGAAATGACCACGGAAGCTTTTAGATTTATTTACGATAGGGTCTATAGGTAGGTTTGTACCAAATTACAGTTTTCGGATTTTATCCTTAATTTGTGCTATAAGTCCTTGCTTTTTGCCAAATTTCATGATTCTAGGTCAACTTAAAGTAACCTATTGGTTTTGATTCCCTTGCAAGTGTCAAGCAAATTCAGCAAAATTGTGATATAAGCGGTATTTGTTGCCGGTCGCTTTGACCTATGTTTGATTTTTTTCACAACATCAAGAGTCCTCGACGCCTACCTGAGAAAATGAGACTTGACAGACACATAGGCAGACAGACAGGCAGAAATTTACAGTTTTCGGATTTTTCCCTTTACCTGTGCTTGCTTTTTGTCAACTGGAAGTACCCTATAGGTTCTTATTCCCTTGCGAGTATTTAGGACATAAACTGCCATATTTTTTGATTGCGTCGACCTAGAAATTTGAATTTTTCATAGCTCCATTCACAAACGCGAGGTAACAATCTCAATTTGCCAACTGCAATCGTTCCTGAGAATAGGGATTGTGACAGACGGACAGACGGACAGACGGACAACAAAGTGATCCTATGAGGGTTCCTTTTTTTTCTTTAAGGAACCCTGAAAATTAGCCGTGTAATTTAGGTAGCGATTCGATTTTGACGAATTTTGACGAATTCCTTGATTTATTTAAAGTTTTGGTCGATTTTCGATTTTGGGGAAAATAGGGGGGGGGGGGAGAAAGGGGGGAAGAAAAGGACGGATGTCAACAAAATTTAGGAATCACACTAAATATATATATATATATCATCCATTCTGCACAATATGTTGCAAAAAATCCAAAAGGGGGCGTGAAAGGGGGAAAATAGGGGATAGTTTGCTGTAGGGTTATATAGGGATGGATTTTGTTTTTTTAAATTGAAGCGAAGTCTACTGTTCTCACGGAACCACTAGTGTACAATGGTGTACATAAGGTTAATTTTATCTGAACTCGAATACTTTTTCACTCTGACATTTATTCCTACTTGAGCGACTGATGTCTCGCACCACGCCGACGTCACGAAAACACATCCCTCCCGCAATGAAATACTGCTTGAAACACAATTTTTTATGCCATATACACAACTAGTTCGGAGATTTGTTGGGTCGTGCACAGACAGCTACCCAGAGGAAACACGTATGCACTGACAGAATGCGCTGTGTGTTTATAAATTGGGCAGTATTTAAACGAGTGACCGTAAATTTAAGTTTTAAGTGACAAAAATAATATTTTTAGTTATTGTATTACTAAGTGAGCGACTGACTGCGAGTGAGGAGAAATCAACAGAACAGAAACTCACAAACATTAATTTGAATTACTTAAAATAAAAATTGAGAAGCTTTTCTTTGCACATGCTCCGCTCTTGTCCGGGGTTGCCTCTTCTAAGTCACAACCTAACCTATAACCCAATTGAAATTTAGCCACAATAACCTACTCTAGCCAATTTTATTATTTCTTTGAATACGCTCCGCTCCGCTACGCTCCGGGGTTGCTTCTTCTAAGTTCTAACCTAATCTATAACCCAAATGAAATTTAGCCACAATAACCTACTCTAGCCAATTTTATTATTTCTTTGAATACGCTCCGCTCCGCTACGCTCCGGGGTTGCTTCTTCTAAGTTCTAACCTAATCTATAACCCAATTGAAATTTAGCCACAATAACCTACTCTAGCCAATTTTATTATTTCTTTGAATACGCTCCGCTCCGCTACGCTCCGGGGTTGCTTCTTCTAAGTTCTAACCTAATCTATAACCCAATTGAAATTTAGCCACAATAACCTACTCTAGCCAATTTTATTATTTCTTTGCATACGCTCCGCTCTTGTCCGGGGTAGCCTCTTCTAAGTCACAACCTAACCTATAACCCAATTGAAATTTAGCCACAATAACCTACTCTAGCCAATTTTATTATTTCTTTGAATACGCTCCGCTCTGCTCCGCTCCGCTACGCTCCGGGGTTGCTTCTTCTAAGTTCTAACCTAACCTATATTCCAATTTAAATTTAGCCACAATTACCTACTCTAGCCAATATTGGCTTTCTGTGTTCCATTATTGAAGTTGCCCTCTCTGTATTTCTAGTCGCTCACTTAGTAATTTGGTCGCACGGTTAGAATTTTAATATCTGAAATGCCCACTTTTTGAAAGCTCGTTCTGAATTTTATTATTATCAGAAAAAATACTCAATTTAGTGTTTTTTTTTCGCTCATTTCAAGTATTTCGGCTGTTCATGGCCATTCGCTCAGTGATCATTCGCTTAATTCGTTTTTTATTCGATCCTTTTATAATTCCCCTTATAAATTTATGTATTTACCTACCTATTTTGTTTATAGTACTTGTTTATTACGAAGTAACTTCAATAACTTCCTTCTGGTAACAACTGATAACAGAAGCCATTTTAGACGGATGCTAAACTGCTAACTCAAACTTTGATTCACACTCAATATCAACATGGCGGCCAAATCGGCCATCAGAGTTTCTAATCGTGTGTACAAATAATTATTTATTAATTTAATTATCTGTGTCGCTATGTAGTACACCAGAGTACGACACAGATAAGGAATTGTCTCTATGCGAACGGAAGCTGCGGTTCTCAAACTTTTTTTTTTATGGTCGACAAAAAAAATATCGATAATAGCCTACTAGAGCGGAAATAGTCGGAAATCATCAAGAAAGTCGGAAATAGCAAGTGTTACAATGTTTTAGTACGCAGTGTTAGAGGAAATAAAAAAAACATGAGAACTAAACAAAAAATATTAAAACGGCGCGCTTATTCTAAAGTGCGCTCAACATATCTATGGTCCACGCTACCATTCAAGCCTGTGACGGAAATTGGAACTAAATACGTTATTCTCACTGACAAGACGACACAGTGGCGCCGCGGTTATCGGCCTTGAGTGGACTCTACGACTGCGCATGAGCAAATAGCTGCCACCTTGTATCGCAAAAAGGCACTAACAAAAAAAACTTTCAGTTAAACATTTCAAATGAATATTTTCAATTAAATTATTGACCACAATCTAAATCTAAAGTACCTAATTAATAACGCGCTTAATAAAGTGATCGTATTGTTTAGTGAGTTTAAACAAAACTAAAAAACTGATAAGTACCAAGCACAAGTGCGAAAAAGTGGCACATTCCGCACGATTTGGCCATTTGGAAAACGCTCTTTTCCATCAAATTCATTGTGAAATATTTTGGAATTTTAGAAAGCGGGTGGTTTCAGATGCTTTTTCCGACTTTTTCTATGCATTATAGCTGCATTTAGAGACGATATCAAAAATGCGAAGTGTCGGAAATTTTGATTTTATACATTTTTTTTCAAAACGGCAGGCTATTATAGGGTATTATTCAGGACCGTAGGAATGAGGGAGTATAAAAGTGGGGAACAGGTAGGGAACGACGGATTTTGTCTATTTTTAGCCATAATAACATACTCTAGCCAAATATGGCTTTTATTTGCATACGCTCTGAAGTTGCTTCATCTAAGTTCTAACCCAACCTATAATCCATTTGAAATTTAGCCACAATAGCTCCGGGGTTGCTTCTTCTTAGTTCCAACCTAACCTATAACCCAATTGAAATTGGTTTATGTTTAAACGATCACCAAAAACGCACCCATTTTACTACCAAGAAATTGGAAACGACCGTCAGAATTAGTAAACGACCACCAAATTATGTTTGGATAAATGATCACCAAACTTCTTTTTATGTTTTGTGTGCATAAGTTTATGTTTTAAGCGTTTTTCGTTGTTCTTACATGTTCAACTTAACACGAAGGATAAAGGGGGCGTCGCTTCACTCACCCCCTTCACCCTTCACCTAAGCTACCGCAGTATTTTGCCCTGATATGTTCTGCAACTTTTGGTGATCATTTACCCATTTTGGAAAGGGAAATATTATTTTGGTGATCATCATATTTGTTGCCATGGCAATTTAGCCACAACAACCTACTCTAGCATAAGTAGGTGTTAAAAGCGACTCAAACAAAAGTAAGCTATGTTCACTAACGCGAATGCAAGCAATGAAGGCCTAAAAGGACCAGATTCCATAAAATAAAAAATAAAAAAGCAAGCAATGAATGAATGAATTTGGCTTTCTGCGTTCCGTTACTAAAAACTGAATCTGAGTAAATCTAAATAAAACCGGTCAAGTGCGAGTCTAAATCGCGCACGAAGGGTTCCGTACCACCGTTCAATGGAAGCGATGGTGTGGAGTGAATAGTTTGGATTTTACACAGCAAAATATTGTTTACAAAGTTATTGGTGCGGTTACTTTCACACTCCATGTACGTAACCAGGTGCATCCATAAGTTTGTATGTGGTATTGAAAGAATTGTTGTATGGGAGCCCCCTTAAATATTTATTTTATCCTGTTTTTTAGTATTAGTTGTTATAGCGGCAACATAAATACATCATCTGTGAAAATTTCAACTGTCTAACTATCACGGTTCGTGAGATACAGCCTGGTGACAGACGGACGGACGGACAGCGGAGTCTTAGTAATAGGGTCCCGTTTGGAACCCTTCGGGTACGGAACCCTAAAAATTGCTTTATTACAATATAATTCGGTTTAATGCACACTTTCATCTACGTAGTCTCATCTTACAATAAGCGTACAACGAAACGTAACACATTTTGAGGTTATTATTGCGTTATTGTGTGTCATACAAAAAGCAAAATTTTATAGATTTTCAAAAAATCATATCTGAAAAACTATTAAGTTCTGACACCTGAAACTTTTAGACCGTGTTTAAAATGACCCAAACTATCTACCAAAAATCACGAAAGCCCTAGCAAACCGCCCGTTTTCTAAAGTCTAGCCAATATTTTTTTAAGATAACAAACACGACATCTGCAAGCACAGAAACCATCAACAAATAAAATTACCCCAAATTTATTGATTTGTTAATTTTGTTGGGGATTCGGCAAGTTTGTTTATATTTTTTTAAATACCTACTTGGCTTCACTATAGTGTGAGAACAGCACAAATGCCTGTGTATACTATAAATGCCCACGTTTCTGTTTCCATCATACATAACCCAAAACAACGAAATATCCAACTCAGCCCAAAAGCCCTAAAACATTAACTGAACATACAAGATTTTGTACTATGCCGACACTTATCGTCCCACATAACCTGAGATTATGGTTGCCGTAAACTTTTGTACCCGGAAAGGTGGTTACTAATTATTTGGGTCCTCTAAAGGGTGGGTGCAGTCAGCAATAGATATATAGATACACGAAATATACTCAAGTCTACACAGCCAGTATCAAAATTATTACTTATAACATCCTCCGCAAAACCGATTTTGACAAAATTTTGAGACTTCCGCTGGTTATATTTCGGCTGTGATATGTTTGAAGTAAATACAATTTCATTAGGGGGAACCAGCTATCAACACACTCAAAATGTTTCATCTTTTGTTAATCTATGAATAAACTAAGCTGTATATTAATAATGAATTCTTAAAATTTTCATTAGACTAAGCAGAAATGCTTGTATATTATAAGGAAGGGAGTTATGCTTTACACCAGAGAATTATGTTTTTTTTGCCCTGAAATTGAGATGTTTTGTGTGAAATGTGGCTGTTTTGTAGTTTTCTTTGCAGTAATTAAAAAACGGTATTTTTTGCACTAACGAAAGTTATAAACAAATTATTTTAAAAAAAAAAGACGAATTACACAACACTTAGCTAGAATACGTACAGTATACTGTAATCACTATAGATTCCATTTCCACCAAGCCACACACACACACACAGGCAAAGACACACATTTTCCCATGCGTGGTGGCAGAGGCACAGCTGTGGTCAGGTTTAGCCAGTTATATTCGTCTTGGCGTGATATGGAGCTACCCCAATGCCACTAACTAAAAGCTGCGTTAATGATAATGAGTGCGAACAAACGCGATGCCTGCTTGCGTTCCTTCATCAGCATCACACAAACAGGCCGACGGTAAAAGATCATCCATTGTGCTCTGGGTATATGGAAACTAGGTCGTGATGCGTGAGGCGTACGTGAGAGGAGGAAGCGGGGGCTGAAGCGATTTTGATTTTTCACCAATAGCTCGCTGTATCTCTGACATCTAGAATTTTCTAGACGTTTCAGACGAGATGTCATTCTAAGCGACTATTATTTTAATTTGAAAAAAAAACGGAATATGTCTTAAGAATTATTTTTATTAACATTTTTATTGTTGTGCACATATATACCTAGTTCTACCTATAGTATTTTTTTTCCTCTCCATTCTAGTTTCCTGGAAAAAATCTCTTGTTAGAGATAAGCTTGCCTTTGTACATGTTTTTTCCTTTATATTTGTTTTGTTTGCACAGTTTTGTGAAATAAAGTATTACAAGAATTGATACCAGTTCTAGCATTTGTAGATGCCACTGACAGCACTCTCCAAGGATAAAGGAAATCATTTCATGAAAGGGAACTCATGAAAATATCAGTGAAGCCCAAACATAAAATAAAAAACCGGCCAAGTGCGAGTTGGACTCGCGCACGAAGGGTTCCGTACCATTATCTATAAAAACGGCAAAAAAACAGGTTTGTTGTATGGGAGCTTCCCTTAAATTTTATTTTATTTTAATTATTTATTTTTAAAGTGAATGATAACTCAATATTCTGTAAATATTTCAAGCGTATAACGAGCAAAAAAATCACGTTTGTTGTATGAGAGCCCCACTTAAATATTTGTTTTATTTTAATTTAATTATTTAGTAAAAAGTGAATATAATATAACCAAATATTCTGTGAATATTTCAAGCGTCTTCCTGATACCGTTGTCAATATCGAGCAAAAACGACCCAAAAATTACATTTGTTGGTTGGGAGCCCCTTAAATATTTATTTTATTCTGTTTTTTAGTATTTTTTGTTATAGCGGCAACAGAATTATTATTATATTATATATACGGACTGCTGCCAATCCAGGTACTGAATTAGGAGGTATACCTTTTCTGAAAACTAAATCACTGGACTATTAGCAGAAAGATGTTAGTAGAAGAACATATGTTGAATCATCATCGTCATCGGCCTGTCAGGTCAAAGTCAAAGTCAAAATTATTCAACCCGGTCCTGTGTGACCCGCGTCCATCTGACATTTACTTAAAAGTAAGTAAGTTTAACTTTAACACGTTGACGGTCAGGCATTTTGTATTGGACTGTCGACGTGCCTTTTAATGTATTTAAATATAAATTACGTGAATGGTTGATCACTAAATGCTATTATAACGTTAAAGAATTTTTTGACTCTCGTGTTAATAAAATTAATCTATAATGTATAAATTTAATTGATCAATTAATTAATTTCTTTGACTACCTACCGATCTCTTTAGTTGAAATAGACACCGACCTGTTTTAGATAATATTTAAGAATTGTATTGCACTACTGTAGTGCTATTTTTGCATGTCACTACGTGGCTAGATGTGCAGTGCCGATAAATGTTATGTTACCACCGACTATGTAACCATATCTACGCAAAATAAACATTTGAATTGATTTGATTTGACTCAGGTGGAATCGTTACCGCCTATCAACCCAGCCGCGGTCCCATGCCCGCGATTTCAGCCCGAGAGTATAATTACAGCGACGCGACTCCCTCAAACACAGCATTCGCATTATACTCAAATACTGAAACAAACAGTAATTGTTTAGTATGACTGACTGTACGCAAAAGTCATATTTACGTATAGAGAAGTACAGTGAGGAACATACATACATACTAATTTGATATCTGGTAGAATTTACCGGTCATCAAAGTGGATGATCCGTCTAAGTGTAACCTAATTATATGTACAGCATTTGCTTTACACTGAAATACTGAATGGAATCGGCCAAGTGCATGTCGGACTTCGCACATTTAGGGTTCCGTACCTAATGTAGATTATAAGCCTAAAAATGAGAAAAGATTAAATCTAATTCATCAATTTGTTAGTTAAATATGTGTTATAAAAATATTATCATAAAATTTTAGAGTAATAATTCAATGCTTCTCATTGAATTAAAGGAAAAATTGGTATAAAATTTTGTTGAAAAAAAGTTGACTTGGTGATTCCCAATCCTTTGTTTTCTAATTTATTTAATATTTAAATAATATTTTTATATTTAATATATTATTTATCTACTTAAAGACTTCTAAAAAACGATACCCCAATCGATGTGGTAGGTCAATTTCGGCGACCTCTTTTAGCTTTATGGGCTTAAAATAATGCAATATTTTTTGTCAATTGTATTTACATATGACTTGGGTGAACAAGATGAACAGTGAAATTTTGAAGACCAGCTGTGTGCAGTGCTGATGACTGAATGACGGGACTGACACACGAGTGACAGCAATAGTGTGACTGGCTGGACGTCAAAGTTACATTTACGTAAAGTGACATTGACTTTGGTATACCAAATTCCGTGGCGGTAATTAGCAACATGAAGTGACCATTGAAAAGTGAGTTAACTAAAATAATGGGATATTCAAGTTACAATGTTGAATGTTTTCGCAATCGAAGAGAAAAGCAGAGTTTATAACGTGGGCATATACGAGACAATTTACGCCTGGACTTAATTATCCACCATATAAATATCTCGGGGTAAAATGGCGTCGTTTATGCACTAGTTTTACAATCTACTATTGGGCAGACATTACTGGGGGTTCTCACATGGGTTATCCTATTATGGGGCAGAAGCAATGTACTTGATAAAATATACATAGGAATAGTACATTACTGTAGACGCCGGGAAAGTAGGCCTCGCCGGCTGAGTAGGTATAGACGGCCGACTGTAGGGAGGCCGGATAGTAATACGAAGCCGGCGAGCCCTTTTTACGGCCATAGGCTTGTAAAGTGCTTTTCTCAAACATATGCAATGAAATAAAAAATATATTACTCAAAAAACAAATTCAAGTTTAAAAATACTACTAATATTTAATATTTTAGTACGGTTGACTATGAAATAAAATAGTTGCAGGATTCTTTTTAAGGTTATACAATTAGCATCTGTAGATTATTTGTTGCCAATTAAGACTTGGTATAACCATCTGGCCTCGAACAAGAAAAATAATCCATTGTGAGAAATTCTACACAATAAAACCTAAAAAAACTTAGTCGACTAGTTACTTTTTAAAGTGTCTTCCGTTGTAAGCGCAGAAGTTCTTCACGAAAAGAGTTTTATTTTCTTTTAAAAACATTCGCGCTTACAAAAAGTGCTTGAGAATGGCGCCTTTATTTTTGCTATATAGCTGAACAAACCGTATTGTTTTACAAGTTGAAAAATTCACCAGAGATGTCGAATCAGATGGAAGTAGGCAGGACACTTGGCAAGGCGAGAATGGTGGCTAAGATAAGGCCAAAGATCAGTCGGTAGACAAAGGGGGATACCATAATCATTTTCCGATTCAAATTAGGTTCAAAACAATCACACTTGTTGGTTTGAATAACTGGCGAAACGGAAGAACAACTTTGCCACTGCCACCCCATATGGGAAAAGAAGTGACGCTGTGGTGGGTTTGTGATCATCGTCATCATCATCAGCCTGTCAGGAAACCCACTATTGAGTGAAGGCCTCCTCATGTACAAGCCACTCAACTCGGTCCTGGGCAACCCGAGTCCTTCATTTTCCTGCTATCCTCACTACGTCATCAGACCATCTGGCGGCTGGGGGGTTACAACAACGTCTTAGCCGATTCAGTTTAGGAACCTTATTTGATCCGCAAAATTATCTTGACCATCTTAAAGCAAGTCTTGGTATTAGGTAAATAGAGCCCGTACGGCGTATTGGAATGGAAATGGTTGCCATGGTGCTGTTCTTGTTTTGAACCCAATCTGAATCGCTGTAAAGGTCGTGGTAACTCTCCTTATTGCCCTCAGTGGGTTACCGAGTTAATTTTCCATACATGTTTCACAGCAGGATTACATTCGCAACAAATGCCTGATGCTTAAATTATTTAAACTTTCACGGAATCCCTCTTCCGGCAAATAAATAAAAAAGTAACATTGTACGTCATAAATTCGCGGTATTTTCCGTGTATCTTTATGACTGTTGTGTTGGTTCTGTGAATTTTCATTTCAGTTCTAAAAATTTTCAGAGATGTTCGAAATTTGAATATGTAAAGAACATCGAATCGATGTTATTTTGAAGCAATAATAGCATTTTCATAAATAGCAAACAGTTTGTCTTTAAGCTGGTCGTAATTTGCGGTTTTTGAACTCAGTGATATGTATGTAGATAAAAGCAAATGCTATTATCCATTGCTCTACCATTTTTGTGAACTATCGAGGCACAACGCAATTGCCTCTGCCACCTCGCATGGGAAAAGAGCTGACGCTATGTTATTTACAATGTTGAGAACCACTGCTCTACCATTTTATCTGAGCGTGAACTATTGCAGCGCGCTCATCATTGGTGGATTGGTTTGCGCCCATCAAACGCTATTACTGATGTTGGCGCCAAAAAGCGCTTTGAAACGCTCGGCGCCATTTTGAATCTGGAATATAAAATTGCCATAGATTTTATTTCTTACGGACTGGCGCAGTTCTGTCGTGACAGTAATGCAATTTGTGCCTCTGTCACGTCGTATGAGAAAAGAGGTAACGTTATGTTTTCTTTGTTTAATTCTATGATCGTTTACTCGCTTTTTAGTAGAAATGTTTGGAATATAAAATGTGTGTAACATAAAGATGTATCTGGTTTGGTGTTGTAAAATAACCGTTAAACCCAAAAGTGCACGGTTGATTACGCTCTACTGTGCGTATTGTACGGTTAAATCGGTATTGTATATATCAGTGTATTTACAGTGTACTGCAGATAGAAACTTAGGGCGCAAACGAGACTACTTTGACAGAGGATCAATATAAATACTTACGGCTAGTCAAATAAAACAGACTTTGCTTTAAATATTCCCTGTAGAAATATGTAATTTTACCATTTACATATAGGTATATAAACTTCATACATTTGCCCCGGTGCATGGGTGACTATTAGTTTCAAACCGAGGGACAGTAGTGGTGAATATTTGGTGACTGATGACGATTTATATCGATATAGGTATATCACGTACGCATAATACGTATCTTTTCATGGAAGTATTAGCCAACCGTAGAGGAACTTGCAATGCAAATATCGATTTAACTCAAGTAGTTATGGCACAAAATTAATTCAACCCAAAAACCTGACTAACATGGATTTAACCTCACATGTGCAGTTTAATGTGACCACTTGGTATTTAACGGAACGGTTTAGTACCGGCCTTACTTCTCTTAACTGGTTGTGTGAAATAGTTTTTCAGATTTAGCGCTAAAGAACTATAAGAAATAGCGTAATTTTCAATTTAATTAGTTCCAGCAAGAAAAAATAAATAAAAGGAAACATTAAAAATAACCCTAGACTTGCATTTTCTCCGGAAAATAGAAAATGTACATATTTGTCTACTCAACACCCACCAGTATTTCGTTATCTAAAGCATACCAAATATTTACTCACAAAATATCTACCAACTTCAAGCGACGACGGTATTCAGCGCTAAAATAGCTGAGAGCGTCGGCGCTCGTTCAATCCTCCCCTAGCATATTTCAGTCGTTCAATAGCCAACCTTTCATTCTTTGGCCGACTCATTCATCCATCCTGTCTGTTTTTTCTTTTCAGTATGAGTTTGTGCGTGCGTTGCGTGGTCTCTCCGCTCTTTCTAAGTTTTATACTAAATCTCTTACATTTTTGGTCGAATTTTACGATTTCTTAATACATTTTGGCAGTTTTCTGAGTGTGTGATGTAAAAAAGTGTCGTAATATTCGCGCTATATTTTTATTCATCAGTCAGGGAGGGAAATGGGCGGATTTTACGGGAGAGTAAAAATGGCGGGCAGACTTATTTTTCTTAAAATCAGTGTACTTTGGAATTTTGCTACAGGTTTAAACAATAACGAAGATTTCAACGTTTGGTAAGTAAAAACTTTGTAAAGTACCGAAACCTAAACCTAACGGCTTAAGTACTAAACTCATCTCTTATGTTTAAATTACGTGCTTAAAATAAAGTGTAAAGAATAAACAAGGAATTCATTTCGAAAAAAAAACCACGTGTTAAAACGAAACAGTAAAAACGAGTTTTATGTCCACTATTTATTATGTTTCGCCATAAACAAGTTGATAATATTTGAAATCTTCCCACATAGATTTTGAATTGTTTTGTCCCTACTTGATAAAAGTTGTGATTAACTTTTCAGATTCCCATGTATTTTACAGCCTGTCTTAAAATTAACAGGCTAATTATAAATTAATTCAAATATAACATACCTACCTTCACGCTTTTTCAATTACGGTGTGCCAGAGAGTCACGGTTTGCGCATCTTTAGCTATTTATTCAGTATGGTCATGTGGTAATTTCATGATTAACCGAAATAATAGACAGAGCGAGCACGAAGCGCGATCGCGAAGGGAAAAAATTCTTTCTTAGGTCTGTCCGGATGTCCTCTTCTACAGGTTGCATTACTCAACCGATTCTCGTGGTATTTTTTGCGATAACTATGTAATGTATGTATAACTATCTAAGTATGTGTTTTTTTAAATGGCGTAGGTTAAAAAATTAAAAAACAAGTTTTCCCATACTGCTTGAGGGATTTTGACAAATGAGGTGTCGTTGGATTTGTGGTTACCGTGAAAGTGATATTAGCGATATAATTTTGCTAAAAAGTTGATAGGTTGGATTTTAGATCAAAAAATGTGTTTTACAAAGTTATTGGTGCGGCTACTTTCATACTCCATGTAGGTAAAGAGGTGCATTCATAAATTTGTATGCTAAAAGTTTAGCTTTCCACCAACAGACAGTAAGCTTGTTTATATGAGCGTTGGCTCATTACTAAAATTAGCAGTTATTTAACTACAAATTTATCCTTGAAGATAATATTTCTTTTTAGTAATTGCTGCTTTGACATATTATTACATAATGACGTTCTTACATTAATGTTACCTATACCGTCATCAAATAAGACATCGACCAGTGGTTCAGTGAGAACTGTAGACCTGGCGAGCTCTTCTAACCATAAAATAACCGACACTTTCCCTTTTGTCAGTGACAAAATGACTTATGCTTACTATGTGACGCGTTAGTTGAGGTGAATACTACAGGGGACAAGCGCAGCGAAGCCCGCTAATAGTCTTCATGTTAGGTTGACATGTAAGAAGAAATGAAAAGAAACGTCAATTCTAAACCCTGTCGGCTTGGTTTACTATCTGTCGATAGTTTATCAACTTACGGTTTTGACTTCTTACGGTGACATATATACTGATTATTTCTTAATTTCAAACTAACAGTTTAAAGATTTAGTGACGCAAGAACCAAATGAATATTCTTTTCACTTGTCATGCTCGAAAAAGTACTACTTTATGCAGGATCTAGGCGACATAAAGTTGAATTTTATGCTCTTGTGCATAAAAGTAGCTTTTTAAATGTGTCTACACTAAGGCAGTGACCATTTAGCCCATACAGCCAAAAACAATTAATTGTACATGGATAAAACTTGCTAATTTATAATATTTCCATCCCTATTTGCATTTTTGATTTATAATAAGATAATACGAAAAAGAAACTAAATATCAAAACGTGTTTACCACAAAAAAAAAACATTATACCAAAATAATTTAAGAATAGGCTGTATATTTTTTTTCTTTGCCCGAAAATTATGCAGGAAAATTAAAAAAAGTAAAGTAGCGGGAAAGAAACCGTGAACTTTTCGTATTGAATTTTCTCAAATTACTGTTTTATTTTCTCGCAATCGAAGTGAAAAGCAGAGTTTATAACTCGTCCACAAAAACCATTTTTATCCTCGACATTACTATCAGCCCTCGCCTTCGGCTCGGGCTGCTAAAAGTCTCGGATAATAATGGTTCGTTTTGTGCACTTGTTGTAAAATCTACTATTTCACTCCTCATACTCGAAAAGTCCTTCTTTATGCTAGATGTAGGCTGCATAAAATTGCATTTTAGGCACTAGTGCATAAAGTGTTGTCGTCATCTAGAGTCTAGACCACAGTTTAATAATCTAGACTAAGACAATTGAGCCATTCAGCCTGACAGACGAGGTGACTGCATTAAATAAATTTTCACTTCTCATGCTCGAAAAAGTACTACTTTATGCAGGATCTAGGCGACATAAAGTTGAATTTTATGCTCTTGTGCATAAAAGTAGCTTTTTAAATGTGTCGTGATCATTTAGCCCATACAGCCAAAAACAATTAATTGTACATGGATAAAACTTGCTAATTTATAATATTTCCATCCCTATTTGCATTTTTGATTTATAATAAGATAATACGAAAAAGAAACTAAATATCAAAACGTGTTTACCACAAAAAAAAAAACATTATTCCAAAATAATTTAAGAATAGGCTGTATATTTTTTTTCTTTGCGCGAAAATTATGCAGGAAAATTAAAAAAAGTAAAGTAGCGGGAAAGAAGCCGTGAACTTCTCGTATTGAATACGTTATGTTACTGTTTTATTTTCTCGCAATCGAAGTGAAAAGCAGAGTTTATACCTCGTCCACACCGTCGTTTTGTGCACTTGTTGTAGAATCTACTATTGTTACTACAATACATTTACTTTAATTTATTTGCATTTAACGAAAACATTAAAAAATCCAAGTATGACTCGGGCAGTATCGCGTACGACGTAAGCTAAAAATGACGTGCAGAAAATAAAAAAAAAAACAAAAATTAAAAATACAGTGGCGGGAAAGACTTGTTTTTGACTTTTATTTAGTTGTTTTCTTTGCAAAACTTGTTGTTTTACGAAAGTTAATTAATATGTCGTCAAGTGAAGAGGAAATAATGCTTACGCCTAACACACTGATGGAATCAAAAGCAAAAGGTGTTTTGAACAGACATTGCCGCCAAATACAGGCAAAATTATCTGAAAACGTATGAAAATGTCATGCTCTGGAGAAGCGGCAAACAAAGAAATACATTCTCAGAAGGTGTTTTTTACATTATCACTGTTTAATTTTCTCGTAATCGAATCATGTTCGGTCGAATCTCGTAAGCGGTCATAAACCCCATTTTACCCTCGGCTTAACTATCCACCCTTGCCTGCGGCTCGGGTAAAGACTGTCGTTTTACGTTGTTCCGTGTACGATGGTATGGAGGAACCCTTCCTGTGCGATGTCCTGCTCGCACTTGACCGTTTTTGTTTGTTTTTTTTCCATTGAAATTATAATGTTTTCGAAATACACATTGAACGAAAAGGATGTCTTCATAACATGTGTATATTTCTGGATTTGGGAAGAGTTTCCTGTAGAAGGAATGGCGCTTTAAAAATGGGTATTTCACAATAACCATCGCGTCTTAAGCAGCATTTAAGGTGATACGAAAAAATATAAGTGAAAGGAACACGAATGTAACGTTAAGACGCTGATTAAATAAATATGGGGTGCTGTTTTCATGTGTTTTTCAGGAAATAATGGGCAAATCGTAATTAATTTCTGGTATATGTAATTTGACTATATAATCTAGAGATTCTTAATTGGAAAACATGTTTGGATAAAATTTTCTCGATAGAAAATAAATACAAAGTCAACCCTTTTTTTATGGTTTTATCCTATTACACCGCAGTAGTAAGTGAATATAACTGTGTGATAATTGCAATGTATGAACAATTGTTATTTCTAACGATTTTCAATTTGAAAGTTAATTCCCTGAAATAGTTTTTTTTTATGATTTTTTTTTACGTTTTGGCGCTTACGTTGTTTCAGATTAGTCGCGAGTGCATTATTGGCATCCCGCTTTTTCTTATTCGCGAGTAATTATTGCATCTCACTTCCACTCGACAGCGCATTTTTATTCCATCATCGCCTTAATTACTTCCACATTAGAAATAAAATGGAGCGCAAACAATGCGCTCGACTCAAACTAAAATAATGTAGCGTCAAACCACATAAAAATTGTTTCAAAATAAACTACGCTATTTTGTTAAGAATATTTTCAAGGAGAGTTTACGGATATATAATACCCACATTTTGAAAGCAATTTCGCTTAGAAATTAGTTAGTATTTCAGAATTACAGGAAAAAATAAAACAATTCAGAGATATTTTCTTAATTAAATTTTATCGAGAAAATTTCATCCAATCGCGTTTTCCTTCAGTGAGAACCTTAATCAAATACTCAATAAACGGTAACTAAACAATCACATCTGTCGATGATTTTATAGTGGAGTAGTGGGATTCGAAAAAAAAAATAAAAAAGTACCCCCTTAATATGATCTTAAGCGGCACTTATTCTGATCACCAGTCTGTGCATTTGGTCGTTGGCCTTTCTATCGTTGATAAGTAATGAAGCTGTCATCATTTATTAGACTGTCATGGACTTCAATTAGAGATATTGAAATAACCTTTTGTATTAAGACATTCAAGATAAGAATATTATGTATACTGGAACCTTCAATCTCCATAGCTGTGGCGATGGGCTACCCCCCCGTCAAGTAAAATGGAGTATTGAAAACTGGCTAAACTCTACCACCAAGATGTTTTCCATTGCTGTTAGTAAGCGTATTTCAACAGTTTTTGACCAAGCGACTGAAACTACGTAGCGTCTCCGTTTCAGGATTGACAACAAAGCTTTTGTATGTCTGGATGTGTGTCCAGATGTTCTCCCCCTACAGGCTGCATTTTTAACTGATTCTCGTGAATCATTGTGAACAGGTTCACTATTTATTTATTTTTTGTCGATTCAGTTTTTGGAAATTTTTCAAAATGGCGGAGATATGGGGTTGAAAATGCAAATAATTCTGCTACAGCCCAAACGGCTCGACAGATTTCAACAAATGAGGTGTCGTTGGATTCGTGGAGACCGTGAGTTTGACATTAGCTATATAAATTTTGTGAAAAGCCATTAGGTTGGATTTTTGATCGGAAAATGTAGTTGACAAAGTTATTGGTGCGGCTACTTTCATACCCCATGTACGTAACCAGGTGCATTTATAAGTTTGTTTTAGATATTTAAAGAAAACTATCGGATTATTAAAAACTTCAAGGGGTCGCGGTTGTGATGCGAGGGGATGAAAAAAAAACTCAAATTTCCTGTGACGCTCGCGCGGTCTACAGCTCAAAGAGTCACTAGTTTTTAACGGCTATTATATGCTGATTTTCACAGCAAAAGGGATCAGCAAAAACACTTTATGTTTTAAGTATTTTTGTTGTTCTTACATGTTCTACCTAACACGAAGGATAAAGGGGGCTTCGCTTCGATCCGCCGCTCGCCTACCACGCGAGAGGTCCCGGGTTCGATCTCCGACTGGGGATGTTTATATGTGTGTGATGTCCCTGTTTCTGGTTACCACGACACAGAGAATGCTAGTAAGGGGTCAGAAGCAATGTATGTGACTGTATACAACTATTTTTGTTTATTCAATAAAGGCTTTGTTTGTTTCTGTCAATCAAGTTTGTTTCTGAATCCAGAAGCTAAAGCCATAAAGGAAATATTAAACTGCACATTAATAATACTGATTTGCAGGTGAAGGGTAAAGGAAGCTACCGCAGTATTTTGCCCTGGTATTTGCTGTGAAAATCAGTATATTTGCTGTGCAAATCAGTATTATTGACGTGCAGTTTAATATTTCCCGTTTTTAACTGCATAGGTGTCGGGTACCAGTCGTTTTCCGTGCGATTTTTTCCGATAAAACCGAATAACATTATTCATTCGTACTTCGGCGACTTTCGGGACCAAAGATTCGAAACCAACTTAGAAAAGCAGACACACAAATTCCATTCAAAATGGCGAACTATTACGAAAATCGCACAAAAAATGGTCCTTCGAACATCTGGTTACCAGAAATAATTACTCGAGCCCGCATTGCCTTGTCCAAGGAGTTCACATGGACTTTTTTTGTGACCATGCAGTTGCGGCGCCAATTCGACCCTTAGGCGGTGGTGATAAGGGCTAGAAGGATACTGTATAGGATTAAAGTCAAAGACCACGTGCGTGGCAGATGGCTGAGCTTGAAATCTATTTTTGTGTGTACTTTGCGGGGTGACCATTTATTGTGGGTAACGGAATGTGTTGGCGGTTTTTAAAAATCGGTTTTGAACACTGTCGCAATGTTACGAAGTTTTTTTGTCGCTTACAAACGGCTATTTACCGATAAACTGTTTTTGTTAAAAACCTACCTAAGGTCTATGTTTGTATACTTGAGCTAAGTAGTAAACAACAATGGAGGAATTAGTATGGCGGACTCTGACAATCATGATTTTTCCTAAAAATATTATTGAGAAGACAATTTATAGCATTTTTAGTAGTAATTACTGCGTGTGTGTTTAAACTAGTGTTTATACCTTATCATGGTAATTTACGTAGCGTGATTCTTTTGAAATGTCGTGAAATGTGTTTGTTCACAATTATATTATTACTATGATTCATTCCCTACTGATTATTATTATTTTATAATCCTAATGACATTTTCAATTTAATCTTACTTGTAACCCTGACATAAATTATATTACAAATTGCCATATTTTTTAAATTTTATTTCTTATATTACTATACATTTTAATGATAAAATTTTAATGCTATAATTTTAATACAATCTTCTAGAACACAATTTATTTTATTGAACAATTTTATTAAAATCATCATATTTTACGTTGTTAAATGTGTACTTGAGCAAACCGTTGTCTCGTCCGTACTGGCTCTGGCAGAATACCAGCGTCACAGATTCGTCTGTGACATTGCTGAGTCAGGGCCATTTCATTGTCGCGGTACAGTCACAATACCACATAGTTATCCTTACCGTACCTTAATGTTTTGCTTGTATAATTTAATTATTTATTGATTGTTTTATTTAACTGCTGTGTTTGTTTTCTTTTTGTAGATTTTACTTCTTAAAGTTTGAGTTATAATTATGTATTTGTGTGTGTACCATGTTGCAATGAATAAATTAATTTATCTATCTATCTATCTATATCTATCTAATAATAATTACACCTTGGACACTATTTACACACATTGATCTAGCCCCAAACTAGGATTCCCTGTAACTTGGGTACTAGACAACGATACCCATACGTATATGGATAAATATTATACTTAGATAAACAACCATGAGTAGGGTACATACACCCGTTCTCTTACATCAAATATTTGCCCCCACCGGGACTCGAACCCGGGACCCTTGGGTTCGTCAGGCAGGGTCACTGCCGACTCGGCCATTCGGGTCGTTAAATGCGAGCTTATCTCAACAAAGCGATGTCTTTCCCTTCCGACAGTGTCAAAGGGACACCCTACCGCGCAAGTCTGTCATGTGACCCGCCCTCAGCGTACATCTCGTACATCCCGAGTTACATCCCGGATGTAATTGTAAAGAATAACTTACGAAAGGCCATGTAAGGGTTAAAACTCCTTGGGTATGTAAATATATATATATATATATATATATATAATATATAAAGGAGTTTGTATGGGAAGTTGAAAGATAAGGATAAACATTAATATTTACATACTGGCTCCGTGGTCTAATGGGTTTCACGCTTGCTTCTCACACAGGAGATGCAGGTTCGATTCCTGACCATGTACCAATGAGGTAATTAATTTATCTTGAGTACATTATACGGGCGTTCTAACGGTGATGGAGAACATCGTGAGGAAACCTTCATTACTCCTTAGCTTCGGCGATGGGCTAGCCAGCTGTCACGCAAAATGGAGTATTGAATAACTGGCCCAAAGTGGACACAATTGCGCCTTTGCCAACCTGTATGGGAAAAGGTGTGACGCTATGTTGTTATGTTTATTTACATACTGGCCCCACACTAGGATACCCTGTGTCATGGGAACCAGAAACAGCGACGTCACACACAAACATCCAAGACCTGGGGATTTTTTTTTGTGTAGTCCCAGCCGGGGATCGAACCCGGGACCTCTCGCATGGTAGGTTAACCCACAACCACAGCGGCACAGAGGTCGTCATGGAGATGCTCTGATCAAATCTGATATATTTATAATGATAGTTGTTCAGAATGTCTGAACAAATTCCCTTCTGTTACACCTTCTGTTACCTCTTATCACTCAAGAATGACTGGTGGTATCAAGTTGATATTAATATCTATTATTCAAGTCTGTAGTCTCTAGTAGTCTGTAGTCTCTCTGTGTCACGTGAAGCTGTGAAAAATTCAAAATTTTAGTTGAACGCAATCAAAAGATACGGCCGTTTCTGCCAGAAATTTGCTTGTCACACGCAAGGGAATCAAAACTTATATGGTAATTTCTGTTGACTTAGAATTATGAAAGGAAATTGATAGGTTGTGGTCCAAATACTTCCCAAAATGAACATATAATGCATGCACCAGGCCAACACTAATCTGTGAACCCAACCAATTCAGGCAAAGCACGGATGTGGCTACATCTAGGCTAGTAGGTATATTTTAGTTACTTTCATAATGTGATGTCCTATGGTATCTTGTTGTGGGGGAAAGCAGCGGATATTCAAACTATTTTTATTTTACAGAAAAGAGCTATTCGAGCAATTTATAATTTAAAACGAACAGACTCCATAGGAGAGCTTTTTAAAGAAATTGACATACTAACAGTAGCTAGTCAATTTATTTTCGAAAATATAACGTATGTACGCGAGTACCTTACAACATTTTCCAAACTTAGCGATAGCTGTAATGTTAACCTAAGAAATAATCACAGGCTACTTGCGCCCCGGTTTAGACTCGCGAAGGTTAGCAATTCTTTCAAGGGTCAGTGCATTCTCTACTACAATAAGGATACCTCTGGAGATTTTGAAATTGCCATTTGAGCAATTTAAAAAAAACCGGTCAAGTGCGAGTCTAAATCGCGCACGAAGAGTTCCGTACCACCGTTCAATGGAAGCGATGGTGTGGAGTGAATAGTTTGGATTTTACACAGCAAAATATTGTTTACAAAGTTATTGGTGCGGTTACTTTCACACTCCATGTACGTAACCAGGTGCATCCATAAGTTTGTATGTGGTATTGTTGTATGGGAGCCCCTTTAAATATTTCTTTTATCATGTTTTTTAGTATTTGTTGTTATAGCAGCAACAGAAATACATAATCTGTGAAAATTTCAACTCTCTAGCTAGCTAGGTTCTTGAGATACAGCCTGGTGACAGACGGACGGACGGACAGCGAAGTCTTAGTAATAGGGTCCCGTTTGGAAATCTTCGGGTACGGAACCCTAAAAAGCATGTTAAAGCGACTTTGTCGAAAAAAGAATATTACAATGTTCAAGATTACTTAAATGACTGGACTGTATGGGGTTAATCTGGCTCAACACAGACCTTGCTGTTAATAATCTTGTAATTATTTATTCCTGCTTATTAATCATAACAATTATTTTTTCATATTTGTATTAGTTAAGCACAACCTATTTTTAAAAGAGATCTAAAAATCAATCTGTGGGAGTTTCTACGCCCTTCTTCTCCCACAGTGGTCCAATGTAGAGAAGAGGCAAAAAATGACGTTTGCTAAGTATATGTAAATATCTATAGTAATAAAGTACTTTGACTTTGACTTTGACTTTGAACCGCTCCAAAGTCTGTCCAAGGAGTCGAGAGAAAACGAAAACGCAATTTCGTTTTCATGGATGAGATGTCCAGTGTTTTCGATTTAGAAACCAAACTAATGTAATAATTAATAAATGTGGCCTATTAATGTCCTCACCGAGGGCCACGGGCCTTTGCCCGATTGAGCCATGCTCCACCACGCTGGCTCAGTGCGGGTTGATGGAGGGGCTTCGTGCTTGTGGCCAACCCGACGTCAGACGTTTTTTTTATTTTTTTTCTTCTTTGTTCTTTTTAGACTGTTCGTCCTCCAAAACTTTGCCTTGGGATGGGCGGGACAGGTAGTCCCCGCCTCAAATAGTTTATTCACACGTGAGTGCGTGCCCTACCGGGGGAGAGACCCAACCTGGGAGGGTTGTGGTGAATGGAGTGAACTTGGCAGCCGGGCACAACTAAGGTGTGTCGCTGCGTCTCTGTGTGTCCTGTGCCGGCGTAGAGTGTACGGCGTCGTGTGGGGCGTCTGCGGCTTGAGCAGTGTCTGGTGTGGAGCACCTCTGTCACCTCTGTCACCTGTCACCTCTCTCTTGTACCCATGCGCCCCACCCCTCCAGGCGGCATTCAGAGGCCAACGAAATTGGCGTTACCAGTAAATCTGGTTCAAACCGGTAAATTCGAGCTTGGTAATTCCGGGGAGTTTTCGAGCTATTAGAGCCCTATTAGAGCCTCTGACCAGCTTTACGACCACTACCACCGAGTAGCGATAGTAGCCGGGACCTGCAGCTTAACGTGTCATCCGAGACACGGAAGCGTCCGAAACAAATGTCACATAGAACTAATAGACACTATTATTGACTGAGCGACGAAGCGGCACCGTTTCAGGATTGGGCTGAAATGCTTACGTATGTCCGGATGTGTGTCCGGATGTTATCCTCTGCAGGCCGCATTTCTCGACTGATTCTTGTGAATTTTTGTGAGCAAGTTCGATGGTTGATCAGTTTTTTTTTTTGTCGATTCAGTTTTTGGAAAATTTTCAAAATGGCGGAGATGTGGGTGTTTTTTTGTTTTTTTTTTTAACCGCTACATTCCAAACAGCTTGACGGATTTTATCAAATGAGGTGTCGTTGGATTTGTTGGGACCGTGAGTGTAACAGGCTATATAATGTTAGTGAAACAATAGCTTGGGTTTTAATTAATACTACAAAATGTAGTTTACACAATTACTGGTGCGGCTGCTTCCATACTCCATGTACGTAACCAGGTGCATTCATAAGTTAGCTTGTGTTATTAAAAGGAAGTGTCGCTCGCCAGCTCACAGAGCCACTAGTTTTTTTTATAAGGACCAAACTGGGGGTCTATTCTTTCAAATTAAATAAAAAATACTCAAATCGGTTCAATAGTTTGTCTTCTGAATCAAATAACTAGAATTATAATGTTATCCAGGCAAACGAAACAGCGTGTTTAGTTATTACTTTCCTGTTAGTTTTCAGTGGTAACTGAACATAACATAGCGTCACGCCTCTTCCCATACGGGGTGGCAGAGGCACAATTGTGCCCACTTTGAGCCAGATATCCAATACTCCACTTTGCGTGACAGGGGGCTAGCCCATCGCCGCAGCTATGGTGTAATGACGGTTTCCTCACGATGTATTCCGTCACCGTTAGAACGTCCGTATAATGTACTTAAGATAAATCAATTATCTCATTGTTACTTGGTCAGGAATCGAACCTGCATCTCCTGTGTGAGAAGCAAGCGTGAAACCCGTTAGACTTCGGAGCTTCAGTGGAACTTACGGTTATTTTCATAAGAATAATTCTGACTTTAAGTACCGCTTATCCAATAATCAAACACCATTGAAAAAGACAGGAAAACAATAAAACGCAATTTCGTTTACCTGGATGATATTATAATAATAATAATTATAATAATACCTTGGACACTATTTACACACATTGATCTAGCTCCAAACTAGGATTCCCTGTATCTTGGGTACTAGACAACGATACACATACTTATATAGATAAATATTATACATAGATAGATAAACAACCATGACTAGGGTACAAACATCTGTTCTCATCAAACAAGTATTTGCCCCCACCGGGACTCGAACCCGGGACCCTTGGCTTCGGTCACTGCCGACTCGGCCATTCGGGTCGTCAAATTTAATTCCAGTTTTACTGAGACACCAAAGTATTAAATAGTATTTTTTAATTATTTTTATTTGAAATAGTGGACGTCCATGGTCCCATTTTTTTAAATTACAAGTTGATCCAGTAGATTTCTAAATAAAAAATACAAAAACTAAGTTGTCATCCATGTTAACGAAATTGGATATTAGTTTTTAGGGTTCCGTACCTTTAAAAGGATAAACGGAACCATTATAAGATCACTCGTGTGTCTGTCCTAGGTGAAGATAATATTAAACCACTGAATTCTGAAGCGAATCGAGCGATTAAGTTGAAATTTGTTACACTTATGTATTTATGTCACCAAAACACGAACGTATTACGCAAGCAAATACAGTATGAATTTGGTAAGCAACTTGGGGAGCTAATCAGAAAATAACCTTAAACAATCCTAAACTTAAATATTTCAGGAAAAAATATGAGAAATTTATTTTGTATGTACAATTTCTTATTCAATTGTATGCACAATTTCTTTTAATACCACATATACACTTATAAATGCACCTGGTTACATACATCGATAATTGAACTAGTCGCACCATTAACTTTGTAAAAAATTATCTATCTAACTAAACATACCCTTTACTACATCCAATCTTAACTTGGCAACCTTGATCTGATGACAGACCCGTCGAGGGCGAGAGCAAGCGAGAGAGTGAGAAAAACCACATTCCTCGCAGGCGCCAACTTTGTAGAACATATCTCACTGTATTCTACGGCCACGCCAATCTTCTTGGCCAAACTGTGTCCTCGTTTTCTCGCAGGCGATGGGAAAGAGAGGGTTGACAGCTCGCTCAGGGCCAAATAAACTTGGCGCGAATGTACCAACATAATTTCGCTCTACCCCACAAAGCTGACGGCGGATGACGCGAGCCGCGCCTCGTTCAGGGTTTAGTCGATCGATGTCCGACTGTGGGGCAACATTACAGAGACTTGTCCCGAAACTGAGGCTATTTGTGGGCCGAATCCCTTGCCCGAATATACACTAGTAAGACATAAGTCATAAGACATCATTTATTGGTAATATACATTGCATGTCAAACAAAATTCATAAAATTAATAAAATGTATAAAATAAAATTAGATTAAGGGAACATTTGTCACATCATTAATAGGGATGTTGGCATTACTCGTAAGAGTATAATGTAATATTATTGGTACAAATAAAAGAATATGTAAGTACAGATGTAGTGAATAATCCTTTCCTATCGGCAAAACTCGGAACAACGATAACACCCGAATGGTGCCGATGTGTCTATGAATTACTGTATTATTAAATTACGTGTAGGTATCAAATAAATCGCATACTTTAGAGTGCGCGTGAAGTAGTAAGACAAAAACGAACATTTCCGAGAAAATACGAAAGGAAAGGATTATTCACTACATCTATACTTAGGTATGAGTACGTAATTCCATACAATTTATGAATTCTTCATAGGAGTAGAACGACTTCTTGACAAGCCACTTTTTTAATTTAATTTTGAAGTTTATGACAGCCGTTAAATACAGTTTAAACTCAACTCTTAAGTTGTGTACTTGTACAACACGGTCAAGTTACGTTGTCAAGCACGGCAAGCTATTCGCTTTGCTCACCTCCTTTACCCTTCACCTAAGCTAACGCAGCATTTTGCCCTGATATTTGATGTGCAAATCAGTATTTTTGATGTGCAGTTTAGTATTTCCCTTTTTCAAATTAAGCCCGCCATTTTACTAATGTCTTGTTAAGTTCGTAATATTTTTTCACACCTTTCATTCGGAAAAGTAAGTTTTGCTCCACGACGAGAGGGAGCAAAATGCTACTTTTCTGTTCAAGCTACTTTTTAATTTATTCATTGGCATGTAGCATTTACGCAATGTGCCAATTGAACACAGATCTTAATAAAATAATCGATTGTAATTAAATCGTAGTCGATTTTCATCATTTTAATCGATACAAATAATACACCAAATATACAAATAATACTCAGAAGATACGACGATTAAAGTTTTATCTTTAACTACGTTACATGAAAATTTATGTATTTTTCGTAATATTTAAAAAAATTGTCGCAATATGTTTTACTGAAATCAAAATAATCGATGACAGTTATTGTGATATATGAATATCGTTGTCAGATACCATTGTAATATTCGATTCGATTATTTTTACACAAATTGGTAAAAGTAGCACAGGAATATTTTATCTGTGGTGACCTTTCCCTAAACCTTCGCAATCCGTCATTATAGAAAAATATTGTTTAGTTGTTCAATTACTGTAAAAGTGGTGAAAGTATAATTCAAAGTATAGTTATTTCATTATTTTTAGAGCATGATTTCAATTTTCCTCACAGTCGGTATGAAATGTTGTATTTGTCACTCAGGAGCAAAATTATTTCGTCAGGATTCTAACTTAGAATCCCTGGCTACGCTCAGGATTCTATTGTACAATCCTTCGCTTCACTCTGGATTCAATGTACCGCCCTCGTCGTAAATAGATCATTTTGCTCCCTTGAGACACAAATAACTGTTTAAACCCTCGAACAATATATAGTAAAACATTGTATGATATACAATACATGTTTGATGATTTCCTACTCGTGACGACGTATACAATCGCTTGCTTCGCTTGCTCGTCAATAAAAATGACGCTCGTCGCGAAACACCTACTTTCGCACTGATAGCATAAATACCTAGCTATTGCACAAAGAACTTCTGATGTCATACATTTCATGTTAATTTATTTATATTCAATTTATTTGAATACCAAAACGCCGAGAGGTCAGGTTCTGACGCTACAACTGCGTCACGAATTTTCCCATACGAGGTACTATCAGTATCAGAAGTGGAAGCTCACTTATAAACTTATTTCCCTTGCAGCTAGCATGTGGCGGTAAACCCTTGCTTTTGTTCACCGTTTTGTAGAATTTCAAAAACCATTCAAAAACCATTTGTTGTACGACTTTTAAGTGTTGGGCTGCATGGGAAAAGAACTCTTACAGTGGTTTGGTGAACCCGCCACGACCAAAAGAGGGGTGTCATAAGTTGTAAGTGTCTGTCGGTGTGTCTGTATGTCTGTCCGTGGCACCCTAACGGTCAAACGGGAGAATACATTTTAATGATGTTTTGTTAGTAGATTTAATTGCGATAGTCCATAGGTATTTTTTGTTAAAATCGCTCCAGTAGTTCGAAAGTAATTAGCTTTACAAGAAATAGCGGTCAAACGGATGGACGGATTTTAATGCGGTTTTTTCGTAGTTCGTGGAGGACTTCACTGCGATGATTTTTAGGTATACTTAAATAAAATCAGTTCAGCGGTTCCAAAGTTATCCGCGTTAATAGATAACAAGTGAACCAAATTCTGGTCGTAAAGTTTCATTATTTTCCTTTTAAGAGTACCAATCGGGGTTAACCCAACGCCGCATGTTTACCGTCATAAAACTAATGTTGTTTCCGGATTTACTGTCATTTGTTGTTTGTTTAAGTTTCAACATCTATCTTCACTGCTACTAAACACAATTATAGCTACACAACTATTGATAAGGACGGGCATTTGGCCTCCATATGCTGATAACTTGAGATAAGTGTTGATAGCGCCACAATCGGTTGTTGTAGTAGACTTTTATGTTTAGGCGCATTACGCCTATTTAATTACGTACAGATAAATATTCAGACGGTGAATCCGGTTACTGTCGAATTACTTTCACGGAGTACACAAGCAAAGAGTTTCGTTCACATGATAAATGAGTTGCAGAGTAAAAGTGAGTTTGATAATTAGGGAAATAAATTGCCGGTACCCAGATATCTATAGAACTAGCCAGCGAAGGAAAAAATTTAGAAGTATAACTAGAAATGAAAAACCGGTCAAGTGCGAGTCGAACTCGCGCACGAAAGGTTCCTTACCACCGTACAATGGTAGGGTTTTTGTGGAGTTAATAGTTTGGATTTTACATAGCAAAATGTTGTTTACAAAGTGATTGGTGCGGCTACTTTCACACTCCATGTACTTACGTAACCAGGTGCATTCGTAAGTTTGTATGTGTTATTTAAAGAATTGTTGTATGGGAGCCTCCTTAAATATTTATTGTATTCTGCTTTTTAGTATCTTTTGTTATAGCGGCAACATAAATACATCATCTGTGAAAATTTCAACTGTCTAACTATCACGGTTCATGAGATACAGTCTGGTGACAGACGGACGGTCGCACGGACAGCGGAGGCTTAGTAATAGGGTCCCGTTTGGCACCCTTCGGGTACGGAACTCTATAAATTACCCCACAAAAACTGTACCAGTAGAGTTTAACATGACGGCGGCTTCAATGGCCTACAGATTGTCTACAGATTGACCAATCAGGGCTGGCGCAGTGTCGCACGACACAGTATGAACCAATCATCAGCTGGTCGACTTTTTCAGTATCTGGTACCGTTTTCGAACGTCAATTTGTTAGAAGCGCGTTCTATGTTTTTTTCGTTCACCGCTTTCAGCCAGTTGCAGAAAACGCCCCGCAGTCAGATCCATACAATTTTGTGTTTTTTTGATAAAACATGGTTTTACATGTCATTATATATATCATTATTTACATGTCATTTTATCATTGAATGTCATTAATTAATATAATAAGCTACATTTTAATATTCATAAAATGATTTTTAAGTTTAGGTACATACAGGTGTTTTGGATTTAAAAATAAAATAGTTTGATGATACAAGTCACGTCCGAAAGTAGCCGTCAATGCTGTAGTAGGTTCCCTTCATCAGCTGGTCTTTCAGTTGTTTTAAAAATATGGCATCACTACCTACTTGTTTAATTTCAGATGGTAGCTAATTATATATTTTAGGACCAATAACATTTAGTTCTTAGATCTGAGTGCATAATGCTCGTGATCGTGATACTTCACAAACTTTGACGTTACGCGTTTTACGGGGCTTAAGACGATACCTCGTCCGTGCAAAATCCCGACTCCAGGCGGAAAGACCCGCAGTGTGAGAGGGACGGAATCGGGGAAAAATTACAAAAAGTAGGTTTTAAATTGATACAAAATTAACTAAAATAGCTATGCTATAATAATTTAGGTATTGTCTAAATCCATCTAAATAAATATTTTTTAATTCTGTTCGCTATTCCAATTTGAAAGAAAACAAAAAAATAAAGTAAATGTAGACCTCATTTCAATAATTATTTCTAACGAGCGAAATTCCTCCAATCGCGTTTCTGTTATTACAAAATCTAGAAAAAGGTGCCAAAATTGTTATATTAATTTAACTTGGGACTTCTTTCGGAAAGACGAGAAATAACTTCTAAAAGGGTCGATTTTGTGATGTCACTGCTTCCGGTTCCCACGACAGCCTAGTGTGGGGCCAGTAGCAATGTACGTGCCTGTATATAAATGTTTATATTTATTGTCTCGGGTTGGGTGTAACCCAAATTTGTCGACAGTTAAAATTGCCGCCATTAATTTGGAGTTATTAATACTTTGAACAGTGAGGCCTTATTGTAGCAGCTGCGACAACAATTATGATTTTACGATTATAAATTGTTTAGCTACGAAGGGATTTGAGCTCACTGGCGGGATTAAATGTTCACATACATATATAAATAAATTTAGCACAGTAATAATAATGATAATAATCACAGTAATAATAATGATAATAATATAATTGACCGAACGAGCGAAGCGAGCGAAGGCCTCCATTTCGACAGGATAGGAGGCCGATTTTGCTTTCGTCTGTCTCTGTACAGTTCCGGTCTAGGGGTCACAGTTTTCAAGCGATCCTCACAAAAATTGACACACGTGTTCCTTGAATTAAAAGTTTTTTTGTCATCAGCTTTTCTCGATTTTCTATTAATTTTTTGTATGGGATTTTATTTTATTATTTTGAAACCTATCGTGTGGGGTATCAAATTAAAGGGCTTCATGAGTCGGTTCTAAAAATATACTACACAATTACTTTTCGGCCGCCTGTTTTCTAAAAATCCAAGAAAACATACCAAGTTTGGAGCCCTCGAAGTAGGAGACGGATTAGTAAAGAGGATCTATACAGACCATGAGAGTGAGTGAAATAGACTATAAATATTTTCGTGACAAGTCAATAGATTGTATTTTTAATCGCAAAATGTAGTTTATTGGTGCGGCTACTTTACTACTTGATTTTGATTGAATCTAAAATACTTACCTATAAATTGGTTCACAGTCCCCCCTGCTAGCGAGGTCTACTGCCCACAGGGCCACTAGTAATAATAATCTATATTTCAGGTTAACAAAAACCCATATCTACAAATACCTTACAACAAAAAACACACAAAATATGATCTAACCTAGCTAGGGATTTTCTTCTTCGTTCTCGCTTCCCTGTAGAGTCGGTAAACGATGTCCTCCGGCCAGAAATCTTGGGCCAGGAACATCGTCTTGAGGTCCCTTGCCTTGAGGCAAGGAGAGGAAGTCCTTGGGTCTTTTGGCTCCAAACGTCACCACCGCGGGGCGCAGGCCTTTACCCGGATACGAGTAAGATGAAGTTAAAAATTCATAATTGTGAGATCCCTTTTTCCAGTAACTGCGATTGCCCCACAATAACTCGGGTACCTGCTGTCAAATATTTGGGTGTCATGATTGACCAAAGGCTATCGTGGCACGCCCATATAGATCTTTTGGTGGCTAGGACTAGGAAGATGATTTGGGTTTTTAAGGTCCTGCGCCATGTAGCAAATAAAGAACTGATATTTAAAATATATACAGCACTAGCACAGTCAATACTAACCTATTGCATTCCGGTTTGGGGCGGGACTTCCAAGACAAAATTTATAGAACTGGAAAGAGCACAACGAGCCTTACTAAAAACTATATTATTTAAGCCATATCGGTTCCCTACAGCATCTCTGTATGCCCTTTGTGATATGCTCTCAGTAAGACGTTTATATATCCTACGCATCATTCTTAGACTGCACAAGTCCCTATTATTTGATATAAATATTTATAAAAAGAAGAGAAATGGAAATGTTTCACAAATGGTTCGCACAAGGACTACTTTTGCTAGTTGCCAAATGGCAAAACAATCTGCACTTTTATATAATAAAATTAACAAAAAACTAGACATATACCCTAAAACAAACTTTGAGTGTAAAAAGGTCTTAATCGAATGGCTTAAGAGTTTAAGCTACAATGAAACAGAACATTTAATAAAATTTCTTGTATAGTGTGCAAATGTTAATATAAGACTCTGAACACAAATACACACACACACACACACACACACACACACACGCACACACACACACACACACACACACACACACACACACACACACACACACACACACATCTTCTATCCTTAATTCTACGAACTAAAATATTAAACTGCATGTTATATTTTAATACTAGGTTGTTTATTCGAATTACTAAATGTATATTTGTGGAAGAGCGGGCCCTCCTGACACAGGTATTTCTATACTTACTAGGAGGGTCCAGCCCCTGTATATTATTTGTAAATTTATTATGAATAAACAATTTGAATATTTGAATATTTGAATATTTTGAGTAAGATTAAGCCATACTCCACCACGCTGGCTCAGTGCGGGTTGATGGGAGGGGTTTTAAGACAAGGTACTTAGTAGCCGGGACCTACAGCTTAACGTGTCATCCGAAACACTGAACGTCCGATACTGTACTTAAGATAAATTAATTACCATGGTCTAATGGTTTTCACTCTTGCTTCTCACACAGGAGACGCAGGTTCGAATCCAGGCCATGTACCAATGAGATAATTAATTTATCTTAAGTACATTATCGGACGTTCACTGTTTCGGATGACACGTTAAGCTGTAGGTCCCGGCTACTATCGTACGTGGTAGTGGCCATAAAACCCCTCCACTAACCCGCTCTGAGCCAGCGTGGTGGAGTATGGCTTAATCTTACTCGTATCCGGGTAAAGTCCTGTGCCCCTCTGTGGGGACGTTTATAGACTACCTTTTCAATCACTATTGTAAATGCGTGGCACACGCCTACACGATCCTGGAAAGCACCCCCGCGCGGTGTGTCTACGTCATATCATCATAAATTAACCTGTGCCGCTCGGTGGGGACGTGAATGGTCTGTGACTTCGTGCTGTGACCCATCTTTCTCGCTTAGGGTTAGCTGGGGTGAAAGAAGGAAAGAGGCGACAGCCAAAGAAACTAGTCGCGAACTGCAAGCTGTATTAACAGAGTTGCGGGCGTTCGGCAGGGCAGATGACGTACCAAATACCTAGAAGCCATTCAACAGAATCGATTAATAAGCATTTTAAGAACTATAATAGCAGATTCGAGTGTATAAACAAAGCTATGGTAATATGACACGGTAGCTAAAACCTAGTCCGAGAATGTAATCAATATGAACACACAGAATGCTTTATAGTTCCAATGTAATACCTACTAAGAGCACGTCATAGAAGGACTAGAACAAGGAAAGGGCAGAAACCGTACGGATTCTGGAAGGTTTTAGGCCTATCGGAACTGTCGAAAGTTAAATTGTTTGATAAAGTCGGCTCATTACAGAAGTTAATAATAATAATACCTTGGGCACTATTTACACACATTGATCTAGCCCCAAACTAGGATTCCCTGTATCTTGTCTAGTGACAACGATACACATACTTATATAGATAAATATTATGCTTAGATAGATAAACAACCATGACTAGGGTACAAACATCCGTTTTCATCAAACAAATATTTGCCCCCACCGGGACTCGAACCCGGGACCCTTGGCTTCGTAGGCAGGGTCAGTGGAGTCGGCCATTCGGGTCGTCGATGAAAGAGAAAGATGTTCCGAATTGTGACAATATAGCTCCGATGTTTATAGTGCAAAATATCTGGCTTTTCCTATCAGTCGAAATATCAATAAATCTGTTAAGGCGGGAATATTTCCTACCATATGGAAACAGGCTAGTTTATTCCCCATCCACAAATAAAACCGGCCAAGTGCGTGTCGGGCTTCGCTCATATAGGTTTCCATACCAAATGTAGAATATAAGAATATAAGTAATAAACGTTACCCACCAAATTTTAAGGTCAATGGGAAGTTAAAAATTTCTTCGGTAGAAATTTTTGTAAAAGAAGCTTACTTTGGTGGCTTCAACAGCAAATTAAATAAGTCCTATTTTTTTTTAACAAAAAATATTGTAATATCCTACTCTCTCTCTATACAACGATACCACACCCACACCCGATGGCTTCATACTGAGCTATTCATGTACAGTTATAAGTCGAATTGGGAAGTGGTCAAAATGGGAACTAGTTATCATTAATCTTGTGCAAATGGCACAAAAATTAAAATTTGACGAAATGAGAAGAGGTAACAATAGATCTATCGCATTTAGTTGGTTAAATCAGGCAATTAACTAACTCTCCAGACCGTTAATTAAATGCCGACGCTTAACCAAGTCATAGCATTTTGATTTAAATAAAGCATCGTCGAAAACGTTTAACAATCTGTCTTACCGTAGTGTTGGAAAACAAGATGGCGTCACGACAACAGCAGATTTGCACAGCTTATATCAGGGCAAAACATTGCGGTAGCTTAGGTGAAGGGTAATTTATCCTACGTATTAGGTTGAACATGTAAGAACAACAAAAATACTTAAAACATAAACTTAAGTACACATAAAAAAATATTTATATTGTATATTTCTTGTTGCCTAGGAACGTTTATACAACTCGTTAAACGTTTCGTTCACTCACTTGTCTGACGGAATTTCAGTGATTTGGTTAAACGTCGGTATTCAATTAACGGTCTAGAGAGTTAGTTCAGTGCCTGATTTAACCAACTAACTGCGTCAGATCTAACTCAATGCATTATGAACTAAGGCCCATCTACATCGCTCTAAGATTATTGCATTTCAGCTAGATGCAAAGATAATTTGACCGGGTTATATCAACTTACACGAATACATTTCCATAATCTCAACAGGCTTCTTGACCAATATCCTGTAAAGGCGCCCAAATTCCCACTTCCTGTCAATTCCTAACAAAGAGGTTTCAAGTAGATCTCTGTGCGAACTCTTTGTAGGCAAAATAGGTCGCTAAAGAATAAGGCCCCCTTTGTCGCCTCCAAGCCTCCTTGAGGCAGCTCAGCCTTCGAAATTCGAATCGATTGCTTCGAAATTCGAATTTTTCAAATTGGAGTATGGAATTGTTAAGGTACTGTCTGTCTTTGTGGGGTGACAATAATATTTTAATGGCTAAGACATTTCTACTGTGCACTAGTGTAGCTCTTTCTCGACATTATTATTATGCCTCATCATTAATCTATAGTTATATGGTGTCGCTTTTTTCTATACTTGGTGGCAGTGGCACAGTAACGCCGTTTTTTTTTTAATAAATAAAAATTATAGGACAATCTTACAATAATCGAAGTAAGCTCAACAAGGCTTGTGTTATGGGTACTAGACGACGATATATTTAATAGAGATAAATACTTAAGTAAATAAATGGAAAACATCCAAGACTAAGAAATAAATATTCACGCTCATCACTTTTTGCACTTACCAGGATTCGAACCCAGCACCGTCGGCTTCGTCGGCAGGGTCACTACACGCTAGACTAAACAGGTCGTCGTAATATAATTTATCTACACAAGTATCTTAAACCCTCTTTACTGCGTCCAAAAACTACACGTTACGACCAGCATAATGATAAACTTCTTGGTAAAAACTCATTTCTTATCTAAATGATGAATTATGACATTCAAATTTCGAACGCCGACGCCCGCCCGCGTGCCGCCGCTAGTTTGTCTGTGAAGTTGGTACTACTGTACAAGCTAAACAACTGCAGAGCAATGATCAATGCCACAATGCCGGACAAACATGTAGTTCCTGAACACATCAAAGAGAGCTTATGATATGTGTGTAGATAAACTAGTGTATGTAACTGTACATAATTAGGCATTAAAACTCGGTGATATTTCATAAACCCACTCTCGAGTATTAATGCCCTCCATTATGTAGCAGTCACATAATAGTAGTTTATGTGACTGCTGCATAATGCCTAATTATGTACAGTTACATACACTAGTTTATCTACACACATATCATAAGCTCTCTTTGATGTGTTCAGGAACCGCATGTTTGACCGGCATTGGTGGTTCTACAATTATTTAGCTTGTTCTGTAGTACCAACGTGCCGCAGACGGGCGTCGGCGTTCGAAATTTGAATGTCAGTACCAACTTCACAGACAAACTAGGGACGGCACGCGGGTGGGCGTCGGCGTTCGAAATTTGAATGTCAGTACCAACTTCACAGACAAACTAGGGACGGCACGCGGGTGGGCGTCGGCGTTCGAAATTTGAATGTCATTATATGTAGAAAAACTACACATAATGACCATTATGTGTCGTTTTCCAGATACGAAACGAGTTTTTACCAAGTAGTTTAACATAATGCTGATCGTAACGTGCGGTTTTTGAACGCAGTAAAGAGGGTTTATGATACGTGTGTAGATAAACTACTATTATAATCACAACGTCTCTAATTCAATCTCAAGACGATGCTTCTCATTCCTTACACCTCATTGAAGCAGTCAAAACTATTTTTAACAAAGTCTAAATAAAACCCGGCTTTTATTAGCGCATACTCTTTTACGCCAGACAATTTGAGACCCAATGTCCTGAAAATTAACGCCACAATTGCGTGTACACTATTGACGTACGGTTTTCTTTAGAAATAAGTTCAGCTGCTGTTCGTGTACCCTTCGTTTAAAAAAAAATAGTAGGCCCATTATATCTTGATCCCTCATCGAATGAATTGCAATCAGTCGTCCATTGTAAATGTACGGGACAATTTGAGATTTTATTTTAAAGGGGCAAAGACATACTGGTGGGACATTGTTCAAGCTTATTCTTATTGTTTACGCAACAATAGAGTCTGACGGCGGTTTTCGGAAGTGATTCTGCCATTTTGAATTTTCAACGGTCATTTGGTGAGAAATGTCTTTTGCACTTCTGGAGGCTTACTGCGACTTTCATAGCGATTGAGTTTAGGGTCCTGGGGGGTCACCACAATCTTTTTCCGATTCAATTTAGGTTCAAAACAAGAACCTCACCATGGCAACCATTTCCATTTCAATTCGACATAATGGGCTTTATTTACCTAGTACCAAGACTTGTTTTAAGACGGTCACGGTAATTTTGCGAATCAAATTAGGTTCCTAATCTGAATCGGCATAAGACGTTGTGGTAACTCCCCTGAACTCAACATCACCACGGCAACCACTTCCTTTCCAATGATCCATAATGGTTTTTATTTTATCTAATACCAATACTCTAACGTCCTTACTTATAAAAAAAATATTATCTGTTTAACTTATACAGTGTTTTGTCCTTTTCATATGTCGAGTAAATGTCAAATGTCAAAGCAAGACAAAACACCATCGAGGTAACACTGTGGAAGTTACACAATGAATAACTTATTTTATTAGTAACGCCGTAACAGTGTTAGCGGTGGTAATAGTTGTAAAGCTGTGTCAGAGACTCTAAAAGGGCAGCTAGATGACTTTTGACAGTCGGGTTGGCCACTAGTCCGACACTCTCCATCAATCAGCACTGAGCCAGCGTGGTGGAGTATGGCTCAATCTAACTCGTTTCCGTGTCAAGGCCCTAGCCCCTCGGTGGGGACATTAAAGGGGCTGTACTTGTATAATTATAATAACAAGTCTTGTTTTAAGAGAGTCGTGGTAACTTCGAGGATCAGTTTGGGATTTTATGGTAAGCCTTCTGGTTACTGTTATTTTTTAATTTAAAATATTATATAGGAACCTGCTTGTATAGCGTTGCTACATTGCCAGTTGAACTGTAAGTGTACGTATAAAATACTATAATTATCAATTAAAGAAATTATTTGGCAACTTACACAACTTCCAGTAAAATCAAACGTCACAGACCTACAAGATTGCCATGAGACTTCAAGGAAAGGAAACCCGTCACATCACCAATTTCTGTGTGACCAAGCCTAGGGTTGTGCGGGTAAAATGACCTTGATACTTTAGTACGACTTATCTCAATTTCGACTGCCGACGACAATTTGAGATAAAAATTGGCTCGCACTCGCAGCACGTGTCATGGTTTCGACGTTTCAAGATAGGAGAGCTATATATATCTCTTTTACAAACTTTTTACGTTTTCAAGCTGTTCTTGTTTAACCTCACTTCTTTTAGCTTATAAGTACACACTGGTCTTACTTTTCTGGCAACAAAGTTCACGCAAACATTCGATTAAGAATACAAAACATGCATTTGTATTTCCATAGAGACTCTTAAATTTTTGGGGATCGGATAGTATACATCATTTGAACTATTTTTCCCATGGAACTTATCATTTTCTCATGGTCAGCTATCCCAAAGTCATGCTTTGTATTGAAAAGATCGTGTTCCCTACAAAGGGCTGCATACTTTGGGCATCATGCATGATACAATTGGCTCATTATAATGACTCTACATATTACGCCCCCTTCGATTGGTACGCCGGGGTATTGTCATCAATCCTTGTTAGTCAAACAAAATTACGAACCAGTTTTCATGAGTATTCGGCGATGGGCCAAGTCCCTGTCACTTGAAATGGACTGGTATGTAAATGGCTAAAAGGGGGCACATTGAGAAAAAGCTATGGTAACGTGTTTGTTAAATAGGTACTTCTATTTATAGAGAATTAACTGAATATTTTAAGAATACAGCCATTTTTTTTTCAAAATGCAGCTATAGATTGGCAAGTTCTCTTTCTGAAATTATGATTATGGCACTGGCCACTCATAATAAATTGGGCAGCACTAGCAACAAAAAAATGCCTAGTGGAAACAATCCAATTTCAAAAATAGGCCGCCATTCCACGCTCCCGTGTTCCATTTCCAAATAATTTCAAATATGGCCGAGCAGTAACGAGACGGACAAACATCAATTGACCCCAATTTCTGACTCTTCGTGGCATGCGGAACGATATAACGCGCACTTTGTTCGCCAAGCAACACATTTCGACTTTATAGCTCAAGTAATATGATACCGTGGGTGATGTGCGTTTGGCTGAATGTACTGTCCTTTTTGCTAATTAGTCGTTTGTTTGTTTTTTTGTATCAACATGTTGGATAGATACTTGCTTGGTGGGAAAGATTTTCTAAATTGAGTAGATAATTATTAGTTGGTGGGGAATGGTGGACTTTTATTTCATCAACGAACCAGAGTTTGGTATAAGTAAACTAATTTAATGGTGTTAAAGTTTTGTTGTATTGTTTTTCATTTTAATTATGGTCACCCTGCCGTAGGTTGGTAGATATGCTTCGTAAAGGAAAAAAACAGTGTCAGTAATTTAAATTCCATTTTCGAAATACGGACTACGGCGCAGTGCGTGAAAACCTGGCATCCGAATACTGGTCGTTGTGTGCCGGCGAATAAAATTCAATATTTCAAAAATCGAACAGGAAGTTGCCGCGATAAAGCGATAGGAAGCGCTGACCCCGGGCCCCGATAACGCACAGCACAATGTTCGAAATTCAAATTTAACTTTTCGTCGCCACCTTTTTAAATGTCATTGTGTTGTGTTTTTATAGCCTCCGACATTGACTGTTGATTTTGTGTTTTTTATTTATAGTATTATTTCCATAACATAATAGAATGCCTATAATAGTAGTTTATGTGACTGATACATAATGGAGGGCATTAAAACTCGAGAGTTTTCATAATAATATCACTCAAGAGGTTTAATGCCTAATTATGTACAGTTACATACACTAGTTTATCTACACACATATCATAAGCTTTCTTTGATGTGTTTAGGAACCGCATGTTTGACCGGCATTGTGGCATTGAGTTTTTTAGCGTATCATAAACCCTCTTTACTGCGTCCAAAACCGCACGTTACGACCAGCATAATGTTATGTTACTTGGTAAAAACTCATTTGTTACATGAATATTGATACATTATGACCATAATGTGTAAATTTTCGGCATATTATGACATTAAAATTTCGAACGCCGACGCCCGCCTGCGTGCCGCCCTAGTTTGTCTGTGAAGTTGGTACTACTGAACAAGCTTAACAAGTGCAGAGCAATTATCAATGCCACCATGCCGGTTGAACATGCGGTTCCTGAACACATCAAAGAGAGCTTATGATCTGTGTATAGACAAATTAGTGTACGTAACTGTACATAATTCGGCATTAAAACTCTCGAGTGATTTATACCTACTCTCGAGCTTTAATGCCCTCCATTATGCATCAGTCACATAAACTACTATTGTATCCAGAATTCCAGACTACCACCAATAGGTTATTCAAAGATTATCTTAAAGATCTTAAAATACTACACAATACTGCCCCCGTTATCAATGTAGAAATCGTTCCATACACATGAGTATTTTATTTGAATTTCAAATATCTTTGTCCTATTTTTATTTCAACCTCGTGTGCTTGACGTTGAGGTACTAAACCCAACAATGTCGTAACATCGTGCTATTGACGGATCAACATTGGACGTGTTTTGCAAAGTGGCGCCCTCGACAAATATTTGGATCCTCGCTGTATCAAATGCGCAGTGACACAATTTGTCCCATATTTTTTGTCATGTCTGGTTTAGATTTTTCGGACATTAACATAACAAATGTGCATTCGACGCGGCAGGAGATTTGAATCTCATTCTGTCTCTTTCCTAAACCGACACGTGAAATAATATGCTCGTCAATCATGTTGTTTTGCGATACAAAACATCCTCCGCCGTCTTTCCATATCCTCTAGATAGAAATAAGCATAATTAAACCGTGAATTGTCGTGAGCAAACATTATGTGTTTATTGTATATGTCACCGGAAAATAACACGATCCGCAAGTTTATAAATTTCCTAGGAAATTTATAAACTTCCTTCTAGATTATATTAGGCTAGGTTAGGTTAGGTTAGGTTAGGTTAAGTTAGTATATTTATTAACATGCGGAAATTTTTTTAGGAAATTTACAATCTTGCGGATATTGTTATTTTCCGGTGACATATACATATTTTAGTGGGTATGTGTCTACCTTGCCTAATTGAACGAGCGAGCGAAGCGTCCAGGTTCGAGATTGACCATATGCCTTTGTCCGTGTCTGTTCTGGCCTACAGAAAATTTGCACACAAGTTACTTAATTATTATTTAATAATTTTTTCACGCCGCTGCTCGGAAATATGGCCAAAGATGGATTGAAATGAGAGTAGAAAGTAGTTCTTAGTAGTACAATTCAAAAACTGTCAAACAATGTAGATTTGCAAAGTAAATTGTAGTGTTTAGCGAGCTTTTTTACATTCTACTCTGCTATTGCTCGATTATTTTTGACATCAGTAACTCGTTTACCCTCCTTACATTACCTTGGCCGTAACAATTTTTAGTTGATCCGTACAATACAGGAGTTGTTGAGCGTGTTAGAGTTCAATCAACCTGTTTTATTTCCTTACCTTAGGCGTGAAAAGCACATAGTAAATGCCTCGGTAGAAAGTGCAATAGATGTACTCGCATCTTCGCGCAACTAACTCGTCTATCTATTGCTTTCTTTCTATACCTGGGCAACAATGTACTATAGCCGATCGCCATTTTGATTAGGGGGAACAGGGGTGAAGATTGCTTGAAACAGTGAGACTAACCTGACCAAAAGAGATTGTTTGCAGGCTCAAGATACATTTATTAATCACAGGGTCGTGAGTCGAATATTGGTGATATAGTTGAAACGCTGGATAGGGACTCGCCGGGAATTTGTAGATTTCAGCTCCTTGGTAGACTCAATCCAACTGGTCCACTTCTCCAGACGTCAACAAGTGATTATGCGGTAGCGCCAGGAGGATATTACTCCTCTGCGTGGAACCCTGGAAAGAGACCAGTGTGAATGATAGGAATACAAAAGCGCTACAGCGCCCAGCTATCAGGCGACGGCTCCCCACACGGAGACTTCCGACGAGGGCCCTAGGGTAATTAGGATCTAAGAGTGCCGCAGTCCAATAGACACTGTATAGAAAAGGGAAATACATAGAGAGTATAAAATACACGAAAATAAGAAAGACTAACTACGAACCAATGCTTACCCATGGATTGGGGATAGTAGGGAAGTTTCATAACAACTACTGCACTTTACAGCAACTAAACATTCAGCTCCATTACAGTACTAAAGGGACTAGCCCATCGCCGCAACTAAAGGCGTGACTTAAAAATTATTGATGCAGAAGATACAACCTCACGTTTCAGAGCTCAAACAATGTCTGCCAAAAAAAAAACAATCAGCTGCCAGACGAGATTCCAGACCCGAATTTCCGAATTTTTATAGTTTTAGTTTTTAACTGGCTAATCCGCCAGTAGCCAATATGGTCAAGGAGGTGGTACGTTACATGCTGTATCGTTATTGATCAACGGATTTCCATCAAATTTGAGAGGCACACTAAGGACTTCATTCTAGACAAGAAGTTGTGGAATAAAAACCAAAAGGGGGTAGTGGAGGGGGAAGCCCTTCGGGGTATTTTCTACCCCCCTGTAGAATAAGCTAGACACCTGAATTTTCTGTGACTAATAGGCCACAGTTTAAATAGGGAAATTCCCAAAATTCAGTCAATTTGAACGAATAGATTGTAAACGACAGCCGTTCAAAGTTCAGTCATTTTGTCGCTGACTGACACATCATCAATCATCACAATTCTAATGTACTCTTATAGCAGACCTATGCTCGAAATTTTAAACAAGCGAGGTCTACTGTTTTTGCAGAACGACTCCTTATTTAAAGTTAGTCCTATCTATCTTTGATGTTAAACATGGAAGATGTTGTGTGTGCTCCATAATTACGATTCTTTATAAACATGTTGTTAACATAAATACAAAATAAAATATCAGATACAAGGAGAGAGACAGGGTGAACTTATCTTCATCTAAATTTAATCAGAACCCCATCGACCTAACCTCAAAATGCACAAAAGGCAACCATCTCCCCACAGCGCATGCGTCAATCTTGTCACACGCTCGCGAGGGAACAGCAACAGCCGATTGGCTGCATCCTGCCGCGAATTGAACGGCACGCACGTCCGCCGCGTTCCATATTCGAATTTAATTCAAAAATGTCTGTTGGCTTTTGTTTCGGAGGCTCGGGTTGGGAGTTCTTTCGACCTGGGTTTCCTTACCGGGGAATAATGAAAATAGGTACCGATTAAAAAACTATCGAGCGAATGACCATGAACCGCGGAATTGCCTGAAATAAGCGAAAACAATACTGATTTGCGCGACAAAATTACTGATTTGCGCGAATAAACTACTGAATGGTTAAGCCACCGCTTATTGGCTAAACAAAGATTGTCTGAACGAAGTGGTGTGTTCGTGTTAGGTTACAAATATAAGTTCAACAAAATCCAACGCTCGTTTTATATTTTATGTTACTCGAATTAAGGTTTTGAAGTTGCTGTTTTTAGATTTCTGGTCGCGCATTTCAATAATTTTGTCGCTATTCAGTAACGGGAAATATTTAATTGAACATAAAACACACTGATTTGCTCAGCAAATATAAGAGCAAAATACTGCTCTAGCTTAGGTGAAGGGTCCTTCGTGCTAGGTTCAACATGTAAGAACAACAAAATATACTTAAAACATATACATAATTAAAACATAAAAAGTGTTTTTGTTGATCCTTTTTTGCTGTGCAAATCAGTATTTTTTATGTGCGATTAAATACCAGCCTTCAGTAACTCAGTAAGGCAAAACCAGTATTTTGCCAATCAAAAACTGAAGTAACTTTCATAAGATTAAATACTACACTTTCTTATCTAGGAAATTGTGTGAGTGAGTTCACTATTTTAAACAAAAGTTATTTCGGTAAGAATTTCGACCATTTTTAACCGTCTAGTAGAATTTAAAGCTTTGGCAATTGCCTAACATTTCTGGCATTTATGTTACGATAGTAGGTGATGAATTGATGATGATGAAGATAATAATAATAATAATACCTATAATACACTATTTACACACATTGATCTAGCCCCAAACTAGGATTCCCTGTATCTTAGGTACTAGACAAATGATTCTAATCACATTCCTCCCCTTCTTGGCTGTACTGCATCAGAGTAACTCCAGCTGAACGAGGAGACGTCTCCTGGGCATTGCTACTTACAAAACAAACGCGTGCTTTTCCCATTCTGGGAGGCAAGGCACAGTTTTGACCACTTTAAACAGAAACAAACATTTACAAACAGGCGCATAAATTGCTTCTGGCAATACCAATAATAGGATACCCTGTGCCGTGGGATCCAGAAGCAGCGATGTCACACACATATAAACATAGATGCAAGATCTGAGGATTTTTTTCTTTACCCCAGCCGGGGTTCGAACCCGGGACCTATCGCATGGCAGGGCAACAACCGCTGTGCCACAGAGGCCGTCAATTCCTAGTTACTGTCATAAATATTCGTAATGCTCCTGTGGTTCAAACATTATAAGCATGAAGAAAATACATTTATAAAGGCAAGCTTATCTTTAACAAGAGATTTCTTCCCGCAAACTCAATGTGAAAAGGGTAAACTTGATAGTAGAGACAGTGAATTAAACCATCTTTAGGTGATCCCAATGAATTTACGATCTGAATACTAATAACAGGTAAGTATCGAAACGTGCCGTTTCTTACTTTCGGAAATTGACATTACAGAAAACACCAGCGAAACGACACAAAAGAGGTTAATGAAAAAGCCAGAACGAGGTCGAAGCGCGATGGTATCGCAACGGGCCCTCTAATTAAAAACTCTAATTTCAAAAATGGAACGACGAAACAAATTCCGAATAGCGCGAGGCGACAGACAACTTTTGGTCCTTAGCGTTCTGAAAAGTTACAAATGAAGTGAGGTTCAACGAAGTAGAAACCGTTATTTTTACTTTGTATCGACAAATTGCAGCTGCTTGGCAATCCTTTGTGTTTTGATTTTTTTCTTTCTGTTTGTTCGCAGATGCTGGAGGCGTGTGGTCTCTGCATTGTGACCTTCGCCGAATTGTCGATGATCAAATGTGCAGACATGTAAGTAGCTGTCAACTACATACTTAAATAGATTTTCTTAATTAGGGTTCCGTACCCAACGGGTAAGAACGGAACCCTATTACTAAGACTTCGCTGTCCGTCCGTCCGTCCGTCCGTCCGTCCGTCCGTCCGTCCGTCCGTCCGTCTGTCACCAGGCTGTATCTCAAGAACCTAGCTAGCTAGAGAGTTTAAATTTTCACAGATTATGTATTTCTGTTGCCGCTATAACAACAAATACTAAAAAACAGGATAAAATAAATATTTAAGGGGGCTCCCATACAACAATACCACATACAAACTTATGGATGCACCTGGTTACGTACATGGATTGTGAAAGTAACCGCACCAATAACTTTGTAAACAATATTTTGCTGTGTAAAATCCAAACTATTCACTCCACACCATCGCTTCCATTGAACGGTGGTACGGAACCCTTCGTGCGCGATTTAGACTCGCACTTGACCGGTTTTTTTTACATCTCCAAGCTGCGACGTTAAGCTAATAATAATAATGCCTTGGACACTATTTACACTCATTACGAAATTACATAACGATACACATACTTATACGATGGTAGAGATTCCTTCTTTGTCTTACTTATCAAACGTAATTTTTTGCCTCTTCTATACATTGGACCACTGTGGGAGAGTAGGGCGAAGAAACCTGTTTTTTTTTTTTTTTTTTTTTTTTCTTTTTTTTTTTTAAGAAGTCATTTCTAGAACAAAAGAACCTTCAGGAAGAAACAAAAAGAGCATTTCAAAAATGTGCTCCAGATGAGATACATAAATATTGGGTGCTTACCTATGAAATTGGCGAATTTTTCTTCCAGATTCAGGAGTTCATAATTCGAGTAATTCAATAGCTATTTCCAGTTTTTTTTTATTGTTTTAAAATTAATTTCAATATTTTACATCTACTTATAAAATTTTATTTTAATTTTCTGTTTGATAACTAAAATGTTATCTTCAAAATCAGTGCCTCCTAAATGTCATCCATTTTCATGATAATATTCGTAATATTTGTTTACAGCTGACACTTTTCAAAAATTATATAAAATTTTCTGTTAGCTAAATGTTGTTTCATTCATACACACAAAGTTTATAAAATTAGGATCTGTCATTCCTAAAAAAGGACAAAAATGTTTGTACTGAAAATTGAGTTAACTACAATTTCTCCATACAAAACGCCAATTTCATATATAAGGACCTAATATTATACTTCGATAGATAAACTTCCTTATCTAGATTCTCATCAAACAAATATTTGCCCCCACCGGGACTCGAACCCGGGACCCTTCTTGGCTTCGTAGGCAGGGTCACTGCCGACTCGGCCATTCGGGTCGTCGAGGCTAACTCTCTGTCTCGAAGAATGGAGTATTTTAATAACTGACATAACATGGGTACAAATGGAGTGGAAGACACATTTGCGCCCACAAAAGACCCAATTGACATATGTCGTAAGTATGTCATCCTGAGATACTTGCTCTGTGATCAACCTTACTCATCCTGGCTGGTTTACTGGAAGAAATCTCTTGCTAGAGATAAGCTCGCCTTTGTACAGTGTTTTAATAAATATCTTGTTATTTTAATTGTTTTGTGCACCAAATAAATTAATAATGATTAATAACTTTTGAGTATATGAGCTTAATTATATCAGCTCTGTGGTCTAATGGGTTTCACGCTTGCTTCTCGCACAGGAGATGCAGGTTCGAATCCAGGCCATGTACCAATGAGATAATTAATTTATCTAAAGTACATTATCGGACGTTCAGTGTTTCGGATGACACGTTAAGCTGTAGGTCCCGGCTACTATCGCTACGTGGTAGTGGTCGTAACAGCCCTCTACCAACCCGCACTGAGCCAGCGTGGTGGAGTATGGCTTAATCTTACTCGTATCCGGGTAATGGCCTGTGCCCCTCGGTGGGGACGCTAATGGGCTACATTTATTATTATTATTATATAATTACTTCTGACATTCTTCTGACATGCTTCTGACATAAACATAAATATTTACATAGAGGCACATACATTGCTTCACTAGGATATCCTGGGCACAGAGACAGCGAAGTCATGCAAGTAAATATACTACATCCACGACCTGGATTAATTTTTGTTCCTCCCAGCTGGGATTTGAAGCCGGGACCTCTCGCTTGGTGGGCAGACCCTCGAACCGCATCGCCACAGACTTGGATATACCAACCTTCAAAATATTTGTTTCAAAATAGAACTTACGAACACTTTTTGAACGTCATTTGAATCTATATGTCGCTGTTGGTTGGTTAAATCAGACACTTAACCAATACCCTAGACCGTTAATTAAAGACCGACGTTTAACCAAGTCGCTAAAGTGCCGTCAGACAAGTGAGTGAACGAAACGTTTAACGAGTTGTCTAAACGTTTCTAGGCAACAAGACATGTACAATATAAATACACTTCAGTACTTACACATAATAGTAGTTTATGTGACTGCTGCATAATGGAGGGCATTAAAACTCGAGAGTTTCATAATAATATCACTCGAGAGTTTTAATGCCTAATTACGTACAGTTACATACACTAGTTTATCTACACACATATCATAAGCTCTCTTTGATGTGTTCAGGAACCGCATGTTTGACCGGCATTGTGGTTCTGCAGTTGTTTAGCTTGTTCTTTAGTACCAACTTCACGCAGACGGGCGTCGGCGGCGTTCGAAATTTGAATGTAAGTACCAACTTCACAGACAAACTAGGGACGGCACTCGGGTGGGCGTCGGCGTTCCAAATTTGAATGTCATTATTTGTAGAAAAACTACACATAATGACCATTATGTGTAGTTTTCCAGATACGAAACGAGTTTTACCAAGTAGTTTAACATAATGCTGATCGTAACGTGCGGTTTTTGAACGCAGTAAAGAGGGTTTATGATACGTGTGTAGATAAAATTATTTTATGTGTATTTAAGTTTATGTTTTATGTATGTTTTGTTGTTCTTACATGTTCAACCTAACTCGTAGCATACATGGGGGCTTCGCTTCGCTCACCCCCTTTACCCTTCACCTAAGCTACCGCAATGATTTGCCCTGATATATAAGCTGTGCAAATCAGTAGTTTAAAGATGCTTTTGTCGTGATGCCATCTTGTTTTACATTATTTAACCAACACGCCGGCTTTCGGTTAGACAGATTGTTAAATGTTTTCGACGATGCTTTATTTAAATCAAAATGCTAGTGGCTTGGTTAAACGTCGGTTTTTAATTAACGGTCTAGAGTGTTTGGCAAGTGTCTTATTTAACCAACTAACTGCGACATATATAATGCAAGCCAAACTACTACCGCTTCGGAACGTGTTATGGCAGCGGAGAAGAAGCGGCGCAAGAAACTCGTACACTGCAAAAGGACCTACTCTTCTTTTCTATACTTATGTTTATTTTACAACAATAGGTCTTGCGTTACTAACGTGTGCGCGTTTCTTGTTCTGCGCTGGACTGTCAGAGCTCCATACATATTTCTGACAGTCCCAATTTATCGCACCACAACCCAACAGAACAGAAATGGCGCGTCAACAAATTGTGGGGTTACCCGCGAGGTGGCAAACGAACATATCCGGCCATTTTGTGTTTACTGACCTTTTGATTTATTATACTTTGTGTCACGTGGGGCGGTGCAAAGGTTAACCGCGTTGTTTTGATAACACGATTCGTAAGAAAACCTTGTATTTACAGCTGCGGCGATGGGCTAGGCCCCTGTCTCGCAAAATGGTGTATTGAATAACTGGCTAAAAGTGGGCACGATTTTGCCTCTGCCACCGCGTATGGGATAAGGCGTGACGCTTTCTTGTTCTGGTAATTAATTTATATGGTTAAAATTTGTACCGTGTATCTACAAAAATGTTACCCACAGCTCAAAACAAACGTCAAATTGTATAGATTTTTTTCTTTTATCTTTTTCCTATTATGGGTCTTAACCCTTACCACAAAAAAATAAACTCCTGTTCAACACTTGTTTATATACTTGTTTCTTAAATTTCGACATACATTGCTTCTGGCCCCACACTAGGATACCCTGTGTCGTGGGAACCAGAAACAGCGACGTCACACACACATAAACATCCAGGACCTGTGGATTTTTCTACTTTACCCCCAGCCGGGGATCGAACCCGGGACCTCTCGCATGGTAGGCGGAGCCACAACCGCTGCGCCACAGAGATCGTCCTTCTTGTCTTACCACAAAAATAAACTCCTGTTCAACACTTGTTTAAAAACAAAAATGTATAGGATTTGACGTTTGTTTTGAGGTTAAACTATGTGTAACATTTTTTGTAGTATCACGGTAGCCGTGTAATCTAAAAGGCACATTTATCTATTTAATCGCACATCAAAAATACTTATTTTCACAGCAAAAACACTTTTCATGTTTTTAAATTTTTTTTGTTGTTTGTTCAACCTAATACGAAGGATTAAGGGGACTTCGGTTAGCTCACCACCTTCACCTAAGCTACCGCAGTATTTTGCCCCGATATTTGCTATGAAAATCAGTATATTGCTGTGCAAATCAGTATTTTTAAATGCAGTTTAATATTTCCCATTCTGAAATTTCGTGGTTAATATCGGCGCAATAGAGTCTCCACTGCGCCGCCATCTTAACTTCTCGTTTTGGCGCGCCCAATAAATCACCCGCGCCAAAATTCCCATCCAAAACTGCAGTTATGTGGAAATCTTTAATTATTTGACTTCACCTCCGTCTCAGGGGGGTGGGCAGGGAGGAGTGTTAATGAAGGCAGCCTTGTATTACTGATGGGAGGGTAGTTACTAACTAGGTAAGTTTTGTGAGAACCTCTAGTCATGAAACACGTTATGCTGCTCTCTGAAATGACGTATACTACGATTACTTTATAACAATAATAATAATACCTTGGACACTATTTACACACATTGATCTAGCCCCAAACTAGGATTCCCTGTATCTTGGGTACTAGACAACGATACACATACTTATATAGATAAATAGTATACTTAGATAGATAAACAACCATGACTAGGGTACAAACATCCGTGCTCATCAAACAAATATTTGCCCCCACCGGGACTCGAACCCGGGACCCGTGGCTTCGTAGGCAGGGTCACTGCCAACTCGGCCATTCGGGTCGTCGTTATTTGCCCCCACCGGGACTCGAACTCGGGGATGGAGATAGACAAGATATACAGAATCGAATCATCAGAATGATTATCAGAAATCATTGAGCACCCCCGCCCCCTCTACGATGATGATTCACCCCGAACAAAGCAATTGTTTTAAATTCCTTCAATTTGACAACCCCACGAGTGTTACGGGCGTAGGGTGGCCATTTCGAATTTACAAAGTGGCGATGTATGTGCCTGTATATGGGTCGCAACAGAAAGGCGTAGGTATATTTTTGGAAGGTTGTTGTGGGCATAATTCTGTAGAACTTTGTAACCAATTTGATCAGAACAACTTTATTTTTCACTTCTCCATACAAAATTCCTTCTCCTTGTTTCTGACTGACGGATAGCTCTGTCCATACAATTGACAGATGTCAAATGCGACTTCTAAGAATGGCTAGACTGCAAATTTGTCACGCATCAAGCTTAAGATACCTCCGTATAGAGAAAGGGCTAATATTTAATCGCACATCAAAAATACTGATTTGCACAGCAAAAAAGGATCAGAAATAACTTTATGTTACAAATATTTAATGAGTACTTAAGTTTATGTTTTAAGTATTTGTTGTTGTTCTTACATGTTGAACCTAACACGAAGTATTCTTCGTGGGGGCTTCGCTACGCTGACAGGGATGTTTCTGGGCAAATCAGTAGTTTTTATGTACAGCTTAATATTTTCCTAGAGAAAGTAGCCGGGCCAGCTTTAATGTGCCTTAGGCTGACTTATATATAGATAATGTATTATATATAGATTATGTATTATATATAGATAATGTATTATATATAGATACACAAAACAACTTTGTCTTCAATATTGATATTAATTTGAGCAGAAAAACTTGTATAATCGAACCTCTCAATTAAATCATGGAGATCCCGATAATTCCCGAAAAGGGTGGTTGCTTGGTCACCCTACATGGGCGCACCCCTATGCTGACCAGATGGTACGGCACACCCCTAGTTCGAGTGCTCATCGGATGTTACGTACTTATTTGTTTTTAAATAGAAAAAAAAACGGTCAAGTGCGTGTCAGCGCATAGATAAAGGTTATTTTTTTACATTGTTTAGACAGGACGGAGGTCGGCGGGGACGTCCAAGAAGTATAAAGACCAAATCGGCGATTTGTTAGTGAAGGGGCAAATACGAAGTACCCGTAACCGGCGAGCTTGCATGAAGAGACTTATGAATGTTGAGGAAGCGAGAGATGTATGTCAGGATCGTAGCAGGTGGAGGTCTTTGGTCTCTGCCTACCCCTCTTCCGGGAAATAGGCGTGAGCATATGTATGTTTAGACAACTATCAGCGAAATCATTGTTTTGCTACAGTGCTGCTACGCATGGCCTGCCTGTTCCTATTTGAGCTGCTAGAAACAGAGATTTACTAGGTGCTGCAATAATGACATGCTCAATTTTAGCGTGACAGGTCATCACATTTTTTTTAAATACATCAAAATACATCAAAGAAATCGGCCTTTCAGTTCATAAAATCTTAGAAGTGATATGACAAATAACTTCATAAAACCCACTTATTAAACACTATAGGGATGTTACCAAAACAATCGGAAAGAATTGAAATTATTCATTTAATTTAAAGGATGAATATCGATTCATTTGATTGATGACCTCTGTGGCGCAGTGGTTGTGACTCTGCCTACCATGCGAGAGGTCCCGGGTTCGATCCCCGGCTGGGGGTCAAGAAAAAAAAACAATACCCAGGTCTTGGATGTTTATATGTGTGTGACGTCGCTGTTTCTGGTTCCCACGACACAGGGTATCCTAGTGTGGGGCCAGAAGCAATGTATGTGCCTGTATGTTAATGTTTATGTTTATTTGATCAATCAATGTTTTTAGCCTAAGTCAACCATGTTATCTTTTTCATATTGTAGCACAATTTTTGCTCCATAGAGGTGTCCATAGAGTAAAATAGAAAATCAGATGTTCTCCATTGTTCTGCTCTACCCCAAAACACCTAACCGCATGTAAATCCAAGTTCGTCCCATAAAGGGTGTCCCAACGGCCGCATAAACACAAAACATATTTGTTTAGGACGAGGCTTTCTCAGCTGCTCCTAATTTAATTAGCACCGTATCATGTATAATGCGACCTGTATTAAACCAGGTTTAAAGGGTGACATAATCCATACAATAAGTATCCGTACAAATATTGTTAATGCGAAAGTGTGTCTGTGTGTAACGTATTTCCGCCTAAGCCGCTGAAAAAAAACATTAAACACTTTTCGCATAGTTGGTGGTACAGTTTCGGGTAACAAGGGGCTAGCCAATCGCCGCAGCTACAGAAGTTTCCTCAAATTCATAGAATTTGAATGAAAATGTCTGAAGCGCATATGAAGTGGTCGGCGTCAGCCAATTCAACCTCTGAGATCCCACATAATTTCAGACTCGAAATCGTGTCTGAAATTATTCATTGGTTTTGGACTCTATTACCGAGCTATAAGGCTGAAAATATGTGGCCGATTTTCTAACGACTCGGCGGAGTCCCTGCCTGCGAAGCCAAGGGTCCCGGGTTCGAGTCTCGGTGGGGGCAAATATTTGTTTGATCAGAACGGATGTTTGTACCCTGGTCATGGTTGTTTATCTATCTAAGTATAATATTTATCTATATAAGTATGTGTATCGTTGTCTAGCACCCAAGATACAGGGAATCCTAGTTTGGGGCTAGATCAATGTGTGTAAATAGTGTCCAAGGTATTATTATTATTATTATAAAGGGATATCGATAGGATTGATAGATTGGAATTCCAGCAGGAAAACGAAAAATAAAACTCTTATTATTAATAAAACGTCGCATAAATAAATCCGTACCTCATCCGTACCGTCACTCAGCTTTGACACTTGTAACAAAAGGGTTAACATTTTTTCCCAGCAATGGGGTGGATTTAAAAAGAAAGAGTTTGGGTGAAAATGTTTACGAACTTTCTGAGTCCTCTTTTGACCTAGTTCTATTTTATTCTCCTTCGTATTCCGCAGAGTTGCGGCGATCGGCCAGCTCCCTGTCACGCGAAATGGAGTAATACGCCTCTGCCACTTCGTGTAGTAAAAGGCAAGCGTCACACATTCGTTCATACGGGGTAGGAGTACAGTTGTTAAATAGGGTTCCGTGCCAAATAGGACCTTATTAAAAAGCCTTCGCTGTTGTCATCACCGGGCTCTATCTGATGTACCGTAATAGGTAGGGAGCTGAAATGTTCACAGAATGTGTATTTCTGTTGCCGCTACAGCAACAAAATAATGAACTACACGGATTTTCATAAATTAAAGGGTTCCCAATACAAGAGACTGGTTTCAATATCCCTGCCCCAGCAAATCACCAAATTATCGTCATTCACATATAATCGATAATCTCGGTAGCGCAGTTGGTTTAACGCTGGATCCACTATCCACTATGTAGGGTAGGGATGGTCCTAGGTTCGAAGCCTAGTTCGGACATAAAACTTTTTTTTTTTTATATATTTTTTTTTTTATATTTTTTTTGTCAATTTGTCTTGTTGGATGGTACGAAACCCTTCGTGTGCGACCCGCACTTGACCGATTTGTATAAATTAGTTAACACCATTTTAAGTGTGCCACTAATGGTACTGCGGTAGTAATGAGGTAATTAAAAAAAACTGTCTCGGATGTTTTTTATGTGCTTGACGTAGCTGTTTCTAGTTCCCGCGACACAGTGTATCCTAGTGTAGGGCCAGAAGCAATGCCTAAATGCTTTTGTATATGTTCATGTTTAGGTAAATCAGGGCTGAGAATGCCAGTACAGTTTTTATTGTTATATAGGTGGTTAGTATACCAAGGCCGACATGTACCACAATTTTTGACAGTTACTGAGTCAGTTAAATGGGGTTTAAATACAAGACGGCCATGTTAACCCTTTAGGCGAAAGAAGCAATATAATAACCGTCATATTTTCAGACTTATAATAATAATAATAATTTATTGCATCATTTTTATTTTTATTTTGTTACAGACAAAGTTCTTAGCTCTTAATTAAGTATTATTCTATTTAGTAGAGACATCTGGAACCTGAGCTAGGAAAAATACCTGTATTTCAGGCTCGAGTGCTTATTGCTTATGGCTTGATGTTAAGTCAAAATCCAATGAAAAATGAAGCATGGCTCTGCCACATAATAAGTTAAGTTGGAACTTGGCTGGCAGGCAATAACCTTAGAGAGCTTGATGGTATAACTTGACGTGTTGTATTTAATTAAACTGTATTTAGCTCAGCCAAAAGGTCCGTAATAATTAAAAAAATATACTTAGGACAATTATAATTGTAACCATATAAAAACAATGTAAGTTATATTATTATTTTTTTCAGTAAATTCATGAAATTCGAGTTTTAAGCAACCGGCGAATTTTTGAAAAAGGCAAAAAGTTTTATACTTAATCTGAGGACAGCTTTTCAGATTAGGAATGTCATGGCAAACATCATTAATAAGGAGATTCCATTGTTTTTGGGACACCCTGTACCTGTTTAATTTTCTGACACTTTCACTTTGGTTGGCTTTCGGATCACTGAATATAGGGTTTTATACTAATAGTCTAGTCTGTGCTGTCAATCTGTTTGTTTGAGATCCAATGCAAATGAAAATGTATTTTTCTTTCAGACAGTCCGTTCTACAAAAACGCTCTTCTTTGAGCTACGTTCCACATTCAAACATTCGCGCTATAAAAGCAACGATTTTCTTTTGTTTCAGAATTCGAACGTTTGAATCGAAAAGTTTTCATCTTTTTACGAGCTGTTTTTTTCATTCACTCGCCTCCTTTCGATTCCGGCTTTCGCAACGGCACGATACCGCCTTTCATTACGATATTGTTTCGCTGATGCGCCCTAAAATACACCCATTTGTGTGATGAATCCTCATACAATCCATCTTACATCTAGCGCCATCTGCTATCGAGTAGCGGAACTTCGGTTTTACTCCTCCGCCGGTAGATGGCGATCCTAGTCTCTATTTTGTCCAGTCGATAAAACATGCATTGTTTATACCTTCATAACATAACAGTGTCCCACTGTGGGATATCTCATCAAATTGCCTTCCCTACACCTCGAAATAGCTGGTAAAATATTCAGCGGTTACGTAACTGCTTTTGTTACCGGCTAATGAAGGATGGAGCTCAAACATTGTTAGTTTGAGGCTATTTTCTTTTTCTTTTTATTGCGTCGGACCCTGATCCTCTGGGATTCAGCCTGGTATTGGTTTATTTTTCGAATGGGATAAAAGGTTATGATGCGATAGCTTCTTTGTCCCTGTTATGTATTGTTGAGAGTCGGTTTGGATTTCAACTTGAAAAGTACTGCTTGTCTTTGCTGGGAATTTACCCCCACCTTTAGTCGTATTCTCTATCTCTGTCTGAAATTATGTTTTGAAGAAGGTTCACTTACTTCAAATTGAAGTTTCATAAATGACACAACCAATGAAAATGGCAGCTCCTGACACCAATAATCGCGCAATAATTTTATGGAAGCGAACATATGATCTATTATAGGAATAATGAATTCAAGTTTAAACTTCAAAAGTGTTTATTATTTGAAGTAGAAATAACAGGTTTTCGTTTATCTAATGAAGGTTAGTTCTTTCAATATCACATATAAACTTATGAATGCACCTGGCACAATAGCACAATAGGAACACGTTAGAATTAGTAAATGATACGAAGTGTCCTGGAATAACTATTGATAGCAAATTGCAGTGGGGACCTCACATAGATAAATTAGCAGGTAAATTAGAGTTCTGCGGCTTACGCTGTCAGGAACATCAGACAAAACACGGATGTGGCTACATCTAGGCTAGTATATTTTAGTTACTTTCGTAGTGTCATGTCCTATGGTATCTCGTTGTGGGGGAAAGCAACGGATATTGACTCTATTTTTATTTTACAGAAACAAACAAAACATTTATATACAGGCACATACATTGCTTCTGGCCCCACACTAGGATACCCTGTGTCGTGGTAACCAGAAATAGCGACGTCACACACATATAAACATCCAAGACCTGGGGATTGTTTTTTTTTTTCATTACCCCCAGCCGGGGATCGAACCCGGGACCTCTCGCATGGTAGGCAGAGCCACAACCGCTGCGCCACAGAGGCCGTCAGAAAAGAGCTATTTATAATTTTAAAGGCACAGATGTCCATATGAGAGCTTTTTAAAGAAATTGACATTCTAACTGTAGCTAGTCAAATTATTTTCGAAAATATAATGTATGTACGCAAGAAGCGTATAACATTTCCCAAACTTAGCGATAGCTGTAATGTTAACCTAAGAAATAATCACAGACTACTTTCGCCCCGGTTTAGACTCGCGAAGGTTAGCAATTCTTTCAAGGGTCAGTGCACAACAAGATACCTCTCCTTTGGAGATTTTGAAATTGACATTTGAGAAATTCAAAAAGCATGTTAAAGCGACTTTGTCGAAAAAGGGATATGACGATGTTTTTAAGTTTACTTAAATTGCGAGACTCTTAATCTAGCTCAACGCAGACATTGCTGTTAATTTTGTAATTATGACTTCCTGCTTATTAATTCTGATAATTAATATTGTAAAATTTGTATTAATGCTTATTAATCGTATTTTTTTTTAATATTTGTATTAGTTAAGCACAACCAATTTTTAAAAGAGATCTAAAACTTAACCGACGGAGTTTCTACGCCCTTATTCTTCTCCCACAGTGGTCCAATGTAGAGAAGAGGCAAAAAATGACGTCTGCTAAGTATATGTGAATGTCTACAGTAATAAATAACTTTGACTTTGACTTTGCTTGTCTTAAACCCAAAATATTGACTTTTCACTAAAATCATATAGCCTGTTACTCTCACGGTCTCTACAAATCCGAAGACACCGCATTTGTTAAAATATGTCAAGCCGTTTGGACTGTTGCGATTTTTGAATTTTTAAAACCACCATTTTGAAAATTTTCCGAAAACTGAAGCGACAAAGAATATATATTTAATTATCGAACCTGCTCACAAAAATTCACGAGAATCAGTTGAGAAATGCGGCCTGTAGAGGAGAACATCCGGACACACATCCGGACATCAATCCTGAAACGGAGATGCTTCGACCGCTCGGTCAACTAACAACGCTAACTTAAAATTTTACACTCTAACTTAATTTATCTACACACGTATCATAAACCCTCTTTACTGCGTTAAAAAACCGCACGTTACGATCAGCATTATGTTAAACTACTTGGTAAAAACTCGTTTCGTATCTGGAAAACTACACATAATGGTCATTATGTGTAGTTTTTCTACATATAATGACATTCAAATTTCGAACGCCGACGCCCACCCGCGTGCCGTCCCTAGTTTGTCTGTGAAGTTGGTACTGACATTCAAATTTCGAACGCCGACGCCCGTCTGCGTGAAGTTGGTACTACAGAACAAGCTAAACAATTGCAGAACCACAATGCCGGTCAAACATGCGGTTCCTGAACACATCAAAGAGAGCTTATGATATGTGTGTAGATAAACTAGTGTATGTAACTGTACATAATCAGGCATTAAAACTCTCGAGTGATATTATTATGAAACTCACTCTCGAGTTTTAATGCCCTCCATTATGTAGCAGTCACATAAACTGCTATTACCGGGCCATAATGTTGCTCAACTGCTCCGTGCCACACCGTATTGATAATAATAATAATAATACCTTGGACACTACACACATTGATCTAGCCCCAAACTAGGATTCCCTGTATCTTGGGTACTAGACAACGATACACATACTTATATAGATAAATATTATACTTAGATAGATAAACAACCATGACTAGGGTACAAACATCCGTGCTCATCAAACAAATATGTGCCCCCACCGGGACTCGAACCCGGGACCCTTGGGTTCGTAGGCAGGGTCACTGCCGACTCGGCCATTCGGGTCGTATTGGAAAAGGCTTGCCAATAAGTTTATAATTTTACCAGGCACAGTAATTAACTAGGTAACTAATAACAATAATAATTCTTGTCGGAAAACTGTTGACAATGAACATTATTCTGACTCATATATGACGACCCGAATGGCCGAGTCGGCAGTGTCCCTGCCTCGAAGCCAAGGGTCCCGGGTTCGAGTCCCGGCGGGGGCAAATATCTGTTTGATGAGAACCGATGTTTGTACCCTAGTCATGGTTGTTTATCTATCTAAGTATAATATTTATCTATATAAGTATGTGTATCGTTGTCTAGTACCCAAGATACAGGGAATCCTAGTTTGGGGCTAGATCAATGTGTGTAAATAGTGTCCAAGGTATTATTATTCTTACAAAACACGCGGTATTGCTGGGAACAGTTTCAGCAATAAACCTCCTGCCTTAAACTTTGCATAGCACTCCGATCTGAAAATTGAAAAATATGTTTACTTTTTAAGTTACCAACAAGTTTTCATATTAAAAACTTTATCGCTGAACGTTTTTCCGAACTAGCCATTAGATTTTAGCTTCTACGGCCACGGAATAGAGCTGCATTTTGGATGATTTCGGTTTGTACGGCTTTTAAGAATAATGTCATTTTAAATTATTACCTATCGCAAAGCGTTTGGTGGCTAGTTTGAAAAGAACAGTGAATGACTAAAATGGGTTCACACAGCGTCACGCCTTTTCCCATACGGGCTGGCAGAGGTTACTACGACTCAAAGTTAACTTGGCACCCGCGAGGAATGCGATTCCTCCCTATAATCTTGGGGGAGAGCAGCAAATATAAATACGATATTTGTGTTACAAAAAAAGGGCGATCAGGGTGATATATCAATTAGATGCTAGAGAATCATTAAAAGAAAAATTCAAAGAAATTAATATACTTACGGTTATCTGTCAATATATATACGAGAATATCATGCATGTAAGAAAAAACATAGCTTTATTTAAAATTGTAGGTGATAATTAACACTAGAAATAGAAATACGTTAGCACTACCATTATTTAGACTAAGTAAAGTAGGCACATCATTCATGGGGCACTGTATTCGCTTCTACAATAAAATACCACAGGAATCATTGATCCTTCCTGAAAAGAGAAGAGATAAGTCCTATTATACATAGTCGGTCCGTTCTGTCACAAGGTTTTTGATAGATAAAACTCAGCAATAAACTTTTTCTTGTTCGTATTATACATGATTAAAAAGCTTATTTTATACGAATCAAATTCCAATACAATACATTTTGTACGATTATCCCAATATGACAAAAAACCTTATAACTTGAGACAATCGCGAACCCAAAACACGCCGCAACTGACAAAAATACCACTTACCACAAATTTAATAAAAAAACAGTGTTCCAGATAACCAACAAGGTTTTTTTTATTTATTCTGAAACCTCGATTTCAGACCATGCTTAACAACTAGCATTTGATTTTCTGTTAGCTTTCAGTTCCAACTGCTCCCAAAGAGAACTTTACGTACTTTTTACGTTTTCAGAAAAACGTATAACGATGATCTTGTGGGCAACAAGTACACTACGTAAAATGTGAATATGAAAATTAGTTTTACCCAGACTTAGTTATCTTATGCTTCAAAATGAAGGTAACGGGTTCAGAGAGGGTTCTGACTAAAATCTCACGTAAGTTTGAAAGGTTTTAAGAGTCATGGAAAAAAGATAAAGTGAATCACTTCCGTATTTTTGATTGGTTAAAAAAGTGCAAAATCTCTGAAGAAACTAGCATTTGTGTAATATGGCTTAAAGCATTTAAATCCAATAATCGTTCTAATTTATCAGTATTTAATGAGCTATCAAACCCATAGTATTAAATAAAAATAAACTTGGTATTATTTAGGTATTATTTAGGACTAGGTAGTATTAAGGAATACTTAGATGACAAAACTGCATGGTCCATACCATCTCAGCGCACAGAAATTCGACGAGGGGCGATGGATCAAGTCTATCACTCGCCGGCGAATTTCCTTAGACCGAAACCAGTACCTGTTGTGAAGTCACTTTTTTTAAAAGAAGGTATAGGGGAGTTTCTTGCCGTTTCTTCTTAACCCCGAGGCCCACCTTCCCGAAACGGTGTAGTCTTTTTTTATATTAAAAAAAATGACTTGTAGTTACAAGTAAGTATAATTTTGACGTTGAATAAGATAATTTATTTATTTATATTCAATAAAAAAAATAAGTAAGAATAATTTTGACGTTGAATAAGATAATTTATTTATTTATATTAAAAAATAAAATGATTCTGATTCCTCTCTCGCTGGCTCTCGCCCTCGACGCGTAGGACAGTGACGGACGTCATCAAAGCGAGGTGCCAAGTTAAATATACTTTGCATGCAACATTGGAATCTGTTCATACTTTGCATGCAACATTGGAATCTGTTCCAAGTAATTTAAATTAGTTCATAATAGAGGAAATCTCTAGCATACAAGAGCCACTAAATATGTCAAAATTTAAGCCCCAGTTAAATATTGCCCATCAAAACATCCAGGGGCTACCTGGCAAAGAACTTGTATTAGAATTATTTCTAAAAAATTCTGACATTGATATTATTTGTGTTACTGAACACTGGTTGAAGGAAAATATGATGTCTTTTAACATAAATAGTTACAAAATTGTCAGTTGTTACAATAGAAAGACTGCTGATAGAGGTGGTTCTTTAATCTTAGTGAAGAATAATATTAAGGTGAAACAACGGAAAGATATTCTTGCACTTACTGTTGAAAGACAAATAGAGGTATCCTGTGTTGAGTTAGATAGCCATATTATTGTTTGTGTCTACAGGCCACCGAGGGATGAAAAAGGCCATGGCAATTTCGAAATATTTGAGAAAATTATGGAGGAAGCCCTCATTAATTAAACTTTGTAATAACAGAAAAAAGTTAATTATTTGTGGCGATCTTAATGTAGATCTGCTTGTAGATACAACACTGAAGCGACGATTAATAACTCTGTTCAAATCATTTAATTTATGTCATGTATTTCTAGAGCCGACTAGAATTACACTTACCAGCCAAACTTGCTTAGATAACGTTTTTTGTGACTGTGCATTCACAAGTAAAAGTGTAATTAACCCTCCGATCACAGTGGTCAAACAGTTTCATTCCCAATTACTATTAAGGATAAGACTGGTCCATCATTTTATAGGCCTATTACATCCCATAGACTAGAGACATATACGAAAAACTTAGATATAAATTTGCCAGTACCGGATTTTAATGAACAGAACCCAAACAAAATCTACTCAGACTTCTTCAACATTATTCTGACAGAATTCAATAAAGTTTTCAAATTAAAGAAAGTCAGTGACTACAACGGTAAATCTAAATTTAATGACTGGGCAACGTTTGGAATTCGTAAAAGTAGAGTTATCTTGTATGACCTTTATGATCAAAAAACCTATAACTTTGGTCGAAAATTTCATGACTATGTTAAAAAATATTCCAAAAGTTTCAAGTTGGTTTGTAGAACTGCAAAAACTTTACACATTAATAGAAAAATTCAAAATTCAAGTAATAGAATGAAAACAGTTTGGCAAATAATAAACCGCGAAACTGGCAAAGTTATACCAAGGGACATTGATTTCTGCCTAAAGATAGGTGATGATGTTGTTAAATCCAACGCTGATGTTGCTCGAGCTTTTGAAACATTCTTCACCAATGATTGACCACCAACCAACGGACAACGGACCGTCTAAATTCATCTCCATTTGAAGCAGAGACTTTATTAAAAAATAACACTAGCGTCAGTAACGTATATTTAAAATTTCATCATGTATATCCCCAGGACATTGTCAAAACGTTTAAATTACTGAACTTAAAAAATACGGAAGACCTGTGGGGTATATCAGTCAAAGTCATTGGTTCAGTAATTCTAGTTATAGCCCCACACTTAGCTTATATATTCAATAAATGTGTTGACGATGGGGCTTTTCCTTCATGAAACACAGTAAACTTATACCGCTGTTCAAATCGGGAGATAAGGGCGATCCTTCAAATTTCAGACCAATATCTGTTCTTCCAACACTAAGTAAAATATTTGAAAAGATTATACTCAATCAAATGCTCTCACACTTCAACCGTACAAAACAACTCCACGCTAAACAATATGGTTTCACTAGGGGTAAATCTACTACGGATGCAGGTATTACCCTTGTATCTCATAATTTTTCTGCATGGGAGGCCGCACAGGATGCTATCGGAGTTTTTTGCGACCTGTCGAAGGCGTTTGATTGTGTTGATCATAATACGCTATTAATTAAATTAAATCATTACGGAGATAGAAATAAAGCGTTGGATCTACTAAGATCATACCTAAGCAATAGAATTCAAAAGGCAGAAGTTAACGGCGTAAAATCTGATGGATCGGTTGTTAAAATTGGCGTTCCACAAGGTTCCATATTAGGCCCTTTCTTATTCCTGGTATATATTAATGATCTGCCTTTCATGGTGGAGAAATTAACTGACATAGTGTTGTTTGCTGATGATACTTCAATGGTCTTCAAAATTGAAAGACAAAAAGGAGATTTTGATGATGTTAATCGTGTATTGTCTTCTCTACATTGGACCACTGTGGGAGAAGCAGGGCGTAGAAAATCCCACAGATTGATTTTTAGATCTCTTTTAAAAATTGGTTTTGCCTAACTAATACTAATATGAAAAAAATAATTATTACGATTAATAAGCAGGAATAAATAATTACAAATCATTAGCAGCAAGGTCTGTGTTGAGCTATATTAACCCCATACAGTCCAGTCATTTAAGTAATATTGAACATTGTAATATCCCTTTTTCGACAAAGTTGCTTTAACATGCTTTATTGTGTTATGTAATGTGCTCTGAAGTTGGCGGGCATTCTTCAAAACGTCTACTTCAAGGACCGGGAGAGATGTTGCGCTACATAATTAGCCTGCAGCTCGCACAAAGACGCTCCCAGTTAAATAATAGGTTTTTACCCGAGCCACAGAAAAACCGGCCGTTAATCCGACCTACAGGCACTCAGGAAAAAAAACAGCGTACGGACATGTTAAGGTCCAGCACTAGTGCAGTAAGGACGGCATTAGTTACGACAATATAAATATAGGGGTAGTATTTAATCGCACATCAAAAATACTGAATTGCACAGCGAAAAAGGATCAACAAAAACCCTTTTTATGTTTTAAATATTTTATCTGCACACGTATCATAAACCCTCTTTACTGCGTCTAAAAACCGCACGTTAAGACCAGCATAATGTAAAAACTCTTTGGTAAAAACTCATTTCTTATCTGAAAATTTGTACATTATGACCTTAATATACCCAAATTTGTCAAATTATGACATTAAAATTTCGAACGCCGACGCCCGCCTGCCAGCCGTCTGTGAAGTTGGTACTACAGAACAAGCTAAACAACTGCAGAGCAATGCTCAATGCCACCATGCCGGTCGAACATGCGGTTCCTGAACACATCAAAGAGAGCTTATGATATGTGAGTAGATAAACTAGTGTATGTAACTGTACATAATTAGGCATTAAAACTCTCGAGTGATAACCCACTCGAGTATTAATGCCCTCCATTATGTAGCAGTCACATTAACTACTATAATGAGTACTTAAGTTTATGTTTTAAAGTATTTGTTGTTGTTACATGTTGAACCTAACACGAAGAATAAAGGGGTCTTCGCTTCAATCACCCCCTTTAGCATTCATCTAAGCTAACGCAGCAAATATAAGGGATATTTGCTGCGCCAATAATTATTTTTGATATGCGTTTTAACATTTCCCTCAATTTAGTAAGGCCGGCATAAGCTAGTTTCGTTACTCGCTGTAATTTTTGTAAATAGTTCATCACGAGATGTGGCGGTCGCGTCTGTAACGTCCGAGTAAAAATCCCATCAGCTGTTTGATGGGATTTTTACCCGGACGGAACGGAACGAGGCGGGGCATGCTTTTGGGGGTTAGTGTGTGTGTGATTTTCCTGGAAGACTACTGGACCGATTTACGTACGGTTTTTGGCATTAAACGGCTACAATTTCAGAGCAGGTTCTTAGGTATGTTTTACGGTTGTAGACCACCAGGTGGCGCTGCAGCAGCCAGGATGGTTGACGCTTGGGGATGCAAGTCAGAAACTTTTTAGCCATTTTCGTGAAACGTTTTATTATTAATACCTTGCACACATTGATCTAGCCCCAAACTAAGATTCCCTGTATCTTGGGTACTAAACAAGGATACACATAGTTATATAGATAAATATTATGCTTAGATGATAAACAACCATGGTACAAACATCCGTTTTCATCAAACAAATATTTGCCCCCACCGGGCCTCGAACCCGGGACCCTTGGCTTCGTAGGCAGGGTCACTGCCGACTCGGCCATTCGGGTTGCTAAGTTTATTTTTATTATTGTGTCAGGATGACGTAATTTTAAAACGTATAGTCTATAGTTTTATCTTATTAAACATAAACATATCGGCACGATTTTCTTTAACGGTATGGCACGGTTAAATCATTTATAACATAAAAACCGGAAAATTACAAGTTGGACTCGCGTTGCGCCCAAACAGCATTTTTTTGCGAGGTGCTGTTTGTTGACGGTTTTCAGATTGTTTCCTTTAATTTTGCTATAAGACCTACCTTCGTGCCAAAATTCATGATTCTAGGTCAACGGGAAGTATCCTAAAGGAAAAGGAAACGCAAAAGATGCGACGACTGTGGAGTTTCTTCGGTGGGCTCTTCTCCACAGATTCCGCCATTGTGTTAGTGAACTCACCCAAAAAAATGTAATGACGGATCTAAGTGATGTAACAACATCCTATGGAAATAAATGATTTTTGATTTGATTTGATTTGATTTTTGATTCCCTTGCGAGTATCAAGAAAATTTTGAAAAACTGGGACATATTTTGTGACATAAGTTTCACTTTTAGGGTTTCCTACCCGTCCGTCCGTCCGTCTGTCACCAGGCTGTATCTCATGAACCGTGATAGTTGGACAGATGTAATTTTCACAGATGATGTATTTCTGTTGCCGCTATAACAAAAAATATTAAAAAACAGAATAAAATAAATATTTAAGGGGGCTCCCATGCAACAATTCTTGAAATACCGCATACAAACTTATCAATGCACCCGGTTACGTGCATGGAGTGTGAAAGTAGCCGCACCAATAACTTTTTAAACAACATTTTGCTATGTAAAATCCAAACTATTTACTCCACACCATCCCTACCATTGTGCGGTGGTACGGAACCCTTCGTGCGCGAGTTAGACCCGCACTTGAACGTTTTTTTTCACAACTTCAAGAAACTACATACTTGAGAAATAGCTATTAATTTCAACTAGATACCTTTCAAAGTTCTCGAGAAAAAGGATCTTGTAAGTCGGACAGACAGACAGACAGACAGGAATTTACAGTTTTCGGATATTTTTCCCTTCCCTTCGTTTTTATAATACCTTGCTTCGTGCAAAATTTCATGATTCTAGGACAAGTATAGTTTTGTGATTTCCTTGCGAATATCAAGTAATTGGTAATATTGTTTGATTGCGTTAACTTATAAGTTTGATTTTTTTACAACTTCAAGAGACCGCAGACCTAAGTAATTTTGATAGACGGTTAAACAGACGGTCAACGAAGTGATCCTATAAGGGTATAATGTTTATTTTTTTCCTTTCAAGTTACGGGCCCCTAAAATTTAAAAATAATCTTTGCAACAAAAATACAAGCCCGGTGATTTTTTACAAAAAAAAAATCGCCTTAACCTCTCAACCGCGGCGACCGAAACTCTGCGTCAAATGGACCCGACGTTCGCTAGATTTACGACATCTCCGCGCCACGACCACTCAAATCGACCGTTAATAAGTCGAAGGAAACAAATAGCACCGAGCCCGGGTAATGTGTTTCGAATGTTTGACCGCGTAATGGGCACTTTTTTGCTATGGTTCAAATAGTATTTTGTCGTGTGTTTTACACAGTTGCTGCATACAGTTTCGTAAACCTCGTGCTATATAAATCGACCTATGCAAGGCAACTCATTAACAACATTAGAACCGCGTATTGTAGTAACAGAACACCGCCATTTTGATTTAAATTATGAAAAAAATACCTGTAATAATGTTTATCTACACACGTCTCATAAACCCTCTTAACTGCGTACAAAAACCGCACGTTACGATCAGCATAATGTTAAACTACTTGGTAAATACTCATTTCTTATCTGAAAAATTACACATTATGACCATAATGTGTACTTTTTCTACATATTATGACATTTAAATTTCGAACGCCGACGCCCGCCTGCGTGCCGCCCCTACTTTATTTGTGAAGTTGGTACTACTGAACAGGCTAAACAAGTGCAAAGGAATTATCAATGCCACGAACATTATCAATGAACGCGGCGAAAAAGACCATAAACACAGAGGCGGGTGGCCATGTTGGGTTTTGATTGAAAAACGGTGTCGAACGGACTCAAGGGCGGAACTCGCTACGTCTTTTCAAATCGTATCGTATCAGATCGATCGCAATTGTAAACTAGTTGTAAATTGCGTGGAGTAACTCAATAATTATAAGGAAGATTGCACAAAGACGAGTTTCTATCTTTCATCCAAAACAAGATGTCGGACTGTGACGAAGCCGAGGATGAATATGGTTCGCCGCCGCCCTCTCCAACGCTCAATCCGACACATGTTTATGTTTGCGTCGCAAAGAGGAGTCTCAAAAGTAGGCCAACCTTCATCAATCTGCTTAAGATTCTCAACCGGATGCCAGACGGACCCTTAATGAAGATAATGTGATGATGATAAACGATAGCAGGACGAGGGGTTAAGTCCCACTCAAGTAATAACCCGTGATGGATGAATTTAAAGATATGTGTGGTTAGGGGTTAAGACTAAGTTTTTAATTTTAACCTCTCAAAAACCGAGGGTAGTTGGGACGCGTCGTGATTTTGAATTAGAGATGGTACGCCGGTGGTATTCGAGAGGTTAAAATGTAGAGGGCGCAACTGTGCCTCTGTCACTGCGTATAGAAAAGGGAGTGACACTGTATTAGTTGTATATGAAGTTTTTTTTAAGGCATATCCAAAATCAAAAGACGAAAATATCTTCCATACATATAAAGTCCCCACTGAGGGGTACGGTCCTTTACCCGGGTACGAGTGAGATTGAGCCATGCTCCACCACGCTGGCTCAGTGCGGGTTGACGGTGGGGTGTCGGGCTATAGTGGCCAACTCGACTGTCAAGCTTCAAGCTGCCCTATTAGGGCCTCTGACGCAGTTCAACGACTATTACCATCGAGTAGCGATAGTAGCCGGGACCTTTAGCGTAACTTCGGAAGCGGCCGAAACAAATGCCACACAGAACGGACACCCATCCAGTGCCCGTCTCGCCCAGATGTTGCTGCCCGCACGATCGTTTCCGATGTGCGAATACCGCTAGGCCATGGACGCTTCATACACACATAATAGGATTATCATTATGTGCCGAAACTGAACGTCAAGCGATTGTGTGTGTGTGTGTGTTAAACAGATGACGATTTTAAATAAGCAAGAAAAATAAAACCGGTCAAGGCGAGTAGGACATCGGAGCCGCACATGAAGGGTTCCAAGCCATTGTACACGGAAAAACGTAAAACGACAGTCTTTTGTGCGAGTACATATACTTATTTAATTTTTAATAATAACATTTAAAAACTAGGTAGGACTACATTCAAGGCCATACCACAGATTAGATATTAGTTACTAATACATCGAAACATTGAAAAATAATTTTGTGTATGTATTATAGTATGTAAGTATTAAACTATGTACTCAGGTTAACGAAACTCTTTGCTCATTGCAACCGGAAGTGTATTCAAATTGAGTAACTTATTTACAGAAATAAAATCAAATCTGAAAAAAGTTATTTATGATAATTTCAATGACCAATTATTAATCATATAATGACAAATAACTAAGCTCAAAACTCAATACCTGCGATTAAAAATCTTTCCCGATAAGATCGGGAGAGTCCATTTTTCACCGATAAACAAATAAAACAAAATGGCTAAGAAAATTGCCAAAAGAAAATATTAATAATTTATTCTATTGGTTCTTCTTTTAATTATTGAAAATCGGTATGTTTGTAACAGAAATGCACATTCTGTGAAAATTTCAGCTCTCTACCGATTTCGGTTAATACGTAAGAGCCCGGTGACGGACGGACAGACGGACGGACGGACGGGCAGACGGACAGCAGAGGCTTAGTAATAGGGTCCCGTTTGGCACCCTTCGGGTACGGAACCCTAAAGACTTCGTTCGATTTTTTTTCACACTCCCCAACAAAAATCGAAGTTGAAAAATAAAACCCTTCAAGCGGTCTCATTACTTCCCGCCATAAATAATAGAGAGTGTTAATAACGACCAAAAAGGCCGTACGAGAGGTCATTTATGGCGCGAAAATGACGCCCGGCGCCATTACACGGACTTATTGGTTTTCTGAAGTTCACCCAAATCAATTTTTAATTTTCCAGCAATGAAATGGCAGTTAAAAGTGTTTTCAGCCTATTCGGTGAGTTATGAGCGCCATATTTTTATGGCGGACATTAAGATTTGGACTATTTTTATGCCATGACATTATTTTTCGCTGCTTATGGCACGCTGCGCTGCATAAATGTCTTCATAATGGTACAAATAATTTACCAAGTAAAGCGAATGAAGTCTGTCCATGAAAGTCTTCATCAAAACTTTCGCTGCAAGGAACCACAAACCAAAACGTCGTCTGTGTAGGTAGTTTTTGTTTTTGTTGATTTTTTCAAAAAGTGCCTGATAAATATTCATAAAATTTATATGGGACCATCTCTAAAGTATGAACTACCAATCAAAATTAGAATCATCAAAATCGATTCATTATTGACGTAATTTTCGCGTAACAAACAGTATTATTGAGAAACTCCGCCTTTTTGAAGTTTGTTGAAAAAACACAAAAAAAACGGTCAAGTGCGAGTCTAACTCGCGCACGAAGGGTTTCGTACCACCGTACAATGGTAGGGATGGTGTGGAGTGAATAGTTTGGATTTTACATAACAAAATGTTGTTTACAAAGTTATTGGTGCGGCTACTTTCACACTCCATGTACTTAACCAGGTGCATTCATAAGTTTGATGTGGTATTGAAAAAAATGTTGTAAGGGAGCCACCTTAAATATTTATTTTAGTCTGTTTTTTTAGTATTTCTTGTTATAGCGGCAACTGAAATACATCATCTGTGTAAATTTCATCTGTCTACCTACCAAGGTTCATGAGATACAGCCTGGTGACAGACGGACGAACGGACGGAAGGACGGACTGCGGAGGCTTAGTAATAGGGTCCCTTTTGGCACCCTTCGGGTACGGAACCCTAAAAACCACACAATCCCAGTTTGGGCGCCAATGTCAAGATAAATCACAAACAAAACTCTTAAATATATTATTACCTACCAATTTCTATAGTTCGCATGTAAGCTAAATACTCGGTACGTATCATTACACCTAAAGTTGCTTCAACTATTTTCGATATAACTACGGTCAAAAGACCTACCGTTCAGAATAACTAAAGATCGTTTCACATATTTTTGTTATAACTACTGATTGAATTGCCTAATGGACGACTCACCTACGGTCAACTCACCTACGGTCGACTCACCTACGGTCAATTCAACTACGGTCAACTAACCTACACAGGTGACAAATAGACCTCCCTACAAGTCAGAATAGGATACTATTAGGTCAGTGGCGGTACCAAAATTTATATATGGGCAGTAGGTAAGTTAGGTTAGGTTAGGTTAGAACATGTGAAAACAACAAAAAACACTGTTTAGGAAAAAAATTGTTTATTACAAAATGTTTACCTCACAACTAGATATTTTTGAAGGATATACTGATAACAACTACAAGTAAAAACAACAAAAAACAAAACAAACACCTCTGTTTAGGAAATTAAAAATTGTTCAATCATATTTTATGTAGGAAAAATTATAGTTTAAGTCATATAATTAGATACTGTAGGATATACTGATTAAAGGTTAGAAGCAATAGCTTTCAATAACTCTACATGCGTGTACTCAGTGATTTCTTTTAGAATATTGTCTATTCTTCGTAATTTATACTCATTCTTGGCCTTCCTTTTCTTAGGTAGTGGTTCTCCGTTTCTAATTCTTTCAATGGCTGCAATATTTGCTGAAGTCTCAGATTGTAACTCGCCCACGAGACGATAAAACCCAACGTGTCGCTCTGGAACACCTGAAACAAAAAAGAAAAAATTTTAGCAGTAACTATCGCACGGTAACTATAACACTTAGTACCTACACAATCATCACTTATACATACATACATACCTTCGTGATTATGTTCGCCGCTGCATGATAGAACTGCCAATGTCTCAATATCTGTAAATACATTAGTAATGATATTTGCACTGCATTTGCGTGATTCACATTTCCAGTATATTTTCTCACTTCCTGGTCTATTTTTAACATATGTATACCCGTTTCGATAAATTTTCACTGCCCCCCTTTGCGTTTTCACTAATTTCACAATGTTTTCAGCCATAATTACAATATTAAACACAATTTGTACTCAAAACATCGTAACTAGCCACCACGACGTCATAAAATGTAGGTACTACTACCACACCAGCTCGCTTAGACTACCCTCGTTTTAAACATCAATTCAGAGCGGCGCGGCGCGCAAAATTGATAAACCGTAGGCCAATAAACCAATAGATGAATCGTCCGTTAGTGCTATTGAACTTAGTTGAAACAAACTTAGGTAAGTTAAACAATAGTTGAGTCGTCCAGTAGGCGAGATGAACATAGGTGAATCGACCGTAGTTATATCGAAAATAGTTGAAGCAACTTTAGGTGTAATGATACGTACCCTAAATACTATCGTGTTGGAGACAGATATTATGCGACATGTGTTTCGAAATTCAATGATTTTCTCTTAACAGCGGCGGGCCCAGTTTGGGCGCCAAGTGTAAACGTTCCGATTAGCGCCGACATGCCGCTAAGTCGGGCCCCTGTCAGCCGGTCCGTGCCCGGAATTACATATCGAGACTTGGGCTTTATTTAGTCGAGTATCGATTTACCGGAACTAACCGGTTTTACTATAGATTCACAGAGACATATATAGTTGTATTGCAAATGGTTTAACAGTGAATTTCGATTGCATCGGAGCAACTTTGTTTTTCACTTCTCCATACAAATTGGAAATCCGCCCGGGGCTAAATGTATCATCATCATCATTTCAGCCTGTTAACGTCCACTGCTGAACATAGGCCTCTCCAATCGCACTCCAGCGTGACCGGTCCGTAGCCACCTGCATCCAACGAGATCCAGCGATCCTCACCAGGTCGTCGGTCCATCTCGTAGGTGGGCGACCCACACTGCGCTTGCCAGTACGTGGTCTCCATTCAAGGACCTTTTTGCCCCATCGGCCATCCGATCTTCGCGCTATGTGGCCTGCCCATTGCCACTTCAGCTTGCTTATCCTACGGGCTATGTCAGCAACTTTGGTTCTTCTACGGATCTCCTCAATTCTGACTCGATGTCGTAGAGAAATACCAAGCATAGCCCTTTCCGTAGCTCCATTTAACGGGCTAAATGTATGATGGGAAGAGAAAAATAAATTTTAATAATAATAATACCCTGGACAGTATTTACACACATTGATCTAGCTCCAAACTAGGATTCCCTGTATCTTGGGTAATAGACAACGATACACATACTTATATAGATAAATATTATACTCAGATAGATAAACAACCATGACCAGGGTACAAACATCCGTTCTCATCAAACAAATATTTGACCCCACCGGGATTCGAACCCGGGACCCTTGGCTTCGTAGGCAGGGACACTGCCGACTCGGCCATTCGGGTCATCAAATTTGCTCTGATCAACTCGGTTTCATAGAGAATGTTGCTCAGAATGATATTTCTGCTGCACCCTATATACAGGCAGATATATATATTTATAAGATTGTCAAAACCGTTAGTTTATAATGTATCGAAAAATTGTAAACCAGACCGACAGGGTTTAGAATTTACATTTTTTTGTTCTTACCTGTCAAACTAACACGAAGAATATTCGTGGGCCTCGCTGCGCTCGCCCCCTCTAGTCTTCTACTAAGCTACCGTGTTTGCTAGTATTTCGTTTGCAATTTAAGTTTAAACCGGTTCACAATTTAACGGTTTTATTACAAACCAAATGCGTCATATCGTAAGCAGTACGGAACAGTTTACAATTTACCGGTATAGTTTGTAAACTAACGAGAAAAAACTATATAGTTATATTATAAACTAACGGCTTTGACTCGGCCATTCGGGTCGTCAAATTTTGTATTTGGACAGGTTATCTTTCGGGAAGCTGAAAATGTTAGTGTTGATCTGTTGCTACTTACCACTACCCGGGAGGACGAGAAGGGCTGTGGGTTCCAAGTATCTCCTTCGGACGTGTGCTACTGCCCACTACCCGGGAGGACGAGAAGGGCTGTGGGTTCCAAGTATCTCCTTCGGACGTGTGCTACTGCCCACTACCCGGGAGGACGAGAAGGGCTGTGGGTTCCAAGTATCTCCTTCGGACGTGTGCTACTGCCCACTACCCGGGAGGACGAGAAGGGCTGTGGGTTCCAAGTATCTCCTTCGGACGTGTGCTACTGCCCACTACCCGGGAGGACGAGAAGGGCTGTGGGTTCCAAGTATCTCCTTCGGACGTGTGCTACTGCCCACTACCCGGGAGGACGAGAAGGGCTGTGGGTTCCAAGTATCTCCTTCGGACGTGTGCTACTGCCCACTACCCGGGAGGACGAGAAGGGCTGTGGGTTCCAAGTATCTCCTTCGGACGTGTGCTACTGCCTCCCCGTAAATTAGTTAGTTACACGGCTTCAGTCCAATGACCAATGACAATCATAACGTCATCGCATTTGTATGACCAATTCACAAGCAATTATTGCATCTAAGATAGGAGCGTCTGGGTTTGACGTCAAAATGAACTGACCCGGTGGTGAAAATAAGAACTGCAGTCGCCAGCGTGAAATGTCATTCGTGCGGCATAGACACTAGCGACGTCATCACTGGGCAAGTCGACGTGGAAGCTCTGGATTTAGGGTGGTTATGACCCCTAACTAGGGAGTGCAGGTCACTATTGGGTAAAAAAGAAGGCAAATAAAAAAAGGGTCAAGGGCGAATCGAACTCGCGCACGAAGGGTTCCTTACCACCGTGCAATAGAAGGGATGGTGTGGAGTGAATGGTTTGGATTTTATATAGCAAAATGTTGTTTACAAAGTTATTGATAATAATAATAATAATAATACATTGGACACTATTCACACACATTGATCTAGCCCCAAACTAGGATTCCCTGTATCTTGGGTACTAGACAATGATTCGCATACTTATATAGATAAATATTATACTTAGATAGATAAACAACCATGACTAGGGCACAAACATCCGTTCTCATCAAACAAATTTGATGCTACTTTCATACTCCATGCATGTAACCAGGTGCATTCATAAGTTTGTGTGTGGTCTACAGATAAATAAACAACCTTGGCTATTCAGGGCAGGTTTTCCTGTAAATCTTTGGCTTAAGGCTTGGGGGGGATGGTCATTTTTTGCACTTTTTTAATAATAAATTCTGAAGTTATCAAAACTAAAATAAAATCGAAATGTTTATAAAGTGCCCTTTTAACGATACCCTATATGTCTATTTTATTTTTGCCATTTTACCCCCTCCACTTTTTTTCTTTTTTTTTATTATATTGGACTTGAATTATATTGCAGTTATCAGGATAAATATTTTTTCAGAAGTTTTGAAGACTATATCTTTTATAGTTCCTGAGAAAAGTGCCTGTGAGAGACGGACGGACGGACGGACGGACACACGAGTTATCCCATGTGGGTTCCTTTCTTACCTTTTGAGGTACGGAACTCTAAAGAGACATCAAATAATTTGAGAAGTGTTCTATAAATTGTAATTGTAAAATTTTCATAAACTATCATTTGGAAAGGCCTTGTCATATTTTTGTTGGTTTCATAGACATTTAAGATAACTGATTAATAACTTTGAACATTATTTGATTTAAAATACAAAATCGGTAGTTTTTATTTACGGCGTTAAGTCGAGGTCAAGTAGACAATTATTGTACTCATGCATAGTGAACAACACACGCCCAATGGACAGAACAAGCCATACAACATCGTGCCCTGATTGTGAATAAGACTAAACCCTAGCTTGAAGCCTAGAATATTAGACGATAAATTCACAAGTCTGCGCCGGGCACTAAGTGAGGCTTGCATTAGATGGCCTAGGATTTATAGGACTTGCATACGGCCGTTGGTCTGTTGTTCTAGCCTTGTTCCGTTTTGGCCTATGCATTGGCTGATATAGATAGATAGATAATCCATTTATTCACAGTAAGAATACACACAAATACAAGCAATACAGATTCTAACAAAACTTAAGATATAAAAGGTAGAAAGAAACTATACATATTCCACAGTGAATAGGCCCTGGCACAGCATGTGTTGCAGATAACTGCAACGCTGGTAATTCTGCCAGAACCCATGGTAACTGTTATTATATGACTGTTAGAACCTAATGTTTGATGACCTCTGTGGCGCTGCGGTGGCGCTGCCTTCTTGCGGGAGGCCCCGGGTTCGATCCACGGCTGGGGATACAGAAAAAAGCAGGGCTTGGATGTTTATATGTGTGACGTTGCTGTTTATGGTTCCCACGACACAGGGTATCCTAGTGTGAGGCCAGAAGCGGTGTTTTTTTTTTGGCTTGAACTTTGTTGTTTTTAGACTGTTCGTCCTCCAAAACTTTGCCTTGGGATGGGCGGGACAGGCAGTCCCCGCCTCAAATAGTTCATTAACACGTATGCCTGTATGTTAATATTATGAAGGCTGAGATCATCTACTGCCCATAGTGCCAGTAAGAAGCTGGCTCGTTCTGTAAATGGTCTCGTCGTCTCTGTCTTACTTACCATTGTTGTGCCTATGGATTGCATCTCTGTCTATCATTATTACTTCATGATTTAACTTATTGTTTCCCTATAAGTACTTTTTATACTTAATGTAGGAAACATTAGAGAAACACACTAAATGACAGTAGTATTTATCATCTGGGGGCACGGCAGTGCCCCCGCGTGCCCCCGCCAAGACGAGCAATCGAAGCGCAAGTGCACTAAATACCTATCTTGCGCTTCGTCGATTTTTTGAACCCTCACAACTTAGGTTTGGATTATAGCAGTTGATCAAAATTCTCGGGATATGATATCAGTAGAGGGCTTAACATACATAGAAAGTTTCAATAGCATAGCTCTTATATTTTAGATTTTATTGATATCTAATATACCCCGGTTTCGTCACTGACTCACTGACTGATGATCATCAAAATCCTTAGGGTACTTCCTCAAGTCCTAGAAAGCTGAAATTTGGTATGTAAGCTAGTATTCGTACACAAACAACAAAAAATCTAAAACTAGGAGTATTTACCCCTCAACCCCTTAAACTAGGGGATGGAAGTTTGTAAGATACTTCCGCAAATTTTGATGCTAGAGGTCTCAAAATGTGTATAGGGACTCCTTGTTATATATGATGAAACACATATTTCAGGATTTTAGGTAAATCAACCCCCACACTTTAAATTAGTTGGAAGTTTGTATACGTTTTCCCACACAAACAGAATTTCATGCTAGAGATCTGAAAATTATACAAGTACAGAGACTTCTTATTACAGTATATTGCAAAGGGAAATATTAAACTGCACATCAGGGCAAAATGCTCCTTTTGCTGTGCAAATCAGTATTTTTGATGTGCGATTAAATACTACCCTATTACAAATAAGAACATATGTGTTTCAGGGTTTAAAAAAAAAACCTTAACCCCTTAAAGTAACGCCTATCCCATGTGACGATAGCGAAACGACCAAGCCACATATTTTGACCAAGTTGTGTGAAGTTAGGGCTCGTGCAGTTAGATCGTGTAGAGATAAAAGCTTGACTCTACATGAGATCTGATAACTTTTTGACAGTGCGAGCCATATGGTCTCGTCTTGGCAACGTTTTACATGAAAATGTTTTTGTTGGCATTTTCTTTTCTAATCCGAGTATTCCGTTAACAAACTAAAACCTTGCGAACTTTAACTTTTATATTTCAATAACTTTAAATTCTAAATGACATTACGTCTGAAAAAAACACTATCAGAAGCTAAGTGATGACTGGTATTATTTTATGGAGTTTTATTCCCGAACAAAACTTAAAAGAGACAGAAAATTGGTGACTACTTAAAATCCATTATCCATTTTTATCTCGTTTGGGGCCAATTGAAAGTCTTTGTCGTCTAAATGAATTAAAATATAAATACTCTTTTGTCCGCAGGTACTGGAAGATGACGGAGAGATCGTTTAAATGAAGATAAAACAAGGAAGACATCTTGGATTTCAGAAAAAGAAGGCTCAGGGTTAAGAATTTTTAAAGGAATATTTAAGTACCTAGGTCGCGCTTTGCTTGGACTTTTAAGACTGCATTTTTGGGTTAACTGTAGTAACATAACCTAACATAAAATCACGCCTTTTCCCATACGGGGTGGCAGAGACACAATTGTGCCCACTTTAAGCCAGTTATTCAATACTCCATTTTGCGTGACAGGGGCATCGTCGCAGCTATGGTGTAATGACGGTTTCCTCACGATGTTTTCCAACACCGTTAGAACGTCCGTATAATGTACTTAAGATAAATTAACCATCTCATTGGTACATGGTCAGGAATCGAACCTGCATCTTCTGTGTGAGAAGCAAGCGTGAAACCCATTAGACCACGGAGCAAATTTTTCTCGAACTGTAGTAATTCGATTATAAAGTTGATTTTAGGTTGCTTAGGCTTTGTATCATGGTTACGCTGTAATCATATTTCAATTAAGATCCTAGTACTGTTTTTTTATTCCTACTAATATTTATACTAATTATTAAGCAAACAATAGGGTGCAATTCTCAAGGCGATAAACCAAAATTTCAAAAATATTAATTGTTATAAATTTGCAAATTGTATAGAATATATATACAAGGTGACATTTAATTGGTGACCATATTTTGGGGAATGATAGTACCCATCATTATGAAAAACTTTCCCCAAGAGGCATATGGTCACAAACGGAAAAAAAAATTGTCACTGAGTACATTGACCCGATCAGCTGATGACAAGTTACTAGGAGGGGCAAAATATTTGTTTCTTGGGGAAAGTTATTCATAATTATGGTTATTATCATTCCCTGAAATATGGCCAGCTGATTAAATGTCACTCTGAATGGTGTTAATATCCATATCAATAATACATTGTCGTTAATATCAGTTTAGTTTGGACGTCTTGAAAATAAAAATAATTATTCACTTAAAACATTTGTAGCACTTTCTGTTTCAATTATGGTAAAGGTTCTAATGGTCCGCTGATATCATCAAGTCGACGGGATCATGCGATTGGCACAGGATCATAGAAAAGAGGCCTATGCCCCGCAGTGGGTCGATGTGGGCTCAGCATGATGATAAAGATGTAATGTATTTCAGGTACAGCAGACCAAGATGGCGTCCGCTGAAGAACGCAAGACTGTTTGTACTGAGCAACCCTTGTCATTCTTTGGCCCCGTGTGCCTTATACTACTGGACGGAGAACTGATAAGGGCTGCTCTTACATACCCTCGACGTATGGAGACATATTATGGAAGAAGAAAACATGTTGGGTTTGGTTTTAGTGCGACAAAGCCATAAAAAGTTACGTATATCAAAGTGCATGCAAAAGTTGATGATTTTGAACTAAAAACTGAGTTATCACTAAACTACTAAATGCAACAGTAGTTTCTCTACACACGTATCATAAACCCTCATTACTGCGTCCAAAAACCACAAGTTACGACCAGCATAATGATTAACTCCTTGGTAAAAACTCATTTCTTATCTGAATATGTAACTGTACATAGGCATTAAAAACCCACTCTCGAGTATTAATATAATAAACTACTATTATGTGACCGATACATAATGGAGGGCATTAAAACTCGAGAGTGGGCTTATGAAACGAGCCGAAGGCGAGTTTGATAATAAAATCCCTCGAGAGTTTTAATGCTTAATTCTGTACAGTTACATACACTAGTTTATCTACATACATATCATAAGCTCACTAACGCGTTACTAGTTATTATTCTGTGCTTTGATGTGTTCAGGTACCGCATGTTCGACCGGCATTGTTGCTTTGATAATTGATCTGCACTTCTTTAGCTTGTTCAGTAGTACCAACTTCACATGCAAACTAGGGGCGGCACGCAGGCGGGCTTCGGCGTTCGCAATTTGAATGTCATAATTTGTCGAAAATTTATACATAATGGTCAGAATGTATCAATATTTCGATAAGAAATGAGTTGTCACCAAGTAGTATAACATTATGCTGGTCGTAACGTGCGGTTTTTCGACACAGTAAAGAGGGTTTATGATAAAGATTTATTTAATTTTATTTATGAAATCAAAATGAATTGCTGTAATAACAGAATTGGAATGTGTCGATGTTGTCAAATAATTCAAACTTAACTTGCCCGGGTTTCGTTAAAATTCACGAGATTACAAAGATTGTTGTAATATTTAATTTGAAAGATTTTATATGGCCTTATCGCATTAAACCTGATAGTACATTGAAAATCCGGAAACACTCGATCGTCGAGATATAAGTGTTTCGAATAATGATGGGTTTGAAAGACCTTCAATATTTGGGACAACTTACCAATCTTCGTCTTCATTAATCAAACTTCCTACCTTCATTGTAAATATGTATGAATTTAAATGTATTAATATTTGTAACTGTGTGAAATACGTACGCGCTGTTTATGTAATCCAACTAATATTATAAATAGGAAAGTAGCGATATTTGGATGTTAGGATGTTTGTGTGTTTGTGCCTCAATCGCGTTAAAACGGCTGAACGGATTTGGATTAAATTTAGCACTGATATAGTTTATGAGCTAGATTAACATATAGGATACTTTTTATCCGACTGCACCAGAAGGAGGGTAACGTTATCTATCTCGGTAAATGATACTTAGTAGGAACACGCTGATGAAGTTGCTGGCATCAGATAGTTATCAATATTTGTATGTGACTGTATGTTTGTGTCATTGATATGTATCATTTAATGTTAAGTGGTTGAAATCCTAAGATGTTCTTAATTTCTAATTTGAAATGTAGACTTAAAAACTGTGATATTAATTAAATTAGGTTTCAAGTATTTTAGATAATCTGTCCTTTTTAGGGTTCCGTACCCGAAGGGTTCCAAACGGGACCCTATTACTAAGACTCCGCTGTCCGTCCGTCCGTCTGTCACCAGGCTGTATCTCACGAACCGTGATAGTTAGACAGTTGAAATTTTCACAGATGATGTATTTCTGTTGCCGCTATAACAACAAATACTAAAAAACAGGATAAAATAAATATTTAAGGGGGCTCCCATACAACAATACCACATACAAACTTATGGATGCACCTGGTTACGTACATGGAGTGTGAAAGTAACCGCACCAATAACTTTGTAAACAATATTTTGCTGTGTAAAATCCAAACTATTCACTCCACACCATCGCTTCCATTGAACGGTGGTACGGAACCCTTCGTGCGCGATTTAGACTCGCACTTGACCGGTTTTTTTATGAAGCCATTTCGATGTCCCACTGCTGGTAAAGGTCTTCTCCTTTTTCTTCCACACTTCCGTCGTCTGTGCTAGCACCTATTTCTTCCACACTTCCGTCGTCTGTGCTAGCACCTATTTCTTATTGTTATTTATAAGTCTTTATTCTACAATCAATTTCTACAATATAAAATTTTGTTATAAAAAATATGTTTTTACTAAATAAGTAGGTACGGGGTACCGTGTGTATGTAAAATTATGATAAATGAAAACTTTATACTGTGTTTAAATTATTGCTTCCATTAAATATCTCAGTAGTGGACCGATTCTACAGGCATCAAGTAAAATTTACTGAAATATTTTTTATAATCGTACATATTTTAATAATGGTATGATTATCAAAATCTATACAATCAAATAAAAAATAACACATTATACAATTAAATTAAATACAATGACATAAATCCGCCAAACGCTTCGTCAGAAATACATATCTATAAAAATAACCGCCCCAAGAAACGCCCGCACCAAACGTGCCCATTACACTGGCAGCATTACCGCGCTGCACAGCTAGCGAGATCCTCTGTGACAGGAACGATCCGGAGCGGTGCTCAAATCCTCGGTCCCTCAAACGTCGCCCAATGTCCTTGATGAAGGCCCTACCCTGCGAATCCCTCACCCCTGTGGTCGCGACGGCCAAAGGAACAAACAGATAACTTCCCACAACAAACAGATAACTGCCGCGCTGCTAACTCAGCAGTAGCACCCGGGGTTACCATAGTTGAGCTGATAAGGGATGGTGCGGACGTGCACACGCAAGACGCATCTCAATATAGGCAACGACCTCTCTCCCACGGTATTAACGTGAGACCGTCCGGACGTTTCCCGTCGCTGCGGCTCAAACCCGGAGGTTCTAGAGCCGACGGAATATTAGCATAGACTAGCGCCCTCCGGACGATGTCGTTAATTGAGTGATGGCGAGAGATGCATGCAATGCACTCCGAAAACAGTGCAGCCTAAGGCGCTCCAGTGAGTTAACCGCCGCACCACAAACAGCGATGTGGTTCTCAGATGTCGCAACACTACCGAAGCGCCTCAGCCACACGCAGGGAGTTGTCGCCCACAAAGGTGCTCAATTGTGGAGACGGTAACGCGTGCAGCCAGTCGCCAGACTCTGGCTGGGAGACTGCACGCAGGGGAGCAAGGTCCGCTCCCATGCTCTGTGCCATAAGCCCGTCAAGGGATGACCTGCAAAGGTCTTCATCTCCCAGGGCAACGGACTTGCCACAGCCGCAAAAGCTCGGCCGCTAAAGGAATGTCCGAAATGCGACTGACAAGTTTAAACATCCCATGCGAAGAGGCCAAGATTAAAAGTAATAAACAAGTTTGAAAATGGAATCAGTTTGGCTACAGACAATGACAAGCTGTCGGATTTAAATTGTCAGTTTAAAGTCTTTAATTAATCTTAACGACTTAAGAATTAGTTCCAGTGCTAAAAACATAGTATATACGTGGTGTAACGTAAAAGTGTGGTTTTAATTTAACACTCATGTGGAGACGTGAATAATAAATACTGAGGTCACATTGGTTTCGTAGTGAAAATTGTTCAGGGTGAATGAAGTCCACTTGAAATTCGACAACAATTATATTTTACACCCTTTATAAGTCAATTAACCAGTCTCTGTCAGGTCAGTTCACTAAATCGCATCATCTCTGAGGCTTTGTCCCGCTGGCAGTCCCCGTAAACTGATTAGCTTCCATATAAAATATGGATATGTGAGAGTCCCTGCAAACTGTTTCGTTTCTATATAAAATATGGGAATATGACAGTCTCCGCAAACTGTTTCGTTTCTATATAAAATATGGAAATATGGCAGTCCCCGAAAACTGCCGTAAACGAAGTTTCATTGCTCTCTTTAAATTAGTGACAGCCCCATTAGAAAATAAATGTGGAAAAGTTTAATTATAACCTCCAAATATTCGTGTTTGATTTCTCCACAACGAAAAAGCCTAGTGACCGTTAATCAATAAAGATTTAGTGACAATCTAGTGACGGAGAACCACTGCTTTTCTATTCCTCCTAGTATCACCGTTTAGAAGAAAAATTAATTTTAGTTCCAGAAACATCAGGTCGTTTGGCCAGTGTGACTTCCATAAATGAGGGCGAGAGAAAGAGAGTGAGAACATTTAGTGTCTGCACTGAAACGAAGTTTCATTGCTCTCTTATTAGAAAGTAAATATGGAAAAGATAAATTATATCTGCAAATATTCATTTTTTATTTCACAGTGAAGAAGAGCGACCGTTACTCAATAAATATTTGGTGACGATTTAGTAAGTGAAACTACTGCTCTTCTTTTCCTCCTAGTAGCATTGACCGTTTCCCATGACCTGCCTTGGAATAAAAGGACAGTGTCGTCGGCAAACATTGTCGAGTCGGCACTTTCAACTTCCAGGCCACACAGATGGTCAATGTATGTAAGTAGGTCCAAGTCACACCATAAGTACATGGAACATCATCGCTTGTCTGGCTATCGAACAAATTCCAAATTCCAAATGTCTTTATTTACATATACTTAGCAATCGTCATTTTTTGCTACTTCTCTATATTGGACCACTGTGGGAGAAGAAGGGCGTAGAAACTCCCACAGATTGATTTTTAGATCTCTTTTTGAAAATTGCTTATGCTTAACTAATACAAAATATAATATTTAGTCAATTATCATAATTAATAAGCAGGAATAAATAATTACAAAATTATTAACAGCAAGGTCTGTGTTGAGCCAGATTAACCCCATACAGACCCATCATTTAAGTAATCTTGAACATTGTAATATCCCTTTTTCGACAAAGTCGTAATGTCGTAACATGGATTTTAAATTGCTCAAGTGGCAATTTCAAGATCTCCAGAGGTATCTTATTATAGTAGAGAATGCATTGACCCTTGAAAGAATTGCTAACCTGCGCGAGTCTAAACCGGGGCGCAAGTAGTCTGTGATTATTTCTTAGGTTAACATTACAGCTATCGCTAAGTTTGGGAAATTTTGTAAGGTTCTTGCGTACATACATTATATTTTCGAAAATAAATTGACTAGCTACAGTAAGTATGTCAATTTCTTTAAAAAGCTGTCTTAAGGAGTCTGTGCATTATAAATTATAAATTGCTCAAATAGCTCTTTTCTGTAAAATAAAAATAGTTTGAATATCCGCTGCTTTCCCCCACAACAAGATACCATAGGACATGACACTATGAAAGTAACTAAAATATACTAGCCTAGACGTAGCCACATCCGTGTTTTGTCTGACCCGGACACATTGTCTTCGCTCTGTTAAGTAACTTCGGAACCAGGCTAGTGAGATTCCTCTTATGTCTAGATTCTCTAAAGGACTCAGTAGGTTTGGTACCGAGACGGTGTCAAATGCCTTTTGAAGGTCTAAGAAAACCCCAATGCACCTTTCTCCTCCGCCGAGGTAGCTAGCTAGTAATGGTTCAAGTTTCCTTAAGGATCGCATCGTCAGATGATACTTCCTCCCTAAAACTGTACTGGTTACAAGATTTAAGGTTTTTTGTTTATAGACAGTTAATAACTCTTTTATTGGTAAGTTTCTCAATTACTTTTGACACAGTGCTAAGTACAGATATCGGTCTATAATTGCTGGGTGAGGATTTGTCTCTTGCTTTGTGGATAGGTGACACAACTGTTTTTTAAATGTTGCTCCATCCGCAAAGCTTAGGTTTCACAAGACGGAAATAGGGTGTGATAGAACATCACCGAACATCTTAACGAAAATCAAACACTTATTTAAGTCTCATATATATGGAGAAAAATAAAACATAAATCAAATATGATCAACTAAAGTAATGAATAAACTGATTATGGTTTTAGTTTGAAAAAGGAAATTTCCCTTTCAAGTGGTATTTCATAGCTGAATCTCGCACAGGGAAAGGAAACTCCATTAATTCTACCAGTGCTTCGGAAATACGCCCGTCAGAGAAGATAGCACCAAGAAACTCTACGGGGATGTAATTTTTTAAATTTTCGTTATTATTTTTATAACCCTGAACAATATTATAACATCGTATCTATAAGTGCCAATAAGATTTTAAAGTAATATATAAGAACAAAGAAAAGCTGTAATGAACATAACTTATGAGAAACCAGACTGGACCAGTCCCCCCAAGCAGCACCCGTTCACAAATATGATTTGTGCACCAGCCATCATCCACATATTTGAGGGAGAGGAGAAATCGGCTACACAGAGCCACCGCAAGCAAAGACATTTTAGTGAGCATGACCATAAACTCTGGTTTCTGGGTAAAATACTTGTATTCTACGTAAAAAGAGTCACCTCACACAGCACTTTTGTACACTTCATTTTATTACCAGTCTATTAAATTACGTTATTGGATTTGTAAAAGTTACGTTAATTATTATTATCATCATTATCATGGAGCTTGGGGCACTGAGGCCATGCATTTTTGTCTTAAATATAGTCATTCAAAGTCCAATCGCTCCTCTAATATTTGATGGAACCGTAATCAAATACAGCGATAAAGCTAAAAATCTCGGAGTTGTATTCGATAACATGCTGTCTTGGTCGCCCCATGTCTCCGAGGTCAGCAGACGAGTCTTTGCATCGTTTCACTCTCTTCGGAAATTACAATACTTCCTTCCACGGCATACTAAAGTCACTCTAGCCCAGTCCCTTCTACTTCCTTTAATTGATTATGCCGATGCTTGCTGGGTGAGTGCGAACGAAGAACAACTGAATAAACTCGAACGACTTCAGAACCTCGGGATTCGGTTCGTCTTCGGGCTGCGCAAGTATGACCACGTCTCGCAGTATCGCAAGGAACTGGGTTGGCTCCCGATTCGTCTTCGCCGTGATTTCCACATATTGACTTTACTTTTTAACATCTTGAGAAACCCCAGATATCCTTCCTACCTTCGTGAACGTTTTGAGTTCCTTTTCTCCAGAGGCAAGGAGCGGAGATCTCACACGGTGTCTCTTCTATGTATTCCGCAGCATAACACCGTCGCCTACGAGCACTTGTTCAGGCTGAGGGCCATTCGGCTGTGGAACGCACTTCCCTGCACTATAAGGGACAGTCCCACTCTTTTCTCCTTTAAGAATCGCTTGAAAGAGCACTTACTTTCTCTTTTATCATAGGTATTGTATATATAAGTATGTAATTGTTTTTATCTATTTATTATTATTATTTGTTTATTCTTATTTTATCTACTATTCCTTTGATTATATGTATTTTTATAGTAAGTATCATATTTTATTGGTATTTGGTAAGTATTTAATTGCACTAGACTACCATTTTCATTTTATATGTATCCTATCCAGATAGGTTTGCTGGAAGAAATCTCTGTTGAGAGATAAGCTCGCCTTTGCCTTTTAATTTCGTGTATAATTGTATTGTTGTAATGTTCTGTGCAATAAAGAATTGTGAATTGTGAATTGTTCTTCTTTATGAGATTAACCTTAATAAATGTTTTAAGCCTTTGCATGTGTAATTGATCAATTCATTCTGGTAACTTATTGTAAAAGCGTATACAGTTCCCTCATTGCAGAAGGAAATGAACCATTAACCCTCTGCAATCTAAATCTAGGTAGCTACATTCAGTTTATTTTTATTTCTAGTGTTGAAATTATGGACATCGCAATTTTCGACAAATGTGTTTAATATTTTTCTGTTCCTACAATAAGTTTTCAAATACTATTGACAAGGCACTGTAATGATATTGATCTCCTTAAATCGTCACCGGAGAGAATCGCCGGATTTCATACTATATATGGAACGAATTGCTTTCTTTTGAGCACAAATACCGATTGGATATCTGCGGCTTTACCCCACACAATCTGTTATGGACATATGACATAATGCTATGACAGTGGCTTCATCATTAAACTTTCTAATTTTTCGTACATCAAAAGCTGCAGAGCTCAATCTTCCAGCTATAGTCGATGTGTGAGGACCCCACTGTAATTTTGAACCTGGTTAATACCCAAGAATTAAGTTGCATGTATCAAGTCTAAAGGCTCGTTATTCATTAAAATACTTAAAGTTGGATCCCCTCTGACATTGGTTAGCGAGAATTGTACACATTTGTTTTTTTTAGAATTCAACACTAAATTATTAGTAAACCAGTTAAGAACTAGCGAGATTGCTTTGTTAACATCGTCAAAATTGTTCTGGGTTCTGTCAAGCTGAAAAAATGAGTGAAGTATCATCAGCAAACAAAACAATATCACATAAGTTTTTTTACAAAAAAAGGCAAGATCGTTACAATATACACCAAAAACACAAATGGGCCCAATATTGAACCTTGAGGGACGCCCATTGACATGAGAGATCCAGATGACCTCTCTCCATTCACCTAAACTTTCTGGATTATATTACTAAGGTAAGAGAAGACAAAATCGAGAGCTTTCCCTTAAACCCCGTAATTTACAAATTAACGTTTCGTGACTAACCCAATCAAATGCTTTGAAAAGGTCACAGAACACAGTAACTTTTCCCAAGCATCAAAGATATGCTTTAAGAGCCTTATCCCTGCATCTATAGTAGAACACCCTTAAGAAAAGCCATATTGCTCACTATGGAACAGTCTGTTTACATTGAAATGGGCCAATAACTGGCTTGAGATCATTTTTTCAAATATTTTACTGATATTGATCTTTAGTTAGTCGGATCATTTTTATTGGCGGGCTTATTATGAAGGAATCAGTTTACTATTTTTCATTACGTCAGAAAAAACTCCTTCATCAACACACTTATTAAAAATAATAACAAAATTAGGAGCAATTGAATTAATAATGTACGTAAAAATGTTAGTTGATATTCCCCAAATATCATCGTTGTTTTTAATAATATAAAAATTGAATGCCTTCACAATCGTGTCTACATCTGTCTGAATTTATATATATCATCACAATTATCAATATGATTCAGTCGTGGGCGAGAGCGAGGAGGGGAAATCGCATTCCTCGCGGGTGCCAAGTTAACTTTGTTGTCAGGTTGTACTTGTTTCGTTAGAATACATGGTTACCCTATTTCATTCGCCAACTGCCACCGCCGTAGTACATTTTGAGGTTATATCTGAAATTTTCAATTTATTCTTTAATGAAGCTGTAACTAGTTCAAAGAGGGTAATGAAATTTCGTTTCAGTGCAGACACTACATGTTCTTCCACTCCATCCACTCTCTTTCTCTCTCTCAGGTCCTTATTTATGGAAATCACACTGGCTAAACGACCTGATGTTTCTGGAACTAAAACTCATTTTGCTTCTAAACGGTGACACTAGGAGTAAAAGAAAAGTAGTGGTTCCCAGTCAATAACCGTCACTAAATCTTTCTTGAGTTACAGTCTCTGTGGTCTTTAGTTTTGAAGTTTCGGGTTGGCTGAGGGGCTTTATATCAGGCCCCTGGATCAGACATAAATGCTTTTAACTTTCCAACCGTTGAGTCACTAATGATCTGGCTGGCATCATCATAAGTCATCAATTAGTCACTAAATCCTGGAGGAGCAACCAGCCAAACGTTCTTATATTCATAAAATATGGACAATGACAGTCTCAGCAAACTGATTCGCTTCCATATAAAATATGAATACACGACAGTCCGCGAAAACTGTTTCGCTTCCATATTAAATTGACACATCAATAGTTTGCGCGAACTATCAGCCGTAATGAGAACAAAGCTTTGCAGCTGAAATTGAGCGACCAACTGTCTCGTTTCCATATAATGACACGCTGTTAACTATACTCGGCGCGGCATCATACAAAACTGATCGTGGCAAGTGGAGGTCTTTAGTCTAAGCCTGCCCCTCTTCCGGCAAAGAGGCATGTCTGTTAACAGCATTGAGTTACATTTACTTACGTAAACGTAGGTTTATTTCAATGGTTAACAGGCATATATTTAGAACCACAGCCTATTTGCGGTTTCGTCGCGATTAGTGTAAATTGGTTTCTTGTCTATGAACGATTGAAAATGTCACCCAGACAAGACGTAGTATCCCTATATAGTCTGTACTCAAATAAAAATATGAGGCCTCAGCCTGTTGTATTTGCACGATAAGCACGAGGGTTTTTTGAGGTCCCTTCGAGCTGAGCCGAAAGATGGGTAGAGATCCGTCTTCCAGGAAGTTTGGTTTGCTGAGGGTCAGCCCCGCGAGTCGGCCGAAGTGGTTTGAACAATATTTCGTGGACAGCCAAAGAGTTTCCACCATTTATTACCACGATATTTTGAGGTTATATAAACCATTTAACTCACCGGAATCGTCTTTTAACTTACATGCCAGTTGCACTAACTTCCTTGCTCTGTCCCCCATAGTTTGAACACATGAAACATTCTACAACTATATACTACTTACACACCTTTATAAAATTAAAATGAAAACCGTCAAGGTCTTGCTCCGGAGTTCATTCAAAAGTGACAAAAACAGGTCAGTAAAATACAATATCTCTATTTATAGGGTTTCACCACTAACTACTACTGTTACTATGGAATGTTTATTGTTCGATGAAACAAGATAACTGAGCTTATCCAGGAATTGATACTAAAAGCCTTTGCCAGAGGCAATTATAAGGAGAGCGACATCTTCGGGAGTAAAGTAAAAGGCTTGAGATGCGCGCAAATACGAGACTATACTAGACTTGACTGGTTTATAATAGGAAATCCTGGCTTATATACTAGGTTGGTGCATGCTATTAATGACGTGCATAAGTGTTATCGTCCTACGTCGCCTCCAACAACGGCGCCACCAACCAACATTAATTGCAGTGTTATCGTCCTACGTCGCCTTCAACAACGGCGCCACCAACCAACATTAATTGCATAACTAAATACTTTTTTTTAATTATAATAATTATAGATATGATTTAAAGAATGCATACATTAAGATATTATTTTGAATTTAATAATTAAAATACTGTTGACTTTACTTTGGATCAGTGTGTCGCTACTGGCGCCACCCTGCGTCACGAGTCAGTACTAAATGTCGTAATGTTTATATTCCTTTAAAATAAAATAATACACTGGTATGTTTTAAATATAAAATAACTTCAGCAATGTTCAGATCAGTAATTATAAACGACACTCATGTTGTCATAACATTTATTAAGATAGTATTATTATTAATTGTTATTCAGTTGGTAGGAAGTACAGTACCGGTGTGAAGTTAGTTACCAATGTGAAGTTAGTGAACTAGTGTGGGAGCCGATATGATTTTTGGTTCGGCAGACATTGATGTACGCTTGAGGCGAATAAAACGAAATTGAAACTTTGCTGTGTTTTGGAAAACTTTCACGTCTGTCGTGTTCCTTTTACACTTCAGAAGTGGGATACGGACAAACATCCACTAAAACAAAGAAGCAGCGATGTCGGGCCCTTACATAAATGGATTGGGCTGCCGAAGAAAAAGAAAATGGCGCGAAGAAACCTCGTCAAGTGAACATGAAAACGAAGATTTTTTTTCTTCTGATGAAGACAATAACCATTCACGTAAGCGACGCCGAGTGACAACCGCTGATGCAGAGTTAGTACCGAAATTCTATCCAGATGATGCCAGCAGCAATATTACGGGGTGGTTGCACAAGATAGATCAACTTGGGAATATTTATGGGTGGAAAAATACTGACCGCCAGTTCATCATGCAGCTACGTCTTCGAGGTGCAGCACGCAGTTGGTATGAAGATCTCGAAAACTACAATTTAAACTGGGCCGAGTGGAAAGAAACTCTCATGAATGCATTTCCTCGTTCGACGGACTACGTGGACCGATTGGAACTTATGCTAGCAAGAGTCAAGCAAGAATCAGAGACCATGACAAAATTCTATCACGCGAAGCTTTCTCTTTTGAAGAAGTGCAACATAGATGGCAAAAATGCAATTTCATGCATTATTAGAGGATTACCGGCCGAATTGAGGGCTAACGCCAAAGCCTACAATTGCGAGACGCCTGAAAACCTGTATTATGGCTATCTATCGTCGTTAGAAAACTACAAGCAAATAGAAGCAGCAAGAACATCGACTGACAAAGGAAAGTCAACGTGGAAGCGAGGGAACACAAATGCCGCCGCAGCTCCAGTGTCATCGCATAGCCTGCTGCCGAAGATTTGCTACCAATGCCGTCGTCCTGGACATGAAGCCAGGGATTGCCGGATGCTTCAGCGCTGCGAGTCCTGTCAACGTACGGGCCACACCTCGGCAACTTGCTGGTTCAGGGCCGGCAATTCGCAGCTACAGACTCGACAGGTGGGTAATGTTTGGGCAATTACTTATAATATCTATCATGATTTGTATAGACGCCAAGTATTGGTAGATGGTCATCCGCTGAGTGCTTATATAGACACGGGCAGTAAGCTTAATATATTGACCCTTGCTGCAGCAGATGAATTACAGCTCGAAATTAAACCCTCATCTGTCATTATGAAAGCTTTTGGAGGTAGCTGCACACACTCATTGGGCACAACTGAAATTATTGCCGTCATTGATAACCTGCAATTACGAGGTAATGTGGAGGTAACCGACTGTGACTTGCCGAATATCGATCTTATCGTAGGGCAACCAATGATAAATAAAAATAATGTGAGTCTGTTTACCACAGACACGTCAGTGAACTTCCTGCCTACCCACATATTTTCGCCGCTGCTGTGTGATATTCAGTTGAATTCTGTTGATTTTGTATTCAAATACCCTGTATGCCTAAAATGTGCCGTAATCATACCTAAAAGGAGTAGTGTTTACGTTGAAGTGTTTGTAGATTGCGCTGATGAAGGAGAGCACACATTTTTGACACATCCAGTTTGTTTTGAATTGGGCCGTACGTCCTATTTCATATCCGAGACTGCGATTTGCACTAACAATTCGTACCTTCAAATAATCAACTTAGGTAGTGAAGACATTATGTGGGCCAAGAACAGATTGATAGCTCGAGCTGACCGTTTGACACAACAAACACACGATTGCGGGGTAGAAGTATTTTCTCTCTATGATTCCAGTGTTGATGATGATAGAAATGGTATCGATATTTCCGAGGTGGATATGGGTGATATTTCCGAGGAAAACAAAACTAAATTGCTAAAGTTGCTTGATAAATATGATACATCGTTTGCGAAGGGTACCAACGATTTGGGATGCACAGATTTAATTAAGATGCGTATCCAAACGACTACTAATCAGCCGGTTTATTGTAAGCCCTATCGATTGTCCCATAAAGAAAATGAAATAGTTAACGAGAAGGTGCAAGATCTCTTAAATGCTGGTATTGTTCGCGAATCGATGTCAGAGTACGCTAGTCCTGTCGTTCTTGTAAGAAAAAAAGGAGGAGATTATAGGCTCTGCGTAGATTATAGGGCATTGAATGCGCGCACTGTTAAGGACCGATACCCTCTTCCTCATATTGAAGATCAAGTGACTCGTTTAGCAGGAAAGACATTCTTTACGACTCTTGATCTCGCCCAGGGCTACTATCAAGTACCTATAGAGGAAGAATCGATAGGTAAAACAGCGTTCGTAACACCATCAGGCCAGTTTGAATTCCTAAAAATGCCATTCGGTCTCGCCAATGCTCCAGCGGTATTTTCGAGACTTATTCAAATGACTCTAGGTAGAGTAAGAAGAGATATAGCTCTATATTTGGATGACGTCATGATACCTACTACAACAGTAGAGGAGGGTCTTGATCTTTTAGAAAAAGTCTTACAACTTTTGACAGATGCCAAGCTGAAGCTGAACTTGAAAAAATGTTCATTTCTCAAAAATACTGCCACGTATTTAGGACATGAAATTACGGCCGGTACCATACAACCAGGACAAGCTAAACTAAACTGCGTAGCTAATTACTCTCGTCCTCGTAATGTTCACGAGATTCGACAATTTATAGGACTGACTTCGTATTTTCGGAAGTTCATTCAGGGATTTGCCCAAATTGCGCGACCCTTACCAGAACTTACTCGAAAAGACGTCGAGTGGAGTTGGGGTGTAGAGCAGGAAAATGCATTTCAAACTTTGAAACAGCGACTGATCGAAAAGCCAGTCTTAGCTATTTATGACAAAGATGCTCAGACTGAACTTCATACGGATGCGAGCAAGTTAGGTCTTGGGGGCATACTAATGCAATACCAAAAGGATGATAGTTTGAAGCCTATTGCTTATTTCAGTAGGGTAACGACAAAAGAGGAAAGTATCTACCACAGCTATGAACTTGAAACCTTAGCTGTGGTAGAATCTCTCAAGCGCTTCCGTATTTACCTGATTGGGATACCAGTTAGGGTAGTCACCGACTGCAGTGCAGTGTAGAATTCGATCTCGACATTGAATACTTTATTTTACAAACACGTCTACAGGAACCTCAGCACTAAATGATCAGCAGTTTTTTCTCTCAAAATGATGACTCAACTCTCAACTCAGACAGCTGTATAGTAAATGCCAGTAAAAACACAGCGGGAAAATGTAGTAAAATAGTAAAACTTAATATTATTCATCAAAATGTGTGTGGAATCACATCAAAAAAGAATGAATTAGAGGTATACCTAGATAGCTTAAGGAAAGAATTTCATTACATCTGTTTAACTGAGCACTTTTTAAACAATTATTTGGCTCCATTGTTTGAACTAGAAAATCATAATATGGCCACTTACAATACCAGAGTTACAATGAAACGTGGTGGTTCCCTTATCTTAGCACACAATAAAAAATCATATAAAGAGCTCGAAATTTGTAAAAGGTTGTATAAAATTAGGTCGTTCGAAGTCTGTGGCGTTTTAGATGAAGATACAAACCTTTGCATAATTTGTTGTTATCGAAATCCGGACCACGACACGTATGATGAGTTTATGGTAGGACTAGAGAAGCTTTTGGAGCACTTTTTCAATAAAAAATGCATTATATGTGGAGATTTCAATATCGACACCCTGTGTGAAAATAATAGACGCAATGAATTTTTTGCTCTTTTAAGGTGCTATAATTTTAGGGATCTCATAGAAACGCCTACTTTTGTAAGAAATGATGCGTGCTCTTGCCTCGACAATTATCTGACAAATGTGCCGGAAGAGTTTGTGGAGGGTTCTGCTGTGGACCATAACGGTCTAGCTGATGGACATGCATCAATATTTTGCGACCTAGTTCTGCCAAACTTTCTTTTAGCGCATAAGGAAGACCCTACTCTTATAATAGAACGTAGACAGTTCTCAGAACAAAACAATGAAATGTACAGAAATGAAGTTCTACAGGTCAACCTGAATGAAAAGGGTATTAATGGTTTCATAGCTAGCTTCACAAACATTTTCGAAAAGTGTTTTGCCAAAAAGAAGAAAAAAGTTTCATTAAAAAAGTCAGGTAAAATAAAATGGGTCACACCGGGAATAAAAATTTCTAGTAATATGAAGAGGGCCTTAGCAAATACAAACTGCTGTGATGAAACAGTGAGGAACTATCACACTAATTACATTAGAATATATAGGAGAGTTCTAATTGCAGCAAAAAAACTAGCAGTCAAATCTGAATTGGACAAGGCAAAGCAGTCCACAAAGGCTTTGTGGAATGTCGTGAACAAACATAGGAATAAAAAAACTATTACCTTAAGAGATAAGTTTTTGCTAAAAGTTAACGATAAATTAATTCATAAGCCTATAGATATTGTAGACGTATTGGCTGAACAATTTGATGTTAAATCCTCAGGATTATTTGACGGGGCACAGAGAGCAGCTGATTCTCTTACAGCGAACTGTCCGAAAATCACATGTGACATGGAGTTTAGACCGACAACCGTAATCGAAGTTACTAAAATAGTGCGACACTTTGAGAACAAACAATCATGTGGTTTTGACGACATTCCAATAACTGTAATCAAAATCAATATTGATATATTGGCGGAACCTCTAACAAATTTCTTTAATAACTGTTTAAAGGCATCAATTTTCCCAGATCAACTTAAGATAGCTCGTGTTCTGCCAGTGCATAAAAATGAATCAAAAACAGATCCGTCCCACTATAGGCCCATCTCGCTATTGCCCACCTTATCTAAAATTTTTGAAAAACTTATCAAGGACAGACTTCTTGCACATTTAGTAATGAACAAAATACTGAGTGACAGACAATTCGGTTATCGGAGGGGCATGGGTACAACCGACGCTATAGACACACTGGTAGACGATGTGATAAGTAAATTAGATCAGAAAATGAAAGTTGCTGCACTGTTTCTAGATCTAAGCTCTGCCTTTGATTTTGTAGACCATGGTATCTTAACTTCTAAGCTGGAGCATTATGGCGTGAGAGGTAAATGTTTAGAACTGATAGAATCCTACTTACACAACAGAAAACAGTTTGTTGAATTGAGCATAACTGACAGTGGACAGCAAACGGTTACTAAGTCGAAATTACTCCCAATAGCTAGAGGAGTACCTCAGGGATCCATATTAGGCCCGATTTTCTTTATTATTTTTACAAACGACTTGTTTGAATATATAGGAAAATCTTTGCCCGATAGTCAGCTAGTAGTATACGCGGATGATACTAATGCAGTCGTTTCGGCAAACGACTTGGAATCGCTTGAATCAAAAGTAAATTCAATTCTATCAAAGTTCCATTCCTGGTTTACAGTAAACAACTTGAAAATTAATACTAGTAAAACAAATCTTCTTATTTTTAAGACCACTGCTCGTAATAGCGACACGATAAATGCAACCTTGAACGGTGACACAGTGACTATGGTTGATGTTTTCAAGTTTTTGGGTGTACACATTGATTCCCACCTAAACTGGAAACCAGAACTTACGGCTATTGAAGGAAGTGTCAGCTCAGCTTGCTACGCATTGAGAAGTCTTAGGGACGTCGTTGATATAGACCACCTGAAAATGGTATACTATGCTCTGGTCGAATCTAAATTGCGCTATAGTATAAAACTATGGGGTCATAGCTATGGTTACAATATCTCAAAAGCATTCGTCCTTCAGAAGAGAGCAATCCGCACGATAGCTCGCATTCCACAGATGGAATCGTGCAGGCCACATTTCATTCGACTTGGTATACTCACAGTTCCAGCGCTTTACATACTTGTTCTGATGGTTGGTTTGGCTAAGAACATTCACAAAATAGAAACCCCGGAACAGAGGATGAAACGAGAAACATCGCGCAGAATGGAGTTCGTAATAGAATCCGCTCCTCGTTTAGAGATATCCAGACATTCAGCTGGATATCAGTCATTACGGTTATTTAAGCATCTAACAGCTGAGCTCAAATTATTGGTTACACACAGTAGCTTCAAACAAAAACTCAAATTATATCTATTGAAGAAGTGCCCCTATAGCATTGAAGAATTTTGTAAGTGAATAAGTTGAATTGACATCCGGTTTATAGTAAGCATTTGACATAATTTTATGGTATATGACATGTATGGTGCCTTTTGTAGAAAATTTTAGTTGACCTTATAGACATTTGACAGAATTATTTTTATATTCAATTGCCACTTTACTTTGTATTTTGACATTAGGTATTATTTGATTTGATTTGATTAATATTATTTGAATTATTTGGCTTTGATATTAGATATTTAATGTAATTGTAATACCTATACTTATGTATGACATAATGTTAATATTTCACACACAATTTATATTGTTTATGAATAAATACAATACAATACAATACAATACAGGGCTGGGGAAAGAATGAAGCATGTAGATGCCCTAAGCAGGAACCCTGTTTCAAACCATGTACTGATAATTGACAACTCTGACTGGCTAATGACACTACAAATGCAGGATGATAATATTCAGAGCATACTTACCCAACTACGGTCTGATGATATTAACGCTGACATCTCAGCAAATTACATAGAGAAGGAAGGTATTTTGTATAGAAAAACTCTGGCAGGTGATCGATTTGTTATTCCAAAATTAGGTAAGTATGGTCTCTTGCAAAAGCTCCATGATCAGATAGGACACCCAGGGTTTGACAAATGTGAGCAAGCGATTAAAGCACAGTTCTGGTTCCCGAAAATGACTAGGTTTATTCGGAAATACATCAATTCCTGTTTACAGTGCGCATTTGGTAAAGGTAATTATGGCAGGGTAGAGGGAGAGTTACACCCGATAGAGAAGCAAGCCATTCCAATGCATACTCTGCATGCCGACCATCTAGGTCCTTTTGTAAAGACACGAAAGGGGCATACGTATGTTCTGGTGATCATAGATTCATTCACGAAATTCGTTTTTGCTAAAGCCACGAAAAGTTGCAGTTCCATTGAGACGATAAGGCTTCTAAAAGAGGTATTTACCTTGTTCGGAAATCCTGTGAGAATTATTACAGATAGAGGAAAGGCTTTCACCAGCCGATACTTTGAGCAATTCGCACAGGAAACGCAGTTTAAGCATGTCCTGAACGCCATAGCTAGCCCGCGGTCCAATGGACAAGTTGAACGCGTGAATAGAACTCTGTTGAATGGACTTAATACAATGACACAGTCTGAGTGCACTTGGGACAATAAGTTGGCAGATGTTGTATGGGGAATCAACAATACCCCAAATGCCACGACAGGTGAATCGCCCTTTAGTCTTATGTTTGGTCATTCCAATAGTCGCTTCCCGGCTATTCCTATAGGCGAGCCTCAGGACTCAGAAACAATGCAGCAACAGTTGCAGCAAAGGAGAAAACAGGCCAAGCTACGTATTGATAGGAACATGACCCTTATGAAGTCTCGTTTTGATGCTAAACACAAAAAGTGTCAGAAGTATAATGTAGGGCAGCTTGTTTTGTGGAAGGGTGGAGTAGCGAGAGATCCCAAGGCTAAGTTAACAAGGAAACTTGATGGCTTATACACGGGTCCGTATAGAGTTTGTAAGGCCGAACACTCGTTAGACCGGTATACAATCAGTAGTGTTAAAGGGTTGAAAGGATATAGAAAGTTTAGTGCAGTAGTGCGTGGTGAAACTTTACGTCCTTACAAAACTGTTATGTCTGGAGATGACGATACTTCAGGTAGTGACCATGAAGTAGATCGCGATGATTTAGTTGATTTACTGGAAAGTTAAGAAATGAAAACTGTGTGCTCTCAATTTCAATGCGTCGTTCTTTGTATGAATAATATAAAATTAATTTGGAATGTATATACATATAGAATATCAATGGTTAAGTTGCATAAGATTAAGTCATACTCGTACGTACCAGATAAATATAAACAGTAGAGTGGTTGTACAAATTTGAACCTAAGCATAAAAAGATAATATAAGTAAAATTGTTAATACATAGAAAGAAATTAAATACATTAATCCTATGATACAATAGTTTTCTTATAAGTAAGAACTACTTACCTCGAGTTCAGCAAAATTCTGTGTGACTGTGAGTCAATTGCATAACTAAACTAACTGTGTGACATATTAGTATATTGACCTCAATTGGAGACTGTGTGACTCCTTATATTTGGCGGAGGCTGTGTGCTCAGTTTATCGACCATTAACTAACTGTGTGAATATAATTTGAATGTAATACATTTCGGAGAGGCTGTGTGACTTTCTGGCTGGCTGTGTGATCAAAGCCCATTCACCTAATGATATGATTTTTCCAAATATAAACAAAATGTACTGCGTGAAAATTTTATTTCAGGATGCTGGTGCAACAGGAAAGCTGAAAATCGTATCGGATGGAGGCCGTGGGTCACGGCCTGTGCAGGATGGCCGAGTGTTATCGTCCTACGTCGCCTCCAACAACGGCGCCACCAACCAACATTAATTGCAGTGTTATCGTCCTACGTCGCCTTCAACAACGGCGCCACCAACCAACATTAATTGCATAACTAAATACTTTTTTTTAATTATAATAATTATAGATATGATTTAAAGAATGCATACATTAAGATATTATTTTGAATTTAATAATTAAAATACTGTTGACTTTACTTTGGATCAGTGTGTCGCTACTGGCGCCACCCTGCGTCACGAGTCAGTACTAAATGTCGTAATGTTTATATTCCTTTAAAATAAAATAATACACTGGTATGTTTTAAATATAAAATAACTTCAGCAATGTTCAGATCAGTAATTATAAACGACACTCATGTTGTCATAACATTTATTAAGATAGTATTATTATTAATTGTTATTCAGTTGGTAGGAAGTACAGTACCGGTGTGAAGTTAGTTACCAATGTGAAGTTAGTGAACTAGTGTGGGAGCCGATATGATTTTTGGTTCGGCAGACATTGATGTACGCTTGAGGCGAATAAAACGAAATTGAAACTTTGCTGTGTTTTGGAAAACTTTCACGTCTGTCGTGTTCCTTTTACATAAGACATAGTGCGTGATGAATATAAATATACCTTATCTGTGACGGTCGTCAACTTATCTTAACATTACGTGAAAATATGACTAACATATTCGACCGGCACAAAGCCTAATCTTTAAATGGTTTCAGCTCCAATAAGTTCTCAATGTAACATTAACTGGTTGTTTGGTAAAAACGTGTTATTACAGTTATCGGGATTTTACTGCAAAATTTATTCTTATTTACGGATGAAATATTTGTAAGTAAAATCATATAAAAGAAAATATATGGTTTTCCTGAATTAAAATATGAAAATCGTAATAAATAACGCGACTTACTATTTTTAGGGTTTTTAGGCCATTTTAAGCTAAATTTGAGGAGTTATCGGGTTCTTTGTACCTATTTTAGAGCTAAAAAGTTTGGGACTCCGGTGTCCAGGGCTGTATGGTGTCGAACGATTTGGCGAAATGGTTGGAGGATACGGCGTTCGCATGGACTGACAGCCGAATTGTTTGTGCTAGCTGAAGGCTTCGGTCCACACCTTAGAGGTTTTAATTGCAAACCGTGTCTCTCAGGTTCGGTCTCCTGAGGTCCCACTGATCTGGAAACATGGTCCAGGAGAGTTGAACCTGTCTGACTGTGAATCCAGGGGATGTCGGGCTGCTGAATTGTTGAGCATCAATTGTGGTGGGGTCGGCCTTGGCTTACCGAGAGAGAATCGGACTGGCCCCATAGCCATGTAGTAGCGTTTTCGGACCATGGCACCCGAGCAGCCGTGTATGTGACCCAGAAGTATCAGGAAACTGACGAGGGTTTTCTTCTGGACCGGTGTAGCTCTTTTGACAAGTTAGTAAATTTTTCCACTTGGAATAGAAGGAAAATTACGCAATGCGAATCTGCTGTACTTGGCTCTTCATCCACTACTGCTCCCTGTGTGGGGGGGGCTACAACGCCTTGTTGGTCACACTCCAGTGGGAGTTGTGGTTTGTCTGGACTTCCGGAGCATCGTATTTCTGCGTGTTTGTTGTCTATCCATTAAGGCTGTTCATTTCGAGCTAGTTGCTAGTGTATGTCACTGTACATAATTAGGCATTAAAACTCTCGAGTGATATTATTATGAAACTCGTCTTCGGCTCGTTTCATAAACCCACTCTCGAGTATTAATGCCCTCCATTATGTAGCAGTCACATAAACTACTATTTGTGACAAGTCTTTTATTATGTCCCCCGTCGGTTGCCACACTATCGGCAAAGTGGTGGACCCGATAGTGAATATCGAGCAACCTTCGGTAATTACGACGCCATGAAGAAAGAATCTGGTTCGCCTTTGAGAATGTTTCCGCAACAGAGACTCAGGCTCCAAGAAGACTGCATCATCAAATTGCCGAGATGTCGGTGAAATAGTTCCTGCCTTCAGTCGCATATCCCAAGCCAACGAAGCAGCAGTGGTAATACGCAGCACAGCAACCTCAAAACCTCAACTGTGGACCGCAGGTCAATGATTGGTTGATATTCTATAGCGAGTTATGAAGAGAGCCCTTCACATACTATCCAAAATGGCGGCGACAAACCAAAAAGAGAGAAAAGTCAAGCAACAGTGCCAAACCAAGCAACGACGATGGCACTGTAACAAAGCAATACTACGTCTAGTAAGTACGTGATACTGTAATGAATATATCAAGAAGCGGTCGTGAAACCTCATCGCCGTGACAGAGTAAGGTGTCTAGCAGATGGAGAGGCTTTTCTTGAACGCTGGCCCTACCCTCCAGTCGGCAATCAGAGCGACATTGAGAGAAGCTGCAGCGATGCCTTCAGTACCTCTACTGAAGATGGTGTAACCTTAAGAGTTTAGTATAGATAAATAGAGAGGAGTGAGAATAGATAGTTACAACGTCCAAGCCAAGACCAGAGAACGAGTGTTCCTGCCTCAACGCCTTGAACTTCTAGAGGAGAAAAATTATATATATACATCGCCATTTCACCAAGAAGCACAAGGTCAATATGATGTCTACATACATAAATTCCTGAATAATCACGCAAGAAACATCCCTTCAAGAGTAAAAAATGGGCTGACATTATCGAAGCATAACATGCAACTTGCTGAACTCGCAAATTTATAAGAAGATTGAGCACAATGCATTGAACAGAGGACTATCTGCGAACATACACATAGGATGTCACGTCTTGTAGAATATTTTGTTTTTTTAAAAATAATGTTTATTTGTAAAGGGGGGAGTATCTGTATCGGCCGCGTCTTCTGAAAAGCCCGAGGGGTACAACGCTGCGCCGCGTTGTGCCCCACGGGCTTTTCAGAATTTCGAACCGTTTGAAAAGCCAGAGCACTAGAGCGCGACGCTGCGTTGTACCACACGGCGTTGTTCAGCGCCCAGATTGACAATTCTGACTGACCCATGCGCTAGGCGTGAAAGAAAAAACGGATTAGAGCACTAAGCGCTTGCGGTGCAATGCGTGCGCTAGACGTGAAAGAGAGCATAAAGTACCTTATTGATGAGTGGAACAGAGAGATCTAATATTATTAGGCAATTTTGCAAAACACGTGAGTTTCAAGGTCACAACTTCTCACCGGTGATTTGTGGTAATTTTGTTTAGAAGCAGTTATTGCCAGTATCATAATCAAGATGTGCGAAACTTGAGTTAATTCGATTTGACAATGATTATAGTAGAGAACAAAAAAATACAGAAACAAGATTGTCTAAGGATTGTAAAATCGGTCGTAACTTGAACAAACATGATCAATAAGAAGGATACATTTTGAATTACTGAAATTAGAAAAAAATAGGCACGTTGTGAGTTGTAGCGTACAACGCAACAGGCGCTGTACCCCACGGGCTATTCAGACGATGAATTGTTAATGTGAGTACTGAAAAACCCGTGTGGTATATCGCAGCGTCGCGCTGTAGCCCTCTGGCTTTTCGAACAGTTCGAAATTCTGAACAAACCGTCGGGCACAACGCGGCCTAGAGTTGTGCCCCACAGGCTTTTCAGAAGACGCGTACCGACCCCAAGTACTGTAGTATTCGCACGTCGGCGACACAGGAAGTGTGATTTTATAATATCACGTCGAACATTGTCATCATGTAACAACTTACCGCCTTATTCATAAAAATTATAAAACATATGATAGCTAAAATGTGCTTTGTCCTTTTCTCTCAAACACAAATTTCAAAGTGACAGACAAAGACCAACGAATTATAACGGCATTATAGTTAAAATAGGTTTATTAGACGTTTATGAATAAGGCGGTTAGTATATAAGCTAGAATTCAATTCAAAGACATTAACTGAGCATGCAGTGACAAGCCTTTTATTCCGTCTGCCATCGGTTGCCACTCTATCGCAAAGAAGTAACTATAATAACTTTAGTCACCTGTCATGTAAAAGGTAAATTAACCCAACTATGCCTTGCCGCCCGGTATGGGAAAAGGCTTAGGAATATGTACAGGTATCGCATAGAGCTCATCAAATACTGCAGGCATCAATGTTTATCTCGAGAACACATTTAGATATCTCAGTAAGGACAACTTAGCAACACTGGTAGGTGAGATAACAGGGTCACTGTAAACTAAATAGACATCTAACAAACAAACAAAACATAAACATTTGCATACAGGCACATACATTGCTTCTGGCCCCACACTAGGGTACCCTGTGTCGTGGGAACTAGAAACAGCGACGTCACACACATAAAACATCCAAGACCTGGGGTTTTTTTACTCCGAGCCGGGGATGGAACCCGGGACCTCTAGCATGGTGGGCAGAGCCACAACCGCTGCGCCACAGAGGTCGACATATTAATGCAAAAACAACAATATTAATGCTGGTACCAAAGTCAAAAGTCAAAGTCAAAGTACTTTATTACTGTAGATATTTACATATACTTAGCAAACGTCATTTTTTGCCTCTTCTCTACATTGGACAACTGTGGGAGAAGAAGGGCGTAGAAACTCCCACAGATTGATTTTTAGATCTCTTTTAAAAATAGGTTGTGCTTAACTAATACAAATATGAATTTTTTTATTGTTATGATTAATAAGCAGGAATAAATAATTACAAAACTATTAACAGCGAGGTCTGTGTTGAGCCAGATTAACCCCATACAGTCCTGTCATTTAAGTAATCTTGAACATTGTAATATCCCTTTTTCGACAAAGTCGCTTTAACATGCTTTTTAAATTGCTCAAATGGTAATTTCAAAACCTCCAGAGGTATCTTATTGTAGTAGAGAATGCACCGACCCTTGAAAGAATTGCTAACCTTCGCGAGTCTAAATCGGGGCGCACATAGTCTGTGATTATTTCTTAGGTTAACATTACAGTTATCGCTAAGTTTGGAAAATCTTGAAAGGTTCTTGCGTACATGCATTATATTTTCGAAAATAAATTGACTAGCTACTGTTAGTATGTTAATTTCTTTAAAAAGCTCTCTTAAGGAGTCTCTTCGTTTTAAATTATAAATTGCTCGAATAGCTCTTTTCTGTAAAATAAAAATAGTTTGAATATCAGCTGCTTTCCCCCACAACAAGATACCATAGGATATCACTCTATGAAAGTAACTAAAATATACTAGCCTAGATGTAGCCACATCCGTGTCTTGTCTGAAAACCGCTCATATCCTCATTGTGGTCTGGAGGAAACTAGCCAGCACTTCTTGGGAGAATGCGTAATGGATGGATAGCATTAAAGTAAATGACTTGTCTCACCTAAAGGTTAGCGTCGTTATAGAATTCATTAGAGGAACAAAATATTAGGAGAGGGACATCTGTTGAACCAACAATAACCAGTGCCCAAACAATGGAAATTGGGTGAAATAGTCGCAATAGAGGACCGATCTACGACCCCCTATGACGACGACCCGAATGGCCGAGTCGGCAGTGACCCTGCTACGAAGCCAAGGGACCCGGGTTCGAGTCCCGGTGGGGGCAAATATTTGTTTGATGAGAACGGATGTTTGTACTCTAGTCACGGTCGTTTATCTATCTAAGTATAATATTGATCTATATAAGTATGTGTATCGTTGTCTAGTACCCAAGATACAGGGAATCCTAGTTTGGGGCTAGATCAATGTTTGTAAATACTGTCCAAGGTATTATTATTATTATTATTATAGTATATTCATATAATTCATAATTCTTTATTGCACACACACTTATTAAATTTAAAAGGTTACCTTAGGAGAAATCATATGTACAAAGGCGAGCTTATCTTTAAAAAGAGATTTCTTCCAGCAAACCAAGGCATGAAAGGGAAATGTATCATGAAAGGGTAGGCAGTGTACAATATCTAATATCTAATCTATACTAAAATGCATATAATATAAAATACGGAAAATAAAATACTTATATACCAGACTACTTAATACAATACATACATATACCTGCAAATATTGTTTATATATTATAATGATATACATACTGTTTATGGCAACACAAACTATGCTATGTAACAATTAAAAATTTAGATTCATCCGCTTCCGGTGCAATCCAATATGTCTTCTGAGTTCGGTCTATGGTGTGTCGTGTGTGCAATTAAAATATTAACGGAGTTCTCAAACGAGCGTTTTAATCATCGGCCTACCTAACGAAACGAATTACAGTCCACGCAAAATAAGGATCTTCACACATACTATAACTCTCACGAAAGAGAGAGGAAGTGCTATTTTACCAGGTTTTTGAAAGAGACAAGAGTGGGACTGTCTCTTATAGTGCAAGGTAGTGCGTTCCACAGTCGATGTTAAACGCATTTCAGCCAATCACAAGCCGCTATTTTGAATAAATGATCGATTATCCGCTTGTTACTTTTGAGCAGTGCAAGGTAGTGCGTTCCACAGTCGATATTATGGTTCAGCGGGCTTTCCACCCCATCATCACCATCATCATCATACGGGATAGCTATAAATGTTACTATGTAATGCGAGTCGATATTATTTAAAAAATCTGACGAAAGAAAAAGCAAGCTAGCACTGATCTTTACTTACTAGTGGGAAAGTTGAGGCTAGGGAAAGGTGTGGAGCCTTCGTTTTTATTCATTTTACGAGAGAAGCTTTGTTTTTTATTGCCCGACGATAAAAGGGCGTTTCATAAGTATGAAGCGCATGTTTCTGTGTGTCAAGACAAGTCAAGTCAAATTTATTTATTACTGTAGATATTTACATATACTTAGCAATCGTAATTTTTGACCTCTTCTCTACATTGGACCACGATGGGAGAAGAAGGGCGTAGAAACTCCCGCAGATAGATTTTTAGATATCTTTTAAAAATTGCTTGTGAACTACTTGATACAAATATTACAATGTTAATTATTATAATTAATAAGCAGGAATAAATAATTACTAAATTAATAACAGCAAGGACGTTGTGTTGAGCTAGGCCCTTTTTCGTCAAAGTCGCTTTAACATGTTTATTAAATTGCTCAAATGGCAATTTCAAAATCTCCAGAGGTATCTTATTGTAGTAGAGAATTAACTGACCCTTGAAAGAATTGCTAACCTTCGCGAGTCTAAACCGGGGCGCATCTAGTCTGTGATTATTTCTTAGGTAAACATTACAGCTATCGCTAAGTTTGGAAGATGTTGTTAGGTTCTTGCGTAAATACATTATATTTTCGAAAAAAAATTGACTAGCTGCAGTGACTTATTATGTCAATTTCTTTAAAAATCTCTCATGTCAAGTCTGTGCGTTTTATAGTAGTTTATGTGACTGATACATAATGAATAATTATGTACAGTTACATACACTAGCTTATCTACACACATATCATAAGCTCTCTTCGATGTGTTCAGGAACCGCATGTTCGACCGGCATTGTGGCATTGATAATTGCTCTGCACTTGTTTAGCTTGTTCAGTAGTACCAACTTCACAGACAAACTAGGGGCAGCACGCAGGCGGGCGTCGACGTTCGAAATTTGAATGCCATAATTTGTCGAAAATTTATACATTATGGTCATATAATGTATCAATATTCATATAAGAAATTAGTTTTTACCAATAGTATTATGCTGGTCGTAACGTGCGGTTTTTGGACGCAGTAAAGAGGGTTTATGATACGTGAGTAGATAAAATTACAAATGGCATAACTCTTTTCTGTAAAATAAAAATACTTACGTGGCCGGCCCCGTTCCACTTGAGCTTGGTGGTCTGGGCTGTGCACCCACATCAGCGATGCCAGTTAAGGAGCGCAGTGTGGTGTTCCTTACGCGGTCCATCCTGCGAACACTCAAGATGCTGCGCTCCATTGCTCGCTGGCAAACCTTGAGTTTGGACTTCTGAAGTTCGGTCAAAGACTATGTCTGAGCTCCGTAGGTTAGGATAGGTAGGATACACATGTCGATGAGCTTGCGCTTGAGGGTCAGCGGATAGTTATCCGCCATTAGTTCCTTCATGGATCAGAAGCTCTTCCAGGGGTTAAAAATGCGTCTATAGTTTTATTTATCATATAAATGTTTTCGAAGGAGGCTATCTGGCGCGAGTATATGTACTCATCGAAATAATGTATTTCCTGCCTATCTATCCCGACCCTACGTTTCAAGCTGTTAGTCATGGCCTGGGTTTGTGAACGATTCATCTTCAGTCCAGCCTCAAGGCTTGCATTGCTGAGTTCCTGTAACATGCGCTGGAACTCGGGTGCAAATTGGGGAAACAGGAAAATGTCGTCGGCTAAACGAACTTTAGTAGGTAAGTCTTCTTCCACCAACGTGAATGCCTCTGTCCGCCCATGGAACTACCGTAACTACTCAACGATTTTGATAAATGATACTTCATAAGGTCTGTCTCAATGTCGGGACTGTCACTGGAGTACATATAATTTAAAAAGTCTGTGTGGGTTAAAAAAGGCCTACTTTTAGCCATTCATTCGATACTCAATTTTGCGTGACAGGCAGGGGGCTAGCCCGTCGCCGTAGCTATGGAGTAATAAAGGTTTTCTCACGATGTTTTCCATCACCGTTAGAACGTCCGTATAATGTACTTAAGACAAATTACTTATCCCATTGCTACCTGGTCAGCACCGGGATTCGAACCTGCACCTCCTGCGTTAGAAGCCAGCATGAAATCCAGTAGACCGCGGAGCCACCTCTATTAAAATTTAATTACTTTTATAAATTATGGAATCCATGATAATTATGAATTACGTTAGTCTCATCGGCTTGTTTTGTGATTTTTAGTGTTGCGAATAGTCGGGGTTTTTAGTAGTTTTTTTATTACGTCATTTATTTAAGGTTATAGAAGAAAACACTATAAAAAAAAATAACAAGCACCACGGTTTTCGCTGTCCGATAAAAATGCGCATCCGTTTACTCGAAACCGCCCAGGGCTGTACCAATTAGCGGGTTCCGCTCGCGAGCGCCATTGTGACAACCCTGGCTGGTGGCAACCCTTGCAAAACTTTGGGCCGCTTTAGTGCCGACGACACGACATTCTGAAGAAACGCTCCGTCGTATAATCGTCAAGTTACGTACAGTAAAATACTAAAGACAGAAGGAGCAACTAACTTCTATGGGAAACGGCGAATTGCTTATCTTGTTCCTCGTGATCTAAATAGTCTCTGTCCTGTACTCAAATCTTCAATCAATCACAACAATATTAACCCATTAAAATGACACCTTATATTATTATATTAATATGTTATTGCGCCGTGTAGCCAGCGACCGACTTCGTGCTTAACTTTTATTGAGCTACCTACACTTAAAATACTATTTTTTAGTACTACTTACAAATCTTTGTGACTTACATAGGTGCTAGGTCTCGGTGCTGGCTCCGCTGGACTTCAGATTCCTACATTCTCGTTGAACTTCTCAAATCTCTTAACGTCTCCTCCCTCTCTGCCAGCTGGTTTGACTCTAACCTAAGAAACCGAATACAGCGTATCAAGTCGGAGGAGGCTTGTAGGGAGTGGTGTGACCTCTCCTCCGGTGTCCCCCAAGGTGCCATTCTCTTTCCTCTTCAGTTCTCCTCAATATTTATCAATTCCATAGCCGATGTCCTTTCTTCTTCCTATCATCTCTACGCCTACGAAGCTCATGCCCTTCAGATCTATCGTCACTTCTCTCCTGATGATGTAAATACCGCTGTTGAAGAGTTGAACGCTGACTTGGCTGGTATTAGTAGATGGGCATCGTCATTTGAGTTGCTGGTTAATCCGAATAAGTCCCGGGCCATGATTCTATGCACCAGACACTCATTAAACACGTTGCAGCAATTGTCTAACCCGTGTGTAACTTATAACGGTACTGTAATCATGTACAGCGATAAAGCTAAAAACCTGGGTGTCATCTTCGATAATCAATTGTCCTGGTCAATGCATGTTAATGAGGTTAGCAGGCGAGTTACTCAAACTTTCACTGTCTCAGGAGACTTTAGAACTTTCTTCCTCGCCAGACCAAAATAACTCACACTCAGTCCCTTCTTCTTCCCCTCATTGATTATGCTGATGTTTGCTGGGTCAGAGCAAATTAAAAACAACTGAACAAACACGAACGATTTCATAATCTCGGGATTCGGTTCATCTTCGGACTGTTTAAGTATGACCACGTATCTTAGCATCGCAGGGAGCTGAAGTGAAGAGGAACCCAGCACCTGCGCTGGCACTACGGCAACGCCACCACGCACACTTCTTCCATAACACTCGACTTTTATAGTTCGAAAAATGACACTATACCCGCTCTCCCGCCATATTCTCTTGACCTGGCATCCTGTGATTTTCACCTGTTTCCGGAAATTAAAGAAAAATTAAAAGGAAATCGATTTGAAACCAAATAAGATGCCCTGGCTGCCTATAATTATGAAATTTCTGAGGTACCCAAAGAAGAATGGTCATTGAGCAAGTGATTTAGCTGGTTGAAAAAGGGTATACGTACTTACGGTGAATACTTCGAAAAAATAGATAGCAATAATAAAGAATAAACTTTGTAGTTTTTCAATATCTAATTTATTTTGGCATGACCCTTGTATTGCACTTTTGGCCAAGACATTACATAGTGCTTTTCATGACTACCAGGAAAATATAAAATTAAATATACAAAAAAATATTTTTAGATAAATTACGTTTGGAACCCCGCCTGGCGGCGTCCGCCCTCAGATGATCAAAACTCTTTGGTTCGCCATCTACCGCAATACGGTATTCGACAAGGTAGTCCAATAAATCTAGAAATCTGTCTCAAGCTGAAAGTATTTCAACAAAAACGTTTAACAATATCTGAATTGTATATTTATAGCAGTTGTATTCTATAAACTCAATTTTGTGTCAAAAAGACAGCATTTGACTATGACGCCACACGCTAGTACTTCAAAGAACTCGTGAACAAAATTACCGTTTTGACAGTTCCTACAACGTATCTATTTTGACTAGCAGTCAAATACCGTATTGACAGCACAAGTCAGACACGCTTTTACCGACGCGACGGCATGATGCACACTATGTCGGTAAGACCAACACGGCGTGTTCCATGGCTCACAGTAAATCGAATATCGATAACTGTAAAAAACCAAGGGGTTATTTTTAGTCCGTATACCACACGAGCTGATGCCCGCTCAATATGTGGAGACCCGGACATAGCAGGGAGGTCTGACTCCTGGGCATGGGTAATTCCATTTCATTCCCGTCCAAAAAATAATAATAACAACACCGCGTGCGTCATTACGACCATTTTTCCCATACGGCCACAGTGGCGTACAAGTTTCGCCAGTTTTTCGTTAGTCCATTTTGTGTGATAGAGGATTAGCCCATCCCCACAGTCATGGAAAAATAAAGGTTTTCTCTTGATGTTTTCCATCATCTTTTTGCTTTATGCTATTGGGCACAATATTTACTGGGCACCTCTGTATGGACATCGACAGAGAAATAAAATAGATATAATTAATTACCGGTATCGTACAGTGTAAAAACACCCTCAGGCATTGTTTGCCTAACACAAACTTTTTAACACCAATCTGACTAGCGAAAATGAGCTCTGACCCCAAATCGTAAGATACACTATTTACAAGTCCGCAGCCTTAAACATTATTTTGCCGTTTTCTAGTAGTCACCGATTTAAAAGTTCGAATTTTCCCATTTTTTCCGCGTAATTTTTCTCGAAAACCTCGAAATATGGATTTTTTTCGTCTCATTAATTGTGACTCTAAAAGTTTGAAGTTTCGATTCGTGTTCAGTTTGTTAACGATTTGGTTTAAATCGTTACGGAACTCGACTTCAATAAAAACTACTTTTTGTAACTTTTTTTCATAATAATCATGCCCATAGACTACCCGTAATACCCTGTAATGTTAACCAATAATGTACCATGTGTGTGTGTGTGTGTGTGGTGTGTGTGCATATGCAAATAAATAAATATCAACCAATCAATCAAATCATTTACAAAACATTATTTTTAACATTACAGGGTATTACGCCCTGTAATGTTAAAAATAATGTTTATTTATTTGCATATGTACACACACACACATAAAACTTTGAAGATAATAAGCACTAAACAAAAACTAACATTATAAACATTCAGACACAACTCAAAATATAGGTACTCATAAACAGTTAAGCTCTTTTGTTAGTTACGACATAAATACCGATTTAAGTTTTTTTTTGAGTTTTTTGAGTCTTGATTTATGGTACTCAAATTTGCATGATTTGGGGGCTAGTCCATCGAATTGGAGTTGCGTTTGGGTAAAGGAGTGTCGATACGTTTTTTAATTTCCGTGTAATCAAACAAAGTATAAAGTAATAAGTTCTTTAAGTTAAAGTATAAATAAGAGATCTCTGTTCTAATGGGTTTAACGACTGGTTTAGCCTAGCGGGTAGTGACCCTGCATATGAAGCTGACGGTCCTGGGTTTGAATCCCAGTAAGGGCAAGTATTTGTGTGATGAGCATGAATATTTGTTTCTTAGTCTTGGATGTTTGATAGGTATTTTCATAAGTATTTATTTCAATTAAATATATCGTCGTCTAGTACCCATAACACAAGACTTGTTGAACTTACTAAGGGCCTAGTTCGATTTGTATAAGATTGTCCTCTAATATTTATTTATTTATTTATTTATTTATTCACGCTTGCTTCTTACATAGGAGATGCAAAATTCTAATTCTGACAAATGAGATAATTAATTTATCTTAAGTACATTATCGGACGTTCAGTGTTTCGGATGACACGTTAAGCTGTGGGTCCCGGCTACTATCGCTACGTGATAGTGGTAGAACCCCTCCAACAACCCGCACTGAGACAGCGTGGTGGAGTATGGCTTAGTCTTACTCGTATCCGGGTAAAGGCCTGTGCTCCTCGGTGGAGAAATTACTCTACCTTTAATAGGCCTTTGTGGCGCTGCGGTTGTGGCTCTGCCTACCATGAGAGAGGTCCCGGGTTCGATCCCTGGCTGGGGATAAAAGAAAAAAAAAAACAGGTCTTGGATGTTTATATGTGTGTGATGGATGTCGCTGTGTCTGGTACTTTGAAACAGTTTATAGTGTGGGGCAGAAGCAATGTCACATACAAAAAAAAAATAACTTTTTCCGACTTCTGAGCTAAAAATAGCACCTTCGCCGCTTGATTTTGGGTTCTCAGGCGGAAAAATTATATTCCTAACACATTCTAAAAGACTTTTTACGAACCCCGCTGCGACCCACGCCTTCGTCTCGTGCCGTAAACTCCTCGGTTCGCCTTTGGGAACTCGTGGGAAATGTAATATTTTTGTATTTTTCGTCTGCGGTATTTTCCAATTCAGGGCACAGTAAGAGCCAGTTCCCATTACGTCGGACCGACGAGGGTGCTGCCGGATCCGGGAAAGGTCGGATGCATATTAACCTCTGTATTCCAATGTAATTTTTTAATTTTAATTTTATTTCAAAGATTTTTATTCATAATAGCACAAACATTGAGGCTTAATGAACGTCATAACATAATCAAGCAAGCATAATAAAACATTAACCGTGTTACCACAAAAGATATTAAACAGCGTTTAACCTCAAAACAAACGTCAAATCCCATACATTTTTGTTTTTAAAGAAGTGTTGAACGGTAGTTTATTTTTTTGTGGTAAGGCCCTAAGTACCTTAGGTGGATAATTATTAGTACATAATATATAGGGTGTATTGAACTGGTTTAATGACAGATGTCGGTGTCTTGTTAAAAGTCATTAATTTTGTAGCAGGTCTTTGTGCACAAAGTGTGCTTCATACATTTTTTGAATCGAGATTCAGTTAAGTTTTGTATTTCCTGCGGAATTTTATTGTAGAAGCGTATACAGCGTCCCTTAAAAGAACTACTAACTTTTGTGACAATGCAACGAACATTGTGGGCCTTACCACAACAAATAAATTCAACACTTGTTTAAAAACAAAAGTGTATGGGATTTGACGTTTGTTTTGAGGTTAAACGCTGTTTAATATTTTTTGTGGTAACACGGTGTTTGTTTCATTCTAGAAGGGTAGTCCTAAAGCGTAGATTACCTACGCTATCACTAGTCATAATTCTAAGTAGGGATATAGCTAGTTAGACCTGACGCGATTTCTTTTGTCTACCAAATTTACTAAATGTTCATCAAATTTAGTGCTCCCATGTAGTTTCACAGAGACAAATACAAATTCAAAATGTTTATTTTTCAATGTAATAAGAAATTTATTAAGCAAAAGATTCATGAAAATAAGTACAGAGAATATAAATAAGATATTCATTCTAGTTCAAGACGTGTGGGACTGCCGCTCCATCCTCATATAGGCCTGTGCGATTCCACCTATGGCGGGTACCGCGGATGCACATGCTGCTAGCCCTGATGATGGCGGTTTGAATTCTTGCTCGTAGCCAGCCCATTATTGTGGCAGGGGTCCGGTTCCAGCGGTCCGCCAGCGTTTCGGCGAGGTGTTTAGTGAATGATATCATTTGTGGAGCAAAAACTCCGTCGACAGAGGTTACTAAAGGGGTGAAGGTGGTGTGGCGCGTCTCGCATGGGTCGCAGTACTTCCTTTTCTTTTCTTCTTCAGCTGAACGAAGGACAGCCGCTACGGGGCGTGATGCGTGGGAGGGAGCGTCGGTGTCTATGACACGGATATCAAATAACGCCTCCCTCTGGGCAATCCACACCCCCCGACAAGCCAAGTCTCCGCGCAGCCCAGTATCGCCTTCGGAGATGACTGGCTCTTTCGTGACGTTTCTCCAGGCTTGCTGGCACAGTTCACAGAAAAGATCCCTTATTTCGTTATGTCTGCGTGTGATAAGGCCACCTGTTTTGCAGCACAAGGCGTGGTCCACGTTGAAGTTGTCATTGCCGCAGCCGTCGCAAGTCGCAGGCATGGAGATTGGTGTGCGGTGGTATCTTATGGCCAGGGCATCTCTAAATTCGTGGGGTGATAAGTCGAAGTTGTCTTTTCTTGTCGGTATTACTGAAAGCCATGTTGATGTTTTTGTTTTCATTTTTGTCGCTATTGATCTTTCTATTGCTCTTTTCTTTTTGGATGGTAATTTTGTTAGAATGCTTTCTAGAGTTTCGTTCTCGTATGTTTCTTTTTCCTTGTTTCCTTCCTTTCTTGCGTCACGCAAAGAATTGTAGTGTTCAGCAAGGTTTATGTCTTTTATCTCGGTTAGAGCTGTTGAAAGTATTGTAGATCCCTGTTTTGAGATTTGGTATGCACGGTTTGGTGTGTTGAAGGGGTCAGAAAGGGCAAGTCCGCCTTTGTGGATTGGGAGGGTAAATAGCTGGGTTTCAAGTTTTGTGATTTCGCCTCCGATTAGTGTTGGTATGAATTTGTCGTGTAATGTGTTAGTTAAGGGTTCAAAAAGTTCTTCTGAATTTTTTAAGACACGTAGTAGGAAGGACCATTTAAACTGAGCTGCTTTAGTTAGGGCAGTGTAAGCGGCTTGAGGTGTTTTTTTGCAGATTGTTGTGAGTTTCTCGATGATAGATATCCATTCGGTTACATTCTTTTTTACGAAGTCGTCCCCTCCTGTCCCTATGTAGCCTCCTAGGAAGCGGGAGCCGGTAACTATGGAGACGTTGGTACCGGAGAACGTCTTTTCTGCGGTAGACTTGTCAGTTTCTGACACTATTAGAAATGATTTTTTACCTTGTGGTAAGTATCCGTATGCTGGGCCTGTTTTGTTTAAGTTGTCCCACCATTGTCGTAGGCTTTGGAAAGTGCCTTGCGCGGAGGAGTCATCGGCGTACCAGCATTGTGTGACTGTGTTTTCGGTTTTAAGTTTGTTAATTATTGGTAGTGTTGCAAGCGCGTACAGTGGCATTGCGAGTGGGTCTCCTTGGGTTACGCCTTCTCTGCTATATAGTCTTGTATCAGAATCGCGAAATACCAATTCAGCGTGGCCATTGTAAGTATTATAAAGAAAGCGGGCGCAGTGTGGCCAGTATATTCTTGCTTGCCAGAGGGCTAGTTGTCTATTCACGGCGTTAAAAGCATTGTTCGCGTCAACGAGGAGCATTCCCCAGTTTGAACCAGGTTGGCAATCTCTTTGGAAGACATCGGTCATGGCATGAATGGCGCCTTCGATGCCACTGCCCAGTCCACTGCAGAGCTGTGACTGGCCGCATGCTTCAGTGACTTCAGAGCCTGTTGCTAAGATCATGCATTTGGATAATATTCTTCGTAGGCATTCGCCGATGCCGATAGGTCTTACGCCTGGGAATTTGTCTAAAGCAACAAGTCGGCTTGACATTAATGCTTGTATTTGGGTCCAGGGTATGGTTTCGTTGCTAAGTTTCGTTGTGAGCTGCGCTACGGCTTCTCTTAAATGGGCGCTTGCTTGGCCGAAGCGGAGTAGGAAATCTCTCCAGTTTTCGGCTGTGCATCCAGTGGGGCCTCCGCCGCCGTGTAGTTTTCTCGCAACTGTTTCGACATGGTCACAAGTTATTTCGATTTCAAGGAGTGGTGGGAGTTTTGTGACGTCTTTGGGGAGAGTGAATAAAGCGGGATCTGGAGTATTAGGCGGGGGGTGCTTTTCTCTCAGCACATCACTGACGGTTTTACCGGATGGATCAACTTCAGTGTCTGGGTTTAAAACTTTGCTCGTGTCTTTTGTGAGGAGCCAGTTGAGCGCTTCCCGCGTTTTTCCAAGTAGTATCAGTCGTGTGAATAACTTTGTTTCTTGGTCATTGTTGTTTTGTTTCCGGTTTCTTGTATTCCATATAGATTTATCTGCTTTGGTGGATTCCGTGATGAGTTCCTCGAAACGTTTGTCTGCCCAGAGTTTTAGGCGCCGATCGAGTAGTCTCAGTATATCTTTCATTTTTCTAACGTTTTTGTCTCTTTGCAGTATGACCGCAGCAAAGGTTAATACGCGTTCAGAGGGGTAGGTTGATTTGGTTAGATGCTCAATTTCGTCGGCCAGAGTGTGTACGAATTTTCTACTGGCAGTACCGCATGGGAGGTCGTATAGCTTGCCATGAAGGTTACAGACGTTGTCCCAATGCCTTTGCCAGATGCCAGACTTGGGTTGGATGGCATTCAGGAATGGGGATCCGAAGGCTTCTTCCAAAGGTGACATTGGTGTTTGCCCATCGGTGGTAGTTTTAAGAGTAGCGGATGCTGATTGGTTTAGTACATCGTTGTGTGCTGATCTCATGTGACGCTGGAGCCCATTTTTCTTGAATTTCCTGGGGCATAGCGGGCTTTCGGTGTCAGCTTGTGACATATGGGTGGGTATTTACTTACTTGAGCTATTTGCACTATAATTTTGTTGTTTAGCTCTCGGATAAGGGTAAGATTAATAAAAACAAGGGATTTTGTTGATAAATAAATGGGTGTAAAGGAAATAATATTAAAATGAAGTATTTTTGTGAAAAATATGTCTATTTGACGTGACAGCTGACCATAAGTTTATTTGTTCATCATTGTTTGTAAACTAGGTTTTATATTATTTTTCTACACACGTATCATAAACCCTTTTTACTGCGTCCAAACACCACACGTTACGACCAGCATAACGATAAACTTCTTGGTAAAAACTCATTTCTTATCTGAATATTGATAATTATGACCATAATGTACCAAAATTCGTCAAATTATGACATTCAAATTTCGAACGCCCCGACGCCCACCTGCATGCCGCAGCTAGTTTGTTTGTGAAGTTGGTACTACAGAACAAGCTAATCAACTGCAGAGCAATGATCAATGCCACAATGCCGATCGAACATGCGGTTCCTGAACACATCAAAGAGAGCTTATGATATGTGTGTAGATAAACTAGTGTATGTAACTGTACATAACATAAACTACTATTACAGTGTTCAAATGATCGTACCCAGTAGTACTGGGTGTACAAATATTAACCTTAGTATATAACATCTTAAATTTAAACATATTTAGAGTAGTGGACATGTTTACAACTTAAATCAGTATTAGTGTAAGTATTTTATTACAGTTTTATTTTATGACTCTAGGCATACTTATATTGCAATGCTACACTAGAACAAAATCAAATCTAATCAAATCATTTATCGCAAGTAGGCAAAATAATGCATTTTTACAAGTCAAACACTTACTTAAGTCTCATATACATGGAAAAAAATAAAAAATAATATCAACTAAACTAATGAGTACATAACTGATTTGAGTTTGAAAAAGGAAATAAACTAATGAGTACATAACTGATTTGAGTTTGAAAAAGGAAATTTCTCCTGCAAAAAAATACATTTTAGTGAGCATGACCATAAACTCTGGTTTCTTGGTAACAGACTTTTATTCTACGTTAAAACAAATAAATTTTTATGAGTACCGTATTGATTGCACTCTCTCGGAATACTAAGTTAGGTTTGTTAGGTCACAAGGTTCTTCAATGGATAAAAGGACACAGCGGGTCAAGAGGTAACGATGCAGCGGATGAGTTGGCGCGTAAAGGAACTAGCTTGACAGCGTATGGTCCCGAAACTATCATCCCTCTTCCCTTCAAGATGGTACGCTCATTTCTGAGAGAGTCGACCAGGAATGATCATGCCACTCTTTGGACAAACCATGAGGAGTGCAGGCAGGCTAAGCTGGCCTTGCCGTCCCCTAGCGCTAGGCTGGCTAAGACCTTGCTTCGACTTAGTAGGCCGCGCATGCGACTGGTAACTGCAGCACTTACTGGCCACGGTTTCTTTAATAAACATCTATATGTCCTAGGTGTTACCGACAGCCCCCTTTGCAGAGCCTGCTTGGAGGCAGAAGAAACGGCTGCTCACGTCCTCATGGAGTGCACAGGAGTAGCGGACTACAGGGCTAAACACCTCGGTCAATCGAGGGACCTTGATATCGCATTCCCACCCACACGCAAAATAGGCGCTTTCGTCGTCGAGATGCGGAAACCAGCCCGTCTTACAATTGACAATTGACAATTAGGTCACAAGTTTATTATACAACCTGGAGCCGAAGCGAAGCAGAGCGGAGCGAGGCGATTCCATGAAGGTTAATATAAAATAGGATGTAAAATTTGATGAACTTTCAATTTTGAAGATTTGGGATGAAATTGTATTCTTTTGGATGTAACTTTTTAGTCAATATTCATGAACATAAGCGGTATTTGAACCGAGCTACTCAAATTAGGGCAACCCGATAAAATTGTCGGCGCCGACATATTTGTCATGTTCAGCCGAGATGTCTGTCTAGTCGACTGGGTGTCCACATCAGCTTTTTTTTTATTTTTTGCCTTGATCTTGTTGTTTTCAGACTCTTTGTCCTTTAAAACTTTGCCTTGGGAGTGGGCGAGACAGGAAGTCCCCGCCTCAAATAGTTTATTCACACGTGAGTGCGTGCCCTACCGGTGGAGAGACACAACCTGGGAGGGTTGTGGTGAATGAAGTGAACTTGGCAGCCGGCCACAACTAAGGTGTGTCGCTGCGTCTCTGTGTGTCTTGTGCCGGCGTAGAGTGTACGGCGTCATGTGGGGCGTCTGCGGCTTGAGCAGTGTCTGGTGTGGGTGATCTAAGTTGCCGCCTCCGCCTGCGCGTGCGCGGGCGGTGGATGTACAATGGACGGGTGGGTAGAGTCGGGTCGGGGTTGTCTGTGTCCGGGGGTACTTGTAAATTTAATTGCGCCGTAATGGCGTCTACAGGGTCTGAGAGAATGTTGCGGGGACGACGTCTCGGTTGGGTGGCCTCGGGAGATGCGGCGTAGTCAGCCGCAAAGCGAATAAGGGGATTGGAGTGGTGAATAGCTCTATCGAAGTATCGAGTAGAAGCTTTCTTAATGAAGTCGCGGATGGTAGGCACTTTCAGGTCTTTGTGGAGATCATAATTTCGCACAAACCACGGGGCACCCGTGGCTCGACGAAGAAATTTATTTTGGAGGATTTGGAGAGTATCTAGGTGGGTTTTGGCCACGTGCGCAAACACCACACTAGCATATGTAAAAATAGGACGGACGCAAGCTAAGTACAATCTTAGCTTATTGCGTAAGGAGAGTTTGCTCTTGGATTGAATAAGCGGGTTAAGCCGGCTTAAAACGAATTTGGCTTTATTCCTCACAATTCTGATGTGCGGTCCGAAGGTGAGAAGGCTATCCAGTGTCACTCCAAGGTATTTCACTTGGCGAGTCCATGGAATAGCCCGACCAAACAGGGTGATTTGTGGTAAACGAGACCACTCACTGAGTGGTGTGAAGCGGGAGAAGAATATAGCCTGGCTTTTTTCTGGGTTGAGTTCAATCCGCCACTTCTTGAACCAATCGCCCAAGAGAGTGGCGGCTATTTGGAGCCTTTTAATGACTATTTCTCTATTCCTACCAGAGTAATAGAGAGCTGTGTCATCGGCGAAGAGGGCAAGCTGTACGTTGTGATGTTTGGGGATGTCACTAGTGAAGAGTGAGAATAGGAGAGGTGAGAGCACAGAGCCTTGTGGGACTCCCGCCTTTATTGGATGAGGTCTAGAGTGAGTGCCTTCCACTCTATAGAGTTAGGTATACCTAAAGTTCCTATAAGAGAGAAAGTCTCTGATAATAAGAACTAGTCTGTCAGGGCAATTCAATTTGTACAGCTTGTAAATCAGGCCGTTGTGCCAAACCTTGTCGAACGCTTTAGCCACATCGAAAAATAAGGCACCCGTTCCTTTCGGCTTCTTTTGGTTGAAACCGTCCAAAATAAATTCGGTGATCCTGTGTACTTGGTGGACACAGGAATGACCGTTTCTAAAACCGAACTGCTCGTCTGGAACGAGGCCTCTACCGAAGGCTATTGCCTTCAGTCGTCTGTTTAACACCCTCTCATAGATCTTGCCAAAGGATTTAAGGAGACTGATAGGGCGGTAACTGGTTGGTATCGATCTATCTTTACCCGGTTTATGAATCCCTATCACATCAGCTTCCTTCCATGCATCCGGGAACATACAGGTGGCAATGGCGGAATTTAGAATGGTCACCAATAGGACTAGAAGGGGGTAGGAGAGGTTCTTAAGAACCCGGTTAGCAATTCCGTCAGAGCCAGGGGCTTTATTGGAGTGAAGCTCCTTGATAATAAGATTGACCTCATCGATGTTAACTAGCTCGATAGTATCTTGAGGGGGAAGTGATGAGCGTCTGGCTACTTCAGAGTCCACCAGGTCTACGTGGGATTGGTCAAAAGGTTCATTTGACAATGAACATTGACCCTCTAAACTGTCAGCCAGACACTCAGCCTTGTCAGCATCCTCGAAAGCTAGTGATTTGTCGGGTCTGGAGAGGGCTGGGATATCCACGACCGCGTCCGATTTGAGAGTGCGCGCTAACCTCCATTAAGCCTGATGATCTGGGGTGAGCTCTACCAGAAGTTGATCCCATCTCTGGGATTTGTGATTTTTGATGGCAGTTTTAACTAATAGCTGGGAACGACGCATTGCGATTTTGTTGTCAGTGCTCGGGAAGTTATCATAGGCTCTGGTGGCAGCACGCATCTCACGGATGAGGTCGCGTATATCCTCAGGTAATCTCCACCTACTATCACCAGATGAGTTTACCAGCTTAGTACAGGCTTGAATTGACTTCTGGATGTGCGAAGTCAGCGACTCTATAGCTATGTTAACATCAGATTGAGAATCGATGACTTGTGGGATTCTTTCTAATTCTTCGGAGGGGGAGTTTCTCTTAAATGTGTTGTGGAGCAAAGTCCAGTCTATGGTAGATTTTATGGCGGGCGGGCGGGGTTTAATATCACCAAGTATAGATATCACGGGGCGATGGTCGGATATCAGTTCATGGAATACTTCTATCCCTCTTATTGGGAGAAGAATGTTTTTAAGAAGCATAATATCGAGGATGTCACCTTCCGAGTCCGGGTTGTTCTTAGGAAAGTGCGTAGGAGTCATTGGGGCTAGTAGTTCAATAGCAAATTTCTCGGTGGCTTTCTTTAAGAGAGGACCGTTTGAGTTTGTCACTCTACAGTTCCAATCGACATGTTTGCTATTGAGGTCACCCGCAATGATGACGGAATCACCCAAACTAAGAAGGGAGGAGATGTCAGACTCCTTGAGTTGCCCAAGACTGTCATTTGAGCCCTGTCTTTGGTAGTATGAGGCGATAGTAATAGTTTGATGACCCCTCATTGCTATTCGGCAAACTGAGGCTTCTATGTTTTGAAGCGGTGGACAGTCACACGGGGAGACGTGCAGGCTTCTCCGATAATAGATTGCCGTGCCCCCACGAATTCCATTAGTGCGATCATTTCTAATCAATTTATAATTAGAAATGTTGGGGTTTCTGTGTTGGGGTTTAAGGAAAGTCTCCTGTACAAGGAGAATGTCAATTTGGTGGTCTGATAGGAAGGCGGATACTAAGTCACTTTGTCTCTTCAAGCCATCAGCGTTAAAAAAGGCCAATCTCAATGCACTAGGTTTAATCCTACCGGGTGTGGTCTCCATTACGGAGAATAGACATTACGGTTCCTGAGAACGCCTTTGATCGCCGAAATCAATGATCTGTGAGCTTGACAGGCTCGCAAGGCAGCAGCAGGGTCCTGCTTTAGTGCTGCAGTATCAATTTTGAGTAAAAACTCATCAATTTCATCAGGGTCTATTCTGTCCAAGATGGTCAGTAGGTCTGTTAAATAGTCCCTAGTTTCTGTCGGTGGAGGGGGTCTTGTTGAGTTGGGGGGCATGGCTCTAGTTGATAAATCAGCTGGAGCTGTTTGAATTTTGCTTGGCTTGTTAGCCACAGCGGAAGAATTGGGAGTAGAGGGGTACTGCCTAGAAGGGGGAAGAGGGGGGAAGCTGGTGTGATTGACCGCTGAACCCTGAACCCAACTAAGTGGCTTAGCCCAGGCATTATGGCTCGGGCGAGGATGAGCCTGGCCTACATTAGTTGGGGCTGGGGCATGGGCTTTCGCCCGTCCTGATAGGCGAGGCTTAGGTCGGGCCAGACAACCTCCGTAGGCTGCGGTGTGACCAAGCACACCGCAGTTGACGCACCCAGGTGGGCCGTCAGACTCCTTGGGGTCGGTTGGGCGTGTGCAAGCCCCCGGAGCGTGGTTCTCCAGGCACTTAACACAGCGGCCTTTCCAATGGCAGTTCTTGGCCGAGTGGCCAAACAACTGACAGTTGAAACACTGGAGCGGCTTATTTTTTTTATGCGGGTTTTCAATTTTAAGCCCTGAAATGTGGCAGATCTCCATGACCTGGAAGATCTGCTTCCCCTGTGGTGATAGATCGACCACAACCAGAACCAGGTCGTACGGTAACTTGGAGCGACCATTGTACATCCTGTGCACTTCGTGCACAGGAATGTTTTTCGCCTTCAAGTCTTCCATGATCTGCTCGCTCTCAATCTCCTTTGGAAGACCCCTGACAACCACCCGAAGTCTTCTATCCTCCGGTAGAGTCCAATGGTGGTACTCAATTTTAGAAGCGGTCAGGAATTTAGTCAGAGCACGGTGATCGTCTGAGGTCTGCAATTGGACTAGGATCCCATGAGTAGTGTTGGTGGCCCTAACAAAGTTGATTTTGCGCTCTTTGAGCGCTCCATCAATTTTTAACCACATCTCTTTGTTCTTTATACAAATCTTGGGTGGCAGCGCTTTGCGCGTGCCCGGGACTGTAGCCGGGACAGCTACAGAGGGCGCTGGCAAGGGTTTGGCTACGGCGGAGGGAGTAAGGGTGGCCTTGGACGGACGACCGACCTTGGCGAGGGAGTTTTCTGGACCAATGGTTGGAGTAGGAGGCCTCTTAGAGGCACGTTTCCTGCGTGGCCTAGCGGGGTTGAAGTTGCCTTCATCCGAGGCGGAAGCATCTCCTTCCTCGGTGAGACCATCGAAAGAATTCCTGGGGTCAGAGTAAACCTGATCCATTGCGACTTCATTGGAGTCGGGGGTATTAACCGGGCGGCTGGTCAGTAGGGTCTGTTCAAGGGGGATGATGATGGGGTCTTGATTGCTATGAATCAGCCCGCTCTCAGGCGGAGAGGCCGGCGACCGCTCAAACAAGGTTTGTTGCGAGAACAAACCTTGGGAGTTAGTCCACGACTCTCTCTCGGCATGGAGCTGGCTGAGCTCTTGGGACAGCGCCTGGTTACGGAGCCGGAGTTCATAAATCTCCTGCTCTATCTTAATCTGCACTAACAGGTGGGAGGGAAACAATAAATGTCTGTTACCGGAGGAGGGGACGATCTCCCTCCCTGCCTAGTGCAGGGAGGCGTGTGTTGTGTGCCTACTGTGTAGTACACGTAACCCAGCTCAGGCGAAATCAAACCTCCAGCGGTACACTCACTCACTGCAATCCGGCACTTGGTTTTGTTTGATTGGAATATTGTTTTTACACTTTTCATTGGTTATGATAGCGAGAGGGACGCGCGCGTGAGCGCGAGAGGGACGCACGATTCGAGACAGCGACCGATGCACGGGTGCTTCGGGCAAGCGGCGGACGACGAATGTGATGTGTGTGTGGTCCACATCAGCTTCAATCAAGAAATCATCTCACGCACCCATTCTGGGGCGTGGGGAGTCAGGGTCAGATCATCGGATCTCTTCCTGAAGAAGCGCCTCTGTCCACTCCTATGGACAGGTCATCGGGGGGCCCTCGCGGGCGGTGGAGATCTTCTCACGAGGGGTGTTCCATTGGATGATCGTCGGCTAGGCAACCAGGTCGCGTGGCAGGCGGCGGCGGTCGGGCGGGCGCGCGTGGTGCGGCGCCATGTCGCGGATATGCGGATGTTGAGAGCTATCCGCACGCGCGAACATGCCCTTACATCAGCTTGGACCGGCTGCTTATATTTATAGTTTAACGTCTGTAACACTTAACATTGCCGACAGCTTCCAGGAGCGACTCATTCCAGCAGGACCTGGATGGCTGTCTCCTCGACCTCCATGCAGGTTCTGCACAGGGGGCTGTCTGTAACACCTAGAGAGCGTAAGTGTTTATTTAGCAAAGTGTGTCCAGTCATCGCTCCGGTTACCAAGCGGACCTCTTTAGCTTCGGAAGCTAACGTGATAATCCGGGTCTGATCATCGGGAGGGCCTGTCTGGCTTGTTGCAGGTATCCAAGTTTGACCAATTAAGTTGGTGAGCTACCTTTTTTGTGCTGTCTTAGAGTTTTCCTCAACCAGCTGAATGGCAGTGGCATAATGGGTTCTGGTCCCTCCACCGTCTGTCCCGAACCCAACCTTGCCAGTGCGTGTCCCTTTATCCACTGCAGGGTAAACAGTACTGTGGGTACAGACCTCTGACAGGACTTGGTTGGCAAGTGTTGTTTTGAAGCGCTTGCAGAACTGCCTTGCTGTCGGATACCGGCAGCTTATAATGTGAACGGCATAATTCGCTAGCCGACTGTCGGATTACCGACAGTCGGCTAGCGGTCAAAATGTCGGTCCGGCATAATGTGAACTGGGTCTAATGATTCGTTCTCATTACGGTCGGCGTACGCCTTCTGTCCTTCTTTCGGCCGAAACCGAAATCAATACTTTTTACGGCCTTATTAATAAAAAAAAGTTATTCACTGTGTATCTTAAACAGTGTTTTGTCCTTTTCATACGTCGAGTAAATGTCAAATGTCAAAGCAAGACAAAACACTGTATAAGTTACACAGTGAATTACACTTTTATAAGTAAGGCTGTAAGACTTCAAACGAAAACTTGAGACTTAATTATAAATATATATAAATATCTTGGACAGCGTAATGACCTCGTACTTTTCTACGTGTAATTTGAAGAAATGCAAATTACTTTTACTTTTACTTGAAACCCAAAAAATACATGTTAGTCGCCGCTCGGCGGCGTACGGATGGATTTCAGCTACAAAACGTATGGCTCGGCCGAAACTGAACCCTTGGTCAAAACCTCTCTTTTTCCCGATACCATAACTGAACATTTTACACTAGCGATGTTAGTTAGCGGCCTCTCAAGTTTATATGGAAACATGACAGTTCGGCGCTCACAGTCGGGGGTAGTCAGAAGAAAGCCTAATTTTAATCACATCCTACTATATAGCTTCCGCCAGGATTCTTGGTCTCCGATTTTTTTTTTTTGCTTGTTCTTTGTTCTTTTTAAACTGTTCATCCTCCAAAACTTTACCTTGGGATGGGCGGGACAGGTAGTCCCCGCCTCAAATAGTTCATTTACACGTGAGTGCGTGCCCTACCGGGGAAGAGACCCAACCTGGGAGGGTTGTGGTGAATGGAGTGAACTTGGCAGCCGGGCACAACTAAGGTGTGTCGCTGCGTCTCTGTGTGTCTTGTGCCGGCGTAGAGTGTACGGCGTCGTGTGGGGTGTCTGCGGCTTGAGCAGTGTCTGGTGTGGAGCACCTCTGTCACCTCTGTCACCTGTCACCTCTCTCTTGTACCCATGCGCCCCACCCCTCCAGGCGGCATTCAGAGGCCAACGAAATTGGCGTTACCAGTAAATCTGGTTCAAACCGGTAAATTGGTATAAAATGTCGCCCTTAGGGCAAATCTATACTGATTGATGAATCATGTCAAACGTGTGATTGCATTTTATTTAAAGAGTTCAACGCAAGTGTTTTACCGAACTACATTAAAATGTACTTTGAGGATATGTTGCAAAATTGTATCTGGTTCTCATTAGGTAATGAATTAAGGCTAGTATATAATCGCACCTCAAAAATACTGATTTGCGCAGCAAAAAAGGACCAGCAAAAACAATTTTTATGTTTTGAATCTTTTATGTGTACTCAAGTTTATGTTTTAAGTATTTTTTGTTGTTCTTGCATGTTCAACCTAACACGAACGATAATTTCTGTAGATATTTACATATACTTAGCAATCGTCATTTTTTGCCACTTCTCTACATTGGACCACTGTGGGAGAAGAAGGGCGTAGAAACTCCCACAGATTGAGTTTTAGATCTCTTTTAAAAATTGCTTGTGCTTAACTAATATAACTTTTATAATATCATTATATCATAATTAATAAGAAGGAATAAATAATTACAAAATTATTAACAGCAAGGTCTGTGCTGAGCCAGATTAACCCCATACAGTCCTGTCATTTAAGTAATCTCGAACATTGTAATATCCCTTTTTCGACAAAGTCGCTTTAACATGCTTTTTTTTAAATTGCTCAAATAGCAATTTCAAGATCTCCAGAGGTATCTTGTTGTAGTAGAGAATTCATTGACCCTTGAAAGTATTCGCGAGTCTAAACGGCGGCGCAAGTAGTCTGTGATTATTTCTCCATTTGTGACCAGCCCAGGCTCGTCTCCCATGAGAGTGTACAGTGGCCATAACCAATTTCATTCGGCGCACAAAGACATCAGGAGCGATCTTGTATTTGTATACAACCTACTTTTATACAGAGTGTCCCGAAATGGGAGAGTCACTCAAATGGTATTAGCTCGAACACCTGAGACGGGCCGGTGGCAGGAAATGCTTTGAGTGGAGTTAACGGAAGGTTAACTTATATGATTGTTTCTTGAGGATTATTAGGGACTTCATTAATGGTTAGTTTACAAGTTATCCCAACCCAACTTTGTTTATCCATAGGACTTGTTTAATTGATTATTATTTCTATCACATACACTACGTTGCTGCCTCTTCGAGATATTCCGTGTTACTACAAAAAATATTAAACACAGTTTAACCTCAAAACAACATATAGCGTCACGCCTTTTCCCATTCAGGGTGGCAGAGGCACCCTGAATGGGAAAAGGCCCCCTGTCACACAAAATGGAGTGTGTTTCATGGGGGGAGTAATTAAGGTTTCCTCACGATGTTTTTTCATCACCGTAAGAACGTCCACATAATGTATTTAAGATAAATTAATTATCTCATTTGTTCATGGTCAGGAATCGAAGTAAATACACTACTGTGTCAGAAGCAAGCTTGAAACCCATTAGACCACGCAACAACAGTAACACTCCATACAATTTCGTCTTTAAAAAAGTGTTGAGCAGGAGTTATAGGTTTAGTGAAGGAAACTCACTTTAAAAAAAATTAATTATTTAATTATAAGAAACAAGTAATTATTACAAGAGCGGAAATGAGAATGAGCGTTAAACAAATTAAGAACTCGCTGATGATGCGTCCTAGTTTCGGCTTCCTGTCATACGCTGCGCGGGGGCATGGTCTGCAAGTACCAGGGCCTTCAGCCATGGCAACTCAGGACTTTTGTTTTTTTTTTTAACTTAAATCGGCTTAGTTCTACAGGATTTAAGAAACAGCTCCTCATTTTTTTGCTGGTCGTGGGTGTGGGAGCATTATGTGATGCCGTATCACTTATTGGAAATACCACTGTGTTCTATAGTATCTCACATGTATATCGGCGGCTCTATGTAGCGGGTAGCTCGAGGCGAGGAGGGTGATGGCTGGAGCACAAGTCATACTCGTGAACGGGTGCTGCTTGGGGGAACTGGTGCAATCTGGTTTCTCATAAGTTATGTTCATTACAGCTTGTCTTTGTTCTTAGTTATTTATTTTGTTAGATTGTTATTTTAAGACATCTTATCGGCACTTATGGATAAGATGTTATAATATTGTCATTAGATTAGATAATTTTATATCGTACATTGTATAATAAAAAAAATATATGACGAAAATGTTAAAAATTACATCCCCGAAGAGTTTCTTGGTGCTATCTTCTCTGACAGGCGTATTTCCGAAGCAGTGATAGAGTTAATGGAGTTCATTTTTCCTTGAACCTTGAACTTGTAGGGGAAATTTCCTTTTTCAAACTCAAACCATAGTCAGTTTAGACGGCCTCTGTGGCGCAGCGGTTGTGGCTCTGCCTACCATGCGAGAGGTCCCGGGTTCGATCCCCGACTGGGGGTAAAAAAAAAAAAAAAAATACATCCCCAGGTCTTGGATGTTTATATGTTTGTGACGTCGCTGTTTCTGGTTCCCACGACACAGGGTATCCTAGTGTGGGGCCAGAAGCAATGTATGTGCCTGTATGTAAATGTTTATGTTTAGTTATGTATTCATTAGTTTAGTTGATCATATTTGATTTATTTTTTTGTTATCTCATATACATGGTATATGAGATTTAAGTAGGTTTCACTTATAAAAGTGTATTATTTTGCCTAATTGCAATAAATTATTTGAAATTTGAGTTTATCAGTAACCGACGGTTGACATGTGAGTGGAACCGGTCCACCAAAATGACACGTTCGTAGGCAGCGATGGAAAAACTTTGAGAAGTTTGGTGTCCACAACATTTTGGGTTCATTAATTAAAATTACCCCACTGTTCTTTGTTCTAGTTTTTCATTACACTAATATAATAAGCATTCGACGACCGGTTTAGCCTAGCGGGTAGCGACCCTGCCTACGAAGCTGACGACGGTCCTGGGTTCAAATCCCGGTAAGGGCATTTGTGTGATGAGCATGAATATTTGTTTCTTAGTCGTGGATGTTTTCTATGTATTTACTTAAGTATTTATCTCTATTAAATTTATCGTCGTCTAGTACACAAGCCTTTGTTGAGTTTAAGAATGGGCCTAAGTCGAGCTGCAGAAGATTATCCTTAATATTTAATTATAACAAAAAAACAGCCACGCCCACCCCGTATGTTTCTTTTTTTTATTATTTATTACATAGGTATGATGTACAGCATTACAGGTGAATGACCAATGCGCTACACAAAAAGAAAAGAGATAAAGGGTAATGCATATTTACATATAAATTACAAATCAGGTTCCATTTTAAATAAAGCACATACAATTTAAACAACAATATACACAATAAAAGCAAATTTAAATTAAATTGTTAGTTTGTTTGTTTATTTTAAAATTAAAAAAGACCTCTGTGGCGTTGCTAGTCGAGGCTGCCTCCCAAGCGAGGGGTCCCGGCTTCGAATCCTGACTGGGAAGGAAGAAAAGATATACCCAGGTCTTGGATGTTTATATGTATGTGACGTCGCTGTGTCTGGTTCCCACAAAACAGAGGGTATCCTAGCGTGGGGCCAGAAACAATATCTGTGCCTGTTTATTAATGTGTTGACAATGAAACACAGTAAACATACGTCTGCTCTATTCGGTAGACAAGTGTGATCTTTCAAATTTTCAGACCAATATCTGCGCTTCCAGCACTAAGTAACTTGAAATTCTGTATATTTGTGGAAACATATTTGAAAAGATGCATCAATCAAATGTTTTGAACCTTACAAAAAACAACTCCATGGTAAATCAACTACGGGTGCGGGTATTACCCTTATATCTCATATTTTCTGTGCATAGTAGGCCGCACAGGACTATCGGCTTTTATGCGATGTGTCGAAGGCATTTGATTGTGTTGATCATGAAACGCTTCTAACGAAATTAAATAATTACGGAGTTAGAAATAAAGCATCGGATCTAATAAGATCATACTGAGGCAATACAATTCAAAAGGCAGAAGTCGACGACGTTAAATCTGATGGATCGGGTGTTAAAATCGGCGTTTCACAAGATTCCATAAGATTCCATTAAGTAGGTCTTCAACCCAAATTATTGACTTTTCACTAAAATTATATAGACTCTCGAGGTCTCTACAAAGCCAACGGCACCTCATGTGTTAAAATCCGTCAAGATGTTCATAATTTCATAATTTATTTATTGCATACAAATAATTATATTGACAAGATATACATTAAAATAGTGTACAAAGGCGAGCTTATCTCTAAAAAGAGATCTCTTCTAGCACACCATGTCAGGATGACATATGTTAATCACAGAGCACGGGTACAAGATACCTTTTATTACAACTCAAAAAACTACATACATAAAATGTACATCCTAAATATACACAGTCAGGTCATAAGTTCTGTCACACAATAAAAACTTTTGAATTTAGAACGCTGGCCACAAAAAAGTTTATTGAATTCGAATTTCGAATTTTTCATGAAAATAAAAATGTGTACTTTTTAGAATTTTCCTCATTTTTAAATATGGAGTGGACACTTAAAGAAGACCGTGTCGCAGTTACTGCGTTGCATCGTTGCGGTTACGCGCCAATTCAGATTTTCGACTTACTGAAAAATTTGAATGTAACCAAAAGATTCGTTTATCGTACCATAAAACGATACAACGAAGACTCTAGTGTAGATGACAGGTCAAGAAGTGGTCGCCCTCGCTCTGTTAGGACTCCAGCAGTGATAAAAGCTGTGAAGGCGCGAATTCAAAGAAATCCCATACGTAAGCAGAAACTGTTGGCCCTTCAGATGGGGTTAAGCAGGACCACGGGGAAAAGGGTGTTAAATGAAGACTTAGGGTTTAGGGCATATCGAAGAAAAACAGGACATCGTTTGGACGCTCGTTTAATGGACCTGAGACTGAAGAGATGCCGCGATTTGTTGAAGCGGTACGCGGGAAAAAAGCATCGGGAAATTCTTTTTTCGGATGAAAAAATTTTCACCGTGGAAGAGAGCTACAACAAACAAAATGATAAGGTGTACGCACACAGCAGTGAAGAAGCGAGCAACCGTACTCCGCGTGCCCAACTAGGTCATTTTCCATCCTCGCTCATGGTTTGGTTGGGAGTCTCTTATTGGGGCTTAACTGAGGTACATTTTTGTGAGAAAGGCGTAAAAACGAATGCAGTTGTGTATCAAAATACAGTCCTCAAGAACCTTGTGGAACCTGTTTCTCATACCATGTTTAATAACAGGCACTGGGTATTCCAACAAGATTCTGCGCCAGCTCATAGAGCGAAAAGCACACAAGACTGGCTGGCGGCGCGTGAAATCGACTTCATCCGGCACGAAGACTGGCCCTCCTCCAGTCCAGATTTGAGTCCGTTAGATTACAAGATATGGCAACACTTGGAGGAAAAGGCCTGCTCAAAGCCTCATCCTGATTTGGAGTCACTCAAGGCCTCCTTGATTAAGGCAGCCGCCGATATTGACATGGACCTCGTTCGTGCTGCGATAGACGACTGGCCGCGCAGAATAAAGGCCTGTATTCAAAATCGCGGGGGTCATTTTGAATAAACTTTATTACCATAAGAATCTATGTTTTATTAAGTTAATTTTGCTATATAAATGTTTACATAAATAATAAACATGTCTAAATTATTTCATATTGCACATGTGACAGAACTTATGACCTGACTATGTAAATAAATATTAAATATATATACACTGACGAGCAATGAAAAAGTTCCACCCACAAAAGGCCGACAACAAATGGCCCCAATTTTTCAAAACATTTAATTTAAAATTTGAAGACAATATTTACGTTTTTAATTGGTAACATGCTGATGCGCAGTTAAATGTACTTCAATATTGCAGACGGCGTCATTAAGTTAGCCTTTCTCGTTCGGGAGTAATTTGGTGCTATATCACTGGAACGTTTTCATTGCTCGACAGTGTATATATATAAATATATAAATTATAAATACATACCTATATTTCTAAAGAGATAGGAAGTGCTTCTTCACGCGACTTGTAAAGATATTGAGAGTAGGACTATCCCTGATGGTGCAGGGGAGTGCATTACCACAACGGAATGGCGCGGAGTCTAAACCCGTGCTCGTAGGATGCGGTGTTATGTTGTGGGGTCGTGAGCATGGAAACTGCGTAGGTCCTCCGAGGCCTGCTGGATGAAACAAATTGAAATGAAATGAAATGAAATGATTTTTATTTGCCAGAAAACAGTATTAGATGATCTTAAATTTAAAGTATGTGCAGTGTTCTCAGCTTATGTATAAGCATGCAAAATAGTTATAGTTATAATTTATGAAATAGCGTAATATTATAATAAATCGTTTTAATTTAATTCTGATTTAGTTATATAATTCAAATTGAAAATGTCCGTTTGTAAAATCTTATATTTATAAATGTTTAGTTTCTATATTCTAAATATTCTTTAATGCTATATAAACAGTCGAATTGAAAACGGTCTCGTAGGAAGGTTGGATAGCGTGGATTCCGCAAAATGTTGTAGAGAAGGTTGAGGATGTGAGCATCCCGACGAAGACGGATCGGAAGCCACTTCAACTCTTTGCAATGCTGTGATACATGGTCGTATTTTATATATTTTTGGACTGTAGCGGTTTTTTTTTAATTTGAAAACCCCTAAATCTCCGCTATTTTGTGATTTTCCAAAAACTAAATCGACAAAAAAGTCTATTTAACTATTGAGTCTGCTTACGAAAAATCACAAGAATCATTTGAGTTGAATGAGAGAATCAGTTGAGAAATGCGGTCTGCAGAGGATAGCATCCGGACATAAGAAAGCATTGTTGTCCAATCCTCAAACGGAGATGCTTCGCTTGCTCGGTCAACTATATATATAGTATAGGGACCAAGCTACACGCTATTTAAACCTCTGTCCCTCACCACTTTCCTACAATGTTACGTTCACGACACTACTATGAAAGCAGCTAAGCAACCATATATCAATGAGATAATTGAAATGAAATGAAATGAAATGAAATGAAATTAAATGAAAACGTTTTATTTGCCTACTTAGTTTACATTTTGGGTTCCTGTGCTATGGGTAGCCAGGCATCTTTCGTATACTTGGTTGGCAATAAAATAAAATTTAACATAAGTTAAGTAAGTACGTATGAACTATTAAAAAATACTTGTTAAGTTACATATAAGTTAATATTTTAGAAAAAATAATACTCTAATAAGTAAGTAGGTACATTACACAAGTAAGTACAACTTGTTTATCGCAGTCAGTTAGATAGGTTTTACAAATTACGTGAATTAAGTGAGTTACGATTAAGTTTAAACGACAGAAATGTTAGGGTAGGTAGTGAGAAATTTCAACATTACGATTGATAAGTGTTCAAATGGCTAATGAATGAGGAATGTTTTATGTTTTTATTTAATAATTTATCTGAAGTACATCATCTAACATTCCTGTAGGTCCTGGCTACTATCACTACTTGGAAGCAGAAGTCGTGAAACCCCTCCATCAACCTGCTCAGATCCAGCAAGATGGTGTATGGAATATGGCGTAATCTTACTAGTATCCGGGTAAATGCCAATGCCCCTGGGGGCTCATTCATGAGCTACATTTAATATTATCATTCATTAATTCTCACCATGAGCCTTTACAGGCTCAGCTCTGTGCGGAGGTAGCTCTTCAGGATTGATCTAGCCCCAAACTAGGATTCCCTGTATCTTGGGTACTAGACAACGATGCACATACTTTTATAGATAAATATTATACTTAGATAGATAAACAACCTTGACTAGGGTACAAACATCTGGTCTCATCAAAAAATATTTGCCCCCACCGGGACTCGAACCTGGGATCCTTGCCTTTGTAGGCAGTGTCACAGCCGACTCGTCCGTACGGGTACACATTGTTTCTAGCCCCACACTAGGATGTCGTGGGAACCAGAAACAGCGACAATACACACAAATAAACATCCACGACCTCGATTTTTTTTGTCGAACCCGGGACCTTTGACGTGGTATTCAGAGCCAGAACCGCAGCGCCACAGGGGTTGTCTCTGCCACCCCGAATGGGAAAAAGCACGTCACTATGTTTTTTTTTTCTCAAGAAAACATGTACAAAGGCAATTGTTTCTTTAAAAAAAAACCTTCATAAGTTTGTATGTGGTATTGAAAGAATAGTTGTATGGGAGCCCCCTTAAATATTTATTTTATTCTGTTTTTTAGTATTTCTTGTTACAGCGGCAACAGAAATACATCATCTGTGAAAATTTCATCGAATCGAAACTGCATCTCCTGTGTGAGAAGCAAGCCTGAAACCCATTAGACCACGGAGCTCTTTGTTTTTATTTTATTTAAATAGCACTTTCATTGGTTCTGGCCCCACATTAGGGTACCCTGTGTCGTGGGAACTAGAAACAGCGACGTCACACACATAAAAACATCCAAGACCTAAGGTTTTTTTTTCTTTCACCCCCAGCCGGGGATCGAACCCGGGACCTCTCGCGTGGCAGAACCACAACCGCTGCGCCCCAGAGGTCGTTGATGTGATCCAAATTCCAAATTCAAATTTAATTCAAATTAAGTTTGTTGCTTCCATAAAATACATAAACATTTGTTCTTAAATTAAGGTACAATTTATGGACCCTGCCCATAAGACACTGCAACAGTAGAGAGGTATAATACTAATGACTATTATAAAATATTAATTATTGAGGTATATTTATGTGTACGTGTGTGTTCCTTTAAATAAGAATACAAGAGAATGCTACTGCAGTCACATTCACAAACGCAATACCTTTCAAAGGTATCGGGATAGATGTCACGAGAGAGTCTAGATAACAGCACAGTTTGTCACCTTCCTACCTGTGTTGCTGATTTGACACGTTTTGTATGCGACGACACGAAGTTCAGAAGTCGAGAGATAATGTATGAAAATGTGAAAATTGTGTCTTTGAAGTCTTTGGAACATCACATTATAGCCATGGTATATTATATTACATACTAGCTGATGCTCGCAACTTCATCTGCGTGTTCCTAGGAATTATCATTTACCGAGATAACATTACCCGCCCTCTGGTGCAGTCGGACAAGAAGTATCCTATTTGTTAATCTAGCTCATAAACTATCTCTGTGGTAAATTTCATTCAAATCCGTTCAGCCGTTTTAGCGTGATTGAGGCACAAACACACAAACATACAAACATCCAAACATCTTAACATCGGTACTTTCACATTTGTAATATTAATTGGATAAATGAAGTGGCTTTTTGATTGGCTGAACAAATATTAATTACGAAAACAACTCCATTGTTTTCGTAATTAATAGCACGTTATTTGACAAGGGGAAATATTAAAATGCACATCATAAATACTGATTAGCTCAGCAAATATCAGGGCAAAATGCTGCGGTAGCATAGGTGAAGGGTAAAGGGGGTGAGCGAAGCGAAGCCTCCTTTATCCTTCGTGTTAGGTTGAACATGTAAGAACAACATAAAATATTTAAAACATAAAGTGTCAGTTTATCCTTTTTTTCTGTGCAAATCGGTATTTTTGATGTGCGATTAAGGTAGTCCTAGAAACATATCTCAAGCTATTTAAACAAAAAAAAATTACAATATCAGAATTGTATATCTCCTAACTACCTACTAACTTAATTTTGGGTTAAGAAGACTGCATTTTTCTATGACGTCACATGCTAGTATTTCATAGAACTCGTAAACAAAAATACCGTTCTGATAGTTCCAAAAAAGTATGTATTTTGACTAGCAGTCAAATACCGTATTGTGATAATTGTGTTTCTAACTAAAGGCCAACCAGGAACATAAAAACCTGGTCTGAGGGCGCTAAATAACTTTATACATAGTCAGGTCATAAGTTCTGTCACATGTGCAATATGAAATAATTTAGACATGTTTATTATTTATGTAAACATTTATATAGCAAAATGAACTTAATAAAACATGGATTCTTATGGTAATAAAGTTTATTCAAAATGACCCCCGCGATTTTGAATACAGGCCTTTATTCTGCGCGGCCAGTCGTCTATCGCAGCACGAACGAGGTCCATGTCAATATCAGCGGCTGCCTTAATCAAGGATGCCTTGAGTGACTCCAAATCAGGATGAGGCTTTGAGCAGGCCTTTTCCTCCAAGTGTTGCCATATTTTGTAATCTAACGGACTCAAATCTGGACTGGAGGAGGGCCAGTCTTCGTGCCGGATGAAGTCGATTTCACGCACCGCCAGCCAGTCTTGTGTGCTTTTCGCTCTATGAGCTGGCGCAGAATCTTGTTGGAATACCCAGTGCCTGTTATTAAACATGGTATGAGAAACAGGTTCCACAAGGTTCTTGAGGACTGTATTTTGATACACAACTGCATTCGTTTTTACGTCTTTCTCACAAAAATGTACCTCAGTTAAGCCCCAATAAGAGACTCCCAACCAAACCATGAGCGAGGATGGAAAATGACCTCGTTGGACACGCGGAATACGGTTGCTCGCTTCTTCACTGCTGTGTGCGTACACCTTATCATTTTGTTTGTTGTAGCTCTCTTCCACGGTGAAAATTTTTTCATCCGAAAAAAGAATTTCCCGATGCTTTTTTCCCGCGTACCGCTTCAACAAAGCGCGGCATCTCTTCAGTCTCAGGTCCATTAAACGAGCGTCCAAACGATGTCCTGTTTTTCTTCGATATGCCCTAAGCCCTAAGTCTTCATTTAACACCCTTTTCACCGTGGTCCTGCTTAACCCCATCTGAAGGGCCAACAGTTTCTGCTTACGTATGGGATTTCTTTGAATTCGCGCCTTCACAGCTTTTATCACTGCTGGAGTCCTAACAGAGCGAGGGCGACCACTTCTTGACCTGTCATCTACACTAGAGTCTTCATTGTATCGTTTTATGGTAAGATAAACGAATCTTTTGGTTATATTCAAAATTTTCAGTAAGTCGAAAATCAGAATTGGCGCGTGACCGCAACGATGCAACGCAATAACTGCGACACGGTCTTCTTTAAGTGTCCACTCCATATTTAAAAATGAGGAAAATTCAAAAAAGTACACATTTTTATTTTCATTAAAAATTCGAAATTCGAATTCAATAAACTTTTTTGTGGCCAGCGTTCTAAATTCAAAAGTTTTTATTGTGTGACAGAACTTATGACCTGACTGTGTATATAGCAATACTAAGTATAGTATACCCATGCAAATTGGCCGCTTCGCTATTTGCCGAACTTATTTTAAAATCGAACTTAGTAGACGTTACATTTTAAATATAACTATAAAGTAACAATCATAGAGAATAAGCTCTCTATATGTAGAAATAAAGCAGTGTATATAACTGTACATAATTAGGCATTAAAATACTCGTGTGTTGTTATTATGAAACACTCGTATAAAGCCTCTCATTATGGAAGTCACATTAACTACTATTATTTTTTATTATTATGAAATAATCTTCCACTAAAGTTAGTACCTGTAGTCGCGTTAAAATATAGAAAATAAAACCATTATGATTATGTATTCATTTCTTCATTAGTCATCAAATTGAGAATCTAAATATTAAACAGATTCATATGACATTTCATGATTATCATCATCATGTTGATCAGACTGTACTGGTTCAATTCTAGACATATCAGACTCATTGTAAGACTGGATGTTTCACTATCACTGGCGCCAACATTTATAATAATTTGTTCAATTTCTTTATCAATTACCAGTCCCCTTTATCTTTATTCCTCTTCTAGTTTTTTGTATGCTCACTGCAAATATTCCATGTATCAGCAGTTATATCCTCAAAATAGTTTTAAACAAGCTGCAGGAACGTGGTATTATCTAAACCAACATTCTTTGTGGCAACCTTTCCTTTTACTATGCCCCATATCATTTTTATCGGATTCAGGTCACAATGATATGGAGGCAGTCGTAGTATTTTGTGACCATACTCCTGTACTAAATTATCAATCTCGTATACTGCGTCAGGTTTATTTTGTTTTACCAAAAACAGCAACATACTTTTGGTGGCTTTAGGTGGCTTCTTTTGGAGAGAAAGAGGGAGAGAGAGAAAAACATTTATCCATAATTTTGTACACAATACATGGTAACATGACATTACAACAAAAAAAAAACTGCACTGCAAATAAAAGTAAGAAAAATAGACCTTAATATTTTAAGAATTGCTTATAAAACTACACTTATAACTAGTGTACGTCTAAGCTAGCAATAACAATTTCATAAGACAAGTTATTGTGTATTGTGTACAACCCTTTGAAAAAGGTACGAACTCAGCAATTAGTTTACTCCCAAGGAAGAAAACGCTGATTTTCAGATGCATGCTCGACAGATCCCTGGAATGCAAAAGCACCAAAGACATGGTTGCCATTCAAAATTAAACTAAATTAAAATTTACATAAAACACAAACAGCTCAACACAAACAAGCTTATTTGATGCAAGCCATTCTGCAATTTAATTTTTTCTATTAACCGTGCTTGGAGGATTGGTAATTTGGCTAGAATGATATCTAGAATTATTCATGTGGGTTCATTTAGATTGGGTAATAATTTATACAATACCCATTTTTTGAAATTAACTTTATTCATGGCATCAAGGAAATCAGCTTTTTTTCTTTAATTATATAATATGTTAATAAATTAACAAAGCATTGAGGATGAACCCAATCTTGCCACCATAATGGACAATTAATTATCTTTTTCCTGTAGCAACATATTTAGATACGCCGAGCTCATTTTAGCTTTGCCAACATTTTGCATGAATGAGCGAAGTATGAATATAACTTTCATCGAGGTATAGAACAGGCATACAACTCTCCCTTACATCTTTGACTTCATGTAGGTACCTGTCCCTCCATGCCACTATATCATGTCGCTCCATAAGTACAGTTCTCTGATTTCTACATTTTTTATATTTATAACCTAATTTGTAACTTAACGTAACTTTAATCTCTTTATAATGTAAACGAAGAGATTCTCTGCCACCAACAACATCTATGGATTCTTTAAGAGCTGCAAGCAGCCGTTTCAAACTCGGTACTTCTTTTCGGACAGCATAAAATTCATGTATTTTATGCCTAATTGCACATAAATCAAAATCATCCAGATTGATTTTCTTTTTGGTTTTAGGTTTATTTTTCTGCTGAAAATACAGCTGACGTACCACCTTCATTTTGTTTTTCATTACGGAAGATCGGGATATGCCTAAAATACAACAAAATATTTGACTTGTAAATAGTTACAAATTAGCCAATTCACATTGCACATACTATATGACGTATCTACCAGTCATGTTGACAACATGGCTGGTGATGTTATTTAAAGGAATAGAGTCCAATCCTTCAGACTTTCTCTTCGACAAATATTTCGATAGATCATGAATAACTTTTCTTACGCCACTGTTAATAGTTTTCAGCATTTTCACTCACGAAACACAAGAAATATACCATGCACAATCGACGCCCCACTTTGACAGCAATCGACAGATGACATTAATTACTTTTTAAAGAAAGTGTTGCAAATTGAAGAAAATAGTTTCATAGGTTTTCCGCAACATGGCGATGTTTTTATATTCTTGGTTGGGCTTAAAATTCTATTATTCCCATAAAAATATTACAGGATTTCTGAAATATCCGTAAAAACATTAAGTGCTTCATTTGTCATCTACGGCGTAGTTTTTTCAAATTCCCTTCGCCTTTAAGTTGGCTGTTCTGTAAAACTGTCAAGTATCAACAGTTTTCCTGTCAGTCGATAACACACTATGATAACACAGACGTCAGTCGGAACGTAAACAAATATTGATATTATAGTTTTTTAGTTTTATAATCGGAAACAACCAACTCAAGTACAACCGTTCCAAAACTGAAAGCAAGTGACGTCACGAGGAGAGTTATTAAAAAAAAATAGACTTCTATTAATCGATATATTCAAATTACATAGTCAGGTCATAAGTTCTGTCACATGTGCAATATGAAATAATTTAGACATGTTTATTATTTATGTAAACATTTATATAGCAAAATGAACTTAATAAAAAATTGATTCTTATGGTAATAAAGTTTATTAAAAATGAGCCCCGCGATTTTGAATACAGGCCTTTATTCTGCGCGGCCAGTCGTCTATCGCAGCACGAACGAGGTCCATGTCAATATCGGCGGCTGCCTTAATCAAGGATGCCTTGAGTGACTCCAAATCAGGATGAGGCTTTGAGCAGGCCTTTTCCTCCAAGTGTTGCCATATCTTGTAATCTAACGGACTCAAATCTGGACTGGAGGAGGGCCAGTCTTCGTGCCGGATGAAGTCGATTTCACGCGCCGCCAGCCAGTCTTGTGTGCTTTTCGCTCTATGAGCTGGCGCAGAATCTTGTTGGAATACCCAGTGCCTGTTATTAAACATGGTATGAGCAACAGGTTCTACAAGGTTCTTGAGGACTGTATTTTGATACACAAGTGCATTCGTTTTTACGCCTTTTTCACAAAAAATTACCTCAGTTAAGCCCCAATAAGAGACTCCCAACCAAACCATGAGCGAGGATGGAAAATGACCTCGTTGGACACGCGGAATACGGTTGCTCGCTTCTTCACTGCTGTGTGCGTACACCTTATCATTTTGTTTGTTGTAGCTCTCTTCCACGGTGAAAATTTTTTCATCCGAAAAAAGAATTTCCCGATGCTTTTTTCCCGCGTACCGCTTCAACAAAGCGCGGCATCTCTTCAGTCTCAGGTCCATTAAACGAGCGTCCAAACGATGTCCTGTTTTTCTTCGATATGCCCTAAGCCCTAAGTCTTCATTTAACACCCTTTTCACCGTGGTCCTGCTTAACCCCATCTGAAGGGCCAACAGTTTCTGCTTACGTATGGGATTTTTTTGAATTCGCGCCTTCACAGCTTTTATCACTGCTGGAGTCCTAACAGAGCGAAGGCGACCACTTCTTGACCTGTCATCTACACTAGAGTCTTCATTGCATCGTTTTATGGTACGATAAACGAATCTTTTGGTTATATTCAAATTTTTCAGCAATTCGAAAATCTGAATTGGCGCGTAACCGCAACGATGCAACGCAATAACTGCGACACGGTCTTCTTTAAGTGCCCAGTCCATATTTAAAAATGAGGAAAATTCTAAGAAGTACACATTTTTATTTTCATGAGAAATTCGAAATTCGAATTCAATAAACTTTTTTGTGGCCAGCGTTCTAAATTCAAAAGTTTTTATTGTGTGACAGAACTTATGACCTGACTGTGTAGTTTCTTAAAATAGGCAAAAATTTCATAAAATATAATAAAAAGTGGTACGTACTTTTTTAGCATGGCCCATTATGAATCAGTTGACCAAAAAAAGAAAACCGTAACAACAATTTCAATTTCTTAATGAATAATAATAATAATAATAAAAATCGTTTATCTACACACGTATCATAAACCCTCTTTACTGCGTTCAAAAACCGCACGTTACGATCAGCATTATGTTAAACTACTTGGTAAAAACTCGTTTCGTATCTGGAAAACTACACATTATGGTCATTATATGTAGTTTTTCTACATAAAATGACATTCAAATTTCGAACGCCGACGCCCACCCGCGTGCCGTCCCTAGTTTGTCTGTGAAGTTGGTACTGACATTCAAATTTCGAACGCCGACGCCCGTCTGCGTGAAGTTGGTACTAAAGAACAAGCTAAACAATTGCAGAACCACAATGCCGGTCAAACATGCGGTTCCTGAACACATCAAAGAGAGCTTATGATATTTGTGTAGATAAACTAGTGTATGTAACTGTACATAATTAGGCATTAAAACTCTCGAGTGATATTATTATGAAACTCGCCTTCGGCTCGTTTCATAAACCCACTCTCGAGTTTTAATGCCCTCCATTATGCAGCAGTCACATAAACTACTATTATTGATGAATAAGCTTGCAACTTTTCACAGTGTCTCTAGGCCCCATACTAGGATACCCAGTGTCGTGTGGACTAGTCTCTTTCGCTTAATGTACTTTAAGTTATCTTATATGTAATTATAAATTTAAATGAAGTTAAAAACAATAAATTGCATTCACAACACAGCTGATAAATTAAAATAGCTAGTACCTATCCAAGTTGATTTTTTAGTAGTAAGTAATAGGCAACTAACATAGTCTATATTTAGCTAGCAAACTCATTAGTAATAGATACAATTAAAATTAAAAAGAAAAGGATAAATAAATTAGTTAAAATGGTAAGGTAGTAGGATTGAAATGTTATTGGGGATAGTAATCTGAATATCGGTCAACTTTGGTTAATTCCGCCGATGCCATGTGTTTTTAATAGATTTCCCTGTATTTAGACATCAGTAATAGGTATTTGGACAATAGACGACCCGAATGGCCGAGTCGGCAGTGACCCTGCCGACAAATCCAAGGGTCCCGGGTTCGAATCCCGTGGGGGTAAATATTTGTTTGATGAGAACGGATGTTTATACCCAAGTCATGGTTGTTTATCTATCTAAGTATAATATTTATCTATATAAGTATGTATGTCTAGTACCCAAGATACAGGGAATCCTAGTTTGGGGCTAGATCAATGTGTGTCAATAGTATCCAAGGTATTATTATTATTATATATTATTATTATAATATTAGTAATTTTTGTGTTGATTTTTTGCTCTTTAGCACCACCCAGGGAGACCGATCAGGGCTGTGGGATCAAAATATTTCCTGCGAACGACGTGAGCAACTATTCCCCCCGAAAGAATAACCAAAACCGTAACCTAATAATAATTTGAACAAAAAGTAAAACTTTAGAAAAAAAAACGAATCCAATGAACCCTTGTGATTAGCAGCCGTTTAAGCAGTTTTATACCAACCCTTTAAATACCCAGAATTGAGTAGTTCCGGGGGCTATCTGCAGTCTTCTTCATCAGTTCCACTTCACCAATTCATGCTTCCCGAGAACTGTTGCTTCCAAATGAACAAGACACTAGGTATATAAAATACCATTTATTTTTCATTGGTTGACAATAGCTTGATTCTTTAACTATTGTCTTGACAAGATCCCGATACCTTCCAAATACAAATTACAATTGCCCTATATGAAAGTCATTTAAACAGAACACGGTTACTTACTCTGTCGAGAAAAATGACAACTTCATGCAAAAAAAAAAACGATTTACTAGCGCCACCTAGTGGGTAGTAGTGGTAGCCTTAGCGTTTTTTGTACGAAGTTGTCATTCTTCTCGACAGAGCAGCTAACTGTGTGCTGTTCAAATGACGGAAAAGCAAGCTTGAATTCTTGCCTTGCGTATCAAGGGTAGGGGCAGTTCATGTGCAAAACTTGCTTTCTGATAGGTCAACTTTAATTTTAAGTTGATCAATTGATCAACTTTAATTTTAAGTTGGTTACAGCATTTGGATATGATTGGATTTGGATTCAAAACATTTGGATATGACCGGGAACAATCAGAGCAGGGCTGCAGCATTATAACACTACGCTAGCGCCACCTATCCACCACCATCAAAACCACAAAACATTTAGTTCCGCTACTCGATACTAGATGTCGCTACAGCCCTCAATGATTGAGACCAAACGAACATTGCATATCTCTTTGATTGCATTCCTATTCTCTTTTACAATACAATGGCCGACCTTTCTCCTCTTATTTTCATGCCGGTAACTCCATTCAATGTCATTCTTTACGACGAGCATTCAGTATTTGCGTTTTGTAAGCGGAATTCCTATGAAAGGGGGTAGAAATAGAATGTAAAATGAAACTTAGATCAAACTTGCGTTTCAATAATCCTCGGATCATGAATACGACGTCGGTGTGTCGCAGTGAATGTCGAAAAACAGGATATTTGAGTAATGCCCGGTATTCTTGTATATTTCATTCGGTGAATGGTTGGTACAATCACTGGCAAAATTGTTTTGAATATCCCCAAAGAGTGTTTTGCAGTTACTTATGTTAGCAATTAATGATTAGTCCTAAGAATAATTTGTTAATAAATTGTAATAAAATTATCAGCACAAAATTAAATATTTTGATATAGACTTTACGGCCGAATACTGACTCCGTGGCCGTGGTGCGCGCCAATGGAGAATATGGCGGAGAAAAGTAAGAACGTCGTCCCGTCGTTTTATTTTGAAGAATAATTAATATCTATTACCGAGTCGGGTTCTTCACCAACTCGACACAAGAGACTGGACACACATGTGTCCAGTTGGTGAAACGCAAATTTAGTATCACTTATTATGTCGTCATCTGGACACGCCAAGATATTCACGCGTGTCCACATAGTGAAACTTAAATTAAATCACTTTTATGTTTTCGCCAACTGGACACACGTTCGCATTTTACGCGAATTTATGACAAAGTACAGTCACGCAGATTAATGATTTTTTTTGTCACAATCATCATTGGCCACTCAACGTCCCACTGCTGGGAACGGGTAATTTAGTATGTTGTTGTATTATAATTAACCTTACTGTACCCTTTTTTTGCAAACAAGCTGAATGTGTCCAGTTGGCGAAAACATAAAAGTCATTTAATTTAAGTTTCACTATGCGGACACGCGAAAAAATCTTGGCGTGTCCAGGTGACGATATAAAAAGTGATACTGATTCTGAGTTTCACCAACTGGACACATGGGTGTCCAGTCTCATGTAACGAGTTGGTGAAGAACCCACCGAGTAAGTATTCGGTGCTTGCTAAGGTGCCTACAACTATTGTAACAGTTTGTATTGTTTTGTTACTGGAATGCCGTTATTAATGTAAGTATAAATTACAGTTTACGTAGTTATCACCACCCTTTTAGCGGGACAAAGTACATAGGTAGACAGACTTAATCGATGACGAAATAGCCAACACTTACGGTTGCATTAATATTTATTTTCCCATTGTGAAGGTGTAATAGGATCGTTATTTAAGCAGATATAATAATATTTTATTATAGGTTCACGTGAATCCATAAAATAACTCTTATTCTACTGTTAATTACCTACCAAATAGGTAACTACTTCCAATTCATCACTCACTAAAGGGAAAAAACAACTGAATCACACAACAGCATTTTAAAATAAATAAGCAACTTCTTTAATTATACCTTAGACACTATTAACACACATTGATCTAGCCCCAAACTAGGATTCCCTGTATCTTGGGTACTAGACAACGATACACATACTTAGATAGATAAACAACCATGACTAGGATACAAACATCCGTTCTCATCTAACAAATATTTGCCCCCACCGGGACTCGAACCCGGGACCCTTGGCTTCGTAGGCAGGGTCACTGTCGACTCGGCCGTTCGGGTCGTCGTTTAATTTTCTATCTCAGCATACACCGGAAAGTCTCATCTTCAACCGACTGACCAGTTTGCCTACAACGCGGTCTGATTCGCACAAATCCAGACTTATTGCAACCCAGACAAGTGGTGCGAAACTGCGAATCACTCCTGGATGCAGATTTTATGTATACAGAGCTGTTAAATAAAATTCCAAAATTCCAAATGTCTTTATTACTGTAGATATTTACATATATTTAGCAATCGTCATTTTTTGCCACTTCTCTACATTGGACCACTGTGGGAGAAGAAGGGCGTAGAAACTCCCACAGATTGATGTTTAGATATCTTTTAAAAATTGCTTAAGTTTAACTAATACAAAATTCATTATCATAATTAATAAGCAGGAATAAATAATAACAAAATTATTAACAGCAAGGTCTGTGTTGAGCCAGATTAACCCCATACAGTCCCATCATTTAAGTAATCTTAGACATTGTAATATCCCTTTTTCGACAAAGTCGCTTTAACATGGTTTTTAAATTGCTCAAATGGCAATTTCAAGATCTCCAGAGGTAGCCCCAATATTAAAGCAGCAGATTTTAAAAAAAACTTTAACTCTAACAAATGAAGCGTCACGCCTTTTCCTATACGGGGCAGCAGAGGCTCAGTTTCTAAAAGAAAAGAAAAACCCCAGGTCTGTCAAGGATCTGTGCATCCCGTACTAGAACAAGATACATCTGGAGATTTTGAAATTGCCATCTGAGCAATTTAAAAAAAACATGTAACGACTTTGTCTAAAAGGGATATTCAAATGTTCAAGATAACGTAAATGACGGGACTGTATGGGGTTAATCTAACTCAACTCAGAACTCGCTGTTAATAATTCTGTAATTATTTATTCCTGCTTATTAATTATGATAATGAATTTTGTATTAGTTAAACTTAAGCAATTTTTAAAAGATATCTAAACATCAATCTGTGGGAGTTTCTACGCCCTTCTTCTCCCACAGTGGTCCAATGTAGAGAAGAGGCAAAAAATGACGATTGCTTAGTATATATAAATATCTACAGTAATAAAGAAAGGCTAGTATTTAATCGCACAGCAAAAATACTGATTTGCACAGCAAAATAGGATCAGCAAAAACACTTTTTATGTTTTAAATATTTTATGTGTACTCAAGTTTATGTTTTAAGTATTTTTTGTTGTTCTTGCATTTTCAACCTAGCACGAAGGATAAAGGGGGCTTCGCTTCGCTCACCCGCTTTACCCTTCACCTAAGCTACCGCAGTATTTTGCCCTGATAATTGCTGTGTAACTCAGCATTTTTGATGTGCAGTTTAATATTTCCCATAAGGAAATTTTGATTTGATTTGATTTGTGTGACGTCGCTTTTTCTGATTCCCACGACAGTGTGGGATCAGAAGCAATGTATGTGCCTGTATGTTAAATGTTATGTTATGAATATCTAGTCATTCAACACTCCATTTTGCGTGTTACGGGTGGGTGGACAGAATCTAGAAGCCATCACCACATCTAGAAATATAGGAAAGTTTCCACAGGAAGTATACTATGGTGATATATCGACAAAATCGATACTTTTGAAGATACTTCTCTGCTGTTCAAAATAAGTACGAAGTTAAATAAATTAGCTAGCAATCTAGATTTTGTGATGTCAGAAACGCGATTGGAGGAATTTCGCTCGATAGAAATCATTATTGAAATTCGGTCTAAATTTACACTTTTATTGATTTTCTGACAGATGGGAATAGCACACAGACTTTATAAATATTTATTTAGATGAGTTTTGAGGATACCTAAATAACCTGTCATGGAAATTTTCATAGCTATTTTTGTTCATTAATTTAAAACCAACTTTTAGTAATTTTTCCCCATTCCGTCCCTCTCACACTGCCGGTCTTTCTGCCTGGAGTAACGAAGACCTTTGCACGGACGAGGTACCCCCTTAACCTTTAATTGGACTGAAGGATTATACATCCAAGGACCATATTGTTGGTCCTTGACACATCCCACCAGATTGTATCCCTTATGGCTTGGTAATAAATGCGAAAACCAATGAAAAATTCTGCATGCTCAGGGGCTTATAAGCTTGAAGGAGATCGAAAGACGTGTCGGATTAGGGTGGACTGCTTTCAGAAAACTAAGTGATGTCTTCAAAGCCTCACTCCCATAATGCCTGAAGACCAAGGTGTATAACCAATGTGTCTATGGTATTTTATTGTGGGGTCACGCTGCGAATGCTAATAGTATATTTATTCTGCAGAAACGGGCTGTTCGTGCAATTTATAGATTAGGGCCTAGAGTGTCACTGAGGGAAAAGTTTAAAGAAATCAATATTCTGACATTTGTGTCTCAATATATCTATGACAATCTTGTGTATGTAAAAAGAAATATAACTAATTTTCAGAAGTACAGTGATATACACAATTTTAATACTAGAAATAAAGACAAGTTGGTTGCTTATGTAAGCCGACTACATAAAATTAGTAATTCTTTTAAAGGCAATTGTATACGCTATTACAATAAGGTCCCTACTGATATTAAAAACTTACCTTTAGACAAGTTTAAAATAATAATAAAACAGAAATTGTATAAAAAAGGTTACTATAGGATATCTGATTACTTAGAGGACAGATGTCCATGGGAATAGATTGTTTGAGTAACAGGCTGTTTCGATATATAATTAGCATTCATTTTGTAATTTGACAATATTTTATTTAAAAAAGGAAACGCAAAAGATGCGACGACTGTGGAGTTTCTTCGGTGAGCTCTTCTCCACAGATTCCGCCATTGTGTTAGTGAACTCACCCAAAAAAATGTAATGACGGATCTAAGTGATGTAACAACATCCTATGGAAATAAATGATTTTTGATTTGATTTGATTTGATTTGTCTAGCCCATCCTCACCTATGGAGCCAGAACATGGACGCTCACAAAGCATAATGTACATACTATGAAAGTAGCACAAAGAGCGATGGAGAGTTCCATGTTGGGTATCTCTCTCGTTGACCGTGTGCCAAACGTCGAAATTCGACGGAAAACGAATGTCGCAGATGTAGGCAAACGGACAACGAGATTGAAGTGGATATGGGCGGGACACTTGGCTAGACGGGAAGATGGACGGTGGACCAAAGCAGTCACAGAGTGGTGGCCTCGGGGAGCGACGAGGCCAGTGGGCAGACCACCAACCCGATGGTCTGACGATATCATCGAGTTATCGGAATCCTACTGGGTGCGATTAGCGCAGGACCTGGGAGATTGGCGCTTTAGAGAAGAGGCCTATACCCAGCAGTGGGTCGATGTGGGCTGAATTAGTAAATGACACGAAGTTTCTTGGAATAACCATTGATAGCAAATTGCAGTGGGGACCCCACATAGAAAAATTGGCTGGTAAATTAAGTTCTGCGGCTAACGCTGTTAGGAACATCAGACAAAACACGGATGTGGCTACATCTAGGCTTGTATATTTTACTTACTTTAATAGTGACATGTCCTATGGTATCTTGTTGTGGGGGAAAGCAGCGGATATTCAAACTATTTTTATTTTACAGAAAAGGCTTATTCGAGCAATTTATAATTTAAAACACACAGACTCCTTAAGAGAGCTTTTTAAAGAAATTGACATACTAACTGTAACTAGTCAATTTATTTTCGAAAATATAATGTATGTACGCAAGAACCTTACAAAATTTCCCAAACTTAGCGATGCTATAATGTTAACTTAAGAAATAATCACAGACTACTTGCGCCCCGGTTTAGACTCGCGAAGGTTAGCAGTTCTTTCAAGGGTCAATGCATTCTCTACTACAACAAGATACCTCTGGAGATCTTGAAATTGCCATTTGAGCAATTTAAAAACCATGTTAAAGCGACTTTGTCGAAAAAGGGATATTACAATGTTCAATATTACTTAAATGATGGGACTGTATGGGGTTAATCTGGCTCAACACAGACCTTGCTGTTAATAATTTTGTAATTATTTATTCCTGCTTATTAATTATGATAATAACATAAGTATATATTTTTTGTATTAGTTAAGCATAAGCAATTTTTAAAAGAGATCTATAAATCAATCTGTGGGAGTTTCTAAGCCCTTCTCTCCCACAGTGGTCCAAAGTAGAGAAGTGGCAAAAAATGACGATTGCTAAGTATATGTAAATATCTAGAGTAATAAAGACATTTGGAATTTTGGAATATCCATCTAGTGTGGAAAAAGTCTACGCTATTACGTTTTATTGAAAAAAATATTAACAGGGGTATTAAGCAGCTCTCATTATGTCACTGCATTCTAATAATTTGGGATTAAAATATGCATTCGCGGAGCTTTCTTTAGAGCTTCGAAGCTCTGAAGCTACTTGAGAACCGCTGGCCCACCGCGAAAGCTCTTTCAAATGTTACTGAAACATGCTGAGCTTTCATTCGTACCCAAAAAAGCTCCGCGTAAAACAAAATGGATATTTGGAAGTGCTTTTATATGAATTAGTTTTTTACTGAAGAATAGAAGGTTAAGTTTGCTGGGACAGCAACTGCATCTTCTGCCCTGCATAAAAACACATCTATATACAATCATATAAATTGTTTCTGGCCCCACACTAGGATACCCTGTGACGTGGGAACCAGAAACAGCCATTTCTTAAACGTGGAACTTTTAATTTGAGGCCAGAAATGTAAACAATGAACTGTCATTTTCCAGTACAAAAAATATAATATGAATGTCAAAGTCAACGGTTTTTTTCTAGACAATGACAGCTGTTTGTTTACATTTCTGGCCTTAAATTAAAAATAGTAGCCTAGGGGATTATTTTTTGCCTATTTTTTGCCTTTTATCCTGTCTGGTAGTACCACGAGTGACTTTGTATTACCCTGGTGCTACTTATCAATACTAATATTATAATTGCGAAAATTTGTGTTTGTGTTTATATGTTTGTTACTCGTTCCCGCTGAAACGGCTGGACGGATTTGGATGAAATTTGAAGTGTATATAGATTTTACCCTGATTTAACATATAGGCTTACTTTTATCCCGAAACATAATAACTGTTCCTATAGGATGACCATTGAATGAAATTTGGAATGTATATAGCTTATCACTGACTTGACATATCGCATTCCTCCGCTCAACCATCACCTTTCCTACCCATCATAGTTTGCTGGAAGAAATTTATTTTTAGAGATAAGCTCGCCTTTGTTCATGTTTTTTCTATTATAAGTTATTTGCATGTCTGTTTAGTGTAGTACAATAAATAAATTACGAAATATCTAATAGGCTATCTTTTATCCGGAAAAATAATATCTGTTCCCGTAGGATGATCAATGTGACTAAAAAGCAAAGATTAACCGTGTTACCACAAAAAATATTAAACAGCGTTTAACCTGTTTTTGCAGTGGGATAAAAAGTACCATATATGTAAATAATAATAATACCTTGGACACTATTTACACACATTGATCTAGCCCCAAACTAGGATTCCCTGTATCTTGGGTACTAGACAACGATACGCATACTTATATAGATAAATATTATACTTAGATAGATAAACAACCATGACTAGGCTACAGACATCCGATCTCATCAAACAAATAATATTTTCCCCCACCGGGACTCGAACCCGGGACCCTTGGCTTCGTAGGCAGGATCACTGCCGACTCGGCCATTCGGGTCGTCAAGGTTATAGTGGATATCTACGTCATAGAAGGGAAATTACGGTCCAAATTTAATGTTCCTGGGTTTATCAGTTTGGTCAGTAAGTTGATAGATTTATTAGTCGGGGTATTTTAACTCATTATGAAGGACCCTTTTGTAAAATGCGTAAATATTTTTTGTTCTCTATTATCTAGCAGCACACTTTTACGCTGCATACGTCGCGCCAAACGTTATGAGCGGTGGCCTTGAATGCGCAGTAGTCACTTTTCAATACATATGCGCAGAAATTCCCGCGAACGTCGCCCAGCGCTCTTAATTCGTGGCGCGAGGTATACCCGCGGTTCCGACCGCGTGATATTCGGTTTAACGTCATGCTTTGGAACATGCCGTTAGTACATTGAAACATTGAAAGAGAGTTATGTGTATGTACTGTGTACTCAGATTAAAGAAAATCTATGCATATTGAAACCGGAAGTGGATAAAAATTTAGTAACTTATTCACAGAAATAAAATCAAATATGATAAAAAACTTAATAATATTAATTATAATTCAAGTGAGCAATTATTAATCGTATAATGACAAATAACTAAACTCAAAACTCAAATTTATCCGATAAACAAATAAAACAAAATGGCTAAGAAAATAGCCATACCAATAATTTCCTGTATGGGTACTTCTTTTAATTCTTAAAAACCAGTATATTTCTTTTTTTTGTTATAGCAGCGATAGAAATATGTATACACCCTATACACTATCATTTCCAAAAATATAGACAGCTAATTAAATGTCAGCCTGTTTAAGTATGTCGGTGATTTTACCTTACCTTTATGATTTCTGTGCAATAAAATACTACTAACGATAAAAAGTCGATGCACCGCGGGATTCCCCGTGCGTGCAATCTCACTGGCATTGGCACTAAGTGGTTTCAACTCGATCTCAACCCAATTTTGGGAATGCGTTCCCACCTAATTTTTTGGATTCCATTATTCGTGGTCTGAGAGACTTGGGCCTTCACCTGAACTGCATTTTGCCACAAAGCGTAAGAGCGGAGTGTGAATCGTTAGTCCCAGGGGTGAAAGTCCTCGATAAAACTGATTTCTGTGTTAGGGGCGGGCGCCCGTCTTTGTAGAAGGGGTACCGTGCTTCCTGCCAGGTAATCAATCAAATCAGTTGTACTGTTTACACCTAAGCTCTACTCCAGAGAGAGAGAGAGAGAGAGAGAGAGAGAATTGACCACGCATAATAGATAGATAAACATCAAAGCAGCACACATACTTTCTCTCAAAATCGTAAGGGTTGAATACTACTTGAGAACTGCACACTCTTTTTTGAACTTTTTAATTGAATATAGCTTATTTTAATTTAGATATAGACATAAATACTGTATAATGAGTAGATAACACCACACACAAACCTCAGTGGTTTAAGTGGTGCTCAAGTATGTAACTCTGTTATTTTTAATATGTCATTAATTAAATAAATAAAAATAATTAAAAAAAAACATACAAATTAAAAGTGATACGAAGATGCAACTACAAAAGAACTTAAATGATAGCAGAATAATAAAGACAATAACACATAAATTTATAACATAAAACAATAAAACAAAAAGAAGAATATTGGTAGGTATGTAGGTGCGCTGCATTGACGCGAAAAGGTCAAAGCTCAGTGTTTATCACTGGTTTTCTGCCCTCACCTAGGAGATACTCAAACACATACCCATCTACATACAGACACATACATTGCTTCTGGCCCCACATTAGGGTACCCTGTGTCGTAGGATCCAGAAACAGCGATGTCACACACATATTTACATCCAAGACCTAGCGTTTTTATTTTCTTTACCCCGCGCGGCAATCGAACCCGGGACCGCGAAGTCATCCGCGTATAAGCAAGTAAAGACGTAAAAACGTCAAAACGTCATTGGACAATTTTTCAAAAGCCATCGCAGTTTCTGGATGTTAGAATTACCTGATCAAGGCTCTGTGTACATACTTTATAGTATCATTCCCAAAAAGGCCAGCTAATTATGAAATTACCTTGTATTTAATCGACGTGTTAGGTAAGTTTTACGTATTAAGTTTTACCACGGATTTTTAGGGTTCCGTACCCGAAGGGTGCCAAACAGGACCCTATTACTAAGCCTCCGCTGTCCGTCCGTCCGTCCGTCTGTCACCAGGCTGTATCTCATAAACCGTGATAGTTAGACAGATGAAATTTTCACAGATGATGTATTTCTGTTGCCGCTGTAACAACAAATACTAAAAAAAACGGTCAAGTGCGAGTCTAAATCGCGCACGAAGGGTTCCGTACGACCGTTCAATGGAAGCGATGGTGTGGAGTGAATAGTTTGGATTTTACACAGCAAAATATTGTTTTCAAAGTTATTGGTGCGGTTACTTTCACACTCCATGTACGTAACCAGGTGCATCCATAAGTTTGTATGTGGTATTGAAAGAATTGTTGTATGGGAGCCCCCTTAAATATTTCTTTTATCCTGTTTTTTAGTATTTGTTGTTATAGCGGCAACATAAATACATAATCTGTGAAAATTTCAACTCTCTAGCTAGCTAGGTTCTTGAGATACAGCCTGGTAACAGACGGACGGACGGACGGACGGACGGACAGCGGAGTCTTAGTAATAGGGTCCCGTTTGGAACCCTTCGGGTACGGAACCCTAAAGAAGAATAAAATAAACAATTAAGAGGGCTCCCATACAACAATTCTTTCAATACCACATACAAACTTATGAATGGACCTGTTTACTTACTTGGTGTGTGAAAGTAGCCGCACCAATAACTTTGTAAACAACATTTTGCTATGTAAAATCCAAACTATTCAATCCACACTGTCCCTTTGTACGAAGGAACGGAACCCTTCGTGCGTGAGTTCGACTCGCACTTGACCGTTTTTTTAACAGCACACGAGCTTATGTCGAAATTTAGAGGCAATGAACTAAGGCTCTGTTTTAGAGGAAGCTTTCTGGAACTTGTTTTATTGAGTTTACAACGTAGTGATGAAATGTCGGGCCAGTAAAATAGCGTTATGATACAGAAGTTGGTAGATTATCAGGTCATTCTGACATCTCAGGAATTCAACTGCTTTTGAAAAAATTTACTAATCACACAACCAGATTAATAATAATAATAATACATATTGGAGGACAATCTTACACAAATCGAACTACGCCCATAGTAAGCTCAACAAGGCTTGTGTTATGGGTACTAGACGATGATATAATATTTAAAAAAAGATAAACCATCGTCATCATCAGCCCTTGTCATCCCACAGCACGCCATTCGCTACGGTCACGTCCCCCGCCAGTCTCGTCCACTGCTTTCCAGCCACCTTAGCAACGTCACCTGACCATCGGGCCGGTGGTCTGCCCGCTGTTCTCTGCCCTGTTCGCGGCCGCCACTCTGTGGCTGCCTCGGTCCACCTTCCCTCCTGCCTTCTAACCAAGTGTCCCGCCCATCGCCACTTTAGCCCCGTGATGCGCGTACTCACGTCTATGACCACAGACAATTGACTATTAGAGAGAGGGCAAGCCGCCGCGTAACGGCTGACCGTTGTATGCCCAGTGTGCATACAGTGCATTCATTTGCTCTCAGCGAGAATTGACGAGTGCACGCGCCGATCGCCTTAGAAAACTGACAACAATTAGCTTTATTTTCTATAATGCCGGCCTGTGCAAAAATCGCAGTGTTTCGACAAATTTCCATAACAAGGGTATAACATTTCACAGGTAAATACTGAAAATACAATATTTCTTCAATAAAACAACACGATTAACAATATTCCGAGGAATTAATGCTATTGAGTCGCATCCAGATTCCGTCTCTCTCATACTCATTAGCGTTATCTACTAGCGAGAGAGACAGGAAATAAATTTAATGTCCATGACACTGTGTGTTCTGTGTGCGTGCTTTATGAAACAATGTGCGCCTCATGCGCACGTATACAGCCACGTAACTGCTTTGCCTGTGTTTACCAATACGAGAGTAGGGATAAATGTGTAAGTGGTTATTATATGTGCGTGTTCGTGGTGTTTATTTAATGATACGTTGTGTGCGTGAATTTTGCTTGCGACAATCGGTTTGCATACAAAATAGGCTGAACGCCCTATCTCCTATGTTGAGATATCTGTGTTTATGACTTTGGTAAGTCTGCAGATTTCAACGTTAGGCACATGGTCAAAGAGGCTAATGCTTAGCATGCCATGCTCACTAGCCCCTGATGCCTAGCATGGCACGCTCCATAGCCCCTGATGCCTATCATGGCACGCTCCATAGCCCCTGATGCCTAGCATGGCACGCTCCATAGCCCCTGATGCCTAGCATGGCACGCTCCATAGCCCCTGATGCCTAGCATGGCACGCTCCATAGCCCCTGATGCCTAGCATGGCACGCTCCATAGCCCCTGATGCCTAGCATGGCACGCTCCATAGCCCCTGATGCCTATCATGGCACGCTCCATAGCCCCTGATGCCTAGCATGGCACGCTCCATAGCCCCTGATGCCTATCATGGCACGCTCCATAGCCCCTGATGCCTAGCATGGCACGCTCCATAGCCCCTGATGCCTAGCATGGCACGCTCCATAGCCCCTGATGCCTAGCATGGCACGCTCCATAGACCTATGTGTGACCCATATTTTGTGCATATTGGCTTTTGTGAGCGTCCATGTTTTGGCACCATAGTCGGAATTGGCAGAGATAAATATTTACGTATTAAATAAAAAATGGAATAAATAATACATAGAAAACATCCAAGACTAAGGAACAAATATTCATGCTCATCACACAAATATTGGCCCTTACCGGGATTCGAACCCAGGACCGTCAGCTTCGTAGACAGGGTCACTACCAGCTAAGCTAAACCGCTCGTCAAATTCTGAAATACGAGCTATCTTTTATATCAACGTTGCTTGTTCAAACGTCAATCAGATTCCGATCTGATCTTTTGAAAATTTTTAAAAGCGATTTTAATTCCTAGTTGTCCGACTTACATGGCAAGACTACAGTGTTAACCCCATAACGCATGGCCTTACCCGAAAAGGGTCGCGATTTGCAACCTTACTGCTTGCCCATACAACCATTTCGGTAACCATTACGTAGCTGCGACCACTTGAATTTTACACACTAGTAACACAGCTGGTAGCTATTTTGACTTTAGTAGCAGAGCGTCGTCGGCGTTCCGGTCTGTTTTGATCGTAGCGACAAAAGTGGGTAAGTTTCGATACAATAAAGTGTCGACGTAGTGTGGAAACCAAGTCGACTCTTTGTTACGTGATCGAGAGAAATTCATATATGGGTAATGTGGCAAAGGGTTGACTGGGCTAGACTTAATACTAATTTAGTTTGTCAAACGATCCACATAATTCCGGTTATTATTGTAAGTTAAATCCCAATTTACTTCGTAATTTATTTGTCAACTTACTAAACATATAATTCAATTGGACAATACCACACAACACAAAAAGTCAATTCGACAGAAACTAGATAGGTTTCTGGCAGCGCAGATTTTTTAACCTACTTTAAAAAGGAGAAGGCTCCCCATTCAGTTGTTTTTTTAGGGTTCCGTACCCGAAGGGTGCCAAACGGGACCCTATTACTAAGCCTCCGCTGTCCGTCCGTCCGCCCATGTCCACTGTATCTCATGAACCGTGATAGTTAGACAGATTAAATTTTCACAGATAATGTATTTCTGATGCCGCTATAACAACAAATGCTAAAATACAGAATAAAATAAATATTTAAGGGGGCTCCCATACAACAATTATTTCAATACCACATACAAACTTATGAATGCACCTGGTTACGTACATGGAGCGTGAAAGTAGCCGCACCAATAACTTTGTAAACAACATCTTTTACAAAGACGACATTCGCAACCCGACAGGGGAGGAAGAACAAGGGCTTGAACCTGAAGTCGTTTTTAGGGTTCCGTACCTGAAGGGTGCCAAACGGGACCCTACTACTAAGCCTCCGCTGTCCGTCCGTCCGGCCTTCCGTCTGTCACCAGGCTGAGAACCGTGATAGTTGACAGTCGAAATTTTTCCAGATGATGTATCTCTGTTGCCTCTATAACAGAAAATACTAAACAACAGTATAAATTAGTTTGTTTATCTGTAAACCACATACAAACTTGGTTACACTTGTTTACGTACATGGCGTGTGAAAGTAGCCGCACCAATAACTTTGTAAACAACATTTTGTTATGTAAAATCCAAACTATTCACTCCACACCGTCCCTACAATTGTGCGGTGGTACGGAACCCTTCGTGCGCGTGTTAGAATCGCACTTGACTGTTTTTGTTTGTTTTTTAAGTTTTAACCTGGTGATTATGCAATTAATTGCTACTTCCATGGCCAAACATCTAAGGAACTGGTTCGGAGTGGTTCTTCGATCAATCTTACATCAACTGCTGATCAATCGCCAGTATACCTCGGCCTTAAAATGTAGAAAATAAAAGATACCTAGCAACATTTGCGGACTACTGCGTGTTTTTTTTATGAAATATTTGGTTTGTCTCATAAAACACGCATAGACCGCTACTTACGTTGACATTGTTTTTTTTCTGCATAAAATTGCCAAGGTACACAATAATAAGGTACTTACTGTCGAAGTCAAGTTGGGACTATCGACTACGTCACTAAAATTGTGACAATTTTAGTGACGTAGTCGATGTCGGTAGTTACCAAAAAGGTACATGAAAAAATGCATCTTGAATATCTCCGTTTTTAGGGTTCCGTAGCCATAGGGTAAAACGGGACCCTATTACTAAGACTCCGCCGTCCGTCCGTCTGTCCGTCCGTCCGTCCGTCACCGGGCTCTATCGGATCAACCGAAATAGGTAGAGAGCTGAAATTTTCACAGAATGTGCATTTCTGTTGCCGCAACAGCAACAAATAATTAAACATACCGATTTTCAAGAATGAAAAGAAGTACCCATAGAAGAAATCATTGGTATGGCCATTTTCTTAGCCATTTTGTTTTATTTGTTTATCGGTGAAAATGGACTCTCCCGATCTTATCGGAAAAGATTTTTAATTGCAGGCATTGCAGTTTTGTGCTTAATTATTTGTCATTATATGATTAATAATTGCTCATTCGTGTTATTAAATAATATTAAGTTTTTTATCATATTTGATTTTATTTCTGTAAATAAGTTACTCAATTTCTATCCACTTCCGGTTTCAATGAGCAAAGAGTTTCGTTACCCTGGGTACATAGTTTAATACTTCATACTACATACACAAAATATTTTTCAATGTTTCGATGTACGGCCTTGAATGTAGTCCTACCTAGTATTTAATATTGTATTATTAAATAAGTACAATGGTATGGAACCCTTCATCTGCTGGTCCGATTTTATTAAGGGTTTTATGTAGGATTCCGTACCCATAGTGTAAAACGGGACCCTATTACTAAGCCTCCGCTGTCCGTCCGTCCGTCCGTTTGTCACCAGGCTGTATCTCAAGAACCGTGATAGTTAGAAAGTTTAATTTTTCGCAGATGATGTATTTCTGTTACCGCTATAACAATAAATACTAAAAAACAGTATAAAATCATTTGTTTATCTGCAAATCACATACAAACTTATGAATGCACCTGGTTACGTACATGGAGTATGAAAGTAGCCGCACCAATAACTTTGTAAACAACATTTTGCTATGTAAAATCCAAACTGTTCACTCCACACCATCCCTACCATTGTACGGTGGTACGGAACCCTTCGTGCGCCAGTTCTTGACCGTTTTCTTTAAACTAATATTTTATTGATCACAATCAAAAACCCGTTTCACTGGTTTCTTCGACTTCTACGATAAAATCTTCCATGTCTTTTTACCACACTTTCATTTAGGTTCACCTGTAACTAAATAGTAATAAATATAGTAACTATGTAAACAAATCTTGCAAGTTAAATTTTACCAACTTCCCGGTTTCCGATTGAGCTAAAATTTGGAATAACTATTTAAGTTCGGTCACAATGCAATATAATGATTCCATCGAGCTGATCTGATGATGGAGCCGGATGGTGGTCACAGGAACTCTGTAATAAAATAACGCAATCCTACTGAAATTGGGCTCTTTAGAATCGTCTAGGTGAGTAGTTCTTGGATTAGTGAGGGTATCGAGCTGATCTGATGATGGGACCTGAAGGTGGATAGTGGAACTCTTCGACGGCTACTAGTAAACCTCTCGAGTTGGTACTCGTTTTTTTAAACCTACTATCATCTTTTCCTATTTCCTTCGCCCAGTATTCATTTTCTAGTTTCTGAACATGTTTTTCGAAAATTTTCAACGACAGAATGTCCCAATACCTTTCTGGCTAGTTCTCGTGCTTGAGGTTGAATTATTAGTTTTTCCCAGTGCTCGATAAAATCCGATTTTATAATAAATATAAAAATATCCGATTTCTGATATTTATCCGATATATCAACAACAAAAAGAAGCAATTTACACTCTAAAAGTGGTTTAAACTGTCAAAAGCTAGTCGAACACGTAATTTACAAGTAAACTAAGTAATACCTTGGACACTATTTACACAAATTGATCTAGGATGCCCTCTATCTTGGGTTGGGTAACGATACACATACTTATATAGATAAATATTATACTTAGATAGATAAACAACCATGACTAGGGTACAAACATCCGTTCTCATCAAACAAATATTTACCCCCACAGGGACTCGAACCCGGGACCCTTGGCTTCGTAAGCTGGGTACACTGCCGACGCGGCCATTCGGGTCGTCAAATAAACTCAACCGCTATTACAGGAAAATTATCTCAAAAATTTGCATTCTTTGCGAGTTAAGCAACATCTGACTGAGTTGGGTACTGGACGGGTGTCCCGATATTGTGGTGTTTGTATCGGTTGCTTCCGTGTTTTGCATGACAGTAAACATCAACCTGCTTTATTTCTAGTACAATATATATGGAAGTGTGGTGATCAGCTAATTAGAAACGACAACAAATATAATGATCACCAAAATATTTTTTTCCTACCCAAAATGGATAAATGAACAACAAAAGTTGCAAAAAATATCAGGGCAAAATACTGCGGTAGCTTAGGTGAAGGGTAAAGGGGGTGAGTGAAGCGAAGCCCCCTTTATCCTTCGTGTTAGGTTGAACATGTCAGAACAACAAAAAATACTTAAAACATAAACTTAAGTACACAAAACATAAAAAGAAGTTTGGTGATCATTTATCAAAACACAATTTGGTCGACATTTTTCCATTCTGGCAGTCATTTCGAAGTTATTGGTAGTAAAATAGGTGCGTTTTTGGTAATCGTTTAAACATAAGCCATTAGAAACACAGTACCATAAACCCATGATCTTCAGTATAAACTGCATTAAGATTTTTTAAATGACATGTAATGAATATGGTAATGTATTTAAGTAGTCACACTAATAATGTATCGAATAAAACAATGACGACGACCACATCAGCAAACGATAATTGATACCAGTTACAACATAGTATTTTTTTCTAACATTACATAAACCATTCATTATTTTGCCCTGCTTGTTTGTAGCTGGACAACTATTAGAAACTTGGCTGATCATGGCATGTTCTGAGTTCTGAATTTGAAATTTTAAAAAGTATAGGGTAAATCTATGGTAATGTGTACTTGGCGCCATTCATAACTTTTATTTGATTGCATACTAACTTGTATTGTGCTTATTTCTGGATAGAAATGGGTAAAACCAAAAGCTGCGACCCCTCCCACACAAAAATAATGGTTAGTTTACATTTCCATCGCCATTGGACATATAGAAAGATCGCTGGTCACTATGAGTGTTACGTGAAGAAAGTATTTAACGCCTTATGATATTATAAATAACATAAGAAAGCAGAGAATATTACATTTTAAAACCACACACCGCGTGAGGGCATGATTATTGTACGTTTGGCTAAACTTGACCCTTTTAAAGGGTCAAATGACATAAGAAAGGAAGTGTTTGCCCAAAACTATCATTAGTCGAAAGAAACCATTCGGAAGAGTTTCCATAAAAGTCTCACTTCTTACCAAGCGGCAAAGAGAAGCTAGATTGGCTTTTGCCAAAAAGTATTCCGCCTGGACAATGATCAATGGAAAAAAGTTCTGTTTTCGGACGAAACGAAGATCAATATGATAAATTCTGGTGGAACGCGATACGTTCGTCGCCCTACCAACCAAGCTTTGCATGCTAAGTATACAAGGAAAACAGCAAAGCACAGCGGGGGAAATATCAAAGTATTGGGTTGCTTTTCTGGTTACGGAATCGTTCCCGAGAGGAAAATTAAAAGGACACTTGATCAGTACCAGTACAACAATAGAAACCATGATTCCTTATGCTGAAAATAATCTCCCCGCTATATGGATATTCCAACGGGATATCGATCCGAAACACACTGCTAGCAACGTGAAGGCATTCATCGGGGAACAATGTCTGACGGTATTAGATTGGCCCGCAAACAGTCCAGATTGCAATCCGATAGAAAATTTGTGATGCATTGTAAAGAAACAGGTGTTGGATACCAAGTATGGTATCGCAGGCGCAGGCGCTTCACGACGGATTTGCGGACATGGTGCAACATTCCTCTGGAAACATGCGAAAAACTCCATTCACTCAAAGTCAATACCGCGTCATTGTAAAGTATAGGTCATTCATAATAACGGCTATACATTTTGTTTTATTAATATAGCAATGTTATTTATTTCATTACCTATACTTTCAAAAATATTTCTTGTTTTTATTAAAATATTATGTATTTTACAAAGGTTTTCATTTTGTTTCTAATTAGATGTCCAACTGAGTAAGCCAAAATGACGACTAGTTTAGGTAATGGAATAAATAATTCTTGTTGATAACTCATATGATATTTGTTTTGGATTTATTTTATACAATAATAATGTGGCTAATATTTAACACACACCACTTAACCTTTCATACCAAAAAAAAACCCAATTCACTAGCGTATTCTGATCATCATGGGTGTATGGAACTGTGTTTCTAATTAGCTGACCACCACTGTATATCCACATATATATCAAGTGATATATCCAATCAATAAATTAACCAATAAATCGTTTATTGGTTTAAATTACAGTTATATATAGTTACAGTTGTTATTTATAGTACAGTGTAATTTTACCGGTAACCGGCCGGCATAGCAACTTAGTAGGTAAATAAAGTATAACATATATAATCAATAAATAGGATCAAAAGTTTAAATTCCCAATCAATTAAGCAGAATAAACATTAAATTAATAAATTTTTATTCGATTTAAATACTTATAAACAGTCAATAAAAGTTCGTTAAGCTCCACAACCATTATAAATCATTTCAATTTCATTAATTTAAACATGTCAAAGATTTATACAGAAAATTCAAAAAACTCGGAAAGATTGTACGGACACATTTCCAGCAGGTACCTACTTTTTAGGGCTCTACTACACCTAGTTCCATGGTTAAGGTTTATAGTTTCAGGACGTCACGTCAAAAAAATATTTTGATTTATTTTTCTATTTATACCCAGTATTATTTTGTATTTCAACACAAAATTAATAGGTACTTAGTAAATTACGTGTACAAAGTTACAAACCCTGATAATGGAAGACGCTAACGGAGGAGACGATACTGACATATCATCATCACAGGTACAAATTTAATCCATGCGATAAATACCAATAAAAGAATCATGCCCGGTTTGTTCACATAAATACAAAAAACGAGGTCTAAAGAGACATACCCTCGCGTCGCACCCAGATTACTTACACTATCCACCACTCCTCTTCAAAATATGAGCCAAACCACTGAAACAACAAACGAACTCCTCAACCAAGGGCAAATACAAGACGAAACAATCCCTGAACCCATAAACCAATCACAGATACCAAGAAACCATCCAAACCTTTTTCCTAAAAGGAAATGCAAGATTACTTAATAGCGAAGGTGGCCCAGACTCAATCTGGAGAGAACGCTGGCAAAAACTTTAAAATTTTCTTATTAAACAGTATCCCACAAGGAAACATAGACAGACAACTAACCATACTCCTTGCCACAAAGATAAAAGAACTCTCAAACAACCTACCAGGAGAAGGAAACTCTAAAATTTAAGTGGTACAATACTACAGAGAGACAATTTGGTTAAATCAGGTCAGGATAGTAGGCGAACACTTCAAATAAGATTGGAGATGTGAAAATCAGGTCATTATGATGAATTGATTGCAGAAACTCTAATGTGCAACTCAAAGTTAGCATCTAAAAACAAACAGAAACAAGACGCTGATCATACTGCCCGAATATTTGGCCGCCTTATGTTACAAGGAAAAATAAGACAAGCAAATAGATCAAAGTCAAATTCAAAGTCAAAGTCAAAGTCAAAGTACTTTATTACTGTAGATATTTACATATACTTAGCAAACGTCATTTTTTGCCCCTTCTCTACATTGGACCACTGTGGGAGGAGAAGGGCGTAGAAACTCCCACAGATTGATTTTCCCACAGATTCTTTTAAAAATAGGTTGTGCCTAACTAATACAAATATGAAAAATTTAATTGTTATCTTCTGCCTTTTGAATTCCATTGCTTAGGTATGATCTTAGTAGATCCAACGCGTTATTTCGAACTCCGTAATGATTTAATTTAATTAATAGCGTATTATGATCAACACAATCAAACGCCTTCGACCTCACATGCAGAGTAAATATGAGATATAAGGGTAATACCTGCATCCGTAGTCGATTTACCCCTAGTGAAACCTTATTGTTTAGCGTGGAGTTGTTTTGTACGGTTGAAGTGTGAGAGCATTTGATTAAGTGAGTTGATAAATATCAAACGCCAGTATGTCCACTCAAGAAAAAAAATGACTTTGATATACGAAATTGTAGTACAAAAAAATGTGATCATTCCAGGATGATTCAAATTCAAATATGTCCACACTTTTACTATGAAAACACTGTCAAAAGACTTCTATACACTTCAGAACCCAGTACGTCCTGATGGTCGTTCATATCACAATCCTATAAGTCCAAGCTAGCCAATCAGCATCAAGCAATCAGACAATATGGCAGCCATTACTGTTTTGGAACTGTTGCGTGTGGTGTTGTTGTGCCGTAAACATTAAGTTATATTGATTTCAAACACTCAAAATGAATCCAAAAGTGATAAATGTTGAGCCTGATAAGGCAAGAAAAAGGAGCAACATAAACTCAATCCGGAAAAAAGCTGCGAAAAAGAGGAAATTGTAAGTAACTATTTTGCTACTATCATTGTTCGTTGGCGTGGTCAGGGCCGAACTCAGGGCCGAACCAGGCCGGGGACACTCCGCTAATGTTATTTTTTTATATATTTTTTACATACCAAAGATTCGTTGCAAAATTAAAGTCGACAATATACCTACGGCGAGCGGACGAGCTCCTTCATGATTCCGCGCTTGATAAATAACTTACCTACGCAAACCCTAAACTCGATCACATAGACAAACATTAAACACAAACTCAAATCTTATTTTCTTTCACAACTAGGTGTAAATACAACATGAGAATTGCATACAAAATCAAAAAGTAAATACATTGTAATACATACTTACTTAAACTTAAAATATAAATACAGTATAATGAGTAGATATCACCACACACAAACCTTAGTGGTTTAAATGGTAGTAAGAATACAAAACTGTGCACTTAATTAAATGCCAGTAAATAAATAAATAAATAATAAAATAATAATTATAAATTACTTTCAGGTATTCAGCACCAGGCTTACCAAGAAAACCACCATGCCGACATAATAACTTAAGTATGAAATGTATGTCACTCACCAGCAACGACCTATTTCACTTTCATAAAAAACTTTATGAAATGACATCAAAAATTGACCAGGACAATTACTTAATAAAGCACATGATGGTCACAAAAGTGAAACGCAATCGGCCTAGAACTGGGACAAAAAATCCAAGGATTTTTTCCGTAAAATTTTATATACCCCATCATTCTACGAAGATACCAGTGCCAGTATGCAGGAAGACATTCCTGGAGGCTACTCGTCTCAAGTCATCCAGGATTGAAGGAATAGCAAAGAGGCACTTCGATAATGGTGGCCTAGCCAAAGAAAACAGAGGAGGAGATAGAAAACAATTCGCTTTTGCCTCAAAGAGAGAAGCCGTGGAAAAGTTTATCAAAACTTTTAAACCATTAGAATCTCATTATTGTCGAGACCAGATAAAAGTCCGCCAATATTTGGAACCAGGGTTGAACATAAAAAAAATGTTTTCAATGTACAACGACGAGGCTCTGCCGGGATTCGGCGTCAAAATAGGTTTTTTTAGGAAAATATTCAACACACGATTTAACATAGGATTCGGAAGCCCAAAGACAGACGTATGTTCTCTCTGTCTCGAATTAAAAGAAAGAATTAAAATTGAAAAGGCACAACAGAAAAAACAAGAACTTATAACTAATCATAGAATTCACAACCTGCGCGCAAAACAATTTTATAAAATGTTGAAGGAAGAGATTCCTGGTGTTTTAATAATCTCATTCGATTGCGAAAAAAATCTCCCACTACCGAAGATACCTGATCAGTCAGCATACTATTCCAGACAATTGTATTTATACAATTTTACGACAGTAAAGGGCACTTCACTAGCACCTTTGACACCCGAAAATGTCAAGGCATACCTTTGGACAGAAGATGAAGCAGCTAAAGGTTCAAATGAGATTTGCTCGGCCCTTTATCACTGTATTAAAACAACAGATTTGACCGGTATTAAAAAAATAAGGCTCTTTTCAGACGGCTGTGGTGGACAGAATAAGAACTCGATCATCGTATGCATGCTTATAAAATGGCTCCTTGAGACAGACACTAATATCAAAGAAGTTGAAATCATATTTCCTGTGACAGGCCACTCTTTCTTGCCCGCCGACAGGGTGTTTGCCTTGACAGAGAGAGTCATTAAAAAAAGACAGGACATTATTTTGCCCAGTGAATATGAAGAGATTATTAAAGAACACGCAACTATTGAAAAATTGGCGACCAAAGTGACGGTCTATGACTGGAAAGAAAAATCAAAAGAATTCCTCAAAGGTACACAAGCTTGGCATTTCAAAATAAGTAAATGTAAGAGAATTCTTTTTAAAAAATTGAGTACCTCCAAAGTTCACGTTCGCGGTGAAGTTTCATATAGAAATGACGTTTGTGAAGGACGGTCTTTGACTAAACGTGGAAAAAGAATGAATGAACTCACTCTGGATATAATACCAACTGGAGTTCCTGTAAAAACAGCTAAATTGAATGATGTGAGCAATCTCTTAAACAAACATTTTGGAAATGAATGGGAGACCTTTGAAAATTTATCATATTATAAAAATTTGCTCACTAGGGCCAACAATGCAATGCTGGATGATGATTCGGAAAGTATAATAGATCCAGGAGATATAGAAAACGAAGAAATAATCGATTTCGTGTAAAAGAAAAGTGTTAATTTACGGTTAATAGATAAGGTTATAACTTTGTAAGAAATATTACTGTGATTTTTATTGAATAAAGAAACAAAGTTACTATTACACCATTTTTCATATGTGTTACATACTGGAAATATTTAGGTATGTAGGAACGGCTCAAAAAAACAAAATAGACAAAACCATTATAATATCTGTTTCCTGAGTACAACCCCCGGGGACGGTTAAGAATAGTTCTGATCAACATCAAGTAAGTCCAGCTATGTCTTTTTTTCAAAATCCTGTAAGTCCACTGGTGTGGTTCAAAACCTAGTATGTCCAAACTAGTTTTGTCGATTTTAACGGTTTTTCCTATGGTACACTTTATATTAAATGTTGCCATAGGTTAAAAATGACCAAGCGAGGTAAAATAAATCTAAAGGCTTACGCAATACGATCTATAAGTGCGCGAAAGCGGAAAAGCTTCATTATCTCCTTTTCATCTATCAAGGACATACCGGCGTTTGATATTTATCAACTCAAGTATAATCTTTTCAAATATTTTACTTAGTGTTGGAAGAACAGATATTGGTCTGAAATTTGAAGGATCGCCCTTATCTCCCGACTTGAACAGAGGTATCAGTTTACTGTGTTTCATGAGGTCTGGAAAAGCCCCATCATCAACACATTTATTGAATATATAAGCTGAGTGTGGGGCTATAACTAGAATTACTGAACCAATTACTTTGACTGATATACCCCACAGGTCTTCCGTATTTTTTTAGTTAAGTAATTTAAACGTTTTGACAATGTCCTGGGGATATACAAAATGACATTTTAAATATATATAACTGACGCTAGTGTTATTTTTTAATAAAGTCTCTGCTTCATATGGAGATGAATTTAGACGGTCTGTTGTGAGTACGAGTACATTGGTGAAGAATGTTTCAAAAGCTCGAGCAACATCAGCGTTGGGTTTAACAACATCATCACCTATCTTTAGGCAGAAATCATTGTCCCTTGGTATAACGTTGCCAGTTTCGCGGTTTATTATTTGCCAAACTGTTTTCATTATATTATTTGAATTTTGAATTTTTCTATTAATGTGTAAAGTTTTTGCAGTTCTACAACCCAACTTGAAACTTTTGGAATATTTTTTAACATAGTCATGAAATTTTCGATCAAAGTTATAGGGTTTTTGATCATAAAGGTCATACAAGATAACTCTACTTTTACGAATTCCAAACGTTGCCCAGTCATTAAATTTAGATTTACCGTTGTAGTCACTGACTTTCTTTAATTTGAAAACTTTATTGAATTCTGTCTGAATAATGTTGAAGAAGTTTGAGTAGATTTTGTTCGGGTTCTGTTCATTAAAATCCGGTACTAGCAAATTTATATCTAAGTTTTTCGTATATGTCTCTAGTCTATGGGATGTAATAGGCCTATAAAATGATGGACCAGTCTTATCCTTAATAGCAATTGGGAATGAAACTGTTTGACCACTGTGATCGGATGGTAAGCAGTTAATTACACTTTTACTTATGGATGCACAGTCACAAAAAACGTTACCTAAGCAAGTTTGGCTGGTAAGTGTAAATCTAGTTGGCTCTAAAAATACATGACATACATTAAACGATTTGAATAAAGTTATTAATCGTTGTTTCATTGTTGTTCCTACAAGCAAATCTACACTAAGATCGCCACAAATAATTAACTTTTTTCTGTTATTACATAGTTTAGTGAGGGCTTCCTCCATAATTTACTCAAATATGGAATCTAGATGGAAAACGGAAAGATCTGGTGGTGGAATCATGGAATCATCTGATAAACTAGGAAAAAAAACACTACATCAAATATTTAAAGACAAACATCCTACCCAAGTAACCCACAACAATCAGATTTTATAGACCAACCTGACCTCCCCATTATGACGAATGTCGATATCACCTCAAACCACATAGAAAAAGTTGCTAGACAACTGTCTGGCGGAGCTGGACGAAGCGGCACCGACTCAGAACAATGGAAATCACTTCTACTTCGCTTTGGGAACCACAGTTTAGAATTAAGAGAATCATCCGCAGTACTAAATAGAAAACTCAGCAGTGAAATTGTCGATTGGGACTGCATAAGTGCCCTGTTAGCAAGAATACGAATATAACACTGTATAAATGTCCAGACGTCCGCCCTTTCCATCCGCGCTAAGAAGACACATCATCTTGGAACAAGTTGGCGAAACTGACAGCTCTCAGGAATACCAAATAGAACATTATTCAGCAAATGGAAACAATCATACTGGAAACTAGAAGGACAAGAAAAACTCGAAGCTAACAACAACTGCTCTCCAAATCCCACATCCTCCCCATTCCATATATCCTATATTGGCTTCAGACTGAAGAGTCGCTCGATTGAAATCACTCTCCCTTCCTCTCGCCGAGCAGGTCATTCAAGCCTCCTTAAACCTCGTGCCCTCTGGTATGCCGGCCGAAAGACCGGAACAGCTTTAGAACCCTGGCTGGAGAAGCACCATTTATTCATTCATAAAGTTATACTTAAGATATAATTTATGATTTATCTGTTCAATGGCTCTTATCAGGCCTTCTTGAAACCGGCCCTTTGTAGGTATGTTAAAATCCGCAAGCGGCTTGGGCTGTGGCGCGTCCTAAATATATGTTTGCTCTCGAAAAACATCACAGTCCTCCTGCAGTAGTTGAGAAAAGATATCTTGGTTAGTCGGCTGTTTGCTTGTATGTATAATAAGACAAACCGAGTGCCGTGCAAACATTTGTCCATCTGGTTCACTGTGCTTTGCCTTGGACTGGAAGTTATTATAACGGAAAAAAACATTTCATGAATGGAACTCAATCTCATCAGAGGCGACGGGCCATCAAGATCAATGTAATTACTTCAACTTAACTTGCCTCTTTTAAATTTTAAGTATCGATTTTATTTAAAGCAAAATTCAAATGTCCATTACAAAATGCAACAAATATAATGACTACCAAAAATTTTTTTGTGCATTAGGGTGTTATTTCTAGAGATGCCACGAATATTCGTGGCATCTCTAGTAATAACACTCTAATGCACAACCGACAACTCAAAGGCATGCTGTCTCGTTCTCTCGCTCGGGAACTGACGGCGTCAGGTTGATATTTAAGCGGCAGTTACTTTAATAGGGCAGCACCCTGTTATTGGGGAAGTTTGTTCAGAATCGTTAGTTATTCAATAATTTAGATTTGCGTGACGGAGGGCTATCCCCTCGCCGAACTATGGAAATTGAACGATGTTTTCCGTCAGTGTTAGAGCGTCCGTGTAAATGTATTGGCAAGCCGATGACAAGTCGATAACGAGTCGATGACAAGTTGATGACAAGTTGATGACAAGTCGATGACCAGCAGAAAGCGCAGCTTTTAAGGGCGCGCGTAAGGTATCTTGTCTTGTCTATGAATTGCAGTAACTGTACAGTGCGAATCGGTGTTGTCAGGGTTCCGTATCTCAAAAGGAAGAACCCTTATAGGATTACTCGCGCGTCCGTCCGTCCGTCTGTTTTAGCCCCTCGATATTTTTTTATTAACCTTATGCCATGGTAATAAAATTTAAAACCTGCAACGGGTTTTTGGGTACTTCAGTACCCAAGTGTGCTCGAGGGGTTATGAAGCACACACAGTCCGTCAGACACTTTTCTCAGGAACTATAATAATATAATAATATATAATAATCTTGAAATCTTCTGCAAAAATACATATCCTGATAACTGCAACATAACTCAAGTCTAATATGAAAAAAATGCCTAAAATGACAAAACGAAAAAATAACTCCGTAATAAGTCATGTAGCTATCGCTGAAAAGGGTTTTTTATGGACTTTCCATGTAAAAAAATAGTTTTGATAATTTCAGAAATTATGATCAAAAAGTGCAAAAAAATACCACTTTTCTCCGAAGTTACAGAGTCTAAAATGAAAAAATAGAGAATATAGAAAATAAGCCTAAAATTATAGGAGAACTCACCCGGGTTTGCCAAGGTTTTTAATTTATCTGTAAATCACATACAAACTTATAAATGCACCTGGCTACGTACAGTACATGGAGTATGAAAGTAGCGGCACCGATAACTTTTTAAACAAAATTTTGCTATGTAAAATCCAAACTATTCACTCCACACCATCCCTACCATTGTACGGTGGTACGGAACCCTTCGTGCGCGAGTCCGACTCGCACTTGACCGGATTTTTCTTATATAGTTTCGCAGGCGCTACATTACAATATTTTCAACACATACAATTTATTTGGCACATGTTTAACTGTGTACCGAATAAGAGTAAAAGTTACATCCAATAATCACCAAGTCAAAAACTTTAAAAAAAAACCACTTCAAGTTAAAGCCCTTCGGGTACGGAACCCTATAAATACATGGAACATTTTATCGTAGAAGTCGAAGAAACCAGTGACGAAGGTCGATTTTGATGGTGATCAATAAAATATTGGTTTAAAGAAAAAGGAGATATTCAAACTTCATTGTTTCATGGACCTTTTTGGTAACTGCCGACATCGACTACGTCGTGACTACGTCACTAAAATTGTGACGTCCCAAGTTCCCAACTTGACATCGACTGAATACCTATTTATTGTGTACCATGGTAATTTGATGCAGAACAATATCAACGTAAGTAGCGGTCTATGCATGTTTTATGAGACAAACCAAATATTTCATTAAAAAAAAACACGCAGTAGTCCGTAAATATTGCTATCTTTTGTTTTCTACATTATATGGCCGAAGTATACTGGCGATTGATCAACAGTTGATGTAAGATTGATCGAAGAACCATTCCGAACCAGCAGCCTTATGGCGTAACTCTCTGAAGTTCATAGCGTGTGTCTAAGGTTCATCTCATGCTCATACAATTTCATCGATTGCGGGGTATCACCGAAGGCTCCTAGGCTTCATTCAATGAGCTTGGGTTTGGCCTCCATTATGATGCTACTTGCGTGATACCAATTCGACAGATGAAGCCGGTGCAAGGTGTCACACGTAGAAGTCTATATGAAATTCATAGCTCAGACGACTTACGCCATAAGGCTGCTGTTCCTTAGATGTTGGGCCATGGAAGTAGCAATTAATTGCACAATCACCAAGTTAAACACTCTAAAAAAAAAAACTTCAAGTTCAAGCCCTTGTTTTTCCTCCCCTATCAGGACGCGAATATAGTCTTTGTACAAGATGATGATGAAACTATTGGTCTGAGGCTAAAAGACAGAAACGGTTACACACCCATACCACTATCAGGTACTACGTTTCAGGCAACAAGAGATTACGGAGATGTGCAGTTTTTTTTTTTTTTTGGCTTGATCTTGTCGTTTTTAGACTCTTTGTCCTTCAAAACTTTGCCTTGGGAGTGGGCGGGACAGGTAGTCCCCGCCTCAAATAGTTTATTCACACGTGAGTGCGTGCCCTACCGGGGGAGAGACCCAACCTGGGAGGGTTGTGGTGAATGAAGTGAACTTGGCAGCCGGGCACAACTAAGGTGTGTCGCTGCGTCTCTGTGTGTCTTGTGCCGGCGTAAAGTGTACGGCGTCATGTGGGGCGTCTGCGGCTTGAGCAGTGTCTGGTGTGAGTGATCTAAGTTGCCGCCTCCGCCTGCGCGTGCGCGGGCGGTGGATGTACAATGGACGGGTGGGTGTAGTCGGGTCGGGGTTGTCTGTGTCCGGGGGTACTTGTAAATTTAATTGCGCCGTAATGGCGTCTACAGGGTCTGAGAGAATGTTGCGGGGACGACGTCTCGGTTGGGTGGCCTCGGGAGATGCGGCGTAGTCAGCCGCAAAGCGAATAAGGGGATTGGAGTGGTGAATAGCTCTATCGAAGTATCGAGTAGAAGCTTTCTTAATGAAGTCACGGATGGTAGGCACTTTCAGGTCTTTGTGGAGATCATAATTTCGCACAAACCACGGGGCACCCGTGGCTCGACGAAGAAATTTATTTTGGAGGATTTGGAGAGTATCTAGGTGGGTTTTGGCCACGTGCGCAAACACCACACTAGCATATGTAAAAATAGGACGGACGCAAGCTAAGTACAATCTTAGCTTATTGCGTAAGGAGAGTTTGCTCTTGGATTGAATAAGCGGGTTAAGCCGGCTTAAAACGAATTTGGCTTTATTCCTCACAATTCTTATGTGCGGTCCGAAGGTGAGACGGCTATCCAGTGTCACTCCAAGGTATTTCACTTGGCGAGTCCATGGAATAGCCCGACCAAACAGGGAGATTTGTGGTAAACGAGACCACTCACTGAGTGGTGTGAAGCGGGAGAAGAATATAGCCTGGCTTTTTTCTGGGTTGAGTTCAATCCGCCACTTCTTGAACCAATCGCCCAAGAGAGTGGCGGCTATTTGGAGCCTTTTAATGACTATTTCTCTATTCCTACCAGAGTAATAGAGAGCTGTGTCATCGGCGAAGAGGGCAAGCTGTACGTTGTGATGTTTGGGGATGTCACTAGTGAAGAGTGAGAATAGGAGAGGCGAGAGCACAGAGCCTTGTGGGACTCCCGCCTTTATTGGATGAGGTCTAGAGTGAGTGCCTTCCACTCTATACCTAAAGTTCCTATTAGAGAGAAAGTCTCTGATAATAAGAACTAGTCTGTCAGGGAAATTCAAGTTGTACAGCTTGTAAATCAGGCCGTTGTGCCAAACCTTGTCAAACGCTTTAGCCACATCGAAAAATAAGGCACCCGTTCCTTTCGGCTTCTTTTGGTTGAAACCGTCCAAAATAAATTCGGTGATCCTGTGTACCTGGTGGACACAGGAATGACCGTTTCTAAAACCGAACTGCTCGTCTGGAACGAGGCCTCTACCGAAGGCTATTGCCTTCAGTCGTCTGTTTAACACCCTCTCATAGATCTTGCCAAAGGATTTAAGGAGACTGATAGGGCGGTAACTGGTTGGTATCGATCTATCTTTACCCGGTTTATGAATTCCTATCACATCAGCTTCCTTCCATGCATCCGGGAACATACAGGTGGCAATGGCGGAATTTAGAATGGTCACCAATAGGACTAGAAGGGGGTAGGAGAGGTTCTTAAGAACCCGGTTAGCAATTCCGTCAGAGCCAGGGGCTTTATTGGAGTGAAGCTCCTTGATAATAAGATTGACCTCATCGATGTTAACTAGCTCGATAGTATCTTGAGGGGGAAGTGATGAGCGTCTGACTACTTCAGAGTCCACCAGGTCTACGTGGGATTGGTCAAAAGGTTCATTTGACAATGAACATTGACCCTCTAAACTGTCAGCCAGACACTCAGCCTTGTCAGCATCCTCGAAAGCTAGTGATTTGTCGGGTTTGGAGAGGGCTGGGATATCCACGACCGCGTCCGATTTGAGAGTGCGCGCTAACCTCCAGTAAGCTTGATGATCTGGGGTGAGCTCTACCAGAAGTTGATCCCATCTCTGGGATTTGTGATTTTTGATGGCAGTTTTAACTAATTGCTGGGAACGACGCATTGCGATTTTGTTGTCAGTGCTCGGGAAGTTATCATAGGCTCTGGTGGCAGCGCGCATCTCCCGGATGAGGTCGCGTATATCCTCAGGTAATCTCCACCTACTATCACCAGATGAGTTTACCGGCTTAGTACAGGCTTGAATTGACTTCTGGATGTGCGAAGTCAGCGACTCTATAGCTATGTTAACATCAGATTGAGAATCGATGACTTGTGGGATTCTTTCTAATTCTTCGGAGGGGGAGTTTCTCTTAAATGTGTTGTGGAGCAAAGTCCAGTCTATGGTTGATTTTATGGCGGGCGGGCGGGGTTCAATATCACCAAGTATAGATATCACGGGGCGATGGTCGGATATCAGTTCATGGAATACTTCTATCCCTCTTATTGGGAGAAGAATGTTTTTAAGAAGCATAATATCGAGGATGTCACCTTCCGAGTCCGGGTTGTTCTTAGGAAAGTGCGTAGGAGTCATTGGGGCTAGTAGTTCAATAGCAAATTTCTCGGTGGCTTTCTTTAAGAGAGGACCGTTTGAGTTTGTCACTCTACAGTTCCAATCGACATGTTTGCTATTTAGGTCACCCGCAATGATGACGGAATCACCCAAACTAAGAAGGGAGGAGATGTCAGACTCCTTGAGTTGCCTAAGACTGTCTGTTGAGCCCTGTCTTTGGTAGCATGAGGCGATAGTAATAGTTTGATGACCCCTCATTGCTATTCGGCAAACTGAGGCTTCTATGTTTTGAAGCGGTGGACAGTCACACGGGGAGACGTGCAGGCTTCTCCGATAATAGATTGCCGTGCCCCCACGAATTCCATTAGTGCGATCATTTCTAATCAATTTATAATTAGAAATGTTGGGGTTTCTGTGTTGGGGTTTAAGGAAAGTCTCCTGTACAAGGAGAATGTCAATTTGGTGGTCTGATAGGAAGGCGGATACTAAGTCACTTTGTCTCTTCAAGCCATCAGCGTTAAAAAAGGCCAATCTTAATGCACTAGGTTTAATCCTACCGGGTGTGGTATCCATTACGGAGAATAGACATTACGGTTCCTGAGAACGCCTTTGATCGCCGAAATCAATGATCTGTGAGCTTGACAGGCTCGCAAGGCAGCAGCAGGGTCCTGCTTTAGTGCTGCAGTATCAATTTTGAGTAAAAACTCATCAATTTCATCAGGGTCTATTCTGTCCAAGATGGTCAGTAGGTCTGTTAAATAGTCCCTAGTTTCTGTCGGTGGTGGAGGGGGTCTTGTTGAGTTAAGGGGCATGGCTCTAGTTGGTAAATCAGCTGGAGCTGTTTGAATTTTGCTTGGCTTGTTAGCCACAGCGGAAGAATTGGGAGTAGAGGGGTACTGCCTAGAAGGGGGAAGAGGGGGGAAGCTGGTGTGATTGACCGCTGAACCCTGAACCCAACTAAGTGGCTTAGCCCAGGCATTGTGGCTCGGGCGAGGATGAGCCTGGCCTACATTAGTTGGGGCTGGGGCATGGGCTTTCGCCCGTCCTGATAGGCGAGGCTTAGGTCGGGCCGGACAACCTCCGTAGGCTGCGGTGTGACCAAGCACACCGCAGTTGACGCACCCAGGTGGGCCGTCAGACTCCTTGGGGTCGGTTGGGCGTGTGCAAGCCCCCGGAGCGTGGTCCTCCAGGCACTTAACACAGCGGCCTTTCCTATGGCAGTTCTTGGCCGAGTGGCCAAACAACTGACAGTTGAAACACTGGAGCGGCTTATTTTTTTTATGAGGGTTTTCAATTTTAAGCCCTGAAATGTGGCAGATCTCCATAACCTGGAAGATCTGCTTCCCCTGTGGTGATAGATCGACCACAACCAGCACCAGGTCGTACGGTAACTTGGAGCGACCATTGTACATCCTGTGCACTTCGTGCACAGGAATGTTTTTCGCCTTCAAGTCATGCATGATCTGCTCGCTCTCAATCTCCTTTGGAAGACCCCTGACAACCACCCGAAGTCTTCTATCCTCCGGTAGAGTCCAATGGTGGTACTCAATTTTAGAGGCGGTCAGGAATTTAGTCAGAGCACGGTGGTCGTCTGAGGTCTGTAATTGGACTAGGATCCCATGAGTAGTGTTGGTGGCCCTAACAAAGTTGATTTTGCGCTCTTTGAGCGCTCCATCAATTTTTAGCCACATCTCTTTGTTTTTTATGCAGATCTTGGGTGGCAGCGCTTTGCGCGTGCCCGGGACTGTAGCCGGGACAGCTACAGAGGGCGCTGGCAAGGGTTTGGCTACGGCGGAGGGAGTAGGGGTGGCCTTGGACGGACGACCGACCTTGGCGAGGGAGTTTTCTGGACCAATGATTGGAGTAGGAGGCCTCTTAGAGGCACGTTTCCTGCGTGGCCTAGCGGGGTTGAAATTGTCTTCATCCGAGGCGGAAGCATCTCCTTCCTCGGTGAGACCATCAAAAGAATTCCTGGGGTCAGAGTAAACCTGATCCATTGCGACTTCGTTGGAGTTGGGGGTATTAACCGGGCGGCTGGTCAGTAGGGTCTGTTCAAGGGGGAGGATGATGGGGTCTTGATTGCTATGAGTCAGCTCGCTCTCAGGCGGAGAGGCCGGCGACCGCTCAAACAAGGTTTGTTGCGAGAACAAACCTTGGGAGTTAGTCCACGACTCTCTCTCGGCATGGAGCTGGCTGAGCTCTTGGGACAGCGCCTGGTTACGGAGCCGGAGTTCATAAATCTCCTGCTCCATCTTAATCTGCACTAACAGGTGGGGGGGAAACAATAAATGTCTGTCACCGGAGGAGGGGACGATCTCCCTCCCTGCCTAGTGCAGGGAGGCGTGTGTGCCTGCGTGTGTTGTGTGCCTACTGTGTAGTACACGTAACCCACCTCAGGCGAAATCAAACCTCCAGCGGTACACTCACTCACTGTAATCCGGCACTTGGTTTTCTTTGATTGGAATGTTTTAACACTTCTCATTGGTCACGATAGCGAGAGGGACGCACGCGTGAGCGCGAGAGGGACGCACGATTCGAGACAGCGACCGATGCACGGGTGCTTCGGGCAAGCGGCGGACGACGAATCCAGATGTGCAGCTTTTTTTTTTTTTTTTTTTAGACTTTAATCTTTAAAAACTTTGCCTTGGGGGGCGGAACAGATAGTCCCCGCCACAATTGTTCTGTTTCACGTGAGTGCGTGCCCTACCGGGGGAGAGGCCCAACCTGGGAGGGTTGTGGTGAGTGGTGTGATTTAACGTAGCCGGGCACAACTAAGGTGTGTCGCTGCGTCTAAGTGTGACTTGTGCCGGCGTAGAGTGTACGGCGTCATGTGGGGTGCTTTCGGCTTGTGCAGTGTCTGGTGCGGGTGTTCTTGTTAGCCGCCTCCGCCTGCGCGTGCGCGGGCGGTGGATGTATAAGGGGCGGGTGGGAAGAGTCGGGTCGGGGTTGTCTGTGTCCGGGGGTAACAGTAAATTTAATTGCGCCGTAATGGCGTCTTCCGGGTCTAAAAGGATGTTACGGGGGCGTCTTCTCGGTTGGGTTGCCTCGGGGTTTGCAGCGTAGTCAGCCGCGAAACGAATAAGGGGGTTGGAGTGATGTTGAGCTCTATCGAAGTATCGAGTAGAAGCTTTTTTCATGAAGTCGCGGATGGTAGGCACTTTCAGGTCTTTGTGGAGATCAAAATTCCGCACGAACCATGGGGCACCCGTGGCTCGGCGTAGAAATTTATTTTGGAGGATTTGAAGACTGTCTATGTGGATTTTGGCTACATGCGCAAACACCACACTAGCATCTGTGAAAATGGGACGGACGCAAGCTAAGTACAATCTTAGCTTATTACGTAAAGAGAGTTTGCTCTTAGATTGAATCAGCGCGTTAAGCCGACTTAGGATGAATTTGGCCCTATTCCTCACAATTTTAATGTGCGGTCCGAAGGTGAGACGGCTATCCAAAGTCACTCCAAGGTATTTCACTTGGCGAGTCCATGGAATAGCGCGTCCAAACAGGGAGATTTGTGGTAAACGAGACCACTCACTGAGTGTTGTGAAGCGAGAGAAGAATATAGCCTGGCTTTTTTCTGGGTTGAGTTCGATCTGCCACTTCTTGAACCAGTCGCCCAAGAGGGTGGCGGCAGTTTGGAGCCTTTTGACGACTATTTCTCTATTCCTACCAGAGTAATAGAGAGCAGTGTCGTCGGCGAAGAGGGCAAGCTGTACATTGTGATGTTTGGGGATATCACTAGTGAAGAGTGAGAATAAGAGAGGCGAGAGCACAGAGCCTTGTGGTACTCCCGCCTTGATTGGATGAGGTCTAGAGTAAGTGCCTTCCACTCTGTACCTAAAACTCCTATTGGAGAGAAAGTCTCTCACAATAAGAATTAATCTGTCAGGGAAATCCATGTTGTACAGCTTGTATATGAGGCCGTTGTGCCAAACCTTGTCAAACGCTTTAGCCACGTCGAAGAATAAAGCGCCTGTGCCTGTCGGCTTTCGCCGATTGAATCCGTCCAAGATAAATTCAGTTATCCTGTGTACCTGGTGGACACAGGAATGTCCGTTTCTAAAGCCGAACTGCTCGTCCGGGACGAGCCCTCGGCCGAAGGCTATCGCCTTCAATCGATTGTTTATCACCCTCTCATAAATCTTACCAAAAGATTTAAGGAGGCTGATAGGGCGGTAACTGGTTGGTTTCGATCTATCTTTACCCGGTTTATGTATCCCAATCACATCAGCTTCCTTCCATGCATCCGGGAACATACAAGTGGCAATGGCGGAATTAAGAATGGTCACTAGTAGGACTAGAAGGGGGTAGGAGAGATTCTTTAGAACCCGATTAGCAATTCCGTCAGAGCCTGGGGCTTTTTTGGAGTGAAGCTCCTTGATAATAAGATTGACCTCATTGATGCTAACTAGCTCTACAGTATCCTGGGGAGGAAGTGAGGAGCGTCTGGCGACTTCAGAGTCCACCAGGTCTACGTGAGACTGGTCAAAGGGTTCATTTGACAATGAACATTGGCTCTCTAGACTGTCAGCCAGACACTCAGCCTTGTCAGCATCCTCGAAAGCCTGTGATTGGTCAGGTCTGGAGAGTGCTGGGATATCCACAACCGCGTCCGATTTGAGAGTGCGCGCTAATCTCCAGTAAGCCTGATGATCTGGGGTGAGCTCTATCAGAAGTTGTTCCCATCTCTGGGATCTATGGTCTTTAATGGCAGTTTTAACAAGTTGTTGGGAACTACGCATTGCAATTTTGTTGTCAGAGCTCGGGAAGTTATCATAGGCTCTGGTGGCAGCGCGCATCTCACGGATGAGGTCGCGTATATCCTCAGGAAGACTCCACCTACTATCACCAGATGGGTTTGCTGGCTTTGAACAGGCTTGGATTGACTTTTGGATGTGCGAAGTCAATGATTTTATAGCTAAGTTAACATCAGATTGAGAGTCGATAACTTGTGGATTTTTTTCTAATTCAACGGAGGGAGAGTTTGCCTTAAAGGTGTTGTGGAGCAAAGTCCAGTCTATAGTTGATTTTATGGCGGGCGGGAGGGGTTCAATATTACCAAGTATAGATATCACGGGGCGATGGTCGGATAGCAATTCATGGTATACTTTAATCCCTCTTATTGGGAGAAGAATGTTTTTAAGAAGCATGATATCGAGGATGTCTCCTTCAGAGTCCGGGTTACTCTTAGGGAAGTGAGTAGGAGTCATTGGGGCTATTAGTTCAATAGCAAGTTTCTCGGTTGCTTTCTTTAAGAGAGGACCGTTGGAGTTCGTCACTCTACAATTCCAATCGACATGTTTGCTATTGAGGTCACCCGCAATGATGACAGAATCGCCTAAACTAAGCAGGGACGAGATGTCAGACTCCTCGAGACGCCTACGACTGTCATTTGAGCCCTGTCTCTGGTAGCATGAGGCGATAGTAATAGTTTCATGACCCCTCATTGCTATTCGGCAAACTGAGGCTTCCATGTTTTGAAGTGGTGGACAGTCACACGGGGAGATGTGCAGGCTTCTCCGATAATAGATTGCCGTGCCCCCAAGTCTTTCATTAGTGCGATCATTTCTAATCAATTTGTAATTAGAAATGTTGGGGTTTCTGTGCTGGGGTTTGAGGAAAGTTTCCTGTACAAGAAGAATGTCAATTTGGTGGTCTGATAGGAAGGCGGATACTAAGTCCCTTTGTCTCTTCAAACCATCAGCGTTAAAAAATGCCAATCTCAATGCACTAGGTTTAATCCAATGCCAATCAATTAAGCAGAATAAACATTAAATTAATAAATTTTTATTCAATTTAAATACTTATAAACAGTCAATAAAAGTTCGTTAAGCTCCACAACCATTATAAATCATTTCAATTTCATTAATTTAAACATGTCAAAAATTTATACAGAAAATTCAAAAAACTCGGAAAGATTGTACGGACACATTTCCAGCAGGTACTTTTTAGGGCTCTACTACACCTAGTTCCATGGTTAAGGTTTATAGTTTCAGGACGTCACGTCAAAAAAATATTTTGATTTATTTTTCTATTTATACCCAGTATTATTTTGTATTTCAACACAAAATTAATACTTAGTAAATTACGTGTACAAAGTTACAAACCCTGATAATGGAAGACGCTAACGGAGGAGACGATGCTGACATATCATTATCACAGGTACAAATTTAATCCATGCGATAAATACCAATAAAAGAATCATGCCCGGTTTGTTCACATAAATACAAAAAACGAGGTCTAAAGAGACATACCCTCGCGTCGCACCCAGATTACTTACACTATCCACCACTCCTCTTCAAAATATGAGCCAAACCACTGAAACAACAAACGAACTCCTCAACCAAGGGCAAATACAAGACGAAACAATTCCTGAACCCATAAACCAATCACAAATACCAAGAAACCATCCAAACCTTTTTCCTAAAAGGAAATGCAAGATTACTTAATAGCGAAGGTGGCCCAGACTCAATCTGGAGAGAACGCTGGCAAAAACTTTAAAATTTTCTTACTAAACAGTATCCCACAAGGAAACATAGACAGACAACTAACCATACTCCTTGCCACAAAGATAAAAGAACTCTCAAACAACCTACCAGGAGAAGGAAACTCTAAAATTTAAGTGGTACAATACTACAGAGAGACAATTTGGTTAAATCAGGTCAGGATAGTAGGCGAACACTTCAAATAAGATTGGAGATGTGAAAATCAGGTCATTATGATGAATTGATTGCAGAAACTCTAATGTGCAACTCAAAGTTAGCATCTAAAAACAAACAGAAACAAGACGCTGATCATACTGCCCGAATATTTGGCCGCCTTATGTTACAAGGAAAAATAAGACAAGCAAATAGATCAAAGTCAAATTCAAAGAAGTCAAAGTCAAAGTACTTTATTACTGTAGATATTTACATATACTTAGCAAACGTCATTTTTTGCCTCTTCTCTACATTGGACCACTGTGGGAGGAGAAGGGCGTAGAAACTCCCACAGATTGATTTTCCCACAGATTCTTTTAAAAATATGTTGTGCTTAACTAATACAAATATGAAAAATTTAATTGTTATCTTCTGCCTTTTGAATTCCATTGCTTAGGTATGATCTTAGTAGATCCAACGCTTTATTTCGAACTCCGTAATGATTTAATTTAATTAATAGCGTATTATGATCAACACAATCAAACGCCTTCGACCTCCCATGCAGAATAAATATGAGATATAAGGGTAAAACCTGCATCCGTAGTCGATTTACCCCTAGTGAAACCGTATTGTTTAGCGTGGAGTTGTTTTGTACGGTTGAAGTGTGAGAGCATTTGATTAAGTATAATCTTTTCAAATATTTTACTTAGTGTTGGAAGAACAGATATTGGTCTGAAATTTGAAGGATTGCCCTTATCTCCCGACTTGAACAGAGGTATCAGTTTACTGTGTTTCATGAGGTCTGGAAAAGCCCCATCATCAACACATTTATTGAATATATAAGCTAAGTGTGGGGCTATAACTAGAATTACTGAACCAATTACTTTGACTGATATACCCCACAGGTCTTCCGTATTTTTTAAGTTAAGTAATTTAAACGTTTTGACAATGTCCTGGGGATATACAAAATGACATTTTAAATATATATTACTGACGCTAGTGTTATTTTTTAATAAAAAATCCTCTGCTTCATATGGAGATGAATTTAGACGGTCTGTTGTGAGTACGAGTACATTGGTGAAGAATGTTACAAAAGCTCGAGCAACATCAGCGTTGGATTTAACAACATCATCACCTATCTTTAGGCAGAAATCATTGTCCCTTGGTATAACTTTGCCAGTTTCGCGGTTTATTATTTGTAAACTGTTTTCATTCTATTATTTGAATTTTGAATTTTTCTATTAATGTGTAAAGTTTTTGCAGTTCTACAAACCAACTTGAAACTTTTGGAATATTTTTTAACATGGTCATGAAATTTTCGATCAAAGTTATAGGGTTTTTGATCATAAAGGTCATACAAGATAACTCTACTTTTACGAATTCCAAACGTTGCCCAGTCATTAAATTTAGATTTACCGTTGTAGTCACTGACTTTCTTTAATTTGAAAACTTTATTGAATTCTGTCTGAATAATGTTGAAGAAGTTTGAGTAGATTTTGTTTGGGTTCTGTTCATTAAAATCCGGTACTGGCAAATTTATATCTAAGTTTTTCGTATATGTCTCTAGTCTATGGGATGTAATAGGCCTATAAAATGATGGACCAGTCTTATCCTTAATAGCAATTGGGAATGAAACTGTTTGACCACTGTGATCGGATGGTAAGCAGTTAAATACACTTTTACTTATGAATGCACAGTCACAAAAAACGTTACCTAAGCAAGTTTGGCTGGTAAGTGTAAATCTAGTCGGCTCTAAAAATACATGACATACATTAAACACGCACAACAATGTGCACAAAGTGCACATTGTTGTGCGTGTTGTCACCCGTCGGTCACAACGGAAGACCAGCGCTGATTGTTCGCATTCAGCATATGCTGAGTTGAGGCCGGCTTGTGACAGGAAATATTCTTATGTACCTAGTTGTTCAATATTGACTCCTATTTTTGTTTCCTGTTACAAATAAACTTCTTTTCTTTCTTTCTGTTCAGGCTTCTCGGCACCTAATGACCTCGTAGGGGCCCATCAGCTACGAGGTAGCGTAGCGATCAGTTGCCAAGAAGTGTGAACGTCGGCGATTCACCGAGCTAAAATGATTGGGTTCGATCTAACCTGGTCTGTGCTTCGGTCCCGTCAACCTCCTGTCTCTCTGCAAGGCCCGGGTGCACCCTAGGCTCTTCTTGGTAGACAGGTTCTTCAGCCAACCTCCTGTGTGACTGGCGGGCCAGCCTCGATCAGCACAGTGTTCCAACACAGGTTATGTTACGTGGTAAAAAACCAATCGGCCACGTAAATGCGAACTTTATCTGGTTCGGGGAACCACAACACACTCAGCTATATAGATAATCCTGAGGGAACCTCGAATACATTCCAGATGGACTGCGATTTAATTTCAATACCCTATCCAAAACGCGTTTACATTGCGAGGTCTTTCGTCTGTCAGTTGTCAAAAACTGCTAGGTTGGCAGCAACGTCAAATTCAAAATGGCCGTTCCGTAACCATCGATCGAATATCGATTTGGAATCGAACAATCACCCGCCCGGACAGGCACCCACCTGTCCCCTAATCTACGGGCAGCCGAGACAACGTTGCTACCGCTCGTTTTAGAACCGAGCCTCCTACTAGAACCTCCGCAGACCGGGGGGTCCCGTCCTTGCCAGGGAACAAGTTAACAATGCGCCCCCTGCGCCAACGTAGTGGCGGTAGGTTAGCATCTTTAACCAGAACGAGGTCACCAACACTAGGGGGGCTGGTTTTGTCAGTCCACTTAAGGCGCTGTTGTAAGATATGCAGATACTCGAGCGACCAACGCTTCCAGAAATTCTGAGTAAACTGCTGCAACATCTGATACCTTGACAACCGATACAATTTCACTCCCTCGAAGGGGTGCTCGGGCAACGCGTTAAGTGGCTGTCCTATCAAGAAATGGCCTGGGGTCAGAGCCTCCAGGTCATTTGGATCCGAGCTGAGCGGACACAACGGTCGCGAATTGAGAACGGCCTCGATCTTACAAAACAATGTCGCGAGCTCCTCAAAAGTCAGCGCGGTCTGACCTACTATACGCCCCAAGTGCGTCTTAGCTGACTCAACTACGGCCTCAAAAATCCCACCCCAGTGGGGGCAACTCGGTGGGCTGAAGCTCCACTGTATACCCCGACGGGAGAGGGCCGTTCCAATATCCACTTTATTTACATTCAAAAAGTTGACTATCTCTCGTAAGTATCGTTCCGCACCGACGTAGTTAGTGCCGTTATCAGAGCGGATCAAAGTTGGAAGTCCCCTTCGAGAAACAAACCTATCCAAACAAGCAATGAAAGCCTCTGTCGAGAGATCAGCAACGAGCTCGAGATGTACCGCCTTGGTGGATAAACAAACAAACACACATAGGTACGCCTTGTATTGCTTAGCGGTACGCAATCGTGAACTCTTCACCATAAACGGTCCGGCAAAATCCGTACCAACACCTGAAAACGGTCTGACCTCATTCACACGATCAGGGGGCAAGTCCCCCATGAGAGGTTGCATCGTGGCAGCCTTAAGTCGATAACAAGGCATGCACCGAAACACGATGTTCCGTATGACACGGCGGGCAGATAAGATCCAAAACTCCCGCTGGAGCGTGGCTAACAACGCGTTACAGCCGGCATGCGCGTTTTTAATATGACGATCAGTCACCAGCAATTCAACTAACTGTCCCCCCTTGGGGAGCAGAAGTGGGTGACGAGCCGAATACGACAGATTCGCATTGCGCAATCTTCCTCCTACCCGAAGTAACCCGGTCGAATCAACAAAGGGGTTGAGACGCGCGACGGCTCCCTTCAATTTCGAACGTCCACTTCGTATAATCTCCAATTCTGCTCCAAACTTCGAGGACTGTACCAACCGGACCAAATTCAGTAGCGACTCGTTTCGCTCTGCCGGAGTCAGAATAGGGTTCAACGTTCGCTGATCGCGAGGAGTACGACAATTTCGAGCGAATCTCCTAATCCAAGTGGACACGTTTATCAACTTGTCAAGTGAGCTATACCGGTCCAGCAGAAACCCGGCGTCAGGGTCCTCAGCCTTCTGGGTAACATGCACGGCCGCTCTGGGGCCATGATCCGAAGATACTACTACATGGCTGTGGGGCCAGTCCGATTCTCTCCTGGCAAGCCAGGGTGGTCCCCACCACAAATGGTGTCTAACGAGTTCAGGAGCCCGACATCCCCTGGATGCACAATCAGACGGGTTCAATTCTCCTGGTACATGTCTCCAGGTCAGTGGGACCTCAGACGACACAATCTGGGAGACACGGTTCACAACAAAAACCTCTAAGTTATGGACCGAAGCCTTCAGCCAGCACAAAACAATCTGGCTGTCCGTCCACGCGTACACCGTATCCTCCAAAACCACTGACCCACGCAACACTGTTAGAGTGTGATTCAAAAGTTTGGTCGAAAGAGCAGCCCCGGACAGTTCCAGTTTTGGAATCGTCATCCTTGTCCGAATAGGCGCTACCTTGCTTTTTGCCAAAACCAAACGCACGTCGACCTCCCCGGTGGAGGTGACGGTTCGCAAATAAACCGCTGCCGCAAACCCTCGTTCAGAGGCATCACAAAACCCGTGAAGGGTTGCCCTGTAATCCCCAGCAGGGACCAATTTCCTCGGCAGCGATACATTATTTATGTCCGATAGCGAGGTGAACATTCGCGTCCAATCCGTCAACAAATCACCTGAGAGGTGGGTGTCCCAGGTCAACTGAGCCGCCCATAGCCTTTGCATAAAACATTTGAGAGCAAAGGTGACTGGAGAAATCCATCCATTCGGGTCGAACGTTCTCGCAATCGTTGACAGTACTGACCGCTTCGTCCAGGCCTTCGGTGTTTCTAAAACCACCCGATAGGTAAACTCATCATGGACGGGCCGGTACTGAATTCCAAGCACTGACAACATGTTAGGGTTGTCAGGATTCTCAAAAACGTGCGGGTCTTGTTGAAACTCATCTGGGAGACCAGCCATCAACTCAGGGGAGTTGGACATCCACTTGCGTAGTTCATAGCCGCCTCGTTCCAGCAATTGAATGAGCTCGTCACGTCGGTCCAGAGCTTCCTCTACACTGGCTGCCCCTGTGCAGACGTCATCGACGTACAAATCTTGCTCCAGGATAGCGGCGGCTCTAGGATAGCTCACACGGTCACGCGACGCCAACTCCCGCAGGGTACGCATCGCCAAATACGGGCTAGACCGTAACCCATACGTGTTCGTGTTCAACTCATAGACCTTGACTGGCTCGGCCGTGGACTCACGCCAAAGTATCAACTGATACCTTCTGTCAGCCGGATGAATTACCGTTTGCCTAAACATCATCCGAATGTCTGCGACAAATACAATCTGGTGCCTCCGAAAGCTCGTGAGAATATCCGAAATATCACGGCTCAACTTGGGTCCCGAATGTAGACACTGATTCAGGGACATCCCGTTCGAGGTAGGTGCTGCCCCATCAAAAACAACTCGAATCTTGCCGGTAGGGGTTCGTAGGACGGCATGGTGTGGAAGGAAACAATGATCCTCAGATCTCCAGTCCACACCCGATACCGACATGTGTCCTAACGACTCATACTCCCTCATGAAATCAACATATTTTTGTTTAAATACGGCGTCCCTTGTCATCCTACGCTCCATCGACATCAATCTCGTCTCAGCCATCTTCCTAGATTCTCCTAGTGGAGGTCGATCGGCCCTGAAAGGCAGTCGAGTTACAAAACGACCAGAACGAAGGCGACCAGTACTATTCTGGTAAAACAACTCGCACTCTTCTTCGTCTGCGTCGACTCGACGAACGGTGGGAGGTTCCTCTATCTCCCAGAAACGTTGGATAGCGTCTGACAACGCTGAGCCAATAAGTATGCCATCTGACTCGGCAGGCCTAACCATTGGCAATGCCGGACCCATGATCACGTGACCAAACTTAGTATCCACAGCAATCAACCCGTCCGGCTGAAGAACTCGCCGATCCGACAACAGAAACCTACCCAGAACGTCTGCTCCCAGTAGCAGGTCGACCGGGGCTGGAGTGTCAAAATCGGGATCCGCCAGCTTGAGTCCTGATGTCAGGAATCGAACGGCCGGATTCAACTTCACCAAGGGGTGTCTGCCCATGACATGCGTCATCACTAAAGCTTGCACGGATGTTTTTGTCAAAATGTCATAACGTGGAGAGAACGTGATCACCGATTGACCAACTACATTCGTAACCGTAACATTCCCCACGCCCCGTATTGATTTATTATAGCTATTTACCTTGAGGCCCAACCATTTTGCTAAATCGTTCGATACAATGCAGCCCTGAGCTCCAGAATCTAATAGGGCGCGAACGTATGTTGGGTTGCCCGCCAAATCCCAAACAAGCACAGAGGCGATCGGTAACACCACCGTCTCCGGTTGGGGGGCAACAAATGGTTGGGCCGCAAATTCCTAGCGAGGACCCCCGGGGCCCCACTGTGCCTGTAACCGATCAGGTATGCAGCTATACGCCAGCGGGTCCCATTGTACAAATGGCCCACGCGCCGGTTCCATTCCCAACCTACGATTCCCCTTAAAGGGGGGTGGGCGTGAATTCAACCGTGGCCGCTCCATGAGCGGGGGGGACATCACATGTGACCGATGAGGACGAGGCGACGAGCGGGGCGACATCTGAGGCGGCGTCCGAACCGCACCCGCATAGCTCGAAGGTGTCCCATGCCACCCGCCCGTTACGGCCTGCTCAACACACCCAATGTCCCGCTGAGTCGGATGCTGAGTCGCAACCGAAAACTCAGGGCCCCCCATGTGATGACCCTGAGTGCGGCCCTGCACCCTAGTACTGCCCTGTGTACGTGGGGACGTTGGCCCCTGAGTTGCACTCCGAGTCGCAAACGAATTCTCAGGGCCCCATGCCGTGTCACCCTGGGTACGGCCCTGTGGACGTGGGGACGTTGGCCCCTGAGTTGCGCTCCGAGTCGCAAACGAATTCTCAGGGCCCCATGCCGTGTCACCCTGGGTACGGCCCTGTGGTGGCTGTTGGCCGGACCGGTTCATGCACAACAGATTGTTGTGGGCCCCACCACAATATCCGCACATTTTTGTGCGCGTGCAGTCCCTAGCCATGTGTGGCCCGAGGCACAGGAAACACCAGCTCCGCTGCTTGGCCATCCGGCGCCGTCCCTCAACCCTAAGTTCCCCGAACTTATTGCAATTGGCCACAGCATGGCCAATCTGCCTACAACATGGGCAGGTCTCACTATGTGGGGTCAATGCACTCACAGTCCCATACGACTGCCGGTTGGTGCGGTCCTTCCTCGTCGGAGGGCCCCTACTCACAGCGCTCCCGGCAGCTCTCTGTGGCTCCGAAGGATGGGTGACCGTCAACCCCAAATTCTCTGCCCGTCGAGCCTCCTCTTCCAAGAATCCGACCAAGTCGGAGAAGGCGGGCAGGTCCTCGGCCGACCTCCCGTGAGACTGTTCGAAACGAGTCTGCACGTCAGCGGGTAGGCGGGAAAGTACAATGTACAGCAGTAGGTACGACCATTCACCAACCGGAAGTCCAAGATTCTCTAGAGCCTTGGTGACGGACAACAATGGGTTCAAAACCTCCGTCTGTATGGCCCCGACCTTGTTCACAACCGGGATACTAAACAAACGGTTCAGTTGGGCATCGGCCAACCTCCGTTTGTTATGGTAACGTCTGACCAACAATTGCCTGGCCGTTTCATAGTTACCCTCCGTAACTGTCAAATGAGCGACCAGCTCCCTAGGCTCACCCCTCAATGCTGCCACCAGCTGAGCCATCTTGACAGACTTGGTAATGTCCGATCGCATGTGCACCAAACTGTCGAACAGATTGATGAAGCTCATCCATTCACCGGACACTCCGTCAAAAGTAGGCATAGTTATGGCCGGTAACCTGGACCCTGAACCCTGAAGCGGCAGAGGTGCTTCAATGTCACCACCATGGCTGGACTCGCGCTGTCTACGTATGTCCGCAGCCTTCTGCGTGATAGCAGCTGCCATCTCCATACATTGGTCGACATCCCCTAGCAACCGTGACAGCCTGTCAGGTGCGCAACCATCAACTGATTCCGCCTGCGCGGACAATTCGAGCACCCTATTGTAACGTTCCTTAACGTCCATAGACCGCTCCAATACCACATCATGCCTATCTAAACGGTCTATCAGACCGTGTGCGGAGGAAAACCATCTGAGTTCCTTAGAAACACCCTTCTGGATTTCAGATAACGACATGATCGGAACGATACTTACTCACAATTTGCTGTAACTCAATTTTATTGGACCCTCCAGTCTATAACCCAAACGAGGGAACCCTAAACTATAACTTAAACAATGTTGATTTCCTTAAACAATAGGAACCGAGTTTTATATCTATATAAATTCTGTAAATAACAATTTAGTTTCCCTTTATCACTACAACACACACAGATAGTCAATATTAGTTCAAGTTATAAATTGCTATAACTGAAAACAATGTAATAGCCTGCTATCAATAGATGTAACTACCTATGTTAACCAAAACATTCATTAGCATTACTAGACCACTAATAGATTGACTAACTGGTACTTCAATGCAAATTTCAACTCAATATCTGTCTGTCTACTACCAGCAATAGACCTATAGCTTACAATACTACCAATCTATGTGGATATAGGAACACAACCAAGTTATCTAATAACCGCCTATACCTACAGATTGATAGTCCCAAATCGTGCCTTCCTGGAGCCCTTGACGGCTGCAAATCTCAGGAAGCCACGCTCTAGCTACCAAAATGTTCAGGCTTCTCGGCACCTAATGACCTCGTAGGGGCCCATCAGCTACGAGGTAGCGTAGCGATCAGTTGCCAAGAAGTGTGAACGTCGGCGATTCACCGAGCTAAAATGATTGGGTTCGATCTAACCTGGTCTGTGCTTCGGTCCCGTCAACCTCCTGTCTCTCTGCAAGGCCCGGGTGCACCCTAGGCTCTTCTTGGTAGACAGGTTCTTCAGCCAACCTCCTGTGTGACTGGCGGGCCAGCCTCGATCAGCACAGTGTTCCAACACAGGTTATGTTACGTGGTAAAAAACCAATCGGCCACGTAAATGCGAACTTTATCTGGTTCGGGGAACCACAACACACTCAGCTATATAGACAATCCTGAGGGAACCTCGAATACATTCCAGATGGACTGCGATTTAATATCAATACCCTATCCAAAACGCGTTTACATTGCGAGGGCTTTCGTCTGTCAGTTGTCAAAAACTGCTGGGTTGGCAGCAACGTCAAATTCAAAATGGCCGTTCCGAAACCATCGATCGAATATCGATTTGGAATCGAACACTTTCTTTCTTTCTAAACGATTTGAATAAAGTTATTAATCGTTGTTTCATTGTTGTTCCTACAAGCAAATCTACATTAAGATCGCCACAAATAATTAACTTTTTTCTGTTATTACATATTTTAGTGAGGGCTTCCTCCATAATTTACTCAAATATGGAATCTAGATGGAAAACGGAAAGATCTGGTGGTGGAATCATGGACCCATCTGATAAACTAGGAAAAAAAACAGTACATCAAATATTTAAAGACAAATATCCTACCCAAGTAACCCACAACAATCAGATTTTATAGACCAACCTGACCTCCCCATTATGACGAATGTCGATATCACCTCAAACCACATAGAAAAAGTTGCTAGACAACTGTCTGGCGGAGCTGGACGAAGCGGCACCGACTCAGAACAATGGAAATCACTTCTACTTCGCTTTGGGAACCACAGTTTAGAACTAAGAGAATCATCCGCAGCACTAAATAGAAAACTCAGCAGTGAAATTGTCGATTGGGACTGCATCAGTGCTCTGTTAGCGAGAATACGAATATAACACTGTATAAATGTCCAGACGTCCGCCCTTTCCGTCCGCGCTAAGAAGACACATCATCTTGGAACAAGTTGGCGAAACTGACAGCTCTCAGGAATACCAAATAGAACATTATTCAGCAAATGGAAACAATCATACTGGAAACTAGAAGAGAAAAACTCGAAGAAAACAACAACTGCTCTCCAAATCCCACATCCTCCCCATTCCACATATCCTATATTGGCTTCAGACTGAAGAGTCGCTCGATTGAAATCACTCTCCCTTCCTCTCGCCGAGCAGGTCATTCAAGCCTCCTTAAACCTCGTGCCCTCTGGTATGCCGGCCGAAAGACCGGAACAGCTTTAGAACCCTGGCTGGAGAAGCACCATTTATTCATTCATAAAGTTATACTTAAGATATAATTTATGATTTATCTGTTCAATGGCTCTTATCAGGACTTCTTGAAACCGGCCCTTTGTAGGTATGTTAAAATCCGCAAGCGGCTTGGGCTGTAGCGCGTCCTAAATATATGTTTGCTCTCGAAAAACATCACAGTCCTCCTGCAGTAGTTGAGAAAAAATATCTTCGTTAGTCGGCTGTTTGCTTGTATGTATAATAAGACAAACCGAGTACCGTGCAAACATTTGTCCAACTGGTTCACTGTGCTTTGCCTTGGACTGGAAGTTATTATAACGGAAAAAAACATTTCATGAATGGAACTCAATCTCATCAGAGGCGACGGGCCATCAAGATCAATGTAATTACTTCAACTTAACTTGCCTCTTTTAAATTTTAAGTATCGATTTTATTTAAAGCAAAATTCAAATGTCCATTACAAAATGCAACAAATATAATGACTACCAAAAATTTTTTTGTGCATTAGGGTGTTATTTCTAGAGATGCCACGAATATTCGTGGCATCTCTAATAATAACACTCTAATGCACAACCGACAACTCAAAGGCATGCTGTCTCGTTCTCTCGCTCGGGAACTGACGGCGTCAGGTTGATATTTAAGCGGCAGTTACTTTAATAGGGCAGCACCCTGTTAATGGGGGAAGTTTGTTCAGAATCGTTAGTTATTCAATAATTTAGATTTGCGTGACGGAGGGCTATCCCCTCGCCGAACTATGGAAATTGAACGATGTTTTCCGTTACTGTTAGAGCGTCCGTGTAAATGTATTGGCAAGCCGATGACAAGTCGATAACGAGTCGATGACAAGTTGATGACAAGTTGATGACAAGTCGATGACCAGCAGAAAGCGCAGCTTTTAAGGGCGCGCGTAAGGTATCTTGTCTTGTCTATGAATTGCAGTAACTGTACAGTGCGAATCGGTGTTGTCAGGGTTCCGTATCTCAAAAGGAAGAACCCTTATAGGATTACTCGCGCGTCCGTCCGTCCGTCTCTTTTAGCCCCTCGATATTTTTTTATTAACCTTATGCCATGGTAATAAAATTTAAAACCTGCAACGGGTTTTTGGGTACTTCAGTACCCAAGTGTGCTCGTGGGGTTATGAAGCACACACAGTCCGTCAGACACTTTTCTCAGAAACTATAATAATATATAATAATCTTGAAATCTTCTGCAAAAATACATATCCTGATAACTGCAACATAACTCAAGTCTAATATGAAAAAAATGCCTAAAATGACAAAACGAAAAAATAACTCCGTAATAAGTCATGTAGCTATCGCTGAAAAGGGTTTTTATGGACTTTCCATGTAAAAAAAATAGTTTTGATAACTTCAGAAATTATGATCAAAAAGTGCAAAAAAATACCACTTTTCTCCGAAGTTACAGAGTCTAAAATGAAAAAATAGAGAATATAGAAAATAAGCCTAAAATTATAGGAGAACTCACCCGGGTTTGCCAAGGTTTTTAATTTATCTGTAAATCACATACAAACTTATAAATGCACCTGGCTACGTACAGTACATGGAGTATGAAAGTAGCGGCACCGATAACTTTTTAAACAAAATTTTGCTATGTAAAATCCAAACTATTCACTCCACACCATCCCTACCATTGTACGGTGGTACGGAACCCTTCGTGCGCGAGTCCGACTCGCACTTGACCGGATTTTTCTTATATAGTTTCGCAGGCGCTACATTACAATATTTTCAACACATACAATTTATTTGGCACATGTTTAACTGTGTACCGAATAAGAGTAAAAGTTACATCCAATAATCACCAAGTCAAAAACTTTAAAAAAAAACCACTTCAAGTTAAAGCCCTTCGGGTACGGAACCCTATAAATACATGGAACATTTTATCGTAGAAGTCGAAGAAACCAGTGACGAAGGTCGATTTTGATGGTGATCAATAAAATATTGGTTTAAAGAAAATGGAGATATTCAACCTTCATTGTTTCATGGACCTTTTTGGTAACTGCCGACATCGACTACGTCGTGACTACGTCACTAAAATTGTGACGTCCCAAGTTCCCAACTTGACATCGACTGAATACCTATTTATTGTGTACCATGGTAATTTGATGCAGAACAATATCAACGTAAGTAGCGGTCTATGCATGTTTTATGAGACAAACCAAATATTTCATTAAAAAAAAACACGCAGTAGTCCGTAAATATTGCTATCTTTTGTTTTCTACATTATATGGCCGAAGTATACTGGCGATTGATCAACAGTTGATGTAAGATTGATCGAAGAACCATTCCGAACCAGCAGCCTTATGGCGTAACTCTCTGAAGTTCATAGCGTGTGTCTAAGGTTCATCTCATGCTCATACAATTTCATCGATTGCGGGGTATCACCGAAGGCTCCTAGGCTTCATTCAATGAGCTTGGGTTTGGCCTCCATTATGATGCTACTTGCGTGATACCAATTTGACAGATGAAGCCGGTGCAAGGTGTCACACGTAGAAGTCTATATGAAATTCATAGCTCAGACGACTTACGCCATAAGGCTGCTGTTCCTTAGATGTTGGGCCATGGAAGTAGCAATTAATTGCACAATCACCAAGTTAAACACTCTAAAAAAAAAAACTTCAAGTTCAAGCCCTTGTTTTTCCTCCCCTATCAGGACGCGAATATAGTCTTTGTACAAGATGATGATGAAACTATTGGTCTGAGGCTAAAAGACAGAAACGGTTACACACCCATACCACTATCAGGTACTACGTTTCAGGCAACAAGAGATTACGGAGATGTGCAGTTTTTTTTTTTTTTTGGCTTGATCTTGTCGTTTTTAGACTCTTTGTCCTTCAAAACTTTGCCTTGGGAGTGGGCGGGACAGGTAGTCCCCGCCTCAAATAGTTTATTCACACGTGAGTGCGTGCCCTACCGGGGGAGAGACCCAACCTGGGAGGGTTGTGGTGAATGAAGTGAACTTGGCAGCCGGGCACAACTAAGGTGTGTCGCTGCGTCTCTGTGTGTCTTGTGCCGGCGTAAAGTGTACGGCGTCATGTGGGGCGTCTGCGGCTTGAGCAGTGTCTGGTGTGAGTGATCTAAGTTGCCGCCTCCGCCTGCGCGTGCGCGGGCGGTGGATGTACAATGGACGGGTGGGTGTAGTCGGGTCGGGGTTGTCTGTGTCCGGGGGTACTTGTAAATTTAATTGCGCCGTAATGGCGTCTACAGGGTCTGAGAGAATGTTGCGGGGACGACGTCTCGGTTGGGTGGCCTCGGGAGATGCGGCGTAGTCAGCCGCAAAGCGAATAAGGGGATTGGAGTGGTGAATAGCTCTATCGAAGTATCGAGTAGAAGCTTTCTTAATGAAGTCACGGATGGTAGGCACTTTCAGGTCTTTGTGGAGATCATAATTTCGCACAAACCACGGGGCACCCGTGGCTCGACGAAGAAATTTATTTTGGAGGATTTGGAGAGTATCTAGGTGGGTTTTGGCCACGTGCGCAAACACCACACTAGCATATGTAAAAATAGGACGGACGCAAGCTAAGTACAATCTTAGCTTATTGCGTAAGGAGAGTTTGCTCTTGGATTGAATAAGCGGGTTAAGCCGGCTTAAAACGAATTTGGCTTTATTCCTCACAATTCTTATGTGCGGTCCGAAGGTGAGACGGCTATCCAGTGTCACTCCAAGGTATTTCACTTGGCGAGTCCATGGAATAGCCCGACCAAACAGGGAGATTTGTGGTAAACGAGACCACTCACTGAGTGGTGTGAAGCGGGAGAAGAATATAGCCTGGCTTTTTTCTGGGTTGAGTTCAATCCGCCACTTCTTGAACCAATCGCCCAAGAGAGTGGCGGCTATTTGGAGCCTTTTAATGACTATTTCTCTATTCCTACCAGAGTAATAGAGAGCTGTGTCATCGGCGAAGAGGGCAAGCTGTACGTTGTGATGTTTGGGGATGTCACTAGTGAAGAGTGAGAATAGGAGAGGCGAGAGCACAGAGCCTTGTGGGACTCCCGCCTTTATTGGATGAGGTCTAGAGTGAGTGCCTTCCACTCTATACCTAAAGTTCCTATTAGAGAGAAAGTCTCTGATAATAAGAACTAGTCTGTCAGGGAAATTCAAGTTGTACAGCTTGTAAATCAGGCCGTTGTGCCAAACCTTGTCAAACGCTTTAGCCACATCGAAAAATAAGGCACCCGTTCCTTTCGGCTTCTTTTGGTTGAAACCGTCCAAAATAAATTCGGTGATCCTGTGTACCTGGTGGACACAGGAATGACCGTTTCTAAAACCGAACTGCTCGTCTGGAACGAGGCCTCTACCGAAGGCTATTGCCTTCAGTCGTCTGTTTAACACCCTCTCATAGATCTTGCCAAAGGATTTAAGGAGACTGATAGGGCGGTAACTGGTTGGTATCGATCTATCTTTACCCGGTTTATGAATTCCTATCACATCAGCTTCCTTCCATGCATCCGGGAACATACAGGTGGCAATGGCGGAATTTAGAATGGTCACCAATAGGACTAGAAGGGGGTAGGAGAGGTTCTTAAGAACCCGGTTAGCAATTCCGTCAGAGCCAGGGGCTTTATTGGAGTGAAGCTCCTTGATAATAAGATTGACCTCATCGATGTTAACTAGCTCGATAGTATCTTGAGGGGGAAGTGATGAGCGTCTGACTACTTCAGAGTCCACCAGGTCTACGTGGGATTGGTCAAAAGGTTCATTTGACAATGAACATTGACCCTCTAAACTGTCAGCCAGACACTCAGCCTTGTCAGCATCCTCGAAAGCTAGTGATTTGTCGGGTTTGGAGAGGGCTGGGATATCCACGACCGCGTCCGATTTGAGAGTGCGCGCTAACCTCCAGTAAGCCTGATGATCTGGGGTGAGCTCTACCAGAAGTTGATCCCATCTCTGGGATTTGTGATTTTTGATGGCAGTTTTAACTAATTGCTGGGAACGACGCATTGCGATTTTGTTGTCAGTGCTCGGGAAGTTATCATAGGCTCTGGTGGCAGCGCGCATCTCCCGGATGAGGTCGCGTATATCCTCAGGTAATCTCCACCTACTATCACCAGATGAGTTTACCGGCTTAGTACAGGCTTGAATTGACTTCTGGATGTGCGAAGTCAGCGACTCTATAGCTATGTTAACATCAGATTGAGAATCGATGACTTGTGGGATTCTTTCTAATTCTTCGGAGGGGGAGTTTCTCTTAAATGTGTTGTGGAGCAAAGTCCAGTCTATGGTTGATTTTATGGCGGGCGGGCGGGGTTCAATATCACCAAGTATAGATATCACGGGGCGATGGTCGGATATCAGTTCATGGAATACTTCTATCCCTCTTATTGGGAGAAGAATGTTTTTAAGAAGCATAATATCGAGGATGTCACCTTCCGAGTCCGGGTTGTTCTTAGGAAAGTGCGTAGGAGTCATTGGGGCTAGTAGTTCAATAGCAAATTTCTCGGTGGCTTTCTTTAAGAGAGGACCGTTTGAGTTTGTCACTCTACAGTTCCAATCGACATGTTTGCTATTTAGGTCACCCGCAATGATGACGGAATCACCCAAACTAAGAAGGGAGGAGATGTCAGACTCCTTGAGTTGCCTAAGACTGTCTGTTGAGCCCTGTCTTTGGTAGCATGAGGCGATAGTAATAGTTTGATGACCCCTCATTGCTATTCGGCAAACTGAGGCTTCTATGTTTTGAAGCGGTGGACAGTCACACGGGGAGACGTGCAGGCTTCTCCGATAATAGATTGCCGTGCCCCCACGAATTCCATTAGTGCGATCATTTCTAATCAATTTATAATTAGAAATGTTGGGGTTTCTGTGTTGGGGTTTAAGGAAAGTCTCCTGTACAAGGAGAATGTCAATTTGGTGGTCTGATAGGAAGGCGGATACTAAGTCACTTTGTCTCTTCAAGCCATCAGCGTTAAAAAAGGCCAATCTCAATGCACTAGGTTTAATCCTACCGGGTGTGGTATCCATTACGGAGAATAGACATTACGGTTCCTGAGAACGCCTTTGATCGCCGAAATCAATGATCTGTGAGCTTGACAGGCTCGCAAGGCAGCAGCAGGGTCCTGCTTTAGTGCTGCAGTATCAATTTTGAGTAAAAACTCATCAATTTCATCAGGGTCTATTCTGTCCAAGATGGTCAGTAGGTCTGTTAAATAGTCCCTAGTTTCTGTCGGTGGTGGAGGGGGTCTTGTTGAGTTAAGGGGCATGGCTCTAGTTGGTAAATCAGCTGGAGCTGTTTGAATTTTGCTTGGCTTGTTAGCCACAGCGGAAGAATTGGGAGTAGAGGGGTACTGCCTAGAAGGGGGAAGAGGGGGGAAGCTGGTGTGATTGACCGCTGAACCCTGAACCCAACTAAGTGGCTTAGCCCAGGCATTGTGGCTCGGGCGAGGATGAGCCTGGCCTACATTAGTTGGGGCTGGGGCATGGGCTTTCGCCCGTCCTGATAGGCGAGGCTTAGGTCGGGCCGGACAACCTCCGTAGGCTGCGGTGTGACCAAGCACACCGCAGTTGACGCACCCAGGTGGGCCGTCAGACTCCTTGGGGTCGGTTGGGCGTGTGCAAGCCCCCGGAGCGTGGTCCTCCAGGCACTTAACACAGCGGCCTTTCCTATGGCAGTTCTTGGCCGAGTGGCCAAACAACTGACAGTTGAAACACTGGAGCGGCTTATTTTTTTTATGAGGGTTTTCAATTTTAAGCCCTGAAATGTGGCAGATCTCCATAACCTGGAAGATCTGCTTCCCCTGTGGTGATAGATCGACCACAACCAGCACCAGGTCGTACGGTAACTTGGAGCGACCATTGTACATCCTGTGCACTTCGTGCACAGGAATGTTTTTCGCCTTCAAGTCATGCATGATCTGCTCGCTCTCAATCTCCTTTGGAAGACCCCTGACAACCACCCGAAGTCTTCTATCCTCCGGTAGAGTCCAATGGTGGTACTCAATTTTAGAGGCGGTCAGGAATTTAGTCAGAGCACGGTGGTCGTCTGAGGTCTGTAATTGGACTAGGATCCCATGAGTAGTGTTGGTGGCCCTAACAAAGTTGATTTTGCGCTCTTTGAGCGCTCCATCAATTTTTAGCCACATCTCTTTGTTTTTTATGCAGATCTTGGGTGGCAGCGCTTTGCGCGTGCCCGGGACTGTAGCCGGGACAGCTACAGAGGGCGCTGGCAAGGGTTTGGCTACGGCGGAGGGAGTAGGGGTGGCCTTGGACGGACGACCGACCTTGGCGAGGGAGTTTTCTGGACCAATGATTGGAGTAGGAGGCCTCTTAGAGGCACGTTTCCTGCGTGGCCTAGCGGGGTTGAAATTGTCTTCATCCGAGGCGGAAGCATCTCCTTCCTCGGTGAGACCATCAAAAGAATTCCTGGGGTCAGAGTAAACCTGATCCATTGCGACTTCGTTGGAGTTGGGGGTATTAACCGGGCGGCTGGTCAGTAGGGTCTGTTCAAGGGGGATGATGATGGGGTCTTGATTGCTATGAGTCAGCTCGCTCTCAGGCGGAGAGGCCGGCGACCGCTCAAACAAGGTTTGTTGCGAGAACAAACCTTGGGAGTTAGTCCACGACTCTCTCTCGGCATGGAGCTGGCTGAGCTCTTGGGACAGCGCCTGGTTACGGAGCCGGAGTTCATAAATCTCCTGCTCCATCTTAATCTGCACTAACAGGTGGGGGGGAAACAATAAATGTCTGTCACCGGAGGAGGGGACGATCTCCCTCCCTGCCTAGTGCAGGGAGGCGTGTGTGCCTGCGTGTGTTGTGTGCCTACTGTGTAGTACACGTAACCCACCTCAGGCGAAATCAAACCTCCAGCGGTACACTCACTCACTGTAATCCGGCACTTGGTTTTCTTTGATTGGAATGTTTTAACACTTCTCATTGGTCACGATAGCGAGAGGGACGCACGCGTGAGCGCGAGAGGGACGCACGATTCGAGACAGCGACCGATGCACGGGTGCTTCGGGCAAGCGGCGGACGACGAATCCAGATGTGCAGCTTTTTTTTTTTTTTTTTTTAGACTTTAATCTTTAAAAACTTTGCCTTGGGGGGCGGAACAGATAGTCCCCGCCACAATTGTTCTGTTTCACGTGAGTGCGTGCCCTACCGGGGGAGAGGCCCAACCTGGGAGGGTTGTGGTGAGTGGTGTGATTTAACGTAGCCGGGCACAACTAAGGTGTGTCGCTGCGTCTAAGTGTGACTTGTGCCGGCGTAGAGTGTACGGCGTCATGTGGGGTGCTTTCGGCTTGTGCAGTGTCTGGTGCGGGTGTTCTTGTTAGCCGCCTCCGCCTGCGCGTGCGCGGGCGGTGGATGTATAAGGGGCGGGTGGGAAGAGTCGGGTCGGGGTTGTCTGTGTCCGGGGGTAACAGTAAATTTAATTGCGCCGTAATGGCGTCTTCCGGGTCTAAAAGGATGTTACGGGGGCGTCTTCTCGGTTGGGTTGCCTCGGGGTTTGCAGCGTAGTCAGCCGCGAAACGAATAAGGGGGTTGGAGTGATGTTGAGCTCTATCGAAGTATCGAGTAGAAGCTTTTTTCATGAAGTCGCGGATGGTAGGCACTTTCAGGTCTTTGTGGAGATCAAAATTCCGCACGAACCATGGGGCACCCGTGGCTCGGCGTAGAAATTTATTTTGGAGGATTTGAAGACTGTCTATGTGGATTTTGGCTACATGCGCAAACACCACACTAGCATCTGTGAAAATGGGACGGACGCAAGCTAAGTACAATCTTAGCTTATTACGTAAAGAGAGTTTGCTCTTAGATTGAATCAGCGCGTTAAGCCGACTTAGGATGAATTTGGCCCTATTCCTCACAATTTTAATGTGCGGTCCGAAGGTGAGACGGCTATCCAAAGTCACTCCAAGGTATTTCACTTGGCGAGTCCATGGAATAGCGCGTCCAAACAGGGAGATTTGTGGTAAACGAGACCACTCACTGAGTGTTGTGAAGCGAGAGAAGAATATAGCCTGGCTTTTTTCTGGGTTGAGTTCGATCCGCCACTTCTTGAACCAGTCGCCCAAGAGGGTGGCGGCAGTTTGGAGCCTTTTGACGACTATTTCTCTATTCCTACCAGAGTAATAGAGAGCAGTGTCGTCGGCGAAGAGGGCAAGCTGTACATTGTGATGTTTGGGGATATCACTAGTGAAGAGTGAGAATAAGAGAGGCGAGAGCACAGAGCCTTGTGGTACTCCCGCCTTGATTGGATGAGGTCTAGAGTAAGTGCCTTCCACTCTGTACCTAAAACTCCTATTGGAGAGAAAGTCTCTCACAATAAGAATTAATCTGTCAGGGAAATCCATGTTGTACAGCTTGTATATGAGGCCGTTGTGCCAAACCTTGTCAAACGCTTTAGCCACGTCGAAGAATAAAGCGCCTGTGCCTGTCGGCTTTCGCCGATTGAATCCGTCCAAGATAAATTCAGTTATCCTGTGTACCTGGTGGACACAGGAATGTCCGTTTCTAAAGCCGAACTGCTCGTCCGGGACGAGCCCTCGGCCGAAGGCTATCGCCTTCAATCGATTGTTTATCACCCTCTCATAAATCTTACCAAAAGATTTAAGGAGGCTGATAGGGCGGTAACTGGTTGGTTTCGATCTATCTTTACCCGGTTTATGTATCCCAATCACATCAGCTTCCTTCCATGCATCCGGGAACATACAAGTGGCAATGGCGGAATTAAGAATGGTCACTAGTAGGACTAGAAGGGGGTAGGAGAGATTCTTTAGAACCCGATTAGCAATTCCGTCAGAGCCTGGGGCTTTTTTGGAGTGAAGCTCCTTGATAATAAGATTGACCTCATTGATGCTAACTAGCTCTACAGTATCCTGGGGAGGAAGTGAGGAGCGTCTGGCGACTTCAGAGTCCACCAGGTCTACGTGAGACTGGTCAAAGGGTTCATTTGACAATGAACATTGGCTCTCTAGACTGTCAGCCAGACACTCAGCCTTGTCAGCATCCTCGAAAGCCTGTGATTGGTCAGGTCTGGAGAGTGCTGGGATATCCACAACCGCGTCCGATTTGAGAGTGCGCGCTAATCTCCAGTAAGCCTGATGATCTGGGGTGAGCTCTATCAGAAGTTGTTCCCATCTCTGGGATCTATGGTCTTTAATGGCAGTTTTAACAAGTTGTTGGGAACTACGCATTGCAATTTTGTTGTCAGAGCTCGGGAAGTTATCATAGGCTCTGGTGGCAGCGCGCATCTCACGGATGAGGTCGCGTATATCCTCAGGAAGACTCCACCTACTATCACCAGATGGGTTTGCTGGCTTTGAACAGGCTTGGATTGACTTTTGGATGTGCGAAGTCAATGATTTTATAGCTAAGTTAACATCAGATTGAGAGTCGATAACTTGTGGATTTTTTTCTAATTCAACGGAGGGAGAGTTTGCCTTAAAGGTGTTGTGGAGCAAAGTCCAGTCTATAGTTGATTTTATGGCGGGCGGGAGGGGTTCAATATTACCAAGTATAGATATCACGGGGCGATGGTCGGATAGCAATTCATGGTATACTTTAATCCCTCTTATTGGGAGAAGAATGTTTTTAAGAAGCATGATATCGAGGATGTCTCCTTCAGAGTCCGGGTTACTCTTAGGGAAGTGAGTAGGAGTCATTGGGGCTATTAGTTCAATAGCAAGTTTCTCGGTTGCTTTCTTTAAGAGAGGACCGTTGGAGTTCGTCACTCTACAATTCCAATCGACATGTTTGCTATTGAGGTCACCCGCAATGATGACAGAATCGCCTAAACTAAGCAGGGACGAGATGTCAGACTCCTCGAGACGCCTACGACTGTCATTTGAGCCCTGTCTCTGGTAGCATGAGGCGATAGTAATAGTTTCATGACCCCTCATTGCTATTCGGCAAACTGAGGCTTCCATGTTTTGAAGTGGTGGACAGTCACACGGGGAGATGTGCAGGCTTCTCCGATAATAGATTGCCGTGCCCCCAAGTCTTTCATTAGTGCGATCATTTCTAATCAATTTGTAATTAGAAATGTTGGGGTTTCTGTGCTGGGGTTTGAGGAAAGTTTCCTGTACAAGAAGAATGTCAATTTGGTGGTCTGATAGGAAGGCGGATACTAAGTCCCTTTGTCTCTTCAAACCATCAGCGTTAAAAAATGCCAATCTCAATGCACTAGGTTTAATCCAATGCCAATCAATTAAGCAGAATAAACATTAAATTAATAAATTTTTATTCAATTTAAATACTTATAAACAGTCAATAAAAGTTCGTTAAGCTCCACAACCATTATAAATCATTTCAATTTCATTAATTTAAACATGTCAAAAATTTATACAGAAAATTCAAAAAACTCGGAAAGATTGTACGGACACATTTCCAGCAGGTACTTTTTAGGGCTCTACTACACCTAGTTCCATGGTTAAGGTTTATAGTTTCAGGACGTCACGTCAAAAAAATATTTTGATTTATTTTTCTATTTATACCCAGTATTATTTTGTATTTCAACACAAAATTAATACTTAGTAAATTACGTGTACAAAGTTACAAACCCTGATAATGGAAGACGCTAACGGAGGAGACGATGCTGACATATCATTATCACAGGTACAAATTTAATCCATGCGATAAATACCAATAAAAGAATCATGCCCGGTTTGTTCACATAAATACAAAAAACGAGGTCTAAAGAGACATACCCTCGCGTCGCACCCAGATTACTTACACTATCCACCACTCCTCTTCAAAATATGAGCCAAACCACTGAAACAACAAACGAACTCCTCAACCAAGGGCAAATACAAGACGAAACAATTCCTGAACCCATAAACCAATCACAAATACCAAGAAACCATCCAAACCTTTTTCCTAAAAGGAAATGCAAGATTACTTAATAGCGAAGGTGGCCCAGACTCAATCTGGACAGAACGCTGGCAAAAACTTTAAAATTTTCTTACTAAACAGTATCCCACAAGGAAACATAGACAGACAACTAACCATACTCCTTGCCACAAAGATAAAAGAACTCTCAAACAACCTACCAGGAGAAGGAAACTCTAAAATTTAAGTGGTACAATACTACAGAGAGACAATTTGGTTAAATCAGGTCAGGATAGTAGGCGAACACTTCAAATAAGATTGGAGATGTGAAAATCAGGTCATTATGATGAATTGATTGCAGAAACTCTAATGTGCAACTCAAAGTTAGCATCTAAAAACAAACAGAAACAAGACGCTGATCATACTGCCCGAATATTTGGCCGCCTTATGTTACAAGGAAAAATAAGACAAGCAAATAGATCAAAGTCAAATTCAAAGAAGTCAAAGTCAAAGTACTTTATTACTGTAGATATTTACATATACTTAGCAAACGTCATTTTTTGCCTCTTCTCTACATTGGACCACTGTGGGAGGAGAAGGGCGTAGAAACTCCCACAGATTGATTTTCCCACAGATTCTTTTAAAAATAGGTTGTGCTTAACTAATACAAATATGAAAAATTTAATTGTTATCTTCTGCCTTTTGAATTCCATTGCTTAGGTATGATCTTAGTAGATCCAACGCTTTATTTCGAACTCCGTAATGATTTAATTTAATTAATAGCGTATTATGATCAACACAATCAAACGCCTTCGACCTCCCATGCAGAATAAATATGAGATATAAGGGTAATACCTGCATCCGTAGTCGATTTACCCCTAGTGAAACCGTATTGTTTAGCGTGGAGTTGTTTTGTACGGTTGAAGTGTGAGAGCATTTGATTAAGTATAATCTTTTCAAATATTTTACTTAGTGTTGGAAGAACAGATATTGGTCTGAAATTTGAAGGATTGCCCTTATCTCCCGACTTGAACAGAGGTATCAGTTTACTGTGTTTCATGAGGTCTGGAAAAGCCCCATCATCAACACATTTATTGAATATATAAGCTAAGTGTGGGGCTATAACTAGAATTACTGAACCAATTACTTTGACTGATATACCCCACAGGTCTTCCGTATTTTTTAAGTTAAGTAATTTAAACGTTTTGACAATGTCCTGGGGATATACAAAATGACATTTTAAATATATATTACTGACGCTAGTGTTATTTTTTAATAAAGTCTCTGCTTCATATGGAGATGAATTTTGACGGTCTGTTGTGAGTACGAGTACATTGGTGAAGAATGTTACAAAAGCTCGAGCAACATCAGCGTTGGATTTAACAACATCATCACCTATCTTTAGGCAGAAATCATTGTCCCTTGGTATAACTTTGCCAGTTTCGCGGTTTATTATTTGTAAACTGTTTTCATTCTATTATTTGAATTTTGAATTTTTCTATTAATGTGTAAAGTTTTTGCAGTTCTACAAACCAACTTGAAACTTTTGGAATATTTTTTAACATGGTCATGAAATTTTCGATCAAAGTTATAGGGTTTTTGATCATAAAGGTCATACAAGATAACTCTACTTTTACGAATTCCAAACGTTGCCCAGTCATTAAATTTAGATTTACCGTTGTAGTCACTGACTTTCTTTAATTTGAAAACTTTATTGAATTCTGTCTGAATAATGTTGAAGAAGTTTGAGTAGATTTTGTTTGGGTTCTGTTCATTAAAATCCGGTACTGGCAAATTTATATCTAAGTTTTTCGTATATGTCTCTAGTCTATGGGATGTAATAGGCCTATAAAATGATGGACCAGTCTTATCCTTAATAGCAATTGGGAATGAAACTGTTTGTCCACTGTGATCGGATGGTAAGCAGTTAAATACACTTTTACTTATGAATGCACAGTCACAAAAAACGTTACCTAAGCAAGTTTGGCTGGTAAGTGTAAATCTAGTCGGCTCTAAATAACATGACATACATTAAACACGCACAACAATGTGCACAAAGTGCACATTGTTGTGCGTGTTGTCACCCGTTGGTCACAACGGAAGACCAGCGCTGATTGTTCGCATTCAGCATATGCTGAGTTGAGGCCGGCTTGTGACAGGAAATATTCTTATGTACCTAGTTGTTCAATATTGACTCCTATTTTTGTTTCCTGTTACAAATAAACTTCTTTTCTTTCTTTCTGTTCAGGCTTCTCGGCACCTAATGACCTCGTAGGGGCCCATCAGCTACGAGGTAGCGTAGCGATCAGTTGCCAAGAAGTGTGAACGTCGGCGATTCACCGAGCTAAAATGATTGGGTTCGATCTAACCTGGTCTGTGCTTCGGTCCCGTCAACCTCCTGTCTCTCTGCAAGGCCCGGGTGCACCCTAGGCTCTTCTTGGTAGACAGGTTCTTCAGCCAACCTCCTGTGTGACTGGCGGGCCAGCCTCGATCAGCACAGTGTTCCAACACAGGTTATGTTACGTGGTAAAAAACCAATCGGCCACGTAAATGCGAACTTTATCTGGTTCGGGGAACCACAACACACTCAGCTATATAGACAATCCTGAGGGAACCTCGAATACATTCCAGATGGACTGCGATTTAATTTCAATACCCTAACCAAAACGCGTTTTCATTGCGAGGGCTTTCGTCTGTCAGTTGTCAAAAACTGCTAGGTTGGCAGCAACGTCAAATTCAAAATGGCCGTTCCGAAACCATCGATCGAATATCGATTTGGAATCGAACAATCACCCGCCCGGACAGGCACCCACCTGTCCCCTAATCTACGGGCAGCCGAGACAACGTTGCTACCGCTCGTTTTAGAACCGAGCCTCCTACTAGAACCTCCGCAGACCGGGGGGTCCCGTCCTTGCCAGGGAACAAGTTAACAATGCGCCCCCTGCGCCAACGTAGTGGCGGTAGGTTAGCATCCTTAACCAGAACGAGGTCACCAACACTAGGGAGGCTGGTTTTGTCAGTCCACTTAAGGCGCTGTTGTAAGATATGCAGATACTCGAGCGACCAACGCTTCCAGAAATTCTGAGTAAACTGCTGCAACATCTGATACCTTGACAACCGATACAATTTCACTCCCTCGAAGGGGTGCTCGGGCAACGCGTTAAGTGGCTGTCCTATCAAGAAATGGCCTGGGGTCAGAGCCTCCAGGTCATTTGGATCCGAGCTGAGCGGACACAACGGTCGCGAATTGAGAACGGCCTCGATCTTACAAAACAATGTCGCGAGCTCCTCAAAAGTCAGCGCGGTCTGACCTACTATACGCCCCAAGTGCGTCTTAGCTGACTCAACTACGGCCTCAAAAATCCCACCCCAGTGGGGGCAACTCGGTGGGCTGAAGGTCCACTGTATACCCCGACGGGAGAGGGCCGTTCCAATATCCACTTTATTTACATTCAAAAAGTTGACTATCTCTCGTAAGTATCGTTCCGCACCGACGTAGTTAGTGCCGTTATCAGCGCGGATCAAAGTTGGAAGTCCCCTTCGAGAAACAAACCTATCCAAACAAGCACCGAAAGCCTCTGTCGAGAGATCAGCAACGAGCTCGAGATGTACCTTACGCCTTGTATTGCCTAGCGGTACGCAATCGTGAACTCTTCACCATAAACGGTCCTGCAAAATCCGTACCAACACCTGAAAACGGTCTGACCTCATTCACACGATCAGGGGGCAAGTCCCCCATGAGAGGTTGCATCGTGGCAGCCTTAAGTCGATAACAAGGCATGCACCGAAACACGATGTTCCGTATGACACGGCGGGCAGATAAGATCCAAAACTCCCGCTGGAGCGTGGCCAACAACGCGTTACAGCCGGCATGCGCGTTTTTAATATGACGATCAGTCACCAGCAATTCAACTAACTGTCCCCCCTTGGGGAGCAGAAGTGGGTGACGAGCCGAATACGACAGATTCGCATTGCGCAATCTTCCTCCTACCCGAAGTAACCCGGTCGAATCAACAAAGGGGTTGAGACGCGCGACGGCTCCCTTCAATTTCGAACGTCCACTTCGTATAATCTCCAATTCTGCTCCAAACTTCGAGGACTGTACCAACCGGACCAAATTCAGTAGCGACTCGTTTCGCTCTGCCGGAGTCAGAATAGGGTTCAACGTTCGCTGATCGCGAGGAGTACGACAATTTCGAGCGAATCTCCTAATCCAAGTGGACACGTTTATCAACTTGTCAAGTGAGCTATACCGGTCCAGCAGAAACCCGGCGTCAGGGTCCTCAGCCTTCTGGGTAACATGCACGGCCGCTCTGGGGCCATGATCCGAAGATACTACTACATGGCTGTGGGGCCAGTCCGATTCTCTCCTGGCAAGCCAGGGTGGTCCCCACCACAAATGGTGTCTAACGAGTTCAGGAGCCCGACATCCCCTGGATGCACAATCAGACGGGTTCAATTCTCCTGGTACATGTCTCCAGGTCAGTGGGACCTCAGACGACACAATCTGGGAGACACGGTTCACAACAAAAACCTCTAAGTTATGGACCGAAGCCTTCAGCCAGCACAAAACAATCTGGCTGTCCGTCCACGCGTACACCGTATCCTCCAAAACCACTGACCCACGCAACACTGTTAGAGTGTGATTCAAAAGTTTGGTCGAAAGAGCAGCCCCGGACAGTTCCAGTTTTGGAATCGTCATCCTTGTCCGAATAGGCGCTACCTTGCTTTTTGCCAAAACCAAACGCACGTCGACCTCCCCGGTGGAGGTGACGGTTCGCAAATAAACCGCTGCCGCAAACCCTCGTTCAGAGGCATCACAAAACCCGTGAAGGGTTGCCCTGTAATCCCCAGCAGGGACCAATTTCCTCGGCAGCGATACATTATTTATGTCCGATAGCGAGGTGAACATTCGCGTCCAATCCGTCAACAAATCACCTGAGAGGTGGGTGTCCCAGGTCAACTGAGCCGCCCATAGCCTTTGCATAAAACATTTGAGAGCAAAGGTGACTGGAGAAATCCATCCATTCGGGTCGAACGTTCTCGCAATCGTTGACAGTACTGACCGCTTCGTCCAGGCCTTCGGTGTTTCTAAAACCACCCGATAGGTAAACTCATCATGGACGGGCCGGTACTGAATTCCAAGCACTGACAACATGTTAGGGTTGTCAGGATTCTCAAAAACGTGCGGGTCTTGTTGAAACTCATCTGGGAGACCAGCCATCAACTCAGGGGAGTTGGACATCCACTTGCGTAGTTCATAGCCGCCTCGTTCCAGCAATTGAATGAGCTCGTCACGTCGGTCCAGAGCTTCCTCTACACTGGCTGCCCCTGTGCAGACGTCATCGACGTACAAATCTTGCTCCAGGATAGCGGCGGCTCTAGGATAGCTCACACGGTCACGCGACGCCAACTCCCGCAGGGTACGCATCGCCAAATACGGGCTAGACCGTAACCCATACGTGTTCGTGTTCAACTCATAGACCTTGACTGGCTCGGCCGTGGACTCACGCCAAAGTATCAACTGATACCTTCTGTCAGCCGGATGAATTACCGTTTGCCTAAACATCATCCGAATGTCTGCGACAAATACAATCTGGTGCCTCCGAAAGCTCGTGAGAATATCCGAAATATCACGGCTCAACTTGGGTCCCGAATGTAGACACTGATTCAGGGACATCCCGTTCGAGGTAGGTGCTGCCCCATCAAAAACAACTCGAATCTTGCCGGTAGGGGTTCGTAGGACGGCATGGTGTGGAAGGAAACAATGATCCTCAGATCTCCAGTCCACACCCGATACCGACATGTGTCCTAACGACTCATACTCCCTCATGAAATCAACATATTTTTGTTTAAATACGGCGTCCCTTGTCATCCTACGCTCCATCGACATCAATCTCGTCTCAGCCATCTTCCTAGATTCTCCTAGTGGAGGTCGATCGGCCCTGAAAGGCAGTCGAGTTACAAAACGACCAGAACGAAGGCGACCAGTACTATTCTGGTAAAACAACTCGCACTCTTCTTCGTCTGCGTCGACTCGACGAACGGTGGGAGGTTCCTCTATCTCCCAGAAACGTTGGATAGCGTCTGACAACGCTGAGCCAATAAGTATGCCATCTGACTCGGCAGGCCTAACCATTGGCAATGCCGGACCCATGATCACGTGACCAAACTTAGTATCCACAGCAATCAACCCGTCCGGCTGAAGAACTCGCCGATCCGACAACAGAAACCTACCCAGAACGTCTGCTCCCAGTAGCAGGTCGACCGGGGCTGGAGTGTCAAAATCGGGATCCGCCAGCTTGAGTCCTGATGTCAGGAATCGAACGGCCGGATTCAACTTCACCAAGGGGTGTCTGCCCATGACATGCGTCATCACTAAAGCTTGCACGGATGTTTTTGTCAAAATGTCATAACGTGGAGAGAACGTGATCACCGATTGACCAACTACATTCGTAACCGTAACATTCCCCACGCCCCGTATTGATTTATTATAGCTATTTACCTTGAGGCCCAACCATTTTGCTAAATCGTTCGATACAATGCAGCCCTGAGCTCCAGAATCTAATAGGGCGCGAACGTATGTTGGGTTGCCCGCCAAATCCCAAACAAGCACAGAGGCGATCGGTAACACCACCGTCTCCGGTTGGGGGGCAACAAATGGTTGGGCCGCAAATTCCTAGCGAGGACCCCCGGGGCCCCACTGTGCCTGTAACCGATCAGGTATGCAGCTATACGCCAGCGGGTCCCATTGTACAAATGGCCCACGCGCCGGTTCCATTCCCAACCTACGATTCCCCTTAAAGGGGGGTGGGCGTGAATTCAACCGTGGCCGCTCCATGAGCGGGGGGGACATCACATGTGACCGATGAGGACGAGGCGACGAGCGGGGCGACATCTGAGGCGGCGTCCGAACCGCACCCGCATAGCTCGAAGGTGTCCCATGCCACCCGCCCGTTACGGCCTGCTCAACACATCCAATGTCCCGCTGAGTCGGATGCTGAGTCGCAACCGAAAACTCAGGGCCCCCCATGTGATGACCCTGAGTGCGGCCCTGCACCCTAGTACTGCCCTGTGTACGTGGGGACGTTGGCCCCTGAGTTGCACTCCGAGTCGCAAACGAATTCTCAGGGCCCCATGCCGTGTCACCCTGGGTACGGCCCTGTGGACGTGGGGACGTTGGCCCCTGAGTTGCGCTCCGAGTCGCAAACGAATTCTCAGGGCCCCATGCCGTGTCACCCTGGGTACGGCCCTGTGGTGGCTGTTGGCCGGACCGGTTCATGCACAACAGATTGTTGTGGGCCCCACCACAATATCCGCACATTTTTGTGCGCGTGCAGTCCCTAGCCATGTGTGGCCCGAGGCACAGGAAACACCAGCTCCGCTGCTTGGCCATCCGGCGCCGTCCCTCAACCCTAAGTTCCCCGAACTTATTGCAATTGGCCACAGCATGGCCAATCTGCCTACAACATGGGCAGGTCTCACTATGTGGGGTCAATGCACTCACAGTCCCATACGACTGCCGGTTGGTGCGGTCCTTCCTCGTCGGAGGGCCCCTACTCACAGCGCTCCCGGCAGCTCTCTGTGGCTCCGAAGGATGGGTGACCGTCAACCCCAAATTCTCTGCCCGTCGAGCCTCCTCTTCCAAGAATCCGACCAAGTCGGAGAAGGCGGGCAGGTCCTCGGCCGACCTCCCGTGAGACTGTTCGAAACGAGTCTGCACGTCAGCGGGTAGGCGGGAAAGTACAATGTACAGCAGTAGGTACGACCATTCACCAACCGGAAGTCCAAGATTCTCTAGAGCTTTGGTGACGGACAACAATGGGTTCAAAACCTCCGTCTGTATGGCCCCGACCTTGTTCACAACCGGGATACTAAACAAACGGTTCAGTTGGGCATCGGCCAACCTCCGTTTGTTATGGTAACGTCTGACCAACAATTGCCTGGCCGTTTCATAGTTACCCTCCGTAACTGTCAAATGAGCGACCAGCTCCCTAGGCTCACCCCTCAATGCTGCCACCAGCTGAGCCATCTTGACAGACTTGGTAATGTCCGATCGCATGTGCACCAAACTGTCGAACAGATTGATGAAGCTCATCCATTCACCGGACACTCCGTCAAAAGTAGGCATAGTTATGGCCGGTAACCTGGACCCTGAACCCTGAAGCGGCAGAGGTGCTTCAATGTCACCACCATGGCTGGACTCGCGCTGTCTACGTATGTCCGCAGCCTTCTGCGTGATAGCAGCTGCCATCTCCATACATTGGTCGACATCCCCTAGCAACCGTGACAGCCTGTCAGGTGCGCAACCATCAACTGATTCCGCCTGCGCGGACAATTCGAGCACCCTATTGTAACGTTCCTTAACGTCCATAGACCGCTCCAATACCACATCATGCCTATCTAAACGGTCTATCAGACCGTGTGCGGAGGAAAACCATCTGAGTTCCTTAGAAACACCCTTCTGGATTTCAGATAACGACATGATCGGAACGATACTTACTCACAATTTGCTGTAACTCAATTTTATTGGACCCTCCAGTCTATAACCCAAACGAGGGAACCCTAAACTATAACTTAAACAATGTTGATTTCCTTAAACAATAGGAACCGAGTTTTATATCTATATAAATTCTGTAAATAACAATTTAGTTTCCCTTTATCACTACAACACACACAGATAGTCAATATTAGTTCAAGTTATAAATTGCTATAACTGAAAACAATGTAATAGCCTGCTATCAATAGATGTAACTACCTATGTTAACCAAAACATTCATTAGCATTACTAGACCACTAATAGATTGACTAACTGGTACTTCAATGCAAATTTCAACTCAATATCTGTCTGTCTACTACCAGCAATAGACCTATAGCTTACAATACTACCAATCTATGTGGATATAGGAACACAACCAAGTTATCTAATAACCGCCTATACCTACAGATTGATAGTCCCAAATCATGCCTTCCTGGAGCCCTTGACGGCTGCAAATCTCAGGAAGCCACGCTCTAGCTACCAACATGTTCAGGCTTCTCGGCACCTAATGACCTCGTAGGGGCCCATCAGCTACGAGGTAGCGTAGCGATCAGTTGCCAAGAAGTGTGAACGTCGGCGATTCACCGAGCTAAAATGATTGGGTTCGATCTAACCTGGTCTGTGCTTCGGTCCCGTCAACCTCCTGTCTCTCTGCAAGGCCCGGGTGCACCCTAGGCTCTTCTTGGTAGACAGGTTCTTCAGCCAACCTCCTGTGTGACTGGCGGGCCAGCCTCGATCAGCACAGTGTTCCAACACAGGTTATGTTACGTGGTAAAAAACCAATCGGCCACGTAAATGCGAACTTTATCTGGTTCGGGGAACCACAACACACTCAGCTATATAGACAATCCTGAGGGAACCTCGAATACATTCCAGATGGACTGCGATTTAATATCAATACCCCATCCAAAACGCGTTTACATTACGAGGGCTTTCGTCTGTCAGTTGTCAAAAACTGCTAGGTTGGCAGCAACGTCAAATTCAAAATGGCCGTTCCGAAACCATCGATCGAATATCGATTTGGAATCGAACACTTTCTTTCTTTCTAAACGATTTGAATAAAGTTATTAATCGTTGTTTCATTGTTGTTCCTACAAGCAAATCTACATTAAGATCGCCACAAATAACTAACTTTTTTCTGTTATTACATATTTTAGTGAGGGCTTCCTCCATAATTTACTCAAATATGGAATCTAGATGGAAAACGGAAAGATCTGGTGGTGGAATCATGGACCCATCTGATAAACTAGGAAAAAAAACAGTACATCAAATATTTAAAGACAAATATCCTACCCAAGTAACCCACAACAATCAGATTTTATAGACCAACCTGACCTCCCCATTATGACGAATGTCGATATCACCTCAAACCACATAGAAAAAGTTGCTAGACAACTGTCTGGCGGAGCTGGACGAAGCGGCACCGACTCAGAACAATGGAAATCACTTCTACTTCACTTTGGGAACCACAGTTTAGAACTAAGAGAATCATCCGCAGCACTAAATAGAAAACTCAGCAGTGAAATTGTCGATTGGGACTGCATCAGTGCTCTGTTAGCGAGAATACGAATATAACACTGTATAAATGTCCAGACGTCCGCCCTTTCCGTCCGCGCTAAGAAGACACATCATCTTGGAACAAGTTGGCGAAACTGACAGCTCTCAGGAATACCAAATAGAACATTATTCAGCAAATGGAAACAATCATACTGGAAACTAGAAGAGAAAAACTCGAAGAAAACAACAACTGCTCTCCAAATCCCACATCCTCCCCATTCCACATACCCTATATTGGCTTCAGACTGAAGAGTCGCTCGATTTGAATCACTCTCCCTTCCTCTCGCCGAGCAGGTCATTCAAGCCTCCTTAAACCTCGTGCCCTCTGGTATGCCGGCCGAAAGACCGGAACAGCTTTAGAACCCTGGCTGGAGAAGCACCATTTATTCATTCATAAAGTTATACTTAAGATATAATTTATGATTTATCTGTTCAATGGCACTTATCAGGACTTCTTGAAACCGGCCCTTTGTAGGTATGTTAAAATCCGCAAGCAGCTTGGGCTGTGGCGCGTCCTAAATATATGTTTGCTCTCGAAAAACATCACAGTCCTCCTGCAGTAGTTGAGAAAAAATATCTTGGTTAGTCGGCTGTTTGCTTGTATATATAATAAGACAAACCGAGTGCCGTGCAAACATTTGTCCAACTGGTTCACTGTGCTTTGCCTTGGACTGGAAGTTATTGTAACGGAAAAAAACATTTCATGAATGGAACTCAATCTCATCAGAGGCGACGGGCCATCAAGATCAATGTAATTACTTCAACTTAACTTGCCTCTTTTAAATTTTAAGTATCAATTTTATTTAAAGCAAAATTCAAATGTCCATTACAAAATGCAACAAATATAATGACTACCAAAATTTTTTTTGTGCATTAGGGTGTTATTTCTAGAGATGCCACGAATATTCGTGGCATCTCTAGTAATAACACTCTAATGCACAACCGACAACTCAAAGGCATGCTGTCTCGTTCTCTCGCTCGGGAACTGACGGCGTCAGGTTGATATTTAAGCGGCAGTTACTTTAATAGGGCAGCACCCTGTTATTGGGGAAGTTTGTTCAGAATCGTTAGTTATTCAATAATTTAGATTTGCGTGACGGAGGGCTATCACCTCGCCGAACTATGGAAATTGAACGATGTTTTCCGTCAGTGTTAGAGCGTCCGTGTAAATGTATTGGCAAGCCGATGACAAGTCGATAACGAGTCGATGACAAGTTGATGACAAGTTGATGACAAGTCGATGACCAGCAGAAAGCGCAGCTTTTAAGGGCGCGCGTAAGGTATCTTGTCTTGTCTATGAATTGCAGTAACTGTACAGTGCGAATCGGTGTTGTCAGGGTTCCGTATCTCAAAAGGAAGAACCCTTATAGGATTACTCGCGCGTCCGTCCGTCCGTCTGTTTTAGCCCCTCGATATTTTTTTATTAACCTTATGCCATGGTAATAAAATTTAAAACCTGCAACGGGTTTTTGGGTACTTCAGTACCCAAGTGTGCTCGAGGGGTTATGAAGCACACACAGTCCGTCAGACACTTTTCTCAGGAACTATAATAATATAATATGTAATAATCTTGAAATCTTCTGCAAAAATACATATCCTGATAACTGCAACATAACTCAAGTCTAATATGAAAAAAATGCCTAAAATGACAAAACGAAAAAATAACTCCGTAATAAGTCATGTAGCTATCGCTGAAAAGGGTTTTTTATGGACTTTCCATGTAAAAAAAATAGTTTTGATAACTTCAGAAATTATGATCAAAAAGTGCAAAAAAATACCACTTTTCTCCGAAGTTACAGAGTCTAAAATGAAAAAATAGAGAATATAGAAAATAAGCCAAAAATTATAGGAGAACTCACCCGGGATTGCCAAGGTTTTTAATTTATCTGTAAATCACATACAAACTTATAAATGCACCTGGCTACGTACAGTACATGGAGTATAAAAGTAGCGGCACCGATAACTTTTTAAACAAAATTTTGCTATGTAAAATCCAAACTATTCACTCCACACCATCCCTACCATTGTACGGTGGTACGGAACCCTTCGTGCGCGAGTCCGACTCGCACTTGACCGGATTTTTCTTATATAGTTTCGCAGGCGCTACATTACAATATTTTCAACACATACAATTTATTTGGCACATGTTTAACTGTGTACCGAATAAGAGTAAAAGTTACATCCAATAATCACGGTACGGAACCCTAAAAATACATGGAACATTTTATCGTAGAAGTCGAAGAAACCAGTGACGAAGGTCGATTTTGATGGTGATCAATAAAATATTGGTTTAAAGAAAAAGGAGATATTCAAACTTCATTGTTTCATGGACCTTTTTGGTAACTGCCGACATCGACTACGTCGTGACTACGTCACTAAAATTGTGACGTCCCAAGTTCCCAACTTGACATCGACTGAATACCTATTTATTGTGTACCATGGTAATTTGATGCAGAACAATATCAACGTAAGTAGCGGTCTATGCATGTTTTATGAGACAAACCAAATATTTCATTAAAAAAAAACACGCAGTAGTCCGTAAATGTTGCTATCTTTTGTTTTCTACATTATATGGCCGAAGTATACTGGCGATTGATCAACAGTTGATGTAAGATTGATCGAAGAACCATTCCGAACCAGCAGCCTTATGGCGTAACTCTCTGAAGTTCATAGCGTGTGTCTATGGTTCATCTCATGCTCATACAATGTCATCGATTGCGGGGTATCACCGAAGGCTTCATTCAATGAGCTTGGGTTTGGCCTCCATTATGATGCTACTTGCGTGATACCAATTTGAGAGATGAAGCTGGTGCAAGGTGTCAAACGTAAAAGTCTATATGAAGTTCATAGCTTAGACGACTTACGCCATAAGGCTGCTGTTCCTTAGATGTTGGGCCATGGAAGTAGCAATAAATTGCATAATCACCAAGTTAAACACTTTAAAATAAAAACTTCAAGTTCAAGCCCTTGTTTTTCCTTCCCTATCAGGACGCGAATATAGTATTTGTACAAGATGATGACGAAACTATTGGTCTGAGGCTAAAAGACAGAAATGGTTACACACCCATACCACCATCAAGGCAACGTTTCAGGCAACAAGGGTTTACGGAGATGTGCAGCGTCGTATGTTGCCTCTTATATGAAGCTGGGCGGTCACAGTTCATAACCTACAGGGCACAACCCTCGAAAGAGCTGTGATTGGGCAAAATAATATGCAAAAGGACAAATACAAATGCCGGGCCAAATAGCCCCAGTTTTTTAAAACATTTAATTTAAAATTTGAACACAATCTTTACGTGTTTAATTGGTAATATTCTGATGCGCTGTTAAATGTACTTCAATATTGCAGACGGCGTCATTAAGCTAGCCTTTTCCGTTTAGGAGTAATTTGGTGCTATATCACTGGAACTTTTTCATTGCTCGTCAGTGTATATGTTGCATTAAGCCGAGTCAGAAGTTTGGAAGCCCTATTCTTATCAGATTTGGTCGCCAACAAATTTTTTAATCGACCACATGATGACAGATCGTTATCTGAAATTACGAGACTACGAAATCTGTCTTCCGATAATCAATAATATAATAAATCTCACTTTTCACTCTGGGATCTTTTCACGAGCCTACAGCTCGTTTCATAAACCCACTCTCGAGTTTTTATGCCCTCCAGTCACACAAACTACTATTATGCAATATGTTTTTTAAGTTTATTTATCAAATAAGATTTTAATGATATTCGCGGAAACTAGACATGAACTTTAATCTCTATGTCAAAGCTCGTCACGCAAAATAGGCGAAAATTTAAGATGTCGAGTTGCGGAAAAGTTACCCGCGACAAACTATAACTATAAGTCAAATCTCAAACCCTGTTATCTATCTAGCGACGACCCGAATGGCCGAGTAGGCAGTGACCCTGCCTACGAAGCCAAGGGTCCCGGGTTCGAGTCCCGGTGGGGGCAAATATTTGTTTGATGAGATCGGATGTTTGTACCCTAGTCATGGTTGTTTATCTAAGAATAATATTTATCTATACATATAAGTATGTGTATGCAGGGTGTAACAGGAAGGTGTAGTGATATTTTAGGAGGTTGTAAGGGAGATCATTATGATCAACTTTCAACATGAAACCGATTAGATCAGAGCAACTTTATTTTTCTCATCTCCATACACTTTGGGCCGGGCGATCAGCTGATTTGTATGGAGAAGTGAAAAATAAAGTTGCTCCGATCAAGTCGGTTTCATAGTAAAAGTTGTTCATAACGATGTCCCTAACAACCTCCTAAAATATGACTACACCTTTCGGTTACACCCTGTATATTACCTATCTCATGTGTCGTCACCGGAATTGAACCCGCATCCCGCTTGACAGGCGAGCGTGTAACCACTCAACTAACTCACGGACGCCAAAAAAGTCTTCCGACATTTTTGTTTACCATACCATGTAAGCTTCTTCAAAATTATGTAAACACTTGATACGCTATTTCTTAACTTTCTGGTATTTCAAATCACTGCCTGTGAGTATTCACAGCGATGAGACGGCACACACTAGTACAGGCCCTCTATGCTACTAAGCACAAGCTTCACACAAGCTCACGCTATCTCTCTCTCTCTCCCGACTCGATGAAACGTGACATCCGAGCCTGTGATAGGCTTGTGTGAAGCTTGTGGTTAGAAGCATCGGGGCCCAGGTTATGTCTGACTAAAGACTCATTCATTCATAATTCTTTAGTGAACACAGTTATTTAGAAAAGATACATTAAGAGAAAGCATATGTACAAAGGCGAGCTTATCTCTAAATAGAGATTTCTTCCAGCAAACCAAGGCATGACAGGAAATTTTATCAAGAAAGTGCAGGCAGTGCACAATATCTAAACATTATTACAAAGACCTATTTTATTACAAAGCGACTTCGTATGAAATATTTGACCGAACGAGCGAAGCGTCTCCGTTTCGGCTTGGGCGAAAATGCTTTCATCTGGATTTCTGTCCGGCTGTTCTCCTCAATAAGTCGCATTTCTCAGCCGATTCTGGTCAAATTTTGTGAGCAGGTTCGATAACTATATGAACTTTTTTGATAGATTCAGTTTTTGATATATTTTTTAAATGGTGGAGATATGGAGTAGAAAATGTGAAAAAATAGGGAAATATTAAACTGCACATCAAAAATACTGATTTGCACAGCAAATATCGGGGCAAAATGCTGGGGTAGCTTAGGTGAATGGGGGTGAAGGGTAATGGGGGTGAGCGAAGCGAAGCCCCCTTTATCCTTCATGTGAGGTTGAACATGTAAGCACAAGAAAAAACTTAAAACATAAATTTGAGTACACATAAAATATTTAAAACATAAAAAGTGTTTTTGCTGATCCTTTTTTACAATGAAAATCAGTATTTTTGATGTGCGATTAAATACTAATCAAAAATATATATATTCTCACACGGCTTGACGGATTTCAAAAAATTAAGTCGTTGGTTCCCTGGAGACCTTGAGAGTGAGATAAGCTATTTAATCTTGGTGAAAATACAATAGGTTGTGTTCTAGATCGCAAAATGTAGTTTACAAAGTGATTGGTATGGTTACTTTTATTCTCCACCAGGTGCATCTGTAACTACACGACAGTATTAAGGATATATATTAAACATAACACAAACATTTACATACAGGCACATACAGGTGGGAACCAGAAACAGTGACGTCACACACATATAAACACCCAAGACTTGTTTTTTCTTTTCTTACGGTGTCAGAGTCTATTAGACATAGACATAGACATTTACATATAGGCATATACATCGCTTCTGGCCCCATACTAGGATAATTTGTGTCCTGGGAACCAAAAACAGCGACGTCACACACATATAAACATCCAAGACCTGGCTTTTTTTTCACCCCCAGCCGGGGATCGAACCCGGAACCTCTCGCATGGTAGGCAAAGCCACAACCGCTGCGCCACAGAGGTCATCGTGTTATTATTTATTAATAACAAATTATTACCTAACAAATTATTAAACATATATATCTGTTATCAAATTATTTCCTAAATAATAACACGAAGGTTTCACTAATCTGAGATATATCGCCGAGGCGGCAATGCCATGTGTACCCCGCATCGCCCCGCCCCGCGTCCCGCGTACCATGGGAGGGCCAAGTTTACGGCGGTAAAGTTATATTTGACTTGGTTGAGTAGATGTCTTTCCCACCTCCTTCTGCTAAATACTCCAAATAATGTGCGGTTGCCGGTCCATCGGTCGCCATAGCAACCGACAATACTACACTAACAGTCCATACACTAATAAACTTTACTGGATAAATTAAATAAAACTTGTAATTATATATAAAAATACTTTTAATTTAATTAAATATATAACTTTTAAAATATTTGTATGCAATAAAGATTTATGAATTAATAATGTTTGATACCTTTAAGTAAGTTTAATTATATACATATATTTTGTTTAATAATTTATAATTCATGTTTTACTTTGGCATTATTTTTTTTTGTGGACAATACGCTACAGAAGCAAATTGCTAATTGAATTATTTTAAAAATTCTAGTATTTAATCGCACATCAAAAATACTGATTTTCACAGCAAAAAAAGGATAAGCAAACACACTTTTTTATGTTTTAAGTATTTTTATTGTTCTTACATGTTCAACCTAACACCACAGATATGCCAACACGAAGGGTAAAGGGGGCTTCGTTTCGCTCACCCCCTTTACCCTTCACCAGCTACCGCAGTATTTTGCCCTGATATTTGCTGTGAAAATCAGTATATTTGCTGTATAAATCAGTATTATTGATGTGCAGTTTAATATTTCCCTTTAAAAATACATGGCTTGGTCGTTTCGTTCCACAAACTATTTCTAGAATTTGAAACGGTTACGGAGCTTGTAAAGTTACGAAGGCAAGTAGAGTTGAAGAGTAGGGGCTTCGCTCTTCAAGTAATCTAATAACTTTTTGAGACCAAAAGTTTTATTGTATTTAAAAAAAAGAAACGATTATTTATATATATTAATATACTAGCTGATCCCCGCAACTTCATCTGCGTGTTCATAGGAATTATCATTAACCGAGATAACGTTACCCTCCTTCTGGTGCAGTCGGATAAAAAGTATCCTATATGTTAATCTATCTCATAATCTACCTCTGAACTAAATTTTATTCAAATCCGTTCTGCCGTTTAAGCGTGATTGAGGCAAAAACACACAAACATCCAAACATCCTTACATCGCTACTTTCACATTTATAATATTAGTTAGATATACATCATCGTTAGTTGATAAACTAAAGCGTTGGTTGATCAACTATCGACACATAGTAAACCAGACCGACAGGGTTTAGAATTTACGTTTCTTTTGTTCTTACATGTCAACCTAACACGAAGACTATTCGGAGGCTTCGCTGCGCTCGCCCCCTCTAGTCTTCAACTAAGCTACCGCAGTGTTTGCCCTGGTGTTTCGTTTGCAATTCAAGTTTAAACCAGTTTACTATTAAACTGTTTTAACCGTTAGTTTATCAACTAACGCGTCATATTGTAAGCAGTATGCTACAGTTTACTATCTGTCGATAGTTGACCAACTAAAGAGAAAATAAACGTTAGTTTATCAACTAACGGTTTTGACAATCTTACGGTGACATATACAAGTTGACATTTAATTAGCCGACCATATTTTGGGGAAAGATAACACCCATTATTATGAATAACTTTCCCTAAGAAACATATGGTGGCAAACGATTTTTTTTTGGGTTTCCCATAGTAAGTTGTAATCAGCTCTTTAGGGTTCCGTACCCAACGGGTAAGAACGGAACTCTATTACTAAGACTTCGCTGTCCGTCCGTCCGTCCGTCCGTCTGTCACCAGGCTGTATCTCAAGAACCTAGCTAGCTAGAGAGTTGAAATTTTCACAGATTATGTATTTCTGTTGCCGCTATAACAACAAATACTAAAAAACAGGATAAAAGAAATATTTAAGGGGGCTCACATACAACAATTCTTTCAACACCACATACAAACTTATGGATGCACCTGGTTACGTACATGGAGTGTGAAAGTAACCGCACCAATAACTTTGTAAACAATATTTTGCTGTGTAAAATCCAAACTATTCACTCCACACCATCGCTTCCATTGAACGGTGGTACGGAAACCTTCGTGCGCGATTTAGACTCGCACTTGACCGGTTTTTTCTTCTTCCATTTGCGACCATATGTTTCCTACGGAAAGTTGTTTATACTGATGGGTACAATTATTCTCCGAAATATGGCCAGCTTATTAAATGTCAATAGTCAATAGTCAAAGTACTTTATTACTGTAGATATTTACATATACTTAGCAAACGTCATTTTTTGCCTCTTCTCTACATTGGACAACTGTGGGAGAAGAAGGGCGTAGAAACTCCCACAGATTTATTTTTAGATCTCTTTTAAAAATAGGTTGTGCTTAACTAATACAAATATGAAAAATTTAATTGTTATGATTAATAAGCAGGAATAAATAATAACAAAATTATTAACAGCAAGGTCTGTGTTGAGCCAGATTAACCCCATACAGTCCTGTCATTTAAGTAATCTTGAACATTGTAATATCCCTTTTTCGACAAAGTCGCTTTAACATGGTTTTTAAATTGCTCAAATGGCAATTTCAAAATCTCCAGAGGTATCTTATTGTAGTAGAGAATATGTCCCCCTGTATATATTGTCTGGGATATGCAGTCTTACTCACTAACCCGAATGGCCGAGTCGGCAGTGACTGCCTACGAAGCCAAGGGTCGCGGGTTCGAGTCCCGGTGGGGGCACATATTTGTTTGGTGAGAACGGATGTTGGTACCCTAGTCGTGGTTGTTTATCTATTTAAGTATAATATTATTGTCCAGTACCCAAGACACAGGGAATCCTAGTTTGGGGCTAGATCAGTGTGTGTATATAGTGTTCAAGGTATATATATATGTAAAAAAACACCTAAAATTGAGAAAGAGATTTCATAATTATAACTTAGTAATGGCTTATGTTTAAACGATTACCAAAAATGCACCTATTTTACTACCAATAAATTCGAAATGACTGCCAGAATGGATAAATGTCCACCAAATTGTGTTTGGAGAAATGATCACCAAACTTCTTTTTATGTTTTGTGTACTTAAGATTATGTTTTAAGTATTTTTTTTGTTCTTACATGTTCAACCTAACACGAACGATGGAGGGGGGGATACCCTTCACCTAAGCTACCGCAGTATTTTGCCCTGATATTTTTTGCAACTTTTTGTGTTCATTTATCCATTTTGGGTAGGAAAAAAATATTTTGGTGATCATTATATTTTTGCCGTTAGTAATACTGTGGTATTAAAGTTATGGACTTGATGAGGGGGCTTGATTTACTATCTATCTACTCTGACAGGTATTGCGACTTGGATTTTGATTCCAATTTTGAATCACAATCGCATGTAGGCAAGACAAAGACACCTTACTGGTTTACACCGACCGCAAAGTTGGCGGATCTGGCTCGCGGATCGGTCGGTCAATGAGTGGCTGACACTCGAACGTGAACTCCTATGATTAAGTTATGCAAGAGGTAAATTGTATACTTCGTTGATCTTATAATACAAATATCGGCGCCGAAACTCGATAGGGTATTGAACTTGTGGTTTCGGCTTTTTTATTTACTAAAAAAAAGGTTCTAATGTCTAGGGCTGCGGCGAGGGGCTAGCCCCCGTTGCGCGATTCTGCCACTCCGTGTGGGAAATGGCGTGAAGTGTTGTCTATAGTTTATAAAATCTTACAAGTGATGTGACAGATAACCTGAAACTTCATGAAATCCACTTTTGAAATAGGGATGTGCCAAAAAAATCGGAAAAAAATTTAATTGTTCAACAAAATGTCAAAATCTATCCAAAGATCATGGAAACTCTTTGGGATACCTATACTTTGTTCACTCTATTAAAGGTTTTTGACTCTATTAAAGATCCTTATTTTTTGGCATCTACAACGAAAAATATTTCTTATAATTATAATGTACGCAATAAGGAAATGTCAAAAGTTAAATAAAGGATTGGACGGAGTATAAAATTGCAAGTATTTACCTATAATGTCGCTTTCTCGTGTACACCTAAAAAAAATACTTATGGCAATCGATCGAGAGTTTTATAATTACGAACAACAAATATTTGGGTATCAAAAGTAAATGAAAGATTCAAAATGCAGTCAGGATATTTGTTTTTGAGAAATATTAAACTGCACATAAAAAAACGTGATTTTCACAGCAAATATCAGGGCAAAATGCTGCGGTAGCTTAGGTGAAGGGTAAAGGGTGTGAGCGCAGCGAAGCCCCCTTTATCCTTCGTGCTAGGTTGAACGTGTAAGAACAACAAAAAATACTTAAAATATAAACTTGAGTACACATAAAATATTTAAAACATAAAAAGTGTTTTTGCTGATCCTTTTTTGCTGTGAAAATCAGTATTTTTGATGTGCGATTAAAAACTAGCTTTTTTTTTATAATATTTCCACTTGCTTTATTATTTTCCTAGCCCTTACACCCCCGACGACTCTTTGAAGTTTATCGGACGAACAAGTCTAATTATTATAAAAACCAATAAAAATAAATAACCGGACTACATTTTTTTTCAATACCACATACAAACTTATGAATGCACTTGGTCACGTACATTGAGTATGAAAGTAGTCGCACCAATATCTTTGTTAACTACATTTTGATATCTAAAATCTAACCTATTAATTTTTCACTAATCTTTCTTTCACTAGTTTACAACACGCATCTTGTAATGGCGTATTGTTTTGTTTTGCCCCCTCAGATGGAAAACAATAGCAGATTTCTTACGAGTTCGCAAAGGCTTATTTTACCGATTTCCTACGAGTTCGCAAAGGCTTATTTTACCGATTTCCTACGAGTTCGCAAAGGCTTATTTTACCGATTTCCAACTAGTTCGCAAAGGCTTATTTTACCGATTTCCTACGAGTTCGCAAAGGCTTATTTTACCAAACGAGAATTTTACGGCACGAGCCGAAGCCGGGGGTCGTAGCGAGGTTCGTGAAGAAGCCTTTTCGTACAATCTGTGTCACTCTCACGATTTTCACAATTCATTCGATATAATTTGTAAAGCCTTTTTTTGCCTTTTCAACCCCAAATATCCGCCATTTTGAAAAAAAAAAAACAAAAACTGAAGCGGCAAAAAACATCATATGTAAATATCCAATCCGCCTACAAAATTTTACGACAACCGGTTGAGAAATGCGACCTGTAGATGAGAGGAGACGGAAATCCGGACAGGACGGACCTACGGACCTACCAAAGCTTGAGGTCTGTTTCAAATCCCAGTATGTGCTTTCGAAAAGAGCTCCGTGTTCTAATGGGTTCTATGCTTGCTTCTTGGTGGAGACGTGCCGGGAGAACTCCTCGACAGTTTATCAAGGTCGGTCAGGACCTGATGAGGTCATGGAGAAATCGGGGGAACTCTTTAATGAGTATAGTACGTGTCTATTAATATATGTATGTACTGTGTTAATGTATGTAATATGTACTATACAAAAAACGTTTAATTAATATTAAAGAGAACAATTTAAATGAACACCAAAATATGTTTTTCCTTTCCAAATTGATCACCAAAAGTTGCAGAAAATATCAGGGCAAAATACTACGGTAGCTTAGGTGAAGGGTAAAGGGGTTGAGGGAAGCAATGTCCCCTTTAACCTTCGTGTTAGGTTGAACATGTAAGAACAACAAAAATACATAAAACATAAACTTGAGTACACATAAAATATTTAAAACATAAAAAGTGTTTTTGCTGATCCTTGTTTGCCGTGAAAAATCAGTATTTTTGATGTGCGATAAAATACTAGCTATTTAAAACCGTCTATTTTTTTTAAATAGCCTATATTAATTGGCTTTCACGCTTGCTTCTCACACAGGAGATGCAGGTTCAAATCCTGACCATGCACCAATGAGATAATTAATTTATCTTAAGTACAGTATCGGACGTTCAGTGTTTCGGATGACACGTTAAGCTGTAGGTCCCGGCTTCTATCGCTACGTGGTAGTGGTCGTAAAACCCCTCCGCCAAGCCGCACTGAGCCAGCGTGGTGGAGTATGGCTTAATCTTACTCGTATCCGTGTAAAGGCCTGTCCCCTCGGTGGGAACATTAGAGGGCTATATTTATTATTGTGTTTGCTTTCGCGACAAATCCCGAGACAACAATTTATCTGTACGTTTCCACCTAAATTTTAGTTTTGCCACCTTTAATTTGGTCTGAGTATGTGACTATGTCCCCATAATTGATATGAAACAGCTGAAGAAATCAATTGCATGTCTAACTGCAGTTAAAATTGAATATTATCATTAGTTTGTCGTTAACCACTCTTGCATTTGGATGCTGCAGATCAGTAGGCCGGGAGTGTTGCGTCAAATTATTTTCATTTACATGTTCGCTCCTCCTTCTCTACTGCGATGGGCTAGCCCTCTATCACTCAAACTGTAATATGGCTAAAATGGGTGAGGCCGTATCAAAAAAGACGGGTCGCTATTTTATGTTACGTTGTTACGAGTATCAAATTACTTTCCTGCCTTCATAACCCTTTAAAAAAAACAAATATAGGTCACTATTTTCCCCATCGAGAGGCACAAGCCTTTACCCGGATACGAGTTAGCCATACTCCACCACGCTGGCTCAGTGCGGGTTGATGGAGGTGTTTTTCTGTGTCCGAAACGGTACTTAAGATATATTAATTACCTCATTGGTACATGGTCAGGATTTGAACCTGCATCTCCTGTGTGAGAAGCAAGCGTGAAAGCCAATTAATATAGGCTATTTGAAAAAATAGACGGTTTTAAATAGTACTTTATCGCACAAAAAAATACTGATTTTTCACAGCAAACAAGGATCAGCAAAAACACTTTCTATGTTTTAAATATTTTATGTGTACTCAAGTTTATGTTTTATGTATTTTTGTTGTTCTTACATGTTCAACCTAACACGAAGGTTAAAGGGGACATTGCTTTCCTCAACCCCTTTACCCTTCACCTAAGCTACCGTAGTATTTTGCCCTGATATTTTCTGCAACTTTTGGTGATCAATTTGGAAAGGAAAAAAATATTTTGGTGTTCATTTAAATTGTTTTCTTTAATGTTAATTAAACGTTTTTTATATAGTACATATTACATACATTAACACAGTACATACATATATTAATAGACACGTACTATACTCATTAAAGAGTTCCCCCGATTTCTCCATGACCTCATCAGGTCCTGACCGACCTTGATAAACTGTTGAGGAGTTCTCCCGGCACGTCACCATCACTTCCACTTCACCATCAGAAAGAAAGAAAGAAAGAAACATTTATTATAAGGACAGTGAACACACTACAATTACAACAAAGAAACAAAACACAGAGATGAAAAATGGCAATGACACCTGATATAAAATGAAATGACAGTCGTAGTGTGCCACTGTCATTATAAATGGCGTCTGACTCAGCAGTATGCTGAAGGCCAGGCCTTCAACGTTGATCTCCAGCCAGCGCCAAGTGTTACCTCGCGAGCGCCCCAGACCGCGGCGTGGTACATTCTGCATCATGCATTATGACGAGCATACATTACTGACCAACCTCAATAAAGATAGATAGATAGATAAATTAGATAAATTAATTTATTCATTGCAACATGGTACACACACAAATACATAATTTTAACTCAAATTTTAAGAAGAAAAATCTGCAAATTAAAACAAAACACAGCAGTTAAATAAAACAAACAATAAATAATTAAATTATACAAGCAAAACATTAAGGTACGGTAAGGGTAACTATGTGGTATTGTGACTGTACCGCGACAATGAAATGGCCCTGACTCAGCAATGTCACAGACGAATCTGTGACGCTGATATTCTGCCAGAGCCAGTACGGACGAGACAACGGTTTGCTCAAGTACACATTTAACAACGTAAAATATGATGATTTTAATAAAATTGTTGAATAAAATAAATTGTATTCTAGAAGATTGTATTAAAATTATAGCATTAAAATTATATCATTAAAATGTACAGTAATAAAAGAAATAAAATTAAAAAAAAATATAGCAATATGTAATATAATTTATGTCAGGGTTACAAGTAAGATTAAATTGAAAATGTCATTAGGATTATAAAATAATAATAATCAGTAGGGAATTAATCATAGTAATAATATAATTGGAAACAATATAAATATCACAGGTAACAGGTAGATTAGCTTCGTGCCGTTCCCTAAGTTTTCTGCTGTAGTATCAAATACTTTCTATAGGCACTTCTAAACCCAGCCTTACTAGTAAGCAGCCGAAGGGGTGGTGGGATGTTATTCCAGCATTTGGTGGCACGGTACTTAAAACTGCCACGGAAAGCTGCACCCTTGTGTCGAGGCATTGAGAGAAAAGGAGCAACTCTCTGGGACATACGCCAGGTAAGTTTGTCACAAAGATGGCTACACAACCTGCGGGCTACCTTGTATGGAGCAGCTCCAGCCGCCGCCTGTGGTCTTCTTCATCAGCTCCGCTTCACAGAATGACGCTTCCCGAGGGAAAATTCACGAGTTACTACGAAAAAAGTCAAAAATCGCTATAGATCTGTCTATTTATATGTCACCGTAATATATTCAAAACCGTTAGGGTTTAGAATTCTTTTGTTCTTACATGTCAACCTAACACGAAGACTATTCGGGAGTTTCGCTGCGCTCGCCCCCTCTAGTCTCCACCTAAGCTACCGCAGTGTTTGCCCTGGTATTTCGTTTGCCATTCAAGTTTAAACCAGTTTACTATTTAACGGTTTTAATCGTTAGTTTATCAAATAACGCGTCATATAGTAAGCAGTACGGTTTACTATCAGTCGATAGCTGACCAAATAACGAGGAAAAAAACGTTAGTTTATCAACTAACGGTTTTGACTATCTTACGGTGACACATATAAAACAAATTTCTGCAGGATTCCATCATGAGATCCTGACCTGCAGCTTTATGGCGTAACTCTCTGAAGTTCATAGCGTGTGTCTATGGTTCATCTCATGCTCATACAATGTCATCGATTGCGGGGTATCACCGAAGGCTTCTAGGCTTCATTCAATGAGCTTGGATTTGGCCTCCATTATGATGCTACTTGCGTGATACCAATTTGACAGATGAAGCTGGTGCAAGGTGTCAAACGTAAAAGTCTATATGAAGTTCATAGCTCAGACGACTTACGCTATAAGGCTGCTGGTAGCAACGGGACCAATCGGAAAGTAAACTCTCTCAAACAAAATCTTGGAGAATTCGATTAATATCAAAAATAAAAAATAAATATAGATCCCAAAGAATTGTAAACTCGTCTTTTTGTGAAGTCGGTTTACAAAGAAAACATATAAATAAAATAAAATAAATAAAATAAAAATAGTTTTTAGGTTGAATTTGTTTGTGGGTTAACTAATAATTTACAAGTTAAACGTTTTTTACTTGAGTTAGCTTAATGGATAATTTTATTTTATTACATTCTTTTAGGAGCATCCATTTCTGGATATAGGTCTCCTCCATGAAGTGCCAGGTCTTTCGGGATCATGCCAGCTAAGTCCAAGTTTTGCCGGCGTCATATATGATGTCTTCGCTCCACCTTCTGCGTGTGATGTAAAATTAAAAGAGATAGAGAAAATATAGATAAAAAGGCAAGTATTTAATCGCTCATCAAAAATACTGATTTTCACAGCAAAAAAGGATCAGCAAAAACACTTTTTATGTTTTAAGTATTTTTTGTTGTTCTTACATGTTCAACCTATCACGAAGGATAAAGAGGGCTTATTTTAGCTCACCCCCTTTACCCTTCACCCTAACTACCGCAGTATTTTACCCTGATATTTGCTGTAAAAATCAGTATATTTGCTGTGCAAATCAGTATTATTAATCTGCAGTATAATATTTCCCGATAGAAGATATAGAGAAAATCTAAGGTAATGCTTATTGTAGCTGACATTTAAAGGCACAAAGATTCACGAAGACAACTATAAATGACGAATAAAATCGAGCAATTTATAATTTAAAACGAACAGACTCCTTAAGAGAGCTTTTTAAAGAAATTGACATACTAACAGTAGCTAGTCAATTTATATTCGAAAATATAATGTATGCACGCAAGAACCTTACAACCTTTTCCAAACTTAGCGATAGCTGTAATGTTAACCTAAGAAATAATCACAGACTGTGTGCGACCCGGTTTAGACTCGCGAAGGTTAGCAATTCTTTCAAGGGTCAATGCATTCTCTACTACAATAAGATACCTCTGGAGATTTTGAAATTGCCATTTGAGCAATTTAAAAAGTATGTTAAAGCGACTTTGTCGAAAAAGGGATATTACAATGTTCAAGATTACTTAAATGACAGGACTGTATGGGGTTAATCTGGCTCAACACAGACCTTGCTGCTAATAATTTTGTAATTATTTATTTATTATTTATTTATTAATTATTAATCATAACAATTAAATTTTTCATATTTGTATTAGTTAAGCACAACCTATTTTTAAAAGAGATCTAAAAATCAATCTGTGGGAGTTTCTACGCCCTTCTTCTCCCACAGTGGTACAATGTAGAGAAGAGGCAAAAAATGACGTTTGCTAAGTATATGTAAATATCTACAGTAATAAAGTACTTTGACTTTGACTTTGACTGGTTTAACGACACAACTGTGCCTCTGCCGACCCGTATAGAAAAAGCGGTGACGGTGTTGTTGTTGTTTCGAGTACAGGCCCCCAGTCTATCACCCGGGCTAGCGGTCATTGCCAAGGCTGTGTCTATAAAAGGCCGGGAGTTACGTAATTTCCGCATTTTAACGAAAGGTGGCACCTGCGGCGGTCAGTGCGTAAGTATTTTAATTATATTATATTCATTTCTAATTTTTTAACTTAACTACAATCATATAATCTAAGGTAATCTAAGGTTTGACGACCCGAATGGCCGAGGCGGCAGTGACTCTGCCTACGAAGCCAAGGGTCCCGGGTTCGAGTCCCGGTGGGGGCAAATATTTGTTTGACGAGAACGGATGTTTGTACCCTAGTCATGGTTGTTTATCTATCTAAGTATAATATTTATCTATATAAGTATGTGTATCGTTGTCTAGTACCCAAGATACAGGGAATCCTAGTTTGGGGCCAGATCAATGTGTATAATGTGTAAATAGTGTCCGAGGTATTATGTATTATCATAATGTTCGAATTAAATAACGTTTCAAATTATATCACGAACTGATGCTTTAGGAGCCCGTAAAATAAAAATATTAAATATATATAGATTTTTAAATCAGTTTTTAATAGATATGATAAAATATTTATTATAATCAAAATATAGAAAAATGTACATCTAAATTAATAATCGTTGTAAATTAACACGTTCTTGTTTAGAATATATTTGATTAGTTTTCTTTAGTTTTTTTAGGAATTGTTCACTATCAAAATATGTAACTCGCAATAATCAAATAGGTAATTGAGTTTGATATCTCATTGAGGACGAATATTTTGATTAATATTTTCATTATGTTATCAATTTCAAAAAACATATAATTTGAACTTTTATTTATATCAATACGCACAGTCATTTTTCACTTTACTAAATTAATTAAAATACGCCAGTCGGTTTAAAACCCATTCCTAATTCTGGTCGAGCAGCTTTCTCTATGCAAATAAACAAATAAAAATACGAGTTCATCACCTGCAAGTTCATAAAAGTTACGACTACAGAAATTAAGGGTTAGAGGTTAGGTTATATAGGCATATTTAAAAAAAAATCTAGCCCTCGTATCACTCGGAGTATTTCGAACAAAAACCAAACGGTTTGAGTTAATTAATCTGCCTCTATGCAAATACAAAATTATTTATTTAGCATAAAGTTTGGACAATATACAGAGAGTTTTAACATCATACAGTAACAAGAATATTAGAGAGGGTAGTTGTCAAAAGCGTTCTAAATCAATGATCGTTTTTAAAACCCTTCAACTGTGCGTCCATCTCATTTCTACAAGTTTTACCCCCCCTCCCTCCCCCATCAAAAGTTTATAACGTCACCTGAGAAGTTTTACTTCAAAACCAGAAGTTTTCCACAAACACCTATACTTAAAGTCTATGCCTATTTTTATGGGTATGATTATCATGTTTACATGTACAACAACAACAAAAAAACAAGTGCGAGTTGGACTCGCGCACTGAGGGTTCCGGACAAAAGGCTTTTTTTGTAAATGAACTACAAATTTACAGTTTCCAGATTTTTTCCTTTACTTTGCTATATTAAGACCTTGCATCTGGCCAAATTTCATGATTCTCTATTAACGGGAAGTATATAGGTTTTGATTCCCTTGCAAGTATCAAGCAAATTCAGCAAAATTGTGACATAAACGGCGGACATATCTTTTGATTGCGCTGACCTATAAGTTTCGTTGTTTCACAATGTCAAGAAAAAGATTTGAGTTATTGATATTAATACCTTCACCCTATTTCTCGGGCTTACTACACCTTAGAAAAACGGTCTTGACAGACGGTCTGTCCTTCAGACAGGCAGGCAGAGAGATATAAATTTATCAGCGATCCTGAGAAAAAGGGTATTGGCAGACGGACAACAAAGTGATTCTACAGGGGTATATTTTTTGTCTTTTAACCCCTCAGTTATCACCGGTGCCACTTTTGCGTAATAGGTTTTAACTTTTATTACCATGGCATAGGGTTAAAAATCGCGTTCCATCCCAACTACCCTCAGTTTTTGAGTAGTTAAGGTACGGAACCCTAAAAATGAAAACCAGACTAGACGCTCACGCTAGTACGAGCAAAGCCGTTTTTGATCTCACTCCGCTCAACATGGAATGCGTGAATCAGTGGGTTCTCCATTTAGCGTCACCGGAAGCTAGTCTATCACCAACTCGACTCGATATATCGTACAGTGTTGAAGCGAATCAAATTTTATCATTAAAAAAATATTTAAAAAAATCTCTCCCCTCCCATTTTTTTTATGTTCATTTTAATAGATACATTTTTCGATTACTATGTACCAACTGTAATAAAAATATATTACTTTGAGATGGAAAGGTTTGTCAGCTCCAAACTGACTGGATATGATGATGATGATGAGGAACAGCACAGCGTAGAATCATTAAATATGAGAAGAAGCAAAGTCCACAATAGATAATTCATTCATTCATTTATTCGTTGTTCGGTACAATCACAAAAACACATTAAAAACCACACAAAATTAATTATGACAAAAAACATCAAACAAATTAAATAAAACAATGAAAATAATTATAATTAACACGGCAAAAATATGGAAAGTAAGGATCGCTATGTGGCACCGTGACTGTACCTCGACAATGAAATGGCCCTGACTCAGCAATGTCACAGGCGAATCTGTGACGCTGGTATTCTATAAGTAAAGGAAAAAATGTGAATGCCGTACATTTGTAGTTAGGTACATAAATAAAAACTATTGAGTGTGAGTACGACGTCGGCCCCTCACACGAGGGGTTTCATACCATTGTACACGGAAAAACGTAAGGCGACAGTCTTTTGTACGAGTATACCTTTTTAATTCTTAAGAATAAAATATTAAATACTAGGTAGGACTACATTCAAGGGCGTACATCGAAACGTTGAAAAGAGTTTTATGTATGAAGGATTTAAGTATTTTACTATGTACTTAGGTTAACGGAACTCTTTGCTCATTGAAACCGGAAGTGGATAGGAATTGAGCAACTTATTTACAGAAATAAAATCAAATATGATAAAAAACTTAATATTATTTATTATAATTCGGTGAGAAATTATTAATCGTATAATGACAAATAACTAAGCGCAAAACTCAATAACTGCAATTGAAGATCTTTTCCGATTATTATCGGGAGAGTCCAGTTCAGTTCACCGATAAACAAGTAAAACAAAATGGCTGAGAAAATGGCCATGAAAATAATCTCTTGTATAGGTACTACTACTTTTAATTCTTAAAAACCCGTATGTTTTATGATTTGTTGTTTGTTTTAGCGGCAATAGAAATACACACTTTGTGAAAATTTCAGCTCTCTACCTGTTTCGGTTGATCTGGTAGAGCCTGGTGACAGACGGACGGACAGACGGACAGCGGAGAAATAGGGCCCCGTTTGGCACCCTTCGGGATCGAAAGCCTACATAAGGGTGTTTTTTGTACGGAACCGTCGGTGGCCGAGTCCGACTCGCACTTAACCGTTTTTTTTTTTGTTTTTTTTTTTTCATAAATGAAAGAAAGAAAGAAGACAGAGAAGAAGAAGAAGCCATTTTTTTGGAGGAAAGAAGCCATTGCTTGTTTTAACAAGCAATGGCTTGTTTTAACAAGCAATGGCTTCTTTCCTCCAAAAAAACATTTAAAATTATTCCCGTGGGTGCCACTTCCTGAGATTTAGGGGAACTTTTCAAAACGTAATTTCATTATCATTTGGTTTTTTCTAATTAGCCCTCTGCCGACCGAATGTAAAAAAATCTACACGTCAAAGGTTTTTAGTTAGAAAGTTATTTTTGGTGTTTTTTTGAAAGCTAATGTGATATTCCGTTGCAAACACTTTGGTTTTGGGAACAAAATATTGTGAAAAATTGCACCCACTAAAAAAAGTGCTTAAAAGTTCAAAATGGCGGCGACATTTCCAAAATCTGACGACAGAATCATGGTCGGACTCTAACCGGATCCTAAGATACATATTTTGAAACAAATCAAACCAGTAACTTTTTCGAAATCTGAGTTAAGAATCATTTTATTCTTAAATAAATCGTAATTTAGGTTAACAGTTAAAACACTTATTAGCAACGACGTGATAGCTGCAGTACTGCCTGTCCTTCGTCATCAAGTCCAGTTAGTTTGAACCCGACTAACCCCATCTCATAGTTATATATGTGTTTTGCAGATAGCACATACGAAACATTTTTTTTTAATTAAAATGCCTGCAAAAAAAAGTGAAGGGGGATTTTTATATATTTTTTTCGATGACATTCGATCCTCTTCAAACCTGTTTGACATTTGCACTTTATAAAGACTCGCACTGTTAAAATAAAATTTGCCCATTAATTATGAATGAATTTGACGACCCGAATGGCCGAGTCAGCAGTGACCCTGCCTACGAAGCCAAGGGTCCCGGGTTCGAGTACCGGTGGGGGCAAATATTTATTTGATGAGAACGGATTTTTGTACCCTAGTCATGGTTGTTGGTAAGCTAAGTATAATATTTATCTATATAAGTATGTGTATCGTTGTCTAGTACCCAAGATACAGGGAATCCTAGTTTGGGGCTAGATCAATGGGTGTAAATAGTGTCCAAGGTATTATTATTATTATTATAACTAAAAAAAGTTCAACATTTGTTTAAAATCTAAAATGTATGGAACTTGATATTTGTTTTGAGGTTAAACGGTGTTTAATATCTTTGTGGTAACACGGATATGGTATTATTCTTAAACAAAGCGTAATTTAAGTTTACAGTTAACACTTATTAGCGACTATGTGATACCGGCAGTACCGCCTGTTCTTCGTCATCAAATCCAGTTAGTTAGTTCAGTTAGTGAACCCGACTAACCCCATCTCAACGTTATATATGGTTTTTTGCAATTAGCACATAGTTAACATTTTTTTAGGGTTCCGTACCCAACGGGTAAGAACGGAACCCTATTACTAAGACTTCGCTGTCCGTCCGTCTGTCACCAGGCTGTATCTCAAGAACCTAGCTAGCTAGAGAGTTGAAATTTTCACAGATATTTATTCACAGATATTTTTCACAGATATGTATTTCTGTTGCCGCTATAACAACAAATACTAAAAAACAGGATAAAAGAAATATTGAAGGGGGATCCCATACAACAATTCTTTCAATACCACATACAAACTTATGGATGCACCTGGTTACGTACATGGAGTACCCTGTTTGACATTTGCACTTTATAAAGACTTACACTGTTATAATAATTTTGCCCATGAATGCCCCCACCGAAGGGCACAGGTCTTTACCATACTCCATATCCATACTCCGTCACGCTGGCTCATGTCATGGCATACCATTTGGCTAAACTCACCTCTGAGTGAATTGCAAGCTCGTCTTAAGATTTTGAGAGCCCTCAACCTCACTCTTTCGCGGACGATGACCGAATGTCAAGTTTTACATTACATTACATTATCATCAAGAATTCATCTCACGCACCCATTCTGGGGCGTGGGGAGTCAGGGTCAGATCATCGGATCTCTTCCTGAGGAAGCGCCTCTGTCCACTCCTATGGACAGGTCATCGGGGGGCCCTCGCGGGCGGTGGAGATCTTCTCACTTGAGGTATTCCATTGGATGATCGCCGGCTAGGCAACCAGGTCGCGTGGCAGGCGGCGGCGGTCGGGCGGGCGCGCGTGGTACGGCACCATGTCGCGGATATGCGGATGTTGAGAGGTATCCGCACGCGCGAACATGCCCTTCGCCAGCCTCTGGACAAACTGGTCCACTGATTCCCATCTGAGGTCCCTCTGGATCGTCGCATTCCTCACGTAGCGGGGGGCGTCGACGATGGTACGCAAAGAGAGGTTCTCTTGGGCTCGGAGTCTCCGTTTGTTCGTCTCCGAGCACAGGGCGTACCATGCCGGGGCCGCGTAGGTGAGGCGGGATCTCACGTAGCACTTGTAGATCCCGAGCTTCGCCCTCAGAGGGAGGCTGGAGTCGAGAAGTGTCAAGTATTACGTTTTGGACACATAATTATAATATAAAACCGAAGGAGCGAGTGAGAAGGAAGAGATAATTTTTCTATGTGTGCGAAAATGGTCTAATATGACACTATCCAACCTGTGGAAGTACCTACATGGACACAAAGAGCAGGGCTACCTATAAATGCAATGGAAATGCGAATTCTATAGAGTTTCCGTCCAAAACAGAGGATCAAGGAACGAATTCTATGGAATCCGCGTCACTATGACTTCTTCATTGACGTATTCTTGGGAATTCGCTGCCCGCTATAGTGTTAAAAACCGGAGTTAGTTGGGACGGGTCGCGATTTTCATTCAACCTTATACGGAAAAGTGGCGTTATCTAACACCGGTGGTACTCAAGAGGTTAAATGCAGTTCTAAAACTAAAGCGTAATTACTTGCAGTTAAGTTCCACAGCGTCGAAGTTTGCCCACAAATTATTTATTGACCGTAAATAAGAACAACCGTTTGAAAATAACTGTTGAGTGTCACAAGAGCGATAAATATTGATTCATCATACATCTTACATCTCTAGTCGAGTTCATCAACCTCGGCTTGGAAAACCGGTGCTGGTACAGAATCGTAAATATTTGCTATTTATTTTGACGTTTCATTAATAGTCCGATGGTGCGATTGAAAACCGGTATTTTTGTGCTCGGCATTGGGTACGGTTTTTGTTTTTATTCAGATGGTTTAAGTTTTTAATGGATGGCAGTACAGTTTTGTGACAACAAGAAAAAAAATAACTTTGGTAGCCTTTAACTACCTTTTAAAGCCTAAATAATGGCTAATATTTAATCGCACATCAAAAATACTGATTAGCCCAGCAAAAGAGGATCAACAAAAACACTTTTTATGTTTTAATTATTTTATGTGTACTTAAGTTTATGTTTTAAGTATTTTTTGTTGTTCTTACATGTTCAACCCAACACGAAGGATAAAGGGGGCTTCGCTTCACTCACCCCCTTCACGTAAGCTACCGCAGCATTTTGCCCTGATATGTGCTGTGATATTTCCCCTATAATTACATGTTGTTTGACTGGATTCCGTGCTGTGCTGATTTTAATAAACATGACTAAGAAACCTTCGAAAGTAATGTTACTTTAGAGCTTCTGTAGCGATATTAATAGCATCATTATCAACTTCATCATCAGCCCGTCAGGGGACCCACTGTAGGGTATAGACCTCCTCATAAACAAGCCATTCAGTAAGGTCCTTCTCAAGCCGGACCATTGCTTTCCTGCCACCCTCGCCACATCGTCGGACCATCTGGCGGATGGTCTGCCGACCGGTCTTTGGCCTCCTCTTGGCCAGCACTCTGTCAACGGTATTAATATAAATTTGAAAAACCCCGACACGTAAGTTTATAAAATCTGAACCGATTTTAACAAAACATATCTAGGAACCATCGCAGTGAAATCTACTACTACTGCCAACTACGGAAAACCACACTTAAATCCGTCCACAGGCGGCAGAGGCACAATTATGCCCACTTTGAGCCAGTTATTCAATACGCCATTTTTTTCGTGACAGGGGGCTAGCCCATTGCCGCAGCTATGGAGTAATTAAGGTTTCCTCACGATGTTCTCCATCACCGTAGGAACATCCGTATAATGTACTTAAGATAAATTATTTATCTCATTGATACATGATCAGGAATCGAACCTGCATCTTCTGTGTGAGAACCAAGCGTGAAACCCATTAGACCACGGAGCTGTTAATAATTATAGTTTTTTTATTAGCCTCCAAATGAGAATTGTTCTCAAAAATGAGCTATTGTTAAAGCAACATACAGAGATGAAACATATCCTACGCTTATTTGAGAGCTAGGGTATCCCATCCATCCTGTACAATATTTGTTTACGAAAAAACGAAATTTTATTCTACTCACATAATATAGTAGTTTAAAAAATGTAAGCACCCCCGAGTACTTTCGAACTACTGAACCGATTTTAACTAAACATATCTGGAACCATCGTAGTGAAGTCTACTAATAACTGCAAAAACCACATTAAATCCATCCACTTATTTGACCACTATTCCTTGTAAAGCTGATAACTTTCAAACTACTGAACCGATTTTAACAGAACATGTCTAAGAACCATCTCAGTAAAGTCTATGACCAACTAAAGGGAAGCGCGTTGAAATCTGTCTACCCGTTTGAAAGCTATTCTTAGTTTACATGATAATTTTAGAACTATTGAAACGCTTAAAAAAAAAGCATAGAATAGAATACGAATACGAATACCTTGGACACTATTTACACACATTGATCTAATCCCAAACTAGGATTCCCTGTATCTTGGGTACTAGACAACGATACACATACTTATATAGATAAATATTATACTTAGATAGATAAACAACCAAGACTAGGGTACAAACATCCGTTCTCATCAAACAAATATTTGCCCCCACCGGGACTCGAACCCGGGACCCTTGGATTCGTAGGCAGGGTCACTGCCGACTAGGCCGTTCGGGTCGTCAAACATCCAAAGATCTAAGAACCATCGCGGGGAAGTCTACTAGAAAACCGCATTCAAATCCATCCATCCGTTGGACCGCTAGGATGCCACGGACGTAAATACAGACACAAACACACTAATCTTCGACGCTTCCAACTAATTAAACTCTTCTTTTGGTCGTAGGGGGTTAAAAATATATCTTAGAACCATCACAGTGAAGTATAGTAGAAAAAAAATATGACTTTAAATCAACTCAAAAGGTTCACCAGTTTGCGTCACCGGGAACTAGTCTAACGGTAATGGCTGCTAGTGTAAGGGGCTCGTTTGGTGCGGTTTATTTTTAACCGACTTTAAAGCGATTCTTTCTTAGGGATTCGGTTGTATTTTTTTCTATGTTTGTGATTTCAAAAATCCTTTTTTTCATTTGAAAGGGTGACTACACAGTATGCTCCCATTTTTTGAAAATTAGAAATCGGTCGAGAAATTTGGTTTCTAAAGCAAAAAGACTGGAGTTATGATGTCATCCAGATAAACGAAATGGTTTAGGCATTATTGTTTTACTGTGACTGATCAGTGGTGGTTAAGGTCATTGTCATAAGATGAATTCTGTCTATAAGTACTGTATATTCGTTTGTCTACACACGTATCATAAACCCTCTTTACTGCGTCCAAAACCACACGTTACGACCAGCATAATGATAAACTTCTTGGTAAAAACTCATTTCTTATTTGAATATTGATCATTATGACCATAATGTACCAAAATTTGTCATATTATGACATTCAAATTTCGACATTCAGTTTGTCTGTGAAGTTGGTACTACTGAACAAGCTAAACAACTGCAGAGCAATTTTAAATGCCACAATGTCGGTCGAACATGCGGTTCCTGAACACATCAAAGAGAGCTTATGACATATGTGTAGATAAACTAGTGTATGCAACTGTACATAAATAGGCATTAAAAGTATCGAGATGTGATATAAGCCACTCTCGGGTGTTAATGCCCTCCATTATGTAGCAGTCACATAAACTACTATAAAACATTAAAAGTGTTTGTGCTGATCCTTTTTTGCTGCGCAAATCAGTATTTTTGATGTGCGATTTAATATCAGCCTGTTCAGGCCTCTCGGCACCCAATGACCTCGCAGGGGCCCATAGCTACGAGGTAGCGTAGCTATCAGATGCCAAGAAGCAAGAACGTCGGCGATTCACCGAGCTAAAGTAAATAGATTCTATCTGACCTGGTCTGTGCTTCGTTCCCGTCAAACTCCTGTCTCTCTGCAAGGCCTGGGTGCACCCTAGGCTCTTCTTGGTAGGCAGGTTCTTCAGCCAACCAGGTATGGCTGGCAGGCCAGCTTCGACGAACACAGTGTTCCAACACAGGTTATGTTACGTAAATGCGAACTTTATCTGGTTCGAGGAACCACAATACACTCAGCTATATAGACAATCCTGAGGGGAGCCCGAATACAATTCCAGATGGCTTACGATTTAATTTCAATGCCCAAATCAATACGCGTCACATTGCGGGGGCTTTTCGTCTGTCAGTTGTCAAAAACTGCTAGGTTGGCAGCACGTCAAATTCAAAATGGCCGTTCCGAAACCATCGATCGAGTATCGATTCTGAATCGAACAATCACCCGCCCGGACAGGCACCCACCTGTCCCTTAATCTACGGGCAGCCGAGACAACGTTGCTACCGCTCGTTTTAGTACCGAGCCTCCTACTAGAACCTCTGCAGACCGGGGGGTCCCGTCCCTGCCAGGGAACAAGTTAACAATGCGCCCCCTGCGCCAACGCAGTGGCGGTAGGTTAGCATCCTTAACCAGAACGAGGTCACCAACACTAGAGGGGCTGGTTTTGTCAGTCCACTTAAGGCGCTGTTGCAAGATATGCAGATACTCGAGCGACCAACGCTTCCAGAAATTCTGAGTAAACTGCTGCAACATCTGATACCCTGACAACCGATACAATTGCACTCCCTCGAAGGGGTGCTCGGGCAACGCGTTAAGTGGCTGTCCTATCAAGAAATGGCCTGGGGTCAGAGCCTCCAGGTCATTTGGATCCGAGCTGAGCGGACACAACGGTCGCGAATTGAGAACGGCCTCGATCTTACAAAACAATGTCGCGAGCTCCTCAAAAGTCAGCGCGGTCTGACCTACTATACGCCCTAAGTGCGTCTTCGCTGACTTAACTACGGCCTCAAAAATCCCACCCCAGTGGGGGCAACTCGGTGGGCTGAAGGTCCACTGTATACCCCGACGGGAGAGGGCCGTTCCAATATCCACTTTATTTACATTCAAAAAGCAAGCATCGTTCCGCACCGATGTAGTTAGTGCCGTTATCAGAGCGGATCAAAGTTGGAAGTCCCCTTCGAGAAACAAACCTATCCAAGCAAGCAATGAAAGCCTCTGTCGAGAGATCAGCAACGAGCTCGAGATGTACCGCCTTGGTGGATAAACAAACAAACACACCTAGGTACGCCTTGTATTGCCCCTTCTGGGTAACATGCACGGCCGCTCTGGGGCCATGATCCGAAGATACTACTACATGGCTGTGGGGCCAGTCCGATTCTCTCCTGGCAAGCCAGGGTGGTCCCCACCACAAATGGTGTCTAACGAGTTCAGGAGCCCGACATCCCCTGGATGCACAATCAGACGGGTTCAATTCTCCTGGTACATGTCTCCAGGTCAGTGGGACCTCAGACGACACAATCTGGGAGACACGGTTCGCAACAAAAACCTCTAAGGTATGGACCGAAGCCTTCAGCCAGCACAAAACAATCTGGCTGTCCGTCCACGCGTACACCGTATCCTCCAAAACCACTGACCCACGCAACACTGTTAGAGTGTGATTCAAAAGTTTGGTCAAAAGAGCAGCCCCGGACAGTTCCAGCTTTGGAATCCTCATCCTTGTCCGAATAGGCGCTACCTTGCTTTTTGCCAAAACCAAACGCACGTCGACCTCCCCGGTGGAGGTGACGGTTCGCAAATAAACCGCTGCCGCAAACCCTCGTTCAGAGGCATCACAAAACCCGTGAAGGGTTGCCCTGTAATCCCCAGCAGGGACCAATTTCCTCGGCAGCGATACATCATTTATATTGAGGCCCAACCATTTCGCTAAATCGTTCGATACAATGCAGCCCTGATCTCCAGAATCTAATAGGGCGCGAACGTATGTTGGGTTGCCCGCCAAATCCCAAACAAGCACAGAGGCGATCGGTAACACCACCGTCTCCGGTTGGGGGGCAACAAATTGTTGGGCCGCAAATTCCTAGCGAGGGCCCCCGGGGCCCCACTCTGCCTGTAACCGATCAGGTAGGCAGCTATACGCCAGAGGGTCCCATTGTACAAATGGCCCACGCGCCGGTTCCATTGCCACCCTACGACGCCCCCCGAAGGATTGTGGGCGTGAATTCAACCGTGGCCGCTCCATGAGCGGGGGGGACATCACATGCGACCGACGAGGACGAGGCGACGAGCGGGGCGACAACTGAGGCGGCGTCCGAACCGCACCCGCATAGCTCGAAGTTGTCCCATGCCACCCGCCCGTTACGGCCTGCTCAACACACCCAATGTCCCGTTGAGTCGGATGCTGAGTCGCAACCGAAAACTCAGGGCCCCCCGTGTGATGACCCTGAGTGCGGCCCTGCACCCCTGGGTGGCCGCGTGCTTGTGGCCCCATTGCCCGTTGAGTCGGATGCTGAGTCGCAACCGAAAACTCAGGGCCCCCCATGTGATGACCCTAAGTGCGGCCCCGCACCCTAGTACTACCCTGTGCACGTGGGGACGTTGGCCCCTGAGTTGCGCTCCAAGTCGCAAACGAATTCTCAGGGCCCCATTCCGTATCACCCTGGGTACGGCCCTGTGGACGTGGGGACGTTGGCTCCTGAGTTGCGCTCCGAGTCGCAAACGAATTCTCAGGGCCCCATGCCGTGTCACCCTGGATACGGCCCTGTGGTGGCTGTTGGCCGGACCGGTTCATGCACAACAGATTGTTGTGGGCCCCACCACAATATCCGCACAATTTTGTGCGCGTGCAGTCCCTAGCCATGTGTGGCCCGAGGCACAGGAAACACCAGCTCCGCTGCTTGGCCATCCGGCGCCGTCCCTCAACCCTAAGTTCCCCGAACTTATTGCAATCGGCCACAGCATGGCCAATCTGCCTACAACATGGGCAGGTCTCACTATGTGGGGTCAATGCACTCACAGTCCCATACGACTGCCGGTTGGTGCGGTCCTTCCTCGTCGGAGAGCCCCTACTCACAGCGCTCCCGGCAGCTCTCTGTGGCTCCGAAGGATGGGTGACCGTCAACCCCAAATTCTCTGCCCGTCGAGCCTCCTCTTCCAAAAATCCGACCAAGTCGGAGAAGGCGGGCAGGTCCTCGGCCGACCTCCCGTGAGACTGTTCGAAACGAGTCTGCACGTCAGCGGGTAGGCGGGAAAGTACAATGTACAGCAGTAGGTACGACCATTCACCAACCGGAAGTCCAAGATTCTCTAGGGCCTTGGTGACGGACAACAACGGGTTCAAAACCTCCGTCTGTATGGCCCCGACCTTGTTCACAACCGGGATGCTAAACAAACGGTTCAGTTGGGCATCGGCCAACCTCCGTTTGTTGTGGTAACGTCTGACCAACAATTGCCTGGCCGTTTCATAGTTACCCTCCGTAACTGTCAAATGAGCGACCAGCTCCCTGGGCTCACCCCTCAATGCTGCCACCAGCTGAGCCATTTTGACAGACTTGGTAATGTCCGATCGCATGTGCACCAAACTGTCGAACAGATTGATGAAGCTGAAGATGAAGCATCCATTCACCGGACACTCCGTCAAAAGTAGGCATAGTTATAACGGGTAACCTGGTCCCCGATCCCTGATGCGGCAGAGGTGCTTCAATGTCACCACCATGGCTGGACTCGCGCTGCCTACGTATGTCCGCAGCCTTCTGCGTGATAGCAGCTGCCATCTCCATACACTGGTCGACATCCCCTAGCAACCGTGACAGCCTGTCAGGTGCGCAACCATCAACTGATTCCGCCTGCGCGGACAATTCGAGCACCCTGTTGTAGCGTTCCTTAACGTCCATAGACCGCTCCAATACCACATCATGCCTATCTAAACGGTCTATCAGACCGTGTGCGGAGGAAAACCATCTGAGTTCCTTAGAAACACCCTTCTGTATTTCAGATAACGACATGATCGGAACGATACTTACTCACAATTTGCAGTAACTCAATTTGGACCCTCCAGTCTACAACCCAAACGAGGGAACCCTAAACTATAACTTAAACAATGCTGATTTCCCCAAACAATAGAAACCGAGTTTTATATCTACACAAATTCTGTAAACAACAATTTAGTTTCCCTATATCATATAACACACACAGATAGTCAATATTAGTTCAAGTTATAAATTGCTATAAACTGAAAACAATGTCATAGCCTGCTATCAATAAATGTAACTACCTATGTTAACCAAACATTCATTAGCATTACTAGACCACTAATAGATTGACTAACTGGTAACTGGTACTTCAATGCAAATTTCAATTCACCTACAATGTACCTGTAATGTAATTACTATTCTGAGTCACATCTCAGTACAACTGGTCATTTAGGGAAAATCTGTCTGTCTACTACCAGCAATAGACTTATAGCTTACAATACTACCAATCTATGTGGATACAGGAACAACGCCAAGTTAGCTAATAACCGCCTATACCTACAGATTGATAGTCCCAAATCGTGGGTTCCCGGAGCCCTTGACGGCTGCAAATCTCAGGAAACCACGCTCTTGCTACCAAAATGTTCAGGCCTCTCGGCACCCAATGACCTCGCAGGGGCCCATAGCAACGAGGTAGCGTAGCTATCAGATGCCAAGAAGCAAGAACGTCGGCGATTCACCGAGCTAAAGTAAATAGATTCTATCTGACCTGGTCTGTGCTTCGTTCCCGTCAAACTCCTGTCTCTCTGCAAGGCCTGGGTGCACCCTAGGCTCTTCTTGGTAGACAGGTTCTTCAGCCAACCAGGTATGGCTGGCAGGCCAGCTTCGACGAACACAGTGTTCCAACACAGGTTATGTTACGTAAATGCGAACTTTATCTGGTTCGAGGAACCACAATACACTCAGCTATATAGACAATCCTGAGGGGAGCCCGAATACAATTCCAGATGGCTTACGATTTAATTTCAATGCCCAAATCAATACGCGTCACATTGCGGGGGCTTTTCGTCTGTCAGTTGTCAAAAACTGTTAGGTTGGCAGCACGTCAAATTCAAAATGGCCGTTCCGAAACCATCGATCGAGTATCGATTCTGAATCGAACACAGCCAATAAAAAATAGCACGCAATAAATTGGTTCCCTGTCTTCCTAACTAGTAAAATATTGTATCAACACACGACCGGGAAGGAATAAAAACCGGTCAAGTGCGAGTCTAAATCGCGCACGAAGGGTTCCGTACCACCGCTCAATGGAAGCGATGGTGTGGAGTGAATAGTTTGGATTTTACACAGCAAAATATTGTTTACAAAATTATTGGTGCGGTTACTTTCACACTCCATGTACGTAACCAGGTGCATCCATAAGTTTGTATGTGGTATTGAAAGAATTGTTGTATGGGAGCCCCCTTAAATATTTCTTTATCCTGTTTTTTAGTATTTGTTGTTATAGCGGCAACATAAATACATAATCTGTGAAAATTTCAACTCTCTAGCTAGCTAGGTTCTTGAGATACAGCCTGGTGACAGACGGACGGACGGACGGACGGACGGACAGCGGAGTCTTAGTAATAGGGTCCCGTTTGGAACCCTTCGGGTACGGAACCCTAAAAAGGACTTAGTCGTTTTGTTTTAAGTTTTAATTTGGTTGATTCTTTTCATATAGCCTTTTTATCCAGCGCAGAGTCTCCCAGACTTTAAAGGTTTTCGAACCTAAACTGTACTTTTGTTTCAGCTACTGAAAACGAGATGGCGTTAAAAGCATTATTCGTGCTTTTCCTTGCACACAGCGCTTCTGCTACAAACCTGTTAAGATGTAAGTACATTTCATGATGCCCCACGCTAGGACTAGGCTACTCATTGAGTGCTTTTAAAGTTTCGACAGTGTTTACGGCAACAGGGAAGCAAAATTCATGAGAAGTATGGCTTTTTAACCATGAGAAACAGAAATTGCAAAACGTCACACGAACTACAACTGAATTCTGACTTTCAGTTTTTCAAAATAAGACTCAACTTAACAGCGAAAGTCAGTTCAGAGGTAAGTTGAATAATATTAAATCATTACCAAGTAGCAAGAATATAGAGTCGCGTTAAGTTTTGTCTTCGGCTATTGTCGGCCATCGCTGACAACAATTGAAAAGTAGAGGATCGCTAACCGGAGAAAAATTCTAGCACACCAACCTTCTTTTTATCTTCAATACGTAGATATATTTCTTACGAAGTTCTGACGGAGGGGAACTCCCCCATCCCCTCTCCTCCCTAAACATGTTTCAAAACTTTAAATAATGTCCTCTTTCTCTACAGCGCAACATCCTCACGGCATAAATGTATCCCATAATGTCCCGAGCCAATGATTCAGCCATAGTCAACCACGTTGGCTCAATCACAGTCAGTTTTTGTTTATTTCAGCTTTTAAGAGAGATCAAGCTTTATGTGGTAGTTAAACACCACTGCATTCCCCACACCCCCTGCCAAGCCCTCGGCAGTATCTTCACACAGCTAAGAGCTCTTTCACACGAGCAGCATGCGCGTCGGCTACACCGGGGGGTCACGGCTTCTATTCGCTTATTGTCGGATGGCTTTTTTTGTTTCCGCAGTGCCCCGCCAAGCCACGGCCAGCATCTTCACAGTTGGCAACGGCGAGCAGTGCCTCGGCAGCGACCGCTCGACAGGCGGCGTCTGTCTGTCGCGCAACCAGTGCAACACGCAGGGAGGGAAGGCGATCGGCTTCTGCGGAGTCTTCGCCACCTGCTGCTCGCGTAAGCATAGTGTGGGGTAGTGTAGCCCAGTGTGGGGTAGTGTAGCTTGACCGGCGGCGTCTCTCTGTCGCGCAACCAGTGCAACACGCAGGGAGGGAAGGCGATCGGCTTCTGCGGAGTCTTCGCCACCTGCTGCTCGCGTAAGCATAGTGTAGGGTGGTGTAGCCCAGTGTGGGGTAGAGTAGCTCCTCCAGCGGCGTCTCTCTGTCGCGCAGCCAGTGCAACACGCAGGGCGTGAAGGTGATCGGCTTCTGCGGAGTCTTCGCCACCTGCCGCTCCCGTTAGCTCAGTTTTTTGTTCCAGTTACATAGGTTGGTTTATTTGGAGGGTAAAAGTGTCTTGAATATGATTTCAGGCCACGATCTACTTGCTTTCTAAATTTCATCAAAATATATTCAGTTTAATAACTGGTTTTCCAAGTTGGTAACTAGGATATTCTCGAGTAGCACAAGCTGGAACAGCGTGGGATAGTATAGGACAGTGCAGGTACTGTAAAATATATTATAATATTTTTTCACATTTTTGTACGACTTTGTTTCAACAGTATGTACTGTGAACTGTGTGACAGACGACGCAAAGACGGACGGACCCGAGTGACGGTAATCCGAGAGAGAAAACGATTGGTTTCCGTTTGGACCCTTCGGGTACGAAACCCTGAGAAAAACTTTGTGCAATTAATTGTGCATTTCTCCACAGTGAATGCCTGCGATATCCGAACCAACACGAAGGTGGCTGCTTTCATCAACCCCCCGCTCAGCCGAGAGTCATCAGGCCTGGAGTGCTCATACAACGTTGAGATAAACAACAACAATGTCTGCCAGCTCAGGATTGACTTCGAGACCTTCAACCTTGCGCCGCCGACCACTGTACGTACTGTCATATGAAGCATCGCGCTTTTTCCCTTACGGGGACGCAGAGGTATTTTTTGTGACAGGGGCTTGCTCATCGCAGCTAGGGAGATATACGTCGCGCCACACGTTATGAGCGGTGGCCTTGAATGCGCAGTAGTCACTTTTCAATACTTGTACATATGCACAGTAACTCCCGCTAACGTCGCCCAGCGCTCTTAAATCGTGGCGCGAGGTATACTAAGGTTTCCTCACGATGTTTCCATCACTTAAGACATATACCACCTCCATAATCTGAGGAGATCCGTAGAAGAACCAAAGTTGCTGACATAGCCCGTAGGATAAGCAAGCTGAAGTGGCAATGGGCAGGCCACATAGCGCGAAGATCGGATGGCCGATGGGGAAAAAAGGTCCTTGAATGGAGACCACGCACTGGCAAGCGCAGTGTGGGTCGGCCACCTACGAGATGGACCGACGACCTGGTGCGGATCGCTGGATCTCGTTGGATGCAGGCGGCTACGGACCGGTCACGCTGGAGTGCGATTGGAGAGGCCTATGTTCAGCAGTGGACATTAACAGGCTGAAATGATGATGATAATCTGACGGAGTAGTCACAAGCGCAGATGTCTATCGAACGCTGCTTAACCTCTGGAGACCTAGATCCCGTTATGCGGCATCGCGATTGACAACCTCATGCCATGGTAATAAAAATCAAAACCTATAACGGGAAAATTTCCTCTGATATAGTTGCTATAGGGCTTAGTCCCTGTGACAACTTCGGTGGCATGTCATGATAAACGACGAGAAATCTGTGGGCGTGGAATGTCCGTGGCATGCCATTCCACCCCACTCCCATTGTGCCACCAAAGTGGGCACAGCGCCTTATAATGATGAGAAATAACCACCGATTTGTATTCCAGGTGGAACCGGTGGAGAATGTAACCCAGCGTCCAGGTTACACCTGCAGGAACGACATCTTCCAGGTCACCAACCTGCAGGCGAACTCTGATCTGATGCCGGCGTTGTGTGGTGACAACAATGGGCAGCATTGTAAGTTTAACATTCACTAACATCTACTTTCTATTCTATATACCGTATTTCGGATGGCACGTTGAGCTGTTCTACTATCGCTACTGTCCAGCTACTATCGCTACTGTCCAGCTACTATCGCTACTGTCCAGCTACTATTGCTACTGTCCAGCTACTATCGCTACTGTCCAGCTACTATCGCTACTGTCCAGCTACTATCGCTACTGTCCAGCTACTATCGCTACTGTCCAGCTACTATCGCTACTATCCAGCTACTATCGCTACTTGGCAGTAGTAGTCGTAAAACCCCTTCATCAACCCGCACTGAGCCAGTGTGATGGAGTATGGCTCAATCTTACTCGTATCCTGGTAAAGGCTGTGCCCCTCCGTGGAGACTTCAATGGAATGCATTAACTTATGTATTAATAAGATAGAAGAAGTTTAAACAGTATTTAGCGGCTATCAAATGTCCCGTGAAAGTCGGTCTTTCATATCTCAGCTCGGACCATTCGGATAATCTCGCAATGACAAATTCGCTTATACCACACGCCTACTATGCAGTAAAGTATGGAATGCAAATTCAATATCTTGAACGTAACCCACAGTGTACGTCCGAGTGAACGCGTCGACCAACAGTCGTCACATCCGAATCAACTTCAAGATAGCGGACCGCAACACCCAGCCGAACTTACCGCAGGCCACCTGGAAGATCAAAGTGACACAGCTGGAGTGCTTCAATACACTGGGGTGAGTGCCAGTACCATGTCAAACGGTAAAATCAACCAACAGTCTTCATATCCCAAACTTACTTATAAAGTGGAAGATTAATTTGACAAGCTAGGGTGATTCAATACACTGGGGTGAGTGCCACCGCCATATCAAACGTCAACCAACAGTTATCATATCCCGACCTTACTTATCAACGTAGAACATTAATTTGATAAGCTAGAGTGCTTCAATACACTGGGGTGAGTGCCAGTACCATGTCAAACGGTAAAATCAACCAACAGTCTTCATATCCTAAACTTACTTATCAATGTGGAAGATTAATTTTACAAGCTAGAGTGCTTCAATACACTAAGGTGAGTGCCACCGCCATGTCATACGTCAACCAACAGTTATCATATCCCGAACTTACTTATCAACGTAGAACATTAATTTGATAAGCTAGAGTGCTTCAATATACTGGGGTGAGTGCCAGTACCATGTCAAACGGTAAAATCAACCAACAGTCTTCATATCCTAAACTTACTTATCAATGTGGAAGATTAATTTTACAAGCTAGAGTGCTTCAATACACTAAGGTGAGTGCCACCGCCATGTCATACGTCAACCAACAGTTATCATATCCCGATCTTACTTATCAACGAAGAACATTAATTTGATAAGCTAGAGTGCTTCAATACACTGGGGTGAGTGCCAGTACCATGTCAAACGGTAAAATCAACCAACAGTCTTCATATCCTAAACTTACTTATCAATGTGGAAGATTAATTTTACAAGCTAGAGTGCTTCAATACACTAAGGTGAGTGCCACCGCCATGTCATACGTCAACCAACAGTTATCATATCAAGAACTTACTTATCAACGTGGAAGATTAATTTGACACAGATAGATTGCTTCAATACACTGGGGTGAGGTCCAGTACCATGTCAAACGGTAAAATCAACCAACAGTCTTCATATCCCAAACTTACTTATCAACGTAGAACATTAATTTGATAAGCTAGAGTGCTTCAATACACTGGGGTGAGTGCCAGTACCATGTCAAACGGTAAAAACATCCAACAGTCATGATATCCCGACCTTACTTATCAACGTAGAACATTAATTTGATAAGCTAGAGTGCTTAAATACACTGGGGTGAGTGCCGCTACCTTGTCAAACGGTAAATCTGTCGGTTTGGAAGAAATACACAGACAGAAATGGTCATTTAGTTGATTCTTACTGGGGAAAAGTGATGTGACTTTACGTAAGTGTTTTATTCCACTAGTCATAACCAAAAGCAATATAATTCACTGAGTTAAAATCTATCCAGTCGGTATGCGAATGTCCTCAATATACACGAAAACATGGCTACGAAATCTTTCTGTCTGACAGTCAAGTCCACACATTTTACACAACATAACGAATTAGGGTACTTAAAGACAGAATTCATCTTATGACAAATACCTTAAAAACCACTAATAAGTCAGAATAAAGCAATAATACGCAATTTAGTTTACCTGGATGACATCATAATTCCAGTCTTTTAGCTTTAGAAACAAAACTCCTGGACAGATGTCTAATTTTCAAAAATAGGACCACTTTTAAAATAAAAAATATTTTTTGAAATCGGGTCATAAATAGTACCAGTTTTGAGGTAACACACATAAAGGAACATCCCAATGAGGATAAAAATTGAAATCTCGTCGTAGCTGGCAGCTCTATTGAGTGTTCCTAAGAACCGCCATTCCATTTTTTTCTACGAAGAGTTTTCTCCCACAGTTTACTTCTTTTAGCTTCTTTGGGGAATAAACGAATCCCCGTATTTTTGCAATCAACTGCTGCACAAAGAGTCATCATAAGAAATTATTCATAAACCAATTGGTTTGTTTACATTATTAGTAAGGAGAACTGTCAAATTTATGGAACACTCAACAGTGGTGACATCTGAAGTGAGCAAAAGGTAGTTTTTAACCCAATTAAGAACTCTCTCCTTTTTGAAGTAGTTTAAAAAGAAGGTCAAAGGAAAGGAGTTCGTTACCTATTCCGCCAGGCGAAAAGCCTCCCCGACACCCTCCCAGAACCAAAGCCATTTTTACCATAAAGGCGCATGGGGCACGTGCCCAGTGCCACTATCCTCACAGGGGGAACGAAATGCCGCCCTTTAACAGATCTTATTGCTTGCTCCTTCCTTGCTCAACTTAGCCATGTGAATTTTCCGGAACGGTTGCCGTCCTCTTTAATTCCTAGATTGTTCATTGCTCGAAATGCAAGCCATGTTGAATTTTGGGGGTGGATCACAATCATGATTGTAGCTAAGAGGGCTCCGAATTCTTGTGCGCCCATAGGCCACAGCATGGCCTACTAAGACAGCCCTGCCCAGAACCAGAGCCTCTGGTTTTTGAGGCCCTACGCCACAAAGGTCTTCAAATCAATAGGTTATTTTATATTCCACAGAAAATACCGAGATGGTATCCTGGAGGCCATCACCTCGTCGCTACCATCATCTCCATACTCCAGCTCGGCTGACCGTGACGAGTATCTCATTGGTGAGTTTGAATAACAAGCTTAACAACTTTATAAGCTCGAGGACGATAGCCGGGCCTTGCACAAGGATTGCGAGGCCGAACGCCGAGCATTGCACAGACTCCTCTACTTATCCTACAAATTGAGAGACTAAGGTCGGACTTATGTGGAGGTGACCACTAAAGTCTCGCGAGATACATACTTCATGGGGATAAATCTCTCCCGTACTCAGTTGTTGACCATGCCTAATATTCTTCTTCTTTTAGTACATGTCGTGCTATCCTCTTTTGAGGTTAAGTTTGCCAGTGTCAAGTGTATTTGAAGATCATAAGTTGGTCAGGTTCTCTCTCAAGAACCTGGAAATTAATCATGGTTAAGTAATATTATTTCGTGAATGTTTAATCGGCTACTTGATAGGGCAGTAAAAATAGATATTTTTATGTGAGTTGTCACAACGCTCGTTTATTTCGTCAGTTGTATGTAAACATTGTCACAACACACAAAATTATATTTTATAAAAGGCTTATGATTAAACGATCACGAAAAACGCACCTATTTTACTACCAATAAATTCCAAACGACGGCCAGAATTAGTAAACGACCACCAAATTGTGTTTGGGTAAATGATCACCAAACTTCTTTTTATGTTTTGTGTACTTAAGATTATGTTTTAAGTAGTTTTTGTTGTTGTTACATGTTCAACCTAACACGAAGGATAAAGGGGGCTCCGCTTCCCTCAACCCCTTTACCCTTCACCTAAGCTACCGCAGTATTTTGCCCTGATGTTTTCTGCAACTTTTGGTGATCATTTTGGGTTTGAAAAAAAATGTTTTGTGAGCATTATATTTGTTTCCCTTTATAAAATATAGCTGCTAGAAATATATAATTCTGATATTGACGGGCCTTTTGGTAAGGCTTTAGCGTTTGACATGTATGTTATATTTGCTCGACTACCTTGCCAAGAAGTCAATATTTTTATATATATATAGAGTATTACTTCCCACGTCCTGCCACCATTAAAGAAAAGGCGTTTATTTATTAATATCATGTTGCCCACAGCGCCCCCTGGTTGTCTGCAATATTACCCGGATCGGTCAGGAGCGTTCGAGTCTTTCAACTACAATAGAGGCGCTGGGCCCTATATCGCTAACTTGGCTTATGCTATCTGCTTCAAAAGGACCCCCGATGTTTGCGGTGTCAAGTAAGTACCAGTTTCTTAATCAAACGTTCGCTGGACGAATTCTCAAAAGTGAGTCGGAGGACGGATCCCGAGCAAGAAGGCGAACTGCAAAAAGTCCGCTACACTGACGGAGATGCCGTCCAATGGCTGCTCAGGCTGCCGCTATTGTGACGTGAACGTTAGCGGAAAAACGCTAAATAAATAAACATTGCCAAGACAAAACACTTTTACGAACAATTATCGAGTCTTAAACTAGAAATACTCTTAGTGCTTTTCGTTTATGCGGAAAAACGAATTTGCGTGAGTGATAAGTGTGACAGAAGAGCTCCGCGCTTCAAGCCGGGGGGCTCTCACTCACATGCAAAATCCACTCACAAAAACGCATTTTTCCACTTGACCCCTCTGGTGTAGGCAACCCTATTTGGGGTTTTCATTTTCATAAGTTTGAAAATGTGAAGCCGTGGTGATATAGTATAGAACCAATGAAAAGGGCTTGTTTGGTGCCATGAGTGGTTAAACTAAAAGCACTATAGCACACTATGATAGATAATCGTAGCAAAAGGGAGTGTAGAAAGATCCGACGCTAACTGTACGACACGATATTTTTACGGCTTAACTTCATTATGTATGAGAAATTGGCGACTTCTAAAGTTTTCTTTAGTTATAGTACAATATCGTGGACGTTAGGTAATTTAAAATTGTCGTGTCGGAACCTTAAAATGCCCAGAGACACATTCAAAGTCACTTATAAGGATCCGTTGTGTTCAAGTTCAAAGATTTTTATTCATAATAGCACAAAAATTGAGAGTTAATGAACGTCATAACATAATCAAGCTAACATAATAAAACAATAGGTAGATGTCTTGTAAAAAGTCATTAATTTTGTTATAGGCCTTTGTGCACAAAGTGTGCTGTATACATTTTTTGAATCGAGCTTCAGTTAAGTCTTCTATTTCTTGCGGAATTTCATCGTAGAAGCGTATAGTGTCCCATAAATAATAAATAATGTGCACCCGTTCAACCTCCTCCATCCCTCTTCCAGGCTGACCTCAGCGAGTTTCGAAATGGCTTACCGTTCAGACGACAACCTTTACCTCGACACCGACTGTCAGATCAACCCAGTTACCCAGGGTATTCCCCAGTCGGAGGACTACCTGTTCATACCCGAGGCTGAGACCGCTGACGGCTTGAGAGGATCGAAGTACTGCGGGACTAGTGCCGCCAACCAGATCATTGCTTGTGAGTATTAGTTTTCGAACCAGTCACATCCCAACGAGTACAGTCCACGTCAGTTTTTTTGGCCTCTGAATGCCGTCTGAAGGGGCTACAAGAGAGAGACAGAGAGAGAGAGGAGTGAGTTGATAACAATTGATAAAGAATATTAAATCACGTCCAAAGTAGTTACGAGTGTTAGCGTATCGGTATTATTTTAGTTATTTTTTTTTGTAACAATAACACTCGCATTTGAAATCTCCAAAGGTTTATCATCATCATCATCTTCATCATCATCCTCTCAGGGAACCCTCACTATTGAATCAAGGACTCCCCTTCCGTTCGTATTTTTTCCAGTTTTGCGCCGCACACCCCTCTGCCCAGCAATTATGGAGGTGTCATTCGATTGACCTTTCCGGGAAAAAGTCAATCGTATGACACTACGTGTCGCCAGTTTCTTTTTTCGAACTTCTTTATTTTTTTGGTTCATTCGCCTTATCAGGCAGGCAAAGGTTTTAGACCATACAGCCTTGTCATGAGTTTTTCAAACTTCAATTTGACAAACAGCCACGTGCCTAGATTTCATATCAAAAGTGAAGTCAAATAATTTCTTAATTAATGGCGCTCTAACAACACGGTTTATAGATTTCACTGTAGTTGGACCTTTCGAGGACCTGGAAATTGATTGTTGATTTTTTGATCCTTAGTACTACCCAGGAGGACGTGACGGTCTGTAGGTTCCAAGTATCTCCTTCTTAGAAGTAGCATTTGACATCTGTCACTGTAGGGACAGAGCTATATGTACTGTTGACAGATGCGAAATGGTACTACTAAGAATGGCTCCACTGTGATGATAATGATGATGATGTCCGACTGACTTCGCTCACGACGACCACGTAAACTACTTATTATCATGGACGAATAAGAGTAGAGGACAAACAACCGTAGTTCTTTGAAGCGTAATTCGATTTTAGTGTAAATGTATATTGCTAGATTAAGCTACTAGTTCAAAAGTTCTTTCTAGTAAAGGCAGTATCGCAGTTCTTAATTTAGAACAAACAAGGCATACGCTTACGCCATCTCTGATTTTTCGTCAATATTACGATGGATTATACTACGACGTTAGCCAAAGCATCCAGCATCTGTTGAATGGTACAGCGACATCTAGAAATAATACAGGATTTTGGATTTCTAGCAGGGTACGTTTTTTTTGTATGTGGTGGTCAGTCCTGTAGTCTTATTCGTCCATGTTATTATTGATCCCGCATCTAGGAAGTCCTCTAGTATTACGAGTAGCCACTCCAATGTATTGTTTGTTCCAGCCACACCACCCGGCCCCCTCTACGTTCACTTCCACAGTGATAACTTGGTCTCTGATGACGTCAACGAGTCGGGATTCAGGTTTAATTACAACGTGCTGAACAACTGTTACCTCAGGAACAATTTCTAATCGTGATCCTCTCCCGATTTTGAGTATTCTTAGAAGGACTGGAAAAGATGCCGTCTTATTCCATATTACGTAAAGATTGGCAATTTAATGTAGAAAAAAAATGCAGCCCAAGTCACAAAAGGCTCCATGTTTTATAACTATTTTACGAATTTTTTTCTTGTATTCCTTATAACTTTTCTGTTCGCCGTTAAGTTGGCAGCAACTAAACCAGTGTTGCTAGCTTTAAAAAAATGTGTTACCCAAAAGTTAGGGAAAAAATTTATCAGTGACTGAAATAGTACCTACCCCAAATCATAAAGGCAACAAAACGATCTATAGTGAAGGTATTTGAGAGAATCAAAGCCATATTGACATCCAGCTTACTCCACAAGTTTCTTCAAATTTAACTAAATAAACAGGTGATTTTGGAAATGTGGAAAGCTGTCGTATTTCAAGTACCTTAGTAATTATCTTATTTTTTTAAAGTTGGGGGATTGTGATCTGACTCTGGCAACCAGATATTGCTTTTCCCCATGAAAAGTTATAGGGAACTTTAATTACTATTCCACAAAACAAATATATTTTGGCGATGGGCTAGCCCGCTGTCACGCAAAATGGAGTATGGAATAGTGGCTAAAAGTATGGGAAAAGGCGTGACGCTATGTATGTTTTTTTTATATTACAGTAAATTGCCAATCCAGATATTTATTTAGTCTATGACATAGACTATATAGGCCAAATGCTGTTTTTCAAAAATGTGCCGCTTAAACGGCAATACGGTATTTGACTGCTTGTCAAAATACATACTTTTTAAGAACTGTCAAAACGGTAATTTTGTTCACGAGTTCTATTAAATACTACAAACTACGCGACAATGTCCTGCTGCGGTGGTCTCACTGTAGTAGTAGTTGCAGTTTTTTATAAAAAATGCACTATTTCACAATAAAAGTTTTTAGTTTGCGTTTAATTTCCACACGCGCGAATAAACTGATTCACTGTGTCTCGTGAAGCCCAAAATAGCGTGGTCGCCATGTATGGTAGGAGATGGAAACTGCTGGATATATACAATTCCGATATTGCCAAACGTTTTTGTTGAAACAGGTTTAGCTTGAGACACGTTTCTAGATTTATTGGACTACCTTGTCAAATACCGTATTGCTATTATTATTTGAATCGCATATTACTATCTCGGATCACCTGGCGGCCTGATCTTAAGGTCTAACAATTATTTATTTTAGCTTATTACTATAATCATGGACTGATTTGATGCCAGAATTGCATTTATAGGTAGGATGGGTATTACAGAATCATTAATTTATTAGGTTATTTAAGAATAATTATTTTATTAGTATAAATTATCAATTGCGCTCTATTTAAAATCTTCCTAAAATTGTTCACGTCATGAGTGAACAGGACCGTATAAAGTGGGAAACGATTTTAATTACTATCGTCATTTTTAGTCGGAAAGGTACAAAGAAGAAATGATACCACTGTCTGACAATGTCGTAGTCCTATGACTGCTTTTATTTTGAGAATAAACTTATGTAAGATTACTTTGTGTTTTATTATCATTAATTTATAATTGGGGCAGCAAAGGCAATTGGGGCAGGAGTAAGTGGTCCAAGAAAGAGGAGGTATTTTCCCATCAGTGGTGTCCCACTGATGGGAAAATACCCCCAAAACAGGCTATTATCTAGGCTATTAGGCTTTATCATTCGCTAGCGTTAGTATGTCAACATTTGAAATGCGTAAAACAAAGCGAACCAGTAAAGATACTGTTTTTCAATACAATACAATACATATTATAATCCGCTTGTCTACAGTTCAGTCAGTAGAAATAATTTTTATGAAGGTAAGTTGTATGAAACGACGGGACATTGTGGGCCTTACCACAAAAAATAAACTACTGATGGACAATTGTAAAAAGTGTATAGGATTTAACATTTGTTTTGAGGTTAAACGCTGTTTAATATTTTCGTGGTAACACGGTGTGAATCCAATAAGACATGCTGTAGAAAACAAGCCAGGATTCAAAGATCTAATGAACACTTGTAAGGAAATACTTATGAATGTACAGAATGTGGCAAATATGCCATAATTAAATCACTGACCCATTTAATAAGAAAATATACAAGAATTCAAATAAACTGATTGTCTTGTAAGAAAATATTTATAAATGTTTAAAATAATATAAATGTGCCAGAATTTAACAAATCGGACCAATTTTGTAGGCATGAAATGTTCCATTTCCTGACTCAAATGAACAGTACTTGTAAGATAATACGTACAATGAAGAAGACGTTGACTAATTTCAGAAAGATCTATTTTTTTTTATGTTTTTAAACTGATTTAGTTGCTACAAGCTAACTTAACATATTTTAAATACTAATGAGTGAGGACAATGACATGTTTCCTACGAGTAGTCGTCTCATGATCACTCTACGTCCATTCGGAGTGGAGACGCGAGTTTCTTAGCCGTGCACTCACGTCTGTCTGACATCGTTCGGGCGAGGGAAGTAGCAACGAATCTTCGAATTATGTAGGTAGTAGAATATGAAACATATCAAAGCGTTTACAGGGCCTTGTTTGAAACTACTCAAGAATTTGAGACGTGTGAAATGTGTTCTACTAAATCAAAGGACTTCTTTATAAACTACATTTGTAGTTTTGCGTTGTGGAGCTAAAATAACTAACCTATTTGAGGAGCTAACTCTGGAGCAAGCAACATATAGCTGCTCATGTGAAAAACAATACTCTGTTAAATCGATACCCACCATTTTAAGTGACTTTCCTCGAGTCCCATTAATAGTCATCGCAAAATAGGCTTTGATGGGAAATTGATTTCTCTCAAAGTCGAATGGTTAATAATCTGTTGGGATAAGCGGTATTTTAGGTATGAACACTGATTCCCCTTTTGCACAACTGGTTAGGATTGTTGCCTCTATCACATTTATATACAGTGTTTGGATGCGTAACTGTGTGCCGTTTGTTCAGTTCAGACTTAATGAACGTCACAACATAATCAATAAAGCATACTATAACATTAAGTAGGTGCCTAATTATTACATAGAGCTTAATATATAGGATGCAATAAACTGGTTTAATGCTAGATGTCGGTGTCTTGTAAAAAGTCATTAATTTTGTAGTAGGCGGAATTTTAATGTAGAAGCGTATACAGTGTCCCATAAAAGAACAGCTAACTTTTGTGAGTCTGAACATTGAAAAAGAAAGTTTATGTTTATTTCTAGTTTGCACATTGTGATATCCGCCACAATGGTTTTAAAGCTACTGATATTTTTCCTCACATACTTACATTATGTTTTCATAGATATATTGACTTGAACAGTTAGGATTAGAAGAATTAGGAGGTTAGGATTGGAAGTTACGCAAGAGCATCACGGGAGCCACCTACTTTGAGCAACAGTTTATATTCCAGGAGTCCCGGAGGATTTAGCTTGTTTAGAAACGCTATAGCACATTTAACTGCGTCATCGCCCTCTATGACACTATCGATCGACCGATACTCTTTTTGGTCACCCTCAAAGGAATTCAAGAAAATGGTATTTATTTCGGAAGCTCTAATATTTTTGGGGGTTAGAATCGCGCGTTCGCACAACCAATCCATGGGTTTTTCTTTTAACAAATGTATTTCTGGATATATAATGGATGTAAGTTCAATTATATTAGATAATATGGAGATAACTAATGTATGGAGATATGATATGGATATGGAGTAAACTAATTTTGCCCTCAAATGTGGTAAATTCTTCGTCACCGATCTCGAGATGCGTGCGTGAAAATTTCGCTGCATCCACCGACCTGTCGCCATTTATCTGAACTCTCATGCTCTTTGTGAGTTTTAGTATTATAATATCTGGCCACATAAATGATGACTTGATGACCTCATCCGCGCGAGTTCCTCTCGGAACAACCGGCAAGGCTTGACGGAAATCACCTGCCAAAAGTACAGTTACTCCTCTCATTAATTTGTCGTTGTTTCTTATATATTTTAAGGTGCGAGTATGAGTTTCAGTTCCTCTTTTGTGAGGCATTGTTCTCTCATCCCACACAATGAGTTTACAGTCCTTATACAGTGAATTTTGCATCAATTGGAGTTGTCGTCTTTCGACTCGGACTCCTGGATTTTTTAAGCTGTTGTAGCCCTATTTATTATTGGATTAGTTAGGTAGTATTTCGATTTGGCACCCCTTTTTTGTATAAATAATAAATAACTTTAAAAACACATGGACAACACTGAAACCAGCTGAAACATGAAAGTTTACGAACTTTTGTAATATCTTTATGTGAATTCAACAGTTTATATGGATTGTTTACTATTATTTATACCGCAAATGCTCAAAAACTTTGGTTTAGTTATCTAATCTAAACGAAGTAAAAGCATCCTATTAGTTATTTTTATTTCTCTTCTTCTGTCTTTTTAATGTAATTTCATATCTCCTTCTTTCTTTTTAATTTTATGTCAAAGAAATAAAAAAGTAGTGAAATCATGGCAATTTATCCATTGTCAAATTTGACAACTAAAACGCCAGGCATAGACAATATTTTACTTTTTATGAACGCGTAGCGAAAGACTCTGCGCGCCAGAGCCTTAGCGCGAATGGAAATGTTGCGTTAAAGAATAAACATTATAGGTGTTTAATTTCCACGCCTACCGAACGGCATGGAATCCTGAGGGGGTGGGCTTTTGCCAGCACGTGAGAGAAAAGTGAGTTGAATTATTACTGACCTTGTCGCCGCAGACTGGTAGATCGAAAGCTCGATTCGAGACAGGAATGCGGGAGAGGAGACAGTTTTGGGATAGGAGAGGAATCGAAACCTTGCCGTCGCTGCCGACGCTGTCGCCGGCATGCTGCCTGCCGTCACGTGGAGTCGCCGCTACCGATACGACGATGTCCAATCTACACGGATCACTTGACCGCTGACGCGAATCTACTTATTTCCCGACGATGTAGATGATTAACACTCCGACCAGGCCCGACGCCTGTATTTGGTAATTGGTACACCGAAATACCATCAATGGCACAATGCCTGAGCAGACATGTTGTTTTTCTCCCGACGAGAAAAGAGTAAAGATAACCTCCAATTTTTTTCTCTCGTTGGTACGAGTGACATCTGCGGTCCGTTTCCGCTTAGTGATGTCCCGATTACTCGCGGTCGATCCGCGCAACAAAAAACCGGTGCGTTCCGAAGCATAAATATTAAACAGTCACCCGCCCGGACAGGCCCGAACCTGTCCCTAATCAATAGGAAGGCGAGAAAGTGTTGCGACCGCTCTCTTGAGGACCGAGTCCCCCACCTTGACTTCTGCTGATCGAGGCGTGCCATCCCGACCCGTGTACAAATTGACGATCCGTCCTCGTCTCCATCTCAATGATGGCAAGTTCGCATCCTTAATCAGCACCAAATCACCGACTTGAGGGGGGCTCGTCCGGTCAGTCCACTTAAGGCGCTGCTGCAAGATGTGCAAGTACTCAAGGGACCACCGTTTCCAAAATTCTTGAGCCATCTGCTGCAACATCTGCCACCTAGTTAACCGACTTAACTTAACATCACCGAATGGGTATTCTGGCAGGGCGTTAAGGGGCTGACCTATCAGGAAGTGACCCGGCGTCAACGCTTCCAAATCATTTGGATCCGAACTGAGCGGGCACAACGGACGCGAGTTCAGTGTCATTTCAATTTTACAGAACAGCGTCGCAAGCTCTTCAAAGCGTAGAGAGGTCTCACCGATGATCCTCGTCAGGTGCTACTTAGCCGATTTAACCGCAGCCTCAAAAATTCCTCCCCAATGAGGACATCCCGGCGGACTGAAAACCCATTCAATCCCACGTCGGGAGCAAGCCGTACCGATGGCGTCCTGGTTACCGTTCAGGAATTGAGTGACCTCCTGCAGATATCGCCTGGCTCCGACAAAATTTGTGCCGTTGTCCGAACGGATTAATGACGGGAGGCCCCTTCGTGAGACGAACCGATCCAGACATGCGATAAATGCCTCCGTAGTGAGGTCACTGACCACCTCCAAGTGGACTGCCTTCGTGGCCAAGCACACGAAGACGCACAGGTATGCCTTCACTAATCTGGCGATCCGTAGCTGTGAAGACTTGACCATGAATGGTCCCGCGAAATCCGTTCCGACACCCGCAAAGGGCCGGATTTTGTTAACCCTATCCGAGGGCAAATCGCCCATCTGGGGCTGCATCGTAGCCGCCTTGGCCCGATAACAAGGCAGGCACCGAAATACGACGCTACGCACTAAGCGTCTTCCCGATAGAATCCAGAACTCGCGCTGGAGAAACGCCATCAAGGCGTGGCATCCGATATGCCCATTCCGAATGTGTCGATCCTGTATCAACAGTTCGACCAACTTCCCTTTCCTAGGGAGTAACAACGGGTGGCGAGCCGCATAAGGCAGGTTGGCATTCCGCAGCCAACCTCCTACCCTCAGCAATCCTTGAGGGTCAATAAACGGGTTGAGCCGAGCCACAGCTCCCTTCAGTTGGACGCGTCCGCGTCTCAGGATGTCCAATTCGGACTTAAAGTGCACCGTCTGCACGTTCCGTACCAATGCGAACAACGCATGGTTCCGTTCCCGTGGTGTCAGGACCTGTGTCCGCACTCGTTGCGCCTCAGAATTCCGACAATTCCGCGCAAATCGGCAGATCCAGGCGGTCACATTGACCAGCTTGTCGAGCGAGCTGTACCGTTCCAGCAGGCTGAACTCCTCTTCCGGCTCTGGTTGCGTCGTACAGACACCGACTGTCAAGGCACCGTTCGCCATGGTAACGCGTGGACTCATTGGCCAATCCGATTCGGCTTGAGTCAACCATTTTGGACCCCACCACAAGGGATGTCCAACCAACTCCGGAGCGTGACACCCACGAGACGCACAGTCTGCTGGGTTCATTTCCCCTGGAACATGTCTCCAGATTAAGGGAACCTCCGAATTCAATATCTGCGAAACCCGATTCGCCACAAAAATCTCCAGCTTGTGAACTGAAGCCTTGAGCCAGCATAACACGATCTGGCTGTCCGTCCAAGCGTAGACCGTATCTTCCAACGCTATTGACCCACGAAGAACCGTCATCGTGTGGTTGAGCAGACGAGTCAGGAGAGCCGCTCCCGAAAGCTCTAACTTGGGAATGGTCAGGCGAGTGCGCAACGGCGCAACCTTGCTCTTGGCCATGACCAACCGCACATCAACCTCCCCCGAGGAGTCGACCGTACGCAGATACACCGCAGCTCCGTAGCCCTTCTCCGAGGCATCGCAAAACCCATGCAGGGTGGCGGTGTATCGTGTGGTGGGGACCAACCTCCGTGGCAGTGAAATCCGATTGACGCCAGGGAGGGTCGAAAAGAACGAGTCCCACTCTGAGCTCAATGACCCGCCGATCGGGTCGTCCCAGTTCAGCTCAGCAGACCACAATTGCTGCATAAAACACTTGAGCTGAAATGTTACCGGGGTGATCCACCCGTTTGGATCAAATGTCCTAGCCACCGTTGAAAGGACGTTCCGTTTCGTCCAGACCTTCGGGGAGTCCAACTCGACCCGATACGAGAACATGTCTGACACCGGCTGGTACTGGACGCCTAATACCGACAACATATTTGGATTTTCCAAATTTTCAAAAATGTGGGAATCCTGCTGGTAGTCATCCGGAAGACCAGTCAGTAACTCTGGAAAGTTCGACATCCATTTCCGGAGCTCGTAACCTCCACCCCGTAAGAGCTCAACTAGCTCGTCCCGTCGAGCGAGCGCCTCCTCTACGGAATCTGCACCGGTACAGATATCGTCCACGTAGAGATCCTGCTCCAGGATCGCTGCTCCTCTAGGGAAGTTTAACCATTCTCGATCCGCTAACTCCCGCAGATTGCGAATCGCCAAATAAGGACTAGACCGTAGCCCGTACGTGTTGGTGTTCAGCTCGTACACCCTGATGGGCTGATCTGGGCTCTCTCGCCACAGTATCAGCTGATACCGTCTATCGTCAGGGTGAATGACCGTCTGTCTAAACATCATCCGGATGTCAGCTACAAACACAACATTGTGTCGACGGAACCGTGTGATAACATCCGCGATGTCATGATTCAACTTCGGCCCTGAATGCAAACACTGGTTCAGGTTCATGCCGTTAGATGTTGATGCCGATCCATCGAACACTACCCGTATTTTGCCCTCCGGGGTCCTCAAGACCGCGTGATGGGGCAGGAAGCAGTGGTCTTCACGCTTCCAGTCGATACCCGAAACCGACATGTGGCCGAGCGACTCGTATTCCCGCATGAAGTCGACGTACTTCTGCCGGAAAATCCCGTCACGCTTCATGCGTCGTTCCATCGACAGAAGCCGCGTCTCGGCTGCATGGTGTGAACTGCCCAGCGGCGGGCGATCACTCCGAAATGGAAGACGTGTGAGAAATCGACCTGACCGAAGGCGACCAGTATTGTTCCGATAAAACTGTTCACACTCTTCTTCAACCGGGTCCAACCGGCGGACCGTAGGTGGTTCCTCCACCTCCCAAAACAGGTATCCCAAGGCATCGACACCCAATAAAATGTCTACTGGGCCCGGAATATCGAACTCCGGGTCAGCCAGTGACAACCCAGCGACCAACTGTCGCACCTAGGGCGACAACCGTACGTGAGGGTGTGAGCCCATCACATTAGGCATGACTAATGCCGTGACCGTCAGATTCCCCGATGAATCCACCCGTGACGAGAGAGTAATCCGACATACTCCCAACGGAACCGACTTCCGTGTTCCCAATTCCCCGAATGGAATGTGGATACTCCCTTACCGAAATGCCCAACCGTCTTACAAGGTTGCACGAGACTAAGCACCCCTGGGCCCCCGAGTCCAATAGTGCTCGTGCCACACAAGATTTGCCGTCCGAACTCCACGCTATCACCGAGGCGGTGGGGAGCATGACCGTCTGTGGAGTGGCGGCACCCTGTAAGTGGGCGGCGTGTCCCTAGCGGGAACCCCCGCGGGATCCGAACCCGCTCAGACCTCCGTCGGCCTGGTAACTCGGCTGCTGATATGCCACCGGTGGCATATCAGACCGCATGTACATCAGGGGGTCCCAACCCGCATAATAGGCCCCTCGCTGTCCCGGTACCCGACCATACCGGACTGTGAACGGTGTGCCCGGTGGCCACCGTGGATGGAGGGGGGAGAGCGGATCCAACCTGGGGCGCTCTAGGAATGGGGGCGACATCCGACTGTTCGCCTCCCTGTTCGCCTCCCAGAGCGACGGGCAGGGTGGCGCAGAAGGTGGTGGGCTCCCAGCCTTCGCGCCACTCATAGGTGCCATCTGACACCCGCCCGTAACACGCGGTGAGCCAGCGGCCCGAAGTCCTCGTTGACCCTGGACAGCGGCGACCGAACCCCGGCTATCCCGCCTGTTACCCCCCGCGCTGCCCCCTTCCCCTCGGGGGGGGTCCCGTCCGCGGGTACTCCAGTCACCCCGTTGGTGACTCCCGTTGCCCGGAGGGGGACTGGGTCCGGCCCTGGTTGGGCCCTGTGACCGACCAACCTGAATCCGGCCCTGGTGACCGTCCGAAGGGCCTGACCGGTTCAGGCACAACACGACGTGGTGCCTGCCACCGCAGCACTCACAGGGGGACGCGCGTGAGCACTCGCTCAGCGGGTGCGGCCCCAAACAACCGAAACACAATCGGTGGCGGAAAACAACCGAAACACAATCGGTGGCGGAAGAGGGCCGCTGATGTGGGTTCACAGACCGCTAAGCTAAAGTGGAACTGGGCCGGCCACGTAAGTCGCATGCACCCAGATAGATGGGCGAAAATCGCCACTGACTGGGTGCCACAGGACGGATACCGGCGTAGAGGCAGGCCTAAACGGAGATGGCAGGATGACCTCGACAAGTTTTTGGCGGGGTGGCCGGAGGTGGCACAGACCAGGGAAGTGTGGACGAAAGAGGGGGAGGCCTTTGCCCAGCAGTGGGACACCTTAATGGCTAAATAAAAAAATAAAAATAAAAGTGGTATAACATTATTCTGGTCGTAAAGTGCGGTTTTTAGACTCAGTAAAGAGTGTGTATGATACGTTTGCAGATAAAATAAAATAAGTACGATCTTATAAGTATATACAGTTTATTATTATTATTATTATTCATTACAGAAAAATATAACTCAAATACAAACATGGACGGATTGTTAAATCTTAATTGGCCGTGTATAATAAAATATTTCTAATTTTTTTTATATTTCTAATGTTGAGAGCACCTTAATTTCACGAATTAATAATTTAATTAAGTTTAAATAACCAATATACCTTCTAAATGCATTATTCGTTACCTAAAAAAATGTTGTATACAAATTTTAAAGACATTTCCTTACAACTATCTAACATATTTTAATAAACTTCTTACTTATCTAATTGTCGCTTTTTTAAACCAACCTAAGAAACATATTATATTACACCTAATGACTAAATGTCCAGTGTATCTAAATGTGAAATATGTGTTCACTCTTCAATGACAAAAAAAAACATGTCCATTCATGTTTAAATTTTTATTTTCGTGAATTGGATCATACAGGTTGTAAAACAGGAAGTATTTCAGAATAACGTCCCTAGTTTTTAATCCTTAATCAGGCAGAGGGAACTATATTGCCACTAAATTTCCAACCTTATGGCAACCAGTGAAAAATTCTGTATGCCTGATGAAGGGCTACAAGTTGACAACACCATTCTTTTACACCATTTATTTAAGGGTTATTCTTTTAGACCGTTTATTTAAGGGTTTACGCTTTTGTTTTTCACAAAATCTCATTTAAAAATTATCAACACAATCTTACAAAATTGAAATAAACTAACCTACCTATCTAAAAATCGTTGAAGGCAGTCTTTATGTACATCGAAAAATAATATTTTCTCATAGTCATCTCTCATTTTATTTATACCGAACGCACACCTTTTTAATCTAAGTATATTTATTTATAATAATTAAGTAAAGCGACCACACACTGTTTAAATTTAAGTACCAATTAAGAACTCTAGTAAGAAATTAATAATTGATAATTACGACAAAATATGAAAATACACATCTTTCAACTGTTAAAGATCTTTCGAAAGTTTTAAAGAGTAAAATAAAACAATGAAAATCAAAGACGAAAATATCTAAAGCACTAAGCAAGTTTCTGCACCACAATTACTGCCATTACGCCTCGGCGCAAACGGCCCACAAAACGTCGTCGATGTCGAAGTCGTTTATGATACAACGGGTAAAACAGCAGCGGCCACCGACCACTTGTGGCAACCACTGTGGCAGAAGGCGGCGTTTTGTGGCGACGTCTTGTGGTCCGTGTACGCTGAAGCTTAGGTATACCAAGACTGTTATTCAAGATATATGGAAATTAGTTTCCAAAAATTCGAAAGTGAGCCAGTGCTAGGATATGACAAAACTATGAACTTATATAATTATCTCATTACCTGTATGATACTGACTTGGCTCTGTATTCAACATATTACATAACTGTCAAAATTCTAAGGATATAGGACTTCGTCCAAAAGGGCCATCCAGACTTCTTGCCGATAGCTCCATCTAGTGTATACAAAATACAGGATCTGGCAAAAACGTATATCCATCATAAGCAGGCCAATCTGCTGGTACTCTGTATAGATGTTTAATGCTATTGCTAGTGCCGCCATCTAGTGTCTATTTAGTGTCATTGTCTATAGAAGGGCGGTCCCCTGCTTACAGTGTAGGTGGATAGGGGAATGCCCTTCGTTCCGTAAATCGCTTCGGGAGCGTTTTCATATTCGACGTCGTAGTATATTCCGTTTTGGTTCTGGAAATTAAAAGCATAATTAAGCAAAATAAAGATTGGTCCACCAAAATACGGATTAAACCACCAAATGACTGATTGAACCACCAAAATACGGATGAGCCACCAAAATACGGATAGAGCCACCAAACGACTGATTGAGCCACCAAAATACGGATTGAGCCATCAAACGACTGATTGAGTCACCAAAATACGGATTGAGCCACCAAACAACTGATTGGGCCACCAAAATACTGACAGAGCCACCAAAATACGGATTGGGCCACCAAACCACTGATTGAGCCACCAAAATACGGATTGAGCCACCAAACGACGTATTTCGACTACAAAATCGGCGCGAATCTGATTCAGAAAGTGAAATTGATTAATGATTTAGGGGTACTATGGCCAAATACTGATAGACAGAAAAATGTATATTTACAAAAACTTACTAAACACTACAGCTAAGGCAATACAGCTATTTATTAGGTCTCTCTAGGTACAAAAGTGTGCCTTCACCCCCCCTCTAGTAAATATAAGCCGCATAACTTTCGCGGTCTGCCGTAGCGCCCGCTGCACTGAACCGATTGTGCTAAAAACTCACGTGCATACTCCGTGCCCTGGACTTGGGCCGCGGCACCAGCAGGTCAGCTCGCTCCTGCACGTGGCTCGACGCTTCAGAGCTGGTGGACTCTGAAGCGGCGTGGTTTGTGTACCCTGGGGACGGAGGTAAATAATAATACCTTGGACACTATTTACACACATTGATCTAGCCCCAAACTAGGATTCCCTGTATCTTGGGTGCTAGACAACGATACACATACTTATATAGATAAATTTTATACTGAGATAGATAAACAACCATGACTAGGGTACAAGTATCCGTTATCATCAAACAAATATTTGCCACCACCGGGACTCGAACCCGGGACCCTTGGTTTCGTAGGCAGGGTCACTGCCGACTAGGCCATTCGGGTCGAGGTGATATTGTAATTAGAAGAGTTTTCTTGAAAAATCCAGTAGTTGAGTGATTATCCACGTAAAATTAAATGTTATAAAATAGAGCCTTATAGAACTTATTGTGTATAAAATAGAAAACTGACATATATTGCAAAAACGACCTATCAGAACATGATTATTTTAGACAAGCTGTCTTTTCTAGAGAAGTGATTTTTGGTCAAGGAATGAATAGCACTTGATGTGGGTGTGCAATCAATCAATCAATATCAATAGTGATGCGATCTATTGATGTAAGAATTGACGTAGTGTAACTACTCATCAACAGATGGCGCCACCAAGAAAGGTCGCCATTTTTTTTACTTATTATTAAGAGGCTGTTTTACAAACGTACCATACAAGTTATGGTGTGAGGCGGCGGTATTGGCTCTGGACGCCAGCGTGTTGAGTGTACCGGTGTGGTGACCATTGCCCACGTAGAGACCCGACCTGTAAACATACAAACATTAGGAATACACATAACATGTTGACATGATGATGTGAAAAATAAAGTTATGCCTCCCTTTGCAGGGATTCAAACCCGAAGCCTCTCGTGAGGCAGAACTCCGACCTCCGCGCAACAGAAGATGTCTGATTACTTTTGATTGCCAATGACAATAGATGATGCTCTGACTACATGATATTATATATCCACCTCTGATCAAGTCCCAATCTCAGCAAAAGCCTAAAGGCATATTGTATATGAATACAAGGCGCAGTGTTGCCCCACACTAGGCTTCGCTATCTCACCTGGGTAGAGGCACGGGCGGCAGTGTAGGGTACGCTCCAAACATGGCGGAAGAGGGCCGCGTCACCATCGCTTGCACTTGCTCCGCTTGCTGAGAAATATAATAAAAATAGTGATCGTTCATTCTCCTGTTATTTTATGTCACTACTAACATCATCTTTTTTGAATAGCGATACGAATGGTATGGTATGGTGTACATATCGTGCAATCTAACTTCAAACTTCAAAATATTTATTTCAAAATAGATATGTCGCAGAAGGGTCAGGACCGATGGCTGAGGGCGTCCCGAGGATGGGTGTGATGGGTACTCGAGCATTGGAGACAACAGCTTCGTTATAACACAGTTTATTAACTTTAGGGCACGAATCATATACTAGACACAGAATAATGACACTTGACACTGGGAGCACTAGTTACAGAACAATCACACTGAACACGGGGAGTACTAGGTACATAATAACCACACTAGTCACGGGGACTGGCTAGTCCAATAAATAATGTGGGAGGAGGTGCGCTCCGTACAACTGCTCGTTATAGACTAACCCGTTGACTGGCGCGCACGCCCTTTTTATAGCATGCACACCTAACCTCTCCATTATTAGCCCAACCTAAGCGAATGCACATATCGCTCGTGTCACCGTACTTATTTCTACTGCCTTACGTTATAGCTTATCTCAATTCGTACACTACGACAGATAGATTATTGCGAACAATTTTTGAACGTCATTTGAATCTATATAATGCAAGACAAACTACTACCGCTTCAGAACGTATTATGGCAGAAGCGGCGCAAGAAACTCGTACACTGCAAAACGGCCTACTTTTCTTTTGTTTATTTTTTTCAGAAATAGGTCTTGTGTTACAAACGTGTGCGTGGTTCTTGTCCTGCGCTGGAATATCAGAGCTCCATACCTCTTTGTATTAATGTAATCATCTAACCTACTGTTGTGACATAATGTTTTTTTAACAATGCCTTTAAGTTACTTGTCTGACAAATTTAATATCGCTTCAGGTATTTTGTTATAGTATTGTCAGGTATACTTATGGCCCATTTCACCAACGATCTCTATCTTTTAGGGGACACATCTATTGGTGAAATCGGGCGAGCTCAGTCCGCTAACATAATTACTATTGTTCGATTCCAAATCGATATTCGATCGATGGTTTCGGAACGGCCATTTTGAATTTGACGTTGCTGCCAACCTTGCAGTTTTTGACAACTGACAGACGAAAGCCCTCGCAATGTAAACGCGTTTTGGATAGGGTATTGAAATTAAATCGCAGTCCATCTGGAATGTATTCGAGGTTCCCTCAGGATTGTCTATATAGCTGAGTGTGTTGTGGTTCCCCGAACCAGATAAAGTTCGCATTTACGTGGCCGATTGGTTTTTTACCACGTAACATAACCTGTGTTGGCACACTGTGCTGATCGAGGCTGGCCCGCCAGTCACACAGGAGGTTGGCTGAAGAACCTGTCTACCAAGAAGAGCCTAGGGTGCACCCGGGCCTTGCAGAGAGACAGGAGGTTGACGGGACCGAAGCACAGACCAGGTTAGATCGAACCCAATCATTTTAGCTCGGTGAATCGCCGACGTTCACACTTCTTGGCAACTGATCGCTACGCTACCTCGTAGCTGATGGGCCCCTACGAGGTCATTAGGTGCCGAGAAGCCTGAACATTTTGGTAGCTAGAGCGTGGCTTCCTGAGATTTGCAGCCGTCAAGGGCTCCAGGAAGACACGATTTGAGACTATCAATCTGTAGGTATAGGCGGTTATTAGATAACTTGGTTGTGTTCCTATATCCACATAGATTGGTAGTATTGTAAGCTATAGGTCTATTGCTGGTAGTAGACAGACAGATATTGAGTTGAAATTTGCATTGAAGTATTGTACCAGTTAGTCAATCTATTAGTGGTCTAGTAATGCTAATGAATGTTTTGGTTAACATAGGTAGTTACATCTATTGATAGCAGGCTATTACATTGTTTTCAGTTATAGCAATTTATAACTTGAACTAATATTGACTACCTGTGTGTGTTGTAGTGATAAAGGGAAACTAAATTGTTATTTACAGAATTTATATAGATATAAAACTCGGTTCCTATTGTTTAAGGAAAACAACATTGTTTAAGTTATAGTTTAGGGTTCCCTCGTTTGGGTTATAGACTGGAGGGTCCAATAAAATTGAGTTACTGCAAATTGTGAGTAAGTATCGTTCCGATCATGTCGTTATCTGAAATACAGAAGGGTGTTTCTAAGGAACTCAGATGGTTTTCCTCCGCACACGGTCTGATAGACCGTTTAGATAGGCATGATGTGGTATTGGAGCGGTCTATGGACGTTAAGGAACGTTACAATAGGGTGCTCGAATTGTCCACGCAGGCGGAATCAGTTGATGGTTGCGCACCTGACAGGCTGTCACGGTTGCTAGGGGATGTCGACCAATGTATGGAGATGGCAGCTGCTATCACGCAGAAGGCTGCGGACATACGTAGACAGCGCGAGTCCAGCCATGGTGGTGACATTGAAGCACCTCTGCCGCTTCAGGGTTCAGGGTCCAGGTTACCGGCCATAACTATGCCTACTTTTGACGGAGTGTCCGGTGAATGGATGAGCTTCATCAATCTGTTCGACAGTTTGGTGCACATGCGATCGGACATTACCAAGTCTGTCAAGATGGCTCAGCTGGTGGCAGCATTGAGGGGTGAGCCTAGGGAGCTGGTCGCTCATTTGACAGTTACGGAGGGTAACTATGAAACGGCCAGACAATTGTTGGTCAGACGTTACCATAACAAACGGAGGTTGGCCGATGCCCAACTGAACCGTTTGTTTAGTATCCCGGTTGTGAACAAGGTCGGGGCCATACAGACGGAGGTTTTGAACCCGTTGTTGTCCGTCACCAAGGCTCTAGAGAATCTTGGACTTCCGGTTGGTGAATGGTCGTACCTACTGCTGTACATTGTACTTTCCCGCCTACCCGCTGACGTGCAGACTCGTTTCGAACAGTCTCACGGGAGGTCGGCCGAGGACCTGCCCGCCTTCTCCGACTTGGTCGGATTCTTGGAAGAGGAGGCTCGACGGGCAGAGAATTTGGGGTTGACGGTCACCCATCCTTCGGAGCCACAGAGAGCTGCCGGGAGCGCTGTGAGTAGGGGCCCTCCGACGAGGAAGGACCGCACCAACCGGCAGTCGTATGGGACTGTGAGTGCATTGACCCCACATAGTGAGACCTGCCCATGTTGTAGGCAGATTGGCCATGCTGTGGCCAATTGCAATAAGTTCGGGGAACTTAGGGTTCAGGGACGGCGCCGGATGGCCAAGCAGCGGAGCTGGTGTTTCCTGTGCCTCGGGCCACACATGGCTAGGGACTGCACGCGCACAAAAATGTGCGGATATTGTGGTGGGGCCCACAACAATCTGTTGTGCATGAACCGGTCCGGCCAACAGCCACCACAGGGCCGTACCCGGGGTGACACGGCATGGGGCCCTGAGAATTCGTTTGCGACTCGGAGCGCAACTCAGGGGCCAACGTCCCCACGTCCACAGGGCCGTACCCAGGGTGACACGGCATGGGGCCCTGAGAATTCGTTTGCGACTCGGAGCGCAACTCAGGGGCCAACGTCCCCACGTGCACAGGGCAGTACAGGGGTGCAGGGCCGCACTCAGGGTCATCACATGGGGGGCCCTGAGTTTTCGGTTGCGACTCAGCATCCGACCCAGCGGGACATTGGGTGTGTTGAGCAGGCCGTAACGGGCGGGTGGCATGGGACACCTTCGAGCTATGCGGGTGCGGTTCGGACGCCGCCTCAGTTGTCGCCCCGCTCGTCGCCTCGTCCTCGTCGGTCACATGTGATGTCCCCCCCGCTCATGGAGCGGCCACGGTTGAATTCACGCCCACCCCCCTTTAAGGGGAATCGTAGGTTGGGAATGGAACCGGCGCGTGGGCCATTTGTACAATGGGACCCGCTGGCGTATAGCTGCATACCTGATCGGTTACAGGCACAGTGGGGCCCCGGGGGTCCTCGCTAGGAATTTGCGGCCCAACCATCTGTTGCCCCCCAACCGGAGACGGTGGTGTTACCGATCGCCTCTGTGCTTGTTTGGGATTTGGCGGGCAACCCAACATACGTTCGCGCCCTATTAGATTCTGGAGCTCAGGGCTGCATTGTATCGAACGATTTAGCAAAATGGTTGGGCCTCAAGGTAAATAGGTATAATAAATCAATACGGGGCGTGGGGAATGTTACGGTTACGAATGTAGTTGGTCAATCGGTGATCACGTTCTCTCCACGTTATGACATTTTGACAAAAACATCCGTGCAAGCTTTAGTAATGACGCATGTCATGGGCAGACACCCCTTGGTGAAGTTGAATCCGGCCGTTCGATTCCTGACATCAGGACTCAAGTTGGCGGATCCCGATTTTGACACTCCAGCCCCGGTCGACCTGCTACTGGGAGCAGACGTTCTGGGTAGGTTTCTGTTGTCGGATCGGCGAGTTCTTCAGCCGGACGGGTTGATTGCTGTGGATACTAAGTTTGGTCACGTGATCATGGGTCCGGCATTGCCAATGGTTAGGCCTGCCGAGTCAGATGGCATACTTATTGGCTCAGCGTTGTCAGACGTTATCCAACGTTTCTGGGAGATAGAGGAACCTCCCACCGTTCGTCGAGTCGACGCAGACGAAGAAGAGTGCGAGTTGTTTTACCAGAATAGTACTGGTCGCCTTCGTTCTGGTCGTTTTGTAACCCGACTGCCTTTCAGGGCCGATCGACCGCCACTAGGAGAATCTAGGAAGATGGCTGAGACGAGATTGATGTCGATGGAGCGTAGGATGACAAGGGACGCCGTATTTAAACAGAAATATGTTGATTTCATGAGGGAGTATGAGTCGTTAGGACACATGTCGGTATCGGGTGTGGACTGGAGATCTGAGGATCATTGTTTCCTTCCACACCATGCCGTCCTACGAACCCCTACCGGCAAGATTCGAGTTGTTTTTGATGGGTCAGCACCTACCTCGAACGGGATGTCCCTGAATCAGTGTCTACATTCGGGACCCAAGTTGAGTCGTGATATTTCGGATATTCTCACGAGCTTTCGGAGGCACCAGATTGTATTTGTCGCAGACATTCGGATGATGTTTAGGCAAACGGTAATTCATCCGGCTGACAGAAGGTATCAGTTGATACTTTGGCGTGAGTCCACGGCCGAGCCAGTCAAGGTCTATGAGTTGAACACGAACACGTATGGGTTACGGTCTAGCCCGTATTTGGCGATGCGTACCCTGCGGGAGTTGGCGTCGCGTGACCGTGTGAGCTATCCTAGAGCCGCCGCTATCCTGGAGCAAGATTTGTACGTCGATGACGTCTGCACAGGGGCAGCCAGTGTAGAGGAAGCTCTGGACCGACGTGACGAGCTCATTCAATTGCTGGAACGAGGCGGCTATGAACTACGCAAGTGGATGTCCAACTCCCCTGAGTTGATGGCTGGTCTCCCAGATGAGTTTCAACAAGACCCGCACGTTTTTGAGAATCCTGACAACCCTAACATGTTGTCAGTGCTTGGAATTCAGTACCGGCCCGTCCATGATGAGTTTACCTATCGGGTGGTTTTAGAAACACCGAAGGCCTGGACGAAGCGGTCAGTACTGTCAACGATTGCGAGAACGTTCGACCCGAATGGATGGATTTCTCCAGTCACCTTTGCTCTCAAATGTTTTATGCAAAGGCTATGGGCGGCTCAGTTGACCTGGGACACCCACCTCTCAGGTGATTTGTTGACTGATTGGACGCGAATGTTCACCTCGCTATCGGACATAAATGATGTATCGCTGCCGAGGAAATTGGTCCCTGCTGGGGATTACAGGGCAACCCTTCACGGGTTTTGTGATGCCTCTGAACGAGGGTTTGCGGCAGCGGTTTATTTGCGAACCGTCACCTCCACCGGGGAGGTCGACGTGCGTTTGGTTTTGGCAAAAATCAAGGTAGCGCCTATTCGGACAAGGATGACGATTCCAAAACTGGAACTGTCCGGGGCTGCTCTTTTGACCAAACTTTTGTATCACACTCTAACAGTGCTGCGTGGGTCAGTGGTTTTGGAGGATACGGTGTACGCGTGGATGGACAGCCAGATTGTTTTGTGCTGGCTGAAGGCTTCGGTCCATAACTTAGAGGTTTTTGTTGCGAACCGTGTCTCCCAGATTGTGTCGTCTGAGGTCCCACTGACCTGGAGACATGTACCAGGAGAATTGAACCCGTCTGATTGTGCATCCAGGGGATGTCGGGCTCCTGAACTCGTTAGACACCATTTGTGGTGGGGACCACCCTGGCTTGCCAGGAGAGAATCGGACTGGCCCCACAGCCATGTAGTAGTATCTTCGGATCATGGCCCCAGAGCGGCCGTGCATGTTACCCAGAAGGCTGAGGACCCTGACGCCGGGTTTCTGCTGGACCGGTATAGCTCACTTGACAAGTTGATAAACGTGTCCACTTGGATTAGGAGATTCGCTCGAAATTGTCGTACTCCTCGCGATCAGCGAACGTTGAACCCTATTCTGACTCCGGCAGAGCGAAACGAGTCGCTACTGAATTTGGTCCGGTTGGTACAGTCCTCGAAGTTTGGGGCAGAATTGGAGATTATACGAAGTGGACGTTTGAAATTGAAGGGAGCCGTCGCGCGTCTCAACCCCTTTGTTGATTCGACCGGGTTACTTCGGGTAGGAGGAAGATTGCGCAATGCGAATCTGTCGTATTCGGCTCGTCACCCACTTCTGCTCCCCAAGGGGGGACAGTTAGTTGAATTGCTGGTGACTGATCGTCATATTAAAAACGCGCATGCCGGCTGTAACGCGTTGTTGGCCACGCTCCAGCGAGAGTTTTGGATCTTATCTGCCCGCCGTGTCATACGGAACATCGTGTTTCGGTGCATGCCTTGTTATCGACTTAAGGCTGCCACGATGCAACCTCTCATGGGGGACTTGCCCCCTGATCGTGTGAATGAGGTCAGACCGTTTTCAGGTGTTGGTACGGATTTTGCCGGACCGTTTATGGTGAAGAGTTCACGATTGCGTACCGCTAAGCAATACAAGGCGTACCTATGTGTGTTTGTTTGTTTATCCACCAAGGCGGTACATCTCGAGCTCGTTGCTGATCTCTCGACAGAGGCTTTCATTGCTTGTTTGGATAGGTTTGTTTCTCGAAGGGGACTTCCAACTTTGATCCGCTCTGATAACGGCACTAACTACGTCGGTGCGGAACGATACTTACGAGAGATAGACAACTTTTTGAATGTAAATAAAGTGGATATTGGAACGGCCCTCTCCCGTCGGGGTATACAGTGGACCTTCAGCCCACCGAGTTGCCCCCACTGGGGTGGGATTTTTGAGGCCGTAGTTAAGTCAGCTAAGACGCACTTGGGGCGTATAGTAGGTCAGACCGCGCTGACTTTTGAGGAGCTCGCGACATTGTTTTGTAAGATCGAGGCCGTTCTCAATTCGCGACCGTTGTGTCCGCTCAGCTCGGATCCAAATGACCTGGAGGCTCTGACCCCAGGCCATTTCTTGATAGGACAGCCACTTAACGCGTTGCCCGAGCACCCCTTCGAGGGAGTGAAATTGTATCGGTTGTCAAGGTATCAGATGTTGCAGCAGTTTACTCAGAATTTCTGGAAGCGTTGGTCGCTCGAGTATCTGCATATCTTACAACAGCGCCTTAAGTGGACTGACAAAACCAGCCCCCCTAGTGTTGGTGACCTCGTTCTGGTTAAGGATGCTAACCTACCGCCACTACGTTGGCGCAGGGGGCGCATTGTTAACTTGTTCCCTGGCAAGGACGGGACCCCCCGGTCTGCGGAGGTTCTAGTAGGAGGCTCGGTTCTAAAACGAGCGGTAGCAACGTTGTCTCGGCTGCCCGTAGATTAGGGGACAGGTGGGTGCCTGTCCGGGCGGGTGATTGTTCGATTCCAAATCGATATTCGATCGATGGTTTCGGAACGGCCATTTTGAATTTGACGTTGCTGCCAACCTTGCAGTTTTTGACAACTGACAGACGAAAGCCCTCGCAATGTAAACGCGTTTTGGATAGGGTATTGAAATTAAATCGCAGTCCATCTGGAATGTATTCGAGGTTCCCTCAGGATTGTCTATATAGCTGAGTGTGTTGTGGTTCCCCGAACCAGATAAAGTTCGCATTTACGTGGCCGATTGGTTTTTTACCACGTAACATAACCTGTGTTGGAACACTGTGCTGATCGAGGCTGGCCCGCCAGTCACACAGGAGGTTGGCTGAAGAACCTGTCTACCAAGAAGAGCCTAGGGTGCACCCGGGCCTTGCAGAGAGACAGGAGATTGACGGGACCGAAGCACAGACCAGGTTAGATCGAACCCAATCATTTTAGCTCGGTGAATCGCCGACGTTCACACTTCTTGGCAACTTATCGCTACGCTACCTCGTAGCTGATAGGCCCCTACGAGGTCATTAGGTGCCGAGAAGCCTGAACAACTATATTTTATCATTATCGTCATCTGTTACCCCTCAGCAGCAAGGGTATCAGGAGAAATCTCCATTTGTTCCCATCTTGGGCCATCTGCTCTATATTTTATTCACAATAAAGACAGTACTGACTAACTACACTTGCACGTGATTTGGTATCAGATACTTTATTTTTCTGTTTATTTGGGTCATCAAACAGTTGTACAATATGGTATTACTTATAACTATAGTAGGTAAGATACATATTGATCATTGTGCATCCTGCACCGATAACCACGTATTACTATTTAGTATGGTAGCTTTGCAGCTTCTCACGCTACACTTTGTTGATGCCAAGTACTTACATAATATTATCTAGAACGGGCAGAGAAAAATAGTTATGGATTTATTAAGATAGTTACAGTTTTAGATACTATTACAAACTATAAACACAACAAGTAGGTGTACAATATCTTAGATAATGATATACTTTCCAATGCTGATAATAGCCTTTTTTAAACTCACTTATACTTACGGCCGTAATGTCGATATCACTGAAATAGGTATTGAAAGATTGAGTAATCCGGTATATTGGTGAACGTACACCTGCATTAGTTTGGCTTTGTCATTTTATAACAATAGTGTGACAGAGAAAGTGCTTCGCTAGCTCGCTATCTGTATTATAGTTCTGCCCAGTCTGAACTCACAATGGTGGCTTTTTTCTCTGTTAAATGTCGCCACATGGTTTTGGGACGACCTTTTTTCCTTTTCGCCTTTGGATTTAATAATATTCAAAACTATTGCCATAGTACTTACAGCATAATGGTTGGCTGCCATCGCCTCAGCAATTTGAGCCCATCTCATCCTTTCTTCTAGAGTCACCTGTAAAAGTTATAAAACATAGAATAAACATTACATAATAAACAAGATAAAATATAACGTAATCCATATAACGTAATCTTGACCTAACACTCTGTCATCTTGTAATGTTAGGAATGCTATTTTATTTGTTCTATTTTATTATGCACTGATCCCTTTAACATATCCCTATATATCTAGAACCTAAACACCGCCATCTACTATCGAGTTGCGGAATTAACAAAATCCAAATACGATGATAACATAATTACATACAGCGAGAAGGCCAAGTATCTTGGTGTTGTATTCGATACATTGATACATTGTTGTCCTGGTCGTCCCATGTTTGTGAGGTCAGCTGATGCTAGTGACTTGGTTAACCGTCGGCATTTAATTAGAGTTAGTTATATGTCTGATTTAACCAACTAACTGCTACATTATTGTGTTTTAGTTTCATAAATAATATATATTGTTCTCTCTCTCCAGTTGCACAACTTTTCCTGTCCTGCCTAGGTTTGCTGGTAGAAATCTCCATTAGAGGTAAGCTCGTCTTTGCTCATATATTTTTTTGTTATTTCACCATTAAGATTTCCGTGCAATAAAAAATATGAACCTATTATAATCCAAGGCGTCGAGTAGCGGAACTAACCTGGTACGGGGGTTGCCCGACAGGTGGCGCCTTGATGGTGTTGGCTGCCATGTAGCTGAACACGGGCGATCCCATGCCAGCAGCCTTTTGCTCCCTCGACCATTTGCGACTGCAAGGGATATTAAAAATCAAGATTAGTGAGACCATGCAACATATTAGTTCAAGCTCTGATGCTGCATTTTAGTCTTAATCAACATTCTAACAACAATTATAATATAAAAAAAAACCTAGCTAAAACGCAGATCAAGCTTAAATATTACAGCTGAACGCCATACAATTTTCATATTACTGCATTGTAGTCCGTTGGACACATAACTATCTGCGTAGTAAAGGGACGGGAAATTGATTTAAGAGGCAAATTATTATTGCATACAATAAGTAAGTATCCAAGAAAATTCGCATTCACGCTGTCAAAAAAAATGCAACGACAAAATTTCAAATATTCCAATTAATAGTAGTTTATGTGACTGCTACATAATGGAGGCCATGAAAACTCGAGAGTCGGTTTATGAAACGAGCCGAAGGTATATATATATATATATATATATATATATATATATATATAAAGATATTTATAGTGATTTATTATTATATTATATATATTTATAGATAATTTAGTGAAAAGTCAATAGATTGGGATTTCAGATCGCATAATGTAGTTTACAAAGTTACCAAGCACGTCACCAGGTGCATTCATAAGTTTGTATGAGCTTCTGAAAGAAAATACAGCTCACAGTGCCACTAGTGTAATTAATGAACGCCCCCTTTTCTAAAATTATTCATTAGAAATTGCGACGAAGGAGTTTTAGGAGTTTTCAGCACACACATACATACACGATTGTACACTTGCTTGTGTCCTAGGGCCCCATCTGCGGTAATCATTGGAGGGGAAAGCTGAAAACCTCAAATCTGTCTGTTTTTGGAGGTGCCTGTTCTGGCTTGCCATCTGCCACTCACGGGACACTCACCTCCAAGCCAGCAGCGCCGCTAGAGTAAGCGCGATGACCAGCGCGGCCGCCAGCGAAGCCCCGACCGCCACGCCGACGACTTCGCCGTCCACCTCGCAGGCGGAGCCGTAGTAGCCGGAGTTGCAGCTGCAAACACACACACATCAGGTTGCAGCTGGGATAAGGCCCGGGGAGATAAGAGGCCTATGCCCAGCAGTGGGTCGATGTGGGCTGGATACAATGACGGGACGACACGTACTGTCCGCCAATGTTAACTAGGCAATTGCGAGGAATGTTAATTCCGTCGAGGGGACAGGGACCGGGCGCTATGACTTCATCAGAGCGAGGTGCCTAGATAACATTGGCGTGTAATATAAATGTAACTCATGAACGTCCCCCCCCCCCCCCCCCCTGAGCCTCCTGAACTGAGGTTAGAACCCCCCTTAAATGTCCCCAAATATTAGAGTAGTTTAGGATTAGGATAGGCTTTAACAGTAGTTTATGTGACTGCTACATAATGAAGGGCATTAATACTCGAGAGTGTTTCATAATAATATCACTCGAGAGTTTTAATGCCTAATTATATACAGTTACATACATATCATATCATAAGCTCTCTTTGATGTCTTCAGGAACCGCATGTTTGACCGGCATTGTGGCTCTGCAGTTGTTTAGCTTGTTCTGTAGTACCAACTTCACGCAGGCGGGCGTCGGCGTTCGAAATTTGAATGTCAGTACCAACTTCACAGACAAACTAGGGACGGCACGAGGCAGGCGTCGGCGTTCGAAATTTTAATGTCATAATGTGTAGAAAAATTACACATTATGGTCATAATGTGTAATTTTTCAGATAAGAAATGAGTTTTTACCAAGTAGTTTAACATTATGCTGATCGTAACGTGCGGTTTTTGTACGCAGTAAAAAGGGTTTATGATACGTGTGTAGATAAAAATCATTATATAACCATATAAAAAGAGCTCCATGGTCTAATGGGTTTCACGCTTGCTTCTCACATAGGAGATGCGGGTTCGATTCCTGACCAATGAGATCATTAATTTATCTTAAGTACATCATACGGACATTCTAACGGTGATGGAAAACATAGTGAGGCAACCTTCATTACTCCATAGCTGCGGCGATGGGCTAGCCCCCTGTCACGCAAACCGGAGTATTGAATAACTGGCTGAAAGTGGGCACAATTGTGCCTCTGCCATCCCGTATGTATGTATGGTAAAAGGCGTGAAGGTATGTGTGTGTGTATATAACCATCTCATAGTAGCGGGGGATATCTGCCCCCCTAAAATGCCGATATCATGCCCTTTGACTATGAGCTGATGTCCGCTCGTAAGAATCGGGTAAGCACACAAACTCCTCCCATATATATATATATATATATTGATACATTTGAGCGATATATATATATATATATATATATATATCGCTCAAATGGGGAAATTGCAGGTAGAAAGCCTTCAGCATACACCGAGGCCGTGGATCACAGTTATATCGATTATCGATCACTGTCACACTACACAGCAAAGAGGTTGTTTTTAGTCCATATACTACACACAGGAACATCAGACAAAGCACGGATGTGGCTACATCTAGGCTAGTATATTTCAGTTACTTTCATAGTGTCATGTCCTATGGTATCTTGTTGTGGGGGAAAGCAGCTGATATTCAAACTATTTTTATTTTACAGAAAAGAGCTATTCGAGCAATTTATAATTTAAAACGAACAGACTCCTTTTAAAGAAATTGACATACTAACAGTAGCTAGTCAATTTATTTTCGAAAATATAATGTATGTACGCGAGTACCTTACAACATTTTCCAAACTTAGCGATAGCTGTAATGTTAACCTAAGAAATAATCACAGACTACTTGCGCCCCGGTTTAGACTCGCGAAGGTTAGCAATTCTTTCAAGGGTCAGTGTATTCTCTACTATAATAAGATACCTCTGGAGATTTTGAATTTGCTATTTGAGCAATTTAAAAAGCGTGTTAAAGCGACTTTGTCGAAAAAGGGATATTACAATGTTCAAGATTACATAAATGACAGGACTGTATGGGGTTAATCTGGCTCAACACAGACCTTGCTGTTAATAATTTTGTAATTATTTATTCCTGCTTATTAATCATAATAATCTAAATTTTCATATTTGTAATGGTTAAGAACAACCAATTTTTAAAAGAGATCTAAAATCAATTTGTGGGAGTTTCTACGCCCTTCTCCTCCCACAGTGGTCCAATGTAGAGAAGAGGCAAAAAATGACGTTTGCTAAGTATATAATATCTACAGTAATAAAGTACTTTGACTTTTTGACACAAACTGATGCCCGCTCCATGTGTAGGGTCCCGGACATAGCAGGGAGGTCTGACTCCTGAGCATGGGTAGTTACATTTTTTTCCCCTCCAACAAAAAAAAACATCCGAGGAGCACAGATTAGGCAGCAGCATTTACCCATTATGGGTAGGAACAAATTATTTTGGTGTTCATTATATTTGTTGGCATAAAGAATTGAGAACTGTGCATCAACAGATGGCGCCACATATTGTAAATCTAAATCACCTGCAGTAAGGCTGATTATTTGCATAATGGCAGGTCCCTCTGTCGTTGCAGTGCGAGTTAGCGCAGCCCCGACACTCTCGCCCGCCGCGGTGCAACTCGCCCGCGAACAGATCGCGCGTCGTATCCGGACAGGCACATCTGTGGAGTAATGTTTATTAATGAAATATTCAATGGCGGTGTCACAAATTCTACAACAAACAAAGTCTAGATCAGCAGAGACTACTCCTCCCCCCGTTCCAGCCCCAGGCCGCAACAAGACTTGAGTCTGTGGTCACTCATTTCCGGTGGGGCCAAAAACCCAACACATAAGTCATAAGATTAAAAAGCGCGGGCCATGTTTATATATTTAACTTTTTGTATGTGTCATATATAACAGCCATATATATATTTACCATTATTGTTACCTATTTTTGATATATTCTTTATATTTATCTATTTACCACGCCGCGGTCTGGGGCGCTCGCGAGGCAACACTTGGCGCAAACTGGAGATCAGCGTTGAAGGCCTTCAGCATACTGCTGAGTCAGACGCCATTTATAATGACAGTGGCACACCACGACTGTCATTTAATGTGTCATTTCATTTCTGTGTTTTATTTCTTTGTTGTAATTGTAGTGTGTTCACTGTCCTTATAATAAATGTTTCTTTCTTTCTTTCTTTAAATTTGGTTTATAACACTGTTTTAAAGAATTGCTTGTATTTGTAAAATTGTCTTGGTTTTCGTGATGATATGATACTCGTTATCACTACCCAGGGCGGTAGGATACAAGTGTTTCCTTCGTTCGTTGGTAATCTTTGACCGAGTGCCTTGCTTTAATCTTTTTAATTTTTTGAGGATATTGGCTTAGATCTATTTGATGATTGAGCGGATGTTAAGATTTAGGTTTATTACAATATATACCGCTGTTCAAATTACCTGAATCCCCCCCAAGTGTTCATGCATGTCGCCAGCTTGTGGCAATCATTTAGTTCCACAGACGCACACTCGTCCAGGTCTGTGAACAAAAGAACAATATAAACATCACAACAGGACATAATACAATCAAGTAGATGTCGCTGTACTTTAATACCGTAATAGACTTAAAGGTAGCGTTGTAGGAAGTTAGTTTTCAATCACGCCACTCACTGCATATTTCGATATCAGAAGGCACTTAATTTCCCTACTCACCGCCAGCTGGCATTACTGCGCCGGCGGGCGTGTCGACCCACAGCGCGGAGGCGCCCACGTTGTTCGACCTCCTTCGGATGACGCCCAACAGATGGCGCTGGATGTCTGTCGAGACCGCACCCCGGACCGTTTCCGCAGTTTCTTGCATCTGATGGGAAGAGAATATGATCATTATTATGACGTGAAACATGATAAGTTTAATTTTTCATTTCTGTGATCAATCCAGAATTATGTCCAAGTTATTACGGCTTAGCGCAGAAGTAGGTATGTTCCTGGGTAGTGTTTCGGTGCGGGAGGTGTCTGTTGTCGTGTTGATTAAGATCTGATGGCACTCACCAGTATTGTGTAGTTGACGAACACCCCTTGGTTGTGTTGATCCCCTCGATGTACAGAGTTGATACTACCCCCCACGAAGTCGTCGGAGAAAGGGGTCATTGAGAACGCTGAGTCGATCTGATGATGAAACAATAGTAAAGAAAAAATCAGTTAAGGGTCGGACTCGCACATGAAGGGTTTCATCGTAGAAGAAAACTTACGCACAAAAAAGGAAAAAATAAAAAACGGCCAAATGCGAGTCGGACTTCGCGCACGAAAGGTTCCGTACCAATTACGATTGTTGTATGGGAGCCCCCCTCAAATATTTGTTTTAACGACCCGAATGGCCGAGTCGGCAGTGACCCTGCCTACGAAGCCAAGGACCCCGGGTTCGAGTCCAGGTGGGGGCAAATATTTGTTTGAAGAGAACGGATCTTTGTACCCTAGTCATGGTTGTTTATCTATCTAAGTATAATATCTATCTATATAAGTATGTGTATCGTTGTCTAGTACCCAAGATACAGGGAATCCTAGTTTGGGGCTAGATCAATGTGTGTAAATAGTGTCCAAGGTATTATTATTATTTTAATGTAATTATTTATTTTTAAAGTAAATACATATATAACATAATATTCTGTGAATATTTCAAGCGTCTTCCTGTTGTCGTTATCAATATTAAGCAAAAACGAGCAAAAAAAATGACGTTTGTTGTATAGGAGTCCCCTAAAATATATTTTTTATTCTGTTTTTAGGGTTCCGTACCCGCAGGGTGCCAAACGGGACCCTATCACTAAGCCTTCGCTGTCCGAAATAATAACATGATGTCCAAACGTGGACTCGAACCCGACTTAGTGATTGCACAACCGATATCAAACCAATCAAGCCACCGCAACGTTGTGTGTGTTCCTTTAAGAATCGCTTGAAAGAGCACTTACTTTCTCTTTCATCATGGGTTTTGTATATATGAGTATGTAACTGTATTTATCTGTTTATTATTATTATTTGTTTATTTTTATTTTATCAACTATTTCTTTTATTATATGTATTTTTATAGTAAGTATTATATTTCATTGGTAATTGGTAATTTTATAATTGCACTAGACTACCCTTTTCAGTTTATATGTATCCTATCCATGTTTGCTGGAAGAAATCTCTGTTGAGAGATAAGCTCGCCTTTGCCTTTTAATTTCTTGTAAAATGTTTTGTTGTTATGTTCTGTGCAATAAAGAATTGTGAGTGTAGTGAGTTGTGTGTAAGTCGCGAATTGTGAGTGTAGTGAGTTGTGTGTAAGTCGCGAATTGTGAGTGTAGTGAGTTGTGTCTAAGTCGCGAATTCTACAATCATATTACCTAAGTAATAATAACACACACATATTTATTTATATTCCTACATAATCACTAATCTAAACAAACTCCCCAACGCTATTAGAGACAGTCCGTCTCTCAACATATTTAAAAGTCGGTTGAAAGAACACTATCTTTCTCTACCTTATTAAATCTAAGTAATTTTATTTAGGTTTTTTTTTTTTTTTATATATTTATATACGTAATTCTGGTATTTATGTACATATTGCTAAGTAGTTTATTGTGTTTAATTATTTTGTTTTATGTTGTGCACTTAGGTCTACCTGTTGTCAATTATTTCCTTTCCATCCTAGGTTTGCTGGAAGAAATCTCTTTGTAGAGATAAGCTCGCCTTTGTCATGTCTTCTCCATTTTCCACTGTAAAATCTGTTATTTTGTGCAATAAAGTATATTGACTAAACACACATACACATTATATTTATTTTTCATTATCTATATCCAAATGACATCCCTCATAAAATTAAATTGATTATGAATTATCTTTATTTATCCTTAACATTCTCTGCATACATACACAATACCACTCTTATTTGTAATATATACATATTTATATAACTGTTGGTCTTAATTAGCTTAAATTTTTAGTTTTATATAATTTTCCTTTTTTTTTTTAAAAACTTAAAACTTAAATAAAATCATTTTCGTCTTTACGAATAAACTAACTTATGTATTTAGCAACTAATTAAGTATTTGTAAACTTGTAATTTAGCCAGGACTCCTCGTGACAGGTTAAAACTAGTGTGGGGTCCACAAGCAACTTGTATATTTCAACCCAATCTGGTAAATAAATATTTTGTATTTGTATATTTGAATGATATGATTTGTTATAACGCAGCATGCTCTAGCGACAACATAAATTTACATTCTATAAAAAAAACTCTGCCGTTTAATCAGATAGAGCCCGGTGACGGACGTACAGACGGACAGCGGAGGCTTAGTGTGGGGTCCGACTGGCACCCCTCGAGTGCGGAACCCTAAACTTCAAGTAAATGACATATTTTTTCTAAAGAGATTATTGAATGACTGAAAAAGGTGATACGAATAATTAACTAGTTTCCTTTGAGTTACTTCATCATCATCATCAAATGTGGTAATGATGGTGCTAAACACAAGTACTTACCGCTCTTAGCGCTTCGTAGCTCAGCTGCTGGAACGGCTCTGACTCTTTGTCATCCAGCTTGGCGTCCCAGACCACCTGCAAAGAAGAATCAAGAAGATTTTGGTAGATTGCTTAGAGAGCCTCTGTTAGCTTTGTCTACAGTTTTCCAGAACGTTCCAGAATGTGGTAGAACTTTCTAGTCGCCTCTTATCTTCCTATTGGTTGTACCACATATTGAAAATAAAATTCGAGATCTTATTGAGCATTCTAGAAAGTTCCAGGCAAGGATGACTTCTCTGGCTTGGGTGACTTCCCTGGTTAGGATGGCCGCTTTTGCTAGGATGACCGCTTTGGCTAGGATAAAAATTCTGGCTAGGATGACAATCTTGGCTAGGATTACAATCCTGCCTATGATCGCGTTGTGTTTTATACAACATTCGATAACGTTCCAGAACCTTTTGAGACATTTCTAGTAACTCTGCAATACCTAGAAAGTTATATAAGTTATAAAGGTATACGTTCCAGAACATGATAGAGCTTACCTTCCGATCATACAAGCGGTCAACTCTCAAGTTGAGGACAAGAGACACCACCCTTCTGCAAGGATCTCTATGGATTCTGCGAGCGAAGCCAGGCCGACATTGACAACTTGAGATACCTGGGGAGTAGAAAGTCAGAGTTACGCTAATCCAGCTGGATATTTGTGAAATTTTTGGTGACTTTTTTTTTTTAAATTCACCTGTAATTTTGGGTCCTAGACTGAAAACCAGCGTCACAGGATTTCCTGTGACACTGTGCTGCGTCTGAGCCCTTTTGCTATCGCAGCATGTGCACATAGCAGTACCAGTAGCAGACACCACTCAAAATTATATCTTTAAAAAAATATATATGAATTTGTAATTAATTAATTTTTGTCTTGTTTTTCTTGATTTAATGTCTGTGTTTTGCATTGTGTTAATTTTATTTTATTATTTTTTATCAGTTATTATGTGTTTATGCTGATAGAGTAAATAAATGGCATTCTATTCTATTCTATTATATTCTAAATTCTGCGATTCCTACGTTTGTGTTTTCACGAAATCCCCTCTTGGCATCCCCTGTTATAGAGGCAGACAAAGAATGCTGCTGAAATATCATGCCGCTAATAATGAATAATCATCAATCAAATACAGCTAATTGCGTGTGTTTATTTTCAGACTTATGGCTTGGTAAAGAAGTCCAAAACCGATGACTTTTAGGGGCGTTTTAACAGCCTTTGATTCTATGGTACTCAAAAACATAGCAACACTGCTAGATAAGGTGACAGATCACTCCAAACTAAATAGACACCAATCATTATTAAACCTCGTATAAGACCCATCATGCCCTCACTGTGGCTTGTAGGGAAGTAGACAGCACTTCTTGGGAGACTGTATTCAAACATAAGATGGCGAACCCTAGGGATGGATAGCCCTAAAGTAGATGACTTGTCAAACTAAAAGTTCAGCGACATTCTAGAATTAATTAGGCGAACAAGAAGATTTGGGGAGGGGCATCTGTTGAACCAACCAAGTGACCAGACCCCAAACTGGGAATTGGGTGAAATAATTACAATGGAAGACCGATCATCCGTCTGTGGTTCAGCGGGCGTCTCGCCTCATCATCATCATCATCATCATGGTACTCAAATATTACACTGGCGCTCTCACTTTCCGAGCTAGAGACTGGCACTGAGGACTTACAGCATGGCATTGTGGGGCTGTCTAAGTTTGAGTTGTCGCAACGCGTCGGTAGTGCCTCTGGGCCTTAAGGCTCAGTTCTGGCTATTGAGGTGAAGGGCGCCCTATTCGCCCGTGGTCTTCTGGCTACTGGCGGAACTGGCGGGGTAGCGGGCGGCGCGGAAGAGCATCGGACCACCCGGCAACGTTAATAAATAGGTGTTTTTTTTAGAATTTACTAAAAAACTAATGTTACCTAATTGATAAAATTTAAGGATTGTTATGGAGCTCTAAAAGAGGAAAATTTGGATAAAATTATGACAGAAATCAGTAATTTCATATTAAAATTGGAGGAGTGTCCTTGATTTCGGGAGTGTGGTTTGGACTCCCCAATATCAGGTTCATATTTATCGCTTAGAACGTATTCAAAATATATTTGTAAAATCACTTAAGTACAGAGTCGGTAATTTCTCCGATAATGCAGTAAATTCGGCCAAGCACCATAATTTGCCGTCCCTTGTCCATCGTCGCTTGTACTTCGATGCACTATTATTTATCAAAATTCTTAATAATTTTACAAATTGTCCTTCCCTGCTAGATAAGATATCGTTTAAAATCTCAAACGCCTCTTTACGTTGTCGTGATCTTTTCCACGTACGTTTTGCTCGCACCAACTACTCTCAGCACACTTTCTTCAGACGTGTCTCAAAATTCTATAATAGGTCTCTTAATGATATCGACCCCTTTAATAACTTTAGGTTCTTTTAAGAATCTCCTCAGATCAACATTGTCTTAATAATTTTAGGTTTAGCTTCTTTATAATAATGTTATTCTTTCGACGACATTACCTAATTATTGTTACGCTAGATTTTTAGAGTAAGAAGTTTGTTAATTTTGCTCTCACATTCGATCACTCATTGCGTTAAAAAACTTATATTTTAAGTTATCTTATGGAACTCCAAGTTTATTCGTATGTCTTTTAATTAAGTATAATTTGTATAAGACTGTTTGTTTCCTAAATAAATAAAATAAAAAAATAAAAATATTTTATAACCTTTTTAATATTCAATATTTTTACGATCGAGGCCAATTAATCCAATCGTGTAATGACACAATATTTAAAGAGTATTGTGAATTACATATATATTTTTTAGACCGATTTTTTTTAAATATATTCTGCGAAAGCGCTCTTCAGAGTGTTTGTGTGTGTGTGTGATCTCGGGCCTAAAAGGCCCAATGTTATCCTGCCCAAATGGTCCCACAATATGACGACGATGACGACGAGACGAGAAGACGGGATCTCGCTGGATGTGCCTGGCACAGGACCGTGGTAGTTGGCGCTATAGAGATGAGGCCTGTGCCCAGCTGTGGGTCGATGTGGTCTGAGCTTGATGATCATGATGACGAATCATCATTGACGTCCTCTGTGGCGCTGCGGTTGTGGCCCTGCCTACCATGCGAGGTCCCGGGCTTAATCCCAATAGTGCGGGGCCAGTAGCAATGCATGTTCCTGTATGTAGATGTAAAAACATGTTTGTGATAATTTTGCTCACCTCCTTCAGTCCTGCACTTCTCGTTCTGAGCCTGATCACAAGTGGCGTCATCACCCACGATGCATGTGTCAATTCTGAAAAGAGTGAACAATATGACCACAATACAATAATGACCGAATGAATGATAAGGCTACTTATCATGCAATTCTTACCAATTTTGAACAATGACTGTTTTTTATTAGGATTTCGTACCTAAAGGGTAAAACGGGACCCTATTACTAAGACTCCGCTGTCCATCCGTCCGTCTGTCCGTGTGTCAACAGGCTTTATCTCATGAATCTTGATAGTTAGACAGTTGAAATATTCACAGATGCCGTCCTCCTTTGTATTTACAGTTGTCCTACTAAGACTTTACTGTGAGCCATGGCCTCGGTATATGCTGAAGGCTTTCAACCTGCAAATTGCCCTTTTGGGCGATATATATGTGTATATTATATATATGGGAGGAGTTTGCCTGCTTACCCGATTTTATAAGCGGACATCAGCTCATAGTCAACGGGCATGATAGCGGCATGTTAGGGGGGCAGATAGCCCCCGCTACTAAGAGGTGGTTATATATAATTTTTAAAACCTATCCTAATCCTAAACTACTCTAATTTGGGTCATTTAGGGGGGCTCTGACCTCATTCCGGGAGGTTTAAAGGGGTAGGGGGAGTTCACAGATGCCGTATTTATGTTGCCGCTATAACAACAAATACTAAAAAACAGAATACAATAAAAATTTAAGGGGGCTCCCATACAAAAATCGTGATTACAACAAATTTAAATCTAACGTTAGACTGCGCTATAGGTTGGGACGAAATATCCACCAGGACGATTAAACTAGCCAAGAGTTTTATAGTAAAAACCATTGACGCATATTATAAACAACTGTTTCTCAACAGGTATATTCCCTAACGTGTTCAAACGATCTCTGGTACTTCCAATATTCAAAAGTGGAGACAAAAGCGAAATTGGCAACTACAGGCCCATTTTGGTCCTACCCGCTCTATCAAAAATAATAGAGAAACTTCTTTATCGTAGACTCCAAAAGTTTCTACATGAGCAAAAGCTTCTATCAGAGTCTCAATTTGGATTTAAAGGGGGTAGATCAACTGTGGATGCCGTGCTCTCACTAACTGAAGAAATAGTTCAAAGACTAGACAAAAGACAGAAGTATATAGGAGTATTTCTAGACCTTGCCAAGGCCTTTAATAAGGTGTGAGTGTCCATTCTAATAAACAAAATGGAGAAAATGGGTATAAAAGGCATCCCTCTTGCCATCTTTCAAAACTATCTCCAAAACCGAGTTGAACGCCTAAAAATCGACAACATGATTAGCAGTGACATGGATATAGCAAATGGAGTATCCCAGGGAAGCGTGCTGGGACGCACAATATTTCTCATCTATATTAATGGCCTTAAATATTGATATTGCACTTACCGATGCTATTATATGTGATGAAGTGTGTAAGCGCCATGGAATGACGAAATAATGGTCAAAGTCAAATCAAATGATGAAAACATCGTCATTAGAAATTATCATATTGCAACGAATCTAATGAGTTGAAACTCAATGGGTTTACTAGTAAATATCCCCGGGTCCCGCCTCCCACTTTCGAGCTCTATTATCAGACCAAGCCTATGGTACCATATTGGTGTATTGTCATTTATATCCATACTTTCCAAGTTTCGTGATGATGGAAGATTTAAAAGTAGGCGAAATAAAAGAAATACTTAAAAATTATTTTATTTGGCAGCATCAGCACCAGATTTAGAAAGTCAACCCAGGTTCAATAAATCAATATTCAAATTAGCTATCAAATAATCCTAGTCCTGATCCAATAACAGACGAGGATAGATTACAACCCGTCCCGCACCGAAACACTACCACGAGCATCTAATCAGTTCAACGCTTTGGGTTCATGATTTATGAATCATGAAACCAAAGCGTGTTTGTGTATGCACAAAGAAGAATGTAAATCTACGAAAGCAGATAATAGACCTAAGTTTACTGACCTTACTGTGGGCTGTGGTCTTCTATACCCCGGTCTACCTTCTCCGGGCTGGCTAGGAGGTTGACCACCGTGGCTAGGAATACCGCCTTGGATAGGATGACCACCCTGGCTAGGATGAGCGCCCTGGCTAGGATGACCTCCCAGGCTAGGATGACTGCTTTGGCTAGGATGAGCACTCTGGCTAGGATGACCGCTTTGGCTAGGATGATCACTTTGGCTAGGATGACTACCCTGGCTGGGATGACTGCCCTGGCGAGGTGGGTTGTGACCTGGTCTCCTAGGTGGCTGCGGCAATAGAGGCTCATCGTCGGCTGGGATCGCGATGCCAGTTCCTATTGGCGGGGATGGGGGCACTGTAAACAAAATCATCAGATAAATGTTTCAAATCAAATCAAAATCAAATCAAAGTTTGTGTAATACTTTCAGATATACGTTCAGCTTTAAGGTCCCGGCTTTGTCGAGAATCTGCGTTGTTAGTATCGGGAAAGGTTAAAGGGAAAATGAGCGTTAAAAGAAGAAGGAAATCATAGTCCTCTAACCTTCGAAAGTGGACCAGTATAGCCAGTGTCAAAGACCTATTCCGCCTGGCGAAAGACCGAAAGACCAACCTGTAGTGAAGATGCACTAGACTAGAAGCAGATGAAGTATTCAGTTGTTGCGTAACACAGTGAGCCAGCTTAATCTGAATATTAGCCTTGAGTCACTTGACTTTGAATCAGCAGGCCTGTGACTGAAGGGATTCAAGTAAGTCCGCTTCCCATCGATTGACATGAAACCCTGTTTGTATCATAAGGCCCAAAAATCAAACCAGAATTCGTTGGCCGCTACACCTTAATGGGTTGATGTTAACATCAGAGGACCATGACCACGGAGATTCAAAAATGTCCGTTTGCTGTCCCCTGTTTGTATCCTAGTGTAGTCCCAGATAACTCACCAGAATGCGTCGGCCTTTGCACCTTACTAGGGTTGATGTTAACATCAGCAGTGCTTTCACCGAAGAGATTCAAATATGTCCGCTTGCCGTCGATTGACACGAAGCCCTGGTCGCCTGACGCTGAGATTATGATGTCGTCGGGGTCGGAATGGCTGAGGGGGTTGACGTTTTCTATGCGCACTGGAAATGAGAAAGGTTTAAATATTTGATAAGTCTGCTAAACAGATCTTTTTCTGAGAATTTGGTGATTGAATAGCTATAGTCGAAGCTATGTGGGTTTTGAAAATCCGACGACGAAATATGATGACCCATTATTCATAAGTCACCTGATGGTTGACTCCCATTAGGTTCTTAACTAACTTCTGACTAATCTTGTATTCAAATCATCTGCAAATCTATACCTCAGCCAACCCTACAGGGAAAAGAAGAAAAGCTTACCAGCAGCGCCTCCCTTCCCGCCCGGTACCGGAAAAAACGTGGAAATACTTTGAATAGCGGAAACCGTCACAGAGAGTCCCCTGTCATTACTGTTGGAGGTAATGTCAGGGCACTCTCTGTGCATGGGATAGACCTTCTCGAAGTCCGGGCCGTCCAGGACTATGGCTAAATGTGGTTGCAAGAATGTGTATCTACCACTAAGTATAGCAAAATAAGTAAAGCTTACCAGAAGCACCTCCCTTGCCTCCTGGCCCTTGAACAGCGGAAACGGTGACATCGAAGATCTCGCCGTATCCATCAGGAAGTCCACTGTCAACAGTAATGACAGGGGACTCTCTGTGCGGGGGACGGGATTTCTTGAAGTCCGGGTCGTCGAGGACGATGCCGGGCCGGGGACGGTGGTATTTGTAGGGTATGTTGGACGCTGGAAGGTTTATTGAACGATGGTTATTTACAGCACGTATTCAATGAAGAGTGTAGTAGGTTTCACTTGCTTCTCACGCAGGAGATACTTTTACTAATCCGGTGCTTCGTACACGGTCACCAATGAAATAATTTATTCATTTTAATTACATTATCGGACGTTCCGTGTTTCGGATGACACATTAAGCTGGTCCTGGCTATTATGGCTCGTTAGTATTGGTAGCCGTAAAATCCACCCATCAACCCACACTGAGCCAACATGACGGATATTTTATGGCTCAATATTATTCGCATCAGGATAAATGCCTGTGCTACGTTTATTCATTTAGCGTTAAGACTTATTTCAGACAAACTTAGCTTGTGGCCTCACGGCACTCCAGGTAGAATAACATAGGGTATCCTAATATAAGCCCACAAAGATATCGGAAACCCCGAGAACGAGTTCCTTACCCGAAGGATGCCAAACGTGAACCTATTACTAAGCCTCCGCTGTCCGTCCGTCCGTCCGTCTGTCACCAGGCTGTATCTCATGAACCGTGATAGTTAGACAGTTGAAATTTTCACAGAATGTATATTTCTGTTGCCGCTACAGCAATAAATAATGAACTGAACGAGATTAAAGGGGGTTCCTTAACAAGAGACGTGTTTTAACACCCCCAGCGGTATAACAAATCATGATTAACATGATCGTAGATTTCGCGGCTTATCACGTGGTTGTGGTGGCGCAATTGGTTCGGTATCGGTTACGTAATCTTATGGTTCTGGGTTGCGTTTATTTGCGAAATGATTCTATTCTAACATCTTGGAAACTAATTTATTACTAACCTGGCAAAGGCTGAGAGTTGATCGACGAAGATTGGACGCCACTAACATTTCCTTGTACATTGATTGCTGGTGCGTGGGTAGGCAAACCTTCAGTCGGTGTTGGAGCAGCAATGGATGTCGTCGTCGGTTTCTCACTAATCGACGCTTCTAGAATATTCTCCGTAGTACTATCATTTCTCGTTTGATTTACTTTATCTTCCTCTTGTTTGTATTTGTCTTCCTGTTTATGCTTTTCTGTTGTTTCTTTTTTCTTTTCAACTTTGACTGGTTTTTCTTTTGGTTTCTCCGTTGTTGTAGTAGTCTTCTCCGTTGTTGTTTCTTTTTCTGATGTTGTTGGTACTTTTTCTGTTGTCGTTGTGGTACTAGTGGTTGTTGTTGTCTCTTTTGTAGGTGTGTTAGTCGTTGTTTTACGATCATCCCTATCAGTTACATCTTCTGTCTCAGTATTTATTTCAAGATGTGTTACTGTCACTGTTTCTTTCTCATCATGATGTAAATGATTTTCAGAATGATTACTTTCATTCTCATTCAGTGTTAGAATGTCTTCATCTTCATCATCATCTTCACCAAGCATCTCACTTGAAAGATCTACTGTCGGTATTTTGATAGGCTTATGCATGCTAGGCCTATACGCTGGTAAATTAGGATTAGGTCTCCTAGAAGGTGTCGGTCTTGGTCTTGGTCTATGCCATGGAGGCAAGTTCGGCCTATGATACCCAGGTCTATACGGAGTGGAATTAATAGGTGGTACAATTTGTTCCGGTATATTTATTCCATGATGAGGCCTATCAAAGGGATAGGGCGGCGGCGTTTTCGTAGGTACAAACGCCGTAACCGGTGGCATATCCGGTGGTATTTGAGGAGCTTCAGAAATCCTTGGAGGACCTCTATTATTGATTCTTGAATTCATAGGCCTCACTGGTCTTAACAGCTGCGAATTAGTAGCGACGTTGACGTTTCCATTTAGCAATTTCACAATTCCTGTGATGATATTTTGTATTTCGGCGCTATTCTGTCTGCCTTGCTCCCTATGGGTTGCTGTGGCAAATATTGGCTGCACTGCCGTCGGTCTGATGAAGGGCCCCTGAGGCTGCAGTGCACGAGCCTTCGGGACCCTTCTCTCTTCCCCCGGAAACTGGAAACTTATTTTATCTCCAAACCCTTCAGAAGCTAGTATTACATCTTCTCTATGTCTGGCAAAATCAGCAGTTCTAGTGGGGTGGATTTCGTAGTATTTTCTCTTGTTGTGCATTTCTAGATCATTGTCAATTTCGTTGTTATTCGAACTTGGTATTTCGTCTATATTTATTGACCTTGCATCTCTATCCATGGGGTCGGCGGATCTTGCTACTATAACATGTTTCTCAATTTCTTCATCTTTGATATTTTCTGGAGTCATATGCCTCTCATTCGCATCTTCATCATAGAGGGCGCTGGGCTCTATTTTAAAAGCTATGTTTTCTGTGTGGCTGGTCTCTAGCCGGTAGTCTAAAGGTGCGTCGTCTGCGATAACCGATTTTGGTGACAATTGTGATATTGTGTAAATTTCTTCGTAACCTGAAATGGGAGAATAGTTTTCGTTAGTCGATTTACGGAAATTATTTATCCAGTTGCTTGTACAAAGGCAGTTTCACTGATGGCCACCACATAAAAAAATTCTTGTAAATATGTTTTATTACGTATAGCATTAGGGACATGTTGTTCTTATTGCAAATTTAGTACACTATAATAATTGTAGAATACAATTTTCAGTTGAACGCTACAATAAAAAAAAAACATATTTATAAAGCGGGGTACTAAAAGTTGTCCGTTTCGAAACAAAGCTTAAACTAACATATAACTTAAGCAATTAAAATAAGCAAGATAACTGCTATACTAAGGAGCAAAATCATTGAAGTATGTTAAATAACATTTATTGAGCTCGAAATCATGGCAATAAATCTAACATTATATGTTACAAATTGACACATTTTCGGCAAAAAATACTTGAAATTTTCATTTACTTGTACAATGCCATATGATCAATTTTAGGGTTCCCTAGCGAAACAAGGAACCCTTATAGTTTCGTCAAGTCTTTCTGTCCGTCTGTCCGTCCGTCCGTACGTAACAGCAACTTTATTCCGAAACTATCAGGACGACACAGTTGAAACTTAGAATGTATACGGCTTTATGATTTTTATACAAAAATTTATAAAATAAAAAATTACGGGGGGAAATTACGCCCATACACGGAACTGAAACCATTTTTTTTTCATCAAACCTATAGGTCTTTAAAATGACGTTGAGGTTCCAGAAACCATGTTTCCTTAAAGTTAATTGTTAAATAGACAGACTCTTCCAAAGTGGAAAAAATCGTGTCCCCCGCCCCTCTAACTTTAAAAGTAAGAGAGTGAAAAATAAAAAAAATAAAAAAATGTGTATCTCAATAAACACTTTCAACGAAAATTGGTTTGATGAACTTATTACACACGTTATATGGACACGAAATGTAAAAAAATGGAATTTAAAAGACAATGTTTACAGTGGGTTTAAGACGACTAGGATGACTCGTGGTGGTATTATTAAAGAGTCCGTGCTTGTCTTTCTCCGCCTTCATCACACTCTGGTCACTTGAGTAAATCTAATAAAAGATAACGGAGGGTAGAGGGATGTATGTAACTGTATGTAACGGACCTTAGCCTGTCTGCTTTGCAACATTTCTTTCCGACCGTCCCATTGAATCGCTCCAAAATGGACGTTACAAAAACTGTCTTACTTTGAAACAAAATTAAAACTTCTCAAGGATTTTTTAAGAAAACCTGTTAACCATTATTTTGATTAAATAACTCATAGAATTATCTATAAGATTATAGAGAGCTGAAAGCGTCAACGAAAAATGCAAGGATCGTTTCTCTTGGACAAAAGGAGTTATGACGTTTTTTTTTTTTTTTTTTTCGGTAACCTATCCTGTGGGGTATCAAATTAAAGGGCTTCATGAGCCGGTTCTAAAAATATACTAAAAATATACTACACCATTACCTTCCGGCCGTCTGTTTTAAAAAAATCCAAGAAATATTTTTAAAACATTCCAAGTTTGGACTCCTCGAAGTAGGAGACGGATTAGTAAAGAGGATCTATACAGACCATGAGAGTGAGTGAAATAGACTATAACTATTATCGTGAAAAGTCAAAAGATTGTATTTTGAATCGCAAAATGTAGTTTACAAAGTTATTGGTGCGGCTACTTTACTACTTGATTTTGATTGAATCTAAAATACTTACCTATAAATTGGTTCATAGACCCCCCTGTTAGCGAGGTCTACTGCCCACAGGGCCACTAGTTCATTAATTTTATCCAGTCTACAAAATATCAATTAATCTCGTCGTTCGCCGCTTGACCGATACGCCCGCGTGTATCGGCCTCCGCGTCGAATCTCGCATCCCTCTCGCGCGCAAGCGCGCGTCTCTCTCGCGCTCACGCGCACCCCGCCTGTGCTCGTTCATGGCAAACGGAACATTCCGCCATATAGTGTTTGTGTCAGTGCCCGATTACAGGAGTGTGTGTACCGCTGGTGGTTTGGATTTGGCCTGAGGTGGGTTTAGTGTTTTACACAATAGGTACACAGACACACTTAGGTACACACGCCTCCCTGCTCAGGCAGGGAGGGTCGTTATCCCCTCCTGTGGCGACAGACTTTATAGCTCCCCCCCCCCCCTGTTTTAAGCCTGTTTTAAGATGGAACAGGAGCTGCACGAGTTCCGGCTCGAAAATCTTGCACTTTCCCAAGAGCTAAGCCAACTTCGCGCTGAGAGAGGGTCCTGGGCTGACTCACAAGTCTTGTTCTCGCAACAAGACTCGATTGAGCAGTCGCCGTCCTCTCCGCCTGTGACCGGGCTGGCTCTCAATAGTAATCACGTACCCACTGTGATTCCCCTGGAACAGACAAGACAGACTTGCTCCCCGGTAAATAACTCCCCCGATTCAAATGAAGTCGTGATGGATCAGGACAATTCCTATTCCGACCCAAGGAACTCATTCCACGGGCTCGCGGAGGAAGGAGAAGCTTCCGTCTCGGAAGAAGACTCCACCTCCAGTCCCCCGAGGCAACGTAGGAAACGGGCCCCGAAGCGGCCCCCCACTCCAGGTCCTGTCAATTCTGTCGCCAAGGTCGGTCGCCCGTCCGAGGCCGTCCCAACCCCGTCTGCCGCAGCCAAAACTGTGCCGTCGCAGCAGTCAATAGTCGGAGCAAGTGCCCAAGGCACGCGCAAAGCACTTCCGCCCAATATCTGCATTAAAAATAAAGAGATGTGGACGAAGATTGATGGAGCGCTCAAAGAGCGTAAAATCAACTTCATCCGGGCAACCAACACCGCACAGGGGATTTTAGTCCAATTACAGATCTCCGATGACCACAGGGCTCTAACTAAGTTCCTAACCGCAACTAAAATAGAGTACCATCACTGGACTCTACCGGAGGATAGAAGACTCCGTGTGGTTATTAGGGGTCTTCCCAAGGAAATTGGAAGCGAGCAGATCATTGATGATTTAAGGGGGAAAAACATTCGTGCACAGGTTGTACAATGGTCGCTCCAAGTTTCCGTACGACCTGGTACTGGTTGTGATCGATCTATCCCCACAGGGTAAACAGATCTTCCAAGTTATGGAGATCTGTCACATCTCAGGGTTGAAAATTGAGAACCCACATAAGAAAAACAAGCCGCTCCAGTGCTTTAACTGTCAGCTGTTTGGCTACTCGGCCAAGAACTGCCACAGGAAAGGCCGCTGTGTCAAGTGCCTGGAGGATCATGCTCCGGGGGCTTGCACACGTCCATCCAACCCCAAGGAGTCAGACGGCCCACCAGGGTGCGTCAATTGTGGCGTGCTCGGTCACACCGCAGCCTACGGAGGCTGTCCGGCCCGACCTAAAACGCGCCAATCTGTACGGGCGAAAGCCCAAGCCCCGGCCCCAACTAATACAGGCCAGGCTCATCCTCGGCCGAGCCAGAATGCCTGGGCTAAGCCACTTAGTTGGGTACAGGGATCATCGAGGCAGCACACCAGCTTCCCCCCTCTTCCCCCTTCTCGGCAGTATCACCCTACTCCCACTACTTCCGCTGTGGCTAACATGCCAAGCAATACTCAAACAGCCCCAGCTGATTTATCAACTAGAGCCACCCCCCCTAGGTCATTAAGACCACCTCCACCAACAGAAAATAGACCTACTGACCAACTTGGACAGAATAGACCCAGACGAAATTGATGAGTTTTTACTCAAAATTGACACTGCAGCACTAAAGCAGGACCCTGCTGCTGCATTGCGAGCCAGTCAAGCTCACAGGTCACTGATTTCGGCGATCAAAGGCGTTCTCAGGAACCGTAATGTATATTCTCCGTAATGGATACCACACCCGGCAGGATTAAACCTAGTGCATTGAGATTGACCTTTTTTAACGCTGATGGCTTGAAGAGACAAAGGGACTTAGTATCCGCCTTCCTATCAGACCACCAAATTGACATTCTTCTTGTACAGGAAACTTTCCTCAAACCCCAGCACAGAAACCCCAACATTTCTAATTATAAATTGATTAGAAATGATCGCACTAATGAAAGACTTGGGGGCACGGCAGTCTATTATCGGAGAAGCCTGCACATCTCCCCGTGTGACTGTCCACCACTTCAAAACATAGAAGCCTCAGTTTGCCGACTAGCAATGAGGGGTCATCAAACTATTACTATCGCCTCATGCTACCAGAGACAGGGTTCAAATGACAGTCGTAGGCGTCTCGAGGAGTCTGACATCTCGTCCCTGCTTAGTTTAGGCGATTCTGTCATCATTGCGGGTGACCTCAATAGCAAACATGTCGATTGGAATTGTAGAGTGACGAACTCCAACGGTCCTCTCTTAAAGAAAGCAACCGAGAAACTTGCTATTGAACTAATAGCCCCAATGACTCCTACTCACTTCCCTAAGAGTAACCCGGACTCTGAAGGTGACATCCTCGATATCATGCTTCTTAAAAACATTCTTCTCCCAATAAGAGGGATTAAAGTATACCATGAATTGCTATCCGACCATCGCCCCGTGATATCTATACTTGGTAATATTGAACCCCTCCCGCCCGCCATAAAATCAACTATAGACTGGACTTTGCTCCACAACACCTTTAAGGCAAACTCTCCCTCCGTTGAATTAGAAAAAATCCCACAAGTTATCGACTCTCAATCTGATGTTAACTTAGCTATAGAGTCATTGACTTCGCACATCCAAAAGTCAATCCAAGCCTGTTCAAAGCCAGCCAACTCATCTGGTGATTGTAGGTGGAGACTTCCTGAGGATATACGCGACCTCATCCGTGAGATGCGCGCTGCCACCAGAGCCTATGATAACTTCCCGAGCTCTGACAACAAAATCGCAATGCGTAGTTCCCAACAACTAGTTAAAACTGCCATTAAAGACCACAGATCCCAGAGATGGGAACAACTTCTGGTAGAGCTCACCCCAGATCATCAGGCTTACTGGAGATTAGCGCGCACTCTCAAATCGAACGCGGTTGTGGATATCCCAGCACTCTCCAGACCTGACCAATCACAGGCTTTCGAGGATGCTGACAAGGCTGAGTGTCTGGCTGACAGTCTAGACAGCCAATGTTCATTGTCAAATGAACCCTTTGACCAGTCTCACGTAGACCTGGTGGACTCTGAAGTCGCCAGACGCTCCTCACTTCCTCCCCAGGATACTGTAGAGCTAGTTAGCATCAATGAAGTCAATCTTATTATCAAGGAGCTTCACTCCAAAAAAGCCCCAGGCTCTGACGGAATTGCTAATCGGGTTCTAAAGAACCTCTCCTACCCCCTTCTAGTCCTACTAGTGACCATTCTTAATTCCTCCATTGCCACTTGTATGTTCCCGGATGCATGTAAGGAAGCTGATGTGATTGGGATACATAAACCGGGTAAAGATAGATCGAAACCAACCAGTTACCGCCCTATCAGCCTCCTTAAATCTTTTGGTAAGATTTATGAGAGGGTGATAAACAAACGATTGAAGGCGATAGCCTTCGGCCGAGGGCTCGTCCCAGACGAGCAGTTCGGCTTTAGAAACGGACATTCCTGTGTCCACCAGGTATACAGGATAACTGAATTTGTCTTGGATGGATTCAATCGGCGAAAGCCGACAGGCACAGGCGCTTTATTCTTCGACGTGGCTAAAGCGTTTGACAAGGTTTGGCACAACGGCCTCATATACAAGCTGTACAACATGGATTTCCCTGACAGATTAGTTCTTATTGTGAGAGACTTTCTCTCCAATAGGAGTTTTAGGTACAGAGTGGAAGGCACTCACTCTAGACCTCATCCAATCAAGGCGGGAGTACCACAAGGCTCTGTGCTCTCGCCTCCCTTATTCTCACTCTTCACTAGTGATATCCCCAAACATCACAATGTACAGCTTGCCCTCTTCGCCGACGACATTGCTCTCTATTACTCTGGTAGGAATAGAGAAATAGTCGTCAAAAGGCTCCAAACTGCCGCCACTCTCTTGGGCGACTGGTTCAAGAAGTGGCGGATCGAACCCAACCCAGAAAAAAGCCAGGCTATATTCTTCTCCCGCTTCACACCACTCAGTGTGTGGTCTCGTTTACCACAAATCTCCCTGTTTGGACGCGCTATTCCATGGACTCGCCAAGTGAAATACCTTGGAGTGACTTTGGATAGCCGTCTCACCTTCGGACCGCACATTAAAATTGTGAGGAATAGAGCCAAATTCGTCCTAAGTCGGCTTAACGGGTGCCCCGTGGTTCGTGCGGAATTTTGATCTCCACAAAGACCTGAAAGTGCCTACCATCCGCGACTTCATGAAAAAAGCTTCTACTCGATACTTCGACAGAGCTCAACATCACTCCAACCCCCTTATTCGTTTCGCGGCTGACCACGCTGCAAACCCCGAGGCAACCCAACCGAGACGACGCCCCCGTAACATCCTTTTAGACCCGGAAGACGCCATTACGGCGCAATTAAATTTACTGTTACCCCCGGATACAGACAACCCCGACCCGACTCTTCCCACCCGCCCCTTATACATCCACCGCCCGCGCACGCGCAGGCGGAGGCGGCTAACATGAACACCCGCACCAGACACTGCACAAGCCGAAAGCACCCCACATGACGCCGTACACTCTACGCCGGCACAAGTCACACTTAGACGCAGCGACACACCTTCGTTGTGCCCGGCTACGTTAAATCCCACCACTCACCACAACCCTCCCAGGTCGGGCCTCTCCCCCGGTAGGGCACGCACTCACGTGAAACAGAACAATTGTGGCGGGGACTATCTGTTCCGCCCCCCGAGGCAAAGTTTTTAAAGACTAAAGTTTAAAACATAAAAATCAATCCAAAAAAAAATAAAAAGCTGTATTTCAAAATTAAAAATATTAAGATGGAAGCATAAATGCCAATTTTTTTTTCAAGCAGCTTGTTTGTTTTGAAATAAAAAACTGGCTAAGTGCTTGCCCACACGCACGCACATTTAGGGTTCCGCAACAAATGTAGAATATAAGCCTAAAAATGTGGAACTGTAAAGGAAAAAATTGTGATTTTTCAGTATAGGTATTGATATTAGTTAGTAAAATATTTATACGTAATAATAAACAATGTCACCAATTTTTGAGGTAGGTCAATGGAAATTTAACATTTTTTTCGATACAAAAAATATGTAAAAAAGCTGACTTTGATGGCTTCTCGTGCCATTGTCTTCCAATAGTTTTAAACAAAAATACAGTATTTATATACTCAAACGGGCTCTAAACAACAATACTCCACTCGGTGGGGTACGCCAATTTTTTTTCGCACCACTCTCTCCTCTTAAAAATATTAAAAAATATTTTTGACTATTTGTATGGCTTTGGGTCAACGAGAATTGTATACTGTAAAAATTTTAAGACTGTAACTTTAACCGTTTGGCTGTAAACCTGTGTGGCAGACGCCGGACGGACGCACAGACATGTGAGTGACAGCAATAGCGCTCCGCTTGGACCGTACGGTTACTGAACCCTAATTACAAAAATCATAATCTGATCAGCCGAAAAACTGCTATGTGGTATTTATCTTCTTAGTTTCTGACGACCCGAATGGCCGAGTCGGCAGTGACCCTGCCTACGAAGCCAGGGGTCCCTGGTTCGAGTCCCGGTGGGGGCAAATATTTGTTTGAAGAGAACGGATGTTTGTGCCTTAGTAATAGTTGTTTATCTATCTAAGAGAAATATTTATCTATATAAGTATATGTATCGTTGTCTAGTACCCAAGATACAGGGAGTCCTAGTTTGGGGCTAGATCAGTGTGTGTAAATAGTGTCCAAGGTTTTATATAAAACGTAAAAAAAAAAGTTTCTCGCCTTACCCGAAATGGATCGCGATTTCCAACCTTATTGCTTGGTAATAAAGTTAAAACCCATGAAAAAAAATGGCTTTCTGTGTGGTCGCCAGAAACTGAGAGGTTAAAGTGAAACTGCTCACAAACGAGATATAAGATGAGTATGGAAAAAGGTGTGACTTAATGACGTCAGTGCCCTACTGTATCACCCAAAGGTATTCATCATCATCACACAGAAAATCATCTGCAAAAGCTCATTGCAGATGGCGCTAGGTGCTGAAGTTGGAGGCTATCTGACAAAGTTGTCAAATTCTATTTACTTCTTTTCATAATATATGGCGTGCTTACATCATTCAGGGTAATGTTTCTAGTGTCAAGTGTATTTTAAAGATCACGTGACGTGATTTTGAAACTAACCACAGATGAATGAAACTCTTTGCCTCCAGCTGCTCCGACCTGAATGGCCGAGTCGGCAGTGACCCTGCCTACAAAGCCAAGGGTCCCGGGTTCGAGTCCCGGTGGGGGCAAATATTTGTTTGATGAGAACGTATGTTTGTACCCTAGTCATGGTTGTTTATCTATCTAAGTATAATATTTATCTATATAAGTAAGTGTATCGTAGTCTAGTACCCAAGATACAGGGAATCCTAGTTTGGGGCTAGATCAATGTGTGTAAATAGCGTCCAAGGTATTTGTATTATTATATTATTATTATAGCTACGCCAGCGCCACCAAGCGGGAGTAAAGGCGGACTGGCCGCCATTGTGTGTGGTCATTAGATCACGATGTCCCCTTCGTCATATCCGACTGTAGCGACCTCTACTTTGTTCCTCCGTGTGCTCTGATGCGGCTGGCGAATCGGAACTTGCACTTAAATATCCTGTTGCATGGGGCACAGTATATATCACATACACACTCGTCGTTCGCCGCTTGACCGATACGCCCGTGCATCGGTCGCTGTCTCGAATCGTGCGTCCCTCTCGCGCTCACGCGCGCGTCCCTCTCACTATCGGGACCAATGAGAAGTGTTAAAACATTCCAATCAAAGAAAACCAAGTGCCGGATTACAGTGAGTGAGTGTACCGCTGGAGGTTTGATTTCGCCTGAGGTGGGTTACGTGTACTACACAGTAGGCACACAACACACGCAGGCACACACGCCTCCCTGCACTAGGCAGGGAGGGAGATCGTCCCCTCCTCCGGTGACAGACATTTATTGTTTCCCCCCCACCTGTTAGTGCAGATTAAGATGGAGCAGGAGATTTATGAACTCCGGCTCCGTAACCAGGCGCTGTCCCAAGAGCTCAGCCAGCTCCATGCCGAGAGAGAGTCGTGGACTAACTCCCAAGGTTTGTTCTCGCAACAAACCTTGTTTGAGAGGTCGCCGGCCTCTCCGCCTGAGAGCGAGCTGACTCATAACAATCAAGACCCCATCATCATCCCCCTTGAACAGACCCTACTGACCAGCCGCCCGGTTAATACCCCCAACTCCAATGAAGTCGCAATGGATCAGGTTTACTCTGACCCCAGGAATTCTTTTGATGGTCTCACCGAGGAAGGAGATGCTTCCGCCTCGGATGAAGACAATTTCAACCCCGCTAGGCCACGCAGGAAACGTGCCTCTAAGAGGCCTCCTACTCCAATCATGGGTCCAGAAAACTCCCTCGCCAAGGTCGGTCGTCCGTCCAAGGCCACCCCTACTCCCTCCGCCGTAGCCAAACCCTTGCCAGCGCCCTCTGTAGCTGTCCCGGCTACAGTCCCGGGCACGCGCAAAGCGCTGCCACCCAAGATATGCATAAAAAACAAAGAGATGTGGCTAAAAATTGATGGAGCGCTCAAAGAGCGCAAAATCAACTTTGTTAGGGCCACCAACACCACTCATGGGATCCTAGTCCAATTACAGACCTCAGACGACCACCGGGCTCTGACTAAATTCCTGACCGCCTCTAAAATTGAGTACCACCATTGGACTCTACCGGAGGATAGAAGACTTCGGGTGGTTGTCAGGGGTCTTCCAAAGGAGATTGAGAGCGAGCAGGTCATGGATGACTTGAAGGCGAAGAACATTCCTGTGCACGAAGTGCACAGGATGTACAATGGTCGCTCCAAGCTACCGTACGACCTGGTGCTGGTTGTGGTCGATCTGTCACCACAGGGGAAGCAGATCTTCCAGGTTATGGAGATCTGCCACATTTCAGGGCTTAAAATTGAAAACCCTCATAAAAAAAATAAGCCGCTCCAGTGCTTCAACTGTCAGTTGTTTGGCCACTCGGCCAAGAACTGCCATAGGAAAGGCCGCTGTGTTAAGTGCCTGGAGGACCACGCTCCGGGGGCTTGCACACGCCCAACCGACCCCAAGGAGTCTGACGGCCCACCTGGGTGCGTCAACTGCGGTGTGCTTGGTCACACCGCAGCCTACGGAGGTTGTCCGGCCCGACCTAAGCCTCGCCTATCAGGACGGGCGAAAGCCCATGCCCCAGCCCCAACTAATGTAGGCCAGGCTCATCCTCGCCCGAGCCACAATGCCTGGGCTAAGCCACTTAGTTGGGTTCAGGGTTCAGCGGTCAATCACACCAGCTTCCCTCCTCTTCCCCCTTCTAGGCAGTACCCCTCTACTCCCAATTCATCCGCTGTGGCTAACAAGCCAAGCAAAATTCAAACAGCTCCAGCTGATTTATCAACTAGAGCCATGCCCCTTAACTCAACAAGACCCCCTCCACCACCGATAGAAACTAGGGACTATTTAACAGACCTACTGACCATATTGGACAGAATAGACCCTGATGAAATTGATGAGTTTTTACTCAAAATTGATACTGCAGCACTAAAGCAGGACCCTGCTGCTGCCTTGCGAGCCTGTCAAGCTCACAGATCATTGATTTCGGCGATCAAAGGCGTTCTCAGGAACCGTAATGTCTATTCTCCGTAATGGATACCACACCCGGTAGGATTAAACCTAGTGCATTGAGATTGGCCTTTTTTAACGCTGATGGCTTGAAGAGACAAAGGGACTTAGTATCCGCCTTCCTATCAGACCACCAAATTGACATTCTCCTTGTACAGGAGACTTTCCTTAAACCCCAACACAGAAACCCCAACATTTCTAATTATAAATTGATTAGAAATGATCGCACAAATGGAATTCGTGGGGGCACGGCAATCTATTATCGGAGAAGCCTGCACGTCTCCCCGTGTGACTGTCCACCGCTTCAAAACATAGAAGCCTCAGTTTGCCGAATAGCAATGAGGGGTCATCAAACTATTACTATCGCCTCATGCTACCAAAGACAGGGCTCAACAGACAGTCTTAGGCAACTCAAGGAGGCAGACATCTCCTCCCTTCTCAGTTTGGGTGATTCCGTCATCATTGCGGGCGACCTCAATAGCAAACATGTCGATTGGAACTGTAGAGTGACAAACTCAAACGGTCCTCTCTTAAAGAAAGCCACCGAGAAATTTGCTATTGAACTACTAGCCCCAATGACTCCTACGCACTTTCCTAAGAACAACCCGGACTCGGAAGGTGACATCCTCGATATTATGCTTCTTAAAAACATTCTTCTCCCAATAAGAGGGATAGAAGTATTCCATGAACTGATATCCGACCATCGCCCCGTGATATCTATACTTGGTGATATTGAACCCCGCCCGCCCGCCATAAAATCAACCATAGACTGGACTTTGCTCCACAACACATTTAAGAGAAACTCCCCCTCCGAAGAATTAGAAAGAATCCCACAAGTCATCGATTCTCAATCTGATGTTAACATAGCTATAGAGTCGCTGACTTCGCACATCCAGAAGTCAATTCAAGCCTGTACTAAGCCGGTAAACTCATCTGGTGATAGTAGGTGGAGATTACCTGAGGATATACGCGACCTCATCCGTGAGATGCGCGCTGCCACCAGAGCCTATGATAACTTCCCGAGCACTGACAACAAAATCGCAATGCGTCGTTCCCAGCAATTAGTTAAAACTGCCATCAAAAATCACAAATCCCAGAGATGGGATCAACTTCTGGTAGAGCTCACCCCAGATCATCAGGCTTACTGGAGGTTAGCGCGCACTCTCAAATCGGACGCGGTCGTGGATATCCCAGCCCTCTCCAAACCCGACAAATCACTAGCTTTCGAGGATGCTGACAAGGCTGAGTGTCTGGCTGACAGTTTAGAGGGTCAATGTTCATTGTCAAATGAACCTTTTGACCAATCCCACGTAGACCTGGTGGACTCTGAAGTAGTCAGACGCTCATCACTTCCCCCTCAAGATACTATCGAGCTAGTTAACATCGATGAGGTCAATCTTATTATCAAGGAGCTTCACTCCAATAAAGCCCCTGGCTCTGACGGAATTGCAAACCGGGTTCTTAAGAACCTCTCCTACCCCCTTCTAGTCCTATTGGTGACCATTCTGAATTCCGCCATTGCCACCTGTATGTTCCCGGATGCATGGAAGGAAGCTGATGTGATAGGAATTCATAAACCGGGTAAAGATAGATCGATACCAACCAGTTACCGCCCTATCAGTCTCCTTAAATCCTTTGGCAAGATCTATGAGAGGGTGTTAAACAGACGACTGAAGGCAATAGCCTTCGGTAGAGGCCTCGTTCCAGACGAGCAGTTTGGTTTTAGAAACGGCCATTCCTGTGTCCACCAGGTACACAGGATCACCGAATTTATTTTGGACGGTTTCAATCAAAAGAAGCCGAAAGGAACGGGTGCCTTATTTTTCGATGTGGCTAAAGCGTTTGACAGGGTTTGGCACAACGGCCTGATTTACAAGCTGTACAACTTGAATTTCCCTGACAGACTGGTTCTTATTATCAGAGACTTTCTCTCTAATAGGAACTTTAGGTATAGAGTGGAAGGCACTCACTCTAGACCTCATCCAATTAAGGCGGGAGTCCCACAAGGCTCTGTGCTCTCGCCTCTCCTATTCTCACTCTTCACTAGTGACATCCCCAAACATCACAACGTACAGCTTGCCCTCTTCGCCGATGACACAGCTCTCTATTACTCTGGTAGGAATAGAGAAATAGTCATTAAAAGGCTCCAAATAGCCGCCACTCTCTTGGGCGATTGGTTCAAGAAGTGGCGGTTTGAACTCAACCCAGAAAAAAGCCAGGCTATATTCTTCTCCCGCTTCACACCACTCAGTGAGTGGTCTCGTTTACCACAAATCTCCCTGTTTGGTCGGGCTATTCCATGGACTCGCCAAGTGAAATACCTTGGAGTGACACTGGATAGCCGTCTCACCTTCGGACCGCACATAAGAATTGTGAGGAATAAAGCCAAATTCGTTTTAAGCCGGCTTAACCCGCTTATTCAATCCAAGAGCAAACTCTCCTTACGCAATAAGCTAAGATTGTACTTAGCTTGCGTCCGTCCTATTTTTACATATGTTAGTGTGGTGTTTGCGCACGTGGCCAAAACCCACCTAGATACTCTCCAAACCCTCCAAAATAAATTTCTTCGTCGAGCCACGGGTGCCCCGTGGTTTGTGCGAAATTATGATCTCCACAAAGACCTGAAAGTGCCTACCATCCGCGACTTCATTAAGAAAGCTTCTACTCGATACTTCGATAGAGCTCAACATCACTCTAACCCCCTTATTCGTTTCGCGGCTGACTACGCTGCAAACCCCGAGGCAACCCAACCGAGAAGACGCCCCCGTAACATCCTTTTAGACCCGGAAGACGCCATTACGGCGCAATTAAATTTACTGTTACCCCCGGACACAGACAACCCCGACCCGACTCTTCCCACCCGCCCCTTATACATCCACCGCCCGCGCACGCGCAGGCGGAGGCGGCTAACAAGAACACCCGCACCAGACACTGCACAAGCCGAAAGCACCCCACATGACGCCGTACACTCTACGCCGGCACAAGTCACACTTAGACGCAGCGACACACCTTAGTTGTGCCCGGCTACGTTAAATCACACCACTCACCACAACCCTCCCAGGTTGGGCCTCTCCCCCGGTAGGGCACGCACTCACGTGAAACAGAACAATTGTGGCGGGGACTATCTGTTCCGCCCCCCAAGGCAAAGTTTTTAAAGACAAAAGTCTAAAACAAAAAAATCAAGTCCAAAAAAAAAAAAAAAAACAGTATATATGTCGAAGTTAGTTGGTTAAGGCCCAAGATCACTCAAAACCTAAACACAAAAAAAAAGAAGAGCTTTGGCAAAAAAAAAAAAGTTATTCACAAAGAGATAATCTAGTTTAAATACTATGTCGTTACGCGATTGGATTAAATTGGCTCGATCGTAAAAAATCCTGAACATAGTCTATATTTAAAAGGAGATTCAATAATTTCAATATAAAATTACTGATTTTTCTCATAATTTTATACCCAAATTTTTCTCTTTTAGAGCTCTGTATTAATCCTTAAATTTTATCGATAAGCCTGTTTCCGTTTTTCAGTAAATTCGCAAAAACACCTAATTTTTAAAGTATCCGGGCGGCCCGATGCTATCCCGCGCCGCCCGCTACCCCGCCAGAAGTCGACGGGCGAATGCGGCGCCCCTCACCTCTACAGCTAGAACTGGGCCTTAAACCAGACACTTAACTAACACCCTAGACCGATAATTAAACACCGACGTTTAACCGAGTCGCTAAAGTGCCGTCAGACAAGTGAGTGAACGAAACGTTTAACGAGTTGTCTAAACGTTCCTAGGCAACAAGACATATGCAAAATAAAAACACTTATGTTAACAAAAAAAATGTGTACTTAAGTTTATGTTTTAAGTATTTTTTGTTTTTTTTTACATGTTCAACCTAACACAAAGGATAAAGGGGGCTTCGCTTAGCTCACCCCTTTACCCTTCACCTAAGCTACCGCAATGCTTTGCCCTGATATTAGCTGTGCAAATCAGTAGTGAAAAGATAGACTCTGAAAGTAATCAGCTGTTGTCGTGACATCTTGTTTTACATTATTTAACCAACACGCCGGCTTTAGGTAAGACAGATTGTTAAACGTTTGCCGGCCTAGGGTGTTAGTTAAATGTCTGATGCCTATGCCCGCCTTTGCAGGGCTTTGATGAGGCAAAGAGTTTTATTCATCTTTGGTAAGGTTAGGTTTTGGAACTAAAAAATAAATAAAAAATAAAGTTTTGAATCAAATTAAAGCGCCTGTTGCAAGGATTTCAAGCATATATTTTTTATAACTTACACAACAGGGATCCAATAGCAGCTCGAAATGGTTCCATAAAACACACGGCTTTCGAGCGTCGCGAACTTGGCTTGACATACTGCCGAGTGTCTTGACATTTTAGATTTAGTATAAAGGTCCCCGTTACTCCAGGCGGAAAGACCCGCAGTGTGAGAGGGACGGAATCGGGAAAAAATGTCATAACGTAGCGCTAAACCACAGAAAAATTGTTTAAAAATAAACTATGCTGTTTTGTTAAAAAGTTATTTAAGGAGATTTTGCGAATACATAATATCTACATTTTGAACGCAGTTCCACAATGAAATTAGTTAGGATTTCAGAATTACAGGAAAAAATAAAACAATTAAGCAGTGTTTTCGTAATTAAATTCTATCGAGAAAATTTCATCCAATCGCGTTTTCCCTTAGTGAGAATCTTAATCAAATAAACGTTAACTCAAAATTCAAATCTGTAGATGTCTTCATGGTGGAATAAATGGATTAGAAAAAACCCCATTTTTGTTTCGTAGCACCTTAAAAAGTAGGGTTTCTGATATTTGTAAGTGGTACATTATACCCCTGTACCACAGAACAGTATTGCTTCACCGTTCGTCTCAATTTTCGTCGCGACAATAGTGAAAGTAGTTGTTTGGCTGTCATAATCATCTCATACTTATTCCATACACATTGTGCTGTCTATGTGGTAACTTAATAGGACATTTACGACGACGAACGGAAGGGAAGTTCTATCTATCTTCTATCTTCTACAAGGGGGGTGTAGTGCCTGCAACTGGCCCACTTCAGCGGGGCCTTTGTGCATGTCCCCTTTGCCTGCACATCTACTTCAACCTTCCCAACTCCTGCACCAGCTGGAGAAGGAGGCCTGGGTGTTCTAGGAATGGAAGATTATGGAACGGAAGGGAATGTTAGACAGAATCACTCAAGCGGATGAAGGACCAGTCTACTACAAGGACCTCGTCTCGTCAAAGGCGAACTTCCGACGGCTACACCAGTTTGCGCACGCGTGGCATAAATTTGGCTAAAATGTTAAATGACATGCGGAATCGGCACCGGGGTCACATCACCAGAAGGGTGCGACGCTGCTATCTTTTCCCCCGCCCCCCAGAACGGGGAGAGGCGGTGAACGGCAAGGAAGGCCGGTCCAGCCATGTGGGGGACGCACAGAAATAGCTGCTGGTTACAGGAGCTCCATGCAAATCTAACCCGTTGGCTTTCTCCTCCGCGTTTGCCTCATTATGACATGAAGTCGGAATGAAATTGGGTGGAGTCGGGATATGTCGTGAGGATATCTATGACATGCACTATGCAAAGCGCTAAACTACCTAAGGGACGTTCATTAAACACGTGATGTGTTTAGCAATTTTTAAGCCCTCCCTCGCCTTGAGACGTGGTAAGGATTTGGACTACCCCATTTGGCCCAGATCACGTGTATTTTTTCGGTATGATAAAAATCAGAATATAATAATGAATATCAGAGGCTATATAATAAATATCTTACACAAATCGAACAAGGCCCATAGTAAGCTCAATATTTTTTTAAATATTCCGAAAAATTCATAAATTTTCTTACAACGTTGTTAAAGTTAAAACTTGAAACATGTTCGTTTTTAATAGATTATGACGAAATTACAATCGATCAATTTTATTATGATCTGTGTTCAATTGGCACATTGCGTAAATGCTACATGCCAATGAATAAATTACAAAAGTAACTTAAACAGAAAAGTAGCATTTTTAATAATAATAATAATACCTTGGACACTATTTTACACACATTGATCGAGCCCCAAACTAGGATTCCCTGTATCTTGGGTACTAGACAACGATACACATACTTATATAGATAAATATTATACTTATATAGATAAACAACCATCCCTCTCGTCGTGGAGCAAAATTAACTTTTCCGAATGAAAGATGTGAAATAGTACATTTCCCACGAGTTCGCAAATGCTTATACTTACGAACCGAGAAGTTTACGAGCTGAAGGCGAGGGTCGTAGCGAGGTTCTTAAACAGCCTTTTCGAACGAGTTAGGAATATAATTTTGCTGCCTGAGAACCCAAAATCAAGCGGCGAAGGTGCTATTTTTGGCTCAGAAGTCGGAGAAATATTTAAAAACCTGACGGCGACTCAATAATGTATCTGTGGCAGTTAATTGGTTAAATCAGACACTTAACTAACTCTCTAAACAGTTAATTAAATGCCGACGTTTAACCAAGTCACTAAAATTCCGTCAGACAAGTGAGTGAGCGCAAAGTTTAACGAGTTGTCTAAACGTTCCTAGACAACAAGAAATACAATATAAGTATTTTTTTATGTGTGCTTGTTTATGTTTTAAGTATGTTTGTTGTTCTTGCATGTTCAACCTAACACGAAGGATAAAGGCGGCTTCGCTTCGCTCACCCCCTTTACCCTTCACCTAAGTTACCGCAATATTTTGCCCTGATAAAAACTGTGCAAATCAGCTGTTGTCGTGACGCCATCTTGTTTTCCAACCCGCCGGTTTTCGGTAAGACAGATTGTTAAACGTTTTCGACGATGCTTTATTTAAATCAAAATGCTAGTGACTTGGTTAAACGTCGGCATTTAATTAACGGTCTAGAGAGTTAAATGTCTGATTTAACCAACCAACTGCGACATATTGATTAACCAATCAGCCGGTATATAAAAGACGATGCGCGGACGCGTCTGTGCCCTAATTGGAAAACATATAGAACGGCGCGCCGCGGGGTGCGGGTAGGCGCGGGGAGCGGGGGGTGTTGTCGTGTCAAAATCAAAACGTGTTCTGTCTTTTCTACATGTTTTATGAAGAGGTTTTTTTTACATGTTTTATGTATGTAGTTTATTGAGTTGTAATTTAAGGTTTGCTGTACACATGGATTTACTCGTACTCTGCGATTAACCTATCTCCTCCTGACATGGTTTGCTGGAAGAGATCTATTGATAGAGATAAGCTCGCCTTTGTGCACTACTTTAATGTATATCTTGTTAATTTAATTATTTTTGTGCAATAAAGAAATTATGAAGAGGCGTCTGTACGCGGTGCGTCCTCAACTATCAAAAGAGCAGTTTATAAGTTTGAAGATGTCGATCAGTTCGTCGGTGTGTCTGTATGAGTGGACGGATTTTGATGCAGGTTTCTGTAAATGGTAGAAGACTTCCTTGCGATAGTTCTTAGATATGTTTAATTAAAATCGGTTCAGTAGTTTAAAAGATATGAGGTAAACTAAGGTTAGCGGTCAAACTGGTGGACAGATTTTAATGCGGTTTCTTATAATTGGTTACAAACTTTACTGCAATGTTTCTTAGATATGTTTTGTAAAATAAGTTCAGTAGTTCAAAAGTTATCAGCTTTACTAAGAATAGCGGTCAAAGGGGTGAACAGATTTTAATGCGGTCTTTTAAAGTTGGCACTAAGACTAGACTAGACTTTATTTCGATGGTTCTTAGATCTGTTTTATTAGAATCGGTTCAGTAGTTCGAAAGTTATCTGCTTGACAAGGAATAGCGGGCAAACTTGTGAACGGATTTTAATGTGGTTTTTTGTGGTTAGTAGACTTCACTGCGATGGCTCTTAGGTATGTTTTGTCAGAATCGGTTCAGAAGTTCTGAAGTTGTGTCTGGGATTTTTTTTTATAGTTATTATCTGGCTGGCATAGGCCTTAAACTATCTCTCTTCCTATTTCGGGCGATCTTTGTCTTCAAACCCGGATTGAAAACGGCCACAAATATTTTTTTCCTACCCAAAATGGGTAAATGGTCACCCAAAGTTGCAGAAAATATCAGGGCAAAATACTGCAGTAGCTTAGGTGTTCGCTCACCCCCTTTATCCTTTTTATTAGGTTGAACATGTAAGAACAAATAAAAAAATAATTTAAACATAAACTTAAGTACACAAAACATAAAAAGAAGTTTAGTGATCATTTATCTAAACCCTACACAATTTGGTGGTCGTTTACTAACTCTGGCGGTCGTTTCGAATTTATTGCAGTAAAATAGATGCGTTTTTGGTGATCGTTTACACATAGGCTATTGAAAACTAGCAATTGTTCTATGTCAAAAACCTGTAATCTCAATTATACGCCCAAAAACAGGTCTACGAACAAACTAAACAATAAACTTTAGCAAATGTTTATGTGGTAACGGTGTGTCTAACTGGGCGGGGCGTGGCCGCCAGTTGTTCCCGTTAGTTAGTTAGTGTGTGTGGTGTGGACGGGGCTGTGGCCACAAATCCGCGGGTTTAGGAACAAAAAACTCCTTTTTCTAGGGTTCCGTATGCGAAGGGTTCCAAACGGGATCCTATTACTAAGCCTCCGCTGTCCGTCCGTCCGTCCGTCTGTCACCAGGCTGAATCTCTTGAATCGTGATAGTTAGACAGATGAAATTTGCACATATGATGTACTTCTGCTGCCGCAAAAAACAGAAATAACAATAAATACTAAAAACACATATTTAAGGGGGCTCCCATACAACAATTCTTTAAATACCTTATACAAACTTATGAATGCACCTGGTTACGTGCATGGAGTGTGAAAGTAGCCGCACCAATTAAATTGTAAACAACATTTTGCTATGTAAAATCCAAACCATTCACTCCACACCATCCCTACCATTGTACGGTGGTACGGAACCCTTCGTGCGCGAGTTCGACTCGCACTTGACCGTTTTTTAACACTTTGAGGGAAAACTATAAACTCGCCTCTATGCATTATTTATCTATTGTAAGTATTTATAAGTTAACTGTATATTTCGTATATTTTTGTTGCACATAGAAACATAAATCACAAAAGGATAAGCTACAATGTAAAGTTCTAAAAGGATCTTTCGCCATACGCCTGCAGTAAGAAATTGAACCTTGTGGTGTTACGCTGAAGAGCCATCAATGTGTCATCTAGGTGCCAAAAGACCCTTGTAGCACTCTGCCTACAAAGTAATTACAAGCAGATTCAAAATCCAACAGATGGCGTTGAAGACGGCCCGTTTCGACGCTTTCGCTTTAGAGTTAGTTGTACCGTGAGGTGAAACAAAAAGAATTCAAACGATATCTCCAATAGCTACTTTTAGTTTTATAATTTGTTGATCCTATCAGCTGTTAATCACTGCAAGTACAAAACGCCACTTTAGATTAGTTTAACTAAAATGTCTTTGCTTGCGGCGGCTCTGTGTAGCGGGTTGCTCCCCTCCCTCAAATATGGTGAGGGGGGTGATGGCTGGTGCACAAGTCATACTCGTGAACGGGTGCTGCTTGGGGGGACTGGTCCAGTCTGGTTTCTCAAAAGTTATGTTCATTACAGGTTTTGTTTGTTCTTGTTTATTTCTTTTCTCAAATTGTTATTTTGAGACATCTAATTGGCACTTTTAGATGCGCTTGTCTTTAGATTAGATTATTTTATATTGTACATTGTAGCATAAAACAACTCTGACCGGCGTATTTCCGAATCACCGGTAGAGTTAATGGAGCTTCCTTTTCCTTCGCGAGATTCAGCAATGAATCACCACTTAAAAGGAAAATTTCCTTTTTTTCAAACACGACCGTAATCAGTTAGTTACTCATTAGTTTAGTTGGTTACATTTGTTTTATTTTTCTCTCTATATTGCATTATTACTTATTATTTTTCCCTATATTCGAGTTTGAGTTTGAGTTTTCTGCATTGGCAGACATTATACCTGTTTTAAGCTGCATTTTGAGCGACAGAGAGCTAGCCGATCGCCACAGCTATGGCGATTTGAAAATTTTCTCGCGAAATAAATAAAGAAACAATGAAACATCTTACCATTCACAACTTGTATCAATATCGCGAACAACACCGCGCCAAGGCGACACGTCCGCCATCTTGGATCCGCCATCTCGATAAGTTTGACAGTTGGCAGCACTGACACATCCGGCGGCCTCACATTTCACTGCACTATAGTTATTTTTTTTCTCACATAAAGTTTTTAATTTGAGTAATTTAATTTCACGGTCACATTGGAGGATTGCTGCCTGTAACAAAAGAAACAACTTTATAAATAAACACAATTTTAAACCACTGAAAAATGAGTGACTCTATATGATGTGGTTCTACTACAGTGAACATAATGATAGTATAGATACAGAGCCGCTATTACCGTTCGCTTAACTTTTCTAGACAATACGTCATAAATTACATTTATGCGGAACCCAGATAGCATTATTACAAATCAATAAGTACTGTCTATTCGAGGAGAGTAGGTATGTCACCGTAAGATAGTCAAAACCGTTAATGATAAACTAACGCGTTAGTTGATCAACTATCGACAGATACAAAATCAGACCGACAGGGTTTAGAATTTACGTTTCTTTTGTTCTTACATGTCAAGCTAAAACGAAGACTAGAGGGGGCGAGCGCAGCGAAGCCCCCTCTAGTCTTCACCTAAGCTACCGCAGTGTTTGCCCTGGTATTTCGTTTGCAATTCAAGTTTAACCCAGTTTACTATTTAAAGGTTTAGTTTTAGTTTATCAACTAACGCGTCATATGTAAGCAACACGCTATAATTTACTATCTGTCAATAGTTGACCAACTAAGGAGAGAAAAAAACGTTAGTTTATCAACTAACGGTTTTGACTATCTTACGGTGACAGGTACCAGTTTCAGATTGCGAGGCTAAAGCAAAGCGACAGTCGCTATTGCAAGGCTATAGCAATTGTCGCCGACGAGGCTGTAAGTATATGAAGTATCCGGGATCATTACCCATGTGCGAACAACAATGCTAGAGCTGCATAATAAATAATCAATCACATAACAGTGTGCCAATGACAATTGACAAACAAGACCCGTGGGACTGTAATGGTTACACCCATTGCTACCATATTACGTAGCAAAGAAGAGGCCAGTGAGTGAATGTGGGCTGTGGGATGATGATAATGAATTTTGGTACAACAGCATATTCCTGACAACACATTGTGTGGCGCCAGGAGGATTGTATGTGCCTACAAATGGGCATGTCACGTTTATTTCTAAATTTACAAAGATATGTTAAAAGGTTAATATAACTTGCCTAAGTATAATAAAAATACAACTAAAATCTAAATTGTAAGCAAATATAAAACTCGGACTAGATTAAAAATTTCGCCCAGATAAAGATAACGTCGAAGTCAATATGTTCAGAGGAAAAAAGTTAAGTAATAAGCCTAATTAAAGGCTAATTGCTCTATCGAAGTGCAAATTAACTTGCAGTGGTGTTAAGCGCTCGTTTGAGGTGACGCAAACATTATTATGTCGTGTTGAATAAACTCAAAAGAAATCTATCTCAGTCGAAAGCCGCGCGAGCCGAGACTGGGCAAGGCCACTTTCTCTTAACAAAATACGTAACTTTATACTAATTAGTATTAAGTGCTTTAGACAAATTGGTCTAATTTTAACTCCATTTTTACCTCATTTTATTCCACATAGACATTTATATACAGGCATTTCTCGCTTCTGGCCCCACATTAGGATACTCTGTGTCATGGGAACCAAAAACAGTGACGTCACATATGAACATCCAAGACCTAGGGGTTTTTGTTCTTCCTTCTCAGTCGGGATTGGAATCCAGGACCTCTCGTTGAGAAGGCAGATCCTTGAACCTCAACACCACAGTGGTTGCCTAACATAAAACGTCATTTCTTTTCCCGTTCGGGGTGGCAGAGGCACAGCTGAGCACATGATCAGCCGGTTATTCAACACTCTATTTTGCGAGCAGGTCTTTTGCTTCTTACTTCTTCTAACTTACTTCTAACTTCAAGCTTCTTCTTACTTACGTCTTTCTTAATTTATTAGGTCTTATATAATGTAGCCCATTAATGTCCCCACCGAGGGGCACAGGCCTTTACCCGGATACGAGTAAGATTGAGCCATACTCCACCACGCCGGCTCAGTGCGCGTTGATGGAGGGTTGTCGGGCTAGTGGCCGACTATCAGATATATTCAAGCTTTGAGCAGCTTTACTACTTCTACCACCGAGTAGCGAAACTAGCCAGGCCCTACAGCTTAACGTGTATCCGAAACACGGAAGCGCCCGAAACAAATACCACATAGAACGGACACCCATCCAGTGCGCGTTATTTATTAGGTCTTACTTTAAGTTTATTTTTAGGGGGCCGAGGATTGACAAACGCTCTGTTCCTGGCCCATAGGATCTCATTAGTCGTGCGGCGCGGCAACGCAGTCAGTGTTACGGGCGCCTTTGGGCAGGGCATTTTCATTTCTTTGACGACCCGAATGGCCGAGTCGGCAGTGACTCTGCCCACGAATCCAAAGGTCCCGGGTTCGAGTCCCGGTGGGGGCAAATATTTGTTTGATGAGAACGGATGTTTGTACCCTAGTCATGGTTGTTTATCTATCTAAGTATACTATTTATCTATATAAGTATGTGTATCGTTGTCTAGTACCCAAGATACAGGGAATCCTAGTTTGGGGCTAGATCAATGTGTGTAAATAGTGTCCAAGGTATTATTATTATTTATTATTTAATTATTATTAGTGGTGAGGAAGCTTTGCCGTCAGTATTGAATTTTATTTTATTGTAATTTGCAACCGCATATATTGTATTATTACTGTATAGCTATACTTTTAAAAACTGAAATATGTGGCTTTACTTAAATATTACAGGAAAAATTAGTTTATTTTTTTACCAAACTGTATAAGATTTAGTGGCTTAGCGCAGGCGAAATTGTGCCTTTACCACCCCAAAGGGGACTTTGCGTGACTCTTTATTTACAACTTTTAAATATTCACTTCTAACCGCCATTCCTCGGAGACGAATCGAAAGAATCCCGATACCTGGACCATGGTTTTTAAACACACGCTTTTCGATGAAGCAATTATCGAAACCGGGCAGTTAAGCATGGTTGATTAAACGGTATTTTCAAGGTCCAACGCACAGGACACCACGGGTCTTCGTCCCAGAATGTGTAACACATACTTGTTGGCGGGTATACCGTAATACGCCAATGCTGTGTGTAGTCTCTAACTCAGTTGTAATAAGGTAGATTAAAGGTTGTTACTGAATGTTAGAGGTAGCTAGGCGATGCGTGCAATAACGGGACTTCTGTACAATTATACAATTTGATTTGATGGACCTTTTGTATCTGGAGCGCGCATGGCATGCTTCATGCGTTTCTTGGGCCACTTGTTTCTGAGTATTGATGGTTTTATAGGTAACTATAAATTATAGGCAGTGTGTAACTGTTTATGTTTATAATGCCAATTATTAATAATATTAATAATGGTTATCTACACCCGTATCATAAACCCTCTTTACTGCGTACAAAAACCGCACGTTACGATCAGCACACTGTTAAACTACTTGGTAAAAACTCATTTCTTATCTGAAAAATTACACATTATGACCATAATGTGTAATTTTTCTACATATTATGACATTCAAATTTCGAACGCCGAGACCCGCCTTCGTGCCGCCCCTAGTTTGTCTGTGAAGTTGGTACTGACATTCAAATTTCGAACGCCGACGCCCGTCTGCGTGAAGTTGGTACTAAAGAACAAGCTAAACAATTGCAGAACCACAATGCCGGTCAAACATGCGGTTCCTGAACACATCAAAGAGAGCTTATGATATGTGTGTAGATAAACTAGTGTATGTAACTGTACATACATAGTCAGGTCATAAGTTCTGTCACATGTACAATATGAAATAATTTAGACATGTTTATTATTTATGTAAACATTTATATAGCAAAATGAACTTAATAAAACATAGATTCTTATGGTAATAAAGTTTATTCAAAATGACCCCCGCGATTTTGAATACAGGCCTTTATTCTGCGCGGCCAGTCGTCTATCGCAGCACGAACGAGGTCCATGTCAATATCGGCGGCTGCCTTAATCAAGGATGCCTTGAGTGACTCCAAATCAGGATGAGGCTTTGAGCAGGCCTTTTCCTCCAAGTGTTGCCATATCTTGTAATCTAACGGACTCAAATCTGGACTGGAGGAGGGCCAGTCTTCGTGCCGGAGGAAGTCGATTTCACGCGCCGCCAGCCAGTCTTGTGTGCTTTTCGCTCTATGTGCTGGCGCAGAATCTTGTTGGAATACCCAGTGCCTGTTATTAAACATGGTATGAGAAACAGGTTCCCCAAGGTTCTTGAGGACTGTATTTTGATACACAACTGCATTCGTTTTTACGCCTTTCTCACAAAAATGTACCTCAGTTAAGCCCCAATAAGAGACTCCCAACCAAACCATGAGCGAGGATGGAAAATGACCTCGTTGGACACGCGGAATACGGTTGCTCGCTTCTTCACTGCTGTGTGCGTACACCTTATCATTTTGTTTGTTGTAGCTCTCTTCCACGGTGAAAATTTTTTCATCCGAAAAAAGAATTTCCCGATGCTTTTTTCCCGCGTACCGCTTCAACAAAGCGCGGCATCTCTTCAGTCTCAGGTCCATTAAACGAGCGTCCAAACGATGTCCTGTTTTTCTTCGATATGCCCTAAGCCCTAAGTATTCATTTAACACCCTTTTCATCGTGGTCCTGCTGAACCCCATCTGAAGGGCCAACAGTTTCTGCTTACGTATGGGATTTCTTTGAATTCGCGCCTTCACAGCTTTTATCACTGCTGGAGTCCTAACAGAGCGAGGGCGACCACTTCTTGACCTGTCATCTACACTAGAGTCTTCATTGTATCGTTTTATGGTACGATAAACGAATCTTTTGGTTATATTCAAATTTTTCAGTAAGTCGAAAATCTGAATTGGCGCGTAACCGCAACGATGCATCGCAATAACTGCGACACGGTCTCCTTTAAGTGTCCACTCCATATTTAAAAATGAGGAAAATTCTAAAAAGTACACATTTTTATTTTCATGAAAAATTCGAAATTCGAATTCAATAAACTTTTTTGTGGCCAGCGTTCTAAATTCAAAAGTTTTTATTGTGTAACAGAACTTATGACCTGACTGTGTAATAAGGCATAAAAACTCTCGAGTAATATTATTATGAAACTCGCCTTCGGCATGTTTCATAAACCCACTCTCGAGTATTAATGCCCTCCATTATGTAGCAGTCACATAAACTACTATTATATTCATATGCCCTCCCATGGCAGAACATAGAGACCTATTAAAATGTTAGTAATTAATATCAGTTTATTACCTATGTTCTTGAATAAATAATTCTTTATCTTTATCTTTATTTATTTCTATAACTAGAACTTAATTTAACAAACAATTTGATGAGACCTCCTTATAATTATATAAAAAATTGTATATGAGAGCTCCGTGGTCTATTGGGTTTGACGCTTGCTTCTCACACAGGAGATGCAGGTTCGATACCTGACCATGTACCAATGAGATAAATAATTTATCTTAAGTACACAATACGGACGATCTAACGGTGATGGAAAACATCGTGAGGAAATCGTCATTACACCATAGCTGCGACGATGGGCTAGCCCCCTGTCACGAAAATTGTAGTATTGAACGACTGGCTCAAAGTGGGCACAATTGTGCCTCTGCCACCCCGTATGGTAAAAGGTGTGACGCTATGTTATGTTATGTTATAAAAAATCGTGCTAGAAAGCCCCGCTCTCTCGTAAGTAGGAAGTTAGTAATTAAGTTAGTTTGGTACGAAGTTAGATAATTGGTGATAAGTATATATGCATCTGCAAACATTTTTTTTTTTAGTTTGCCTGCGTGGTTTCCTACTGCTAGGCAAATACCTTAATTATGCAAAATTAAAAATAGAATAAAAAGTGGTCAAATGCGAGTCAGACTCGCGCACGAAAGGTTCCGTACCACTGCATTCATAAGTTTGCTTGTGATTTAAAGATAAATAAAAAATTGGCAATTGCGGGTAGTTTTTAATGTAATCTTTGGCTTATGTTCTATGTTCTGTATTTTTTTCCATATTTTAGACTACTTTATAGTTTCGGAGAAGTGGTAATTTTTACACTTTTTTGATCATAACTTCTGAAGTTATCAAAACTTAAATAAAAATATATAGTTTTGAAATGTTTATAGAGAGTCATTTTCAACGATGCCCTACAATGACTTATTAAGGTGTTGTTTATTTACGTTTTGTCATTTTACCCTCTCCACTTTTTGTAGGCTATATTTTTTCCTATTGTACTAGAATTATGTTGCGGTTATAAGGATAAGTATGTTCCTAAAGAAAAGTCGACGGACGACGGAAAGACGGACGGCCACGCGAGTGTTCCTATAAAGGGTTCCTAAAAATAGATAGATAGCCAAATTATCAATCACCCTGGGCCTACTACAAAAAAATTAACTACTGTTCAACACTTGTTTAAAAACAAAAATATATGGTATACGACGTTTGTTTTGAGGTTAAGCGCTGTTTAATATTTTTTGTGAAACACGGTCTATGTTATTAATGTTAATAAACAGAGGACATGGTTGCGTTCGACATGGATTGCAACTCATGGGAGAGTCTCGCAAAGGGAATCTAATCCCGCAAACGCGGGATCCCGCAGACGCGGAACCACGTACCTTTTTTGCGGGATCAGAAATGAGAGATTACTCATGCGGGATTTATTTATTTTTTGGGAAAATTGGGCCAGACAATGTTCTGAATATTTATTGTTGACCCGGCACGGCCTGATTGATTAAGTAATTTAACAACGTTCGTGGAATTCGAAAATTTCTATGGAATTTATTTTGAAAATATTTGAAGACGTAAGTTTATGAAGGTATTGTTGTTACCGCCGTGGGACCGCACCCGTGGGACCGCATCTCCTGCCGCAGCGGACTCTCCGCACGCGTGAAGGAAGTGCGGGTGCGGTTCACGGATCAGTGGTTTAGCCACGAGCTCTCTCACAAACCTGTTTCAACCATCTGTGAAGATGTAGGAGGCATTATGATGATGATGATGAAATTCGTATTTTTGACCGAGCGTGCGAAGCGTCTCCGATTCAGGATTGGGCAAAAATGCCTTCGTATGTCCGGATGTGTGTCCGGATGTTCTCCTCTGCAGGCCGCATTTCTCGACTGATTCTCGTGAATTTTTGTCAGCAGGTTCGACGATTAAATATAGCTTTTTGTCGATTCAGTTTTTTTAATTATTCAAAATGGCGGAGATGTGGGGGTTTTAAAATTTCAAAAAACCGCTGCAGTCCAAACTGCTTGACAGATTTTAACAAATGGGGTGTCGTTGGATTTGTAGAGACAGGCTATTTAATTTTAGTGTAAAGTCATTAAGTTGGGTTTTAGACAGCAAAATGTAGTTTACAAAGTTATTGGTGCGGCTACTTTCACACTCCATGCACGTAACCAGGTGCATTCAAAAGTTTGTATGTGCTGATAAAAGAAAGTGTCGATCGTGAGGTCTACACTACAGCTCTCAGAGCCACTGTCAAGAATTAAAGCCTGCTGTGATTGGTTGTTTCTGGTTCCCACAATGGAGTTGTATATTTTGTGTGGACTCATCCAAACATAGCATAACAAGGCTTCACACCTATTCCTAATATTGCAGAGCCTCAGTGGCCTCAGAGTGGACCCCAAGTAAGGCCTTTAGAAAACCACAGATACTATAAATTAATATTAATAAAGATGGATCACGTAGAACAGAATATGTCACCGGCGTAAACAGAGATGCTATGAAAGCATCTTTAGTTCGAGGCCTTTATGGCTTGGTGCAGCACTGTTGCAATATTGCAAATACCACGAGATGGCGCTAGGAGATTTAGTTTCAAGAGAACAACAATCGATGTTACATTTGATAAATTAAGGTGATACGAAAAAAATGGGGGTTTTTCGAATCCATTTACTCCACCTTTAAAGTCACCTACAGATTTAATTTTTGGGTTAACGTTTATTGAGTATTTGATTAAGATTCTCACTAAAGGAAAACGCGTTTGGATGAAATTTTCTCGATAGAATTTAATTACGAAAATACCTCTAAATAGTTTTATTTTTTTCTGTAATTCCGAAATCTTAACTAATTTCATTGTGGAACTACGTTCAAAATGTAGATATTATGTATTCGAAAACTCTCCATAAAAAACTTTTTAACAATATAGCGTAGTTTATTTTAAACAATTTTATGTGGTTTAGCGCTACGTAATGATTTTTTTTCCCGATTCCGTCCCTCTCACACTGCGGGTCTTTCCGCCTGGAGTAACGGAGACCTTTGAACGAGACCTTTGATCCAATCGCGTTTTCCTATAGTGAGAATCTTAATCAAATACTAACTTGTTTAGCTTGTTCAGTAGTACCAAGTTCACAGACAAACTAGGGGCGGCACGCAGGCGGGCGTCGTCGGCGTTCGAAATTTAAATGTCATTTTTTTTTTTTGGAGTTTTTACCAAGTAGTTTTTACATTATGCTGGTCGTAAGAATAACGAGGTTTTACGATACGTGTGTAGATAAACATTGTAATATCCCTTTTTAGACAAAGTCGCTTTTTGTAAACTGCTCAAATGGCATTTTCAAAGCACCAGCTTCTGAGTCACGCGTTCACTCCGAGAAAGAGTACTTTAAAATCCAGGTCAAACTCAGCTCCAATGTCCTTCAAGCTACTTCAACGGGGTCAAGTCTATGTGGATCCGAATTGTGACCAATCAACTAAACATACAAACTGACGGATGTGAGAAAGTAGGACAATGGCTGACTCAGACAGGTTGTTGAGAGGACTTTGAAATTCGCTGATGGTTGTATTATTTTCAACTGACTTAAAAAAGGAAAAGATTCTCAATTCGTCTGTTTTTTGTGTGTGTTTTTATTTGTTAGGCGATTACTCCGTCAATTATGAACCGATTTTATTTCATTTTATTTCTAATAAGTATTTGACTAAAATTATCTGTACATTTGAGCAACAACATTAAGTCTATACTGACTGTGAATAAATGACGTAATAAAGAAAAATCCCGACTGTGGTATAACAAACGCACCAAACAAGCTTGAGATTCAATAAATTATTATATAAATTATTAGAGTTAAATTAAATTAAATTAAATTAAAATGCAAGCGGAACCCACTGCATTAGATTCAACCAGTCCCACCTGCATTTAAATTGAATTTCAATAATTTACATTTATTTTCTTCTTTTTAGTACAAAATTACGGAGAATCTATAAATGCTTAGTTTAAAACTAAGGGCTTGTGCAAGATTAGCAAATGTTTCCGTACTCGCTTTACAAAGCTCGCTTTATTTTCATACTCCACTCGAGGCGTCTTGAAAGCGCATAATATCCGCCATTTTGTTATGATGCTTTTTCAATAAAAATACCCGGTGACATTTACGCTATCAAAACCAATCTATGATTGATTATGTATCGTTTATCTAATGTTGAGTTGTTACGAGGGGACCTACATATATATGTACATACATGCCTATGTTTATACATACATACAGGTTAAACACATAACCCTCCTCTTTTCCGCTTCGCTGCAGTCCGGTAAATAATAACAGCGGGGGCCTGTAATATCTCTTTGACTGTTTTCGGCGCCACACAAAAAGTAGGACACACTAGACTTAATTTAATTGTGACTCAGGTACCAGGATGTCAGAAGTCGTTAAGCGGTGCGCGACACTATTATGCAATGCTCGCGTTGCGGCAACGTTGCGAGGGTCGTGAGCGCAATGCATGAGTGTTGCGGCGTGACGTTGGATTTGCGTCATGGGGATTTCGCTGGAAACGGATATTCGTTCCCAAATGCACAGCCGAAGACTCAGTTTGCTGGACACTTAACGCCATGATGTCACTGCATCTAGTTGATAGACTGGATTTAGGTTAGGCTGAAAACTTCTTTTATTGCTACAGTACCATCAATGGAACTAGTGACACACTTGTACATCGCTAGTTCCATTCAGGCACTACAGACACATGTCGTTTTTAGTACCATCGTCCGATAATATAAATGGTACTGCGACCCACTGTCCCGTGCAATAGCCAACCGGCCCAGTAGATCCACAGGTAAAAAAAATCTACCCGTGGTACAACCTCTCGTTTTCCCTTCAACTTTCCACAAAGTACCAGGTCAACAGACTGCTGCAGGAGGTTAATTCTTTATACTAAAAAGGGGTCACTTTGGCACAGACAGCACAGCAATATCAGTCACAATAATAATGTCTTGAATATGTTTACGTACTGTTGGAGTGTCTTGAAATAAATAAATAAATAGATGAGGTACTACAGTAATAAGGTGAGCTTGGGTTTTTCTATTGTATCAGTAGTACCAATGTCATTTGTTTAGCAAGCAAACCCTGGACATTTTAATTAGTGTAGTTTATAAAGGTACTAGCGAGCTACACAAGGGCTTATTTATTCCACAAATCCCCTGCGACTATCCCCTGCGAAGGGGATTTGTGGACTTTTTGACAATTTTTGTCCTTAAATCCTCTTTCGGCGTTACAACGCCGAGCAAATGGGATTTCTTTTCCATTTATTTACAAGGTTTTCTTTTTTAAGTCGAATTTAGAGAACTAATTAGATAATTAGTCTTTATTTTGTTTATTTATTTGGGAACTGAGTCCACAGCACGATACAATCTAAAGTACTTAACATTAATATATGACAAAGGCCAATTAAGGACTCTTATTATAGGACCTTAACATTCAATAGGGTAAGCAATAAACTTAAAAAAAATCTTAGGCATCTCATATTATTACAAATATGAATAAAACAAAACAAAAAAAATAAACAATTGTTCGTTGTATGTTTGTGTGTGTGTAGGAAATAGAGAGAATATTATTTAGTTATTCAATTAACTGATAAGTAGCAGTTGCGTCCGTTAGTATTTCGGTCATGACATACATTACAAACATATGCTCACGCCTATTTCCCGGAAGAGGGGTAGGCAGAGACCAAAGACCACCTGCTACGATCCTGGCATACATCTCTCGCTTCCTCAACATTCATAACTCTCTTCATGCAAGCTCGCCGGTTACGGGTACTTCGTATTTGCCCCTGCACTAACAAATCGCCGATTTGGTCTTTATAGGACCTTCTTGGGCGTCCCCGCCCGACATGAGTTTTTCGAATAGGCCCCTCGTTGTAACGCCGAAAGAGGATTTATGGACTTTTTTTTTTAAAGTCCACAAATCCCCTTCGCAGAGGATAATCGCAGGGGATTTGTGGAATAAGCCATACACAAGAGTGTCACTAGATCCATTGATGGTATTGTCCAATATGTAGCTAGTCGATTTATTTTCGAAAATATAATGTATGTATGCAAGAACCTTACCAAATTTTCCAAACTTAGCGATAGCTGTAGGTTAACACATAAGAAATAATCACAGACTACTTGCGCCCCGGTTTAGACTCGCGAAGTTTAGCAATTCTTTCAAGGGTCAATGCATTTTCTACTACAACAAGATACTTCTGGAGATTGAGAAATTGCCATTTGAGCAATTTAAAAAGCATGTTAAAGCGACTTTGTCGAAAAAGGGATATTACAATATTCCAGATTACTTAAATGATGGGACTGAATCTGTTAATCTGGCTCAACACAGACCTTGCTGTTAATAATTATTTATTCCTGCTTATTAATTATGATAATGATATTATAATATTTGTATGAGTTAAACAAAAGCAATTTTTAAAAGAGATCTTAAAATCGATCTGTGGGAGTTTCTACGCCCTTCTTCTCCCACAGTGGTCCAATGTAGAGAAGAGGCAAAAAATGAGGATTTCTAAGTATATGTAAATATCTACAGTAATAAAGACATTTGTAATTTGCAATTTGAATTTGGAATTTACTACTGCAACCAAGTGTAAAAACGGTCGCTTTTTTACAATATTTCAAATTGACTAAGCTAAGAATGTCGTTAGTAAACAAAACGCATTCCACAACACTAACCTGAACGCATGCGCACGCGCACGCGCACGAGAATGTAGGCCAACAGACAACTCCACCTGTCTCTACCGTTATACTGACTACGTTTTACTGCTATAGGCGCGTAAGGGGGGCCACTGCTACTTTTAGGGTTCCGTATAAACGGGACCCTATCACTAAACCTCCGCTGTCCGTCCGTCCGTCCGTCTGTCACCAGGCTGTATCTCGTGAACCGTGATAGTTAGACAGATGAATTTTTCACAGATGATGTATTTCTGTCGCCGCTATAACAACAAATACTAAAAGACAGAGTAAAATAAATATTTAAGGGGGCTCCCATACAATAAACGATTGATTACAACAAATTTAAATTTAAAGTTAGACTGCGCTATAGGTTGGGACGAAATATCCACAAGGCCGATTAAACTAGCCAAGAGTTATAGAAAAACCATTGACGCATATTATTAACAACTGTTTCTCAACAGGTATATTCTCTAACGTATTCAAACGATCTCTGGTACTTCCAATATTCAAAAGTGGAGACAAAAGCGAAATTGTTAACTACAGGCCCATTTTGGTCCTACCCGCTCTATCAAAAATAATAGAGAATCTTCTTTATCGTAGACTCCAAATTTTGTGCATGAGCAAAAGCTTCTATCAGTGTCTCAATTTGAATTTAGATGGGGTAGGTAAACTGTAGACGACGTGCTCTCACTAACTGAAGGAATAGTTCAAAGACTTCTTTCAATGCCACATACAAACTTATGAATGCACAGTTACGTACATGGAGTGTGAAAGTAGCCGCACCAATAACTATGTAAACAACATTTTGCAAGCTATTCACTCCACACCATCCCTACCATTGTACGGTGGTACGGAACCCTTCGTGCGCGAGTTCGACTCGCACTTGACCGATTTTTTAACACTTTGAGGGAAACCTATAAACTCGCCTCTGTGCATTATTTATCTATTGTAAGTATTTATAAGTTAACTGTATATTTGGTATATTTTTGTTGCACATAGAAACATAAATCACAAAATGATAAGGTACAATGTAAAGTTCTACAAGGATCTCTCGCCACACACCTGCAGTAGGAAATTGAACCTTGTGGTGTTACGCTGAAGAGCCATCAATGTGTCATCTAGGTGCCAAAAGACCCTTGTAGCGCTCAGCCTACAAAGTAATTAATTACGAATGGGAGATATTAAACTGCACATCAAAAATACTGATTTGCACAGCAATTACCCCTTATATGCGGTAGCTTAGGTGAAGGGTAAAGGGGGTGAGCGAAGCTAAGCCCCCTTTATCCTTCGTGTTAGGTTCAACATGTAAGAACAACAACAAATACTTAAAACATAAACTTAAGTACTCATTAAATATTTAAAACACAAAAAGTGTTTTTGCTGATACTTTTTTGCTGTGCAAATCAGTATTTTTGATGTGCGATTAAATACCAGCCTTATACGAACTATGTTTTTTGTATCCAACTATGGTTAGGAGGAAAAGCCTAAAAGAGCTCCGTGGTCTAATGGGTTTGACTCTTGCTTCTCACACAGGAGATGCAGGTTCGATTCCTGACCATGTACCCATGTACCCTAATAAGATAATTAATTTATCGGCGCTACCTCGTCCGTGCAAAGTTCCCCGTTACTCCAGGCGGAAAGACCCGCAGTGTGAGAGGGACGGAATCGGGAAACAATGAAAAAACGTAGCGCTAAACCACAGAAAATTTGTTTAAAAATAAACTACGCTATTTTGTTAAAAATATTTTTAAGGAGATTTTGCGAATACATAATATCTACATTTTGAACGCAGATTCATAATGAAATTAGTTAGGATTTCAGAATTACAGGAAAAAAACAAACAATTTAGAGGTGTTTTCGTAATTAAATTCTATCGAGAATATTTCATCCAATCGCGTTTCACTTTAGTAAAAATCTTAATCAAATACTCAATAAAAGTTAACCCAAAATCAAATCTGTAGATGACTTCATGGTGGAATAAATGGATTCGAAAAAAACCTCATTTCTTTTCCGTTTCACCTTAAGTACATTATACGGACGTTCTAACGGTGATGGAAAACATCGTGAGGAAATCTTCATTGCTCCATAGCTGCGGCGATGGGCTAGCCCCCTGTCACGCAAAATGGAGAATTAATAACTGGCTCAAAGTGGGTACAATTGTGCCTTTGCCACCCCGTATGGGAAAAGGCGTGACGCTATGTTATGACATGTTATGAAAAACCCAAAAAATTAGGGAATTTTAAACGGAAAATATTTTTTTATTAATCTATTGGTATTTGTTAGTAAAATTAACGTTATAATAAATATTATCATGAAATTTGAAGTGTGAATGGGAAGTTAAAAATTATTCAGTACAAAATTTTGTAAATAAAAAGTGGCCAAGTGCGAGTCGGACTCGCCCATGAAGGGTTCCGTTGTAGCAAGTAATTATGTAACTGGATGTTTGTGCTGTAACTTTGTTTTTCTTAGTGTTTCTATGAATGACAAAGTTACTGTTAATAATTTTGTAACTATTTATTCCTGATTATTAATCATAATAATGTATTTTTTTTCATATTTGTATTAGTTAAGCACAATCTATTTTTAAAAGAGATCTAAAAATCAATCTGTGGTAGTTTCTTCGCCCTGCTTCTCCCACAGTGGTCCAATGTAGAGAAGTGGCAAAAAATGACGTTTGCTAAGTATATGTAAATATCTACAGTAATAAAGTACTTTGACTTTGACTATCTTTGCGGTTTTTAATAAATGTTTTATATTTAAAAAACTGCTTATTTTATTTTGTTCAAACAAATTTTCGTTGAAAGTGTGCATTTAGAATTTTAGATACACAGCATATATTTTTTGTACATTTTTCACTCTCTTACTTTAAAAGTTAGAGAGGGGGGGACACATGTTTCCACTTTGGAAGGGTCCGTCTCTTTAACGATTTACTTTGAGGAAAAATGGTTTCAAGAACCTCATCGTCATTTTTAAAGACCTAGCTATAGACACCCCACACATATAGATTTGATGAAAACATATTTTTTGGTCTCGGTTCCATGTATGGGGAGCCCCCTTTAATTTATTAAGGGGGCTCTTTTAATTTATTTAAATTTTTCAATTTTTGTATAAAAATCATAAAGCGGTTTACAGAATACATCTACATACCAAGTTTCAACTGTGTAGTCCAAATAGTTTCTGCATAAAGTTGCTGTGACTTACGGACGGATGAACGGACATACGGACGGACGGATGGACGGACAGACAGACTTGACGAAACTATAAGGGTTCCTTGTTTCTCTACGGTACCCTAAAAAGGCGACTTTGGTGGCTTCTCATTACTTTGGTTTCCAATATTATTTAAACTAAAAATACAGTATTTATATTATAAACTAGCTTTAATCAACGATACCCCACGCGACGAGATAGGTCAATATTGTTTTATTGCAGCTCCTTTTAGCTGCATGGGAGCCCCCTTATTTTTTTTTTAAATCACCATTTATAGGTCAACAAGATACTTTATACTGTGAAAAGGTGAAGACTACATCTGTAACCGTCTGTAAAACCTATGAAACAGACGAGGGAAGGACTTATACGTGAGTGGGAGCAATAGGCCTCCGTTTGGAACGTTCGGCTACGGAACGCTAAAAAAAATGGCGTCTTCACACGCCATTTCCGGTATGGGACGGTAGTGGCTCAGACACACCCACTGGCCGAGTCGGCAGTGACCCTGCCTACGAAGCCAAGGGTCCCGGGTTCAAGTCCCGGTGGGGGCAAATATTTGTTTGATGAGAACGGATGTTTGTACCCTAGTCATGGTTGTTTATCTATCTAAGTATAGTATTTATCTATATAAGTATGTGTATCGTTGTCTAGTACCCGAGATACAGGGAATCCTAGTTTGGGGCTAGATCAATGTGTGTAAATAGTGTTCAAGGTATTATTATTATTACTTATTAACCAATTATTCAATACCTCCCCTAGTTTGAGTGAAGGAGATTGATCTTCCCTTGCCGTTCCGAGGAAGAGGTCTCATAAGTTGTATCAACGTTGGACTTACAAAGCATGATAGGTAATTAGGTGGAGCGAAAAATGAGTGTAAGAGCCAATACGGTATTTGACAATGTAGTCCAATAAATCTAGAAACGTGTCTCAAGCTGAACCTGTTTCAACAAAAACGTTTGACTATATCAGAATTGTATATTTGCGGCAGTTGTATTTTATAAACTCAATTTTGTGTTAAAAAGACAGCATTTGACTATGACGTCACATGGTTGTATTCATAGAACTCGTGAACACAATTACCGTTTCGGCAGTTAAATACCGTAGGGGATCATGTGGTCACAAAAAAAAAACAATCCTCTTTTTGTTTTTATATTTTGTTGTTGTTATTGATGTTGTTTGTTGGCGAGTGTAATAAAATCTTTCACTTTTCGCCCCTTAGGATGTTTTAGATCGTGACAAATCGATACGCGATTGTATCCGCCTACCCAGCAAAGATTATAGCGTGATGATACGAACAATCGATGCAGAATCGAATACTAACATTTTCCACTCGAACAGTTTTAAAAAAAAACTCCTGTGTCGAGAAATCGAGAGTCAACGACCTTTTTGTAGAGGCCATGTTGCATTTATTGTAATTTGCACTCTATGCTATGTAGATATGAACGAAATTACAAATTGAGGAGCTTTTGTGACTTGCGAGATTTGATATTTACCTAAAAAATACGTTAAAAAAATGTTGAGATTGACAGAAGGTTCTGTAGTTGGAATATATTTATTGGAGTTATAAAAACTCACAACAAAATCTAACATTAGATATTGTGCCCTTTCATGGTAATTTTTCCTGTCATGCCTTGGTTTGCTGGAAGAAATCTCTTTTTTAGAAATTAGCTCGCCTTTGTACACATGTTTTCCATGAATGTTACTTTTTATATATCTGTGTGCAATAAAGAATTATGAATTATGAATTATACCTAACGAAAACTAACTAGAAATAAAAAAATATATATGTATATTATACTAGTGCGATATACAACATTACAGGTATACCGTATAACACCCAATGCGCTGTACAAAGTCAAAGAGTTATACAATGTCAGTATCAATTTAGGTAAGTCGATTTCACAGGTAGGGAAAACAAATTCGTAGAAAATATTAAATATGAAATTACATTAACAATTAAATTCATTTCAAATTCAAATAGTATGAAACAGTATTAAGTACATGTACATGTACATGAACTTTGATTAGAATCTCTCCCTTTTTGTGGCGAAAATGTGGATGACAAAGGTTAGCATAATTTCTGACAGAACCCTAAAAACCAGCCAAACCAAAAAAAATGTCTTGTTATTTTGACTAGATATAATATATGGACTCTAGAAGTGTGCGCCGTTGCCATAATCTCCTGCGGCGTGTTTTCGGCGCGGTAATAGTAGTTTATCTACACCCGTATCATAAACCCTCTTTACTGCGTTCAAAAACCGCACGTTACGATCAGCATTATGTTAAACTCTTGGTAAAAACTCGTTTCGTATCTGGAAAACTACACATAATGGTCATTATGTGTAGTTTTTCTACATATAATGACATTCAAATTTCGAACGCCGACGCCCACCCGCGTGCCGTCCCTAGTTTGTCTGTGAAGTTGGTACTGACATTCAAATTTCGAACGCCGACGCCCGCCTGCGTGAAGTTGGTACTAAAGAACAAGCTAAACAATTGCAGAACCACAATGCCGGTCAAACATGCGGTTCCTGAACACATCAAAGAGAGCTTATGATATGTTTGTAGATAAACTAGTGTATGTAACCGTACATAATTAGGCATTATGCAGCAGTCACATAAACTACTATTATGTGACTGATACATAATGGAGGCATTATAATTCGAGAGTGGGTGGGTTCATGAAACGAGCCGAAGGCGAATTTCATAATAATATCACTCGAGAGTTTTAATGCCTAATTATGTAGAGTTACAATCACTAGTTTATCTACACACATATCATAAGCTCTCTTAGATGTGTTCAGGAACCGCATGTTCGACCGGCATTCTGGCATTGATAATTGCTCTGCACTTGTTTAGCTTGTTCGTAGTACCAACTTCACAGACAAACTAGGAGCGGCATGCAGGCGGGCGTCGGCGTTCGAAATTTGAATGTTATAATTTGTCGAAAATTTATTCATAATGTATTCAGATAATAGATGAGTTTTTACCAAATAGTATAACATTATGCTGGTCGTAACGTGCGGTTTATGGACGCAGTAATGAGAGTTTATGATACGTGTTAAGATACGTTTTAATAAAACTGTCTAATTTGTGGTATTTTTTTTTTATTAAAAATCAATACAAATAGGTATCACAAACAGAACATAATAGACCAGTAGCCTTGTGACTGTGACTGAAGATGATGCTGATGATTCAACTTTGTAACCACGAGCGCCGAATGCAACCTTTTCATAAATCGATAAAACCGCGATTTATTTAAATTTATTTCCTACTTTAATTCAGAATTTGGCGATTGGAAGCCTAAAAGTCTAGTTTTACGATAATATTTTCTGATAAAATTACCTTTTTTGTAAAGTCTAGATAAATGTAAAGTTATTAGCTCATCGCCTTACAAAACTAACACCTAATTCCTAACTGATACGGGTTTTGTGATAATTTTAGATCATTCTGAAATTTTCGCCCAAGAATAGGCCCCCATTTTATTGAGTGTCGTTGACCTCCCAACAGTGAAACTTAATATGATATGCATATTAAGTGAAAATGCCGACATTTTAGTTATAACGTTAGCTAATATGCATATTGCTGGGTCACTCCGATAATTATCTGTTATTTAACCGTTACGTGCTCAGAAATAAAAATTTAGATAGAAAGTTTTGGCAGATTTCGGTCGGTATAGATATTAAAACATAATATGTACCTATATTGAGTAATAATGTTAAATTGAATAGTATAAGTATTCATTATAACATCAATAAATAACAACAGCAATAAGGTATTTGTCTGCTATAGTTTGACGACCCGAATGGCCGAGTCGGCAGTGACCCTGCCTACGAAGCCAAGGGTCACGGGTTCGAGTCCCGGTGGGGGCAAATATTTGTTTGATGAGAACGGATGTTTATACCCTAGTCATGGTTGTTTATCTAAGTATAATATTTATCTATATAAGTATGTTTATCGTTGTCTAGTACCCGAGATACAGGGAATCCTAGTTTGGGGCTAGATCAATGGGTCTAAATAGTGTAAAAAAAAGGTATTGTTTTAGTGTAACAATATCGGTCATCGAACCCTGTGAACCACGGTACGCTCGTGGGGGGTGGGGTGCGAAGGTAGGAAAAGGTGACAGCTCGCGCGGAGCCAAATAACCTTTGCGCGGCCTGCACCATGGTTTTCTATAAGAAATCGCATGTTTGTATTACATCGTCATTTTTAAAAGTTCTATGAATGTCTGTTTAGTGTAGTAGCATAAATAATAATAATAAAACGGTCAAGTGCGAGCTCAACTCGCGCACGAAGGGTTCCGTACCACCGTACAATGGTAGGGATGGTGTGGAGTGAATAGTTTGGATTATACATAGCAAAATGTTGTTTACAAAGTTATTGGTGCGGCTACTTTCACACTCCACGTACGTAACCAGGTGCATTCATAATTTGTATGTGGTATTGAAAGAATTGTTGTATGGGACCCATCTTAATATTTATTTTATTCTGTTTTTTAGTATTTGTTGTTGTAGCGGCAACAAAAATACGTCATCTGTCTAACTATGACGGATCATGAGATACAGCCTGGTGACAGACGGACGGACGCACGGAAACCGGAGGTTAAGCAATTAATGTCCCCACCGAGGGGCAGAGGCTATTACCCAGATACCAGTAAGATTAAGCCATACTTTTTTATTTATTTTTGCCTTGAACTTGTTGTTTTCAGACTCTTTGTCCTTTAAAACTTTGCCTTGGGAGTGGGCGGGACAGGTAGTCCCCGCCTCAAATAGTTTATTCACACGTGAGTGCGTGCCCTACCGGGGGAGAGACCCAACCTGGGAGGGTTGTGGTGAATGAAGTGAACTTGGCAGCCGGGCACAACTAAGGTGTGTCGCTGCGTCTCTGTGTGTCTTGTGCCGGCGTAGAGTGTACGGCGTCATGTGGGGCGTCTGCGGCTTGAGCAGTGTCTGGTGTGGGTGATCTAAGTTGCCGCCTCCGCCTGCGCGTGCGCGGGCGGTGGATGTACAATGGACGGGTGGGTAGAGTCGGGTCGGGGTTGTCTGTGTCCGGGGGTACTTGTAAATTTAATTGCGCCGTAATGGCGTCTACAGGGTCTGAGATAATGTTGCGGGGACGACGTCTCGGTTGGGTTGCCTCGGGAGATGCGGCGTAGTCAGCCGCAAAGCGAATAAGGGGATTAGAGTGGTGAATAGCTCTATCGAAGTATCGAGTAGAAGCTTTCTTAATGAAGTCGCGGATGGTAGGCACTTTCAGGTCTTTGTGGAGATCATAATTTCGCACAAACCACGGGGCACCCGTGGCTCGACGAAGAAATTTATTTTGGAGGATTTGGAGAGTATCTAGGTGGGTTTTGGCCACGTGCGCAAACACCACACTAGCATATGTAAAAATAGGACGGACGCAAGCTAAGTACAATCTTAGCTTATTGCGTAAGGAGAGTTTGCTCTTGGATTGAATAAGCGGGTTAAGCCGGCTTAAAACGAATTTGACTTTATTCCTCACAATTCTTATGTGCGGTCCGAAGGTGAGACGGCTATCCAGTGTCACTCCAAGGTATTTCACTTGGCGAGTCCATGGAATAGCCCGACCAAACAGGGAGATTTGTGGTAAACGAGACCACTCACTGAGTGGTGTGAAGCGGGAGAAGAATATAGCCTGGCTTTTTTCTGGGTTGAGTTCAATCCGCCACTTCTTGAACCAATCGCCCAAGAGAGTGGCGGCTATTTGGAGCCTTTTAATGACTATTTCTCTATTCCTACCAGAGTAATAGAGAGCTGTGTCATCGGCGAAGAGGGCAAGCTGTACGTTGTGATGTTTGGGGATGTCACTAGTGAAGAGTGAGAATAGGAGAGGCGAGAGCACAGAGCCTTGTGGGACTTCCGCCTTTATTGGATGAGGTCTAGAGTGAGTGCCTTCCACTCTATACCTAAAGTTCCTATTAGAGAGAAAGTCTCTGATAATAAAAACTAGTCTGTCAGGGAAATTCAAGTTGTGCAGCTTGTAAATCAGGCCGTTGTGCCAAACCTTGTCGAACGCTTTAGCCACATCGAAAAATAAGGCACCCGTTCCTTTCGGCTTCTTTTGGTTGAAACCGTCCAAAATAAATTCGGTGATCCTGTGTACTTGGTGGACACAGGAATGACCGTTTCTAAAACCGAACTGCTCGTCTGGGACGAGGCCTCTACCGAAGGCTATTGCCTTCAGTCGTCTGTTTAACACCCTCTCATAGATCTTGCCAAAGGATTTAAGGAGACTGATAGGGCGGTAACTGGTTGGTATCGATCTATATTTACCCGGTTTATGAATCCCTATCACATCAGCTTCCTTCCATGCATCCGGGAACATACAGGTGGCAATGGCGGAATTTAGAATGGTCACCAATAGGACTAGAAGGGGGTAGGAGAGGTTCTTAAGAACCCGGTTAGCAATTCCGTCAGAGCCAGGGGCTTTATTGGAGTGAAGCTCCTTGATAATAAGATTGACCTCATCGATGTTAACTAGCTCGATAGTATCTTGAGGGGGAAGTGATGAGCGTCTGACTACTTCAGAGTCCACCAGGTCTACGTGGGATTGGTCAAAAGGTTCATTTGACAATGAACATTGACCCTCTAAACTGTCAGCCAGACACTCAGCCTTGTCAGCATCCTCGAAAGCTAGTGATTTGTCGGGTATGGAGAGGGCTGGGATATCCACGACCGCGTTCGATTTGAGAGTGCGCGCTAACCTCCAGTAAGCCTGATGATCTGGGGTGAGCTCTACCAGAAGTTGATCCCATCTCTGGGATTTGTGATTTTTGATGGCAGTTTTAACTAATAGCTGGGAACGACGCATTGCGATTTTGTTGTCAGTGCTCGGGAAGTTATCATAGGCTCTGGTGGCAGCGCGCATCTCACGGATGAGGTCGCGTATATCCTCAGGTAATCTCCACCTACTATCACCAGATGAGTTTACCGGCTTAGTACAGGCTTGAATTGACTTCTGGATGTGCGAAGTCAGCGACTCTATAGCTATGTTAACATCAGATTGAGAATCGATGACTTGTGGGATTCTTTCTAATTCTTCGGAGGGGGAGTTTCTCTTAAATGTGTTGTGGAGCAAAGTCCAGTCTATGGTTGATTCAATGGCGGGCGGGCGGGGTTCAATATCACCAAGTATAGATATCACGGGGCGATGGTCGGATATCAGTTTATGGAATACTTCTATCCCTCTTATTGGGAGAAGAATGTTTTTAAGAAGCATAATATCGAGGATGTCACCTTCAGAGTCCGGGTTGTTCTTAGGAAAGTGCGTAGGAGTCATTGGGGCTAGTAGTTCAATAGCAAATTTCTCGGTGGCTTTCTTTAGGAGAGGACCGTTTGAGTTTGTCACTCTACAGTTCTAATCGACATGTTTGCTATTGAGGTCACCCGCAATGATGACGGAATCACCCAAACTAAGAAGGGAGGAGATGTCAGACTCCTTGAGTTGCCTAAGACTGTCTGTTGAGCCCTGTCTTTGGTAGCATGAGGCGATAGTAATAGTTTGATGACCCCTCATTGCTATTCGGCAAACTGAGGCTTCTATGTTTTGAAGCGGTGGACAGTCACACGGGGAGACGTGCAGGCTTCTCCGATAATAGATTGCCGTGCCCCCACGAATTCCATTAGTGCGATCATTTCTAATCAATTTATAATTAGAAATGTTGGGGTTTCTTTGTTGGGGTTTAAGGAAAGTCTCCTGTACAAGGAGAATGTCAATTTGGTGGTCTGATAGGAAGGCGGATACTAAGTCACTTTGTCTCTTCAAGCCATCAGCGTTAAAAAAGGCCAATCTCAATGCACTAGGTTTAATCCTACCGGGTGTGGAATCCATTACGGAGAATAGACATTACGGTTCCTGAGAACGCCTTTGATCGCCGAAATCAATGATCTGTGAGCTTGACAGGCTCGCAAGGCAGCAGCAGGGTCCTGCTTTAGTGCTGCAGTATCAATTTTGAGTAAAAACTCATCAATTTCATCAGGGTCTATTCTGTCCAAGATGGTCAGTAGGTCTGTTAAATAGTCCCTAGTTTCTGTCGGTGGAGGGGGTCTTGTTGAGTTGGGGGGCATGGCTCTAGTTGATAAATCAGCTGGAGCTGTTTGAATTTTGCTTGGCTTGTTAGCCACAGCGGAAGAATTGGGAGTAGAGGGGTACTGCCTAGAAGGGGGAAGAGGGGGGAAGCTGATGTGATTTACCGCTGAACCCTGAACCCAACTAAGTGGCTTAGCCCAGGCATTATGGCTCGGGCGAGGATGAGCCTGGCCTACATTAGTTGGGGCTGGGGCATGGGCTTTCGCCCGTCCTGATAAGCGAGGCTTAGGTCGGGCCGGACAACCTCCGTAGGCTGCGGTGTGACCAAGCACACCGCAGTTGACGCACCCAGGTGGGCCGTCAGACTCCTTGGGGTCGGTTGGGCGTGTGCAAGCCCCCGGAGCGTGGTCCTCCAGGCACTTAACACAGCGGCCTTTCCTAAGGCAGTTCTTGGCCGAGTGGCCAAACAACTGACAGTTGAAACACTGGAGCGGCTTATTTTTTTTATGCGGGTTTTCAATTTTAAGCCCTGAAATGTGGCAGATCTCCATAACCTGGAAGATCTGCTTCCCCTGTGGTGATAGATCGACCACAACCAGCACCAGGTCGTACGGTAACTTGGAGCGACCATTGTACATCCTGTGCACTTCGTGCACAGGAATGTTTTTCGCCTTCAAGTCATCCATGATCTGCTCGCTCTCAATCTCCTTTGGAAGACCCCTGACAACCACCCGAAGTCTTCTATCCTCCGGTAGAGTCCAATCGTGGTACTCAATTTTAGAAGCGGTCAGGAATTTAGTCAGAGCACGGTGGTCGTCTGAGGTCTGTAATTGGACTAGGATCCCATGAGTAGTGTTGGTGGCCCTAACAAAGTTGATTTTGCGCTCTTTGAGCGCTCCATCAATTTTTAACCACATCTCTTTGTTCTTTATACAAATCTTGGGTGGCAGCGCTTTGCGCGTGCCCGGGACTGTAGACGGGACAGCTACAGAGGGCGCTGGTAAGGGTTTGGCTACGGCGGAGGGAGTAAGGGTGGCCTTGGACGGACGACCGACCTTGGCGAGGGAGTTTTCTGGACCAATGGTTGGAGTAGGAGGCCTCTTAGAGGCACGTTTCCTGCGTGGCCTAGCGGGGTTGAAGTTGTCTTCATCCGAGGCGGAAGCATCTCCTTCCTCGGTGAGACCATCAAAAGAATTCCTGGGGTCAGAGTAAACCTGATCCATTGCGACTTCATTGGAGTCGGGGGTATTAACCGGGCGGCTGGTCAGTAGGGTCTGTTCAAGCGGGATGATGACGGGGTCTTGATGGCTATGAGTCAGCCCGCTCTCAGGCGGAGAGGCCGGCGACCGCTCAAACAAGGTTTGTTGCGAGAACAAACCTTGGGAGTTAGTCCACGACTCTCTCTCGGCATGGAGCTGGCTGAGCTCTTGGGACAGCGCCTGGTTACGGAGCCGGAGTTCATAAATCTCCTGCTCCATCTTAATCTGCACTAACAGGTGGGGGGGAAACAATAAATGTCTGTCACCGGAGGAGGGGACGATCTCCCTCCCTGCCTAGTGCAGGGAGGCGTGTGTGCCTGCGTGTGTTGTGTGCCTACTGTGTAGTACACGTAACCCACCTCAGGCGAAATCAAACCTCCAGCGGTACACTCACTCACTGCAATCCGGCACTTGGTTTTGTTTGATTGGAATGTTGTTTTTACACTTTTCATTGGTTACGATAGCGAGAGGGACGCACGATTCGAGACAGCGACCGATGCACGGGTGCTTCGGGCAAGCGGCGGACGACGAATGTCTAAGCCATACTCCACCACGCTGGCTCAGTGCGGTTGATGGAGGGGTTTTACGACCACTACCACGTAGCGATAGTAGCCGGGACCTACAGCTTAACGTGTCATCCGAAACACTGAACGTCCGATACTGTACTTAAAATAATTATCTCATTGGTACACGGTCAGGAATCGAACCTGCATCTCCTGTGTGGGAAGCAAGATTGAAACCCATTAGACCACGGAGCTAAATAATAAAATTACAATTATTTTAAATTACATATAAAAGCTTTTCTTTTCGCAATACACTTGTGTTCTTGTATCAATTACTTAATGAGGTTAGAAGAGGGTAAGTTCGAATACTTTAAGACTTCTCGGCAGGGTTCGAAAGGATAATTATCCGCGATAATTAAAGAGAGCTTATGATATCTGTGTAGATAAACTAGTGTATGTAATTATCTTGATAAAAATCACCCGATACATAATTAGGCATTAAAACTCTCGAGTTATACTTATTACAAACCCACTCTCGAGTATTAATGCCCTCCATTATGTAGCAGTCACATAAACTACTATTAATCGTATTGTACATTATAGGCGTTTCTGTGGTGCTTAAAAGCGCTACTTTAAATATAATAACAATACCTTGGACACTAATTTACACACATTGATCTAGCCCCAAACTAGGATTCCCTGTATCTTGGGTACTAGACAACGATACACATACTTATATAGATAAATATTATACTTAGATAGATAAACAACCATGACTAGGGTACAATTATCCGTTCTCATCAAACAAATATTTGCCCTCACCGGGACTCGAACCCGGGACCCTTGGATTCGTAGGCAGGGTCACTGCCGGCTCGGCCATTCGTCTATGTATATGTATATATATATATATATATATATATATATATATATATATATATATATATATATATATATATATATATATATATATATATACATATATGAATATGTATGAATAAACGACGCGCGCGCGATAGAAGAACACGAGTGCCATCATTGGTTTGTCAGTTAAATATTGTTTATTGAGTTGAATTTGAAAAATGGCTCGTGTGAAAGATCCAATATGGTCATATACTTCAGGATTACACCTCTCATCGTCAGAAGGAAAATTCTTGATCTAAAATTCATGCACAAGGTGCTGAACGGACGAATAGACTGCCCGCAGATACTCGAATCGTTCAGTATCTCGGTTCCAAGTAGACTTCCGCGCCCCAGTATACCTCGCACCACGAGTTATGAGCGGTGTTTTTTTTTTTACTTTATTACTGTATATATTTACATATACTTAGCAAACGTCATTTTTTGCCTCTTCTCTACATTGGACCACTGTGGGAGAAGAAGGGCGTAGAAACACCCACAGATTGATTTTTAGATCTCTTTTAAAAATAGGTTGTGCTTAACTAATACAAATATGAAAAATTTAATTGTTATTATTCATAACAATTAAATTTTTCATATTTGTATTTGTATATCGCCCTGCTTCTTCATTGAATGCGCAGTAGTCACTTTTCAATACATGTACATATTTACAATTACAAAAATATTTATTCCAAAATACTTTAAAACAATCACAAAAAAAAAAAAAATTACAAGATTCATTAAAAATAATAACAAACACTAAGCCATTTACATTTAAGAGATTATTTTTTTCGTTTTCTTGTGGCCCCAAACTAAGCAAGCTTGTCTTATGGGTGCCGCAACTTCAACAGTTTAGCAATTAATAAATTACGCAATGGTAAAGGCAAGAGTACAATATCTAAAAACTACTTTTATATGATATTACTATAAATTATAATTTAAAAACCCTATAGTAAAACAGAAAAGTCTACAATACACAAACAAAAATAATAATAAAGATAGAAAATGCAAATATATGCATAAGCGCAGTAATTCCCGCCAACGTCGCCCTGCGCTCTTAATTCGTGGCGCGAGGTATACCTACTAACTGTTCAGAGAGCGACCATGGAAAACAAACCTCGGTATGAACTCCCCCGCCACCAGAATGATACGGTTGTACAATGCACTGCATAAAGACCAAACCACAGACATCGATGATACCATGATACGTTTCACACTTTCCGATCTAAGCTTGAAACCCACCTAACTTGAACTGAACCTTAACTCTAACTCAGACTTAACTAATTGAATTATTATCTAAATCAAACTGAAAATTATGAAGATCGGTCTATTATTTTTATTATATTGAACTTAAACTTAACTTAAATAAAATGTGTAAATAATTAATCATAATAATTGTGTGGGCTCGAAATGGGGAGGCCTTTGCCCAGCAGTGGGACACAATATAGGATAAGTATGTAAAAAAAAACTATTATCATATATAATCTGCAATTTAATTGTAATTGTAATGAATGAAATGTAATTTAATGCAAGCTGAGTTTGCCTATAAGTGGACAAGCCTCGACGAAGTCTACAAAATGTAATAATTAAGTATACATGTTTACTTAATTATTACATTTATTGTCCATTGGCGAACCTGAACCAATAAATTAAAAAAGTAAAAAAATACTTGGACATCATAAAAAATATTTGTTTTTGTTAGAATTGCCCAAATTATAATGCATTTGTTATGAAACAATATAAAATTAATTTCAATTATCAAGCTAATAAGATAATTATCAAGCAGCATAATTATCTTGATAATTTCGAACCCTACTTCTCGGTTGCAGTCGCTGAAAGGGATCAAGATGCCCCGGATACTTGAAATTAGGCACAGAGGTATATCATGAAGGGTATATTAAGTGAGCAATCAGAAAACAGTTAATTGATTTACGATTTATAAAAAACCGGTCAAGTGCGAGTCTAAATCGCGCACGAAGGGTTCCGTACCACCGTTCAATGGAAGCGATGGTGTGGAGTGAATAGTTTTGATTTTACACAGCAAAATATTGTTTACAAAGTTATTGGTGCGGTTACTTTCACACTCCATGTACGTAACCAGGTACATCCATAAGTTTGTATGTGGTATTGTTGTATGGGAGCCCCCTTAAATATTTATTTTATCCTGTTTTTTAGTATTTGTTGTTATAGCGGCAACAGAAATACATAATCTGTGAAAATTTCAACTCTCTAGCTAGCTAGGTTCTTGAGATACAGCCTGGTGACTGACGGACGGACGGACGGACGGACGGACAGCGAAGTCTTAGTAATAGGGTTCCGTTCTTACCCGTTGGGTACGGAACCCTAAAAAGAATCCAAGTCCGAGTCGGAGTCGCCCATGAAGGGTTCAGTTGTAGCAAGTAATTATGTGACTGGATGTTTGTGTTGTAGCTTTGTTTTTCATAGTGTTTGTATGAATGACAATGTTATCTTTGCGGTTTTTAATAAATGTTTTATATCTAAAAACTACTCATTTTTTTTTGTTCAAACCAAAGTGTGTATAGAAAATGGAAAATATTTTTTGTAAATTTTTAACTTTTATTTCAAAAGTTTTAAGGGGGGGGGGGGGGCGCACATTTTTCAACTTTGGAAGGCTCTGTCTCATTAAAGGTTTACTTTGAGGAAAAATGTTTTCAGAAACCTCAACGTCATTTTTAAAGACCAGTTCTATGTATGGAGAGCCCCCTTTAATTATTTTAATTTTCCATATTTTGTATAAAAATCGTAGAGCGGTTTACAGAATACATCTACATACCAAGTTTCAACTATGTAGTCTTAATAGTTTCTGCATAAAGTTGCTGTGACATACAGACGGACGGACAGACAGACAGACTTGACGAAACTATAAGGGTCCCTTGTTTCTCTACGGAACCCTAAAAAGAACAAAAAGCCGAGGAGTCAAGCGGTAAAGTTAAAGTAATCCTACTGTAAGCACTTTTATTGTTCGTGACAATTTCACTTTCTATGCGGGCGACTAACCTACTGTTGTTGCTAGTGTTAGTGGGGTAGTTGACAGGCAGATAGATAAACAAATCGTCTCGGCATATTGGCCATTTATTAAATACTCCATTTCGCGAGACAGGGGACTAACCCTTCGCCGCAGCTATGAAGATGTGAAGGTTCTCTGAGGATGCTTTCCATCGCCGTTAGAGCGATTTTTAGGCGCTACCTCGTCCGTGCAAAGGTCCCCGTTACTCCAGGCGGAAAGACCCGCAGTGTGAGAGGGACGGAATCGGGAAAAAATTAAAAAATGTCGGGAATGTAGCACTAACCACAGAAAAATTGTTTAAAAATAAACTACGCTATTTTGTTAAAAAGTTTTTTAAGGAGATTTTGCGAATACATAATATCTACATTTTGAATGCAGCTCCGCAATGAAATTAGTTAGGATTTCAGAATTACAGGAAAAATAAACAATTTGGAGTTGTTTTCGTAATTAAATTCTATAGAGAAAATTGCATCCCATCGCGTTTCTCTTTAGTGAAAATGTTAATCAAATACTTAATCAACGTTAGCCCAAAAATCAAATCTGTAGATGACTTCATGGTGGAGTAAATGGATTCGAAAAAAACCCCATATTTTTTTCGTATCACCTTAACTAAAAAAGGCATTTAAAGCAATCAATTTATTTCTGTCCGAATGCTAAAGTTAGGTTTGTTAGGTCACAAACTTTTAAATACCCCATTAGCTCAGTATAAAATAGGGACGTACAATTTTGATGAAAATTTAATAAAATTGAGATCAAAATGTTTTTTTTTTTTATATTACTTTTTAGTCAATTTGATAAACAGTTAAAGAAAAACCAAATATTTTACATGATCCTTACCAGGATTCGAACCAGCATGGCCTACGTGACAGGCGAGCGTGAGACCTCTAGTCCACGCACCGGTGTCAGCACAATTGTTATTATAATGAAACTATGTATATAAGCCAAGACCAAGCCTTTCCTGTGTCCGAGTGGCGAGTGAGATCGAGTCATAGATAAAAAGTATAATTATAATAATACTCATCACAACATGCCAGTCAGTTAAGGGTAAGACTATCTTATAGAGGCTATCTTGTATATGTCACCGTAAGATTGTCAAAACCGTTAGTTGACAAACTAACGTTTTTTGTCGTTAGTTGGTAAACTATCGACAGATAGCAAACTGCAGCGTACTGCTTACTATATTTCGCGTTAGTTGATAAACTAACGGTTAAAGCTGTTAAATAGTAAACTGGTTTCAACTTGAATTGCAAACGAAATACCAGGGCAAACACTGCGGTAGCTTAGGTGAAGACTATATACTATAAGTAGAGCGGGCGAGCACAGCGAAGCCCCCGAATAGTCTTCGTGTTAGGTTGATATGTAAGAACAAAAAAACGTAAATCCTAAACCCTGTCGGTCTGAATGAATGAATGAATGAGTTTATTGCATAAAAAATACTTATGGGCTAAAATACATCCCACAAAACCAAGTTTGAGTATGGTTTGTCTGTGGGTCGGGAGTCGCACTTCATATTAAGAATTAAGGTCTGGTTTACTATCTGTCGATAGTTGATCAACTAACGCGTTAGTTTATCAACTAACGGTTTCGACTATCTAACGGTGACATATACCTATATCATAAATAATCGAAGTAAAACGGTGCCAGCGAGTGGTTTGGGCACCCTCCCGCCCGGCGGAGGCGATTTGGGAGAAATATTCAACTTAGTTTTAGTTTTCATTTTGAAAATATATATTAAATCAATAATTAAGCTTTGTATATAATACGGTATTTGACAAAGTAGACCAATAAATCTAGAAACGTGTCTCACGCTGAACCTATTTCAACAAAAATGTTTGACGATATCATAAATAATCAGAATACGGTATTTGACAAGGTAGTCCAATAAATCTAGAAACATGTCTCAAGCTGAACCTAATGTCACAAAACACGTTTGACAATATCAGAATTGTATATTTCCATCAGTTGTATTTTATAAACTCAATTATGTGATAAAAAGACAGCATTCGACTATGACGTCACAAGCTAGTATTGCACAGAACTCGTGAACAAAATTACCGTTTTGACAGTTCCTAAAAAGTACCTACTTTGACTAGCTGTCAAATACCGTTTTATAACTACAATGTAAAATATAGTCTTATAGAGAAGACCGTCTTGAGGTGAGTGCGTCGTCGCTAGCGACGATGGTACACGAATTCTTCTTCATAACTGGCGACCTTAGCTCCAAATAAAAAAAAAACTAAATTCAAAAAGAGTTTATTTCCATAAGAAACAAATAGGTTATACTAGGAGAATGTCAAATCTTAAACTAACACATATAGACTGACGAGCAATGAAAAAGTTCCAGTGACGTAGCACCAAATTACTTCTAAACGGGAAAGGCTAGCTAGCTTAATGACGCCGTCTGCAGTACATATTGAAGTACATTGAACAGCGCATCAGAATATTACCAATTAAAAACGTAAATATTGTGTTCAAATCAAAAGGTTCTATGTCTTAGGAGATATATAGGTGTTTGTCGGCATTTCATGGGTGGAACTTTTTCATTGCTCGTCAGTGTATAAGGTACATGGAAATAGAGAACTCCATTTGAATTCCGTCACCTCAATGGTTTAGATGCTGGAGGCAAAGAGGCGACTAGAAACCTCCAGCTTTATACGTTATTTTTTAAGGAATTGGAGTAAACACCTTCCCAAGCTTTCTTGTCTTCTACATAATCTGATATTTTGTAGTAAGCTTTTTTACATAAGTGATTTTTAACAACATTTTTAAATTTATTTACAGACAATTCTTGTAACTCAGTTGGGATTTTGTTGTAAAAGCGAATACATTGCCCTTTAAAAGATACATTAACCTTATGGAGCCTAGTAGGTTCTCGTTTTAGCCACTAGGTCAGTTAAGTTTACGGCTTTGAAGATTAAATGCAAACACCGTCCCGTTAGTTCGTACCCCTTGGTCCGTATGGTCCATAGTTCACCAAAGAAAAGTTATTCAACAACCTCTGTGGCGTAGTGGTTCTGCCTACCATGCAGTCCCGGGTTCGATTCCCGGTAGGGGATAAAGAAAAGAAAGAACAGGTCTAGGATATTTATTTTATATGTATGTGATTTCGCTGTTTCTGCATGGTTCCCACGACACATGGTATCCTAGTGTGGGGCCAGAAGCAATGTATGTGCCTTTTGATTTTTGGGTTAACGTTTATTGAGTAGGTATATATGATTAAGATTCTCACTGAAGGAAAACGCGATTGGATGAAATTTTCTCGATATAATTTTAATATGAAAAGACCTTTAAATTTATTTATTTTTTCATGTAATTCTGAAATACTAACTAATTTCATTGCGGAAATGCATTCAAAATGTGGATATTATATATTCGTAAACTCTCCTTGAAAATCGTTTTGATAAAATTGCGTAGTTTAATTTTAAACAATTTGTATGTGGTTGGGCGCTAAGTTATTTTAGTTTGAGTCGAGCGCATTGTTTGAGCTCTCTTTTCTTTTTTATGTGGAAGTAATTAACGTTATCACTGTCGTTTTCATTCCTTTTACATATACTTTTTGGTATCACCTTAAGCATACTATAGGCAGGCCTCAAGATGTGAAGCTTCTCCTTAAAGGGCCCGCCCTAGGCCTCCGCTGGCCGCATGCCAGCGACCGGTTGTGGGCTGGTGGGTCAGTAGGCCCTCAGGGGCCTGTGTTTGGTTTTGAAGACCAGTTGAATACTTTTATTTTGTTTTTGGTTTGTGTGGAGCAACATTGAAAGATAGATTGAAGAATGAAGTTATACGGGAACGCTGTGGATTGAAAGAAGATACAGTGACAAGGATAGAGAAAGGCTAGCTTAGAGGGTTTGGTCACGTTGAAAGGATGAATGAAAGGAGATTGACGAAACAGATTTATACAGAGGGTGTGAAAGGAGCCGTTGGACGGGGACGCCCAAGAAGGCCCTATAAAGACCAAATCGGTGATTTGTTAGTGAAGGGGCAAACACGAAGTACCCGTAACCGGCGAGCTTGCATGAAGAGACTCATGAATGTTGAGGAAGCGAGGGATGTATGCCAGGATCGTAGCAGGTGGAGGTCTTTGGTCTCTGCCTACCCCTCTTACGGGAAATAGGCGTGAGCATATGTATGAATGGTTTGTGGGATTGTGGCTTCAGAACAGTTATAAGACGAAACGAATGCCAACTCAAAATTATACTGACACTTAAAGATAACTGTAGTCCATTAATGCCCCCACCGAGGGGCACAGGCCTTTACCCGGATACGAGTAAGATTAAGCCATACTCCACCGCGCTGGCTCAGTGCGGGTTGATGGAGGGGTTTTACGACCACTACCACGTAGCGATAGTAGCCGAGACTTACAGCTTAACGTGTCATCCGAAACACTGAACATCCGATAATGTACTAGTTCAGTTCAGTTCAAAGATTTTTATTCATAATAGCACAAAAATGGAGACTTAATGAACGTCATAACATAATCAAGCAAGCATAATAAAACATTAAGTAGGTGCCTAATTATTACATAATATATAGGGTGCAATGAACTGGTTTAATTCCATATGTCGATGTTGGTGTCTTGTAAAAAGTCATTAATTTTTTATTAAGCCTTTGTGCACAAAGTGTGCTTTATACATTTTTTGAATCGAGCTTCAGTTAAGTTTTGTATTTCTTGCGGAATTTTATTGTAGAAGCGTACATAGTGTCGCATAAAAGAACTACCAACTTTTGTGAGTCTGAACATTGGAAGAGAAAGTTTATGTTTATTTCTAGTTTGCACATTGTGGCGGCTATCAATGGTTTTAAAGCTAATTTTGCTTGAGATAAATTAATTATCTTCTTGGTACAAGCCTGCAACTTCCCCTCAAAATTGGTCAAATCAAAAGCCAATTTAAAGTTTGACAGAATCCTTCAAATTATCAATTTCAATGGATCGGGATTCAGGAGAGATATCAGAAATGCAGAATACATCTATTTTCATATAAATTGCTCAAGTTAAAAGGAAACTGCTTAGAATGGAAAAGTATTACTTTCGCCTTTCTTCATCCATTGAGAGAAATATAGACAATACTGTCATTAGTACGCCTGTACACACACATCTACATATATCTGGAGTAAGTTGATGGATGATACATGAGGCCATGAAGCCAAGGTGGCCTAACTCCAAAAACCAAAGTTTACAGTATGAAGGACAAAAAGTGGGCCCTGATTTTAAATATTTTTAACTTCAGTAAATAATTATATTTCATCATTATTTGCTGTCTAATTCTCTTAATATGTAATATATTTGATCTTTTAGTGATTTTATTAACCCTAGGCATCTTATTCATTAATTTAATCAGTATTGATAAAATGACAGTTAGGCACTCTGGCTCTATTGGCCTCACATGTAAGCATGCTGGGGCGCTAGTCTGTTATGAAACACTAATAGCAATATCTATGTCTTTAACTAACCCCGACTTCATAAAAGGAGGAGTTTAACATTCATCGGGATCTATGTTTTTATGTAGATATATAATGTTCATCGATTTATCCAAGACGGATGGACCTGAAACTGTTTTTTTTTTTTGTTAATAGGGCTTAGTTTCCGATTTAACCCATTTTCAACAGGTTCACGTTTGTTGGACGGCTTCAGATTTCGGGCACTGCATTACGGGGGCAATGCACACACGTACTCCAAACGGAAATGACGTCACATATGACACCTGAAAACTTCCGTTTAGAAATGTCAATACTATTGCCTTTCCGGTTCCGGTCCCTCTCAGCCATTTCCATCACCTTCTTTCTACTACCTACAAACAATCAACCCACCTGCTTATTAAAACAGCTGATCTCACCACGACAAGTAGGATAGGATGAAGTCGCAAAAAGCACTGTTTTTATCTCTCTCTACTTTCACAAATCCATCAACACACACGTTCCGTTCTGTCACACACTCAATCTCCAAGTTTTATTACACCATATCGCCAAAATCACTAATAATTTACCAAGTAAAACACGACACAAATTGCATTAAGTTCACCAACCTTCTTGGTCAAAAACGAACAATTATTTTTTAATCCACCGGAAATTTGAGTTTTTATTTTTAAAACGCGCGCGCGGCAAAACGTCCGCCGTTGACTGGCGCGTCACAGAATGAAACCGAGGGACGCGTGCGAGAGAAAGGCATGATACTGATGACGTAAGAACGAAAGAGATGGATATAAGTATAGTGTAGCGGTAGTCCCCTTTCGCGCCTCAACTTTCTAAAATGCCGCGAGGTCCGTCTTTTCGGCCGAAATTGCTAGTCATTACTTTCTGTTGAAACAAAGCAGATTTGATGAATACAATTTAACGTGCTGGAGCTACGGCTCTAGGTCTAAGTTAAGTACCAAGGGCGTACCCAGGATTTCAGCTAGGGGGGGGCAGCTCATACCTGTTTCGAGAAGATGGACGTTTTTAATTCCCACTTGCCAGGAAAATTGACGTTTATTTTATCTTCTAGGGGGGGGGGGGGCAGCAGAATACCTGGGTACGCCCATGCTAAGTACTATGTACGTACCGTTCATATGTACTTATTTTCAGATTTACTAAAGGTAGGTTAGGTAGGTTCCTACTTAGAATTGTAGATGAATTAAACGATTATTTTATTTTCTCATCTGTAGAAACACGGAACACAAAATATTAGGCAGTTTCTTTATCCTACCCATACTTGCAGGTAGGGACCCTTCGCTTATGGGAGTGGTAATAAATGGAAAAGTATTATGGAAATTACACTCGTTTACCAATACTTGTGATCGACTGTACCAAATTCTCTGCCACAGGCAACTAATTCATAAATTCGACCATCTCAGACGTGGCTCGTTGGTCTAGGGGTATGATTCTCGCTTCGGGTGCGAGAGGTCCCGGGTTCAAATCCCGGACGAGCCCGAACCAGTTCAGCTGGGAATCTTTTGTTTTCTGTGGAATATATTAACTTATTTTGATTATTACTTTCAAACATTATTTTTACTCACAAACACTTTCAAAGATAAAAGCAACTAGCATGAGAAAATGTGAAATAATGTTATATAAAAACCTGTGCTGCCATCTGTTCTGTTTTAGTAGTATGATTTAAATTACCGACACTGACATCTTTACAATCTATAAGCTACTAGATAGTATTGCTACTCGACGCTAGATGTCGCTACGTTCACTGTTATGCTATAATCCAACCATTTTAAATAGCTTAGAAACTATGAATAAAATAGTTCAAGTTTAATAGTTTTTTATTTTAGTCGTATTAAACGACAGGTGTTTCACCTCGCACCCCTCGCCTGCCCCTCACCGAAATGAAACCCGAAACAAAACGGAACCTTGCAAAAGTTGTTTCTTTTAACAACAAACTTTTTGCAACGCTATTGCGCATTTCTAGAGGTTGAACCGAATGTTAAGTGCTAATTAAGTAATCTAAGTGCATCTAAAATCTATTGTGAGCTTTAAAACTGTGTGAAATATAGAAAAACTGAAAAACATGTCTGGGGCCAGTGCCAGCAGTTCTTCTCAAAGCCCCCCGAATGTCGCTTCAATTAACAATGTCAGTGCTTTTTTCCAAACCGCGAATAAATATGAAGAGCTCAACGTTATCGGAACAGGTAATTTTGGGTAGATTCAATCAGGAAATGGCCAAATAACCTAAGAAAACATGTGCCGGTTGGCAATGGAACTCGCGCATTTTTTTTTAACAATGCCCTTGATTCTGTAATTTAATGCCTGAAATGCTCTATTCTGAATAAAAAGTGCAGATACCTACTTTTGCAGATTCAAGATCATTTGATTCAGCCTAGTTGTTATGCAGTCCATCGCATTTCATTATAGCTGTGGGGATGGGCTAGCCCCCAGTGAGCTTGTATTGGGCGCAGCTGTGCTTCTATATCGCAGGAAAAGGCGCCATACTATTTTTGTTTTAGTTATTTTAGATACCTATCAACTTTAATACTAACTAGCTTTCTACTTGTTATAGTTTAGTTAGCGTGGCATCTGAGAAATTGCTTGATTTCGAATATAATAAGACTAATATAAGTAATAATAATACCAATGCAATAATAAGTTGCATTTCACACATAATTGAAGTCAATTAGGAATCAGGGTGTACTGTTAGATGATAAATAAATGCTAGTAAATTGATATATGCTGTCTGTTGATAGAGATAAGCTCGCCTTTGTACACATATTTTCCACTTGTTTTGTGATAAATAAAATATAATAAAATTTTCTCCATTCCAGGGGCATATGGCACAGTGTACAAAGCCCGGGACCTGCACAATGCGGGGCAGATTGTCGCTATGAAGAAAGTTAAGGTGCCGTTAACACAGGATGGCATTCCGCTGTCCACACTCAGAGAGATTGCATTGTTACGGCAGTTGGAGGCGTACTCACATCCTAATATTGTTAGGTGAGTAGTGACAAACCGAAACTGGAATTCAAGTGGAAATGGAAACGAAACAGCCACTAGTTGCGGCAGGAACTGAAACTTTTTAAACTTGTGATAATGTACACAATTTCCTTAAATTGAGAGTGCCCTTACAAAAGATTTCTGAGACAATGTATTACCTACTTCTCATTTTTTTAGTGTAATTTGAATCGATGGAAATTAATTCAATCAATCCTAGCTATTCATTTTAAAACCCTTAACCCCTCAACTACCACCGGCGTTAGCCAATGCCACTTTTCCATTATAGGTTTCAAATTTTATTACCATGGCATAGGCTTCAAAATCGCGATCCGTCCCAAGTACCCCCGGGTTTTTGAGTAGTTAAGTCACCTTTAAAACTACTGAACTGATTTTAACAAAACATAAACATAAACATTTACATACAGGCTCATACATTGCTTCTGGCCCCACACTAGGATTCCCTGTGTCGTGGGAACCAGAAACAGCGACGTCACACACATATAAACATCCAAAAACCTGGGGATTGTTTTTTTTTTTTTTTTTTTTTTCTTTACCCCCAGCCGGGGATCGAACCCGGGAACTCTCGCATGGTAGGCAGAGCCACAACCGCTGCGCCACACAGGTCGTCAGTCGTCGTCATAACCATCACAGTAAAGTCTACTATAACTACAAATATCTGCATTTAAATCCGTCCACTTTGACCACTATTCCTGGTTAAGCTGATAACTTTCAAACTACTGACCCGATTTTAACAAAACATGTCTCAGAACCATCACATTGAAGTCTACTACCAATAACAGGAAACCACAATAAAATCCATTGAGCTGATTGACCGCTATTCTTTGTCAAGCTGATAACTATCGAGCTACTGACCGATTTCAACAAAGCATAGGCAGGGAAGTCTACTACCATTTACAGAATATCACATCAAAATCCATTCCCTCATTTGACCGCTAGGGTGCCATGGACAGACATACAGACAGACAAAACACTCCTCTTTTGGTTGTTGGGGGTTAAAAGTATTATTATTTTCTGTAGATATTGAATAATATTCCTAGAATACGTCATTCCTTGCCAATTTCTACTTGGTATACAAAATTTGTCACACCAACATATTATTGGCTACATAATAATAATAATAATAATAATAATAATAATACCTTGGACACTATTTACACACATTGATCTAGCCCCAAACTAGGATTCCCTGTATCTTGTATATAGATAAATATTATACTTGGATAGATAAACAACCATGACTAGGGTACAAACATCCGTTCTCGTCAAACAAATATTTGCCCCCACCGGGACTCGAACCCGGGACCCTTGGCTTCGTAGGCAAGGTCACTGCCGACTCGGCCATTCGGCCACTGACATATAATACCCGGACACTGAGATTGCAATCACCCGGAATAACTTTATAAATGATATATGATAAATGTAGCCCATTAATGCCCCACCGAGGGCCAAGGGCCTTTTGAGTAAAATTGAGCCATACTCCACCACGCTGGCTCAGTGTGGGTTGATGGTGGGGCCTACCCGTCAGAAGCTATCAAGCAGCCTTGTAGCTTTAAGATGACTACCACCGAGTAGTGATAGTAGCTGGGACCTACAGCTCAACGTATCATCCTTTAAGATTACTACCACCGAGTAGTGATAGTAGCTGGGACCTGCAGCTCAACGTATCATCCGAAACACGGAAGCGACCATAACAAATGCCACATAGAACGGACACCCATCCAGTACGCGTCTCGGCCAGATGTTTCTACCCTCACGATCCTTCCCGATGTGCGAATACCGCTAGGCCAAGAACGCTTCAAGGCCTAACTATAACTTGGTATAACTAGAGAGGGAAATAACTAACATAAAGTGGGATATCATCGGTTTGGGCGATGTCAGAAGACGAGGAGAAGACACCTAAAGCCCGTGCCACACTGTTACAAACAAGGCTTCCACAAGCGTTTCCACACGAGGTTTAAAACTGTGCAGACGCGTGTTTGCAACCAAAATTCGTTTCACCTTACCACAGCCTTTGTGGACGGGCGTGTGCTGCCAACGGGCATGTGTGGAGGCCGGAGTTTCCGACAGTGCAGACGTTTGTTCCACCAAGCATGGTGGTCAGTTGCGCTGCAGAAGTCTGTGGTGCGCGCGCATGAGTTGTTGAATTCCAACGTGTGAAATCATTAAAATGGCGACGCGAGTGGAAAAAGAAGCTCTAACCAGTTTAGCGAGTTATATAAAGGGTTGTGCCTTCCGGCTGCCGATTCGGTACCCGTAAACACTGCGGTAGCTTAGGTACTTAAAAATAAGTATATTTTGTTGTTCTTACATGTTCAACCTAACACGTAGGATCACCCCCTTTACCCTACACCTAAGCTACCGCAGTGTGTTGCCCTGATAATTGAAAACAACCAACCTCATAACGTTTTGACAACATTTTGACATTGACGGACATTTTAAGCAGTGCTGCCAACATACCCACAATCACATAAATTTTGGATGCCGGCGCCGGATGCGGAGGCACTTCCTATGTAAAGACATGCCGTGCCTCTAGGACTTACCCTCCGAGTCATACCCAGACACAGCCCAAAAAAAAAGTAAGCTGGGAAATTCTGACAAAGAAATTAAAGGCCGTAGACACAGCTGTAGAAGAGCGAATGAAAGAAAAAGAACAAATTTCACCGCGCTGCGCATTTGTTTCTTCCCCGCGTTTTTTCTCTAAGCTGCCTGTACTAACACAGCCAATTTCTTTTTGCACCTGCCCATTTTCAACCGACTTTAAAAATGAGTCGTTTTTTTTCTTTGTCTGTTACGAGATTATTTCGTCAATTATGAACCGATCTTGATGATTCTTGTTTTGATGGTAGGTCATACTTCAGAGGTGGTCCCAAATAAATTTTATCAAAATTGATTCAGCGCTTTTTGAATAAATCAAAAAATACAAAATTTATATACACAGATGGCGTTTATTTTTGTGGTTCCGGCAAAGGTTTTGATGAGGGCTTTTCATGAACATAGATTAGATCATTTGCATCCCGACCGGGGGGGAGAAGAGGCTTGAAATTGAAGTTGTTTTTTTTTAGTTTTTTACATGGTGAACTATTGAAACGAAACTCGACAATAAAGGATTTTCACAGGAAATTGCTGGTGGCTAAAACTCACCAGCAATGAAGTTCCGTGCAACTTCGCTGGCACCTATTCAAGTAGCGCAGCAAGGTCGGCTTTGCTCAAAGAAGGTTGTCAAAATAATGAACATGTTAATCGCATTTTTGAATAAATAACTATTCTAATGCAATCCGTCTGTGGGTAGATCAAAAAGGGCCCGCGATTTTGAAACTTATCGTTTGGTAAAAGGTTCAAAACCTATGAAAAACAATTTGTTCTCTGTTTCTCACTAAAGGACCCACATACGGGACGATCGATCGCTACGATCCGTCGTTTCAGACCGATCGAAACGACGGATCGACAGTGTAAGTCAAGATCGTTAACGATTTACTTATTCGAAGACGATATCGGACATCGCAAGAAAAACCTATGCAATCAGATCGATCGTAACGATGGATCGTCAAGTACATGGCGCTTTGCGACGAACGATTCGATTTTTGTCTCATTCGTGCGTGATGCTGCCGCCGCATGCGCCGCATGTCTTGCGCGATACGTCCGTACCAGTGATAGGAATAGTTAGGGCTTATTAACCTAAACTAGGAAGATAGAGAAGGAACAGAGACTTCCTTACGACAATATTTTAGATAAACATAGACCAATTACTTATTCCGAATAACATTAATTTTTAATGTACTTAAGTAATGTCCCGTATCTTGGGGCAGATGTCCCGAAAAAAATTTTTGTCGTAAGATAGTCTCCGATTCTTTTCTCTGTTCCTAGAAGTTTAGGTTAATAAGCTTTTAATATACTTAAGTGATGTCCCGAATCTTGGGGCAGATGTCACGGAAAAAAATATTGTCGTAAGAAAGACTCTGTTCCTTCTCTGTGTTCCTCGAAGTTTAGGGTAATAAGCCCTACCTATTCCTATCACTGGTCCGTACCTACTCGACGAAAGAAACACGAAACGAAAATGTCCACATGGAGTTAATGATCATTTGACTGAATTTATTGAATTATTCAGAGAGCCGTTATGGAAAAAAAACATTAAGATTATCGTATAAACACAAAAGAGACAATTATACTGTGTCGTGAGATAGTTTTGAAAAAAAATAATGCAATAAACCATACTGCTGATTTACCAAATCATTTATCAATTTATCTACACACGTATCATAAACCCTCTTTACTGCGTTCAAAAACCGCACGTTACGATCAGCATTATGTTAAACTATATTGGGAATGGGAGCAGCGAAAAACGTGTGTACTGTATGACGATCATATATTGAATGAAACATTGAGTGAATCATCTTTATGAGTGGTAAATGAATGAACATTTTATAGATGAGTGAATGGAATTTTGTATTCCAATGGGGACTATTGGAATTTTGTATTCCAATGGGGACTATTGAATGAAACATTGAGTGAATCATCTTTATGAGTGGTAAATGAATGAACATTTTATAGATGAGTGAATGGAGTTTTGTATTCCAATAGTCCCCCTCAAAATTTCTACTGTTATATAATTCAAATAAGTATTAATTACTTATTTATCAATTGTGTACTCACATAATTTTAAGTTTGATTACATGTAAGTATCTCAAATTATGTTTTGGTTACATAATTTTTAGTATTTACACAATGTGTATTATAATTTCAGTAGACATTTAAACTATAATAAGTTTAATTTTGATCTTAATTGGAGGAATTTTTCTGATGGTACCATTTTCGTGAAGATGTCAGCCAGTTGATTTCCTGAGGAAACGTATTCTAACTTTATTACTTTGTTAGTAATTTGTTCACGTGTGAAATGGTATTTAATGTCTATATGTTTTGATCTTTTATGGTTTGTGGGGTTATTTGCAATACATATACAGCTATTGTTATCTTCATATATTGGAATGGGCTGTGGTATTTGGATTGCAATACTATTTAACAAAGATCTTATCCACATTGCTTCTCTCACAGCTTCGAATAGGGCCATATACTCAGCTTCCGTTGAGGAGGCGGCAACTGTGCTTTGTTTGCGAGTATTCGATGATATGGAACAGTTATCAAACACTTGGAATATGTAACCTGTTGTGCTTTTACGATCATTTTCGTCGCCTGCCCAATCGGAATCTGCATACCCATGAAGTAATTGCTGATAATCGCACTTCTTATAGGTCAACTTTAAATTAAGAGTTCCTTTAATATATCTTAAAAGATGTTTTAAGCTGTTCAGGCTTCTCGGCACCTAATGACCTCGCAGGGGCCCATCAGCTACGAGGTAGCGTAGCGATCAGATGCCAAGAAGTGTGAACGTCGGCGATTCACCGAGCTATTAATTATGAATCTATCTGACCTGGTCTGTGCTTCGTTCCCGTCAAACTCCTGTCTCTCTGCAAGGCCCGGGTGCACCCTAGGCTCTTCTTGGTAGACAGGTTCTTCAGCCAACCAGGTATGGCTGGCAGGCCAGCATCGACGAGCACAGTGTTCCAACACAGGTTATGTTACGTGGGAAAACCAATCGGCCACGTAAATGCGAACTTTATCTGGTTCGGGGAACCACAATACACTCAGCTATATAGACAATCCTGAGGGGAACCCGAATACATTCCAGATGGCTTGCGATTTAAATTCAATGCCCTAATCAATACGCGTTACATGCGAGGGCTTTTCGTCTGTCAGTTGTCAAAAAACTGCAAGGTTGGCAGCAACGTCAAATTCAAAATAGCCGTTCCGAAACCATCGATCGAATATCGATTTGGAATCGAACAATCACCCGCCCGGACAGGCACCCACCTGTCCCCTAATCTACGGGCAGCCGAGACAACGTTGCTACCGCTCGTTTTAGAACCGAGCCTCCTACTAGAACCTCTGCAGACCGGGGGGTCCCGTCCTTGCCAGGGAACAAGTTAACAATGCGCCCCCTGCGCCAACGTAGTGGCGGTAGGTTAGCATCCTTAACCAGAACGAGGTCACCAACACTAGGGGGGCTGGTTTTGTCAGTCCACTTAAGGCGCTGTTGTAAGATATGCAGATACTCGAGCGACCAACGCTTCCAGAAATTCTGAGTAAACTGCTGCAACATCTGATACCTTGACAACCGATACAATTTCACTCCCTCGAAGGGGTGCTCGGGCAACGCGTTAAGTGGCTGTCCTATCAAGAAATGGCCTGGGGTCAGAGCCTCCAGGTCATTTGGATCCGAGCTGAGCGGACACAACGGTCGCGAATTGAGAACGGCCTCGATCTTACAAAACAATGTCGCGAGCTCCTCAAAAGTCAGCGCGGTCTGACCTACTATACGCCCCAAGTGCGTCTTAGCTGACTTAACTACGGCCTCAAAAATCCCACCCCAGTGGGGGCAACTCGGTGGGCTGAAGGTCCACTGTATACCCCGACGGGAGAGGGCCGTTCCAATATCCACTTTATTTACATTCAAAAAGTTGACTATCTCTCGTAAGTATCGTTCCGCACCGACGTAGTTAGTGCCGTTATCAGAGCGGATCAAAGTTGGAAGTCCCCTTTGAGAAACAAACCTATCCAAACAAGCAATGAAAGCCTCTGTCGAGAGATCAGCAACGAGCTCGAGATGTACCGCCTTGGTGGATAAACAAACAAACACACATAGGTACGCCTTGTATTGCTTAGCGGTACGCAATCGTGAACTCTTCACCATAAACGGTCCGGCAAAATCCGTACCAACACCTGAAAACGGTCTGACCTCATTCACACGATCAGGGGGCAAGTCCCCCATGAGAGGTTGCATCGTGGCAGCCTTAAGTCGATAACAAGGCATGCACCGAAACACGATGTTCCGTATGACACGGCGGGCAGATAAGATCCAAAACTCCCGCTGGAGCGTGGCCAACAACGCGTTACAGCCGGCATGCGCGTTTTTAATATGACGATCAGTCACCAGCAATTCAACTAACTGTCCCCCCTTGGGGAGCAGAAGTGGGTGACGAGCCGAATACGACAGATTCGCATTGCGCAATCTTCCTCCTACCCGAAGTAACCCGGTCGAATCAACAAAGGGGTTGAGACCCGCGACGGCTCCCTTCAATTTCGAACGTCCACTTCGTATGATCTCCAATTCTGCCCCAAACTTCGAGGACTGTACCAACCGGACCAAATTCAGTAGCGACTCGTTTCGCTCTGCCGGAGTCAGAATAGGGTTCAACGTTCGCTGATCGCGAGGAGTACGACAATTTCGAGCGAATCTCCTAATCCAAGTGGACACGTTTATCAACTTGTCAAGTGAGCTATACCGGTCCAGCAGAAACCCGGCGTCAGGGTCCTCAGCCTTCTGGGTAACATGCACGGCCGCTCTGGGGCCATGATCCGAAGATACTACTACATGGCTGTGGGGCCAGTCCGATTCTCTCCTGGCAAGCCAGGGTGGTCCCCACCACAAATGGTGTCTAACGAGTTCAGGAGCCCGACATCCCCTGGATGCACAATCAGACGGGTTCAATTCTCCTGGTACATGTCTCCAGGTCAGTGGGACCTCAGACGACACAATCTGGGAGACACGGTTCGCAACAAAAACCTCTAAGTTATGGACCGAAGCCTTCAGCCAGCACAAAACAATCTGGCTGTCCGTCCACGCGTACACCGTATCCTCCAAAACCACTGACCCACGCAACACTGTTAGAGTGTGATTCAAAAGTTTGGTCAAAAGAGCAGCCCCGGACAGTTCCAGTTTTGGAATCGTCATCCTTGTCCGAATAGGCGCTACCTTGCTTTTTGCCAAAACCAAACGCACGTCGACCTCCCCGGTGGAGGTGACGGTTCGCAAATAAACCGCTGCCGCAAACCCTCGTTCAGAGGCATCACAAAACCCGTGAAGGGTTGCCCTGTAATCCCCAGCAGGGACCAATTTCCTCGGCAGCGATACATTATTTATGTCCGATAGCGAGGTGAACATTTGCGTCCAATCAGTCAACAAATCACCTGAGAGGTGGGTGTCCCAGGTCAACTGAGCCGCCCATAGCCTTTGCATAAAACATTTGAGAGCAAAGGTGACTGGAGAAATCCATCCATTCGGATCGAACGTTCTCGCAATCGTTGACAGTACTGACCGCTTCGTCCAGGCCTTCGGTGTTTCTAAAACCACCCGATAGGTAAACTCATCATGGACGGGCCGTCTGCCGACATGGCTGGTCTCCCAGATGAGTTTCAACAAGACCCGCACGTTTTTGAGAATCCTGACAACCCTAACATGTTGTCAGGATTCTCAAAAACGTGCGGGTCTTGTTGAAACTCATCTGGGAGACCAGCCATCAACTCAGGGGAGTTGGACATCCACTTGCGTAGTTCATAGCCGCCTCGTTCCAGCAATTGAATGAGCTCGTCACGTCGGTCCAGAGCTTCCTCTACACTGGCTGCCCCTGTGCAGACGTCATCGACGTACAAATCTTGCTCCAGGATAGCGGCGGCTCTAGGATAGCTCACACGGTCACGCGACGCCAACTCCCGCAGGGTACGCATCGCCAAATACGGGCTAGACCGTAACCCATACGTGTTCGTGTTCAACTCATAGACCTTGACTGGCTCGGCCGTGGACTCACGCCAAAGTATCAACTGATACCTTCTGTCAGCCGGATGAATTACCGTTTGCCTAAACATCATCCGAATGTCTGCGACAAATACAACCTGGTGCCTCCGAAAGCTCGTGAGAATATCCGAAATATCACGACTCAACTTGGGTCCCGAATGTAGACACTGATTCAGGGACATCCCGTTCGAGGTAGGTGCTGACCCATCAAAAACAACTCGAATCTTGCCGGTAGGGGTTCGCAGGACGGCATGGTGTGGAAGGAAACAATGATCCTCAGATCTCCAGTCCACACCCGATACCGACATGTGTCCTAACGACTCATACTCCCTCATGAAATCGACGTATTTTTGTTTAAATACGACGAGCCGGCCGCCGACATGGCTGGTCTCCCAGATGAGTTTCAACAAGACCCGCACGTTTTTGAGAATCCTGACAACCCTAACATGTTGTCAGGATTCTCAAAAACGTGCGGGTCTTGTTGAAACTCATCTGGGAGACCAGCCATCAACTCAGGGGAGTTGGACATCCACTTGCGTAGTTCATAGCCGCCTCGTTCCAGCAATTGAATGAGCTCGTCACGTCGGTCCAGAGCTTCCTCTACACTGGCTGCCCCTGTGCAGACGTCATCGACGTACAAATCTTGCTCCAGGATAGCGGCGGCTCTAGGATAGCTCACACGGTCACGCGACGCCAACTCCCGCAGGGTACGCATCGCCAAATACGGGCTAGACCGTAACCCATACGTGTTCGTGTTCAACTCATAGACCTTGACTGGCTCGGCCGTGGACTCACGCCAAAGTATCAACTGATACCTTCTGTCAGCCGGATGAATTACCGTTTGCCTAAACATCATCCGAATGTCTGCGACAAATACAACCTGGTGCCTCCGAAAGCTCGTGAGAATATCCGAAATATCACGACTCAACTTGGGTCCCGAATGTAGACACTGATTCAGGGACATCCCGTTCGAGGTAGGTGCTGACCCATCAAAAACAACTCGAATCTTGCCGGTAGGGGTTCGCAGGACGGCATGGTGTGGAAGGAAACAATGATCCTCAGATCTCCAGTCCACACCCGATACCGACATGTGTCATAACGACTCATACTCCCTCATGAAATCGACGTATTTTTGTTTAAATACGGCGTCCCTTGACATCCTACGCTCCATCGACATCAATCTCGTCTCAGCCATCTTCCTAGATTCTCCTAGTGGCGGTCGATCGGCCCTGAAAGGCAGTCGAGTTACAAAACGACCAGAACGAAGGCGACCAGTACTATTCTGGTAAAACAACTCGCACTCTTCTTCGTCTGCGTCGACTCGACGAGCGGTGGGAGGTTCCTCTATCTCCCAGAAACGTTGGATAGCGTCTGACAACGCTGAGCCAATAAGTATGCCATCTGACTCGGCAGGCCTAACCATTGGCAATGCCGGACCCATGATCACGTGACCAAACTTAGTATCCACAGCAATCAACCCGTCCGGCTGAAGAACTCGCCGATCCGACAACAGAAACCTACCCAGAACGTCTGCTCCCAGTAGCAGGTCGACCGGGGCTGGAGTGTCAAAATCGGGATCCGCCAACTTGAGTCCTGACGTCAGGAATCGAACGGCCGGATTCAACTTCACCAAGGGGTGTTTGCCCATGACATGCGTCATTACTAAAGCTTGCACAGATGTTTTTGTCAAAATGTCATAACGTGGAGAGAACGTGATCACCGATTGACCAACTACATTCGTAACCGTAACATTCCCCACGCCCCGTATTGATTTATTATACCTATTTACCTTGAGGCCCAACCATTTTGCTAAATCGTTCGATACAATGCAGCCCTGAGCTCCAGAATCTAATAGGGCGCGAACGTATGTTGGGTTGCCCGCCAAATCCCAAACAAGTACAGAGGCGATCGGTAACACCACCGTCTCCGGTTGGGGGGCAACCAATGGTTGGGCCGCAAATTCCTAGCGAGGACCCCCGGGGCCCCACTGTGCCTGTAACCGATCAGGTAGGCAGCTATACGCCAGAGGGTCCCATTGTACAAATGGCCCACGCGCCGGTTCCATTGCCACCCTACGGCGCCCCCCGAAGGGGGGTGGGCGTGAATTCAACCGGGGGGACATCACATGCGACCGACGAGGACGAGGCGACGAGCGGGGCGACAACTGAGGCGGCGTCCGAACCGCATCCGCATAGCTCGAAGGTGTCTCATGCCACCCGCCCGTTACGGCCTGCTCAACATACCCAATGTCCCGCTGAGTCGGATGCTGAGTCGCAGCCGAAAACTCAGGGCCCCCCATGTGATGACCCTGAGTGCGGCCCTGCACCCCTGGGTGGCCGCGTGCTTGTGGCCCCATTGCCCGTTGAGTCGGATGCTGAGTCGCAACCGAAAACTCAGGGCCCCCCATGTGATGACCCTGAGTGCGGCCCTGCACCCCTGGGTGGCTGCGTGCTTGTGGCCCCATTGCCCGCTGAGTCGGATGCTGAGTCGCAACCGAAAACTCAGGGCCCCCCATGTGATGACCCTGAGTGCGGTCCTGCACCCTAGTACCGCCCTGTGCACGTGGGGACATTGGCCCCTGAGTTGCGCTCCGAGTCGCAAACGAATTCTCAGGGCCCCATGCCGTGTCACCCTGGGTACGGCCCTGTGGTGGCTGTTGGCCGGACCGGTTCATGCACAACAGATTGTTGTGGGCCCCACCACAATATCCGCACATTTTTGTGCGCGTGCAGTACCTAGCCATGTGTGGCCCGAGGCACAGGAAACACCAGCTCCGCTGCTTGGCCATCCAGCGCCGTCCCTCAACCCTAAGTTCCCCGAACTTATTGCAATTGGCCACAGCATGGCCAATCTGCCTACAACATGGGCAGGTCTCACTATGTGGGGTCAATGCACTCACAGTCCCATACGACTGCCGGTTGGTGCGGTCCTTCCTCGTCGGAGGGCCCCTACTCACAGCGCTCCCGGCAGCTCTCTGTGGCTCCGAAGGATGGGTGACCGTCAACCCCAAATTCTCTGCCCGTCGAGCCTCCTCTTCCAAGAATCCGACCAAGTCGGAGAAGGCGGGCAGGTCCTCGGCCGACCTCCCGTGAGACTGTTCGAAACGAGTCTGCACGTCAGCGGGTAGGCGGGAAAGTACAATGTACAGCAGTAGGTACGACCATTCACCAACCGGAAGTCCAAGATTCTCTAGAGCCTTGGTGACGGACAACAATGGGTTCAAAACCTCCGTCTGTATGGCCCCGACCTTGTTCACAACCGGGATACTAAACAAACGGTTCAGTTGGGCATCGGCCAACCTCCGTTTGTTATGGTAACGTCTGACCAACAGTTGTCTGGCCGTTTCATAGTTACCCTCCGTAACTGTCAAATGAGCGACCAGCTCCCTAGGCTCACCCCTCAATGCTGCCACCAGCTGAGCCATCTTGACAGACTTGGTAATGTCCGATCGCATGTGCACCAAACTGTCGAACAGATTGATGAAGCTCATCCATTCACCGGACACTCCGTCAAAAGTAGGCATAGTTATGGCCGGTAACCTGGACCCTGAACCCTGAAGCGGCAGAGGTGCTTCAATGTCACCACCATGGCTGGACTCGCGCTGTCTACGTATGTCCGCAGCCTTCTGCGTGATAGCAGCTGCCATCTCCATACATTGGTCGACATCCCCTAGCAACCGTGACAGCCTGTCAGGTGCGCAACCATCAACTAATTCCGCCTGCGCGGACAATTCGAGCACCCTATTGTAACGTTCCTTAACGTCCATAGACCGCTCCAATACCACATCATGCCTATCTAAACGGTCTATCAGTCCGTGTGCGGAGGAAAACCATCTGAGTTCCTTAGAAACACCCTTCTGGATTTCAGATAACGACATGATCGGAACGATACTTACTCACAATTTGCAGTAACTCAATTATATTGGACCCTCCAGTCTACAACCCAAACGAGGGAACCCTAAACCACAAGTTAAACAATGTTATTTTCCTTAAACAATAGGAACCGAGTTTTATATCTATATAAATTCTGTAAATAACAATTTAGTTTCCCTTTATCACTACAACACACACAGATAGTCAATATTAGTTCAAGTTATAAATTGCTATAACTGAAAACAATGTAATAGCCTGCTATCAATAGATGTAACTACCTATGTTAACCAAACATTCATTAGCATTACTAGACCACTAATAGATTGACTAACTGGTACTTCAATGCAAATTTCAACTCAATATCTGTCTGTCTACTACCAGCAATAGACCTATAGCTTACAATATTACCAATCTATGTGGATACAGGAACAACACCAAGTTAGCTAATAACCGCCTATACCTACAGATTGATAGTCCCAAATCGTGGGTTCCTGGAGCCCTTGACGGCTGCAAATCTCAGGAAACCACGCTCTTGCTACCAAAATTGTTCAGGCTTCTCGGCACCTAATGACATCGCAGGGGCCCATCAGCTACGAGGTAGCGTAGCGATCAGATGCCAAGAAGTGTGAACGTCGGCGATTCACCGAGCTATTAATTATGAATCTATCTGACCTGGTCTGTGCTTCGTTCCCGTCAAACTCCTGTCTCTCTGCAAGGCCCGGGTGCACCCTAGGCTCTTCTTGGTAGACAGGTTCTTCAGCCAACCAGGTATGGCTGGCAGGCCAGCTTCGACGAGCACAGTGTTCCAACACAGGTTATGTTACGTGGGAAAACCAATCGGCCACGTAAATGCGAACTTTATCTGGTTCGGGGAACCACAATACACTCAGCTATATAGACAATCCTGAGGGGAACCCGAATACATTCCAGATGGCTTGCGATTTAAATTCAATGCCCTAATCAATACGCGTTACATGCGAGGGCTTTTCGTCTGTCAGTTGTCAAAAAACTGCAAGGTTGGCAGCAACGTCAAATTCAAAATGGCCGTTCCGAAACCATCGATCGAATATCGATTTGGAATCGAACATAAGCATTTCCACAATTCCGTATTATTCTTGCTTTGGTACCTACTCAGAATACAGATTGCTGAGCAAATATCTGGCCGTGTGCAAAGCATGGCATACATGAGGCAGCCTATAACGTTTTTGCAAGGTGCATCATAGTTTGTATCGGAGTTCAGGGCCAGATGGTCTAATTTTGATGGGAATGGTGACTTTGATGGATTACAGTCACTCATGGCAAACTTGCTTAAAACATTATTTAAGTAAACTGACTGATCTAAAGTGATTGTATCATCAATTCTAATTACTCTTATGCCTAAGAATAATTTTATTTCATTGAAGTCAGTCATGTCAAACATCTTCATTAAACATTCTTTATACATTTTTAAAATATGAGTTTGCTTTGTACATAAAATCAAATCATCAACGTAAAGTGCAATATATACATTATTGTCAGTGCAATTTTTATCAAGAATGTATAAACATGGATCTACTCCTGAATTTTTAAAACCAAGTTCCTTGAGAACGTGATCAAAACGTTGGAACCAGCATCTAGAAGATTGTTTTAAGCCGTACAATGTTTTAGTTAACTTGCAAACCTGGTTCGGTTTTGCAGAAACACCCTCAGGCACCTCCATGTAAATATCATTTTCAAGTACTCCATTTAAAAATGCAGTCTTTACATCTAAGTGATGTACTTGCAAATCATACTGATTTGCGAATGCTAACATGAATCTGAATGTAGATATACGCGCCACTGGTGCGAACGTTTCGTCAAAATCTTGAAGATATTTTTGCGTAAAACCGCGAGCTACAAGACGTGCCTTATAACGGGTTGGTTCTCCCAACTCATTATTTTTAATCGTAAAGATCCATTTACAATCCACTATATTCACATGTTTGGGTCTTTCTACAAGATCCTATGTTTGATTTTTATGTAAAGATTCTATTTCACTCTCTACAGCTTTAAACCACTTATCGCTATCGTCCCTGTTTGAAATATCACCATAAGTGCTTGGTAGCGACTGAACAGTAGTTAATGATAAGTAGCACAAATCTGTATCACACATTTCTTTATAATTTATTGACGGCAGTTGTTGAATTCTTTCACTTCGCCTTATTTTGTTTGACGAATTTTCGGCATCCGATTGATCATCGGGTAGACTCTCGTGTTTCGTGCCTGTTGACTTATTATCACCGTTAGGCATATCAACTTCGGCGGGCATTTGTTTACTTTGGTTTGTCGGCCTGGAATGAACAAAGCTCAATTCGTCGAATATGACATCACGGGCTACAAAGGATTGGTTATTTTGAACATTGAACAGCTTATAACCATTATTATCGTATCCGATTAGTATTGCTTTAAACGATTTATTCTCAAACTTTGTTTTTCTCGTTTTATCATGGACATAGGCCGTTGCACCAAATATTCAAGCAATACTATGCTTTAAACGATTTATTCTCAAACTTTGTTTTTCTCGTTTTATCATGGACATAGGCCGTTGCACCAAATATTCTTAGATGTCTTATTTTAGGTTTTTTATTATGCCACATTTCGTATGGTGTTTTGTTGTTGGTCAGAGCTTTAGTAGGGAGTCTATTTATTAGGTAGGTAGATGTTAATATTGCTTCCCCCCAAAAAGACTTTACTAATTTCGCATTTGCAATCATGGTTCTAGCCATTTCGGTAAGCGTGCGATTCATTCGCTCTGACACACCATTATGCTGTGGTGTATATGGTACCGTTAGATGGTACGTGATACCCTTGGAAACACAAAACTCTTTAAAATCATTTGAAAGATATTCTCTACCGTTATCGCAGTACAGATTTGTGACTTTCGTATTGAATAGATTTTCACTCTTAGCAACAAAATCTTTAAAACATTTAAGCACTTCCGATTTTGCATTCATTAAGTACTTCACTGTATAATGAGTGTAGTCGTCAATAAAACTAACGAAATAGTTTTTGTCATCAACGGTGCTAGGCGTTATCGGACCACACACATCTGAGTGTATAATGTGAAGGGGCCGATTCAAGTGCTTTTTCTCTTTAGTTTTTGCAAACGGGAGACGGGATTGTTTACCAAGAATACAAGGTTCACAAATGGTATTGCTGGGATTTATCTCATTTATCAATGAGTGGTCGCTTTCATCTATTGTACCCTTTAGTATTTGAAACTTTTGTTTGTTGACATGTCCAAGTCGTCTGTGCCACAAATTATAAGCGTCAGCGGAATCATGGGTCAAGTGAACATCGTGTCGATTTACTCGAAAATTTAGTCTGAACAGGTTATTACTGATGACCCCAGTCATAATGCATTTGTCCTTATGATGCACCTGAACACCGTTGTTGCCAAAAATCACTGTAAAAGCTGCATGTTGCATCCTATTTACAGAAAGTAAATTATGACGTACCTCGGGCGAAAACAACACATCATCAATCAAGCCTTTAATACCCAAGTTTGTTGTCACCTGGATTGTTCCTTTACCGTAGGCTTGTATAGACTCGCCGTTTTTCGCAACTCCGATCTTGAGAGGCGTCGGTAGTTCCGAGTACGTGGTAAACACATCAAGGGTGTTTACAATATGATCAGTCGCACCCGAATCTAAGAGGAAAGATATTTCCGTATTAGTAAAATTACTGTTAGAATCAAATAACTTACAATCGGGTGAAACCATAAAAGCGAAACTGCCCTCGTCATTGTTGCAGGGCTGCGCGTTGTGCGCCGACCTCTGGTAGCCGCTGCTGTTTCCGCTGGCTCCATCTATCTGGATTTTCTTGAAATATCGGCAGTCCTTCTTATAATGATTTCGGCGCCCACAGTGATCGCAGTACATTTTGGAAATTTTGTACGTTGAATTTCCGGCATTATGATTTTGTTTCACTTGAGGATAGGATTTTTTATACGAAAAATTTCCTTGCTTTTTTGAGATTATCCAGTATGGATTTAGCCGTTACAGCGTCTTTTGCAAAATTCAGAAATGCATCACCCAAATATTCCACAATATGTAATACCTTTTGCAGTCTGGTTATTTTTCAGCCACTCAGCGTCAGGATTAACCGGTATTGGTTCTTCAATAACAGCAGCCACTTGAAGTTCTTCTAATAATGATTTTATCCGGAATTTCCAAGTACTGTAGCGTTCACCTTTAAATTGCTGGATGTTTCGTTTGCTTCGCGACTCCATTGTTCAATCAACACCGCACTGAAGTATCGCACCGCACAGTTCAAAGTTCACATAAACAAAACGTAAGAGCTTTAGCTAGCTTGAATTTATTTATTTACTTTGTGCTCTAGGCCCATAACCTATTGGGAATGGGAGCAGCGAAAAACGTGTGTACTGTATGACGATCATATATTGAATGAAACATTGAGTGAATCATCTTTATGAGTGGTAAATGAATGAACATTTTATAGATGAGTGAATGGAATTTTGTATTCCAATAAACTACTTGGTAAAAACAATTTATTTTTTAGAAATGGTGTTAGTTACACCGTGTGATGTGATGCTGTTGAGTTACACTGTGTGATGTGGTGCTGTTGAGTTACACTGTGTGATGCGATGATATTGAGTTATACTGTGTGATGTGATGCTGTTGAGTTACACTGTGTGATGCGATGATATTGAGTCACACTGTCTGATGCGATGCTGTTGAGTTACACTGTGTGATGCGATGCTGTTGAGTTACACTGTGTGATGCGATGATATTGAGTTACACTGTGTGATGTGATGCTGTTGAGTTACACTGTGTGATGCGATGATATTGAGTTACACTGTCTGATGCGATGCTGTTGAGTTACACTGTGTGATGCGATGATATTGAGTTACACTGTGTGATGTGATGCTGTTGAGTTACACTGTCTGATGCGATGCTGTTGAGTTACACTGTCTGATGCGATGCTGTTGAGTTACACTGTGTGATGCGATGCTGTTGAGTTACACTGTGTGATGCGATGCTGTTGAATTACACTGTGTGAACCGATGCTGTTGATTTGATGATGATAACTAAACCGGTCCATTACCGCGCCTACTCGCTAGGCATCGCGACTTTGAACCTTATACCATGGTAGTAAAATTCAAAACTATAACCTAATAAGAATTAAAAATAAACGGGAATAATAAAACGAGCGAATCAAAAACTGGTTGGGCGAATGACTAAGAACAGCAAAATTATCTGAAATGGGTGAAATAATTTCTGAATTACGCGACGAAATTGCAAGAAAAAACTGAATGGTTTAGCCAGCGCTTATTGACTATATAAAGACTGTCTGGGCTAGGGGGCTCAGGGTAGGTGAAGGTTACAAGAGGCGAGTGAAGCGAATTTTTTTGTAACTGCATTGTCTTTCAATACCACATATATATATATTATATATGACAATAAATTACTAAGTCAGCCACAATTAACGAGCGCTTGAATGATGCTATCTTAGCCACGAGTTAAAATTAAACAGACTTTATTTTTAATAGCATTATTCGCCTCTAAAAATCTACATTGCTTTCTAAAAGGCTGGTTTCAGAAGTGCCTTTAGAAGGTTTTTAATACTGCAGCAGAATGCTGAGGAGGCAGCACTTTAAAATAACTGTTATGCCCTTGTTTATAATCTGAAGAAATCTCTTACCTCACAAAATTAATTCTTTTTTATTTGACTACCATACGACATAATCATTGACATTATATTATCCTTTTTCTATTCATATTATGCAATTCTGAAATTTCATCTAATTTAAATCACACAATTCCAATACTATTATATACAATATTAATTCAATTTAAATTCAAATTCAATTCCAATTTAATTCAATTCTCTATATTAGTAGATTATAATAAAGTTATAATTAGTAGATTATAAGATATAATATTTAATTTTTTAATTTAATTTAATTGCTGTAATAATTTGTGTGTTTTGTGTACTTAGCCCTATTGCTGTCTCGTCCGCTTTGGCTCTGGCAGAATATCAGCGTCACAGATTCGTCTGTGACATTGCTGAGTCAGGGCCATTTCATTGTCACGGTACAGTCACAGTGCCACATAGCGATCCTTACTTTCGATATTTTTTCTGTGTTTAATTATAATTATTTTCATATTTCATTTCTTTGATGTTTTTTGTCATAATGAATTTTGTGTGGTTTGTAATTAGTTAATTACCAATAATGTTTTTGTGTTTGTACCGATCAATGAATAAATGAATTATCTATCTATCTAAAGTCAGCCACAATTAACGAGCGCCTGAATGATGCTATTTTAGCCACTAGTTAGTTATCTTCTATGTAAGCCACTCTAAATACAACTCAACATGGTGGTTATTATTAGCATCTAAATTTGTAACATGCATTCAAGCAGTAAACTTCTAAAATATTAATATATGACTTCAAATAAGATATTCTATTAGCGTCCATTTTTAACTCAGTACTCACTCATTTAAACTGTAACTCATCAAACATTAATTGGTCGTCAAAATTTTGCTAAAATTACCATCAAATAGTAAATTATGGCCACTAATATTACCTAGAAACTATTGAGGGGAGACAAAATAAAAGAATTTGTGTTTAAAAAATCTATTTGTGCATTGAAATACATGCTTTCAGATGTACTTTCGATAAAAGTCTGGACAATCACAGCAACCAGAAATCTACTCAACTCAACTCGACTACATACAGCGCATCCACCCAAAAAAAAAAAACATTTAATATTATTTGTATTTGCAAACGCTTCGCTCCGTCCCGCTTCGCTACGCTCCGGTCTAATATTTCAATTGGGTTATAACCCAATTGAAATATAGCCATAATAACCTAATCTAGCCAAATAGCATGTAATCTTATTGGCATACTTTATTTTATTTACAGATGAAACAATTGCAATACGAACGCACTAACGACAATAAACAAATACACGTGACTAACTCGTCGCTACATGGATAGAATTGCGCTCTCTGATTGGTGCAAATGGCCGGACGCTGTCGTCTCGCGCACTCGCGCCAAATCTTGCAGTGGCTATTTTCACGATAAAAGAATATGCTGTGTTATTTTCATGCTAAGTTATAGTTAATGATGCTGTTAGAAGCTTGTATTATATTTTATTGAAGACCTTGTCAACACAACAAGCAGTAAAACGTAAAATGGTGATAAGATGTAAAATTCGTGGCTGAGTTAGTAAATTAGGTGCAATTTGGACAAGTAAAAATAATTGTTGATTTTTTACTTGACGCTTTCTATAGAATATTTAGTTGGCGTCGTAAAAAAGACGAATTAATGTATTAGGCTATCTCATTTTCCCGTTGCTTAGCTATAAAATGAGAAGTTAAATCACGTGGCCAATAAAGAAATCTGTGGCTTGACTTATTATTTCCCAATGATAAAACAAGCAAATCAAAAACTGTTTGGGCGAATGCCCGCGAACAGCGGAATTACCTGAAATGAGTGAAATAATTACTGAATTGCGTGACGAAATCACTGAACTCCGTGAAAAAAGTACTGAATGGTTTTGCCAACGCTTATTGACTAAAGACTGTCTGAACGAGGTAAGGCTTAGGGTAGGTGAAAGATAAAATCCACATACAAACTTATGAATGCACCTGGTTACGTACATGAAGTATGAAAGTAGCTGCACCAATAAGTTTGTAAACTAAATTTGTCATCTAAAATCCAACCTATTGACTTATTTCTGAAATTATATAGTGTGTCAATCTCAATTTCGTATGTCTGGATTTCCGGCTTTGTGTCCGGCTGCTCTGCTCTAAGGTCGCAATTCTGAACCGATTCTCGTGAAATTCTGTGAGAAGATACGATCAGTATTCAGTCAGTTTTATACCCATTTATTACAACTATCTGTGCCCTGTCAGACAGATAAGACGCAAACCAGCGCAGGAGGTTTCCGCGTAGGCCATTATAAGCAAATTTTTTGAGGAGCAATATATGATCCACTATGTCAAAAGCCTTCCTAAAATCTCTAAAGATAACATTTACCTGTTTTATTTTATCCATGGACTCAATTAACTAATTAGTATTTCGATTCAGTTCGAATTGAGAACAGGTGCAATTCAGTTTTTTTTAATGGTATTTTTTGCCCAAGCTGAACGGGGAGGCTCGCGCTCGCTCGCTCAATTACTTTTTTACTGTCTCAATATGTTTATGTGGTCTCCAGACTTCTGGACGTGTGTCATGGCGGTCAACCGTTAGACAAGGAGCAGCAGCTGGTCCTCTACCTGGTCTTTGAGCATGTGGAGCAAGACCTGGAGTCGTATCTGAAGAGAGCGCCCGGACCACTCTCCGAGAACCGGATACGGGTTAGTCTGACCACACACTGGGATACTCTGTGTCGCAGGAACTAGAATTAGCAACTTCACAAACATATAAATATTCAAGTTTTATGTGCTGAGGCAATGGGATAGACCCCTGTCATACTAAATGTAGACTCAAATTGTGTGTGTTTCTCATATCAGGCACAAAAAAAAACAAATGTTCAGGGAGAACTGGCTGGATGTATGTTGTATGTGTGTATGTGTATTTATTTATCAATGTGTCCTGCTCGCCGGGTTCGATCCCCGGCTGGAGATAAAACGGGTTCTTGGATGTTTGTGTGTGATTTCGCTATTTCGAAGGACAAGTTAGAGAACACTAGTGCACGGCTGGTGTATGTGTGTGTGTGTGTGTGAGTGTGTTAGTATGTCTTCTGTCTGTCTCCGAGAACTGGATACGGTAACGTGTGGGGCCACTAGGATACCCCGTGTTGTTGGGACTGGAATCAGCGACGTGACAAACGATTATATACAAAGGGTTAATAAAGTGAAAATTGTGTTCAAATATAATTGACGATGCATATTCGTAGATTTGGTCTGGTCGTCATGGAAAAAATACTTAGGGAGCTCGCAGCCTTTTAAATATTCAATTAAAAGGGTTAAACAATGCGCTCTATGGAAGTGACTCGAATCCACGGAACTGGCAACCCTTACATATATATTATCTATGGACAGATCAAATAACTCATATTTTTCTAAATAAAAGATCTTAATACAATTTTTTCATACAAAAATCTTTATTATCTTTGTCTTTATATGTATGTATATGTCACCGTAAGATAGTCAAAACTGTTATTTGATAAACTATCGCGCTAATTGATCAACTGTCGACAGATAATCAACCAGACCGACAGGGTTTAGATTTTTTTTGCTGCGCTCGCCCCCTCTAATCTTCACCTAAGCTACCGCAGTGTTTGCCCTGGTATTTCGTTAGCAATTCAAGTTTAAACCAGTTTACTATTTTTCGTTTATCAACTAACGCATCATATAATAAGCAGTACGCTACTGTTTACTATTTGTCGATAGTTGACCAACTAACGAGAAAAAACGTTGGTTTATCCACTAACGGTTTTAACTATCTTACGGTGACATATACATCTGGCCGGGACTCAAAATCAGGATCTCTGGTTTGAGTTTTAGATACCGTTTCGTCAGGCAGCCCTCAAAAGACATTTATTTAGTAACATTTGCTGCAACGGGCTGGTCCTTTTTCACGAAAAATGGACTATTGAATCACCGGCTAAAAGTGCTGAACTGTCCCTCTGCCGACCCGTATAGGAAAAGGCGTGACGCCGTGTTTGTCTGTTTTTTCAGAGTATGTCGTACGACATTCTATCCGGCATCGACTTCCTCCACTCCCACCGCATAGTACATCGCGACTTGAAACCTCACAACCTACTAGTGACATCTGCCGGGCGGGTCAAGCTAGCGGACTTTGGGCTGGCCAAGACTTACGACACGGATATGAAACTTACAAGCGTGGTGAGTAGATGCACCGATAGATGGCGCTACTGTGTTATATTCGATTTTTATAGAAGTCTACATCGCGCAAATGTTATATTACTGGAGGCAGTTTTGACTGGTTTTACGATTTTGTCTCATGTCACGTCTTTACAGCAAGTTCCCTGATATGGTGTCGATTTTGATGATTTTAGGTGGACAGTTGCTCACGTCCTTGTTAGTATGTGCTAACGAGCAGCGAAAGATTATCAAAACGTGATATTTCAAATAAACTTGCCACTTTCGGTAGTATTTAAACGTATGACCGTTAGTGAATTTTTGGTTTGAATAATGATCTTGCCTGAAAAAAATACTGAATTGCGCGAAAAACTGAGCGCAACTAGAGATACTGATTTGTCTGGCAATATCAATGAAGTTTAGAAAATAGTGACTTGAAAACCTTGATGTACAAAACTATTGTTGGATATTTTTGTTCTTCCATGTTCAACCTGGCACGAAGAATAAATGAGGCTTCGCTTCGCTCACCCTCTTCACTTACCCACTTACCCAACCCACTACTTCGCCCAGACAATATTTATTTAGCCATTAAACCATTCAGTTACTTCGTCATGCAATTCAGTACTGTTTTCGCTGATTCCAGGTAATTCCGCTGTTTAAGGTCATTCGATCAATTAGTTGTTTGTCACATATTTCATTATTCACCTATCAAAATTAACCTCAAAAGAGGACAGCACGTCATTAATTAAAGAAGATATGCTGATGTCACCATTTTTTACAAGTGTCACCATTTTTGACAGTTTTCACAAATTTGACTGCTGTCTATATTGTCTCTAGGTCGTGACCCTCTGGTACCGCCCCCCCGAAGTCCTACTACAGCGCGCATACAACACGAGCGTGGACGTGTGGTCGTGCGGCTGCGTGCTCGCCGAGCTGCGCGCACGCACGCCGCTGCTGCCCGGCGCGCACGACACCGGCCAGCTGAGGGAGATCTTCCGGTAGTAGAGTAATACTAACTAGCTAAGAGGAACCAATAACCGGGTTCAAAACTCACAGACTCCCTAACAGATTTTTTTAAAGAAATTGACATACTAACTGTAGCTAGTCAATTTATTTTCGAAAATATAATGTATGTACGCAAGAACCTTACAACATTTTCCAAACTTAGCGATAGCTGTAATCCCCCTCGCTGACTCTCACATTCGTCATGCAATCGACAGTAAGTACCTGAAAATTGTTGCTGTTGAAGATTTAAATAGCTTTTGTATTTATCCCATAATAGCTAGTAAACCAGTTTATTTGCAAATAGTAAAGTATGCTTAGCTATAGATACTATTTTATTTTATTTTATTGACAAATTGTTTGTATGGAGACTGCTTATGAGGCTCAGAGGGCCCAATACTAACAAGATACCTCTAGAGATTTTGAAATTGCCAGTGGAGCAATTTAAAATACCTCTGTAAAAACGACTGACTAAAAAGGGATATTACAATGTCCAAAATTACTTAATTTTATTTATTAGATAAATGACGGAACTGTATGGGGGCTTACTCTAACTCAACACAAAATTTGCTGTTAATAATTTTGTAATTATTTATGCCTTTTTATTATTTATAATAATTGGTATCGGAATATTTTTATTACATATACAGAACCAATTTTTAAAAGAGATCTAAAAATATATCTTTGGTAGTTTCTACGCCCCCTTCTCCCACATTGGTCCAATGTAGAGAAGAGGCAAAAATGACGTTTGCTAAGTATCTATTAATATCTAAAGCAATAAAAAAAATGACTTGACTTGACTTTGACGATCCACCCCGCTCCGATGTACGGATCCGTTTGGAACGTTTTGGACTTCTACGAGCCACCATCAATCATTGATCAGCGCGGCAGATTGAGACCACCAAGATTTCCCTCGCTCGATCCAGAGAAATACAGAACATCGCTTCACAACTTTTCTCATATTGGCGTCCATTGGGTAATTAATTGAGTGCCAATTGCTGACAGACTGATCGGGCGACCCTCTGCGCAAGAGTGGCCAGCCAACACGAGCATACTGCGAGAGAGTTTCCCCGACTACCCACCGGCGGACCTCGCAGAAGTGATACCGAGGATACATCCGCAAGCGCTTGATCTCATTAAGGTAAAAAAAAATAGAACGCAACGCAAAAAGATACATTACGGCTGGTCTTACACTAGGATTACCTGTAGGAACCAGAAACAGCTACGTCACAAGAAATATCGAAGAACCGAGGAATGTTTTTTCCTTGCCAACATTTGTAGAAGTAACAGCCACTAACATCAGATGTCGCTAATGCCGTAAAATTTGGTTTTCAGACAAACCTACATCGCGATGTGATATATTTTTTCCGACTTCTGAGCTAAAAATAGCACCTTGGTCGCTTGATTTGGGTTCTCAGGCGGAAAATTCTATTTCTAATTCGTTCGTAAAGGCTTTTCACAAACCTCGCTACGACCCTCGCATTCGGCTGGTGCCATAAACTTCTCGGTTCGTAAATATAAGGCTTTGCGAACTCATTCGAAATGTACTATTGTTGGAAATGTTTGATAAATTCGACGTGAAACAACAACTTTCAACATTTAATTACAGTCATTAGACGACACCAATTGTGGAAGAAATGTATATGCGTTCAAACTAGGGCTTCCAATCCCACCGGCTACCCCAGATCTCGGTATTTTGGCCTGCCCGTATTCCCGCACTCGCGGGATGTAAAATACCTGTATCATTCGGGATTAGAAGCCAATTTCTTACATTTCTGACTACATATTTCTTATGTTTCAGAACATGTTAGTATTCGACCCACAAAAGCGACTGACCGCTCTAGACTGCCTCCAACACCCATACTTCACTGATGCAGACCAACATCTGTGAGGACTGCTCAACATTTAACCTACCTATGCATACATTATGCATGGAAGGCGCTCTCATTTGATTCTACTGTAATTATGGATCTTAACCAGGGAATATTGTCCTAAAGATGGCGTTATTTAAATGTAAATTTGGAAAATAGACTAAAACCGTTGCAATGTTCACTTCCTTCAAATATTTTTATTTATTATTGTGGAGTTAGTCTGGTACACGAAAAAGCTGAGCTGGGCTTCATACTAATTTAGTATTGGCTGATTCGTTGAATAGATTAGAAGAAATCTTTTCTAAACATATTTTTCTGCTAACGCCATCTAGTGAATTGTGGGCGAACTGGTGCAGACTGTGTTTGTCATAAATATAAGAGTTAATTACGATTTTGAATAGGTAATAATTGTTCAATCTGAACGCAGCTTTAAAATAAAACAAAAATAGCAAGAGGTGCTGATTGTTGTCTTATTAATTAAATATGATACATGATAATTAAATGATAATAATGAGTAAGTTTTGATATAATAATTTCTGATATTTTGTAATGATTTTGTCGTTATTACGATGTTAGTTCTGTACAAAAATGTTCCTCTATTTTAAGCACTTTTACGCCAAATAAAAGTATTTTTTCACTAATATATCTGTATAATTTGCCTAAAATTAATAAGAAAAGTAACCAATTTTTTCCCACATATATCTTTACTACGTATACTACGTAATTTGCATTTCCTCCTGCATTCGGGATCTTGCTACCGGCTCTGCAATTCCATTCCACCTCCCGGCCCTACACCGATGTCCAACCGGCTTTACAACGTCCACTCTACCACTTACCCGACGACCACTCTACTACTTGCCCGATACATATCAGGACTACTCACCACCGCACAGATAGAGGCTCTTTGGAGGTCGCATATCAGGCTACCACCACACTGACAGAGGCCCTGTAGTGGTCGCATATCAGGACTACTCACCACCGCACTGATAGAGGCTCTTTAAAGGTCGCATATCAGGCTACCACCACACTGACTGTAGTGGTCGCATATCAGGACTACTCACCACCGCACTGATAGAGGCTCTTTAAAGGTCGCATATCAGGCTACCACCACACTGATAGAGGCTCTTTAAAGGTCGCATATCAGGCTACCACCACACTGAGAGAGGCCCTGTAAAGGTCGCATATCAGGCTACCGCCACACTTAGAGAGGCCCTGTAAAGGTCGCATATGAGGCTACCACCACACTGAGAGAGGCCCTGTAAAGGTCGCATATCAGGCTACCACCACACTTAGAGAGGTCCTGTAAAGGTCGCATATCAGGCTACCACCACACTGACAGAGGCCCTGTAAAGGTCGTATATCAGGCTACAACCACACTGACAGAGGCCCTGTAAAGGTCGCATATCAGGCTACCACCACACTGACAGAGGCCCTGTAAAGGTCGCATATCAGGCTACCACCACACTGAGAGAGGCCCTGTAAAGGTCGCATATCAGGACTTCTCACCACCGCACTGATAGAGGCTGCTTAGAGGTCGCATATCAGGCTACCACCTTACTGACAGAGGCCCTGTAAAGGTCGCATATCAGGACTACTCACCACCGCACTGATAGAGGCTGCTTAGAGGTCGCATATCAGGCTACCACCTTACTGACAGGCCCTGTAAAGGTCGCATATCAGGACTACTCACCACCACACTGACAGAGGCCCTGTAAAGGTCGCATTTCAGGACTACTCACCACCGCACTGATAGAGGCTGCTTAGAGGTCGCATATCAGGCTACCACCTCACTGACAGAGGCCCTGTAAAGTTCGCATATCAGGACTACTCACCACCACACTGACAGAGGCCCTGTAAAGGTCGCATATCAGGACTACTCACCACCGCACTGATAGAGGCTGCTTAGAGGTCGCATATCAGGCTACCACCTTACTGACAGGCCCTGTAAAGGTCGCATATCAGGACTACTCACCGCCACACTGACAGAGGCCCTGTAAAGGTCGCATATCAGGACTACTCACCACCGCACTGATAGAGGCTGCTTAGAGGTCGCATATCAGGCTACCACCTCACTGACAGAGGCCCTGTAAAGTTCGCATATCAGGACTACTCACCACCACACTGACAGAGGCCCTGTAAAGGTCGCATATCAGGACTACTCACCACCGCACTGATAGAGGCTGCTTAGAGGTCGCATATCAGGCTACCACCTTACTGACAGGCCCTGTAAAGGTCGCATATCAGGACTACTCACCACCACACTGACAGAGGCCCTGTAAAGGTCGCATATCAGGACTACTCACCACCGCACTGATAGAGGCTGCTTAGAGGTCGCATATCAGGCTACCACCTCACTGACAGAGGCCCTGTAAAGTTCGCATATCAGGACTACTCACCACCACACTGACAGAGGCCCTGTAAAGGTCGCATATCAGGACTACTCACCACCGCACTGATAGAGGCTGCTTAGAGGTCGCATATCAGGCTACCACCTTACTGACAGGCCCTGTAAAGGTCGCATATCAGGACTACTCACCGCCACACTGACAGAGGCCCTGTAAAGGTCGCATATCAGGACTACTCACCACCGCACTGATAGAGGCTGCTTAGAGGTCGCATATCAGGCTACCACCTCACTGACAGAGGCCCTGTAAAGTTCGCATATCAGGACTACTCACCACCACACTGACAGAGGCCCTGTAAAGGTCGCATATCAGGACTTCTCACCACCGCACAGATATAGGCTCATTAAAGGTCGCATATCAGGCTACCACCTTACTGACAGAGGGCCTGTAAAGGTCGCATATCAGGACTACTCACCACCACACTGACAAAGGCCCTGTAAAGGTCGCATATCAGGACTACTCACCACCGCACTGATAGAGGCTGTTTAGAGGTCGCATATCAGGCTACCACCTTACTGACAGAGGCCCTGTAAAGGTCGCATATCAGGGCTACTCACCAGCGCACTGATTGAGGCCCTGTAAAGGTCGCATATCAGGCTACCACCACACTGACAGAGGCTTTGTAAAGGTCGCATATCAGGCTACCACCACACTGACAGAGGCCCTGTAAAGGTCGCATATCAGGCTACCACCACACTGACAGAGGCCCTGTAAAGGTTGCATATCAGGCTACCACCACACTGACAGAGGCCCTGTAAAGGTCGCATATCAGGCTACCACCACACCGACAGAGGCCCTGTAAAGGTCGCATATCAGGCTACCACCACACCGACAAAGGCCCTGTAAAGGTCGCATATCAGGCTACCACCACACTGACAGAGGCCCTGTAAAGGTCGCAAATCAGGCTACCACCACACTGACAGAGGCCCTGTAAAGGTCGCATATCAGGCTACCACCACACCGATAGAGGCCCTGTAAAGGTCGCATATCAGGCTACCACCACACTGAGAGAGGCCCTGTAAAGGTCGCATATCAGGCTACCACCTTACTGACAGAGGCCCTGTAAAGGTCGCATATCAGGCTAGCACCACACTGAGAGAGGCACTGTAAAGGTCGCATATCAGGCTACCACCACACTGAGAGAGGCCCTGTAAAGGTCGCATATCAGGCTACCACCACACCGACAGAGGCCCTGTAAAGGTCGCATATCATGACTACTCACCACCGCACTGATAGAGGCTGTTTAGAGGTCGCATATCAGGCTACCACCACACTGAGAGAGGCCCTGTAAAGGTCGCATATCAGGACTACTCACCACCACACTGACAGAGGCCCTGTAAGGGTCGCATATCAGGGCTACTCACCAGCGCACTGATTGAGGCTCTTTAAAGGTCGCATATCAGGCTACCACCACACCGACAGAGGCCCTGTAAAGGTCGCATATCAGGCTACCACCACACCGACAGAGGCCCTGTAAAGGTCGCATGAACAAACGAAAAACCAGCAAAACCGGCAAACCGAGTTATCTCTCTAAACTTTACAAAACCAGACAAAACAAATAGACGTAATATGCGTTACAGATCACAACATGATAAAAACTGACGAGTCTCAATTGTGTATACCGAACTTTGTCTTAGCTACTCAATACGCAAGAAAAAAATAGAAATGGAGGGTCTTGCATCCTTGTAAGGAGAAAATATAAATATAAAGGAATGAATGAAATCCAAAAACGAAATATTCCAAACCTAATTGAATGCTGCGCAATTGAGCTAATCGAACACAAAATTATTGTTATATGTATATATAGAGTACCTCCTCAAACAAATAAGAGAAGAAAATTAGAAATATTGTGCGGGACGTCTATTAATAGGTTAAGAAAGATGTATATAGTATAGTTATAGATATCGTTTATGTTATAAGTTTAGAATGAGCGTAGCATAAGTAATAAATAATATTTCCGTCATAGTACATATAAGATGTATAGATTTAGTTTTAATAGAATTCCATTGTTTTTTTTATAAGTAATTGTTAATTTCGTGTAAAATAGCGTAAACAGTTAAGTACAATGTAAGAAAGAGATAGCATAATAAATAAAGCTAAGCGGTCCGTTCGAGAGTGACTTGCCACACCCCCACTCACCGCGAGCGCCCGCCAACATATAAATATAGCGACAGGCGGGGCTCAAGGATTCCGTCACTCGTCGTTCGCCGCTTGACCGATACGCCCGCGTGTATCGGCCTCCGCTTCGAATCTCGCATCCCTCTCGCGCGCACGCGCGCGTCCCTCTCGCTATCGTGACCAATGAAAAGTGTTAAAACAACATTCCAATCAAACAATACCAAGTGCCGGATTGCAGTGAGTGAGTGTACCGCTGGAGGTTTGATTTCGCCTGAGGTGGGTTACGTGTACTACACAGTAGGCACACAACACACGCAGGCACACACGCCTCCCTGCACTAGGCAGGGAGGGAGATCGTCCCCTCCTCCGGTGACAGACATTTATTGTTTCCCCCCCACCTGTTAGTGCAGATTAAGATGGAGCAGGAGATTTATGAACTCCGGCTCCGTAACCAGGCGCTGTCCCAAGAGCTCAGCCAGCTCCATGCCGAGAGAGAGTCGTGGACTAACTCCCAAGGTTTGTTCTCGCAACAAACCTTGTTTGAGCGGTCGCCGGCCTCTCCGCCTGAGAGCGCGCTGACTCATAGCAATCAAGACCCCATCATCATCCCGCTTGAACAGACCCTACTGACCAGCCGCCCGGTTAATACCCCCGACTCCAATGAAGTCGCAATGGATCAGGTTTACTCTGACCCCAGGAATTCTTTTGATGGTCTCACCGAGGAAGGAGATGCTTCCGCCTCGGATGAAGACAATTTCAACCCCGCTAGGCCACACAGGAAACGTGCCTCTAAGAGGCCTCCTACTCCAACCATTGGTCCAGAAAACTCCCTCGCCAAGGTCGGTCGTCCGTCCAAGGCCACCCTTACTCCCTCCGCCGTAGCCAAACCCTTGCCAGCGCCCTCTGTAGCTGTCCCGTCTACAGTCCCGGGCACGCGCAAAGCGCTGCCACCAAAGATTTGCATAAAGAACAAAGAGATGTGGTTAAAAATTGATGGAGCGCTCAAAGAGCGCAAAATCAACTTTGTTAGGGCCACATACACTACTCATGGGATCCTAGTCCAATTACAGACCTCAGACGACCACCGTGCTCTGACTAAATTCCTGACCGCTTCTAAGATTGAGTACCACCATTGGACTCTACCGGAGGATAGAAGACTTCGGGTGGTTGTCAGGGGTCTTCCAAAGGAGATTGAGAGCGAGCAGATCATGGATGACTTGAAGGCGAAAAACATTCCTGTGCTCGTGCACAGGATGTACAATGGTCGCTCCAAGTTACCGTACGACCTGGTGCTGGTTATGGTCGATCTATCACCACAGGGGAAGCAGATCTTCCAGGTTATGGAGATCTGCCACATTTCAGGGCTTAAAATTGAAAACCCGCATAAAAAAAATAAGCCGCTCCAGTGTTTCAACTGTCAGTTGTTTGGCCACTCGGCCAAGAACTGCCATAGGAAAGGCCGCTGTGTTAAGTGCCTGGAGGACCACGCTCTGGGGGCTTGCACACGCCCAACCGACCCCAAGGAGTCTGACGGCCCACCTGGGTGCGTCAACTGCGGTGTGCTTGGTCACACCGCAGCCTACGGAGGTTGTCCGGCCCGACCTAAGCCTCGCTTATCAGGACGGGCGAAAGCCCATGCCCCAGCCCCAACTAATGTAGGCCAGGCTCATCCTCGCCCGAGCCATAATGCCTGGGCTAAGCCACTTAGTTGGGTTCAGGGTTCAGCGGTAAATCACACCAGCTTCCCCCCTCTTCCCCCTTCTAGGCAGTACCCCTCTACTCCCAATTCTTCCGCTGTGGCTAACAAGCCAAGCAAAATTCAAACAGCTCCAGCTGATTTATCAACTAGAGCCATGCCCCCCAACTCAACAAGACCCCCTCCACCGACAGAAACTAGGGACTATTTAACAGACCTACTGACCATCTTGGACAGAATAGACCCTGATGAAATTGATGAGTTTTTACTCAAAATTGATACTGCAGCACTAAAGCAGGACCCTGCTGCTGCCTTGCGAGCCTGTCAAGCTCACAGATCATTGATTTCGGCGATCAAAGGCGTTCTCAGGAACCGTAATGTCTATTCTCCGTAATGGATTCCACACCCGGTAGGATTAAACCTAGTGCATTGAGATTGGCCTTTTTTAACGCTGATGGCTTGAAGAGACAAAGTGACTTAGTATTCGCCTTCCTATCAGACCACCAAATTGACATTCTCCTTGTACAGGAGACTTTCCTTAAACCCCAACACAGAAACCCCAACATTTCTAATTATAAATTGATTAGAAATGATCGCACTAATGGAATTCGTGGGGGCACGGCAATCTATTATCGGAGAAGCCTGCACGTCTCCCCGTGTGACTGTCCACCGCTTCAAAACATAGAAGCCTCAGTTTGCCGAATAGCAATGAGGGGTCATCAAACTATTACTATCGCCTCATGCTACCAAAGACAGGGCTCAACAGACAGTCTTAGGCAACTCAAGGAGTCTGACATCTCCTCCCTTCTTAGTTTGGGTGATTCCGTCATCATTGCGGGTGACCTCAATAGCAAACATGTCGATTGGAACTGTAGAGTGACAAACTCAAACGGTCCTCTCTTAAAGAAAGCCACCGAGAAATTTGCTATTGAACTACTAGCCCCAATGACTCCTACGCACTTTCCTAAGAACAACCCGGACTCGGAAGGTGACATCCTCGATATTATGCTTCTTAAAAACATTCTTCTCCCAATAAGAGGGATAGAAGTATTCCATGAACTGATATCCGACCATCGCCCCGTGATATCTATACTTGGTGATATTGAACCCCGCCCGCCCGCCATAAAATCAACCATAGACTGGACTTTGCTCCACAACACATTTAAGAGAAACTCCCCCTCCGAAGAATTAGAAAGAATCCCACAAGTCATCGATTCTCAATCTGATGTTAACATAGCTATAGAGTCGCTGACTTCGCACATCCAGAAGTCAATTCAAGCCTGTACTAAGCCGGTAAACTCACCTGGTGATAGTAGGTGGAGATTACCTGAGGATATACGCGACCTCATCCGTGAGATGCGCGCTGCCACCAGAGCCTATGATAACTTCCCGAGCACTGACAACAAAATCGCAATGCGTCGTTCCCAGCAATTAGTTAAAACTGCCATCAAAAATCACAAATCCCAGAGATGGGATCAACTTCTGGTAGAGCTCACCCCAGATCATCAGGCTTACTGGAGGTTGGCGCGCACTCTCAAATCGGACGCGGTCGTGGATATCCCAGCCCTCTCCAGACCCGACAAATCACTAGCTTTCGAGGATGCTGACAAGGCTGAGAGTCTGGCTGACAGTTTAGAGGGTCAATGTTCATTGTCAAATGAACCTTTTGACCAATCCCACGTAGACCTGGTGGACTCTGAAGTAGTCAGACGCTCATCACTTCCCCCTCAAGATACTATCGAGCTAGTTAACATCGATGAGGTCAATCTTATTATCAAGGAGCTTCACTCCAATAAAGCCCCTGGCTCTGACGGAATTGCTAACCGGGTTCTTAAGAACCTCTCCTACCCCCTTCTAGTCCTATTGGTGACCATTCTAAATTCCGCCATTGCCACCTGTATGTTCCCGGATGCATGGAAGGAAGCTGATGTGATAGGAATTCATAAACCGGGTAAAGATAGATCGATACCAACCAGTTACCGCCCTATCAGTCTCCTTAAATCCTTTGGCAAGATCTATGAGAGGGTGTTAAACAGACGACTGAAGGCAATAGCCTTCGGTAGAGGCCTCGTTCCAGACGAGCAGTTCGGTTTTAGAAACGGTCATTCCTGTGTCCACCAGGTACACAGGATCACCGAATTTATTTTGGACGGTTTCAACCAAAAGAAGCCAAAAGGAACGGGTGCCTTATTTTTCGATGTGGCTAAAGCGTTCGACAAGGTTTGGCACAACGGCCTGATTTACAAGCTGTACAACTTGAATTTCCCTGACAGACTAGTTCTTATTATCAGAGACTTTCTCTCTAATAGGAACTTTAGGAATAGAGTGGAAGGCACTCACTCTAGACCTCATCCAATAAAGGCGGAAGTCCCACAAGGCTCTGTGCTCTCGCCTCTCCTATTCTCACTCTTCACTAGTGACATCCCCAAACATCACAACGTACAGCTTGCCCTCTTCGCCGATGACACAGCTCTCTATTACTCTGGTAGGAATAGAGAAATAGTCATTAAAAGGCTCCAAATAGCCGCCACTCTCTTGGGCGATTGGTTCAAGAAGTGGCGGATTGAACTCAACCCAGAAAAAAGCCAGGCTATATTCTTCTCCCGCTTCACACCACTCAGTGAGTGGTCTCGTCTACCACAAATCTCCCTGTTTGGTCGGGCTATTCCATGGACTCGCCAAGTGAAATACCTTGGAGTGACACTGGATAGCCGTCTCACCTTCGGACCGCACATAAGAATTGTGAGGAATAAAGCCAACTTCGTTTTAAGCCGGCTTAACCCGCTTATTCAATCCAAGAGCAAACTCTCCTTACGCAATAAGCTAAGATTGTACTTAGCTTGCGTCCGCCCTATTTTTACATATGCTAGTGTGGTGTTTGCGCACGTGGCCAAAACCCACCTAGATACTCTCCAAATCCTCCAAAATAAATTTCTTCGTCGAGCCACGGGTGCCCCGTGGTTTGTGCGAAATTATGATCTCCACAAAGACCTGAAAGTGCCTACCATCCGCGACTTCATTAAGAAAGCTTCTACTCGATACTTCGATAGAGCTATTCACCACTCCAATCCCCTTATTCGCTTTGCGGCTGACTACGCCGCATCTCCCGAGGCCACCCAACCGAGACGTCGTCCCCGCAACATTCTCTCAGACCCTGTAGACGCCATTACGGCGCAATTAAATTTACAAGTACCCCCGGACACAGACAACCCCGACCCGACTCTACCCACCCGTCCATTGTACATCCACCGCCCGCGCACGCGCAGGCGGAGGCGGCAACTTAGATCACCCACACCAGACACTGCTCAAGCCGCAGACGCCCCACATGACGCCGTACACTCTACGCCGGCACAAGACACACAGAGACGCAGCGACACACCTTAGTTGTGCCCGGCTGCCAAGTTCACTTCATTCACCACAACCCTCCCAGGTTGGGTCTCTCCCCCGGTAGGGCACGCACTCACGTGTGAATAAACTATTTGAGGCGTGGACTACCTGTCCCGCCCACTCCCAAGGCAAAGTTTTGAAGGACAAAGGGTCTAAAAACAACAAGATCAAGGCAAAAAAAAAAAAAAAACAAGGATTCCGTCTATCTTTACCCAGTTTATGTATCCCAATCACATCAGCTTCCTTCCATGCATCCGGGAACATACAAGTGGCAATGGCGGAATTAAGAATGGTCACTAGTAGGACTAGAAGGGGGTAGGAGAGGTTCTTTAGAACCCGATTAGCAATTCCGTCAGAGCCTGGGGCTTTTTTGGAGTGAAGCTCCTTGATAATAAGATTGAACTCATTGGTGCTAACTAGCTCTACAGTATCCTGGGGAGGAAGTGAGGAGCGTCTGGCGACTTCAGAGTCCACCGGGTCTACGTGAGACTGGTCAAAGGGTTCATTTGACAATGAACATTGGCTCTCTAGACTGTCAGCCAGACACTCAGCCTTGTCAGCATCCTCGAAAGCCTGTGATTGGTCAGGTTTGGAGAGTGCTGGGATATCCACAACCGCGTCCGATTTGAGAGTGCGCGCGCAGGCGGAGGCGGCTAACAAGAACACCCGCACCAGACACTGCACAAGCCGAAAGCACCCCACATGACGCCGTACACTCTACGCCGGCACAAGTCACACTTAGACGCAGCGACACTCCTTAGTTGTACCCGGCTACGTTAAATCACACCACTCACCACAACCCTCCCAGGTTGGGCCTCTCCCCCGGTAGGGCACGCAGTCACGTGAAACAGAACAATTGTGGCGGGGACTATCTGTTCCGCCCCCCAAGGCAAAGTTTTTAAAGACGAGCCTAAAACATAAAAATCTATTCCAAAAAAAAAAAAAAAACAAGGATTCCGTGGCTTTCGTGATCGATGAAAAGTGAAAAAGTGAATCAACATTCCAATCAAAACATAACCAAGTGCCGTATTGCAGTGAGTGTGTGTACCGCTGGAGGTTGGATTTCGCCTGAGGTGGGTTACGTGTACTACACAGTAGGCACACAACACACGCAGGCACACACGCCTCCCTGCTCTAAGCAGGGAGGGAGATCGTCCCCTCCTCCGGTGACAGACATTTATTGTTCCCCTCCACCTGTTGGTGCAGTTTGAGATGGAGCTGGAGATTCACGAACTCCGGCTCCGTAACCAGGCGCTGTCCCAAGAGCTCAGCCAGCTCCATGCCGAGAGAGAGTCGTGGACTAACTCTCAAGGTTTGTTCTCGCAACAAACCTTGTTTGAGCGGTCGCCGGCCTCTCCGCCTGAGAGCGGGCTGACTCATAGCCATCAAGACCCCGTCATTATCCCGCTTGAGCAGACTTTACTGACCAGCCGCCCGGTAAATACCCCCGATTCCAATGAAGTCGCAATGGATCAGGTATACTCTGACCCAAGAAACTCATTCGATGGTCTCACCGAGGAAGGAGATGCTTCCGCTTCGGACGAAGCCAACTTCAACCCCGCTAGGCCACGCAGGAAACGTGCCTCTAAGAGGCCTCCTACTCCAACCATTGGTCCGGAAAACTCCCTCGCCAAGGTCGGTCGTCCGTCCAAGGCCACCCTTACTCCCTCCGCCGCAGCCAAACCCTTATCAGCGCCTTCTGTATCTGTCCCGGCTACAGTCCCGGGCACGCGCAAAGCGCTGCCACCCAAGATCTGTATAAAGAATAAAGAGATGTGGTTGAAGATTGATGGGGCGCTCAAAGAGCGTAAAATCAACTTTGTTAGGGCAACTAACACCACTCAAGGGATCCTAGTCCAATTGCAGACCTCGGACGACCACCGTGCTCTGACTAAGTTCCTGACCGCTTCAAATATTGAGTACCACTATTGGACTCTACCGGAGGATAGAAGACTTCGTGTGGTTGTCAGAGATCTTCCAAAGGAGATTGAGAGCGATCAAATCATGGATGACTTAAAGGCGAAAAACATTCCTGTACACGAAGTGCACAGGATGTACAATGGTCGCTCCAAGTTACCGTATGACCTGGAGCTGGTTGTGGTCGATCTGTCTCCACAGGGAAAGCAGATCTTCCAGGTTATGGAGATCTGCCATATTTCAGGTCTGAAAGTTGAAAACCCGCACAAGAAAAATAAGCCGCTTCAGTGCTTCAACTGCCAGTTGTTTGGCCACTCTGCCAAGAACTGCCATAGGAAAGGCCGCTGTGTTAAGTGCCTGGAGGACCACGCTCCGAGGGCTTGCACACGCCCAACCGACCCCAAGGAGTCTGACGGCCCGCCCGGGTGCGTCAACTGTGGCGTGCTGGGTCACACCGCAGCCTACGGAGGTTGTCCGGCCCGACCTAAGCCACGCCTATCAGTACGGGCGAAAGCCCAAGCCCCAGCCCCAACTAATATAGGCCAGGCTCATCCTCGCCCGAGCCATAATGCCTGGGCTAAGCCACTTAGTTGGGTTCAGGGTTCAGCGGAAAATCACACCAGCTTCCCCCCTCTTCCCCCTTCTAGGCAGTACCCCTCTACTCCCAATTCTTCCGCTGTGGCTAACAAGCCAAGCAAAATTCAAACAGCTCCAGCTGATTTATCAACTAGAGCCATGCCCCCCAAGTCAACAAGACCCCCTCCACCGACAGAAACTAGGGACTATTTAACAGACCTACTGACCATCTTGGACAGAATAGATCCTGATGAAATTGATGAGTTTTTACTCAAAATTGATACTGCAGCACTAAAGCAGGACCCTGCTGCTGCCTTGCAAGCCTGTCAAGCTCACAGATCATTGATTTCGGCGATCGAAGGCGTTCTCAGGAACCGTAATGTCTACTCTCCGTAATGGATACCACACCCGGTAGGATTAAACCTAGTGCATTGAGAATTGCCTTTTTTAACGCTGATGGCTTGAAGAGACAAAGTGACTTAGTATCCGCCTTCCTATCGGACCACCAAATTGACATTCTCCTTGTACAGGAGACTTTCGTTAAACCCCAGCACAGAAACGCCAACATTTCTAATTATAAACTGATTAGAAATGATCGCACTAATGAAAGACTTAGGGGCACGGCAATCTATTATCGGAGAAGCCTGCCCGTCTCCCCGTGTGACTGTCTAATAATAAACTAATAGCCCCAATGACTCCTACGCACTTTCCTAAGAACAACCCGGACTCGGAAGGTGACATCCTCGATATTATGCTCCTTAAAAACATTCTTCTCCCAATAAGAGGGATAGAAGTATTCCATGAACTGATATCCGACCATCGCCCGTGATATCTATACTTGGTGATATTGAACCCCGCCGGCCCGCCATAAAATCAACCATGGACTGGACTTTGCTCCACAACACATTTAAGAGAAACTCCCCTTCGAAGAATTAGAAAGAATCCCGCAAGTCATTGATTCTCAATCTGATGTTAACATAGCTATAGAGTCGCTGACTTCGCACATCCAGAAGTCAATTCAAGCCTGTACTAAGCCGGCAAACTCATCTGGTGATAGTAGGTGGAGACTACCTGAGGATATACGTGACCTCATCCGTGAGATGCGCGCTGCCACCAGAGCCTATGATAACTTTCCGAGCACTGATAACAAAATCGCAATGCGTCGTTCCCAGCTATTAGTTAATCAAAGATCACAAATGCCAGAGATGGGATCAACTTCTGGTAGAGCTCACCCCAGATCATCAGGCTTACTGGAGGTTAGCGCGCACTCCAAAATCGGACGCGTTCGTGGATATCCCAGCCCTCTCCAGACCCGACAAATCACTGGCTTTCGAGGATGCTGACAAGGCTGAGTGTCTGGCTGACAGCTTAGAGAGTCAATGTTCATTGTCTAATGAACCTTTTGGCCAATCCCACGTAGACCTGGTGGACTCTGAAGTAGCCAGACGCTCATCACTTGCCCCTCAAGATACTATCGAGCTAGTTAACATCAATGAGGTCAATCTTATTATCAAGGAGCTTCACTCCAATAAAGCCCCTGGCTCTGACGGAATTGCTAACCGGGTTCTTAAGAACCTCTCCTACCCCCTTCTAGTACTATTGGTGACCATTCTAAATTCCGCCATTGCCACCTGTATGTTCCCGGATGCATGGAAGCTGATGTGATTGGGATTCATAAACCGGGTAAAGATAGATCGATACCAACCAGTTACCGCCCTATCAGTCTCCTTAAATCCTTTGGTAAGATCTATGAGAGGGTGTTAAACAAACGACTGAAGGCGATAGCCTTCGGTAGAGGCCTCGTCCCAGACGAGCAGTTCGGATTCAGGAACGGTCATTCCTGTGTCCAGCAAGTACACAGAATCACCGAATTTATTTTGGACGGTTTCAACCAAAGGAAGCCGAAAGGAACGGGTGCCTTATTCTTCGATGTGGCTAAAGCGTTTGACAAGGTTTGGCACAACGGCCTGATTTACAAGCTGTACAACTTGAATTTCCCTGACAGACTAGTTCTTATTATCAGAAACTTTATCTCTAATAGGAACTTTAGGTATAGAGTGGAAGGCACTCACTCTAGACCTCATCCAATTAAGGCGGGATTCCCACAAGGCTCTGTGCTCTCGCCTCTCCTATTCTCACTCTTCACTAGTGACATCCCCAAACATCACAACGTACAGCTTGCCCTCTTCGCCGATGACACTGCTCTCTATTACTCTGGTAGGAATAGAGAAATAGTCATCAAAAGGCTTCAAATTGGGCCACTCTCTTGGGCGATTGGTCCAAGAAGTGGCGGATTGAACTCAAACCAGAAAAAAGCCAGGCTATATTCTTCTCCCGCTTCACACCACTCAGTGAGTGGTCTCGTTTACCACAAATCTCCCTGTTTGGTCGTGCTATTCCATGGACTCGCCAAGTGAAATACCTTGGAGTGACACTGGATAGCCGTCTCACCTTCGGACCGCATACCTTGGAGTGACTCTGGATAGCCGTCTCAGCTTCGGACCGCACATAAGAATTGTGAGGAATAAAGTCAAATTCGTTTTAAGCCGGCTTAACCCGCTCATTCAATCCAAGAGCAAACTCTCCTTACGCAATAGGCTAAGATTGTACTTAGCTTGCGTCCGTCCTATTTTTACATATGCTGGTGTTTGCGCACGTGGCCAAAACCCACCTAGATACTCTCCAAATCCTCCAAAATAAATTTCTTCGTCGAGCCACGGGTGCCCCGTGGTTTGTGCGGAATTATGATCTCCACAAAGACCTGAAAGTGTCCACCATCCGCGACTTCATTAAGAAAGCTTCTACTCGATACTTCGATAAAGCTCTTCACCACTCCAATCCCCTTATTCGCTTAGCGGCTGACTACGCCGCATCTCCCGAGGCCACCCAACCGAGACGTCGTCCCCGCAACATCCTCTAAGACCCTGTAGACGCCATTACGGCGCAATTAAATTTACAAGTACCCCCGGACACAGACAACCCCGACCCGACTCTACCCACCCGTCCATTATACATCCACCGCCCGCGCACGCGCAGGCGGAGGCGGCAACTTAGACCACCCACACCAGACACTGCTCAAGCCGCAGACACCCCACATGACGCCGTACACTCTACGCCGGCACAAGACACACAGAGACGCAGCGACACACCTTAGTTGTGCCCGGCTGCCAAGTTCACTCTATTCACCACAACCCTCCCAGGTTGGGTCTCTCCCCCGGTAGGGCAAGCACTCACGTGTAAATGAACTTTTTGAGGCGGGGACTACCTGTCCCGCCCATCCCAAGGCAAAGTTTTGAAGGACGAACAGTCTAAAAACAACAAAGATCAAGCCAAAAAAAAACAAGGATTCCGATCACAACCTCCGAAGAGGAAGAAACTCTCAGCGGGAAGACGCTCTCGACGGCCACGATTCAACAGTACAGCAGCCTTTTCATTCTTCCAACCCCAGCAACAGCAGTACGCACAGTCCCGTACAAATATTTTTAACTAAACTCGAAGCAATACTACGACTGTTCTGCTATCAATATGTAAAGGTTGTTATAGGCGGCGATTTAAATATCGACCTGCTTAATAAAAACCTTGCGAAAAGAAATTTTTGAGACTTGTTATGTAATCATTATTTAAAGAGTCTACTCGCTTTAACAGCCGCACATGTATCGACAATTTCTTGCATAACGTGCATGGATGCAAGGATGAAATTTTAGATTTAGCACTATCTGACCACACAGCGCAAATAATATAGTTATAATCTTAACGATGAAAACATGCAAGCATTTATAGGGCCCACCTTGGTCAGTTTAGTTTTAGTGATGTTGACAACAGCAATCATTTCCATGACCTTTTCACGCTTCTGTAAGTACACACTATGTTTCCCTATGAATAGAATGTAGGTAAATATAACAACTAAGAAGACTAAATAGATATCAAAAGACATAAAACAATGTTGCAAAAGGAAAAGGAAACTCCTGTGGGACTATCGATTGAATCCAAGATCTAACAACAAAAAATTATTTAAACAGTACTCCAAACGTCTTAAGAGAGTAATTGATTTGACACAAAAAGCACAAAATGATTATAACATCAAAACATCGACAAACAAAAGCCAAGCTGTCACATACCTAAAGACAGTATTAATCGCATACAAATAAATGAAGACTTGATAACAAACCCCACAGAAATAGCACAAGCCTGTAGTAATCATTTTATCGACCAATCAAACCACTGGCATGAATACTAATAATCATCCAGCTTTGACATCTAATCAATCAATTCAATTAAATAATTCTTATAAATCTATGTTTATGTTACCGATAACTCCTGATGACATATATAGATTAACGTTATCTCTGAAGAACACAATAATTCAGGAAACGATGAGTTTTTGACAAAATTTATTAAATATGTGGCTGATATTATCTGCCCGATATTGTGCTTCATAATAAATATCTGCATCGAACATGGTGTTTTCCCAGAATGCTTAAAAACGTCAATCATCAGACCAAACTTCAAAAAAGATAAAAAGGAAGATATTAATTGTTACAGACCAGTAGCTCTTATCCCGATATTTTCTAAAATAATTGAAAAAGCCATCTATGAAAAATTGTACAAATGTTTAGAAATTAATAATACACTAACGGATGAACAAAAGGGATTTAGAAGGAATAGGAACATTAATATGGCTTTCTATGATTTTTTGCACACAATAATGAAAAACGTAGATAGGGGCAAAAGAGTGACATCAATATTTATGGATCTTACAAAGCCATTCGACTACGCAGCTACTTACGGAATACTTACGGAATACTTACGGAATTCGAGGGAATGTTCTTAGCCTACTAGAATCGTATCTGAGTAACCGTACATAATTTACACAAATAAATAAAATTTGCCCTAACACAAAAACTGATCACATGTATTCATCTGACGTAAAGAAAATTAAATATGGTTTCCCACAGGGATCCGTATTGGGACCTTTGCTATTTATTATATACATACATGACATCCCGAAAGCTGTAAATAATCCAATGGTTTTGTTTGCTGATGACAGCACGGTGACATTTATCGGTAATAATTTAACTAACTTAGGTACGTATGAAAATGACATTAACAATAATTTTACATGTGTAATTGAATGGCTGACTAAATAATCTAATAATTAATCTGGCAAAAACTAAATTTATGAAATATAAATTAGTACATGGACAGCCATATGCATTGAATATTTATTGCTTAGATAAGCCAATTGGATCTAGGGAAACAACAAAGTTCTTAGGTCTTCACACAGACTGTAATGTGTCATGGAAGACACACATTGAACATTTGAAAAAAAAGCTAAATCAATATGCTTACGCATTAAACTTTTTTACAAAATTTGTACATCCTGACGCTGTAGTTGTTTCATATCATGGTTTTGTAGAATCTGCCTTACGCTACGGCATCATCTTCTAGGGAAATGCGACTGGCAAAGAGATTATTTTTAAAGAGCAAAAAAAAAAATTGAGGTCTATGTGCAAACTGATCCCAACTGATAGTTGTAAACCCTACTTCAGGAGTCTTAAAATTCTCACAATGCCATCCATATATACACAGTCAGGTCATAAGTTCTGTCACACAATAAAAACTTTTGAATTTAGAACGCTCTGGCCACAAAAAAGTTTATTGAATTCGAATTTCGAATTTTTCATGAAAATAAAAATGTGTACTTTTTAGAATTTTCCTCATTTTTAAATATGGAGTGGACACTTAAAGAAGACTGTGTCGCAGTTATTGCGTTGCATCGTTGCGGTTACGCGCCAATTCAGATTTTAGACGTACTGAAAAATTTGAATATAACCAAAAGATTCGTTTATCGTACCATAAAACGATATAATGAAGACTCTAGTGTAGATGACAGGTCAAGAAGTGGTCGCCCTCGCTCTGTTAGGACTCCAGCAGTGATAAAAGCTGTGAAGGCGCGAATTCAAAGAAATCCCATACGTAAGCAGAAATTGTTGGCCCTTCAGATGGGGTTAAGCAGGACCACGGTGAAAAGGGTGTTAAATGAAGACTTAGGGCTTAGGGCATATCGAAGAAAAACAGGACATCGTTTGGACGCTCGTTTAATGGACCTGAGACTGAAGAGATGCCGCGCTTTGTTGAAGCGGTACGCGGGAAAAAAGCATCGGGAAATTCCTTTTTCGGATGAAAACATTTTCACCGTGGAAGAGAGCTACAACAAACAAAATGATAAGGTGTACGCACACAGCAGTGAAGAAGCGAGCAACCGTATTCCGCGAGTCCAACGAGGTCATTTCCATCCTCGCTCATGGTTTGGTTGGGAGTCTCTTATTGGGGCTTAACTGAGGTACATTTTTGTGAGAAAGGCGTAAAAACGAATGCAGTTGTGTATCAAAATACAGTCCTCAAGAACCTTGTGGAACCTGTTTCTCATACCATGTTTAATAACAGGCACTGGGTATTCCAACAAGATTCTGCGCCAGCTCATAGAGCGAAAAGCACACAAGACTGGCTGGCGGCGCGTGAAATCGACTTCATCCGGCACGAAGACTGGCCCTCCTCCAGTCCAGATTTGAGTCCGTTAGATTACAAGATATGGCAACACTTGGAGGAAAAGGCCTGCTCAAAGCCTCATCCTGATTTGGAGTCACTCAAGGCATCCTTGATTAAGGCAGCCGCCCATATTGACATGGACCTCGTTCGTGCTGCGATAGACGACTGGCCGCGCTGAATAAAGGCCTGTATTCAAAATCGCGGGGGTCATTTTGAATAAACTTTATTACCATAAGAATCTATGTTTTATTAAGTTCATTTTGCTATATAAATGTTTACATAAATAATAAACATGTCTAAATTATTTCATATTGCACATGTGACAGAACTTATGACCTGACTATGTATATGTCACCGGAAAATAATACGATCCGCAAGTTTATAAATTTCCTAGGAAATTTATAAACTTCCTTCTAGATTATATTAGGCTAGGTTAGGTTAGGTTAGGTTAGTATATTTATAAACTTGCGGAAAAAAAATTAGGAAATTTATAAACTTGCGGATCGTATTATTTTCCGGTGACATATATATACGAAACCTTAGTATTTGTCAAGAGTTATTCGCACCTTTTTCAAAATATTGAAAGCGGGCGTCGTGGCATTAACCTCAAAATGGAACAACACAAGTCTGCATATTATAATAAAAGTATATTTTGCGTGTACACTAGAATGTATAATAAACTTCCGCAGTCTGTAAAAAACATACAAAATATACACACATTCAAAAAGAAAATAAAGGGTTTTCTCACAAACAAAGCCTATTACGGTGTCAACGAATACCTCCTTGATATTTCATGAAAGTTGTTGACAATTTTGACTTAATCTTAATTCTAGCCTTATTTCTTATGTTTATAATGCCAATGCCAATGCCAACCTATCAAAATGTTATTAATTAAGATCAGTTTATTACCTATGTTCTTGAATAAATAATTCTTTATCTTTATCTCTTTACATAATGTGCAGTCTGTTGGTTTGCTATCGGCGCGACCAACTAACTGCATCAACCAACCTCCGAGCAGGCCTCGGTCCCCAGATACTTATTAGTGAAATTAATACCAGCTCTTTGACATCCGTCAATTAAACAATAATTTTATAAAAATATCATAGATCAAGGCTAGTACTTAATCGCACATCAAATATGCTGATTTGCATAGCAAAAAAGGACCAACAAAAACACTTTTTATGTTTTAAATATTTTATCTGCACACCTATCATAAACCCTCTTTACTGCGTACAAAAACCGCACGTTACGATCAACATTATGTTAAACTACTTGGTAAAAACTCATTTCTTATCTGAAAAATTACACATTATGACCATAATGTGTAATTTTTCTACACATTATGACATTCAAATTTAGAACGCCGACGCCCGCCTGCATGCTGCCCCCCCTAGTTTGTCTGTGAAGTTGGTACTAACATTCAAATTTCGAACGCCGACGCCCGAAGTTGGTGCTACAGACCCATAACCAACTGCAGAACCACAATGCCGGTCAAACATGCGGTTCCTGAACACATCAAAGAGAGCTTACGATATGTGTGTAGATAAACTAGTGTGTGTAACTGTACAGAATTAGGCATTATGTAGCAGTCACATAAACTACTATTAAGTGTACTTAAGTTTATGTTTTAAGTATTTTTTGTTGTTCTTACATGTTTAGCCTAGCACGAAGGATAAAGGGGGTTTCGGTTTGCTCACCCCCTTTACCTTTCACCTAAGCTACCGCAGCATTTCACCCTGATATTTGCTGTGAAAATCAGTATTTTTGATGTGCAGTTTAATATTTCCCATAGATTAATGCCAGCTACATATAACATACAAGATGGGTGTCAATCAAACAATCGCAGCAGTTGACAGAAGGTGTGTCAACTGATGTCGTCACGGATCGCAGAAACAATTGACAATCGATCCTCCATCGCGTAAGACAAGTTTCTTCGGTTACTAACTATATATAGCACCTCAGTGGTCCCCAGGCGTAGCAACCCGAAGTGGATATCTCCCTTTTACGGACCTAAGATCCAGCCAACGCAGTCACCGCGGACTATTTCTATATGTATATTTCACCGTAAGAGTGTCAAAACCTTTAGTTTATAACCTAACGCGTTAGTTTATTTTGGTTTAGAATTTGCGTTTATTTTGTTCTTACATTTCAACCAAACACGAACACTATTCGGGGGCATCGCTGCGCTCGCCCCCTCTAGTCTTCACCTAAGCTACCGCAGTGTTTGCCCGGTATTTCGTTTGCAATTCCAGTTTAAACCAGTTCACAATTTAACGGTTTTATTATAAACTAACGTGTCATATCGTAAGCAGTACGGTATGGTTGACAATTTATCGATAGTTTGTAAACTTACGAGAAAAACAACGTTAGATTATAAACTAACGGTTATCACGATCCTACAGTCGCTTCAGTAGGCAAGGTAAATATGAACAACATGTTACAACTTATCTGATGTCATTTGGACTCTATTCCAAACTATACGGTTGAAAATATCTGGCACGGATCCGAGTCCGTCAATGACCACACTGAGGGAAAGAGGCCTTTTTTTCTTTATTTGGGACATCAACAGCACAATACACATAAATTCATACAAAAAACAAAATACAGTAAATCAGGCCAATTACAGATGTCCACAGAAGTAACTGTACTTCTGTGGACATCTGTTTACTGAAACATAAATGTAAATAGGAGCTGACGATGCTTAAAATTAGTTATTAAGTAGTTAAACAAATTGAGTGTTATATATTCTGTACGTTTGTGTGTGTCATAGATATCTGTGGTGTGTGTGCATGTGTGTGGGGTTAGGGAGGGCGTGTGTGTATGTGTGAGGGCGAGCGCGTTTGTGGGTGTATCTGAGGGTGTGTATGGGTGTGTGTGAAGGTGTGTTTGTGCTTAAAAGGCAAATTAAGGTGGGGAGCAGTAGTAAAGTAAATTATATGCTTAATTATCAAGTACCTTCATTACGCGACTTTTGATTGCATTTTTAGTGCAGTCAAAAGGGTCAACATAACTTAATCGTTTATTATATAAATATATTATATAATGCGGATAATAGGGGAGTTCTGGGCGTAGTTGGTATTCACACGAGGTGTGTTAAATAGAAGGTTTGCTGAATTGCGTGTGGTAGTCTTTACCCGGATTCGGAGCCATACTCTACCACGCAGGCTCAGTGCGGGTTGGTGGATATGTGTCGGGTTAGCGGCCGATCAGATGGTCAGAAGTTCTGAAGCTCCCTATTTCGGCCACTGACACAGCTTTCGCCTTCTAAGGTTACCACCGAGTAGCGAGAGCAGTCGGGACCTGCTTAACACATATAAACACGACGACCCGAATGGCCGAGTCGGCAGTGTCCCTGCCTACGAAGCCAAGGGTCCCGGGTTCGAGTCACGGTGGGGGCAAATATTTGTTTGATGAGAACGGATGTTTGTTTGTCATGGTTGTTGATATATCTCAGTATAATATTTATCTATTTAAGTATGTGTATCGTTGTCTAGTACCCAAAATACAGGGAATCCTTGTTTGGGGCTAGCCCCAATGCCTTGATCTAGATCAATGTGTGTAAATAGTGTCCAAGGTATTATTATTATTATTATTATATTTTTATGAATTTTTCATTTCACTCTTGTAATAAAGAGGTTCTGATACACGGGCTTACGCCAAGTGCTTATCTACTAAAGATCACGGTCCTTGCCCATGAATTTCCGTACAATTCTACATGTATTTAGTATTGTTGCTTTTTGAAGAAGTATGTGTGTGGATCTGGGTATATTTAATGTTTTGAGACTAGTGTGTAATGTGTATGGGATGACTCCTGTGGATGAGATGACTATTGGGATTGTTTTGACAGATTGTACCTGCCATTGTGTTTTAATTTCAATGGCAAGGTCTGTGTATTTTGTGTTTTTTTCTATAAACGTTGTGGTAAGGTTGTGTGTATTTGGTATGGCTATATCTATGAGAAATACTGTTTTGTTTTGTTTATCGTGGAGAGTTATGTCAGGCCTGTTAAAATGAATAGTTTTGTCTGTAATTATAGTTCTGTCTCAGTAGAGTTTAAAGTCTGTTGATTCTAAAACTAGTTGAGGTGTGTATTTATAGTAGGCTGTTTTTTGTGCAATCAATTTGTATCTGAATGCGAGGTGTTGGTGTATGATGGCTGCAACTTGGTCGTGGCGATGTTTATAATCTGATTGTGCGAGTGATCTGCAGGCTCCTGTGATATGCTGTATTGTTTCTGAACTATTTTGGCACTGTCTGCACATGTCGCTTGCCATTGTGCGGTCGTGTATGATATGTTTTCTGTAGTTACGAGTATCTATAACCTGGTCCTGTATTGCTAACATAAATCCCTCCGTTTTTGGGAACAGCTCGCCTTTCTTAAGCCACGCGTTCGACGCAGTTTTGTCGACGTTAGGGTTGGCTAAGTCTAAGCGGTGTCTGCCGTGGAGGGATTTTCGTGTCCAGATGTCGATTTTCTGTTGCGGTTTGATGATAGTTTCATTTATCTGAGCTTGATGGTCTTGTAGGTTAAGTGGAGTATGTTTAAAGTCGGACTGAGCGACGGCATTGTGCAGGGTTGAGTGCGATGATTTAGCGTGAAAGAACCTTCTTAGTGTGGTGATTTGTTTGTTGTGTAAATTTTTTAAGTCTATTATTCCCCTTCCTCCTTCAATTTTAGGTAGTGTGAGTCTTTGTATGCAAGAGCGTGGATGGTGTTTTCTGTATTTAGTCATAAGTGTATTGATGGTGCGTTGGTGTTTTATTAAATCTGATTGGGACCAGTTGATTATACCGAATGAATATGAAATATGAGGATTGGGATGGCGTATATGTTTAATGCTTTGACGGTATTTCGAGCGTTCAACTGTGTTTTAAGTATGCTATGTATCCGTTTCCTAAACTTCTGTATGATTGTTTTTTTTTGTCTCCCTTTGATGTATCTGTTGCGTTTGATAGTAACCTAAGTATTTATATCCTATCTCGTTATCCACTGGATCTATTTGATCTCCGTTCTCTAATATGTATGTATTGCTCTCAACTTTTCCTCTATGAACTGATTGTATTTTGCACTTATCTATTCCGAACTCCATCTGTATGTTATTAGAAAACTGTTGTGTTAGATCTGCAAGTTTATGTATTTCTGTTAAGTTACGTCCATAAAGTTTTATATCGTCCATATATAGTAAATGTGATAATGTGTGGTGTGTGTCATCAAACTTTATTTGGAATCCTTTTTTTGTGTTATTGAGTAGATTTGATAGTGGATTGAGTGCCAGGCAAAACCAGAGGGGACTCAGTGAATCGCCCTGGAAGATTCCTCTGCGAATGATGATTTTGTCAGTCTGTATTGAATTGTTATCATTGTATAACTTAAGAATAGTGTTCTAGGTCTGCATGGTTGTTGATAGATATGAGATGATAGTGGGGTGAACTTTGTAGTGTTGTAATACGTAGATAAGCCATGTGTGCGGTACAGAGTCAAAGGCCTTCTTATAGTCAATAAACATAGTGTTAATGTTTCTTTTTTTACGAAGAGCTTGTTTAGATGCGACCGCATCGATGATAAGTTGCTCCTTGCATCCCTGACTGAATTTGCGGCATCCTTTTTGTTGTGCAGCTAGTAACTGGTTGGTGTTTACGTGTTTGTATATGAGTTGACTAGGACATGCTGTTATTATTTTGTATATGTTTTGGAGACAAGTTATGGGTCGATATTTAGCTGGGTTTATGGTATCTGTGAGGTCTTTAGGTAGCATATAGGCAGTTCCTTGTGTAATGTAATATGGCATGTGCTCCGGATTTTGTATAAAATTGTTTATCTGTAACAATAATATTGGGTGGGTGATTGTGAGTTTTTTGTACTAGTAATTATGAATTTTATCAGAACCGGTGGCCTTCCAGTTATGTGTCTTAGCTATTACTGAAATCAGAGTATCTATAGTGATACCATCAAATTCCATTCCTGGAACATTTTTGAGAGCATGCTGGTCATCTGAGATCCATTTGCTATTATTGTGTGTTACTGACAAAGTAGGTGCAGGATTTGGGACTCTATTACATAACCGGCTTAACCAAAAAGTAACGAACATTTGCTGTCCAAATAGTTCATTTGTAGATCTAGTGAAGATGATTAGTCGCGGTATCTATGATGAGTACAGCACAATTGTAATTATGGTAGGAAATCATTCAAACATTAGTCGGAATGATTTGAATAAAAGTGTTGAAACACTTCTAGACTTACATAGTAGGATGAAATGCAAATTTATACTATGCAATTTTCCATATGCCTGTAATTTGACAGAACTACAGAACAAATCTGTGCATAGAATGAATATTCATTTATTTAATTTAACATGTCATCACAGTGATGCTATTTTATATTTCGACATGAATAATTTTATTCATAACTTTACTCTGACACGGGATACATTGTACCTGTCTAATAAATATAGAAAATTAGTAGCTACATTGTTAGCTTATAATATATGCGACGCAGCTATAGTTGGTTTAACTAAGTTCAACTTGACATCAGCTTATTTTAAGAGTAATATAACATGCACCCCTATTGGGAATTCACCTGTTAATTATACTTTGCATGCAACATTGGAATCTGTTTCAAGTAATTTAAATTAGTTCATAAGACAATAGAGGAAATCTCTAGCATACAAGAGCCACTAAATATGTCAAAATGTAAGCCCCAGTTAAATATTGCCCATCAAAACATCCAGGGGCTACCTGGCAAAGAACTTGTATTAGAATTATTTCTAAAAAATTCTGACATTGATATTATTTGTGTTACTGAACACTGGTTGAAGGAAAATATGATGTCTTTTAACATAAATAATTACAAAATTGTCAGTTGTTACAATAGAAAGACTGCTGATAGAGGTGGTTCTTTAATCTTAGTGAAAAATAATATTAAGGTGAAACAACGGAAAGATATTCTTGCACTTACTGTTGAAAGACAAATAGAGGTATCCTGTGTTGAGTTAGATAGCCATATTATTGTTTGTGTCTACAGACCACCGAGGGATGAAAAAGGCCATGGCAATTTCGAAATATTTGAGAAAATTATGGAGGAAGCCCTCATTAAACTTTGTAATAACAGAAAAAAGTTAATTATTTGTGGCGATCTTAATGTAGATCTGCTTGTAGATACAACACTGAAGCGACGATTAATAACTCTGTTCAAATCATTTAATTTATTTCATGTATTTCTAGAGCCGACTAGAATTACACTTACCAGCCATACTTGCTTAGATAACGTTTTTTGTGACTGTGCATTCACAAGTAAAAGTGTAATTAACTGCTTACCCTCCGATCACAGTGGTCAAACAGTTTCATTCCCAATAACTATTAAGGATAAGACTGGTCCATCATTTTATAGGCCTATTACATCCCATAGACTAGAGACATATACGAAAAACTTAGATATAAATTTGCCAGTACCGGATTTTAATGAACAGAACCCAAACAAAATCTACTCAGACTTCTTCAACATTATTCAGACAGAATTCAATAAAGTTTTCAAATTAAAGAAAGTCAGTGACTACAACGGTAAATCTAAATTTAATGACTGGGCAACGTTTGGAATTCGTAAAAGTAGAGTTATCTTGTATGACCTTTATGATCAAAAAACCTATAACTTTGATCGAAAATTTCATGACTATGTTAAAAAATATTCCAAAACTTTCAAGTTGGTTTGTAGAACTGCAAAAACTTTACACATTAATAGAAAAATTCAAAATTCAAATAATAGAATGAAAACAGTTTGGCAAATAATAAACCGCGAAACTGGCAAAGTTATACCAAGGGACAGTGATTTCTGCCTAAAGATAGGTGATGATATTGTTAAATCTAACGCTGATGTTGCTCGAGCTTTTGAAACATTCTTCACCAATGTACCCGTACTCACAACGGACCGTCTAAATTCATCTCCATTTGAAGCAGAGACTTTATTAAAAAATAACACTAGCGTCAGTAATGTATATTTAAAATTTCATCATGTATATCCCCAGGACATTGTCAAAACGTTTAAATTACTTAACTTAAAAAATACGGAAGACTTGTGGGGTATATCAGTCAAAGTCATTGGTTCAGTAATTCTAGTTATAGCCCCACACTTAGCTTATATATTCAATAAATGTGTTGACGATGGGGCTTTTCCAGACCTCATGAAACACAGTAAACTTATACCGCTGTTCAAATCGGGAGATAAGGGCGATCCTTCAAATTTCAGACCAATATCTGTTCTTCCAACACTAAGTAAAATATTTGAAAAGATTATACTCAATCAAATGCTCTCACACTTCAACCGTACAAAACAACTCCACGCTAAACAATATGGTTTCACTAGGGGTAAATCGACTACGGATGCAGGTATTACCCTTGTATCTCATATTTATTCTGCATGGGAGGCCGCACAGGATGCTATCGGAGTTTTTTGCGACCTGTCGAAGGCGTTTGATTGTGTTGATCATAATACGCTATTAATTAAATTAAATCATTACGGAGTTAGAAATAAAGCGTTGGATCTACTAAGATCATACCTAAGCAATAGAATTCAAAAGGCAGAAGTTAACGGCGTAAAATCTGATGGATCGAGTGTTAAAATTGGCGTTCCACAAGGTTCCATATTAGGCCCTTTCTTATTCCTGGTATATATTAATGATCTGCCTTTCATGGTGGAGAAATTAACTGACATAGTGTTGTTTGCTGATGATACTTCACTGGTCTTCAAAATTGAAAGACAAAAAGGAGAATTTGATGATGTTAATGGTGTATTGTCTTTAACCTTGAATTGGTTCACAGTTAATAATTTATTGTTAAACGCTGGTAAAACCAAGTGTATCAAATTCTCACTTCCAAATGTCAGGCAAGTTGAGACCAGTTTAGTGCTAGACAACAACACGTTAGAATTAGTAAATGATACGAAGTTTCTTGGAATAACCATTGATAGCAAATTGCAGTGGGGACCCCACATAGATAAATTGGCTGTTAAGTTAAGTTCTGCGGCTTACGCTGTTAGGAACATCAGACAAAGCACGGATGTGGCTACATCTAGGCTAGTATATTTTAGTTACTTTCATAGTGTGATGTCCTATGGTATCTTGTTGTGGGGGAAAGCAGCTGATATTCAAACTATTTTTATTTTACAGAAAAGAGCTATTCGAGCAATTTATAATTTAAAACGAACAGACTCCTTAAGAGAGCTTTTTAAAGAAATTGACATACTAACAGTAGCTAGTCAATTTATTTTCGAAAATATAATGTATGTACGCAAGAACCTTACAACATTTTCCAAACTTAGCGATAGCTGTAATGTTAACCTAAGAAATAATCACAGACTATGTGCGCCCCGTTTTAGACTCGCGAAGGTTAGCAATTCTTTCAAGGGTCAGTGCATTCTCTACTACAATAGGATACCTCTGGAGATTCTTCTGAAATCTGAGATCTTTTGAAATTGCCACTTGAGCAATTTAAAAAGCATGTTAAAGCGACTTTGTCGAAAAAGGGATATTACAATGTTCAAGATTACTTAAATGACAGGACTGTATGGGGTTAATCTGGCTCAACACAGACCTTGCTGTTAATAATTTTGTAATTATTTATTCCTGCTTATTAATCATAACAATTAAATTTTTCATATTTGTATTAGTTAAGCACAACCTATTTTTAAAAGAGATCTAAAAATAAATCTGTGGGAGTTTCTACGCCCTTCTTCTCCCACAGTGGTCCAATGTAGAGAAGAGGCAAAAAATGACGTTTGCTAAGTATATGTAAATATCTACAGTAATAAAGTACTTTGACTATTTGACTATTGACTGGCTTTGACCATATGTTTGACCAGAAGTCATGTAATGCTTCTGGTGTAGGTGCTTCTTGTGATTGTGTGGGGCGGTTTGAGTTTTCGGTGAGCAAAGATCTATAAAACTGTTTTTCATTTGTGTAGAAAGTCTTGTTTTGTTTTTTTCTAAGAGTTGTCAGTTTGTAACGGCGTAGACGACTTGCTAATGGATTCAGCTTTTGTTTTAGAGTGTCTAAAAATTGAGAAGGGTCTGTGTTATCTGGTTCGTATTGGGAGTGTACCCTATATTGTAGCTTGATTCGTTCAACATGTTGTTGGACATTGGAGCTGGTGTTACCTTGTGTATAATGTGTTAACCTGCTTATATCTGCTCTAAGGTCAGCTATTCTCTTTTCTAATCTTATTTGCCACGCTGGTATCCTATTTTTATTAGGGTATTGCGATTCGTTGGGTCCTCGTATTTTTCCACCATTGTAAGTGATGGCAGTATGTGCTGCGCAGTAAATTATTGTTTGTAATGTATTAAAATCGGTTTCAGTACTAATGTGTTTTGGTAGTATCTTTACGTTAATGGTGTGTACTAGAATAGCAAATTGTCTACTTGGTTTCTGTTTGGGTATATATGGCCTTGATGTAGGGTCGACGTCTTTTAAATATGCTAGTGTCTTGGTGAATAATTCGTCCAACTCTCCAATTTGTTCTTCAGGTAGTACTACAAAATTGTTGCGTTGATTGTGTGGGTGTGTGGTATTGGCGTCACTTTGGTCTTCGTCTCTTTCCGGATTCGATAACTGATGATGGGTGTCATTTTGTGGTGGTGATGAAAGGTGTGTGTGAATCTGTGATTGAGTTGGTAGTGAATTAACGTGTACTTCGGTACCTGATTCTATTTCCATGGCCACTTCATCCCGTATATGCTGTAATCTATTGTCGGTAATGTATTTATTATTAATGATGGCTCTGAGTTGGTCAGAGATTCTCTGTTCAGAGAAGTGTGCTAGATGAGGATGTGCAGCTATCACAGCCGCGTGTAGAGTTGGTCTGTAGGCAGTTTTGTTGGACTCAAGCCTGGTTATCTTGTAGTAAATGCGTATTATAGTCTCGTTAATGTCATTGCTCCAGGTCATTCTTTGTCGTGGAGTATTTGTTGTGTTTAAGATTTGTGTGAAAAGTTGACTGTTTGATTGTGAGTTTTGGTTTGTTTGAGGCTGGTTATTACCCGTAGAAAGCTGACCGCGCGGGGAATGTTGACGCGGAAAAGTGAGGGACAGAGCTGACACCTCGTGACGGGAGCAAGACCTGGGTTTGTCTTTCCCCGTCAGCCGGGCTTCGAACCCGGGACCGCCCGCTTGGCAGGCAGAGCCTCGCAGCACAACGCCGCAGAGGTCTTCATGTTGATTAGTAGGCCTTCCGTTCACACTACCCAGATATCGGTCGTTTGCGAAGACAAAACGAGAAATCCCGATAGAAAGGCGCAGGCTAGTTCAGGCTACAGCGTTATTTGTAAATATCCACAGTTTTACGACTGCGCAGCAGAAAGGGACTGGCGGCGACAAAAGTGCATAATATTGAACCTCAATTAATGCAAAGGATGTAACAAAAGGTTTGTTTCGATCTATTCCTACAAGCAGGAACCTTAACCGTAATGTAGGAATGCCACTTCCTGTTACAACGAGAGGTGGGAATAACGACTCTTATAAAAATGTAAATAACCGTTGAGTTATTTTATAAGCACCGTTATTGAAAACGACTTTTCGAATATTCATTCGCACGTTGTTGCTTTTAAAGTGTGTTGCTGTTATGTTATAATTTGTGACATTGCTGTTAGCTATTGTTTGTTATGGTAGATTTATAAGATATAGAATTTTTACAATATTTACAAATCAAATTTTTGTGAACGTTACTTTTATCATAATACACATTGCAAAAACTGATGTTCTCGATTTTGGCATTTTGAAAAATGTTCATTTACAAATCACTGCACTAAATTAAATGCCTATATACTGGGGCTGATTCTGAAGGGTACAATCACTAAAATTACTTGACAACCTTAACTCCGACAGCTCTTATGCGGTAGACATAGATTCAATTTCCGAACTCACTTTTAAATTAGGTGATCAGTACATTAAAATAATTCGAAAGTTACTTTGAAAATAGTATCTATGGCAACCGCATAAGAGCTGTGGGGGTAAAGATTGTCAAGTAATTTTAGTTAAAAAAGAATCCGCCCCACTATCTACCTATATACAATGAGTAATCATCTAATCTCTAGAAAAGATCTAAAATAGTCTTTCAGTACCACTCAAAGTCAATCAATGTAAAGAATCAGTCAACTGCTTTGTACAAAACTTAAATATGCAAAAACACACACACACACACACAAACACACTAAGAAAATAAAGCGCCCCGGACCATATCAGATGCAAAGGTCCCCATCACGCTGGCGGCGTTTCCGCGCTGCACTGCGAGGGAGATCCTCTGCACAAGATAGGATCCGGAGCGGCGGTCATAGCCACGGTCCCTCAGGTGGCGCCCTATTTCCCTAACGAATGCCTTGCCCTGCACTCCCCAGTCCCCGGTGGTTTTTATGGCAAGCGGGACGAATATATACTGGCCCAAAAGCACAGAGTACTTTTGGGTCTTCATCCTCGCTGTCTCTTCCGCTGCGGCCCCCGGGGTGGACACGGTCGATGCCAGGTGGGAGGGAGCGAATGTGCAGACACACGTCGCATCCCAAAGCAATGACCGTCCCCTCTCCCACGGGATCATGGTCAGGCCATCCGGGCGTTTCCCATCGGTACGACACAGCCCCGCGGGCTCCAATACACAAGGTATATTGGCTGTTACAAGAGCCCGCTTGACGATGTCATTGATAGAGGAGTGCCGGGAAAGCCTGCCCGCGCTTCGAACGCAGTGAAGACCGTGCCGACCATGAGCGTCCACACCCGCACCACACACACAGGAATGAGACTGGCAGTTGTCACAGCCAAGGCGCAAGGCGACAGCCATGCGCAACGTGTCATTGTCCAGAAATGTTCCTAGTTGAGGAGAAGGCATGGCGTGGAGCCAGAGCCCTGACTCTGGCTGCGAAACTGCGCGCAGTCGTGCCAGCTCGACCCCCGAACTCAGGTCTAATAACTCGTTAAGCGTGACTCCGCACGATAACTCATCCCAATTACGTTGTGAGTGCGGGTGCTGGGGCGGAGTGCTACCAGGACACCAATCATGCCATAACCCTAATGCCTCCTCCGCGAAGGGGATACGAAAACCATCACCATGGATATTTAAAATAAGAGTGACAAGGTCTCGCACCCCATGCGACGAAGACAAGAAGGCCGGCAGCTCGGTGTCGCGCAACCGTCGAATGCCTAAACCACCGTGCCTGATGGGCAAAGCTGCTTGGCACCACTAAGTGGAAGTCATTTCGATATTGATAATCGATTCTAATGAGGTCTTCAGTACGTTATCATACTCAGTGGATTCCTCCCTACAAAGCCACATCGGAGCCGTACGCAACGTGTATGTAAGCCTGGGAATTGACAGACAACTCCTCAGGATTGTTAGTGCGACGTGGGCTGAAAGTTGTTGTAAGTGATCCTTAAAGTTGGATTTGTCCAGTAATCTTAACCCTGGGGCTACGGAATAGACTTCTGATAGCACTTCCGGGGAGACCTGGCTGGAACAGGGGTATAATTCGCATTTCTGTGGATTCACTTCCAGCCCCAACCTCGCTAACCCCTCGACAAGTGCTCTCAGATCCTCGATCACTACTTCCGGGCTGCCTCCGATGGTACCGTCATCCAAATACCATACGTTTAGAGGTGACCGCAAGGTGGACACTACATTCTGAATTGCGAGGCTAAATATTAAAGGTCCAAAAGGATCACCTTGCTGCGCCCCCACCTGAGACTCCACCAACTTGTCTCCTAAAAATAAGTTACTCGATCTGTAATAACATTGGTGTAGAAACTGGTACAATGCAGGAACTTTCTCCTTTATCATGAAAAAATGAGTCGCGCTAGACTGCATTAAAAGCGTTGCGAAGATCGACCTTTACTACAATATTATTTGTATCAGCCTCATACAGGGCAAAGGCCCGAGTAGCATGTATAGCCGCCTCGCAACACAAGGGTACGCCAAAACCCAATCGGCGGGGCTGCAGAAATGAAACCATCTCCTCTCTTACGGCGCGACACTCTAGCTTAGCCACTAAGCGACGGATCACACTGCCTATGGCAATAGGCCGTAAGCCTCCATCCTTTTTTCGAAGGGCACACAATGAGGCACCGTATAAAAAAGGACAAACTTCCCTATTTACCTCGCCTTTCAGCATGAAATTCGCCAAACTACAAACTGAGGCCAAGAGTTTTCCACCGTTGTCGCCCGCAGCAGCCGACGTCAGCTCTTTAAGGTGTTCAGGGCGCAGCCCGTCCAAACCTGCCGCGGAACCATTAGAAAATGATGCGACAGCCTCGGAGACGTCCGACACTTCCACAGAAAGGAACTTCTCTGAGGAGGTCGGCTCTGGTGGGAAATCTAAAGAACGACCCGGAGAGGGATGTTTGAGGCGCAAGGCTTCCAATGTCTCCTCACTATTGTCAGCTACTGAGCAGTCAGACATAAAAATCCTAACGTCAAAGTCAAAGTCAAATTATTACTGTAGATATTTACATATACTTAGCAAACGTCATTTTGCCACGCAAATTACGTGATTACGCAACGTAACGGGAATAAGCGATGCACTAAAACAAACAACGCCGCATGCACTTGGGCGCGCAGTTGCCAAACCGTGCCGTGGCGGTCGACACGCGATCACGCCATATCAATTATATCAACAGCGGAGCCGTGGTACTTCAGGTGGCCGTGTATATGCACGAGAACATCCACTCTTTCCGCAGGCATCACGACATCCACGGACACGCGACCCGCAACGGTCACAGGCTCAGGACGGTTTCACACACCCTGCCCAAGTCATCGAAGTTGACTCACGTCATGGGTCCGACAGTATACAACCGCATACCAGAACATATTAAATCTACGCCTACTTCCGCATGCTTCAAAAAGCGACTGAAACACTGGCTTGTCGAGCAAACCTTCTACTCATTCGCTGAGTTCGAAGCGACCAATATAAAATGTGATTCCAATTTAATGAAATGAATAACTACGTTAATTTAATACAATTCAAATTTTATGTAATACTTTATGGCAATTTTAATTTTAAATAATGGTATCTTAATTTATGGAATGCATTTTTATGTGTCTGACATTTTTTATACAGATGTATATTAATCAATTTTTTATTTATAATCTGACATGTAATTGACACTTACCAATAAATATGTTTCAATGTTTCAATGTTTCAATGGGGCGGCAACGTATCGTGAAAACCTAAATGACAACTTCGCGCGCCAGCTATTTCCCCGCTATTGATAATTTGAAAAAATAGAAAAGGCGGCTATTTAATAACCGTTTTTAAAATTAGCGGGATTTTCCATTATTTAAAAAATGCGCGTTATTATATGCGTATTTGTAATAACGAACACCTCTGGTTGTAACCAGAGGTGTTCGTTATTCCCGAGTTAAGAGCGCTGGGCGACACTGGCGGTAATAAATGCCCATATGAACAGTTTTTTTTTCACAACACACACACATACACAACACACACACATACACAAAACACATATACCCTTATTTGTTAATATTTAAGAAAAGTAAAAATGCTTACCTTTAACTGTACGCTAGAATCTTAGGAGAAGTTGCGAGTCATTCCCAACACAAGTATTATTATTACTTACTGGGAGTCTTGAAATAATCTAAATTAGTTCTATGAAATATAACAACTTTATTTTTTTATTTTTCTTACAGTTATTAAAAAAATACGCGCATTCAAGGCCACCGCTCATAATTGGTGTAACTACCGTGTAATGTTTAAGAGCAACTTGCACCAGACTCTTGACTGTCGCTACAACAACAACACAACTATAGCAAAACACTGTCAAGTTACGTAATCAATCATGGCAAAGCTATTCCCATATATTTAGCGGCTGTGGAAAGTCTGGTGAAGTAGGCTTTAATCTCATAGAACTACCATAAGAGTGTGAATGGAGCGGAATATTTGGTTACGAAAACACTTAACAAGTATTACACTAACGGAGTTAACAGTACCTGTTCGATGAATCGGTAGGTCCCACCTGGCAAACCTAAATGCTGATGTAACAGGGGTAGGTTTCACCTCGGACGCCCAAATGCCGAACTCCCAAACTGGATTATGCACGTGGCTTTGTCCGCTCCAAAGCCAAGGATGATGACTGCAGCAGGAATGTCCAATGCCAGCCAGACCCGAGCTACCAGCTCGATCGCCGGTGGCACCTGGACCTGAGGATAGGCCACCCCAGCCACGCCTACGTGGAAAAATTGTCGCTGCGCCAGCGGACTGCCCTCCGAAGGGCCGTGATGAAGTTCGATGAGGACGTTGAATTGAAACGGTGATTGTAGTTTTATGGTTACACTAATTTATTGATTATGTTATGACACACGGTATAATTATAAAACAAAGAAAACTACGCGCTACGCGCTGACAAACTGAGTTTTAAGTTTTGACACAACCAACCGCGGCAATGGCTATTGAAAAAGATTTGATAAAATTGATAAAACTGGTTGAGACATGAACCAACTTCTTATAGACAGATCGCATTATGATTGACAATTGATCAGTCGCTCCATAATATCGACCTTAAAATCTGAAATATCTTGTTAGTTTAGATTAACAGTAACAATTCAATTAGGTCCAAATCGTTCTTGTTTGTCTCAATGAATACCTATTTGTCCGTATCCATTAGTTCTCTTAGGCCCACTTCTCCTTAGTTCCATAAAAATTGCAGGTATCAAAGTTATTCAGAGAAAGTTTTGACTGACTCGGAGCCCCAGAGAATGTTATTTCCTGTACCATAAAAAATAGTAAAAATTAACAGTTCGCTATTTATGACTACATTTTGCAAGACCGTTTCATTCAGAACCGAAAATAAACTAAAAAAGTTGCGTTTTTTAGCACGGTTGTACCTCTTCGTTTATGAACTATCCGAGATTAGTTCATTCGGCGAATTGAGTCGAAAATGTTGAAAACAATTTGATGAAATTAATTGAATATTTTGGACTTTTTGAACAAAATGCTTTTTAAGACTGTTGTGATTTTCAATGTTGTGCTTGGGGCGTATTCTGCTTCGACTAACGATGCCTACAAGGACCAATGTAAGGGAACAAAATTGTTTTAGCTATAACTTATTTATTTATATACTAGCTGACCCGGTGAACTTCGTACCACCTAAAATTTGATTGTAAGATAAGTAATATGGTACAAACCCCAAAGTGTCGCGTTGGCGAGAAAATTAGCTTCAAAGTATAAAATGTGTTCGTTTTGTTTCGGCTGATAACTTTAGAACCACTGGACCGTTTTAAATAAAACATAGCTAAGAAACATCGCAGCTAGGTCTACTATCACTTACGGAAAACCACATTAAAATCCGTCCACCCGTTTCACTGTTAGGGTGCCACGGACAGACACACACAGAGACAGACGCTTCAAACTAAATAAAACCGGTCAAGTGCGAGTAGGACGTCGGACCCGCACACGAAGGGTTCCATACCATTGTACACGGAAAAACGTAAAACGACAGTCTTTTGTACGAGTACATATACCTATTTAATTTTTAATAATAACATATTAAATACTAGGTAGGACTACATTCAAGGCCGTACATCGAAACATTGAAAAATATGTTTGTGTATGTAGTATGTAGGTATTAAACTATGTACTCAGGTTAACGAAACTCTTTGCTAATTGAAACCGGAAGTGGATAGAAATTTAGTAACTTATTTACAGAAATAAAATCACATATGAATAAAAACTTAATATTATTTATTATAATTCGGATGGGCAATTATTAATCATATAATGACAAATAACTAAGCACAAAATTCAATACCTGCAATTAAAAATCTTTTCCGATATTATCGGGAGAGTCCATTGTTCAGCGATAAACAAATAAAACAAAATACCTAAGAAAATGGCCATACCAATAATTTTTCCATGGGTAACTCTTTTAATTCTTGAAAATCGTTATGTTTCTGTTGCGTCTGTTCTATTATTTGTTGCTGTTGCGGCAACAGAAATGCACATTTTGTGAAAATTTCAGCTCTCTACCTATTTCGGTTGATCCGATAGAGCCCGGTGACGGACGGACGGACGGACAGAAAAATGGCGTATAATAACGTCATTGTTTAGGGTTCCTTGCCCGAAGGGTCTCAAACGAGACCCTATTATCAAGCTTCCGATGCCCGTCTGTCCGTCTGTCCATCAGCGCGCTGTATCTCATGAACCGAAATAGGTAGAGAGAGTAGTTGAAATTTTCACAGAATGTGCATTTCTGTTGGCGCTACAGCATAATAATGAACTACATGACGACCTCTGTGGCGCAGCGGTTGTGGCCCTGCCTACCATGCGAGAGGTCCCGGGTTCGAACCCCGGCTGGGGGTAAGAAAAAAACCCCAGGTCTTGGATGTTTTTATGTGTGTGACGTCGCTGTTTCTGGTTCCCACAACACAGGGTATCCTAGTGCGGGGCCAGAAGCAATGTATGTGCCTGTATGTAAATATAAAAAATGACATTTTATTAAATAAAGGAGGAATTTAATTCCCCATACAAGACACATGATTATATTATAAACGCAAATTTCGAGCATCTTTTATTATCTTCGGTGGCGCAATTGGTTAGATCGCGGCTCCGCAATCAGCAGGGACTAACGAAACCCAGTTCGTAATTTTTTTTGTCTTTAAGTTTTCTTGTACGATGTTGATGGTACGGAACCCTTCGTGTGCGAGTCCAACCCGCACTTGACCAATTTTCTATCCGACTGCAGCGACGCGGAAAATAGGAGGGTTGGTGTGTTTGACCTGTTTTTATTGTAACAACTCAACGGCTCAACCTACTTTGATAAATGATACTTTATTAGATTCGTCTTGATACTTGATGGTGCAAGTGTCACTTAGAGTAAGTCATGAAAATTTAAAAAAAAATTGCGGATTGTATGCACTTTTATGAGCGGGCTAAAACAACATTCTTCACGAACCTCAAGTAGGGAATCAAGATAAAAGGCTTCAAAAAGCGAGTACGGAAATGTCTGTTGCACAAGCCATGAATAATACACCTTAGTTTTAAACTAAGCATTTACAGAGTTTTATGTTGTACTAAAAAACCGGAAAGTTATTAAAAAAAAAACCTGAACGCGATACAGGAAAAAGCACAACCAAGCAGACGATACTTAACCTATTTATTCTTAATCGATAACATTATTGTAGTAGGTATAGTGGTAAAAAAAAATGCAGGAGGGAGGGAAAAGTGGTTTTTATTTTAATTAAATAAAATTTAGAACTCGATAAATTATTATAATACTTTTATCGAGTCTCAATAATACGGTATTTGACAAGATAGTCCAAGAAATCTAGAAATGTGTCTGAAGCTGAACCTTCTCCAACAAAACGTTTGACAATATCAGAATTGTATAATATTTCCAGCAGTTGTATTTTATGTAAAATTTTGTGTAAAAAAGACAGCATTTGACTATGTCGTCACATGCTAGCATTTCATAGAACTTGTGAACGAAACGACCGTTTTGACAGTTCCTAAAATTAAGCGATAAATCTTATCTGCTTGTTTTGTGCTTTTTAGTGTACCGCAAAGTCGGGGTTTTTAGTTTTTTTTTTAACATACGTCATTCATTTATTCTAAACACTATTTTACGTGAAAGGGGTCTCTCTTCACAAAACAAAAGGCCCGGTGACAGCGTCCGTATCACTGAGTTTAGTTTGGTTTAGTTTAGTTTGGCCCAACGGGCCTTTTTATTTTGTGAAGACTGTAGGCCATCATCATCGAGGTACCTTTGTAGTATAATATCCATGTTTACTACAAACATAGAAAATTAAACAAAATATAAACTGGTTTTCCCGGCGTTGCAACGCTTCAGTGGCGATGAGTACCAATGATTTGTTTCTGACTATATCTCCAGACACAGTTGTGTCCAGCCATACTCAATTAATTAACTTAAATAACTTAATTAACTTAATCTCCTGTCCAGATTGTACCGACCCCCGCACTATGAAGCGCCATGCTGCCTATACGGAGTGGGCAGACGCGTACAGCTGCACCAGGCACCGTTGCCAACCAGGCGGCAGGAACCTAGCGATATACACCGTGGGGTAAGTGCCGCGCCGACTGATACACCGGCTACTTACACCGGGGTGACAGCCGCGCCAACTGTGACAACACAGCATCTACCTACACTGAGGTAGATGCCGCGCCAACTGGGACAACACAGCATCTACCTACACTGGGGTAAGAGCCGCGCCAACTGGGACAACACAGCATCTACCTACACTGAGGTAGATGCCGCGCCAACTGGGACAACACAGCATCTACCTACACTGAGGTAGATGCCGCGCCAACTGGGACAACACAGCATCTACCTACACTGGGGTAAGAGCCGCGCCAACTGGGACAACACAGCATCTACCCACACTGATGTAGATGCCGCGCCAACTGGGACAACACAGCATCTACCTACACTGGGGTAAGAGCCGCGCCAACTGTGACAACACAGCATCTACCTACACTGAGGTAGATGCCGCGCCAACTGGGACAACACAGCATCTACCTACACTGGGGTAAGAGCCGCGCCAACTGTGACAACAGAGCATCTACCTACACTGGGGTAAGAGCCGCGCCAACTGGGACAACACAGCATCTACCTACACTGGGGTAAGAGCCGCGCCAACTGTGACAACACAGCATCTACCTACACTGGGGTAAGAGCCGCGCCAACTGTGACAACACAGCATCTACCTACACTGGGGTAAGAGCCGCGCCAACTGTGACAACACAGCATCTACCTAGACTGAGGTAGATGCCGCGCCAACTGTGACAACACAGCATCTACCTACACTGGGGTAAGAGCCGCGCCAACTGTGACAACACAGCATCTACCTACACTGGGGTAAGAGCCGCGCCAACTGTGACAACACAGCATCTACCTACACTGAGGTAGATGCCGCGCCAACTGGGACAACACAGCATCTACCTACACTGGGGTAAGAGCCGCGCCAACTGTGACAACACAGCATCTACCTACACTGGGGTAAGAGCCGCGCCAACTGTGACAACACAGCATCTACCTACACTGGGGTAAGAGCCGCGCCAACTGTGACAACACAGCATCTACCTACACTGGGGTAAGAGCCGCGCCAACTGTGACAACACAGCATCTACCTACACTGGGGTAAGAGCCGCGCCAACTGGGACAACACAGCATCTACCCACACTGGGGTAAGAGCCGCGCCAACTGGGACAACACAGCATCTACCCACACTGAGGTAGATGCCGCGCCAACTGGGACAACACAGCATCTACCTACACTGAGGTAGATGCCGCGCCAACTGGGACAACACGGCATCTACCTACACTGGGGTAAGAGCCGCGCCAACTGGGACAACACAGCATCTACCCACACTGGGGTAAGAGCCGCGCCAACTGGGACAACACAGCATCTACCCACACTGGGGTAAGAGCCGCGCCATCTGGGACCACACAGCCTCTACCCACACTGGGGTAAGAGCCGCGCCATCTGGGACCACACAGCATCTACCTACACTGGGGTAAGAGCCGCGCCAACTGTGACAACACAGCATCTACCTACACTGAGGTAGATGCCGCGCCAACTGGGACAACACAGCATCTACCTACACTGAGGTAGATGCCGCGCCAACTGTGACAACACAGCATCTACCTACACTGGGGTAAGAGCCGCGCCAACTGGGACAACACAGCATCTACCTACACTGGGGTAAGAGCCGCGCCAACTGGGACAACACAGCATCTACCTACACTGAGGTAGATGCCGCGCCAACTGGGACAACACAGCATCTACCTACACTGAGGTAGATGCCGCGCCAACTGGGACAACACAGCATCTACCTACACTGAGGTAGATGCCGCGCCAACTGGGACAACACAGCATCTACCTACACTGGGGTAAGAGCCGCGCCAACTGGGACAACACAGCATCTACCCACACTGGGGTAAGAGCCGCGCCAACTGGGACAACACAGCATCTACCCACACTGGGGTAAGAGCCGCGCCATCTGGGACCACACAGCATCTACCCACACTGGGGTAAGAGCCGCGCCATCTGGGACCACACAGCATCTACCTACACTGGGGTAAGAGCCGCGCCAACTGTGACAACACAGCATCTACCTACACTGAGGTAGATGCCGCGCCAACTGGGACAACACAGCATCTACCTACACTGAGGTAGATGCCGCGCCAACTGTGACAACACAGCATCTACCTACACTGGGGTAAGAGCCGCGCCAACTGGGACAACACAGCATCTACCTACACTGGGGTAAGAGCCGCGCCAACTGGGACAACACAGCATCTACCTACACTGAGGTAGATGCCGCGCCAACTGGGACAACACAGCATCTACCTACACTGAGGTAGATGCCGCGCCAACTGGGACAACACAGCATCTACCTACACTGAGGTAGATGCCGCGCCAACTGGGACAACACAGCATCTACCTACACTGGGGTAAGAGCCGCGCCAACTGGGACAACACAGCATCTACCTACACTGGGGTAAGAGCCACGCCAACTGGGACAACACAGCATCTACCCACACTGGGGTAAGAGCCGCGCCAACTGGGACAACACAGCATCTACCCACACTGGGGTAAGAGCCGCGCCAACTGGGACAACACAGCATCTACCCACACTGGGGTAAGAGCCGCGCCATCTGGGACCACACAGCATCTACCCACACTGGGGTAAGAGCCGCGCCATCTGGGACCACACAGCATCTACCTACACTGGGGTAAGAGCCGCGCCAACTGGAACAACACAGCATCTACCCACACTGGGGTAAGAGCCGCGCCAACTGGGACCACACAGCATCTACCCACACTGGGGTAAGAGCCGCGCCAACTGTGACAACACAGCATATACCCACACTGGGGTAAGAGCCGCGCCAACTGGGACAACACAGCATCTACCTACACTGGGGTAAGAGCCGCGCCAACTGGGACAACACAGCATCTACCTACACTGGGGTAAGAGCCGCGCCAACTGGGACAACACAGCATCTACCCACACTGGGGTAAGAGCCGCGCCAACTGTGACAACACAGCATCTACCCACACTGGGGTAAGAGCCGCGCCAACTGGGACAACACAGCATCTACCTACACTGGGGTAAGAGCCGCGCCAACTGGGACAACACAGCATCTACCTACACTGGGGTAAGAGCCGCGCCAACTGGGACAACACAGCATCTACCTACACTGGGGTAAGAGCCGCGCCAACTGTGACAACACAGCATCTACCTACACTGGGGTGAGAGCCGCGCCAACTGGGACAACACAGCATCTACCTACACTGGGGTAAGAGCCGCGCCAACTGTGACAACACAGCATCTACCTACACTGAGGTAGATGCCGCGCCAACTGGGACAACACAGCATCTACCTACACCGAGGTAGATGCCGCGCCAACTGGGACCACACAGCATCTACCTACACTGGGGTAGATGCCGCGCCATCTGGGACCACACAGCATCTACCCACACTGGGGTAAGAGCCGCGCCAACTGGGACAACACAGCATCTACCCACACTGGGGTAAGAGCCGCGCCAACTGGGACAACACAGCATCTACCCACACTGGGGTAAGAGCCGCGCCAACTGGAACAACACAGCATCTACCCACACTGGGGTAAGAGCCGCGCCATCTGGGACCACACAGCATCTACCCACATTGGGGTAAGAGCCGCGCCAACTGAGACAACATAGCATCTACCTACACTGGGGTAAGAGCCGCGCCAACTGGAACAACACAGCATCTACCCACACTGGGGTAAGAGCCGCGCCAACTGGAACAACACAGCATCTACCCACACTGGGGTAAGAGCCGCGCCATCTGGGACCACACAGCATCTACCCACATTGGGGTAAGAGCCGCGCCAACTGAGACAACATAGCATCTACCTACACTGAGGTAGATGCCGCGCCAACTGGGACAACACAGCATCTACCTACACTGGGGTAAGAGCCGCGCCAACTGGGACAACACACCATCTACCTACTCTGGGGTAGATGCCGCGCCAACTGGGACAACACAGCATCTACCTATACTGAGGTAAGAGCCGCGCCAACTGGGACAACACAGCATCTACCTACACTGGGGTAGATGCCGCGCCAATGGGACAACACAGCATCTACCTACACTGGGGTAAGAGCCGCGCCATCTGGGACCACACAGCATCTACCCACACTGGGGTAAGAGCCGCGCCAACTGGGACAACACAGCATCTACCCACACTGGGGTAAGAGCCGCGCCAACTGGGACAACACAGCATCTACCTACACTGGGGTAAGAGCCGTGCCAACTGGGACCACACAGCATCTACCCACACTGGGGTAAGAGCCGCGCCAACTGGGACAACACAGCATCTACCCACACTAGGGTGAGAGCCGCGCCAACTGGGACAACACAGCATTTACCTACACTGGGGTAGATGCCACGCCAACTTGGAACACAGCATCTACCTATACCGGGGTGAGAGCCGCGCCAACTGGGACAACACACCATCTACCTACACTGAGGTAGATGCCGCGCCAACTGGGACAACATAGTATCTACCTACACTGAGGTAGATGCCACGCCAACTTGGAACAAAGCATCTACCTACACCGGGGTGAGAGCCGCGCCAACTGGGACAATACAGCATCTACCTACACTGAGGCAGATGCCGCGCCAACTTGGAACACAGCATCTACCTACACCGGGGTGAGAGCCGCGCCAACTGGGACAACACAGCATCTACCTACACTGAGGTAGATGCCGCGCCAACTGGGACAACATAGCATCTACCTACACTGAGGTAGATGCCACGCCAACTTGGAACAAAGCATCTACCTACACCGGGGTGAGAGCCGCGCCAACTGGGACAATACAGCATCTTCCTACACTGAGGCAGATGCCGCGCCAACTTGGAACACAGCATCTACCTATACCGGGGTGAGAGCCGCGCCAACTGGGACAACACACCATCTACCTACACTGAGGTAGATGCCGCGCCAACTGGGACAACATAGCAACTACCTATACTGAGGTAGATGCCACGCCAACTTGGAACACAGCATCTACCTATACCGGGGTGAGAGCCGCGCCAACTGGGACAACACACCATCTACCTACACTGAGGTAGATGCCGCGCCAACTGGGACAACATAGCATCTACCTACACTGAGGTAGATGCCGCGCCAACTGGGACAACACAGCATCTACCTACACTGGGGTAGATGCCGCGCCAACTGTGACAACACAGCATCTACCTACACTGGGGTAAGAGCCGCGCCAACTGGGACAACACAGCATCTACCTACACTGGGGTAAGAGCCGCGCCAACTGGGACAACACAGCATCTACCTACACTGGGGTAGATGCCGCGCCAACTGTGACAACACAGCATCTACCTACACTGGGGTAAGAGCCGCGCCAACTGGGACAACACAGCATCTACCCACACTGGGGTAAGAGCCGCGCCAACTGGGACAACACAGCATCTACCCACACTGGGGTAAGAGCCGCGCCAACTTGGAACAAAGCATCTACCTACACCGGGGTGAGAGCCGCGCCAACTGGGACAATACAGCATCTACCTACACTGAGGCAGATGCCGCGCCAACTTGGAACACAGCATCTACCTACACTGGGGTAGATGCCGCGCCAACTGGGACAACACAGCATCTACCTATACTGAGGTAAGAGCCGCGCCAACTTGGAACACAGCATCTACCTACACTGGGGTAGATGCCGCGCCAACTGGGACAACACAGCATCTACCTACACTGGGGTAGATGCCGCGCCAACTGGGACAACACAGCATCTACCTACACTGGGGTAAGAGCCGCGCCAACTGGGACAACACAGCATCTACCCACACTGGGGTAAGAGCCGCGCCAACTGGGACAACACAGCATCTACCCACACTGGGGTAAGAGCCGCGCTAACTGGGACAACACAGCATCTACCCACACTGGGGTAAGAGCCGCGCCAACTGGGACAACACAGCATCTACCCACACTGGGGTAAGAGCCGCGCCAACTGGGACAACACAGCATCTACCCACACTGGGGTAAGAGCCGCGCCAACTGGGACAACACAGCATCTACCCACACTGGGGTAAGAGCCGCGCCAACTGGGACAACACAGCATCTACCTACACTGGGGTAAGAGCCGCGCCAACTGGGACAACACAGCATCTACCTACACTGGGGTAAGAGCCGCGCCAACTGGGACAACACAGCATCTACCTACACTGGGGTAAGAGCCGCGCCAACTGGGACAACACAGCATCTACCCACACTGGGGTAAGAGCCGCGCCAACTGGGACAACACAGCATCTACCTACACTGAGGTAGATGCCGCGCCAACTGGGACAACACAGCATCTACCTACACTGGGGTAAGAGCCGCGCCAACTGGGACAACACAGCATCTACCTACACTGAGGTAGATGCCGCGCCAACTGGGACAACACAGCATCTACCCACACTGGGGTGAGAGCCGCGCCAACTGGGACAACACAGCATCTACCTACACTGGGGTAAGAGCCGCGCCAACTGGGACAACACAGCATCTACCCACATTGGGGTAAGAGCCGCGCCAACTGGGACAACACAGCATCTACCTACACTAGGTAGATGCCGCGCCAACTGGGACAATACAGCATCTACCCACACTGGGGTGAGAGCCGCGCCAACTGGGACAACACACCATCTACCTACACTGAGGTAGATGCCGCGCCAACTGGGACAACATAGCATCTACCTACACTGAGGAAGATACCACGCCAACTTGGAACACAGCATCTACCTACACCGGGGTGAAAGCCGCGCCAACTGGGACAACACAGCATCTACCCACACTGATGTAGATGCCGCGTCAACTGGGACAACACAGCATCTACCTACACTGGGGTAAGAGCCGCGCCAACTGGGACAACACATCATCTACCCACACTGATGTAGATGCCGCGTCAACTGGGACAACACAGCATCTACCTACACTGGGGTAAGAGCCGCGCCAACTGGGACAACACAGCATCTACCTACACTGGGGTAAGAGCCGCGCCAACTGGGACAACACAGCATCTACCTACACTGGGGTAAGAGCCGCGCCAACTGGGACAACACAGCATCTACCTACACTGGGGTAAGAGCCGCGCCAACTGGGACAACACAGCATCTACCTACACTGAGGTAAGAGCCGCGCCAACTGGGACAACACAGCATCTACCCACACTGGGGTAAGAGCCGCGCCAACTGGGACAACACAGCATCTACCTACACTGGGGTAGATGCCGCGCCAACTGGGACAACACAGCATCTACCCACACTGGGGTAAGAGCCGCGCCAACTGGGACAACACAGCATCTACCCACACTGGGGTAAGAGCCGCGCCATCTGGGACCACACAGCATCTACCCACACTGGGGTAAGAGCCGCGCCAACTGGGACAACACAGCATCTACCCACACTGGGGTAAGAGCCGCGCCAACTGGGACAACACAGCAACTACCCACACTGGGGTAAGAGCCGCGCCAACTGGGACAACACAGCATCTACCTACACTGAGGTAAGAGCCGCGCCAACTGGGACAACACAGCATCTACCTACACTGGGGTAAGAGCCGCGCCAACTGGGACAACACAGCATCTACCTACACTGAGGTAAGAGCCGCGCCAACTGGGACAACACAGCATCTACCCACACTGGGGTAAGAGCCGCGCCAACTGGGACAACACAGCATCTACCTACACTGGGGTAGATGCCGCGCCAACTGGGACAACACAGCATCTACCCACACTGGGGTAAGAGCCGCGCCAACTGGGACAACACAGCATCTACCCACACTGGGGTAAGAGCCGCGCCAACTGGGACAACACAGCATCTACCTACACTGGGGTAAGAGCCGCGCCAACTGGGACAACACAGCATCTACCTACACTGAGGTAGATGCCGCGCCAACTGGGACAACACAGCATCTACCTACACTGAGGTAGATGCCGCTCCAACTGGGACAACACAGCATCTACCTACACTGGGGTAAGAGCCGCGCCAACTGGGACAACAGAGCATCTACCCACACTGTAACGTCGCTCCCTTCGCTGCGATCATCTTGTGTTCATTTCTGTCATCGGCTGCAGAAGTCTATGAGAATTTAGTGATTTCTTGCGCGTGCTTCATTGTTATTAATTATATAAAATTTCATCATTTCCTGATGACATTTTATATTATGGAATAACAATTATATTATGAATAACATCATCATTTCCCGTTTCAATCCGGGTTCCGGTCTGGTCATAGCACCATGACCGCCTTACTTAAAGTCACGGACGACATGCAGGTTACCATGGACAATAAACAGATTTCTGTGCTTGCACTGCTTTGCTTTGATATGAAACGGAGGTAAGTAACGGACAAAAGAACATGTCTGGACCCTGCTTAAGACTAAATAAGGGATCTACCCATTCCTATACCACCCCATGTGGGATATGGTGTCACCATATCTCCAGAGCTGCGACGATGAGCAAGCCTCCTGTCAAACAAAACGAAGTATACAATTACTGGCTTAACGAAGGCTCTATCTGTTCCTTTGCCACCCCGTATGAGAAAAGACGTGATGCTATATCTATGTCTTGTTGCCCCGGGTTCGATCCCGGTCGTGGATAAAGAAACGATAAACCCAAGGTATTCTATGTTCATAAGTGGGTAACGTAGTTGTTTCTGTTTCCCACGATTTGTATGTTATATTTTTTTATATGACTAAGGCATTCGACTATGTCCCACATACTTTGTTGTTAGATAAATGTGAAAGATTTGGTATCAGAGGCCCAGCATGGGAATGGCTAAGCAGCTATCTTTCTGACCGCAAACAAATGGTGGAAATATGTTCACTCTCACATGACAATGAATTAGAAATACATAGATCTCCTTCTGAGATAAATACCTATGGAGTTCCTCAAGGCAGTGTCTTATCACCATTACTTTTCATATTATATATAAATGACCTCCCAGAGATTACTAAAAATAAATGTGTATTATTCGCTGACGATATCTCAATGACAATTAAATGCATCGACGACAACAGGTTTGAATCAAATGTCAATACTGGCATAAAAGAGGTCAAAGAATGGTTGGAAGCAAATAATCTACTGGTGAATGAGAATAAAATAAAATATATTCAATTAAGAAATAATAAAATGACATTAAAAATATCGATGTAAAACGCAATAATATTCCAATTAAACCAACATCATCCACCACCACTTTCCTAGGTACTGTCGTAGATGAGCACTGTTCATGGCTACCACATATTGAAAAAGTGTGCAACAAACTGAACAAATATGTATACGCTCTACACAGGCTACAAAGAACCTCTGACGTGCTTTCAGCCTTGATGGCATACCACGGTTATGTGGCCTCTGTATTAAGATACGGCCTAATTCTATGGGGTAACGCAAAAGAGTTTAAAAAAGTTTTTATTTTACAAAAAATATGCATTAGAGCAATCTGCCATGCACATCCCTTAAGAGTCATGTAAGTCTCTATTCATTTAACTTAAAATCTTGTCATTGCCAAGTCTCTACATATTTGAAATGGCATGTTTTGCTCACAGTCAACCAAATATTTTCAAAAAAAACAAGGATGCATACACATTTAACACAAGATATCCTGATAAAATTGTAACCCCCACTATGCAGGACTGAATTTTGCAATAGAAGTTGTTACAGAATGTTAATAAAAATATACAATAAGGTCCCACAGTCAATTAAAACGTTGCCCAATGGCAACGTTTTAATTGACTGTGGAATCGTATCAATATACGTATGGAATCGTATCAATATACGATTTAAGTCCACACTACAAAGATTGCTCTTGAAGGAATGTTTCTATAATGTAGATGAATACCTTAATCTTAAAATTATTGATATCTAAGGAATGACATATTAATATAATGTAAATAGACTTCAAATGTCATATTTTAGATTTAGGTAAAAAAAATTGCATACCCGGACAGGTGAAATTTGCTGAGCATTTTTACATTTTTTACATTTACCACCATATATTGTACCACATTTCAAGCAAATAAACATCATTTAATTTCATCATTTCATTTCGTACCTTTGTTCATGAATAAACGAATTTCATTTGATTTCACGACACAGGGTATCCTAGTGTGGGACCAGAAGCAATGTTTGTGCCTGTATATAAATGTGTATGTTTATGTTATTACAGATGCAAGCGCGTGGAGGCGCCAGAATCGGCCATCGAGTGTGAAGAGGTCGTCGAGGATACCAACATGCAGTTCCCGTACTGCTGCACAAGGCTTAGGTAAACTAACGTTACCAAGTTCTTCGACTTCATCTTTACTGTAATTGTACATCTAACCTCGTTAGAAGTTAATTGAAACTTCTTAGGCAGCGATTTTCAACCGACTTCAAAAAGGAGGAGGTGGAACCGAATTCGTTTTTTTTGTTTGTTTAGAATGAGCAATTATTAATCGTATAATGACAAATAACTACGCACAAAACTCAATACCTGCAATTAAAGCTCCTCATAAGATCGCAATATAAGATCGGGAGAGTCCAGTTTTCACCGATACATAAAGAAAGAAAACAAAATGGCCAAGAAAATGGCCATACCAATATATTCTTGTATGGGTACTTCTTTTTAATTCTTATTTTTTGTTATAGCGGCAATATTAATACACCCTCCATGAGAGTTTCAATAACTCTCTACCTATTTCGGTTGATCCGGTAGAACCCGGTGACAGACGGACATCGACAGCGGATGCTTAGTAATCCTTTACTCGCTAAAGGGCAACTTGTCATAAAGGCATCTTAGCGAAACAGCAATTTCGCAACACGGCAACTTCTCATAAAGGCAATTTTAGTACAGTAACAGAAAGCTCGAGCTGAACAAGCTAAGATGCCTTTATGAGAAGTTGCCCTTTAGCGAATAATTTTGCGTCTCTTGGGAACCTACAGCTCCTACACCTCCTATCAATTATCTGCAGGCCTTGGCTGTAGGTAGGTAATTTCTGCAGGCATAATTAATATTTTCGAACAACATTAATTAATTAATTTACATACTTTTAGGCTTCGCTTTTGTGATTCTCAAGTCAGACCCAGTCAACGCATGCATTGCATAATAAGTAAGTATGCGATCATACTCTTTTCAATAGGAAAAACTTTAATAACAGGCCACTTACGTAGATAGTGTTTGAACCACAGTTTGAACGACGTTGTCATGATTGTCATCTTTATTGTAAATAAATAATTTGAAATCTTATTTGAATTAATTACCTTGCTTAATAAAAATATTTTCGTATACTTTGACTAAAGAATGGATTTTGCTGCGTCCTCGGTGGAGGACAGTATTCACACTAAGTTTATCAAAAGTAATAAAGGAAAACCAGTGTTTCTCGACAGCGGCTTCCGCTACAACCTGTGCCGCAAATACGATTCAGGTAATACTCGTTGGCGTTGTTCTAAGAAGAAAATTTGCCAAGCCTCTGTTACCTTAAACACGTCACTCGGTCATTAAAATATTTGAAAATCATTTCAACAATGAAAATTCACAAGAGCTGAGTAAATTAAAGCATGCCACTCCACAGTTTTGTTCCAAAAAAGATGTTTTGTATCGGACTCGGAAAGCTACACTAAATATGAAAAGGACGTCCTTTAAAAATCCCAAAGATGTTAGATTGCCTGCACACCTCGTAGAGTTTTTTTTTTATATGATGATGGGATTGACGAAAAAATAATTCTTTTTGGCACAGCTTTAGCCACAAACACCTTGAAAGGAAATCATATTTTCTATGGAGATGGAACATTCAAGGCAGCGCCGAAACCTTTTTATCAACTTTACACTCTCCATGTAAATTTGGCTGAAAACAATGATAGTATTAACTTTGTGCCTCTTGTCTTCGTTTTACTCCCAAATAAGACTGAACAGACATACAGAAGAATGTCTCAAATATTAAAAGAGCAATTTCACCTTAAAATTACGCATTTCAAGTGCGACTTCGAACTCGCAACAATAAATGCGGCAAAAACTGTTTTCGCTGGAGTCATGGTGCGAGGATGTTATTACCATTTTCAGCAGGCCATATGGAGAGCTAGCAAGAAGTTTGGTTTATCAGATCCTCAAGGCCGCCATATTACACACCTGACGACAAAATTGGCATTGCTATCGGTGACTCTGATTCCTGAAGCATATTTAATAGTTCAAGAAATGGCTCCGTCTTCTGAATCTTATTCATCATTTTTCAATTATTTTACCAACCGCTGGATTAATATTGTGACCTCTGAAAATTTTAATTGTTACGGCGAAGATCATCGAACCACCAACGCCGTAGAGGGCTGGCACCGAAGGTTAAATACCAAAATTCCACCCCATCCACGACTGTTTCTGGCTATTGACCTTCTAAAAAAGGAAGCTTATTTACAGGACACAAAAATTCTTCAAAGCGGTTTTGGCAGCGGTGACAAGAAACGCAAGCCATCAAATATCGCCAAAAACAAGGCAATACACAAAATTATAGGTTGTTGCCTTAACAATACAATTAATGTGCAGCAATGTTTAGAACGCCTCCTCAAAGTTTAACCTGCTGAAAGAAAATATTTTTTTTTTAGTTTCATGAAGATGTTAAAATAAAATTACTTTATGTTATGAGTTTTATTTGACTGTACACTTGCCCTTATGAGAAGTTGCCGTGTTGCGAAATTGCCGTTTCGCTAAGATGCCTTTATGAGAAGTTGCCCTTGAGCGAGTAAAGGTGGCGGGAATTTAGTTATATTGCCGCTCGCTTGGCTGGCAGTCGCGTCGCGCGCTATCCGCTCCTCATAAGCAACTTTTCTGTGATTTTTGCAACAATAATGACTTAAGTACCTAATTATTTTAGGGTGTCTAAATGAATTCTTCACAAATAAAATTAAATTCCTTTTTAATTGAATACTTTTTTGTTTAACTAAAAGTAAACACTTTAGACCCATTATAATACAAATGACAATTACATAAGTAAGGAGGTAGGTACTTACCTAGCCTTAGAATTTACCAATAGCTTGAGTAAGTATTAATATAACACCTCTCTTACACAGAGTGGACTACAATTCACAAACACAAATCGCACGTAGGTAACCCTAGCGTGATCAAGCGAGACAGGAGTTTACAGGACGACATTGTGATGTCAGAGTAAAAGAAGCTCTCATGCGTAGTGATGCAGCGCAATCTAGCCTGCACGGGCGGGGCAACTGATTTTGTAGGTGCTTAGCGATTGTTATACGTAGCGCAGGTGCGAGCTAGATTGCGCTTTATTGTCGCGCAGCGAGAGTAGCTATTTATTTAAGTGTATTTGTGCAGTGATCTTTCTGTACGGTAGTACTATTAAGTATTCTGTGGTAATATGGTCCTGTTTGGCACCCTTCGGGGTCGGAACCAAACAATTATATACCCATGCAGATGACATGTTGGTTTGTGGTTCCGTGCAACAAAAGTTTTGATGAGGACTTTTCATGTTCAGACCTACCAAGTTATCTGTGAAGTGTCACGGCTCACGGCCGTTGTCGTAACCACTTAATAAAAAAGCTAACGAACCCTAAATAAAATAAGTATGCCCCAACACCAAACAGCTTTATTTAAAAACGGTATCTTTGGTATGGCACCAAACATATTTAATAAATTACCTGAATTATCAGGTAATTTATTAAATATTATTAAATATATATATATAATATACTTTATTAAAAGTCCATGCATAGCATGATGCTGATTATGATATTAGGATGTATTCTATTATCTATCTATATATTATTAGAAGGCTATTCTAGAAATCTCGTCCAAGGCTGTAGGTGATGACAATATCTGCTCTCAGATGCTATTCAGTGTACTCGATAATGTTTTACCACCCATAACGCATATAATTAACGCGTCGCTGAGCGAGTACTGCTTCCCAAGCCAGTGGAAAAGAGCATTAGTGATACCCCTGCCTAAAACTTCTAACTCGTCCTCCTTCAAAGAGTTCCGTCCCATTTCCATCCTACCAATCCTTTCCAAAGTCCTTAAATCAATTGTCCACTCCCAGCTGTCCTCGTACCTTTCCTCCATGGATTTACTGAACCCTTTTCAGTCTGGTTTTAGGCCAGGGCATAGCACCACCACCGCACTGCTCAAGGTAACTGACGATATCCAACTGGCAATGGATAAGAAGCAGCTCACAGTCCTGACTCTCCTTGACTTTAGCAGCGCCTTCAACTGCGTCGACTTCGATATACTTGTTGAAATCATAAAAACACTCAATGTCTCTTCACACTCGGCTCGCTGGTTTGACTCCTACCTGAGAGACCGCCAGCAGCGCATCAAGTCTGAAGAAGTTACTACGGAATGGTGCAAGCTCTCTACTGGTGTTCCGCAGGGTGGCATCCTTTCTCCTCTTCTTTTCTCAGTTTTCATCCATTCCATCTCGGATGTATTGTCTTCCTCGTATCATCTCTATGCAGATGACCTTCAAATTTATCGGCATTTTCCCCTGTGTGATCTGGCTTCGACTGTAGAGGCTTTGAATGCTGACCTCGACAACATCAGGAAATGGGCTCTTTCGTATGGGCTATTAGTCAACCCGGATAAGTCTCAGGCGATGATACTGGGTACACGGCACTTACTTAATTTGTTGCAGCATAGGTCAGTTGCTCCCGTGCTTTATGACGGTACCATTGTCAAGTACAGCGAGAAAGCCAAAAATCTTGGGGTTGTTTTTGATACTCTTTTATCCTGGTCGCCCCACGTTTGTGAGGTCAGCAGACGAGTCTTTGCATCCTTTCATTCCCTTCGGCGTTTGCAGTACTTCTTGCCTAGGCAGACTAAAATCATGCTAGTTCAGACCCTTCTTCTGCCTTTAATTGACTACGCCGATGTTTGCTGGGCCAGCGCGAACGAAGATCTACTGAACAAACTCGAGCGACTTCAAAATCTCGGGATTCGGTTTATCTTCGGTCTCCGCAAGTACGATCACGTGTCCCAATATCGCAGGGAATTAGGCTGGCTCCCGATCCGACTTCGTCGTGATATGCACATTCTCTCCTTCCTCTTCAATATTTTGAGAAATCCGCGCTATCCCGCATATCTTCGTGAACATTTTGAGTTTCTTTTCTCTGGGGATAGACTTCGGAGATCTCACACGGTGTCACTTTTGTCAATTCCTCAGCACAACACTGTTGCTTACGAGCACTCGTTTAGGTTAAGGGCGATACGTTTGTGGAATGCACTTCCTTGCGCTATTAGGGATTGCACATCCTTGTTCTCTTTTAAGAAAAAGTTGAAACAGCATCTCCTCTCTTCCGCATAGTGGGTATCTTATAGTATGTATGTGTATCTATGTATTTATTGTATTCTATTAATTTATTTTATAGTATAATAATAATAATAATAATAATACCTTGGACACTATTTACACACATTGATCTAGCCCCAAACTAGGATTCCCTGTATCTTGGGTACTAGACAACGATACACATACTTATATAGATAAATATTATACTTAGATAGATAAACAACCACGACTATGGTACAAACATCCGTTCTCATCAACAAATATTTGCCCCCATCGGGACTCGAACCCGTGACCCTTGGCTTCGTAGGCAGGGACACTGCCGACTCGGCCATTCGGGTCGTCGTCAGTATGTGTAGGATGTATTGTGATTTATCTGATAGTATATTGACTTTATTTCTTTCTTTTAAATCTTAATTGTACACTAGGACTACCTCTCTATAAATATTTTTTCCTTTCCTCACAGGTTAGCTGTAAGAAATTTCTTTTTAGAAATAAGCTCACCTTTGCATATTGTTCGTTGTATTTTTTCCATTGTGTTTTCTGTGCAATAAAGAATTATTATTATTATTATTATTATTATGTATTTCCAGATGTCTAGTAGTAGTCCGCGGCGAGGTTTGGACCCGCGTCCTCGGCCAGCCATGGGAGACGCTCCCAGCGGCGCCTTGGAGCCACATGTACAAGATGAAGCGCCCGCCGCCCACAGACGACACGTTTGTTACCAAGTAAGAGATGACAGTCAAAATGAAAGTGTTCATTTGACAAAAATATAAGCCTTCTAGGAGGTTGTACCTAATTCGTGGGGAGACTAAGTCGCGTTATGCCTAAACGTCATACAAAACTAGCTTAATGCCAATGATCGTGTAGGCCTATTCTGCAGTATGTCCTCTTCGTATTCAACCTAAATGTTTAATATTTATGCTTCGGAACGCACCGGTTTTTTGCTGCGCGGATCGACCGCGAGTAATCGGGACATCACTAGCGGAAACGGAACCGCAGCTGTCACTCGTATCGAAACGAGATGAGAAATTAGAGGTTATCTTTTCTTGTCGTGAAAAAAAAACATGTCTGCTCATGGCGTCGGGCTATTGATTGTATTTCGGTGTAACAATTGTCTAATACAGGTGTCGGGCCTGGTCGGAGTGTTAATCATCAACATCGTCGGGAAATAAGTAGATTCGCGTCAGCGGTTGAGTGATTCGTGTTGTGAAGGACATCGTCGTATCGGACGGCGACTCCTCGTGTCGGCAAGCAGCACGCCGGCGACAGCGTCGGCGGCAAATAGTGAGATTCGGTTCCTCTCCTATCCCAATTGTGCTCCTATCCCGTATTCCTGCCTCGAATCGAGCCTTCGATTTCCGGTCTGCGACGGCAAGGTAAGGTATCAATCACGATTTTCTCCCGTGCTGGCAAAAACCCAGCCCCTCATGATTCCACGCCGTTCGGTTGAGGCGTGGAATTAAACATTTTGGTAGCAGAGCGCGGTTTCCTAGTGGGAAATCACCGATTCACGGACGGTTGTAGGGTTGTTTTTTTGCCACATTGTAGTTGGGAGAAAAGAATATCTCAGATTGGCCGGCAAGTCGGCAATGAGTCTGTGGTCGGTATACCACAATTAAAGTTCATTTTCGGTTAGTGAAAGTATAATTGTCAATTTAGTTAACAATTATTATAAATTTGTAGTCGGAAACTACTGTTTGTGCGCATAAAGGATTGAACAGTCATTCTGCGAAGTAACTATATGTATTACTTGCGGTAGAACGTCGGGTTCTATAGTACTGCAGTGTTATTTCGGTTTACAGAGCAGGGTCAGGCTATTTAAGGGGTATTAAGCTGATTTTGCTGACCTCAGTAGAAGTGTGGGTCATATCGGAGGGGCCACTTCTAGAAGGTCACAGCTACCTTCATTATATTAAAAATAGCTTGGATTTCGGAATCCAGTGTGGTTTAGGGTGCTATATTGTTTAGGTTTATAGTCTCGGAGCCCACCACTTATTATTTTGTATTGTTTTCATAATCAAGTTTTGTGGGTTATTTTTGTATTGTGTTTTATGGTGGCATTCTCTAATTGATTTAGAGTGTATATTTATAAGGTGTATGTCCACAGGGCGACCATATTAAATATTGTTTAGGATTTAATTGTTTTAGTGGTTGCCTTGGTTTTTACAACTTAGTTTTAATTTCTGTGCCCAGCGCTGACGGGCAAGTGCTGGTCTCTGGCTGTGCTTAGTTCGGTAGTGAAGCATAGGACCAGAAACAATTGAATCGGTAACCATGGCACCTTCGCCCTTGACGGTACTGCGGTATGGTGTCCGTGAGGAGATGAGATGGCTCGCCCATACTCACAAGTATGTGGAGCTACCTGACATGGACGATGTCCTGCTCAAGCGTGTGGAGGACGCAATGACACGCGTCAGGAAGGTGTGTCGGCTGGCTGCGGAGGCTGAAGCCCTCGGGCTTACGGATGAGGCTTCGGTGGCTGCAGTGAAGCAGCTCTGCGCGGATGCTGACCAAGCGATGGAGTGCTTGGGCGACATCGAGCGTCGCGCGGAAAAAATTAAGCGGTCGCGACGGAATGACCGCGGGGAGGGTAGCGGAGACCCGCCCCCTAAGGGTGTTGTTGGACGGCTGCCACACCTGGAGATTCCGGCCTTCGGTGGGGCAATTGATGAGTGGCCGGCATTCATCAATTTGTTCGATAGTTTGGTCCACCGTCGGGACGACCTGGACAACGCCTACAAGTTGGCCCAACTATTGATGGCACTGCGGGGTGAACCGAAGGAGTTGGTCGGTCACCTAACGGTCACGGCGGGCAATTATGATATAGCCCGGTCCATATTGTTTGACCGCTACCAACACAAACGGCGGTTGGTTGATGCGCAGCTGGGGAAGCTGTTTAGCATACCAAGAGTAACCCGGGATGTTGACATCCGGGTACAGGTGCTCAACCCTGTGCTGGTGGCCACTAAGGCCCTTCAGAACCTTGGTCTGCCGGTAGACCAATGGTCATATATCGTTTTGTATATGGTTTTGTCACGGTTGCCTGCAGCTGTTCAAAGTCGGTTTGAACAGCTGCAGGCAACCGTGTCGGTCGGTCCAACACAATTTGGTCCAACCAAGTCGGTCAAAACAATTTGGCGTTTTGAATGCCGCGCCGTCGGGTGACGGCTGTGTGCACTGCGACAGTGCCGGTCATGAAGTGACCAGTTGCGCCAACTTTAAGGCGCTCGGGGTAGCTGCCCGCAGGAAGGTAGTCTTCCGCCACCGATTGTGTTTCGGTTGTTTGGGACCGCACCCGCTGAGCGAGTGCTCACGCGCGTTCCCCTGTGAGTGCTGCGGTGGCAAGCACCACATAGTGTTGTGCCTGAACCGGTCAGGCCCTTCGGACGGTCACCAGGGCCGGACTCAGGTTGGTCGGTCACAGGGCCCAACCAGGGCCGGACCCAGTCCCCCTCCGGGCAACGGGAGTCACCAACGGGGTGACTGGGGTACCCGCGGACGGGACCCCCCCCCCCGAGGGGGAGGGGGCAGCGCGGGGGGTAACAGGCGGGATAGCCGGGGTTCGGTCGCCGCTGTCCAGGGTCAGCGAGGACTTCGGGCCGCTGGCTCACCGCGTGTTACGGGCGGGTGTCAGATGGCACCTATGAGTGGCGCGAAGGCTGGGAGCCCACTCTCTGGGAGCCCGTCGCTCTGGGAGGCGAACAGGGAGGCGAACAGTCGGATGTCGCCCCCATTCCTAGAGTGCCCCAGGTTGGATCCGCTCTCCCCCCTCCATCCACGGTGGCCACCGGGCACACCGTACACAGTCCGGTATGGTCGGATACCGGGACAGCGAGGGGCCTATTATGCGGGTTGGGACCCCCTGATGTACATACGGTCTGATATACCACCGGCATATCAGCAGCCGAGTTACCAGGCCGACGGGGGTCCCAGCGGGTTCGGATCCCGCGGAGGTTCCCGCTAGGGACACGCCGCCCACTTACAGGGTGCCGCCACTCCACAGACGGTCATGCTCCCCACCGCCTCGGTGATAGCGTGGAGTTCGGACGGCAAATCTTGTGGGGCACGAGCACTATTGGACTCGGGGGCCCAGGGGTGCTTAGTCTCGTGCAACCTTGTAAGACGGTTGGGCATTTCGGTAAGGGAGTATCCACATTCCATTCGGGGAATTGGGAACACGGAAGTCGGTTCCGTTAAGGGAGTATGTCGGATTACTCTCTCGTCACGGGTGGATTCATCGGTGAATCTGACGGTCACGGCATTAGTCATGCCTAATGTGATGGGCTCACACCCTCACGTACGGTTGTCGCCCTCGGTGCGACAGTTGGTCGCTGGGTTGTCACTGGCTGACCCGGAGTTCGATATTCCGGGCCCAGTAGACATTTTATTGGGTGTCGATGCCTTGGGATACCTGTTAGTGCCAGGTGTCCACGTGTTGCAGGCGACTGGTCTGGTTTCGGTCAACACCAGACTGGGCCATGCGGTAATGGGTCCGGTCATGCCGGCTGCCCCACGCCTAGCGACTCGTAGTCCCTTATTCGGTTCTGTACTCTCGGAGGTGATACAGAAGTTTTGGGAGGTGGAGGAACCACCTACGGTCCGCCGGTTGGACCCGGTTGAAGAAGAGTGTGAACAGTTTTATCGGAACAATACTGGTCGCCTTCGGTCAGGTCGATTTCTCACACGTCTTCCATTTCGGAGTGATCGCCCGCCGCTGGGCAGTTCACACCATGCAGCCGAGACGCGGCTTCTGTCGATGGAACGACGCATGAAGCGTGACGGGATTTTCCGGCGGAAGTACGTCGACTTCATGCGGGAATACGAGTCGCTCGGCCACATGTCGGTTTCGGGTATCGACTGGAAGCGTGAAGACCACTGCTTCCTGCCCCATCACGCGGTCTTGAGGACCCCGGAGGGCAAAATACGGGTAGTGTTCGATGGATCGGCATCAACATCTAACGGCATGAACCTGAACCAGTGTTTGCATTCAGGGCCGAAGTTGAACCATGACATCGCGGATGTTATCACACGGTTCCGTCGACACAATGTTGTGTTTGTAGCTGACATCCGGATGATGTTTAGACAGACGGTCATTCACCCTAACGATAGACGGTATCAGCTGATACTGTGGCGAGAGAGCCCAGATCAGCCCATCAGGGTGTACGAGCTGAACACCAACACGTACGGGCTACGGTCTAGTCCTTATTTGGCGATTCGCACTCTGCGGGAGTTAGCGGATCGAGAACGGTTAAATTTCCCTAGAGGAGCAGCGATCCTGGAGCAGGATCTCTACGTGGACGATATCTGTACCGGTGCAGATTCCGTAGAGGAGGCGCTCGCTCGACGGGACGAGCTAGTTGAGCTCTTACGGGGTGGAGGTTACGAGCTCCGGAAATGGATGTCGAACTCTCCAGAGTTACTGTCTGGTCTTCCGGATGACTACCAGCAGGATCCCCACATTTTTGAAAATTTGGAAAATCCAAATATGTTGTCGGTATTAGGCGTCCAGTACCAGCCGGTGTCAGACATGTTTTCGTATCGGGTCGAGTTGGACTCCCCGAAGGTCTGGACGAAACGGAACGTCCTTTCAACGGTGGCCAGGACATTTGATCCAAACGGGTGGATCACCCCGGTAACATTTCAGCTCAAGTGTTTTATGCAGCAATTGTGGTCTGCTGAGCTGAAATGGGACGACCCGATCGGCGGGTCATTGAGCTCAGAGTGGGACTCGTTCTTTTCGACCCTCCCTGGCATCAATCGGATTTCACTGCCACGGAGGTTGGTCCCCACCAAACGATACACCGCCACCCTGCATGGGTTTTGCGATGCCTCGGAGAAGGGCTACGGAGCTGCGGTGTATCTGCGTACGGTCGACTCCTCGGGGGAGGTTGATGTGCGGTTGGTCATGGCCAAGAGCAAGGTTGCGCCGTTGCGCACTCGCCTGACCATTCCCAAGTTAGAGCTTTCGGGAGCGGCTCTCCTGACTCGTCTGCTCAACCACACGATGACGGTTCTTCGTGGGTCAATAGCGTTAGAAGATACGGTCTACGCTTGGACGGACAGCCAGATCGTGTTATGCTGGCTGAAGGCTTCAGTTCACAAGCTGGAAATTTTTGTGGCGAATCGGGTTTCGCAGATTTTGAATTCGGAGGTTCCCTTAATCTGGAGACATGTTCCAGGGGAAATGAACCCAGCAGACTGTGCGTCTCGTGGGTGTCACGCTCCGGAGTTGGTTGGACATCCCTTGTGGTGGGGTCCAAAATGGTTGACTCAAGCCGAATCGGATTGGCCAATGAGTCCACGCGTTACCACGGCGACCGGTGCCTTGACAGTCGGTGTCTGTACGACGCAACCAGAGCCGGAAGAGGAGTTCAGCCTGCTGGAACGGTACAGCTCGCTCGACAAGCTGGTCAATGTGACCGCCTGGATCTGCCGATTTGCGCGGAATTGTCGGAATTCTGAGGCGCAACGGGTGCGGACACTGGTCCTGACACCACGGGAACGGAACCATGCGTTGTTCGCATTGGTACGGAACGTGCAGACGGTGCACTTTAAGTCCGAACTGGACATTCTGAGACGCGGACGCGTCCAACTGAAGGGAGCTGTGGCTCGGCTCAACCCGTTTATTGACCCTCAAGGATTGCTGAGGGTAGGAGGTCGGCTGCGGAATGCCAACCTACCTTATGCGGCTCGCCACCCGTTGTTACTCCCTAGGAAAGGGAAGTTGGTCGAACTGTTGATACAGGATCGACACATTCGGATTGGGCATATCGGATGCCACGCCTTGATGGCGTTTCTCCAGCGCGAGTTCTGGATTCTATCGGGAAGACTCTTAGTGCGTAGCGTCGTATTTCGGTGCCTGCCTTGTTATCGGGCCAAGGCGGCTACGATGCAGCCCCAGAAGGGCGATTTGCCCTCGGATAGGGTTAACGGAATCCGGCCCTTTGCGGGTGTCGGAACGGATTTCGCGGGACCATTCATGGTCAAGTCTTCACAGCTACGGAACGCCAGATTAGTGAAGGCATACCTGTGCGTCTTCGTGTGCTTGGCCACGAAGGCAGTCCACTTGGAGGTGGTCAGTGACCTCACTACAGAGGCATTTATCGCATGTCTAGATCGGTTCGTCTCACGAAGGGGCCTCCCGACATTAATCCGTTCGGACAACGGCACAAATTTTGTCGGAGCCAGGCGATATCTGCAGGAGGTCACTCAATTCCTGAACGGTAACCAGGATGCCATCGGTACGGCTTGCTCCCGACGAGGGAATGAATGGGTTTTCAGTCCGCCGGGATGTCCTCATTGGGGAGGAATATTTGAGGCTGCGGTCAAATCGGCTAAGTCGCACCTGACGAGGATCATCGGTGAGACCTCTCTACGCTTTGAAGAGCTTGCGACGCTGTTCTGTAAGATTGAAATGACACTGAACTCGCGTCCGTTGTTCCCGCTCAGTTCGGATCCAAATGATTTGGAAGCGTTGACTCCGAGTCACTTCCTGATAGGTCAGCCCCTTAACGCCCTGCCAGAATACCCATTCGGTGATGTTAAGTCGGTTAACTAGGTGGCAGATGTTGCAGCAGATGGCTCAAGATTTTTGGAACCGGTGATCCCTTGAGTACATGCACATCTTGCAGCAGCGCCTTAAGTGGACTGACCGGACGAGCCCCCCTCAAGTCGGTGATTTGGTGCTGATTAAGGATGCGAACCTGCCATCATTGAGATGGAGACGAGGACGGATCGTCAATTTGTACACGGGTCGGGATGGCACGCCTCGATCAGCAGAAGTCAAGGTGGGGGACTCGGTCCTTAAGAGAGCGGTCGCAACACTTTCTCGCCTTCCTATTGATTAGGGACAGGTTCGGGCCTGTCCGGGCGGGTGACTGTTTAATATTTATGCTTCGGAACGCACCGGTTTTTTTTTGCGCGGATCGACCGCGAGTAATCGGGACATCACTAGCGGAAACGGAACCGCAGCTGTCACTCGTATCGAAACGAGATGAGAAATTAGAGGTTATCTTTTCTTGTCGTGAAAAAAAACCATGTCTGCTCATGGCGTCGGGCCATTGATTGTATTTCGGTGTAACAATTGTCTAATACAGGTGTCGGGCCTGGTCGGAGTGTTAATCATCAACATCGTCGGGAAATAAGTAGATTCGCGTCAGCGGTTGAGTGATTCGTGTTGTGAAGGACATCGTCGTATCGGACGGCGACTCCTCGTGTCGGCAAGCAGCACGCCGGCGACAGCGTCGGCGGCAAATAGTGAGATTCTGTTCCTCTCCTATCCCAATTGTGCTCCTATCCCGTATTCCTGCCTCGAATCGAGCCTTCTCGTAGCAAAAGCTTTCGAAAATTTATTTACGGACATTCCAGTTTCAACAACCAAGTCTTTAAATTCATCTCCCGCTGCTGCTGAATCTATACTTAAACAAAACTTTGAGGAATGTAAAACAGATTTTAAATTTAGGCACGTAAATAATGAAGACATTGTAAAAGCGTTTAAATCCCTTGAAATGAAAAAGACAGCTGACGCCCATGGTCTATCAGTAAAAATTATTAGTTCCATTGTAGATTGTATTGCACCACCTATCTGATCGGAAACAAATAACTAAAATTCAGAGATTGTGTGGCCAAAGTAACATGGAGCAAATCTACTCATCTGAACCTTCTAAGGTAACTCTAGGTGTACCACAAGGAAGCGTTCTAGGCCCGCTGCTATTCCTGATCTATATTAACGACATTGTTGACTCGACATCAAACCCTATGATCCTATTTGCTGATGACAGTACCGTAGTTTATAAAAACGTAAGTAATGATAATTTGATATTTGAAAATGAAATAAACAATTCACTTAATGACATCATAACATGGCTACAGCATAATAATTTAAAAATAAACTTAAAGAAAACATATATAATGAACTTTAAACAAATTAAAGAACGGATACCATTAACTATCAAACACGACGACAATAACATTGACGAAGTACCATCAACGAAATTTTTAGGATTACAAATCGACAATAAACTAAACTGGAAAGAGCAAATTGAAAATGTCAGCAAAAAACTAAACCGGTTTTCATATGCACTGTATATGCTCCGCAAAGTTGTGGATGTTACCGCAGTTCTGACTGCTTATCACGGCTACGTAGTGTCTACACTCAGATACGGAATAATATTCTGGGGTAACGGAATAAATAGGGAAATTGCGTTCAAGTCTCAGAAAAAATGCATTAGAGCTATATTTTCGTTAAAAAGAACAGACAGCTGCAAACCATATTTTAAACGCCATAAACTTTTAACAATGCCTTCCTTATACATATATGAAATAATAATGTTTATTAAAATAAACCCAACCCTATTCGAAAACCTGAAGAGTCGCCGCAACAACAAAAATATACGCGCTACCAGACACAAAACTGCACTGTTCAGCAACAGTGTATTCGGTATGGCCTCGACAATATACAATAAGGTTCCTGTCTCAATTATGAATATAGATAACCCAAACAAGTTCAAGCTTAGATTAAAAGATTATTTGGCTGATAAAGCATACTACTCTGTAGGTGAATATTTAGCATAGTGTTGACATGTTATATCTACTAAACTATTGCCATTGACATCTTTTTTTAATTTTTTTAATCACCTTTTACTAAATACAATTTTACATATGACATACAATAATAATATATTTGACATTTTTTTTTTGACATCATTGTAATATTGTAATGGTTTAATGTATTGTTTGTTGCCTATATTTTTTAACTCACCTGTTGTTTATTTGGTTATTTGTATTATTTGTACGCCTCGCGGCTGGACGTAAGGACAAAACATACTATGTAACATCTACATTAAACTACGTACCACAATAAAATATCTGATTTCTGATTTCCTCACCTTTGTTGTATATTTAATCAATGTATAGATAATGGTGTGTTTCCTGACTTGATGAAACTAAGTAAAGTTATACCTTTATTCAAAGCTGGTAGTACATCAGACCCCACCAATTTTAGACCCATATCGATACTACCAACGCTTAGCAAAATATTTGAAAAACTCATACTTAATCAATTGCAAAGTCATTTTTATCTCAATAATTTAATTCATATTGCTCAGTTTGGTTTCACAAAGGGTCGTTCAACAGCCGATGCTGGTGTTGAACTAATCGACAATATTTTTGATGCCTTGGAAGACGCAATGGATGCAATAGGTGTCTTCTGCGATCTATCCAAGGCTTTTGATTGCGTCCATCATGACACTCTTGTCAGGAAGTTACGCCATTATGGTGTAAAAGATCAGGCACTTGGCCTTCTGGAGTCATATCTAACAGATAGGGTTCAGATGGTCGATGTTAATGGGAAAAGATCACCTGGGTCTTCAATAAGTATGGGCGTACCGCAAGGTTCAATTCTTGGTCCTTTCTTGTTTTTAGTATATATTAATGATTTACCTTACCTTGTTAAAGCAAAACATGGGTTAGTATTGTTTGCCGATGATACTTCTTTGATATTTAAAGTTAAAAGACAGCAATCAAATTATGACGAGGTAAACAATGCTATCTCTAGTATAGTGAACTGGTTTACTGTTAACAATTTATTACTTAATGAAAAGAAAACTAAATGTATTAAATTCGTGTTACCCAATGTGAACCCGGTAACTACAGACATATTTATAAAAGGACAGAGATTGGACCTTGTGCAGTCGACTGTCTTTTTGGGCATTACTTTAGACGCCAAACTACAATGGGATCCTCATATAAATAAATTGTCGAACAGACTGAGTTCGGCAGCGTTCGCAGTTAAAAAAATTAGAGCTCTTACCGACGTAGACACCGCTAGACTAGTCTACTTTAGTTACTTTCATAGTCTAATGAACTATGGTATTTTATTGTGGGGTCACGCTGCGAATGCTAATAGCATATTTATTCTGCAGAAACGGGCTGTTCGTGCAATTTATAGATTAGGGCCTAGAGTTTCACTGAGGGAAAAGTTTAAAGAAATCAATATTCTGACATTTGTGTCTCAATATATCTATGATAATCTTGTGTATGTAAAAAGAAATATAACTAATTTTCAGAAGTACAGTGATATACACAATTTTAATACTAGAAATAAAGACAAGTTGGTTGCTTATGTAAGCCGACTACATAAAATTAGCAATTCTTTTAAAGGCAATTGTATACGCTATTACAATAAGGTCCCTACTGATATTAAAAACTTACCTTTAGACAAGTTTAAAATAATAATAAAACAGAAATTGTATAAAAAAGGTTACTATAGGATATCTGATTACTTAGAGGACAGATGTCCATGGGAATAGATTGTTTGAGTAACAGGCGGTTTCGATATATAATTAGCATTCATTTTGTAATTTGACAATATTTTATTTAAAAAAGTAATCGCAAAAGATGCGACGACTGTGGAGTTTCTTCGGTGAGCTCTTCTCCACAGATTCCGCCATTGTGTTAGTGAACTCACCCAAAAAAATGTAATGACGGATCTAAGTGATGTAACAACATCCTATGGAAATAAATGATTTTTGATTTGATTTGATTTTGACTTCGATTTCCGGTCTGCGACGGCAAGGTAAGGTATCAATCACGATTTTCTCCCGTGCTGGCAAATACCCAGCCCCTCATGATTCCACGCCGTTCGGTTGAGGCGTGGAATTAAACACTAAATTTTAATCTGCCTAAAGTATCGTCAGCCTAAATCGCGTTTTGCCTAAACCAACGTTTGCAAACTTATTTGTGATTATTTATTGACACTTGATCTGGAGTGATCTATCATATATATTATGATAAATAAACATGTGGGTGTCACCTATCAAGTTGTATCAATAAAAATTCAAAAAAAATATAGTCTAAAAGAGTTTATTTCCATAAGAAACACATAGGTAACATTAGGAGAATGTCAAATCTTAAACTAACACATGTATAAGGTACAGGGAAATATAGAACTCAATTTAAATTCTGTCACCTCAATGTTATAGATGCTGGAGGCAAAGAGGCGACTAGAAACCTCCAGCTTTATACGTTATTTTTTACAGAATTGGAGCAAACACCTGCCCAAGCTTTCTTGTCTTCTACATAATCTGATATTTTGTAGTAAGCTTTTTTACATAAGTGATTTTAACAACATTTTTAAATTTATTTACAGACAATTCTTGTAACTCAGTCGGTTTTTTTTTGTAAAAGCGAATACATTGCCCTTTAAAAGATACATTAACCTTATGGAGCCTAGTAGTAGGTATAGCTAGTTTATTCCTATTTCTAGTGTTGACATTGTGCCTGTCGCTATTCTTAGGAAATTTATCAATATTTTTGTGGACATACAATAGGTTTTCATAAATATACTGATACGGCACTGTCATAATGTTAATTTCCTTAAATTTACAACGCAGTGACTCTCAGGGACCCACATTGTAGATTGCACGAACAGCCCTCTTTTGCAGCACAAATATTATGTTAATGTCTGCAGCGTTCCCCCACAGCAGTATGCCGTAAGACATAATGCTATGGAAGTAGCTGAAGTAAACTAGTCTAGCTGTTTCCACGTCCGTAAAAAGACGGATTTTTTTAACTGTATAAACTGCGGAACTGATTTTTTTTGATAGCTTATCTATGTGTGAGCCCCACTGAAGCTTATTATCTAAGGTGATTCCTAGAAATACCGTACTATCTACAATTTCTAAATTTTCACCTTTAACATTAACATTAGCCGAGACTTGTTTAACATTAGGGAGTATAAACCGAAAAAGATTATTAGCACTAAACCAATTGACTACCTTTGAGATTGCATTATTCACATCGTCAAAGTTCAAACTGCGTCGTTTCATTTTAAACAAAAGTGAAGTGTCATCTGCAAACAATACAATCTTATGATTATTTTTGACAAGATATGGCAGGTCATTAATATAAACCAAAAACAGGAATGGCCCGAGTATGGAACCCTGCGGTACACCCATAGTAACAACATACCCTGGAGATCGTTTTCCATTAATGTCAACTCTCTGTATCCTGTTATTTAGATAAGAAGAGAGAAGATCTAAAGAGTTATCCCTAATTCCATAGTGATGTAATTTCCTGATCAATGTCCCATGGTCAACGCAATCAAAAGCCTTAGACAAATCTCAAAATACTCCTAGAGCATCATGCGACTCCTCCCAGGCATCATATATATGTGATATTAACTCAATACCGGCATCAGTAGTTGATTTGCCTTGTGTAAAACCAAATTGTTTACAGTGGAGCATGTTTTTGGTGTTGAAATGTGTCAGAAGTTGATTTAAAATTACTTTTTCAAATACTTTACTAAATGTAGGTAATACCGATATCGGTCTGAAGTTAGAAGGGTCAGATGTACTACCCGATTTAAACAAAGGTACTATTTTACTGTATTTCATTCAATCAGGAAACACGCCAGATTCAATAGATGCATTAAATATGAAAGCTAAATCAAGTGCAATAACATTTATTAGGGGCTTCACAACATGAACAGAAATATCTCAGAGGTCTGCAGTTTTCTTAATATTTATTGATTTGAAGGCTTTAATAATATCTTTATCATCTACATAATTAAACGAGAATTGATTTTCAAATCTAGGTACATAGTCTTTTAGCAAAGATTCAGCGACTACTTTGGAAGAGTCTAAAGACTTTGCAGTAGAGATTGAGATGTCAGTAAAAAAAAATTCAAACGCTATAGCTACATCAATATCATTTTTGAAAGTAATATCATTAATTTTTAATTCATATTCAATGTTTTTAATACTGACCTTTCCTGTCTCACTTTTAATTATATCCCAAGTTAAGATCTGATATAATTTGATTTTGCAATCTGAAAAACTTTTCTAAAGATTATTGAGTAATTTTTTACTTCATCCATGAACTCTTCACTATGATTCCATTGTTTTTCACTACATAATTCATATAAATTTTGTTTACTTTTAAGTATACCTACTGTGGCCCACTTACTAAAGTTAAGTTTTTCTGAGACCACAATCGACCACAATCGGTAGTAAATACTGCATTGAACGCATTGCTGAATTTGTAAAAAAAATACAATATGACTCATTAGGGTTATTATTAGAGTAATTGATAGGTAGTTTGCTATCCCAATTCCATTTAAACCTTTCAAACCGATGTGCAGTCACAGGTATGTATTGTATCTTTCTTGTAGAACTTTTTTTAAGTTGGATTTCTAGTCTAATGTATTGACCTAAATGGTCTGACTTTAAATTACTTATAATTTTTTAAGTACAATTTTTTCCTTTGGATAAGCAAATATATTGACTATAAAATTTGTTGAGGTTTCAGTTATTCGAGTAGGTTCCATGAAAAGTGGCTTTACGTTGTGAGAATTAAATAAGTTAGTTAGTCTCGTACTAAGGGAGTAAGTTTCTAATAAATTTACATTGAAGTCTCCACATATCATAAGAGTTTTATTAAATTTTGATACTTTAAATAATATGTCATCCATGACTTTTTCAAAAACATCAAATGAACCTGATGGTGGGCTGTAAACGCTTATTACAATTATGCGCTCCAATTCAACACATGCTACTTCAATTTGGCTTTCAACTGATAAACATACTATGCCATTACGATTTTTTGAACTTTATGTGTTTATTAAGAAATATTAGAGAGCCTCCACGAACAGCATGTGATCTGCAAAAAGAACTACCAACCTGGTGGTTACTGAAATTGAACATGAGCTCATGTCTTTTTAGCCAATGTTATGTTAGAAATAAAATATCAATATTAAAAGAGTTCATGTACAATTTCAACTCTAATAATTTACTGCTAATACCTTGAATATTTTGGTGGACCAGATTAGTAAACTTTGCATTTATTTTACAATATTGAATTTGCTGTTTTTATTATGTACTTTATTAATATTATTTGACGGGCTAGAGACTTCCTCTATTGTCGTTGTATCTAATTTAAATGACTTGGAAAAGCTTCCAAGGTTTTGTTTGAAACATCAGTATAATGCTCAATAGAGGCATTATGTGTAGCCAAATTTTTGGCAGTTATATTAAAATAATAAGACAGCAAATTTGCTAGTTGTCTTTTGTAATATCTAGGAAGGTAATATTTACCTTTAGTCAAATAATATTTATTTCTACTAACAAAATTGTTAGTATCCATTAAATGTATATTATTATTGCATGATATAGTATGCAAGGTCATATTCAGCTTATATCTAAGGTTGTTTTCTGATTGTGGCAGGCTGTCGCTGTAAGGGAATGTGATCATAACAATTTGTTTTACTTTTAAAGAACAGAGCTTGTCTAAATATTTAATTAAGTCAGACTTGTTCACATTACCCCTATTACCGAGGCATATGATTAAATAACAGTCATCACTATATGCAGCGTTATCTACTTTTTGCATAATATCATGCAGATTACAGTTGGGTAAACAATTATTTATTACCGTATGCTCCATATACATATTTTATAATTGGCCCATATTTTTTCCAAGTTCATCGCTGTACATAATTGTTTTTATATAGTTCGAGAAATATAAGCTGGTAACTTCTTAGCGATCTTTTTGTAAATATCAAACAAAAGCTAGTTGTAAAAGTGCCCCCCCCCCCCCGTTCTTCAAACAACAGCGGACCGAAAAGTCTTGATATTTGCGTCACGATTTCGTATCACAATTTTGCTTGAAAAAGAAAAGCAAAAATAAAATGTCCAATATTGGGTTCAATACACAATAGTATGGCGGTAATCTAAGAACTTTGTGATGTTGGGTTTCAGCAAATTAATCAATTTTTTTTTTTTTAATTTTTGCTCTTCTACGATATCCAGTAGTTGTTTTTTGTACATTTCGATGGTATAGTCAAGTTATGATTAGTCTTAGATTAGATTAGATTAGATTAGGCGATAGATGCTAAACTACCCACATAATATCACAAAAAAAAACTTAAATGTTTTATAATACTTAGACCCCCAAAAGCAAAATTTTTTTAGATTACTAAGTGAAGAAGAAAAAACAAAAAGTATCAATATTTTTCAATCCATGAGTAGTAGCCATTTCTGCACCCGAGTGTCGAAGCGACTCATAATTAAGCGTTTGTTCTCACTATTCAAGGCTATACGTCGTTGACAATAAGTAGCATAATCGCGTGTAAAAAAATGCACTTTAGTCACTCCGGCTCCCAAGTGAGAATTAGTGCGGTTATGAACAATAGATATGGGTACTCGACTTCTCATTGACCGGTAAGTGTTTACGCCGAACAAAAGATCGCAAAGTAGATAAGATGTTACCAGCTTATATTTCTCGAACTATACCTGGATATGAAGTGCTAACATCTAGAAGGGAAGTAGCTGACGGAGCACAGTCCGGCACACAACAGCAGCTCTCCGATATTTTAGTTTCTAGGCTAACCTGGCTACTGAGAACTGCATCCATAGCTAGATTCAGTTCCCTGGTTTCAGCTCTGGTTTTGTCATAGAGGTTAATGTAGTGCCCCAGGGAGCGCTCTGCCTGGTCAAGTTTGCATCTTAGCTCATGCATGTTGTCCTCATAGCTAATCTGATTATAATTAAGCTGAGCAGTACACAGCTCCAGTTTATCTAAAACCCTTCTTTTATTATGAAGCTTTGTTACAACCATTTTTTGTTTTTTTAGCATATTTTTGTTTTTTTTTATAAACTTATTAATTTTGACATATTTTCTCAACTTATTTTTACTCAGTTTTAATTTGTTTGTGCTGTCCCTGCTGCTGGCTGCCACATTACACACTGAGTCATCCTTAGTAAGGTCAATAGTCATAGTGGGCAAGCTACAGCCCGCAACAGAGACATGGCCCAAGGAAGTATTTACTGCTACCAATTCATCAAATAAGCTCTGCGTGGTTACTGTGGCAGAGCTAATAGCCGCTTCTTCCAGCTGTGTGATATGTTGGTGGGCATCACACAGTTCCTTCTCCAGGACTGAAGTTCTGTGCAGGACGGACTCAAACTCAGTGCCACAGTGCTCATCAAACCCATCTATTATTAGTTGCAGCCTATCCCGTTCCTCAGTAATAGAAATATTAATGGAATGTAGCGCGGACAGTTCCCTCAATCAAGCTCAGCTCAGCATCAAAGAATACAATCAATCTGCGAATGCAGACTTTGCATTTTATTCAATACTAAAATAAAGGATAGTAGTTTCAGTTAAAATTTTGTTAGATATGAATTTTGAGCAGTTCTATTAGAAATATTAACATTTTCCCAAACCTAGCATTAAAAAAGAAGAAAAAGCATAACAGACAGAGAGGGCCGTTTTTTGAGATAGATTTATAATAAGATAGTCCAGATAGGTACTGTAACATTTGTTTCAAATCTTTAATGCAGAAAAACTACTAATTTGATAGTTTGTATGTCGGCATAGTTGTCACTTATGATTTTTATTAATTTCGGAAAATATTCATAAGTGTTTTTTTTTTTGGTAACCGTGGTTTTATTTATTGCGGTGTATCCGCATTTAGGGTGCTGCACTTGGTAGATTCTTAATTCTGCTGAATGTAGGTAGGTTCATAGCCTGAGTATATTTCAGCAAAATATATAATGGAGAAGGTAGTAGAATCACAAAGCCTCAGAAGATTAGCATTTCATATATCTTGGTTAGCATACAACCATAGAGTAAGTAAGAGTTTCGTTCAACAGAGCATACAACATTCAAATGAGAATACATTTCTAAATGGGTTGTATAGAAATGATATTTCCTCACAAAACAAATATGAACTCTCTATTATCGCCTACATCGTTATTTGACAAAAGATCAACATGTCTATGAATCTTTTTGCCTCCCTCTCTTCTAAACTAAATCGCGTTTGGTCTAACTAGCTATATGCCTACTTCGACTTATGACTAGTCATAACGCGATGTTGTCAATCTACGCTTTAGGCCTACCCTTCTAGAACGCACTTACATTTTTGAAAAATGAAGACACTTGCATTTTCGGGAACAAACTGTAGCTCCCTTGGAAAACTCTCAGCAGAAAATATCTCAAAACAAACGTTTTGTGTTTGTATTATCATTTCTCACCATATTCTCGTGTCCACAGGAACGCAGAATCGGGACCAGTTTACGAACTAGCCGTACCAGAGACTTCAGCTGACCGCCGCGACAATAATAACAGGGTAGGTATCTATAAAAATATTCCTCAACAAACAAGTGGAGGGTGCGGGCTTGAACCACTCTAGCTTTTCAGGCGGTGCTGCGTTCTGAAAAGCCAGAGTGGCACAGCGTGGCCCTGCGTTGTACCCCACGGGCTTTTCTGAAGACGCAACTGGGGAGGACTCTTCCCAGCAGCGAGTCACCGTGTAGATAAAGAAAAAAAATATATAAATAAAGTTTTTTTTCGTGTTTGTCCACAAAGCTGCGCGGGGGCAAAAAACCGGCTAGGAACGACAAGACAGAACCGCAGTTGAGGCGGGATGAGGGAGACGACTTCGAAAACAACGCAGTGCCGAGAGAGAACGCGCCGGCCGGGCCTGATATTGTGGTAACCGAGTCAATATATAATACCGTATTAAATTAGTCCTGAAATAACCAAAACGGTTGGTTGCGGTGGCGCGCCGAGTGCCCGATATCGAGCGCAGCAAGCGATAAAAGTAAGGCCTAAATGTTATGATTTTTAGGTATTTCTCGATTGTTTTATTCTGCTTCAGTATCGTGTAAATTACCCCCCTTAATCATCTTTATTTCAGGTTAACAAAAACCCATATCTATAAATACCTTACAACTAGAGATGAATAATTTATTATAAAATATGACCTAACCTAGCTAGGGATTTTCTTCTTCGTTCCACTTCCCGGTAACGTCAAAAATAATGGCATGAGCGTCGAATAATCCGGTAAACGGATGCCCTCCGGCCAGTAATCTTAAGTTGGGGGTAACCATAGAAAGATAACATCCTGTTTAGTTGGCAGGGCTCCTGGTTAAATCTCGTGACTCTCCACTATTCTTGGAGATTACTACACTGGAGGTTATCGGTCAGCTCTCCAAACTCCTCCCTGCTCATCGACAAGCGCTTCAGCGTACAGTTTATGCGCCATTGATACCACTTACAATCTACCGAGAAATATGTAGCTTGCTACTAAAACATGTTAACTGTTAGAGAGGCATTTCGACAAACAGTGTTTTAACTAAACTGCGATTTTTAATTTGAGGCCAGAAATGTAAACAAACAACTGTCACTTTCCAGTACAAAAAGTATAATATTAATGTCAAAGTCAACGGTTTTGTACTAGAAAATAATAATAATAATACCTTGGACACTATTTACACACATTGATCTAGCCCCAAACTAGGGTTCCCTGTATCTTGGGTACTAGACAACGATACACATACTTATATAGATAAATATTATACATAGATAGATAAACAACCATGACTAGGGTACAAACATCCGTTCTCATGAAACAAATATTTGCCCCCACCGGGACTCGAACCCGGGACCCTTGGCTTCGTAGGCAGGGTCACTGCCGACTCGGCCATTCGGCCAAAATGACAGTTGTTTGTTTACATTTCTGGCCTAAAATTAAAAATCGCAGTATAGTTGTCACTGGTCCCATCTCTTCAGCTATTCTAAGCTCTCTAATTAATCTAAAGGCCTGGTAACCCGACGGGGTCATCATCGAGTACCATTTTGATGAATTCCACAGGGAGTGATTACGTTACCCGGTTTGGTCATGTAGCCCTTAATAAAAATAATTTCACTTAATGTATTTTACTCAAACAAAGCTAGTAATGTGCTCATTATTTTGACAACCTTCTTTGAGCAAAGTCGACATTGCCGCGCTTCTTGGAGGAGCCAGAAAAGGTGCCGGCAATTTCCTGTGAAAATCCATTACTGTCGTGTTTTAGCAACCGGCAATTTCCTGTCAAATTCCATGATTGTCGAGCTTTGTTTCGAAAATGGTAAAAAATGTAGCGCAAAAAGGCTTTATTCAGAATTTGGTTAAGTGTGACAAAAAAAAAGAGCGGGAGATCTTCTTGCCACTAAAAAGGTACTGCAAAAAGGCTTTATTCAGAATTTGGTTATGTGTGACAAAAAAAAACTCACTCGCAATTTCATAATAAGTTGGTTTTATTTAATTACTCGCATTATTTGAGTAAAGTATTATACAAGCCTTGGTCCGCCATGACTGCACTGCTGGCCACACTATGAAGGCGTCGAGCTTAGATTAGCTACGCTCTCGGCCTATAAGCTTGGTCACCATTGCAGCCTTTGATGTCCGCGCTATAAAAGCCTCGCTCGACCTTCGGTCTCGGCATCTATTCCAGCTTGTCCATCAAAGGCTGCAAAGCTGATCGCGCTGTGTAGCCCTTGAGCTTCGCTGTGCTGCGCTTTCGGCCACCAACAGTGCGACCAGCAACGCAGTCATTACAGACCGCGACAGTATTGTACTATATGTTCTCCTACCTTGGCTGGAAGCAGACTTAACTGTACCGGACTGCGTTAACCTGTACGCGGACTGCGTTAACTTGTACGAAATTCGATTCGTAGCAAAGGGTGATATTTTATCTGTTTTCAGATTGCTCTGGCGACCAACAACGACATAAAAGATCAAAAAGGTTCGGAAAAGTAAGTTGAATTTCAGTTCCGTATCACCTACTCAAATGGCGCCAGCGAAAAGGTTCCTGCGCGTTCCTTATCATTTTAATTCTTAGATTTTTACAACCTCATAACGTCCATATAATCTACTTATCCCTTAACTACCACAGACTGCAAAAGCGGTCATTTTCCCGTTATAGGTTTTGAATTTTATTACCTTGACATGAGGTTCGAAATCGCGATGCCTCATGACGTGGTTTGTTCGTTGAGAAGGTAACTTTACCTCAATGGTACATTGTCAGCATCGAGACTCCATCCCGAATCTTCCCGAATGCCGAATCTGTATGGTTTTATAAGGACTTAAGTAGAATCATACTTGGCCTAGCGGTATTGGCACATCGGAAACGATCGTGCTGGTAGCATCATCTAGCAGAGATGGGTATTGGATGGGTTTCCGTTTCTATGTGGCATTTGTCTCGGGCGCTTCCGTGTTTCGGATGACTCATTAAGCTGAAAGACTCAGCAACTACGACAGCATAGGGCACCTTGATAACTTCTGACAGGCCCGCCCGACACACATGGACATTAAAGGCCTAAATTTCTTATTTTTTATTTTCATTACCTAAGTATAATTATCCTCCTGCAGCCCAAGTATTTTTTCTTTATCTAAGAAGTAACGCCCACGGTCCACTGTAAATGACAAAAGCTGCCCTGAGCCTTACAGCCCAAGGTGCTATTAACTTATTTTAGTACATTAATGTGATGGTAGTTTTTTTTTACATTTTTTCATGATTATAGGATTGTGAAAGGACATGTTTTTGTAAAAAATATATGAAAATAATCGTTTTATTTAAATGGACACTGGGCGTTTATTGCATATATTGAACTGATCTATTTGTCTATCTGAAAGGATAAAGGGACGTTATAAAGTATACAAATTAGTATGAAATAAACCAACTATATTTAATAATTCTTACAACGAAGGGCACTTAGTATCAATAGGCACATAATATTTCGGAGATCAACAATAGCTTTTATCATAATTTAGCAACAGTCTTTGAAATTTTTACTATTTTGCAGTCCCTTTCATTAGTAACTACTTAAAAATCCAAAAACCCTCAAATTAAACAATAAAATAAGCTATTAAAATAAACAATATCTTCTTTTAAATCAAACAATAACAAAAAATATGGATTCCTGAATTGATGTAAGTTTGTACCTACTACCTATTACTACTTATTCTTCAGAATGAAAGGCTTCAAAACAATTTCGTTGTTTTGTAAGAATCTTATATTACAAGATTTACAAATAAAATAAGTCTTATTTGTGTGACAGCGCCTGCACCTGCCTTGTTTATCTGCAAATATAGGCAAATGTTTAGCATGAGTCAGTCTTTGTAGTTTTGTGGGTACCTGCATACTAGGCATCCCTCTACATCTCTTTCTGGTCCCAGGAGACGCCTCAACAACCTCGTCCAATTCATCATTGTGTGTTCCCTGAAGATATTTTTCAATCAAAATCTCTCCCAGGTTGATTTTATACTGTCTCAACTGGTCAATTTTTTTGTGGTTTTTTGCTGATTGATCTTGCTTGTACAGTAACCAAGAATTGGATACAGCTAGATCAATCATGTGAGCAATGAATCGTTGTGTCCACTTCTTGCTTCTATATCTGTTAGGGCATACTGCAAGAAGTCGGTCTGCTAAGTCTACACCGCCCATATTTTTATTGTAGTTTTTAATCACTCTTGGTCGGTTTACGGTGATATACTTCTTTTGAGTTTTGCACCAATGTAGACACTGGTCTTCCTCTTCTTTGGCCTCTACTGATGACATCATGATAAATGGTTTATTATCATACCATTTAGTGACAGCTATTTTATCATCATTCTTGACAACAACGTGACAGCTGCCTCGTCCTACCCTCTTGAGATCTTTATCAGGCTTCAGTAATGTTCGAACATCTCCAGGTATGCGGTTCTTCATCAGAGTGCCTGAACAACCTATACCTTTTTTATCAAGTTCAACGACAAGTTTCTCACTTGTAAAGTATCGGTCACAGTACATGACATGTCCTGGCACCATAGCTTCAATCAAAGTCAGGACAGCCTTTTCTCCGAGGCCAAAATTGGTACCATCATAGTTGGGATATGTAGTAGCTCCTTCATAAATGTGGAAGTCACAAATCATTCCGTTTGGGTTGGCTAAAACAAACGCTTTGATACCCACTGGATTTGGCTTCCCTGGACAATATATCCGTACTCCGCATGCCCCAGTAAACGGAATAATCATCTCGTCGATGGAAACATACTGCTCCTTCTTTTGTTTACGGCAAACAGACTGCATTTTTGTTATGACTGGGCGAACTTTCCAAAGTTTGTCTTTTGACTTCATATCAGCTGTTATGTCTTGATCAAAAACTACTTTCAGTGAATTGCGAAGAATTAAAAATCTGTTCCGGGCCATGTTATCGGCGATGATATTTAAACGATATTTATTCATCCAGTACATTCTTAAAGAGGGATAACTAACACTTGCCATCACCAAACAAATGCCTATGTACACATAGAACTCTTCGACAGTCAATTGTAGGCTTTGGCCCGTTTTGAAAACAGCAGTTTGGTTAGTTTTCTCAACCATCAGGCAAATTAACTCCTCGTCAAAGTACTGAAAAAATAAACTTGCTTTGTCAAATTCTTCAGTGTCCTGAGGCAAGTATGACGGCTCTGATGAATTTAGGAGTAAAATTTTTTACCGTCCAGCTAGGATTCGTAGATCCGGATTGTGAAGTAGACTGAAAATTTCTCCTACCTCCACGTTGCCGTTGGCTCCGAATCAATCCATCTCTGTTCGGAGGAGCGCGACTCGTGCCAGAAGTTCTGTGTTCTTGGTTTGGCCTTGGCCTTTCTTGTTCTGATTCTGAAGATGATGATGAATCATTTTCATGATCGGAGACAAAATACTCTTCGTCTCCAATATCTTCATCACTGGGGTTGAAGTCTTCGATATCTGACTCATTGAGACATTCTTCAATGTCGTCATCTCGCAAAACTGAAAATAAAAATGTTGAATTATAACAGCCCGTTGTCACTTACAAGGTACAAATGTATTGAACCAACAAATAGTGTTAACGCCCGATGTCATTTTTGTTGTACAAATAGGTCTAAAAAATATATATATTCGTCAAACCAATAAAATAATTGTAGGTACAAGTACTCCTATCCCTAAAACATATAATTTGATAAGAGTAATATAATTAATAGCAACGATTTACTAAATAAAGATGGATTTAACTCACGCCGTCTCGTGATGGGTGGCATCTTGGTTTATTTTTCACCATGTGGCAATCGTCAGTTAAATATTCTTCACTGTGATTGGTTTTTGATGAGTCCACAAAACGACCAATAGCGATAAAGTATCGAAATAGCGGGATATTCAAATTTGAAATGAGGTCAAATGTTTTGTCCTTTTTGTTGGACAGTGGGCGTTGATTCCATAAACTTGGTTAACAACGCTGGGCGCTTACAGAGTAGTACAGTTAGTCAATCGTAAAGGACATTGGGCTGCAGGAGGATACGCTCTTGAATTTGTAATTATTTAGTTTAGTAACTATTGTTTCCCAAATAAGTTAATTTTGAGTATTTTTGAGGAATAAGTACTTATAATCTAATCTCCTGAGTGACAGGCGAGCGGGTACAAATAATTGTTCTTTCTTACTCTCTTCGTCAGATACAAAAAGAGCCGAAAGCAACCGCGAACCTCCAGCCAGAACTACGATGATAACGCGCCCGACGAGAACAACACTGATGTGGAGGACAACACGTTGGCACTTCAGGAGAAGGTATGCTTTTAACCGTCTTGCAACTGTACCGGAATGAGAAATTGCTATTGTTGACCGAGCGAGCGAAGCGACGAAGCGTCTCCGTTTCAGGATTGGGCAAAAATGCTTTCGAATGTTTGTTTGTTTGTTTGTCTGTCTGTTCTCCCCTACAGGTCGCATTCTTGAACCGATTCCCGTGAAATTTTGTGAGCAGGTTGGATAATTAAATGGTTTTTTTTGTCGTTTCAGTTTTGTCTTTTTTTTTAAATGGCGGAGATATGGCGTTTTCAAATTTTGAAACTCGCTACAACCCAAATGGCTCAACGGATATTAACAAATGAGGTGTCGTTAGATTCGTGGAGACCGTGAAAGTGACACAGACCATATAATTTTAGTAAAAAGTCAATAGATTGTATTTTAGATAACAAAATGTAACTTTACAAAGGCAGTACCAAAAGTGATAGGTACTCCATGTACATAGGTAACCAAGTGCATTCATAAGTTTGTATGTTAGCAGTTCAGCTTTCCACCGACATGCTCGCGAGGTCTACAGCTCACAGAGCCACTAGTTTTAGTTTTTTTTGCAAACAAGGGGAATAGCATGAACTTGATGAACATCGGGCCAAGTTCGCAGGACCAAGTTCAGCGCTCTACTATTAAAAGGACTAGGCTAGGGCAAATCCAAAAGGAAGAGGTATACTCCCGATTTAATCACCTTTCACATAAAGAAAACTAAATCAATCTAAGCGATGGGGAGATACGATGTCAAAGACAGACAGATACTACATCTACATACATAAACCTATCACACCTAACCTTGCTTCGGGGGTTAAAATTACATATTACCTCGTTCAATGGAGAAAGGAATCTAAAATGTCGTCTTGTACTGTGACAGCTGAAAGGTTTCACAAAACAAGTGGTTGTGGTTATAGTGCATTATAATGATGATGACTATGACCAATAAACGACGAAATACCTTTGCAAAAGCTTCTAATCACCCACTTCTTTGCAGGCCACCGAGATAGACAACGCAGAAGATAAATTCTTCAGCGGTGACAATAACTACGGGAGCACGTCCAAGCCAGGGCCCAAGATACGAACTAAAGTAAGCAACTTGAACTTTTGACACTTGCATTTTTCAACTTGTATGTTTGACAATTGCATTTTTTTAACTTGCATGTTTGACACTTGCATTTTTCAACTTGTATGTTTTACACTTGCATGTTTGACACTTGCATTTTTCAACTCGCATGTTTGACACTTGCATTTTTCAACTTGTATGTTTTACACTTGCATGTTTGACACTTGCATTTTTCAACTTGTATGTTTTACACTTGCATGTTTGACGCTTGCATTTTTCAACTCGCATGTTTGACACTTGCATTTTTAATCTCCGACGAAAAGAGAGGAGTGTTATAAATTCGATGCTTCTGAGCCAGACATCTGTGTGTCTGTCTGTCTGTCCGTGGCACTCTAGCGCTCAAACAGTAGGTAGACGAATTTTAATGTTTTCAAAAAATTGGTGGTAAATTTCGCTACGATTTTTCTTAGACATATTTTATTACAATCTTTCCGAGCGGTTCAAAAATTATCAGCCTTAATAGGAAACAAGTGAACCAATTTTTAGTTTTAACAACTGAACGCCCCAGGTCATTTTGAGCCATTGCGATTTTGGACCTTATGCCATGGTAATAAAATTCAAAACCTATAAAGGGGATTTGGCATCATATGATGCCTTGGGGCCTTGAGAGGTTTCATTAATTTGTCGATCGATTGTTGTGTCGGGGGTGTTTTTTTAGTTTATTTATAGATACGAATTGAGGTACCAAGTTAACAACTGGTGGGAGGTAGCCCAGGCCCGTGAAGAGTGGAGGAGGGGAAGAGAGGCCTTTTCCCAGCAGTGGGATGATGTAGGCTAATAATAATAAAAATAATAGTTATTTCAACTTTCATTATTTTTGACATTTGCACATTTTCAACTTGCATTTTCCTCACTTGAAAAATTTACCTAGAAACTTGCTTTTTAATGTGAGCTGTATTTCCTGTGACACAAAGTCCCATTTTATATCAACAGGCACACCAGCAAGCGTGGAACGACAACTCTCCGAATAAATGGAAAGGAGATCCTGATACTGAGAATCTACTGCAGGTGAGTAATAAAGTGGCAATGACCTATCCTCCTGTCACGTCAAAAGATAAATGGGATAAGTGGTTAAATGGCTAGTGCCACTCCTTTGCCAGTAAGGCAGTTCTACCCAATCCGTCCGCAAGCCGGCGCATGATGTAAACAGTCAACGAGTCGGCAACGGCCGGATTGGCTGCCGGATTGAAGCCGGACTGGCCGCCTGATCGGCAGTGTTGCCGTTGGTATATCCCGAGGCTGCCGTACGAAAACAGCCGGATTGCCGGATTTGGCCCAAAATTGCCGTACATACTTACAAGTGTCATGATTTTGACAATTAAATTCAGCGACGTCACTACTGCTGGTGGGTGCTTTAAAACACATTCCGTTTCACGTTACGTTAAAAAAAACAATACTAAATAAAATAAAATGTGCAAAAGAGAGGCCTATTATGTTTTTAGGTCTCAAAACATATATATATATATATTTCGGGACTAAGGCTTCTCTATTGATAAAATTAAATAAAAAATATAGCATTATTTTTGACTTATATGTTTTATTTGCCACTCCCACTGGTGACTATAGTATTAGGGTCTGCCTTTGCCTTTCTTGCTTTTTGGCAAGAAAGGCCCAGCATCTTCCTCTGAGGTTGAGGACATCCTTTCTTTGACTTTATAATCACGAAGAAGAAAAAACGTTAACAAAACAAACTAACTCCACTGACGTGAAGCAGAAGATGTCTATCCTATAGGTTGCTTGAAAAATACTGTGCTGTGCTACTGGATATACAGCCGTCGACGCCCGCTCATTATTGATACGAAATACAAATTCAACGCGTGCAAAAGAGATCTCATGATCGTCGTTTTGCCTTCTGATTGGTCAATGTTGTACATTTTGGGTGCGATCGCCGAATTGCCGTATTATTACGCACGGTAGTAAATGCCTTGCCGTGCGCCGTGCAAATCGTCTTTTTAGACAGAATTTCCGTACGATACGGCAATTGCCGTACGTTTGGCAACACTGCTGATCAGCCGCCGCGAACGGAATGGCCGCCGCGAACGGAATGGCCGCCGCGAACGCTGTACCGTTCGCCCATTAAGTGTTAGTTCACTCCTAAGGCGGGTTAAGCTGGAATCTTGCTCACCGCCGTAGGGAGGTCCAACTGACGGTGTCCCACCGTGCAATAACCTCAAACCCTATCACTCACGGTACCTTGCTAGCGCCCTTACGCCATGTCCTTCACCGACCTTCCCTCGTCAGCTGCTCCGCGGTTCTGGGTGCACCCAGATTCTTGAACCTCGATGAAGATTCCGTCCAGAGTCCTCGTGCTAGCAAGGTATAATACCTTGGGCAGTATTGACACACATTGATCTAGCCCCAAACTAGGATTCCCTGTATCTTGGGTACTAGACAACGATACACATACTTATATAGTCGTCTACTCTAAGGTCTCTCAATATCCGTTCTTCTTCCAATAAGCGTGGCTCCCCCGCGGAGCTCGTTAAAGAAGCGACACTTGAGATCTGTTCCTAGTCTAATGGTATCGGGGACCAGCGCGGCGTCTTCTTCTAGCCAAAATATTTCACCGATTGCACTGAAGATTACGCGGAGTCACGGCATTGACTACCAAACACGCGTTTTGGGAATGGATGACTATAATATTACTTGATTTCCATTACAAATCTCCAATTTCCGTCGACATTTTCGGAACGGACAAGCCGAATATGCGATGTCAGTGACGGCATGTAACAAGGGAGTACCTTGTTATATGCCGTCACTGACATCGCATGTGGTGACGGCTAACCAAAAAATTCATTCACAAGAAAAAAGGTGCGTTCCTATTTATTACACTAATCGTGACGAAACCGCAAATAAGCTCGTTTGGTTCTAAACTATAGGTATATAGAGCAAACGCGCCTAATATCGCATACCTCGAACATTATCCTCAGAATCTATAAAACGTGACGTTTCACAGTTAAATGTAGGTACCGTTATGACGGTTTTTAGGGTTGCGTACCTTAAAAGGGAAAAATAAATGGTGATCCGATAGGTAATAGTTCCGTTAAAGGATCACTTTAGTTTCTGCCCCAGGTGTGTTAAATAAATATTAAACGGCCGAATTGTGAACGGATTAAGTTACGTATGCATTTGTGTGACCCAAACACGAACATGTTACTTAAAAAAAAAAAAAAATTTGGGCAGCAAGTTGTAAGTCAAAATATATTTTTTTAACTTTATTTCAATGTTGTAAGGATTTCAATATTTTCTTAAATCCGAAACACTTAGGTCAAAAATTATTCAAGAAATAAGACAAAAAAACATCCCCCTCCCATATCTCCGAAACTACTCATATGAAATTTAATAAAAATATGTAATATTATATATATATATATATATATATATATATATATATATATATATATATATATATATATATATATAATAAAAAAATGCTCTTTACTTAAATCATACAGGAAAAATAATTAGAAATGTATGTTTTAAATGGGGGTACAATTGGGGGACAAACCAGAACATTTAAAAACAAGATTTTCAAACTGTATATGTATTGTGATATGTCAAATGAAAGGGCTTGTCGCAAGGATCTCGAATATATATTTTTCATAATTTTGAAATACTTACTCAACTTTAAACGGTGGGGGCAGAATTGAGCGCAAACCAGTTTTGTGTTACGCAACCCTTCGTACGTATATAGTTTCAACGATAAACGCTATTTTGTGAAATGCTGCGATATTTTTAGTTTTTTTTTGCTTATCCTCAAACCAAAATGTGTGATTTAAATTTTGACACATACATTGTGGTCATAATAAAATATAAAATACATATTTCATTATGATTTAACAATTTTGTATTTAAAACTGCATAATTATAATCATTATGATCACTACACATGAGGCAGTAGTATTCGCGCAACATATCGGCGAGCGCGTAAAGGTAGCCAAGTGTCTATTGACCAATGCACACGCGTTTCAAACGTCGATTTTCAACATACTTACCTGAAAAAAAAACAGTCTTTTGATAATAACGGCGCGCTGGTTTTGTATTTTCTGCCCACCGCACTAGCGAGGCACGCGCTGGTGTAAATAAAGGTACTGGAAAACCACTAAACAGCCTATAACATTAATCTTTTGAATAGGCAAATTAAGGTTAATATGTGGTGCAAAAATATAATTTTATGTAGAATTATAATTTTATGAAAAATTATAATTTTATGAATTTTATAAAAAAATGTTAGTATTATTATCAACCTAAAATCGTTTATTTATTCACAAAAAAAACGTTGTTTGTATATATAAAAACTCTCAGCGAAGATTTAAAAAATAATAATGTGCAAAGCACTAGTGCGGTAACGTGAGCTGCGAGGCCTTGGGCCGTAGCCGAGCCACCTATACCGATAAACGAGGAATTTTATTCCTCGAATAGGAGATTCCCGCCCTAACATCACGTCACAGTATTTAGTACGTCGCAGGAAGAAGCCTAGCCAAAAAGATTCGTTCAAATGAGGTTGAAATACCTAGCTCCACCTTCATCCTCCTTGCTTGAAGAAGCAAGCAAACAATTTTTTTTAGTCTCATGGCACAGGTATTCTAATAATTAACCTGCACATAGATAGGGGGAAATATATGATAATTGGCCCTCAAAGCAAACATCTCTTTTACAACGTATGTTGCTCCGAGCATGGGCATGCAACTGACTAATGAATTATTCATAAGTCATGTAGGAGTGTTCCTTGGGGTCTTAATAACCAATAAAAATGTTTTAAATGAAAAAATGTCATGGTAAAAAAACATTTTATAAAAAGTCGCCCAAATTCATTATTATTGGCCGATTATGCTGGCTCCTCGACAATGAATGACCCGGGCCAATCATTGTACGTGGTATACCAATGAATGTAGCAGAATGAGCAATAGTGATGTGAAATAACGATACCTAGGTGTGAATTTTAAAAAAAATGGCCCTTTTAAAAGACAATAGCATTGCCAATACCACCAAAAATTCAGTGATTGGCTCTGACGGCCTTTGTCTATAGAAGACCGATGACGGTTTTTGAATAAAAAAATAAATAACATCGATAACTTGGCTTGGCTTATTGCGAAACCGTATTTGATCATTTCCCCCCCCCCACATTGATCATTTCCACTTCCATACGAAGCCTTGATTTATTGATTGCCCCCCAATATTTATTTCTTTTATGTATGTTAGAATTTGTAAAATTTTGCGTAAAATAGCACGTAATCAACGTAATTAACATGAAACATGAAACACTTTTACCGTTACTAACTACCAAACATTGATATAGAAAGCCACAATCTTACCCAGTCTTAGCCAACATTGCTAAGAGTTCGATGTTGTTGTGAGACGCGCGTGACACGCGGATGGAAAGGTCTTTTTTCACGGTGTTGTTACATAAAAATTAAAAAAACCTACTATGTTATGGTATAAAGTGATAGATGGTAGTTAATTTTACTATGTTGTTTAGTATTTTTTCTACAGGAAATCCTTAATATTTAGCTCTAAAGTACAAAAGGCCCATTGTGGGGGGCAAAGATACTAAGGTTTCCCATATTACAGTATAACAGCCTGTGATGATATGTTATCGGCGCGACCAACGTACCAACCCACCTCCGAGCAGGGCACGGTCCCCAGATTCGAAAGTAAAAAGCACTAAAGAACACTAGTAAAGAGCACTAGTGCATAATAATAATAAGTTCAATTTTGAACCTAAACGCGTTTCCATAAAGAGTCACTTTATGACCAAGTGTGTTGAAAAAAATATTATAACTTACATCTAAAGTTAAAAACACAAGCTGGAGGAAGTTAAAAGTGAAAAAAGTTGGACGTGTGCGATATTAGCAGTGATAGGAATAGGTAGGTTACTAACCTAAACTTCGAGGAACATAGAGAAGGAACAGAGACTTTCTTACGACAATATTTTTTTCCGGGACATATGCCCCAAGATTCGGGACATCACTTAAGTACATTAAAAGTTTATTAACCTAAACTTCTAGGAACAGAGAGATGAATCGGAGACTTCCTTACGACAATATTTTTTTCGGGATATCTGCCCCAAGATACGGGACATTACTTAAGAAAATTTAAATTAATGTTATTCGGAATAAGTAATTGGTCTATGTTTATCTAAAATATTGTCGTAAGGAAGTCTCTGTTCCTTCTCTATGTTCCTAGTTTAGTTTAATAAGCCCTACCTATTCCTATCACCGGATATTAGGCGCTGTTACCTAGGACCCTGTCGCCGCAGCCAACTGAACAGCCAACGAAGCGGCCGCCGCAGAACGGAGCGGCCGCCGCAGAACGGAGCGGCCGCCGCAGAACGGAACGGCCGCCGTTCCGTTGGCAAGATCAGTGTAAAGACCCATCCGGCGGCCGTTCCTAGGTAGGACCTCCGAAATACTGCCACAGGACCCTAGCCAGTCGAGCGTTTGGCTATGTTACGTGTAACACCAACATTAAACTCCTCGCAGCCGCTGGAACGCGCAGGCCCGGAGTTCACCAACTCAGCGGAGAAGAAAGAAGACAAGCGACCAGCACCGGGGAACCTTCAGGCGCTGGTGGACGCGATCGGGACTCGAATGAGGGACATCGAGCATGTCGTGCACAAGATGAGCGAAAAGGTTTTTGAGAAACATTTAAATTTTGCTATTTTTATCCCCCTATGGGTTCTGTGGCCGACGTATTCGTAGGTCTCACATAATACAGCCAGGATCGTAGCAGGTGGAGGTCTTTGGTCTCTGCCTACCCCTCTTCCGGGAAATAGGCGTGAGCATATGTATGTATGTTGAAGTAACAGGCGCCATTAATGGCGTCTATCAGAACCGAGGATGGCAAGTAGAAGTTGTTAAAGTACCTAGCTGTTGACTGGGTTTCAAGTAGTGGGGAACTGTGTAGGTTCCCTAGTATAGGGAAAATAGTAAGACAAAATGCCAGTAGCAGGGAACCGTCAAGCGTTGATGGACGCGATCACGCGATATGAGGGAAAGGTACATCTCTATAAACTTTAAATAAACGCACATACATTGCTTCTAGCCCCACACTAGCCACCTTGTGTCGTGGGAACCAGAAACAGCGACGTTACACACATATAAACATGCAAGACCTGGGATTATTTTCTTGATTTATCTCGGCCGGGGATCGAACCCGGGACCTCTCGCATGGCAGGCAGAGCCACAATCATAGCACCACAGAGTTCTTCATGGAGATTTGATCAGAGCATCTCCATGACGACCTCGATTATTCATTCAGTTATATCATTCAATTCAATTAAAGCTTTTCAGAATGACTTAACAGCTCCCCCTTATTAGGCCTGAGCATGCATTATTTTTCATTAGTTTTCCAATTAAGGGTGAAAATTAACACCTTCTGTTATACCTCGCGCCACGAGTTATGAGCGGTGGCGTTGAATGCGCATTAGTCACTTTTCAATACCTGTACATATGCGCAGTAATTCCCGCCAACGTCGCCCAGCGCTCTTAATTCGTGGCGCGAGGTATACATACCCCTTGTCACCCAAAAACGCTTGAAGGCTTCATGTTGAAATTATTTATTATTATCGAGTCGTCAGCAAGCCAGCCGAAACATCGACGTCACACACATATAAACATCCAAGACCTGGGGACTTTTGCCTTCCTCCCGAACTTCTTTTACCTTTGATGTGAATTTTTGTTCGTGGCGTACTTTGTCCTTTTATATATCTTTAACCCGACTGCAGCGAAGCCTATATCCCCTCGTAACTACTCCACGGCTCAACTGTGATAAATCTTACGTCACAATTCAAATTTAATTTAATTTAAAACTTCTATGAAAATTTTAACAAATCTCAATATTTTTTTATTTTACTTTTTATCAGCGTAACTTATCATACCTATTGGTATAAACTATTGTTCTTGGATGGACTCTGTTCTACTTCTTATTTACATTACAAATTCTTCTTCTGAAATTTCTTCATCTAGAATCATCTATTCAAGAGGTCGGCTCTTGATTTATATTCTTCTGAATATGGTACCTATGTTGAGGTTAATGGATGACTTTTCTTTTCTTAGGTGCACCATGCAAAGACTAGCGATGTGGACGTTGGAGAAAACAGGTGAGACTTACAGAAAAGAATCTCATAATGATCCGTCAGCCATGCTCGGCAGGAAAATAGGGGACAGATGTTCTTATTAATTGTCTGTCTGACAGACAACGCAGACCTTAAAACGATGGAGCTATAATCATGAAAGGTTGTATAGGAGAGTTCCTCAGCTTAGGTGAGCACTATGGCTTATGTTGAAACGATCACCAAAAACGCACCCATTTTACTTCCAATAAATTCAAAACGACCGCCAGTATTAGAAAACGATCACCAAATTGTGTTTGGATAAATTATCACCAAACTTCTTTTTAGGTTTTGTGTTCATAAGTTTACGTTTTAAGTATTTTTTGTTGTTCTTATATAATAATAATAATACCTTGGACATAATTTTACACACATTGATCTAGCCCCAAACTAGGATTCCCTGTATCTTGGGTACTAGACAACGATACACATACTTATATAGATAAATATTATACTTAGATAGATAAACAACCATGACTAGGGTACAAACATTCGTTCTCATCAAACAAATATTTGGTATATGCTGTGCAAATCAGTATTCTTGATGTGTAGTTTAATATGTCCCTAAAATATATAGCCTGCTCACCTCATTTGAGGTTAATTATGCCAGTGCCAAGTCACGTCAAGATCACGTGACGTGCTTTGAAAATAACCTCTGATGAATGAAACTCTTTGTCTCCAATTACGCCAGCGTCTCCAAGCGGGATCAAAGGCGGACATAGCTGCCTTTGTGCCACCCCGAATGGGAAAAGACGTGACGCTATAAATATACCTAAACATTTACATACAGGAAAATACCTAAGACGAGCCGAATGGCCGAGTCGGCAGTGACCCTGCCTACGAAGGCATGGCTCCCGGGTTCGAGTCCCGGTGAGGGCAAATATTTGTTTGACGAGAACGGATGTTTGTATCCTAGTCATGGTTGTTTATCTATCTAAGTATAATATTTATCTATATAAGTATGTGTATCGTTGTCTGGTACCCAAGATACAGGGAATCCTTATTTGGGGCTGGATCGATATGTGTCAATAGTGTCCAAGGAATTATTATAAAAAGGTATAATACATTATTTTTTGCTTCTGGCCCCACACTAGGATACCCTGTGTCTAGGGAACCAGAAACAGCGACGTGTTTGTATGTACAAATTAAAAAATCTAAACACATGTTTGTATGTACAAATTAAAAAATCTAAAGCATTGTTTACGTGTTAGGTACAAGCCGCTCAAGTTTCTTTGGTTTCGAGCGAGCTGTGACCGCTCTTACTGGGGTGAGGGAGGGAGTGACAGCGCTCAGAGCCAAAGAAACTTGACGCAAACTGTAAGCTAGGCTTTCTGCTAACCTCATCCCCTCGGTTTCAGACCCCAGAAGGAGCAGCAAGATGAAATCACTGAGACAAAACCGACCAATGATTATGCTGATACACCTTATAAGAGGTAGGTACTAAGGTTACAATTTATAAAATCTATGTTTTTCTGGCCCTGTCGTGCAAAACAACTAAACGTAGGACCAACTGTTCTTTGCCACTCCGCGTGGAAAATTTTGAAAAACTCGGGCGACTAGCACCTCCGCTTACAACAGCTCAAGTTAGTGCTGATAACTGGCTTGCTAGCAATTTGCAATCCTATCATGTAAAAATTCCGGAATCGAAGATATGAATACAGATATGAAGATAAGAAAACAGGCATATGCAAATAAATAAATATCAATCAATCAATCATTATTCAAACTCAAAACTTAAACTCAATTTTCTTTATTACTGTAACTTTATGTTAAAATAATACAATTCTTACAATATAAATTATTATGAATAATAAGCTAGAATAAATAATTACAAAATTAGTAACTGCGAGTTCTGTGTTGAGTTAGATTAACCCCACACAGTCCCGTCATTTAATCTTGAACATTCTAATATCCCTTTTAAGACAATCGCTTTTACATGGTTTTTAAATTAAAAAAGGCAATTATTTGCTAATCTCCGTGGGAAATCAAAAATATGTTAAATAAAATGAGTAGGTTTCACCTGGCGGCACCCAAGTGCCGTACTCCCAACCTAGTTGATGCGCGTGAGCCTGTCCGCTTCAACACCACGCGTGATGACGGCGGCAGGAACGCCTAATGCCAGCCTGACCTGAGCTCCCAGCCCGTTCGCCGGCAGCAACTGGACGAAGATAGTTGGCCATCACCTACGCCTACGCTACGTGGGAACACTGCCGTGATGAAGATTGACGATGATTAATTTAAACGATGAATATATTTTAATTATTACACTGATTTATTGACAGTTCTAGGAAACATTCAAGCCATTGAACAAGATTTGATAGAAAGAAAGACTGTGTGCGTTGCTCGCACTTTACTGATATTGATAGGATGTATGATACTGATAACTAACTAATTATATTGATAGAGGAAGCGGCGTATGAATGAAACGACCGATTCTAATGAGTACGATAGTGACACTGTTTTATTGTAAAATAAAGAGTAAACAAGTAAGCTAATTTTGTAAACAAAGCTATTTTCGCTGTATGCTCGTACGTCTTGCCGTCTACAAAACAAGAAAAATATCTTTAAGTTATTACAATAAATTACATGATATAAAACATTATTGATACAAATTATATAAGATTATCAAGGAACAAAAACTTAATTTAATGTTGAGGAATCTTGAATTTGACTTCCGTCCTTTGGCTGGATTGGTCTGTGCATACCGGATGATGGACTTCACTGTAAAGGGCCGGTAGCGAGGTAGCGGTAGTCATTTGTGGTATTGGGGGAGCCGTCCTTGTTAATATCACAGTTGGCTGCTGTTCTTAGCGTCTGAGGGTGCGCATTGCCAGAAACGGGGCAGCCTTAGTCCCGTTGGTGACGGTGGTCAGATGATATTCTTGGACTGGCTCTCGGGGTGAATCTCGCCATAATATCGACTGTAATGGTTGATCCTCCTCCCTCACAAGGATTTGGCGGAAGAATTTTCCAATGTCTGCAGTGATTACAAACTTGAGGGTCCTCCATTTAATGATAAGGCCTTGTAGGTCTTGTTGTAAGTTGGCGCCGCATTCCATTAGGTCATTGAGACTGTAACCCGATGACGTCTTTGCTGAGGCGTTGAAAACAACACGTAAGGCGGTCGTAGTTGAGTCTGGCTTCAATACACCGTGGTGCGGTAGGTAGCATACGGGTTCATTCACCCGAGCGGGCTTGCGCATATGACCGAGTTCTTGATATTCCTTCATGAATTCTTTGTAGGCCAATGATAAAGTGGGGTTCCTTGTCATTTTAGGTGATCACACCAACAGCAGAAATCATTCCCTGACAAAGGAAAGTTCAACCGAAGAAACTATCAAGTTGTAGCAACATCTTCCCGAAGAAAACGTAGCTCACATCCATGCCCCATGTGCAGCGCAGAAGATCATGTCCTGTATCAATGTCCTAAGTTCGCAAGCCTGCCATCAGAATATATCATGGACACCCTTCATAAAAAGGAAATCTATCCGAATTGTCTGTACAAATATTACGGCAAAGATTGTATATCGAACAAGAAATGCAAAGAATGCAATGGCCCACATACGTTCATAACGCGGCTATTTACTCCGAGCAAAGTCGTCATCAAAGAACTTCAACGTCAGCAACATCGCCCCGGCAACATAGCGCTAATCATGTCGCAACGGATGAGGAAGAAATATTGTTGACAACTCTATCAATCCGGGTCAAATCTGCTGATGGCACCTACGTCGTGCTACGGGCCCTTTTGGATCAAGGGTCCCAGATATCATTAATATCAGAAAAGGCTACTCAGATGTTGGGATTACCAAGAAAGCACTACGCCGCATCTGTATCGGGAATTGGACCGAGTAGCAAGCTTAGCAAGGGCTTGGTCACAGTAGAGTGTGACTCAATATATGGAGATTATCAATTCACAACACAAGCCCTTGTCATTTCACGTGTCGTAAACAACATGCCAAACTCATCATTTGCCAAACAATCATAGCCACATCTCCAAAATATCAACCCCGCGGACCCTGAATACAATCTATCAAAACCCACGGACCTGCTGCTTGATACCAGCGTGTATTCAGAGATTATTATGAACGGTCTTATCAAAGGTCCGCTCCAGGCCCCGATAGCACAACAGACTTAGCTGGGGTGGATACTGACCGGCGGAGTTGGTAGTGATAAATCGCCTTGTAACTGGCCGGATATCATGTGCATTTGATTTTGCAACTGTTGTGGTGATAATAAGTGCGCGTCGAGGCGGCCTTGATAGATGTCGGTGACGGTATTGTATACGTCTGATATTTGATATGATGATGTCAATAGACATAGCGCTCGTAACAGTGTAAAATGCATTCAATGCAGATTGGCTTATCCTTTCGGCTTGATAGATTTCCATTGATATGTTGTTGATGTGCTGGTTAATAGCCATAAATTATTCGTTCATGAGTTTCTCGTTAAGATGTAGAATATTATTCTGCGCTTCAAGGATGGACGTCTGGTTTTTCAAGAGTTTCAAGAGATGTTTGTCGTTCAGTTGGAGCTTCTCAATGTCCTGAGCGTATTGATCCGCAAATTTGTCGTCTAACTCTCCAAAGAGATAGTTTGCAACATTCCCAATGCCGTTTATTTGTCCTCTTTTTGTTCTCGATTGCTTATTGTGCCTGAGAAGGTTGTTGTAGTGTTACATCTATCTCTTTGGAGTGTAATTTCTCATCTATCTCTTTCCAGTGATCTTTGATAAACCGCAGGTCTGCCGTTTTGTCGAAGTAGAGAGAGTTGCCATTGTTTATACTTGTCACGTTGAAGGACTGTGATGAGGCAGTTGGAAGGATCACAGAAAACAGGAGTAAGAGCGTCGTGAAAAGATTCTTGAAGATGCCTTTTTTCTGCTTTGCCCTTCTGCTCGTTTGTTGATCGTCACCTTGAGCGGCCGTGAGTGGTTGGTCCACCGATGATTTATCTTGTTTGTCGCCTTCAGTTACCGGTAACCGGATCAACTTGGTGATAGGTCGTTTGATAGCGTGGTCCTTGGTCTTGAGGGAGACAACTCTGGTATAGCCATCCTTTCCAGGATGGACGTCAGTTAATCGGACCAAAGCCCATTTCCCGAGGGGCATGTTGTCCTCTTTGATAATGACGACATCGCCTACTTCCAACTTCCTTGTCGGGTATCTCCACCGCGATCTTGTCTGAAGTAATTGCAGATAGTCGCTGGACCATTTCTTCCAGATGAGTTTGTTCATTATCTGAACCATTCGCCATCGGTTTGATAAGTTCAAGGGGTCAGGGTCCGATTGAGGGCGTGATAAAATTGGAACTCCCACTAGAAAGTGTCCCGGAGTGAGAATGTCGTCATCTGGACTCTCTGATAGGGGACACAATGGCCTTGAGTTGAGGCAGGCTTCAATTTGATAGAGTAACGTAGTAAACTCCTCGTACGTTAACCTTTGCTCTCCCAGGACTCTCATGAGATGGTACTGGAAGCTCTTGACAGCTGCTTCCCAAAGTCCTCCTGCAGATGGCCAGGCCGGAACATTGAAGTGCCAGGTGATGCCCATCTCATTGATGTCTTGAATAGCCTCAGGGTTGATACTTTGAAGAATCATCTTGTACTCTGCTTTCAGGATTCGAGAGGCACCCACAAAGTTCATGCCGTTATCACTATAGACGTATCCTGGCTTTCCTCGGCGAGAGCACATCCTTCTGAATGCAGCTAGAAATGCTGCTGTGCTTAAATCCGAGACCAGTTCTAAATGTACACCTTTGATGGCCAGACATACGAAGACTGCCACATAGCCTTTGCTCGTGCGTATGCCTCTTCCTTTATTTGATTTGATGCTGATATGGCCCGTAAAGTCAACCCCAGTGTTGGTGAAGGGCCGGGAAGGGACGACACGCGGTTGAGGCAGGTCCGCCATGAGCTATGGTCTGGTCTCTTGTTGATAACGACGGCACTTGACACAGCGTCGTAGTTGTTTTTTCACGGTACGAATTCCACTGAGGATCCAGTACTGTTCTCGTATGTGGGACAGGGTTAGTTTTGGGCCACCGTGTAGAGTCGTTGTGTGCGCTTGAGCGATTACCAGTTCTATCGGGCAACTGGATGGTGTGAAGATGATTGGGTGCTTCGCGGAATTAGGTATAAGCGCGTTAACAAGGCGTCCAACCACCAGTAGTCTCTGTTTATTCAGGAACGGATTCAAGCTTGATAGTTTGCTTTTGTGTTTTACTCGACACTTTGATTTTAAATCTGATATCTCCGCTCCAAAGTCAACGCGTTGTACTGTCTTGATAATAAGATTCATAGCACTCCGTAGCTAAGCCGTTTTTATTGCACATTCTAATGGTCGGGGCAAAGTTTTTCGCTGACTCGGGCTAAATCGTAGTATCCATGCAATTATTTTCGCTACACGCGTCAAGTACTGAGCAATATGTAAACCATCTTAAGAACGTGAGAAATTGTTTTATTAAGAAATTTAAATATATATATTTATTTTTCTACTGTCAAGGACGAATTATGTTCTATCATCGCTTCACAATTCGATCACGAACTGAAAGAGATGCAAGTAAGCTAATTTTGTAAACAAAGCTATTTCTGCTGTTGGTGTGATGGTTTTGCAGGTAGAGATTCATTTTCCTTGCTGTTGATTGGCTCCAGTGCAGTGAATTTGGATTTCAGATAGTCCATGAATTCTTCGAGTATAGGAAGTTCTTTGGGAGACCTGCGGGATTCCTTGTAAACCTTGTACGTGTCCGCATCTAGCTTCTTTGATAGGAGATGAACTAGAAGTGGATCCCAGTTTTCCGTGTTAATCCCAATATTTTCGATAGCATGGAAGCATTCGGTAGAGGTGTCGAATAACCTTTTGAGCTCGAATGAAGTTTGTCTTTGGACGACGGGTTGATTGAGGAGCATCTCGATTTGTTTGGTAAATAACATCTGGGGGTTGTTGTAGCGGTGATTTAGGATATCCCATGCAGCTTCATAGTTATCTGCGGTTACGTGAAGATGCTGTATCATTCGTTCAGGCTCACCTTTTATTTTTCGCTTTAGGTGTTGCATTTTCTGGGCGTTGCTGAGATATTTGTTCTTATGTATTGTCTCAGTGAACAGGTCGCAGAAGGTTGGCCACAATGTAAATTTTCCTGAGAAGGTGGGAATTGCAACTATGGGTTGTAGAACATAGTTTTCTGTTTAGCTGTTTCTTGATATCGTGGTACATGCCTTCCTGGAACAGGAACTCCGCTTGATATTCGCTGTCTGATTCTGTCGAGTCGTAGATACAGGTCGTCGATGGTATTCCAGCGATGCTTAAGGCTCTTGAGCTCATCCTCAATCTCCCATTTCTCTTCGATTTTGGTAATATCAATACGATTTATTTGCCTTTGGAAGGCTCTCATATGAGCTCGCTGTTGCACTAGTAAGGAGTCAATTTCTGATGTAGTAGATTGCCCCCGTTAGTGATAACTGGTATCTCAAACTTCCTATCTGATGAATTGCTGGTCGAAGGAGTCGTTGAGGGGGTAGCTACCGGTTTGACTATTGTAATCATCCCTCTAGTAGCCTTGTAGAACTTCTCCATTTGTTGATAAATGTCCTTTTGGAAGTACTCCGATGACCTCTCATCATACTTCAACAGTTCTTCATTATTTTGGAGAAAGGCGGACCACAAACTGTCTAATGCTTCAAGTCTAGTAGTTAGGTACCCTGTAGTTTTCCTGCTGATACTATCTTTCTTGAAGTTTATACTGATTTTCTCCGTTTCGCTGATAAGCTCAATCTGGTGTGAGAATAAGGCTTCCATATTGATAGTTCTAATAAGTCTTCGTAAATTCCCGCAACAGTATGGTGCACCTAGTTGTAGGTACAATTACGGCGATATTACTATTGATATTGGAGAAGCGATGATACGATGCGCCGACACTGTTGTGTAGCGGGAGCTTGATGACTTACAGTTCTTGGTTAATATATTGATACTTGTGCTCTTGATAAGATCAGGCAGAACACCTGATTCTTCTGATTGAGCACGATGATAATTGATGATGATGGCGCCGAATCACGCCGAATCACGCCGAATCACGCGATGGGTCCGTAGATCGAGATCCGGCTCGAAGGACCAAAATGTGCGGTGCTTGCACTTTACTGATATTGATAGGATGTATGATACTGATAACTAACGAATTATATTGATAGAGGAAGCGGCGTATGAATGAAACGACCGATTCTAATGAGTACGATAGTGACACTGTTTTATTGTAAAATAAAGAAAACAAGTAAGCTAATTTTGTAAAAAAAACTATTTTCGCTGTATGCTCGTACAGACTGGTTGACATATGAACCAACATTTTAGAGACATGACAATTGATCCGTCGTGCCATAGTATGGACATTAACAAACTGAAATATAATGTTAATTTGGATTAAAATTACTCCGACCCCAGGGGGCAAGGGACTTTAAAGAGTAAGGAAGTATCATCCACGAGCAATACTATTTCATGAATAATAATAACAGAATCGGGTAGGTCGTTTATATGATTCGTTTATATTTTCAGTCCGCGCTGAGACGCAATGAGATCAGGTTGTCGATTGTGCGTGCTTAGCTGCGCGAGCGCCGCGCGTGCGTAGAACGTTATGATATCCTGTTAAAGTTAAATATTACGGAGAATACAAACATTATTGTAAACGAGTTCTTGACATTTGTCCAGAACAAAATTGATGTGCTTGACGAGCTCAGTATTGTGCAAATCTGCAATTCTAACTTTAGTGACGATGAAGTCGAAGCTGGGAAATCAGTGTTGTTCAAGGCGGTGACTGACGGATCGAGTTCAAACTCGAGACTTGTGACAAGAAAAGGAGAAGATAAGAGAAAAAAGAACATTAAAGATGTTATGAAGCTATTCAAAGAAACTGAACCCGACTCCCACCCCGTTTTTATGGCGAGGGACCTAAGCCGACTGCCGCCGGTTACTTTCGACCACGTTGACGTGTCTCGGCTACTAAAGGACATCACAACACTCAAAACGGAGATTCAACAACTGCGCAGTGACAGCAGCTCTAAATCGGAGTTTCAAGACTTCGAAAAAAAAGTTCTTGACCAATTAATCGAGATACGGACACAGCGTACCCATGCAGTGAACTCGGTTCAGCCGCTCAGCGGCGGTGGCGCGCATAGCAACCAGGCGAGCCCCGCTAAGTCCGGCCCGAGGAGAAACGGTTTGTCGCCGGCGGAGGCGAGCTCAGCTGACGTCCGGCGAGTGATTACGCAAACAATGAACAAGGTAAGACTTGCTTCTAGCCCTAAACTGAGACCAAACCCTACCTATAGGGATATGATCCTTACTAAACCTCCACTAATGACTAGACGCGAAAGCGAAGACTTTAATAGTGACGTTAGAAGCATCATCGACGAGGCAGAATTCACTGTGGTACAAAAACGAAAGAAGCAACCTAGAAAGATAGCTACTACAAAGACTACTAAGTCCAGGAATATGCACGGCACCCTAGAATCTAATAGTAGCTGTATTGAGGCGGCAGAAAGCTACGGTGCGATTTATGTATCTCGCTTGAACATATTACGATAGAAAATATTAAGGCTCATATAGAGGAGCGTGGCGAATCATGTATTAGTGTTGAGCTACTGAAACAAAACCGTGAAACTAATTTCAACTCTTTTAAAGTTGTTGTACCGAGTTCTAAAGTAAAGATTTTCTTGGAGAACAATTTCTGGCCAGTACGTATTGTATACCGTCGTTTTTGGGAGCGAAAGAAGTTGACAATGACGTCACGGGATAACACCATCGCAAAACAACATGATTAGTACATCCAACAAGAATAATATCACCCCGCATTCTTACATGAGAAATGTTACTATGGCCTCGTTTAATTGTAAATCCATTAAACCTGCCATAGAACACATACGACATATATGCAGATCAGCTGACATCGTTGTTCTTCAGGAGACGTGGCTGCTTCAGCATGACCTCAATTTCATACACGAAATTGACGACGAGTTCGGCGCCTTCTCGAAATCTTCGGTGGATAGCTCGGCGGGGATACTGCGTGGGCGTCCTTATGGTGGATTGGCAATAATGTGGCGAAAATCAGTTTTCAAAGATGTGTCGATAGTGGACTGTGCCAGTGACCGGTTGGCGGCAATTCGAATTGAGTTCGGGGGTCGTCAACTTATAGTGTTTTCTGTGTACATGCCCTGCGATGACATAGACAACCTGTCGGAGTTTACTGATATACTGGCCAACATGAGTGCAGCCATTGAAGAAAGTGATGTACAGGCGGTCTACATGTTGGGTGACTACAACGCGCATCCTAATTCTTTGTTTGGAAAGGAGATGTTGTCTTTTTGTGAGGACCAATTGTGATCCTGTGCGGACATCAACATTCTGGGTACAGACTCCGGGACTTACACATATGTCAGTGAAGCACACGGAACCTGTAGATGGCTCGACCACTGTCTGACGACCGATGCAGCGCGTGATACAATCTTAAGAGTGAGAGTTGACTACGATGTATTATGGTCGGATCATTTTCCTTTGTATATTGAATGTGATTTGCAATATATTGTGAATAAAACATTTACAAACTTAAATGATAATGATAATCTCAAAATAAAATGGGGCCAACGTGATACTGACCAAATAGAGCTGTACAACAAAATATGCACTAAACAGCTGTCACTTTTACCAGATCCTAGTCAGCTATTAAACTGTGATATTAAAGAGAACAATAAACATATAACTAATTATATAGAAAATTTATACTCTAGTACTATTAAAGTGTTGCAAAAAGCTTCGATATCTAGTCATAGTTCTAACTGTAGCTCTTTTGGTGCACGCAAGCACAAGAAACGACAGATCGCCGGTTGGAATCACCATGTCAAAGACCTTCATGGACGAGCTAGACTGTATTTTCAATACTGGCAACTTTGGGGCAGGCCAACCGTGGGAGATATTTACAATAACATGGTTAATAGTCGCAAGCTGTTTAAAAAAAAGTTGAAGTGGTGCCAGAATAATCAAGATAAGATCAAAATGAATATTCTGGCACTACACCAAAGAAGTAAGAACTTTGTTAAGTTCTGGAAGGCAACAAAGAAGTTTAATCACAAGCAAAGCTTGCCAGTCAGTGTCAACGGTGCACATGACCCAAAGCAAATAGCTGATTCGTTCATGAACCACTTCAGAGTCAAGCCGCTTCAGGTCGTTGGGGGTGTGATCGACACTGAGACCGTGGCCAGTCCTGAGACTAACAAGATTCCCCCTCGTCAAATAAATATCGCGCCTAAGGATGTTTTTACCGCCATCAGGAAGATGACCCGGGGCAAGTCACCCGGTCATGACGGTCTCAGTGTGGAGCACCTACTTTACGCCGGGAATGCAGTTTTTACAGTCCTATCAACTTTATTTAATTTATGTATAGAACATAGCTATTTACCAGAAGGTCTCATGAAAGCTATAGTAGTCCCTATTGTTAAAAATAGGACTGGCGATCTGTCGAGCTTGTCTAACTACAGACCCATATCTCTTGGGACAATAACGGGCAAGGTGCTTGAAAGGCTTTTGCAGCCCGAACTGATGAGAAATGTCAGACTTAGTGATGCGCAGTTTGGGTTTCGTCCCGGTCTCTCAACGGACTCTGCGATGCTTTGTCTAAAAAACACCGTTAACTACTACAAGAACAGAAACACGTCGATATACGCGTGTTTCTTAGACCTCAGTAAAGCTTTTGATCTAGTAAACTATAATATACTCTGGAACAAGATGTCAAAAGCTAAGGTACCGCAGAGTATCGTGGACTTGTTGAAATTCTGGTACGAGAACCAAACAAACAATGTAAGATGGGGCGACACAGAATCTAGTAAATATAGACTAGATTGTGGTGTTTGTCAAGGTGGGCTGACCTCTCCGGACCTCTTTAACCTATATGTTAATGGCTTGATCGAGGAGGAATGGCTCAGGAGTGCAGGGGTCGGATGCTCGTTCAACGATGTATGCTTCAATAACCTAAGTTACGCTGACGATATGGTGCTCCTCTGCCCCTCGATCAAGGGATTAAGAAAACTACTCACCATATGTGAAGATTTTGCTAGGCAAAATGGTATGAAATATAACATCCTCAAAACAGAAATGTTAGTTTTCAAAGCAGGGAAGGGTCCGGAGACGGTGCCTCCGGTATATTTGTACGGCTCACCGGTTCGGGTTGTGCGGCAATTCAGGTACCTTGGTCATATCCTAGACGAGAACCTGTGTGATGACGCCGATATTGAAAGAGAGCGCAGGGCCATGGCTGTGCGGGCGAACATGTTCGCACGTCGCTTCGGGAAGTGCTCTGAGGATGTTAAAATTACTTTATTTAGGGCCTATTGCCTCTGCTTTTACACCTGCCAACTCTGGACTAGCTACTCCAGACGGTCATATAACATCCTCAGAGTACAGTATAACAACGCCTTCCGTATACTGCTGCAACTGCCACGTCACTGCAGTGCATCGGGCATGTTTGCCGGCGCCAGGGTCCCTGACTACTTTGCTGTCATCAGGTCACGGATAGCCTCGTTCTGGGAAAGAGTGAGAACTGCCAGTAACGAGCTCATTAATGTTCTTAACGAAAACCCATACGAGAGTGGGATCATTAAACACTGGCTCCGCGTGCACCAGGAAAGCAACAGAAAGTAATATTCTATTGTTCAATTACCTTATTTTAAGTCTTACTTACTTTTACTATTATTGTATTTTTATGGGTTTTTTATTGCCTGAAATAAACAAATTATTATTATATTATTATTATTATATAAATAAGAAAAAATAACGAACCTAATATTGAATCCTGTGGAACGCCAATGCGTACTGACGATCCCGAGGACCTCTTGCCATTGATTACAACCTTTTGTGTTCTGTTACTGAGGTATGAACTCAGAAGGCCAAGAAATTGATGCGGAAAACCAAGTCGGTGTAATATATCTGGACTTTCAGAAAGCTTTCGATCGGGTAGATAACGACATCCTCCTAATATAGCTGGGCAAGATTGGATTTGTGCCTAGGTTTCTCAAGCTGTTTTCTAGCTATCTGATGGATAGGAGACAGTTTGTAAAGTATGGGACGTTCCTATCTTGCCCGTTTAATACCCAGTCTGGCATAAGTCAGGGATCTATTTCACCTAACTTCGAACTAAACTAAATTAAATTGAATTGAATTATTATAAAAATCAAACAGAAATGTGTTTAGATAGGCACCTATATTAAATTAATTTAAACTTAACTTAAATAATTAAATAATATTTGTAATGTAATTAATTAATTGTAATAATTATATCACTCAGAACTTGTTATATACTAATGAACTAATGCTTTGAACTGTATTTTAATGCAAGCTGTGTTTGCCTATAAGTGGACAAGCATCTAAAAAGTAAAAAATGTAACAATTAAGTAAATATGTATTGTCCGTTGGCGGACCTGAACCAATAAAATAAAAAATAAAATAAATAAAATAATTTAGGCCTCCTTCTTTTTGTGCTTTTAATTAACGATCTCCCAGATGTGGTTCGCGATTGCGACATGCCGCTGAAGATGTGAAGCTGGTGAGGGTAGAAAAATTTAAATTCTGTCCATAGCTGGAGCCTCAAAAATCGACTCTACTTTAACCAGAGCAAATGTGAGATGCTTAGCTTTATTAGTTGGCACTGTCCGCTGGTGTATCAGTACACGCTGGACGGCGTGGGCGTGGCGCGCGTGCACGAGGTGTGCGAACTCGGCGTGCTGTTCGACGCGCAGCTCACGTTCCGCCCGCACGTGCAGCAGGTCACCGCGAAGGCGCTCCAGAGGCTAGGGTTCGTACTGCGTAACGCAGCACCGCTCACCCTCGGGGCGACGCGCGCTCTCTACGCGGCCTTGTTAAGGAACATAGTTGAGACGTATGCAGCGGTATGGTCTCCATTTATGTACCCGACGAGATTTCTACAAGGCCATCTGGGATATGACTCTTTAGAACTTAGGAGATCACTTTCCCTATTTAATTTTGTGATCAACATAGACAGAAATAAAATTGATTGCACTGAGCTACTCCAACGGTACTTACGAATGTTCGTGTCCGACGCATACGTTAGGTTGCGGGCTAGTCGTTCTAGGCCGCTGCTGGCTAGTCGCGCGTCGCGCACTAACCTCTACTCGTCCTCGCCCGTCGCATCAGCGCAGGCGCTAATCAACTCCTTGCTCGCTGCATCTCCACAGTGTGACATATTCGCGAGTGAGATAGCATGCTTGAAGAGAGAGTGTAAGAGATCGATAGAAAGATGTTTGCAAGATTCTTAACTTCTAAGTATGTAATTACGTATATTTAAACCCACCTTTGTATCAAAATGGTATTTTTGCTGTAGGGTGCAATTGAAAAATAAATGAATAGAAATTGCATTTCATCCTTCTAGGTGTACAATCATTCATTCATGTACAATCATTCAATCAAATGTCTTTATTACTGGTAGATATTTACATATACTTAGCAATCGTCATTTTTTGCCTCTCTCTACATTGGACCACTGTGTGAGAAGAAAGGCGTACAAATTTCTACAGATCTCTTTTAAAAAACTAATACAAATATTATAATATTAATAATTATTATAATTAATAAGCAGGAATAAATAATTAACAGCAAGGTCTGTGTTGAGCCAGATTAACCCCATATATTCCCGTCATTTATGTAATCTTGAACATTGTCATATCCCTTTTTCGACAAAGTCGCTTCAACGTGGTTTTTGAATTGCTCAAAAGGCAATTTCAAGATCTCCAGAGTTATCTTGTTGAAAGAGAATGCACTGACCCTTGAAAGAATTGCTAACCTTCGCGAGTCTAAACCGGGGCGCAACTAGTCTGCGATTATTTCTTAGGTTGACATTAAAGCTCTCGCTAAGTTTAGAAAATGTTGTAAGGTTCTTGCGTATATACATTATATTTTCGAAAATAAATTGACTAGCTACAGTTAGTATGTCAATTTATTTAAAAGGTTCTCTTAAGGGTCTAGCGTGGGGCCAGGGGCTATGTTTGAGTCTGGTAGCTGCGGCGATGGTCTAGTCCCCTGTCACGTAGAATGGTCTATTGGATAACTGGCTAATCGTGGACGCATACGCGCTCTGCCACTCTGTACGGGAAAAGACGTGACGCTGTGTGTTGCTTTGAAAAGCGCTTAAATGCACTCGTTTGTTTTCGTTATTAATAAATAAATGTAGCCCATTAATGTCCCCACCGAGGGGAACAGGCCTTTACCCAGATACGAGTAGGATTAAGCCATACTCTACCACGCTGGCTCAGTGCGTGTTGGTGGAAGGGTTTTACGACCTCTTAGCGATAGTATTGTAACTGTACCGTCATCCGAAACACTGAACGTCCGATAATGTACTTAAGATAAATTAATTATCTCATTGGTACACGGTCAGGAATCAAACCTGTATCTCCTGTGTGAGAAGCAAGCGTGAAACCTATTAGGCCACGGAGCTCTTATGTATTTATAGATAATAGATAATACCCTGGACACTATTTACACACATTGATCTAGCCCCAAACTAGGGTTCCCTGTATCTTGGGTACTAGACAACGATACACATACTTATATAGATAAATATTATACTTAGATAGATAAACAACCATGACTAGGTTACAAACATCCGTTCTCATCAAACAAATATTTGCCCCCACCGGAACTCGAACTTGGGACCCTTGGCTTCGTAGGCAGGGTCACTGCCGACTCGGCCATTCGGGTCGTCAATTTAGTTATACCTTGGCAATTTCATGCAGACAAAAAAGGCAACATTAGCGGTATATTAGCGAATTAGTGTGTGTTTCACTAGTAGACAAAACAAATATTTCATTTAAAAAAATACTCATCCAGCAGACTATACGTCACCGAAATGGAACTCGTATTCAAAAAATTTGTTGTCTACGGCAGAAGATAATAAACTTCCTTTTGGGCTTCGCCGCAGTCGAGTAAAGAGAATCCCACAAAAAACATTTTCATGTAAAAATAAAGCCAAGAAGAGGTAAACAAAAAGTTATCAGATCTCAAGTAGAGCCAAGCTTCTAACTCTACACGCCCTAACAGTACAGCCCTAACTTCACAAACTCTAACACCTTACTCAAAATATGTGGCTTGCTTGGCCGTTTCGTTGGTTGCATTTTCCAACTTAAGCTCATGTGACGGTAGTGAAACGGCCAAGCCACATATTTTGAGTAAGGTGTTAGAGTTTGTGAAGTTAGGGCTGTACTGTTAGGGCGTGTAGAGTTAGAAGCTTGGCTCTACTTGAGATCTGATAACTTTTTGCTTACCTCTTCTTGGCTTTATTTTTACATGAAAATGTTTTTGTGGGATTTCATTTCTTTTTGTAATTTGCATAAGATCCGGGATGCATATTGATAAGGGAAGTCTACAAAGAGCGAGTGCGATGCATTAGAGGCCACTGATAAGTTGTTGGGTATCTGATTGTATGCCCTGGATGACATGTTAAACTGTAGGTTCCTGCTACTATCACTACTTGGTAGTAGTAGTCGTAAAACTGAGTCGGAGGCCCGCATGACCCGTTTCTATGTGGCGTTTGTTTCGGTGCTTCCGTGTTTCAGATGATACGTTAAGCTGTAGGTTCCTACTAATATCACTACTCGGTACAAGTAGTCATAAAGCTGTGTGCCCTAAAAGGGCAGCTTAATAACTTCTGACAGTCAGTTTGGTTGGCCACTAGCCCGACACCCCTTCATCAACCAGCACTGAGCCAGCGTGGTGGAATATGGCTCAATATTACTGGTATCTAGGTAACGGCCTGTGCCCCTCGGTGGGGAAATTAATGGTCTACATTTACTTTACTTTTATTATTTATAACAAGCAGTCCCTGTATAAATTTTAATACCATAGCATCAAAATTTGCGGAAGTCTCATACTGAAAATGGGTGCCCCAAATAATAGGTGTTTAGTTTTATCTGAAGATATTTAATTCGGTTTGTACAAGGTATTCGCAGCTCGGGCTCTAATGCGAGAATGGTGGTTAAATCGAGTTGAACGGAATTTATAAGATATGGTTAATTAGCGCCATCTAGCCTTTATTAGTCGAACCACCTCTAAAGGTATTGATTTAGGGTATAGTTGTGGGTGAGGTGGTTCGTACTATGGAAGACTAGATGGCGCTGTACATTGATGCTATGATGTCATTTTGACATACTCCAGAGCGCCTAAACTCTACTAGGTATACAAATATAACTGTAATTTATGAATGTGACTAGCTAATTTATTAATAGATTTATGTATACTCCTAGCGTTCTGTTTTAGTTACCTACCTAGAAAGATTCTAGATCTTATGAAGAAAACACAAGAGAAGTATTTTTTTATTAAGTAGGCAGTAGTTAATTAGGTTACATTTCACTTATTTGTGTAATAAAATGATTAATTAATTAAATAGTCCCTGTCTACCTACACTGATTACTTAGAACTAATAGTCGGTATCTGACAGAGAAATAGGTAAGGGGCAAATATTATTGAAGGCTCGTTTGATAAGGCCTTTTGTTGTTTGGATGACGGCGACCCTCGTTTCGCCATCTTGACCGTCGTGTGTCTTCGCGATGCGTCCCAACTTCCACTGGCAGGGTGGTAAGCGATCGTCCTTCACCAGTACAATTGAGCCGACGGTGAGGTTAGGTCCCTTTGTGCTCCTCCACTTGCACCTCTGCTGTAGGAGACCCAGGTACTCTCGAGACCACCGCTTCCAGAAGTCCTGTTGTATCTGTTGGAGTTGTTGGAAGTGATTCAACTTATTCCTCGATACATCTTGGTATTCGTAGTCCGCCAGAGACGTGTACGATCTACCGATCAGAAAGTGAGCTGGCGTAAGAATGGGAAAATCATCATTATTAGCATTAGGTATGGGACACAATGGGCGCGAGTTTAATATTGCCTCAATTTGAGTAAGAACCGTAGAGAATTCTTCAAATGTTAATAAGGCTTGACTTAATACCCTCTTAAGATGAAGCTTACAGCTGCCAATTGCAGCTTCATGTAGGCCGCCTAGATGCGGGCTGTAGGGGGGTAAGAATTTCCAGGAAATACCTTCGTTTGCAAGGAAGTTGGTAAGTTCGCTAAAATTTTCGTTTAGGTATCTGTATAGTTCTACTAAATCATTATTTGCTCCACGGTATGTGGTTGAGTTGTCACTTACCATTTGACTTGGTTTACCTCTTCTGCATATGAATCGCCGGAAGGCGGCAATAAAGGCTTGTGATTCTAAACCTGAAACCAACTCAATGTGAACTGCCCTTGTCGATGAGCAAACAAACATAGCTATCCAACATTTGTAAGACTTGAAACCACGCCCCCTTCTATCTCGAATTGAATAGGGCCCAGCATAATCACAAAATGTTGTGTGGAATGGCGGTGAAGGAGTAGTTCTTATTGTAGGTAGTTGATGAATCGCAGAGTATAGGCAAACACTCGCGATAATTTTTTGTCGTTTGAATATTTATGAAACAATTTATCTATGAAATTATTCTCGATGTTTGTTGGGTTAACTAAGGATATAGTTTGTTCTGTGTCCTTTGTTTGTCTTTGTGTGTTAGTTTGATTGTGCAGAGGCCACTGCGCCGTTTGACCAGATAGCCAGGCGGGACCCGACCACCACAGATTGCTTTTTCTTAATATATGAGGTTGAATTCCTCTCGATATAATGTCAGCTGGATTTTCAGCCGAACACACCCAATGCCAGTCTTCGATCTTGGTTAATCTCTGAATTTCCGCTACTCTGTTACTGATGAAAGTACCTAGTTTAGGTGGCGGTGTTTTTATCCACGCCAATACCACCTGTGAGTCAGACCATAGGTATATTTTACTGACTCGTTTGGCAAGGTTATTGCCTTGTGATTCCATTACTTGTGATAACAATACCGCTGCGCGTAATTCTAAGCGGGGTATTGTTTCCTCTCTAGCAATTCTAGACTTTGTGCATAACAAATGCACCTGTATATTACCTAAATTATCAATGGAACGTAAATAAATTGCAATTCCGTAACATGTTTTTGAACTATCTGCAAACCCATGCAGTTCTAGTGTTACGTAATTGTTTATGATTGTGCGTCTCGGTATGGATAGATTGTTTAAAGAAAATAGACTCCTATAGTAAGATATCCATTCTCTTGTTAAAGCGGGCGATAGGGTTTCGTCCCATGAAGTTTTATCCTGCCATAGTTTTTTAATAAAACATTTAGCTGTCACTAAAACGGGACTAATTAAGCCCGTAGGATCATAGATAGCTGAAATTATAGACAGGACCTTTCTTTTCGTAAGTCGATCTGGCATTGGTTGTTCTTTGAATGAGAATTGTAAACAATCTGTGTGGCTGCACCATGTGATACCTAATAGTTTGTGTGTGTTATTTCCGCTCTCGGTCGGATTTGTTGAGTCGGTGTTACATACCTTTTTTAATATGGTTTTTGAGTTCGACTTCCATTTTCGTAGATTGAAGCAGGCTGTACGCAGGATGGCCGCTACTTGCGTTGCTGTCTCGATTAGCGCTGCTTCGTCGTCGCCTCCATAGATCCAGTCATCGTAGTAGAATGAACCTTTTATTGCTTCGGCTGCTGTAGGGTATTTACCTTCGAATTCGGTTGCTAGCTGCAGTAGGCATCTCGTGGCTATGTAGGGGGCCGCCTTCAAGCCAAAACTGAGAGTAGTTAATGTGTAGGTACGTAGAGGATCGGTTGAGTTTTCCCTCCATAGTATATTTTGTAGGTTTTGTTGTGATTGATCAATATTGACCTGGCAAAACATTTTCTGTATATCTGCATTTACTACAAATTTGTAAGTTCTAAATCTTACTAGTATATTGATTAGGCTATCTTGAAATATCGTACCCTTATATTGAATATCGTTAAGCGATTTTCCAGTGTCTGTTGGACATGATGCGTCAAAGACAACCCTCACTGGGGTTGATAATTTTTCGATATTAATTACCGCGTGATGCGGTAAGTAGACTTGGGGTCCTACATTGGAGTATTCCATCTCTTTCATGCGGCCCGCTTGTTGGAAATCTCTCATGAATTGGACGTATTGTTTTTTATATTCTGAATTTTTACTAAATTTGTTTTCTAATGACAGAAATCTCTTATAGGCAATGTGTCTTGATCTACCTAAACTTGAAGCAGGTTCTTTTAGAGGTATTTTTACGACAAACTTTCCCTCAGAATCTCGATTATGCGTCATAAAGACACTTTCGCACTCCGTGATATCATCATTGGAAAGTGTGGAATTTTCCTCAGTTTCGAAAATGCTTCTCATTTGTTGTTGAATGAAATGACATCTAGTTTGCTGGCGTACTGGCCCCGTCGTCGAGCCAGTCACGATCCAGCCCAATTTGGTTTTTTGCAAAGTCGGTAAGTTAGTTCCTAATTCGTGTCGGTTTACGCACAATAGGTCATAGAATTTTTCGGCGCCCAGTATCATGTCGATTTCGCCGGCTGAATTGAATCCATCATCAGCCAGTCGGAATCGTTTAGGTATGATAAGATTTCCTATATCATAGTTAGGTAGGTTGCAGATTGTAGGTACAATATAGCAAGATAGATCCACAGAAAATGGTTCGGTTCTAGAGTGAATAATAACGTTACAATAGTGTTTAACGTTTATTATTGTGTTGCTGATACCCATGACATCGGTATCTGTGTTGTGTACAGGTAGGTTTAGTTTTTTGTGTGCCCTTTCTGTTATGTAGCACGATTGCGAGCCGGAATCCAATAGGATTCTCATGCTTTGTTGTTTGTTTTCGTGATCGGTTATGTTTACTACAGCTGTAGATAAGAAAACATGCTTGTTTTGCATCGGCTGTGAACAAGCATTGTCATTTGACGTGTTGATTTGCTTAATATGCAAGTTTATAGATTGATTTTCGGATGTAGATTGTTGTTGTGGGGTGTATAGCGTCATAGGACGAGATACGCTCGGTTGTGTAGGTAATCGCTCGGGATTATAGGTAGGACGAGATGTGTTCGGTTGTGTAGGTAATCGCTCGGGATTATAAATAGATTGCTCGTTCGCTGGAGTAGGTATAGTAGGTATGTGTAACAAAGTATGATGTTTACCTGAACACTTGGTACACTTGCTGGCTCGGCAGTTCGGCACCGCGTGATTCGATCTCAGGCAGTTAGTGCAGAGTCGTAACCTCTTCGCAGCTCGGCTGCGAGCTATAGGGCTAAGGGCTAGGAACTGTGTACACTGATTTAGGTAGTGGGTGCCCTTGCAAAAAGGGCAGTGATTATGCTGGGTAGTAGGTGGTTTTGTTACCTTGTTAGCTTCCGGATTGTTGCGGGACGTGGTTATCATCGCCTTTTCAGTTGTATTACTCGAATTCCGGTTTGTATTTTCAACAGCTTGGTTGCTGTTCATCGACTCCAAAAGGTCAGCTCGGGACCTCAAAAAAGTCTTGAAATCCTGTAATGTAGGAAGTTCACGTGAGTTGGATTTTTCTTCCCATTTTAGTTGTAGTGACTTTTCTAGCTTGCTAGATAAAAAGAAAATTATCAATATATCCCAGTTTTCGGTTGCTATATTTAAGCTTCTTAGGGTTCTAAGGTGTTTCGATATGTTATCACCCATGCCCCTTAGTGCCATTGGATTCGATTGTACGCTATCGATGCCGAAAAGCGCTCGCAAATGATTGTAGACCAATACTTTTGGGTTATTATAGCGTTCGCAAAGTAATTGCCATGCTATGCTGTACCCTTCCTCCGAATATTCCAGCGCTCCTACAACTTCCAAAGCACTGCCCTTTAGACAACTTCTCAAATATTTATATTTTTGTATGGGCTTCAGGTTACCCTGATTTATAAGTGCGTCGAAAGTATCTCGGAATTCGATCCACTGTGTAATGTCTCCATTAAATGAGGGTAGGCTAATATCTGGGTACCTAATGGAATCGCTAGCATCTGAGCTATGTTTGCAATGATGTGTAGGTTCTTGTAAGTCGGTCTGGTCTGTCGCTTTTTGATTTAAAGTGCCTTTGGCTTTAGCTATGTATTGATAATACTGAGATTCGAAGGAGTCTCTTTCGAGTAACTGCTTGTCAATATCTGAGCAGAGGGTTTCGATATTACTTTGTATTTTATCAAACTGTAAAAACTCGAGTTGCATTTTGTCTGTGCGCAGCCCAAGCTCGATTATTTGTTCGGCAGTCATCGTTTCGGGTTTTATGGATGCTATAAATTTGACAAATAGGGTCATTTTCCCCTTTATAATCCCTCGCTTTCTTATTAGTTCTGATATGCTCTCAGGTTTAGATTTCTCTACGGTTGCCACGTCGTTATTGGGCATTTTAGCTAATGGGAATATTTAGATAGATAGATATAGATAGATATTGTTTGATAGGTAGATTAACGACGAATTTCCTCAGAGTCTCGTTTGTGCGTCATACAGACACTATCGCGTTCCTTGATATCATCATATGGAAATGTCGAAATTTACCAATAATTTACCTACTAATAACGGTGTATAGATAAAATAAATGGGGGGGAAATTTTGTGCCAACTCACGTGATCGGTAGATACTTATGTTTTTATGTCTCTCGTCTCTGGCGCGCCTTTCGTCCAACAGCAGGGGCGGCTCCTCGGCTTCCGACGGGTCTCGAGTCCAGTCTCGGCTGGACGCTCCACCGGGCTTCGGATATGCTGCTCCTTGTACGTCCGTTGGGTTTCGGCTGCTCGGTGATTTGATTCTCGGCTGATGGTCTTCAGATGTTGGGGGGCACACGCGGGACGCACGTGGTGATGTCTTAGTGTGTTTTCCTGGGGTTTCGCCTTGCAGGATCACTTTCTTCGACGCCTCGTGGTCGCTTTTACTTGTTCTAATGCAGGAACGAATTTCAGACGGCTGTTGAAACGAATACGCGGCAATAACGCGGCAATACGCAAGATGGCTGCGACCATGTGCTCGCGCCTTTGTCCTTGTCGCGGGCGGCGCGGCGGCGTATTTGCAGGTTTCTTCCGTCCAATTTCTTCACTGCGTTATTTCGAACGTCGGGGTCACCATGAAAATGGGTGCCCCAAATAATAGGTGTTTAGTTTTATCTGAAGATATTTAATTCGGTTTGTACAAGGTATTCGCAGCTCGGGCTCTAATGCGAGAATGGTGGTTAAATCGAGTTGAACGGAATTTATAAGATATGGTTAATTAGCGCCATCTAGCCTTTATTAGTCGAACCACCTCTAAAGGTATTGATTTAGGGTATAGTTGTGGGTGAGGTGGTTCGTACTATGGAAGACTAGATGGCGCTGTACATTGATGCTATGATGTCATTTTGACACATACAAACTTTCATCCCCTAGTTTAGGGGGTTGAAGGGTGAAAATTCTAAGTTTTAGGATTTTTCTGTTGTTTGTGTACAAATACTAGCCTAGATGCCAAATTTCAGCTTTCTAGCACTTCGGAAAGTGCCTAAAAGTTTTGTTGATCAACAGTACGTGAGTGAGTGAGTCAGTAACGAAATCGGGGTTTTTTAGATATCAATTAAATCTAAAGTATAAAAGCTATGCACCTGAAACTTTGTATGTTTATTAAATCTACTAATGACATCATATCCCGAGAATTTCGTCGATCTGGTATAATCCGAACCCAAGTTCTGAGAGTTCAAAATAACGACGAAGCGTTACGAGAAAAGGTAGGTAGTGCCCCAGTGCTTCGCGCTCTTCTTGGCGGGGGCACTTCCGTGCCCCCAGATAGAACCATGAATCTAAGAAACGAAGAAATAAATAAAGGCTTGTGTTTAAAAGATTACCAAAAAATTCGAAAATTTACTACCAATAAATTCGAAATGACTGCCAAAATGGATGAATGTACACCAAATTATGTTTGGATAAATGATCACCAAACTTCTTTTTATGTTTTGTGTAAATGTGAAAATGTTTTAAGTATTTTTTGTTGTGCTTACATGTTCAACCTAACACGAAGGATAAAGGGGGCTTCGCTTCCCTTTACCCTTCACCTAAGCTACCGCAGTATTTAGCCCTGATATTTTCTGAAACTTTTGGTGGACATTTAGCCATTTTGGGTAGGAAAAAAATATTTTGGTGGTCGTTATATTTGTTGCCATAAATAAATGAGAATCGGACTTTAGCCTATTCAGATGGACGAAGATTATTTAAAAAAAACATAAAATGGCGCCTGTTTCGTTCGTATTAAACAAAACTGTTTGAATTTATAAAATATAATTATTTTATTGATTCATTAAGTTTTCTCTGCCTAATTAACGTTCCTGATTACGACTTTAATTTAAATATAATGTGCCCTGTTAAAAAGCCATTTTAAAATCAATATGCCCATTTAAAAAAGCCTTCAACTGTCCGTCCTTCGCACATTCATAACCCCACGTCTATGGGAATGGCGGAATCGCCAATAACAAAAACATTATAAGTAAAAACACACAACAGTCCAACAAATGTTGCCATCACTTATTTTCTACGTTAAGAGTTTGAATATCCGCTGTTTTCCCCACAAGAAGATTGTAGCCTCAACCGTGGTTTGTCTTATGTTCCTAACAGCATAAGCCGCAGAACTTAATTTACCAGCTAATTTATCTATGTGGGGTTCCCCCTGCAATTTGCTATAAACTCCAAGAAACTTAGTACCATTTACTAATTCTAACGTGTTGCTGTCTAACAATAAACTGGTCTCATCTTGCCTAAAATTTGGAAGTGAGAATTTGGTCCACTTGGTTTTACCAGGATTAAACAATAAATTATTAACAGTGAACCAATTCAAGGTTAAAGAAAATGCTCCATTAACATAATCAAAATTTTCTTTTTGTATTTCAATTTTGAAGACCAGTGAAGTAACATCAGCAAACAACACTATGTCAGTCAATATCTCCACCATGAAAGGCAGATCGTTAATATGTATATACTACTATGTACGAGACGCGCGCGGAGGCTCTGTCCGGGTTACATTAATAATTAGGAATTAGTGTTTGCACTCAGAACTATGTAAATAGCTGTACATTACTTTAAATTTGTTAAGGTCTGTCTCGGTTGAGCACGTAGGAACACATAAATACAACTAAATATAATATCTTGCATAATTAACAAGTCTAACTACTGTGCTTTGCTGAGACGGGTCAATAAAAATATGTGTCTGTTGATTCACTACTCTAGAGCGAGCGACAGAGATCACGCATAAACCATGTAGGTTTCCGTGATCGCTCCGTAAACATTGTCAAAAAAAATGTAACATGGATAAATAAATAAAAGAAAAAAATGTACGTACATTGCAGGTTCTCAGTGAAGTCCCGCGGCAGCAAGTATCTGCGTAGCAACGAGCTCACCACCACCCCGCCGGAAGACAACGGTGGGTACTTCAGCGACGCTAGCAACAACATGCTGAAGGTAAACTCACAGAAATAGACATGGTAAAGTAACATTTATGAGCTGAGAGCACTTATCTAGTTCGCGACAGGTTTGGATCACCCAAGGGGAAGATATTTTACGAGTGTGTTTGTCGCGCCCAATGGCCTACCGGATTACCCTTCGACTTTTATTTTTCTTTATTACTGTAAATTTACATATTCTTAGCAAACGTCATTTTTTGCCTCTTGTCTACATTGGACCCCTGTGGGAGAGAATTTTAGATCTCTTTTAATAATTGTTTTTTAACTAATACAAATATTCTGAACTCGGTTCGGCTGAGCATCTCTTCCTTGAGGTCAGCTTGCATCACAACAATATTCTTCTAGGTATATATTATAGCCCCTCAAGCTACTATGTGACTCCTCTCTATAGTAACCCTCTCATCCTGGGGGATTTAAAAAATAAAAATAACGCCTGCTCTGCCAAATTTGAATCTATTGTAGATTCCTTTAACTTACATATTATTCAGAATCTCGGGATTCGGTTTATCTTCGGGCTGCGCAAATTCGACCATGTTTCTCAACATCGCGAAGAGTTGGGGTGGCTTCCGATTCGTCGCCGCCGAGAAACTCATTTTCTCTCTTATCTTTTCAATATATTGAAAAATCCGCGCTACCCCAGCTACCTTCGAGACCGCTTTGAGTATCTCTTTTCAGGAGATCGGCACCGGAGATCTCACACAGTCTCACTCTTAGCACTCCAAGGCATAGCACCTCGGCATATGAGCACTCATTCAGGCTGCAGGCGGTTCGACTCTGGAAGAGAGTACCTTGCGCTATAAGAGACAGTCCCACTCTTGTCTCTTTAAAAAACCGGGTAAAAAGCACTTCCTCTCTCTTTCGTGAGAGTTATAGTATGTATATTATTATAATATATAAACTATATTTACAGGTTTGTATATGTATGTATTGTATTTAGTGGTATGGTTAAAGGTATTTTATTTTCTGTATTTTATATTATATGTCTTTTAGTATACATTAATAATACAATTAGCTGTGCGGAATCTCCGCGTTAACATCCGTCCGCGTATCGCTCCGTATAAATAAATCAAAATAATGTTTCAAAATAACTTTGCAGTACAGTGACTAAGACTCAGTAATAGACAGCATTGTTAGCTTCAGTCTGGTGCAAACAGATTTTCTATTCATCAACGCATTCACAAATTATACCCAATAGCATCATTTAAAATATCAAATTTCCTCCAACCATTGAAATCTGTGTCCATTGCCGCGCGTCACTTACCAGTGCTACAGCGACATGCTCCGCTCCGCCTAGTGATATGACCACCGCCTACGCAACTTGCGAATTGCAATATGATTTGGACGGTGCTCTAATAACCCAGCACCGAGGTCAATAACCGGCCACTCGCAAACGTCTTCAGCGTCGATTTTAGCAACCATGACTAATTGTTCGTGTAATATTATCATCAATGAACAATGCCTTATGTGACAGACAAGCACAATGTGATGGACCATATGAACTTGATACAAATTTGTATTAGTGGCTTCTCAACAGCAGACATAGATCAGGCGAAGAAGTTACTACATCCAGTATCGCAAAGGCAGAATTAAAATACGGAAAGGGAATGGCAAGGATCAAAGAGACATGGAAGATATCATTAAAATTGTCAAAAAAACGATCCTAAAGAATAGCCGACATTTGTAGCCCATAAACTCTCGAAGTTACCTCCTGTCACCTTCGACCATGTAGATGTCATTACATTACTGAAGAATATTATACTTCAAAAACAGGTCAACGACCTATAATCAAAATGCGTCTCTGTGGAGGAGTTGCAGAATCTCAAAGACGAGGTTAAGAAAATACGTCAACTACGACTTGCTACGACCAGCTACACTGGTGCGGACAATAGAGAGGCAAGTATTGGCCTGAAAATCACCTCTGATTTCACACCGGGCGAGACTAACTGCCTGCGGCCTACTACACCGGCATCACTCACGCCGATATTACTAGCTTCCTCGCCTACACCACCCGTGCTGACACATGCATCTTCGTCATTGCCGATGTCACCGCCAACATCACCGTTACCATCGCCGCCACCACCGCCGCCGCTGCTGCCGGCCCAACTACCACCAAACCAGCTTGACTCATCTGCCTTGCCACTGCCTTCACGACGATTTCACAGTGGTCACTAAAATGAAGAAGAAAGCGAGGCGTATCTCGGACATACAAGGCACAGCTTCCTGTACTTTTAATAAAATAAGAGCTGCAACACAGAATGTTAAAGTATACGCATCAGGTTTCGATAAAGCCACGACATATGCTGATATAATGGAAAATCCTCAACTATTCGCTGACGGCATAGTTGGAATATGACTTTTTCCAGAACGCGAAGGATTTAATTGAAATGCTTTGACAATAAACATCAACAAAGACATGATGATCTCAATTATGGTCCCAAACCTGTGGCCACCGAGGATAACTGTCGGCGTGTACAAACATAATTTATATAACGCTCATGTGAAGCGCAATATCAAGACTACTCTAAAATCATAATGGAAAAGCTGTCTATACTTGCTATAGACAGCTTTTCTTTTTTCGTCAACCGCAAATCTCTTCGGAGCAACATGAAGTTTATAATGATCAATGATCTTTGTAATACAAACGATATAGTCCTCCAAAAAAAACTCAAAACTCAACACAACATAGAACAACAAATTACAAATTCTAGACAGCATTCACTCTGACTTCCTCAGTGTGGCGACCTCAGCGGTGGACACCTCATCTGCCATTCTTGTGGGAATTCCGTACGGAGGCGCGGCAATGTACAAGAAATCACTGAAAGTCAGCGCTAACATACAAACCGACACACCAAGATTAGTAGCAGTAGAAGTCTTACTCCGCAAAATGGATAATTTCGATGAGTACGCTGAATGTCTCGCAAAAGTCCACGGTATAATAGATAACAGTAACTGTAATACCTGCCTGATCATGGGCAATTTCAATGCCTATCCCAGCAGCCCATTTAGACGAGAACTGTCAAGTTTTTGTACAGAATTCAGATACAATCAAATTGACCAGAAGTTGAGCCGACTCATATACCTACCTCAGTGACGCACAAGGCACCACATCATGGCTCAACCACTGCCTAGCTACCGAAACAATAAGTAAAAGCATTAAATTGGTATCAATCGACTACAGCACCACATGGACAGATCACAGGCCATTGAAAATACACCTGAAAGTACAAGGTTTGTCTAAATTAGCCATACCAGAAAATTAAACACCTAATCAGTTTGCTTGGAAACCACGATCCTTACTTTAAACAAAGCATTACACTAATAACATAGATAAATACATGAAAATGACATCCAGTCTATGGGATACGTCGAAAACACCGCAGCAATTAAATAGTTCATATAACATGTTTAGTCACAGTGATTCAACAAAGCCTTTGGACACAAAAACAAGCTATGCAAGAAGGTGAAGATAGTTGCAGGCTGGAACGAGAATGTATGGAATATTTGCGGCAGACCAACGGAAGGCGAAGTTGCCGAACAACGAAAGAAACCCCGTTCAAATTTCAAGACAGCTTTGAAAATCTGCTAACAGAACGCCGATCAGCACCACATGGACAACATAGCACAGAATCTAAATGACAAAAACCTCTCAAAATTTTGGCAAAGACAAATTCAATCTGTAAGGTTCGAAACTCGCTACCATCCGATATAGATGGCAAAACAGATGATAAGGATATCGCCAACCTTTATACAAGTAACTTCAGACAGCCTGAACCAACACAACCATCCCTGCCCCATCCTTCTCCGACAATATATCACTCATATAGCCAAACAATAACAACCACCTTTGTCCACAAAATAGCTATGGCCACTCCTCGCGGAAAGTTACCCAGACTGGATGGCCTCTCAATAGAACACCTGCAGTACCCATGAGTGCAATACTGGCAGTGATCTTCAAAAGAATTCTGAGGACGGGACATATACCAGAGGCAATGACAAACACTGTTATTGTTCCATTGTGTAAAAAAAAGTAGAAGGATATGGCTAGTTCATCAAACTACAGACCGATAGCACTTTATAGCCCGCGTTTTTGAAAAAGCACTCACTCAAGAACTCCTCCATAGCTCCAACCATCAAATGGGTTTTTTTTTTTTTTGGAATTGATTTCTATGTTTAAGACTTTAGTCTTTAAAAACTTTGCCTTGGGGGGCGGAACAGATAGTCCCCGCCACAATTGTTCTGTTTCACGTGAGTGCGTGCCCTACCGGGGGAGAGGCCCAACCTGGGAGGGTTGTGGTGAGTGGTGTGATTTAACGTAGCCGGGCACAACTAAGGTGTGTCGCTGCGTCTAAGTGTCACTTGTGCCGGCGTAGAGTGTACGGCGTCATGTGGGGTGCTTTCGGCTTGTGCAGTGTCTGGTGCGGGTGTTCTTGTTAGCCGCCTCCGCCTGCGCGTGCGCGGGCGGTGGATGTATAAGGGGCGGGTGGGAAGAGTCGGGTCGGGGTTGTCTGTGTCCGGGGGTAACAGTAAATTTAATTGCGCCGTAATGGCGTCTTCCGGGTCTAAAAGGATGTTACGGGGGCGTCGTCTCGGTTGGGTTGCCTCGGGGTTTTCAGCGTAGTCAGCCGCGAAACGAATAAGGGGGTTGGAGTGATGTTGAGCTCTGTCGAAGTATCGAGTAGAAGCTTTTTTCATGAAGTCGCGGATGGTAGGCACTTTCAGGTCTTTGTGGAGATCAAAATTCCGCACGAACCATGGGGCACCCGTGGCTCGGCGTAGAAATTTATTTTGGAGGATTTGAAGACTGTCTATATGGATTTTGGCTACATGCGCAAACACCACACTAGCATATGTGAAAATGGGACGGACGCAAGCTAAGTACAATCTTAGCTTATTACGTAAAGAGAGTTTGCTCTTAGATTGAATCAGCGCGTTAAGCCGACTTAGGACGAATTTGGCTCTATTCCTCACAATTTTAATGTGCGGTCCGAAGGTGAGACGGCTATCCAGAGTCACTCCAAGGTATTTCACTTGGCGAGTCCATGGAATAGCGCGTCCAAACAGGGAGATTTGTGGTAAACGAGACCACTCACTGAGTGTTGTGAAGCGAGAGAAGAATATAGCCTGGCTTTTTTCTGGGTTGAGTTCGATCCGCCACTTCTTGAACCAGTCGCCCAAGAGAGTGGCGGCAGTTTGGAGCCTTTTGACGACTATTTCTCTATTCCTACCAGAGTAATAGAGAGCAGTGTCGTCGGCGAAGAGGGCAAGCTGTACATTGTGATGTTTGGGGATATCACTAGTGAAGAGTGAGAATAAGAGAGGCGAGAGCACAGAGCCTTGTGGTACTCCCGCCTTGATTGGATGAGGTCTAGAGTGAGTGCCTTCCACTCTGTACCTAAAACTCCTATTGGAGAGAAAGTCTCTCAAAATAAGAACTAATCTGTCAGGGAAATCCATGTTGTACAGCTTGTATATGAGGCCGTTGTGCCAAACCTTGTCAAACGCTTTAGCCACGTCGAAGAATAAAGCGCCTGTGCCTGTCGGCTTTCGCCGATTGAATCCGTCCAAGATAAATTCAGTTATCCTGTGTACCTGGTGGACACAGGAATGTCCGTTTCTAAAGCCGAACTGCTCGTCTGGGACGAGCCCTCGGCCGAAGGCTATCGCCTTCAATCGATTGTTTATCACCCTCTCATAAATCTTACCAAAAGATTTAAGGAGGCTGATAGGGCGGTAACTGGTTGGTTTCGATCTATCTTTACCCGGTTTATGTATCCCAATCACATCAGCTTCCTTCCATGCATCCGGGAACATACAAGTGGCAATGGCGGAATTAAGAATGGTCACTAGTAGGACTAGAAGGGGGTAGGAGAGGTTCTTTAGAACCCGATTAGCAATTCCCTCAGAGCCTGGGGCTTTTTTGGAGTGAAGCTCCTTGATAATAAGATTGACCTCATTGATGCTAACTAGCTCTACAGTATCCTGGGGAGGAAGTGAGGAACGTCTGGCGACTTCAGAGTCCACCAGGTCTACGTGAGACTGGTCAAAGGGTTCATTTGACAATGAACATTGGCTCTCTAGACTGTCAGCCAGACACTCAGCCTTGTCAGCATCCTCGAAAGCCTGTGATTGGTCAGGTCTGGAGAGTGCTGGGATATCCACAACCGCGTCCGATTTGAGAGTGCGCGCTAATCTCCAGTAAGCCTGATGATCTGGGGTGAGCTCTACCAGAAGTTGTTCCCATCTCTGGGATCTGTGGTCTTTAATGGCAGTTTTAACTAGTTGTTGGGAACTACGCATTGCGATTTTGTTGTCAGAACTCGGGAAGTTATCATAGGCTCTGGTGGCAGCGCGCATCTCACGGATGAGGTCGCGTATATCCTCAGGAAGTCTCCACCTACTATCACCAGATGAGTTGGCTGGCTTTGAACAGGCTTGGATTGACTTTTGGATGTGCGAAGTCAATGACTCTATAGCTAAGTTAACATCAGATTGAGAGTCGATAACTTGTGGGATTTTTTCTAATTCAACGGAGGGAGAGTTTGCCTTAAAGGTATTGTGGAGCAAAGTCCAGTCTATAGTTGATTTTATGGCGGGCGGGAGGGGTTCAATATTACCAAGTATAGATATCACGGGGCGATGGTCGGATAGCAATTCATGGTATACTTTAATCCCTCGTTACCGACAGCCCCCTTTGCAGAGCCTGCTTGGAGGCAGAAGAAACGGCTGCTCACGTCCTCATGGAGTGCACAGGAGTAGCGGACTACAGGGCTAAACACCTCGGTCAATCGAGGGACCTTCCAGGGATAGTCGGTAACGTAAAGGGCCTACTGGCGTTCCTGGAGGAGTTGGGTTGGCTCGAATGATGTCGCATTCCCACCCACACGCAAAATAGGCGCTTTAGTCGTCGAGTTGCGGAAACCAGCCCGTCTTACAATTGACAATTGACAATTGACTTAAATCCCTCTTATTGGGAGAAGAATGTTTTTAAGAAGCATGATATCGAGGATGTCACCTTCAGAGTCCGGGTTACTTTTAGGGAAGTGAGTAGGAGTCATTGGGGCTATTAGTTCAATAGCAAGTTTCTCGGTTGCTTTCTTTAAGAGAGGACCGTTGGAGTTCGTCACTCTACAATTCCAATCGACATGTTTGCTATTGAGGTCACCCGCAATGATGACAGAATCGCCTAAACTAAGCAGGGACGAGATGTCAGACTCCTCGAGACGCCTACGACTGTCATTTGAGCCCTGTCTCTGGTAGCATGAGGCGATAGTAATAGTTTGATGACCCCTCATTGCTATTCGGCAAACTGAGGCTTCTATGTTTTGAAGTGGTGGACAGTCACACGGGGAGATGTGCAGGCATCTCCGATAATAGATTGCCGTGCCCCCAAGTCTTTCATTTGTGCGATCATTTCTAATCAATTTATAATTAGAAATGTTGGGGTTTCTGTGCTGGGGTTTGAGGAAAGTTTCCTGTACAAGAAGAATGTCAATTTGGTGGTCTGATAGGAAGGCGGATACTAAGTCCCTTTGTCTCTTCAAGCCATCAGCGTTAAAAAATGCCAATCTCAATGCACTAAGTTTTATCCTACCGGGTGTGGTATCCATTACGGAGAATATACGTTACGGTTCCTGAGAACGCCTTTGATCGCCGAAATCAGTGACCTGTGAGCTTGACAGGCTCGCTAGGCAGCAGCAGGGTCCTGCTTTAGTGCTGCAGTGTCAATTTTGAGTAAAAACTCATCAATTTCGTCTGGGTCTATTCTGTCCAAGATGGTCAGTAGGTCTGTCAGATAGTCCCTATTTTCTGTTGGTGGAGGTAGTCTTAATGACCTAGGGGGGGTGGTTCTAGTTGATAAATCAGCTGGGGCTGTTTGAGTATTGCTTGGCATGTTAGCCACAGCGGAAGTAGTGGGAGTAGGGTGATACTGCCGAGAAGGGGGGAGAGGGGGGAAGCTGGTGTGGTGCCCCGATGATCCCTGTACCCAACTAAGTGGCTTAGCCCAGGCATTCTGGCTCGGGCGAGGATGAGCCTGGCCTATATTAGTTGGGGCCGGGGCTTGGGCTTTCGCCCGTACAGATTGGTGACTCCCTGGTGGGCCGTCTGACTCCTTGGGGTTGGATGGACGTGTGCAAGCCCCCGGAGCATGATCCTCCAGGCACTTGACACAGCGGCCTTTCCTGTGGCAGTTCTTGGCCGAGTGGCCAAACAGCTGACAGTTAAAGCACTGGAGCGGCTTGTTTTTCCTATGTGGGTTCTCAATTTTCAACCCTGAGATGTGACAGATCTCCATAACTCGGAAGATCTGTTTACCCTGTGGTGATAGATCGACCACAACCAGTACCAGGTCGTACGGTAAATTGGAGCGACCATTGTACATCCTGTGCACTAAGTGCACAGGAATGTTTTTCGCCTTCAAGTCTTCCATGATCTGCTCGCTTCCAATTTCCTTGGGAAGACCCCTAATAACCACACGGAGTCTTCTATCCTCCGGTAGAGTCCAGTGATGGTACTCTATTTTAGTTGCGGTTAGGAACTTAGTTAGAGCCCGGTGGTCATCGGAGGTCTGTAATTGGACTAAAATCCCCTGTGCGGTGTTGGTTGCCCGGATGAAGTTGATTTTACGCTCTTTGAGCGCTCCATCAATCTTCGTCCACATCTCTTTATTTTTAATGCAGATCTTGGGCGGAAGTGCTTTTCGCGTGCCTTGGGCACTTGCTCCGACTATTGACTGCTGCGACGGCACAGTTTTGGCTGCGGCAGACGGGGTTGGGACGGCCTCGGACGGGCCACCGACCTTGGCGACAGAATTGACATGACCTGGACTGGGGGGCCGCTTCGGGGCCCCTTTCCTACGTTGCCTCGGGGGACTGGAGGTGGAGTCTTCTTCCGAGACGGAAGCTTCTCCTTCCTTGTGAGTCAGCCCAGGACCCTTTCTCAGCGCGATGTTGGCTGAGCTCTTGGGAAAGTGCAAGATTTTCGAGCCGGAACTCGTGCAGCTCCTGTTTTATCTTAAAAAAGGCTTACAACAGGGGGGGGGAGCAATAAAGTCTGTCGCCACAGGAGGGGATAACGACCCTCCCTGCCTGAGCAGGGAGGCGTGTGTACCTAAGTGTGTCTGTGTACCTATTGTGTAAAATACTAAACCCACCTCAGGCCAAATCCAAACCACCAGCGGTACACACACTCCTGTAATCGGGCACTGACACAGACACTATATGGCGGAATGTTCCGTTTGCCATGAACGAGCACAGGCGGGGTGCACGTGAGCGCGAGAGAGACGCGCGCGTGCGCGCGAGAGGGATGCGAGATTCGAAGCGGAGGCCGATACACGCGGGCGTATCGGTCAAGCGGCGAACGACGAGTGTCATATAGTTGATGAAAAATTTGATCAAATGGGATTCCACCAACCACAGTAGTATACATAGTCAAGCAAGTTACAGGATACTATAAACAGAGACGATTATCCACCTATGCCTTCTTTTTGGATCTTAGCAAAGCAATCGATCGTGCATTACACTCCTTACTGTGAGACAAAATGAGAAATTGAGGTGTCTCAGAAAAAATAATCCACATTCTCACACGTTGGCATCAGCAGCAGGTGTTGAACTCCAAAAATAGCCCGGCCACAATTCCTCTGCACCTCAATTAGCAAACACTTCAAAGAGAAGAAGAGACTAAATAACTCGGTCACATCATCGACTCTGATCTGAAAGGTGATAAAGTCATAGAACGTCAACGACGCGCACTGTGCGTCAAAGGCAACATGCTCGGCTGGTGCTTCTCCTGCTGCAGCGAAGCGGCTGCTCTTCACTGCGTACTGCACCACACTGTATACGGCCGAACTGTGGTGCAACTACACAAAGGCCGAGTACAGTCAACTCCGGGTGCAGTACAATAATGCCTGGAGAGCCATGAACCGCCTGCCGCGCAGGTGCAGCGCATCCGAGATGCTGGTGTCGGCACGCCTGCCCGGCTGGACGGGGCTCGTGCGTCACGTGACTGACGGTGCGGCCGCGCGCCTGCACGCCTCCACCAACACCGTCGTATGCGCCGTGCGATCTTGGCTCGCGAGTCCGATCCATAAACAGTGGGTCCAACTACAATCACAAAAGCTAGCAACATAACCATTAACTTTGACTTACCTACAATTGTCAATTGTCAATTGTAAGACGGGCTGGTTTCCGCAACTCGACGACGAAAGCGCCTATTTTGCGTGTGGGTGGGAATGCGACATCATTCGAGCCAACCAACTCCTCCAGGAACGCCAGTAGGCCCTTTACGTTACCGACTATCCCTGGAAGGTCCCTCGATTGACCGAGGTGTTTAGCCCTGTAGTCCGCTACTCCTGTGCACTCCATGAGGACGTGAGCAGCCGTTTCTTCTGCCTCCAAGCAGGCTCTGCAAAGGGGGCTGTCGGTAACACCTAGGACATATAGATGTTTATTAAAGAAACCATGGCCAGTAAGTGCTGCAGTTAGGTCTTAGCCAGCCTAGCGCTAGGGGACGGCAAGGCCAGCTTACCCTGCCTGCACTCCTCATGGTTTGTCCAAAGAGTGGCATGATCCATTCCTGGTCGACTCTCTCAGAAATGAGCGTACCATCTTGAAGGGAAGAGGGATGATAGGTTCGGGACCATACGCTGTCAAGCTAGATCCTTTACGCGCCAACTCATCCGATGCATCGTTACCTCTTGATCCGCTGTGTCCTTTTATCCATTGAAGGATTACGCGGTTATGTTGACATACCTCCATTAGTCGTTTGTGACACTCGTAGATTAGCCCTGAGTTAATAGTGTTGCTATTTAGGGCTTGTAGGACGGCCATGCTATCCGAGAGTATTCGAATGGAGGAATCTCTTACCTTTCTCGATGCTATGGCATTAGCGGCCGAGATGATGCCCATGCATTCAGCTTGAAAGACAGTATTATGGGCACCCAGTGGAATGGCTATCTTGATGTTTAGGTCCTCCGAGAAGGTGCCTGAACCAGTGCCTGCTTCAGTTTTTGAACCATCGGTAAAAATTCTGAGCTCTTTAACGTCGAGCCCCTCAACCCGATGGTCTTCATGTAACTGTATATTGTATTTTTTGTCAAAAACAAATTGTTTAGGGATTCTGTCACTGCAAGCCATAGAGATGGGAAATTTTTTGTAAACTTCCCCTAGGATGGCGGTGTGTGAGGTCCTGTTTTTCCTCCAAAGTCCTAAGGTGTTGAGTCTCACCGCAGATGACGCGGCCTCCTGCTTAATATACAGCTGGAGTGGCGGAAGACACAGCATGGCCTCCATTGCTGCTGTTGGAGTAGTTCTCATACTACCTGTGATAGCCATGCAGGCCAGCCTTTGGAAGCTTTGGAGTTTGCTTACCATTGTGGTTAGTTTGGTCCTGGTCCACCACACCACAGCTCCGTAGCAGACAAGAGGACGGATCACCGTTACGTACAGCCAAAGAATGATGTTGGGAGAAAGTCCCCACTTTTTCCCCACCATTCTCCGACACTGCCAGAAAGCAATACTCGCCTTCTTTAGTTTGTTGACTTACCTACTTGCAATGTTCAAATTTACAGACTGATTAATACTAAGTATTAGATTTACTTTATATTTGCACCGAACCTAGTTCCCTAAAGTTATTATTTTATTTTATTTACTTCTCTTTAAAATGTTTATGTTATGTGTTGCCCTAGGTGAAGTAAAAATTTCTTTAGCCGCGTTTGGCACTTTTTGGTAGGGGAAAATCTTATGGGTTCGCGTCGCCGACATGCCCGCGTTGGGCACTTTTTGGTAGGGGAAAATCGGCAGTCCCAACATAATGAAATTTCAAATTTTAATGCTAAAAGTTCTATGTTTTCACTTCTATCGGCAGTCCTTAAAACTCCAATTATTTTTTTATTGCCGCAGACTCGGTTAATAATAATAATAATAATTACGATTTAAATTTAAATTCAAAGACTGAAATGAAACTCAATTCTGTCATTTATTAAAAAGATAAACACTGCGAAGACTGAGTCCAAGTAGCATTATATTTATTGAGTCAAATTTGGCTAGAGTATTGTGGATAAATTTCAATTGGGTTAGGTTATAACTTAGAAGAAGCAAAACAACAATTATTTTTAATGTTTTATTCTTCTATATGGAAATGCTCTGTATTTCTGGAATAAAAACTTTATTATTATTATTATTATTACATAAATATATATATATGAATTTTTCATTTCACTCTTGTTTTAAAGAGGTTTTTTTTTCTGACACACGGTCTAACGCCAAGTGCTTCTAAACAAATCAAAGGTCATGGTCATTGCCCATGAATTTTCTCACAATTCTACAAGTATTCAGTATGGTGGCTTTTTGAAGATATTATTATTAGATATTAGATATTGTGCACTGCCTAACCTTTCATGATACTTTTCTCTTTCATGCCTTAGTTTGCTGGAAGAAATATATTTTTAAAGATAAGCTAACCTTTTAAATGTAATATGTGTGCAATATACAATTATGAATTTATGAAATATTACAATATTATTATTATTATTATTATTTTCTCTTTATTTGGTTCACTAACAATTTGAACATTGATTACTTACATAAAAAGGACTTAGGACTAAACAGAGCTTAATGCACAAATTAATTACAAGTGAACACCACATTCGTTAGTGTATCTGTGTTACTACAAGAGTTACAAATACTAACTAACATTTACGAGTATCTATATTATGAATAATACGCAGGAATAAATAAGTACAATAGTAGTTTATGTGACTGCTACATAATGCCTAATTATGTACAATTACATACACTAGTTTATCTACACACATATCATAAGCTCTCTTTAATGTGTTCAGGAACCGCATGTTCGACCGGCATGGTGGCATTGATAATTCCTTTGCACTTGTTTAGCTTGTTCAGTAGTACCAACTTCACAAACAAAGTAGGGGCGGCACGCAGGCGGGCGTCGGCTTTCGAAATTTGAATGTCATAATATGTGGAAAATTACTCATTATAGTCATAATGTGTAATTTTTCAGATAAGAAATGAGTTTTTACCAAGTAGTTTAACTTTATGCTGATCGTAACGTGCGGTTTTTATACGCAGTAAAGAGGGTTTATGATACGTGTGTAGATAAAATAATTAATAGCGAGTTCTGTGTTCTTTACGTCACGCGTGCTTGGTACGCGCACGAGTACACATCAAATTCTAGCCGCTCCTAAATTAAATAACTATGTCTGTTTAGGTTTACTTAACAATTTCTATTTCATACAGTCAGATAGCTAACCTAAATACAAATACTATCAATATTCAAAGTTCAGTGATCAGTGGAAGTGGTGCTTTCACGATAACTAGTGCTAGGTTTACATTCATCTAAGTAATAAACGGTACAATACGGTTTGCTCGCTTGGGCGTTTACACCCCTCCTAACCACGGGCCGCTGACCGCTACGCTTACGCTAACGCAGTGTAAATCAGGAAAAACCACATACACAATTTGGCACAGGTCACCATTACCAACGGTGGCCCATCTCGCTACGACTCAGGTCGTGAGAGATCGCACTATAGCAGGTTCAAATCCTTCTAGTGACAACACCTCTCTTTTTGTTTTTTGTTTTCTAGTCTGAGATCATGGAAAACGTAACACTGAGAGATCGGAACAGGCAACATGCTTCCAACGATGACAATTTCAATTCCCTGGACTCGAGCACACCATCAGTCGGGGCAATGAGCCTACCAGACTTATCAACTGCGGAATACGGCGACCAACACAAACTAGTAATCCAGGAAACTATTGAGAAGCTGCAACTACAAATACAGAGCGCAGAGAGAGAAATAAAAACACTTATGGAAAACAACAAAAACTTAAGTAAAGTTAGTTTAAAACAAAAACAAGAGATAGAAGATCTTAAAAAATATGTTCAGAAACTACCAGATCAGTAGGAAAACGTTAAACTAAGCCTAAACGACAAACGCTTACAAGCAATCCAGGCACACCAAACCAGAACCTTGATGAGAGCGTGCTATCTCTGAACAGGCAGGACAGGAGGAAAACACAGAAAACGCTACAAACAACAATTTAAAACTAGCCAATAATACGAGTATTTTCGAAAAGGAGACTACTTACTACCGAAGATAAATCTACGGAAACAAACCACGATGACAATACTGGATGCGTAAAACACGAAGAACCAGCCAGAAGGGAAAGCCAATATCCCACAAAACATATATTTGGTGAAAAACAGTGCGTTAACTTAGCAGCAGAACTCATAGACACAAGTCACGATCGTGTCGAAGTAAAAGCAACAGAAAATCTAACACAAAGTCCCATAACCCAAGTGAAAATATAGTGATGAACATTAACCGTGACAAGGTCTTTTGACTTTTGACTAACTCTGAAAACTATTACCGCCTTTGTAGTGGGTATTACTAGTAGTGATTATTTATGGAATGACTAGAATCCTGTGCAATGTATTTAAAAAGTGCCAATTTATAAAATAAAAATGAGTTTTACCGAATCAGTATCTACATTAGAACAGGACGACTTATGTAAAATTACATTTAAGAATGCTGTAAATATAGGTAATAGAAACAAGGGTGTTATTAAAAACGGGACGATCCCGTATTACTTTAACAAAAGTCGTTTCCAAGGATGACTCAGGAAAAAAAAAACGATTAGGTACGCAAACAAATACTGATAAATCTCCTTCAGGGTATCAAAGGTATTTTCTCATCCGGTGACAAACTTTATATATGCACAAAACATACAAGGTTTTAAGAGTAAGAAAGATTTTATAACAATTACGGTAAACGAATTTAAGGAAAATTGTAAAGATATTGATGTTAGTATCGTAGGGAAAAAACGCGAGGAGGCGGAATATATAACCATAATTGTTTATACAAATTACCTAAGGATAAATATAACCAGCACTTTCTAGATAAACTGGATTTATTACTATACAGGCTATGTCATACACTTTTTTTATGTAGCCTGTTTTATGTCCCACTGCTGGGCAAAGGCCTCCCCTTTCTTGGACCACTTATTCCTGTCCTGTGCTGCCCCCGCCCAGTCTGGCAGGAACTTGTCCAGGTCATCCTTAATAATAATTGCGACTTTAACAGATACGAACGCAGTCATAATTGCCATGAACGAGTCTTGGCTTCAGGCTGGAGAGGATGGACGTGCTCCCGCCGTGCATAATTACCGACTACGGCACGTTCCCCGGCCGGTCGAAATATGTGGAGGGCGGGGTGGGGGCGTTGGTTTCTTCCTGCACCGGGGCCTCCACGCGCGCACACTTACACATCCTCCCGCTGCGCTCGTAGAACAAATGTGGTTGAAAACAATAATTTACAGCAAACATTTAATCATTGGGACCGCTTAACGGCCACCGCGGCTCGATGTTGACACTTTTTTTGATGCCATTACTGACTCAATAACTTCTTTTATTAAATACGACCGACTGATTTTACTGGGTGACTTTAATATTAATTATATGGACAAGAACGACAGAAAACTTAGATGTTTGACACAATTTCTGACAACGATTGGCTTGACACAACATGTAAGTGACCCGACTCACTTTACGGAACACAGCCAGACAACTATAGACCTTATTTGCTATGACGCTCGTGTTGTGTCTGTGGACGTGCAGCATGTCCCGGACTTAGGGAGGCATGCTCATCACAGCCGAGTTTGACATTAAAAAACGGAAACCGACACCTAGACGTATTACTTATAGACCATTGAAAGATATTAACCTAACTTTATTTAACAACGACCTTGACGCAAAAAACTGGGAACAAATTTATTTACTTAACGACATAAATGACATGTTTAGACTATTTAACTTACTGCTACTAGGACTTTTTGACAGACACGCGCCGGAGAAGACGATAGTGGTGAAGGAGGCACTTAACCATGGCTCACGAGCAACGTTCAGCTCATGATGCGGCTCAGAAACGTGGCTCACACCCGTTACAAACGAACCGGGAGTGATGTTCACAAGCGGTATTACCTCGACCTGAAGCACCTTGTGATAGAAGCCATTTATAACGAGAAACGTGCCTTCTTCACGCATCATATCAATGACATTACCGACTCGAAGACTCTCTGGAAAACCTTTAAGCGCACTGTTCTTCCAGATTCACAGACGCAGACTGACCTCCCGGCACAATTTGATGACCCTGACTTGATAAACCGTCATTTCCTTAATATTCCTGGGAAACAGGAAGTGACTTTATCTGAATTAACTTTTTTTAACAAACTTTCACGCATTCTCCTACTACTGCTACTGCCGTCACAAAACTCATTACGTCAATAAAAACCACAGCAAAAGGACTCGACCCAATTGATATTGACATGATGATTCTGACATTACCGAGAACTACAGACGTACTGACTTACATTATTAATATGAGCATTCTGACAATTTCCCAGCTGACTGGAAAATCGCTCAGGTGACCCCGTTACCAAAAAAACCGAATCCTACTGAAATGTCTCAACTGCTGCCTATAAGTAATCTTCCTTGTGCATCGAAGATAATAGAACGGGTAGTTTGCGAACAGCTGTCCGATTACCTGGAGAAAAACAGCATACTCCCTGAACTGCAGTCAGGTTTTCGCAAAGGTCGATCGACAGCTACTGCGCTGCTCGATGTAGTCGATAACATCTTACAAGCTCATGATGCTGGTAAAATTACTTTTTTAGTACTTTTAGATTTCTCCAGGGCCTTCGACTGTATTAGCATACCCCTACTATTGTCCAAGATGTCTTATTCCGGGTTTGATGTCACTTCTACAAAATGGTTCAGTAGCTATTTGTCTGGCCGTGCGCAGGTAGTTGCATTGCGTAGGGTGGATGGTAGTTCTCAGCGGTCCTTTCTTTGTCCTGTGACAAGAGGAGTACCGCAGGGTTCGATACTCGGGCCTCTGCTCTTCATACTGTATAGCGCTGATATCACTAACAGTACAGAGAGCTGCAAGTATCACCTGTACGCGGACGACGTGCAACTTTACTTTTCTAGCACGCCGTCAGACACATCTGCTGCCATAAATAAGATACATGCTGACCTAGACCGTATTTCCTCTTGGTCGGACAAGAGCTGTTTAGTTCTTAATCCTGGCAAGTCAAAATATGTCGTTTTTGGGTCAAAACATCAAATCCGTAATACCCTTGAAGCTCTGACTTCCGGGAATGTCGCCATCATGGGCGAACCAATCGAACGGGTGGTAGAAGCAACCAACCTCGGCCTTTTAATGAACGGGAATTTGCGCTTTGAGAACCACATACTAAATGTTGTGAGTAACTGCTTCTATCGCCTCAAAGTTCTATATAATACACGAGATTACCTTAGTGTCGATTTGCGTGTTGACCTATGTGAATCACTTATATTATCTAGGTTAAACTATTGTGATGTCGTGTATGACGGGTGCATTACTGGTCGTTCCAAGAGGCTCATACAACGAGTGCAGAACGCTTGTGCTCGTTTTTGTTTCAGAGTCCCTCCCCGGTCCCACATCACTCCATACTTGAACGCCGCTAACTTGCTTAACATGCCTGCAAGCCTGCGCCTGCACTTGGCCACTCTGCTGTTCGGGGTGGTAAGACACAAAACCCCCACCTACCTTTTTAATAAACTGGTTTGGTCCAAAAGTGTGCGCAGGTTCAAGGCAATGGCCATTATACCTATGCACCGAACCGCTGCTTTCAGAGGTAGTTTCAAGTATGCGGCGTCTAAGTGATGGAATGATATCCCTCCTCCTATCCAAGGGGCGCTTAGCAGATACACCTTCAAGCGTATGCTTAATGGCTATTTGTTGACGCTCCAGAAATCATCCTGATCCCCAGCACTGTGACAGCAATAAATATGCCAATTGCATTTCTTTTTTTATCTAGTTTTGTTTTTAATTTTTACTGTAAATATTATATTAATGAAGCTGCATCTAGGTAGTGTTTACATTATTATCTCACTTTGTATTTATGTTTATTTCTCTTTCGCCTGTCCCAAAAATCTAGGTAGTTTATAGGTATATATTCTTTTGGTATGACGTTTCCGTGAGTCACCGACGGTGCTGCATCTCCTGTGTGAGAAGAAAGCGTGAAACCCATTAGACGACGAAGCTCTTTTGAGCTTCATATCAATACTTCAACAAAACATAATAGTGATAAAATAGTGTCTTTTCCATATAGTAAGTAATATTAATGAGGCTCACGGCGAAACCAAACGACTAGGACTGTCAGACCACGACACTGCACAATTTCTGTCTGTCCCTATGACAAAAAAGCTCAAACAAATCTGCTATTGGTATACAATACGAAAAGGCATAAACAAAACATAAACATTTACCTACAGGCACATACATTGCTTCTGGCCCCACACTAGAATATCCTGTGTCGTGGGAATTAGAAACAGAGGCGTCACATGACCTGGGTTTTTTTTTCTATATCCCCAGCTGGGCATCGAACCCGGGCCCTCTCGCTTGGTAGGCAGAGCCACAACCGCAGCGCAACAGAGGTTGTCAAAGAGATTATGGAGAGGATAATATAGTAAAGTTTACAGTTCATCTATTTATTTATTTATTTATTTAAAGGAAAACCAACAGCACATTAATATTAGATAGGCACAATGATGTAACACAGAACGCCAATTAAAGGTCTTCACGTATAGATAAAGAGTAAGATAACCCATCCTGGAGCAAAGTTCTAAATACCACAAATTTCGAACCAGCGTTCAAATTATTCCTCGACACGATTGCCTTACTTTATAATTTATGCTTCCCAATAATCAGAGTCAAGCTCAGACGAGATACAATTATGAATCCTTAATGGCTCATTAAAGGTATAATTATTTCATGGCAAACTAAAATACAACTCAAATATCAAAACTACCAAAAAAAAAAATTTGATACAGCAATGCAAGAAAATGAATTTAATATTCACAAAAAACAACATTTATATAAGAAATGCTAAAAATAAATCAAGGCTTCTTGGCAGTTGATTAATGAAAACGGAGCTGAGAATATGGATATTGAAATTAAACCTATTAATATAAACAACATAGAAACGGAAGATCTGTTGAAGATGGCCCAGGGTTTCAATAACTACTTTATAGACTTGACTAATAATCAATTAACCAACCAACAAGACATTAACGCAATCAATAAAGTATATCAGTCAAATTCTAGCATCTTCCTAACGCCGTGTATTATAGATGAAACTGTAAAACAATCAAACAGCTAAATACAAATGCTACGGGCTATGATAAAATTGCAACTAATAATGCTGTCGCAAAGACGTATCAACAGTTTTGACACATTTAGCCAAGCAATCGCGGAGGGATTATGCCCTAAAGAACTAAAAATCTCGGTGGTAAAGCCATTGTACAAAAAAGAAGACAGAACCTGTACGAGCAAGTACAGGCCAGTTACTTGAGTTCCTATATTATCAAAATTTTCAAAAAAAATATGCGCAGTTGGTCACATCATTCAAAACACAAACAAAACGGATTTCAATTTAATTTTATAAATTGGGTGAGTCTATTGACAAGAAAACTCCGGCAGTAACAATATTTTTTGACATGTTGGCTTTCGACAACGTCAGTCATTGACAGAACGAGCGAAGCGAACGAAGCCTCTACGTTTCAGGATTGGGTAAAAATGGTTTCGATTGTCCGGATGTTATCGTGAAAGGCAGGTTCGATAATAAAATAGATTTTTTTGTCGATTCAGTTTTTGGAATATTTTCAAAATGGCGGAGATGTGAGGTTTAAAAATTTCAAAAAACCGCTACAATCCAAACAGCTTGACAAATTTTAACAAATTAGTTGTCATTGGATTTGTAGAGACGTTGGGTATAAGACCGCAAAGTGTAGTTTACAAAGTTATGATGATGATGATGAGGTGGGACGCCCGCTGAACCACAGGCGGGTGATCGGTCCTCTATTGTGACTATTTCACCCAATTCCCAGTGTTTGGGCACTGGTTACTGTTGGTTCAACAGATGTCCCACCCCAAATCTTCTTGTTCGCTGAATTAATTCTACGTTGTCGCTAAACTTAAAAGTTTGACAAGCCATCTAATGCTATCCATCCCTAGTGTTCGCCATCTTATGTTTGAATAAATTATGATGGCTACTTTCCTCCAGGCCACAGTGAGGGCATGATGGGTCCTGTACGAGCCTTAATAATGATAGGTGTCTATTTAGTTTGCAGTCACCTGTCACCACACCTACCAGTATTGCTAAGTTTTCCCTACTGAGATTAAGTAAATACTAAGCCTTTTTGGGGTCTTTCCTTAAGATAAACATCTTAGACAGTCTACAGTATTTGGTGTTCTTCCACTCTTGGTTTGCATCTCGCGTAGGTATCATGTTGAAGATGTTCTTTGTGACAGTCGCTGATAGAGGTAATCTTAGTTCTGGTCCAATAAAACGCTCATCAGCGCCGTTTCTTGCCAGCTCATCTGCTTTTTCGTTACCGTGAATCCCTTCATGACCTTCCCTTCATAATTATTTCTGATGTTTTTCCCAAAGAGTTGCCTTACACTCTTTGACTAGTGCAGATTTATTCATTGGTTGCCTAAGCCCATTTAAAGCTGCCTGACTGTCAGAATAAATGAATACTGTCTTGTTTTTGATTTCTCGTGGTTTCCCTTAGTGCTTAAGCGCATTCCATTATGACGTACATTTCCAAGGCAATGGATTTGTCTTGTTTGTTGCTGTCCATGATGCAAAAGCCAGCTCTTGCTAGTTTTGTACTTTCTCTTCTTGAGCCATCCGTGAAGTAAGTTACAGCCCATTGGTCTGTTTCTATTTCCCAGTTTTCACTTGTTCCTATATGGATTCGGTATTTCTTTTCAAATCGTATTTCCTTCTTTATCAGATCGTTGTTTGCCAATAGCATTGCCAACTTTTCACCTGAAGTCTCTACAATGGAGGCATGGTCTGTGTCTATGTCAAATCGTATTTTCTTCTTTATCAGATCGTTGTTTGCCAATAGCATTGCCAACTTTTCCCCTGAAGTTTCTACAATGGAGGCATGATCTGTGTCTATAGAGTTGCCTTTCCATTCTTTGTTCATTTTCATTCTATACTTTTGTTCAGTGGCTGCCCTTTTTATTTCTACATGAAATGGGTTTAGATTGAGCATTGTTAGTAAGGCTGCCGTTGGTATTGACCTCATGGCTCCCGTGATCAAAAGACATGCCAATCTTTGTATCTTACCAAGCTCTTTCCTCGTCTTTGCTAGATCTGTTCTTTTCCACCAAATACAAATACGAATACAAATAAAAATAAATACAAATAAAAAAAAAATGTTCATTATTGTTTGTAACTAGGTTTTATATTAATTACAGTGTTTCAAATGATGTACCTAGTAGTACTGGGTGTACAAATATTAACCTTATTATATAACATCTTAAATCTAAATTTAATCTGAACATATTTAGAGTAGTGGACATATTTACAACTTAAATCAGTATCAGTAAAAGTAATTTATTATACCTATTCGGTCCATAAGTTCTGTCACAAATATTTTGCCGCATAGTAAATAATACCAAAGTACTGATAAATTAGAACGATTATTGGATTTAAATGCTTAAAGCCATATTACACAAATGCTAGTTTCTTCAGAGATTTTGCACTTTTTTACCCAATCAAAAATACGGACGTGATTCACTTTATCTTTTTTCCATGACTCTTAAAACCTTTCAAACTTACGTGAGATTTTAGTCAGAACCCTCCCTGAACCCGTTACCTTCATTTTGAAGCATAAGTTAGCTAAGTCTGGGTAAAACTAATTTTCATATTCACATTTTACGTAGTGTACTTGTTGCCCACAAGATCATTTTTAGGGTTCCGTACCCAACGGGTAAGAACGGAACCCTATTACTAAGACTTCGCTGTCCGTCCGTCTGTCACCAGGCTGTATCTCAAGAACCTAGCTAGCTAGAGAGTTGAAATTTTCACAGATTATGTATTTCTGTTGCCGCTATAACAACAAATACAAAAAAACAGGATAAAAGAAATATTTAAGGGGGCTCCCATACAACAATACTACATACAAACTTATGGATGCACCTGGTTACGTACATGGAGTGTGAAAGTAACCGCACCAATAACTTTGTAAACAATATTTTGATGTGTAAAATCCAAACTATTCACTCCACACCATCGATTCCATTGAACGGTGGTACGGAACCCTTCGTGCGCGATTTAGACTCGCACTTGACCGGTTTTTTTTAAACGTTTTTCTGAAAACTTAAAAAGTACGTAAAGTTCTCTTTGGGAGCAGTTGGAACTGAAAGCTAACAGAAAATCAATGCTAGTTGTTAAGCATGGTCTAAAATCGAGGTTTCAGAATAAATAAATAAAACCTTGTTGGTTATCTGGAACACTGTTTTTTTATTAAATTTGTGGTAAGTGGTATTTTTGTCAGTTGCGGCGTGTTTTGGGTTCGCGATTGTCTCAAGTTATAAGGTTTTTTGTCATATTGCGATAATCGTACAAAATGTATTGTATTGCAATTTGATTCGTATAAAATAAGCTTTTTAATCATGTATAATACGAATAAGAAAAAGTTTATTGCTGAGTTTTATCTATCAAAAACCTTGTCACAGAACTTAAGGACCGACTAGGTAGTTTTATTTTATGACTAGGTATATTGCAATGCTTACATGCATCCATACAATTGATCCGTACAGAATCGTTGGTAAAATTATTGCCGTGTAGATCCAATGGACGGTCTTTAGCTTCATTCCCCATCTGTTCCCTACAGCTCTCTTGAATTGGAATAAGACTCTAATGGCCTTAGCGCACTGTGACTTTAAAAGAGTGTCAAACTTCATTCTCCAGTCAAAGGTCACTACTAGGTGTTTAAACTTACGTACTACTTCTAGTCTTGTGCACTTCAACGTAATGGGAAGAATTTAAATATTTTCCGCTTATTGGTGAAGAGTAGTAGCTTTGTTGTCTACGGGTTTAGGCCAAGGTCTTTTTCTTGACACCACCGTAAGGCCTTTCCTATAGCTTTCTTCATAATATCTCGTATCGTAATTAGCACTTTTCGTCCCTATTCATCGTCGTATATCGTATTTAGCCCCATCATCTGAATATACATATAGGTCTATATTCATGTTTGCAACGCGAGTTATAAGGGAGTCTTTAAGAAGACACCACATCAGTGGAGATAAGCATCCACCTTGTGGAAATCCTGTTTTTGCTCCGATTGAGTAACTACTTAGTCCATGTAAGATATGCAGTGATCACCCTGTTTTTGAGCATGGTTACCACCCATTTTGCTAACTGTTGATGTAATCCGTCCAGCTTCAGGGATCCTTCTATTGCTTGGAAGCTTGCCCTGTCGAACGCTCCCTTTACATCAAAGAAACATCCCAGGGAAAACTCTTTGTTTTCTAGTGCTCTCAACCACACCACTCTCCACCTTTATTGTTAGGTTGTGTAGAGCTATTGATTTCCCTTTCCTATATACATGCTGATTGCTATGGAGGGGAGAGGCACTTTCATTGAGTTTTTTCTCTAGTGTTCTCAATACGAAGGAGGAAATACTTATACACTGGAACGACTTTGCTGGTTGAACGGTAACACTTCTTTCCTGGTTTTGGTATGTGTGATGTAGTAGTTAGTACCCCTTTGAGGTACTAACTACTATATCACACACCTCTACCACCGGAATGACTTTGCTTCCTGGTAACACTTCTTTCCTGGTTTTGGTATGTGTGATGTAGTAGTTAGTACCCCTTTGAGGTACTAACTACTATATCACACACCTCTACCACCGGAATGACTTTGCTTCCTGGTAACACTTCTTTCCTGGTTTTGGTATGTGTAGTTAGTACCTCTTTTAGGCGCAGCCGTATTCGGCCTCTTTCATATTTAATGTCTCGATCTGACAAACGTGTTTATATGAGCTGCTAAAGATATTCCACATATTCTTCATTGGCGACGATTTTTCAAAAGATCATTACGCATGTGTTTGCCCACCGATACCTTGTGATCATTTTCCCGTATAAATATTACAGTTTAAAAGGGTAAACATTTCGATCAGAAAAATTTAACCTTTTGGTATAAATATTGGCAACCGCTGGGAATGGCACATAGAACGACTGGAACAGTATTTCATTGCAAAGTGAATTACAGAACAATATATCCAAGTGGCCACACTTATAACGGCCATCGGTGCGGAGGCATATGAGTTGTTAGTTAACTTATGCACACCGGTACGACCAGCTACTAAATCCCTCACGGAGTTAATGACACTGATGAAGGGACACCTAAGGTGCGCTCTGCTAGGATGCTAGGTGAAGGTTGAAGGTTGAAGGTGTCATACCTTCAACCTTCACCTAGCATCGTAGCAGAGCGCTTCAAGCTAAGACAGCGGAGGCAGAAGAAGGGAGAAGTTACAGCAGAATATGAAGCTGGACAAAAAAAAATATCAAAGGATTTGATTCAGCCGGACTATTAGAAAATCTCTGGTTTGACAAGTGAGAGCATCAGACAAAGACTGTTCGCAGAAAATGAAATCATGTTTGATAAGGCGTTTAAACTGGCGATGACCTTAGAAGCGGCCAAGTGGAGATTGTGGCACGTCTATTAGGGCAGTACATGGGATACGGTCAGTCAAATTGGGCGGACCTGGCAGATTCGATATGCCTGTATGGTGGTCCAAGGAGGGAGCGGGCACACGAGAGAAAAGAAGCATGCGCTCACGATAAGGTTCAGCTTCGCGAAGCACGATGGTGGCAGGCAGCAGCGGACGTCCTGCAGGCGGCACTAGCAGTGACGATAACGAATGCAGGGCATGTGGAGGACTACACAGCTCAACCACGTGAAAATACAGAGGTTTTGTTTGCAGGGTATGCATGTCAACAGGGCATTTGAAGAGAGTTTGTCCTAAACTGACAGGACTGCACCACGACATAGAAGAAGTAGAATACAGACTTGATGAAAGTGATGATGAGGTATCTACTTGTAATTTTTCACTAGGTACCATATTTAAAAAATGTTTAGGGTGAATGAGGTAAAATTAACCATGGAGATTGATACGGGAAAATCTACATCGTGTATCAGTTTGAAGTGTTACCAGCAACAATTTAAAAACTGTGAACTGAAGAGAAATAAGTAGATTCTAACGTACTTACTACACAGGGGAAATTGTGAAGCCAATTGGGATGCTTACAATAATGGTAACACACGCAACCTTTACGTTATTGACAACGGTAAAACAAATCGCATAGGACGAGAGTGGATAAACAAATTGGGTATCAAGTGGGCATTAGCACAGTTTTATCAGATGAAGTTGGTAGACAAACATTTCAGTTCCAGATTCTGTAAAGTATTCGAGGATGGCTTGGGACGGTTCACCGGAGGCACTGTGGGTTTCCATCTGCGTCCAGAAGCAAGGCCGGTTTTTATGCGCGCGTCCGTTAGCCTACGCACTGCGCGAACCAGTCTAACGAGCCTTAGATGATCCTCTAAAAGAGGGAGTGATTACTCCAGTTGACACTCCGACTGGCCGACACCAATGGTCCCCTTGATGAAAAGATACGGTATTATTAGAGTTTGTGGTGATTTTAAGATTACACTTAACAAATGTTTAGAGGTGGATCGCTTTCTGTTGCCTAGAGTAGACCTGTTAACTAAGTTACACGGTGGGAAAAAAATCAGCAAACTAGATTAGATAGGTATGGATATGGGATGAGCTGCTGCTTAAAGAGGTCAAATATGAATGGAATGGCGTGAGCGACGGTAAAATAGGTAAAAAAATGTTGGTGTTGAGCGAAGTACTGGCACACTACAACCTATAGTTGCCATTGATATTGACGACGAACGCAAGAAGTGTGGAAATAGGAGCGGTCATCTCTCACTTGGTGCCTACGAAGAAGGTGAGAATGCAACAAGAGATGCAACATGCAACATAGCATTCAGCAACAGAATAGCGCGGAAAGAGGCTATTCACATATAGAAAAAGAAGCGCTATCGATAATCTTTGGCATTCGGAAATTCCACCAATATCTTTAAGGTAGGAAATTTATCTTGAAGACGGATCACAAACCGTTAGTATCCATATTCAGTGCCAAATCAGGAATACCCGTAGATTGCAAAGATGGGCAGTAATGTTATTTGGTTATGACTACGAAATTGAATATGTGCGTAGGGACAAAAATGCCGCAGATTACCGTAGGTTTTGAAACACCACCAAGGAAAGAGGTTACTTATGTTAATTTCGGTCAGGACTTTTACCGATAACCAAAACTATGGTTCATAAACATTTGTTGCACGACGCGACGCTGCAGAAGGTGATTGACTTCATACAAATGGGCTGGCCGGAAGTTTGTAATGACGGAGATATGCAACCATTCTATAGTCGGCGCAACGAGCTATATGTTGACCAGGGATGAATAGTGTGGGTACCGTTTAGTAATTCCAACTTCACTATGGACAGAGATGCTATTGGAACTCCATGTTGGGCAACTGGGGATAGTCAAAATGAAGTGCCCGCAGTTACGTGTGGTGGCCCGGAAAAGATGCGGACGTAAAGCGCGCGTGTCACGGATGTGCATCGTGTAATGTGGAGAGTGCCGAAATGCCGCGAGCGCCGTCGCAGCCATGGCTGTACACCGCGGAACCCTGGACGAGGCTACACGTGGACTTCTTGGGACCATTTCAGGGAAGACATTCTTTTTACGCATTGACTCGCACTCTAAATGGCTAGAGGTGTTCCCTGTGGCTAGGACAATGGCTACAGCAGTTATTAAAGGTTTGCGAGAGACATTTGCTCGTTTCCGATTACCAATGGAAGTGGTTTCAGATAATGGACCTCCCTTTTCGAGCAGAGAATTTGTAGATTTTATACGACTCGATGGCATTAAAGCGACCAATTCCGCAATCTATCACCCGGCATCTAACGGAGCAGCAGAAGCGGTTGTTAAACTGTGTAAGCTGGCTTTAAAGAAGGCGATGCACGATGTTCTAGAAGTGGATGTGGCTTTACAGTCGTATTTAATGGCCTACCGAAATGTCGAGCATGCCACTACCGAGGTAGCACCGGCACAACTGCTACAGAATAGAAGTTTAAGATCTCGACTAGACCTCCTAAGTGGACCTCGGCACGTAGAGGATAGAAGCGACAGATCCCAGCAAGTACAGGGTAGAGTTAGGAGACCCCAATATAGGCAGACTAGATTTGCGGGTAGAACAGACAGGCACTTGCAAGTGGGAGATCCGGTGTGGGCACGGGATTACAAGGGAGGTGAGAAGTGGGAAAGCGGGCAGATCGGAATTATGTTACAGGTTGGGAAGGCGATCCACCTATAAAAAGACACATTGATCAAATTCGGAGTAAGTGGAACACCACAAACATACCAAGTCCGATAACAGAGTCAGTGGTTCCGGCGGTGGGCTCAGTGATTAACTATTGGGTACCAGTCAAAGGGCTACCAGCAATAGCCGCCACTTCAAGCGCCCTGGATCCCCCGGGGACTCCGAGGACTCGTCCCAAGCGATGACGAAAGGAAGTGGACTGGCAAGGGATTGATACATAGTTCATTTCTAATTCTTAGGTTAAGATGGGCCGGGGTAGTTAGGTTAATTTAGTAGGAGGGTGAGATGTATATATTTAGTACCTCTTTGAGACGCAGCCGTATTCGGCCTCTTTCATATTAAATCTCTTGATCTGACAAACGTGTTTATATGAGCTGCTAAAGATATTCCACGTATTCTTCAGTATGAAAGCTGCTTTTACTCTCTTCCAATTAGGAGGGATATATTCAAGTGATATGCTTCTCCTAAATAGTTCTACAAGATGATTCTCAAATCTGTAGGCCTTTTGTAGAAGCATAGACAAGATACTATCAGGCCCCGCAGATTTGGAGGGTGCAAATGAATCTATGGCCCATTTTAAGTTTTCTTCTTTTATTATATCTGGTGGATCCTCCGATATTTCCTGGTGATCCGATATGTTGCTCTTTTTATATTCTTCGCAGCCCGAGAAGTGTGTCCCCAGCATAGTTTTCAACACTGTCTGAGTTTCAGATATGCGTTTTCCATCTATTTTCAAACTTCCTAGTTGGCATGTTTTGTCGCTTTCTACTAGTTTCACTAGCCAAGCCGCATCAATCAATCAATCAATCAAAGTATTTAATTTTGAAACATAGGTCAGATGGTCCGACGATGTGGCGAGGGTGGCAGGAAAGCAATGGACGCGGGTTGCGCAGGACCGTTCTGAATGGCGTGTTTATGAGGAGGCCTATACCCAACAGTGGGTCCCCTGACAGGCATGATGATGATGATGATGGTTGCATAGGTGGTAAATCATAATAGGTCTCTCTATGTTTAGCCATAAGGCATACAAATATTTTAAATACACACACAGGTAAATAGTAATTAATGGCAACAGATTAAAACAGAAAAAAAACCTTGTAATCAGACACAACACATCAAATCAAAATCAAAATCAATGTTCGTTAAAATAGAGTGTGACCAGAATCAACTATGTATTGTGTATGTTTGTATGTTACACCTTAACTCACAAATTATTATCGAGGATGTATTCTAATATAGAGTAGTATATTTTGTTCATCAGTAGCTTGCGGAGTTCTCATTTAAGTTAAAAAATGTTGTCTATATTACGAATACTGTCAGGTAATTTAAGATTTTGGGTGCCATGCCAAAGATGCTATTTTGAAATAACGCAGTTTTGTATTGGGGCATAGACATTTTGTTTAGATGTCGTTTGCTTTTAGATGTAGTGTAGTGTTTAGATGCATGTTCATTTTGACCCAAAAAACTACCTCAAGAATGTATAAGGACGGAACTGTCAGAATATTGAGTCTCTTAAAAATATTCTTTAGCGCTGTCTCTGCGACCAAGACCACATACAGCCTTAACACACCTTTTTTGTGTAATTCAAACAGATACGTTGTCTACTGCGTTACTCCAAAAAATATTCCAAATCTTCGAGTCCACATAGCCGTTGTATGCCATAAGTACAGCTTCCTCACATACGATTTTCGATAACTTGTATAGAGCATATGCAAATGTATTTTTTTTTACAGATTATATCTACTTGTGTTTTCCACTTGAGATTGTAGTCAATATAGATGCCCAAAACTTTGTTACCTCAGTTTGTTCAATAGTTTCACCTGAGTATTTGATATCCAAATTATTTATTGTATGATTACTAGTGGCCCTGAGGGTAGTAGACCTCGCTAACAGGGGGACTGTGAACCAATTTATAGGTAAGTATTTTAGATTCAATCAAATCAAGTAGTAAAGTAGCCGAACCAATAATTTTGTAATACCTACAACAAATTAATGACGTCATAACTCCCCACCCCAAGGGGAAAATCGAGAAAAGCTCTCGACAAAAAAAACTTTTAATTCAAGGAACACGTGTACCAAGTTTTGTGAGGATCGTTTGAAAACTGTGGCCCCTAGACCGGGACTGACAGACACACATAGAGACAGACGAAAGCAAAATCGGCCTCCTATCCTGTCGAAATGGAGCTGTTCGTTATGTTCGTTATTTTTGTTTCCTTTTATATATCGACTACCCAACCAATTTCGGGTAGTATGAAAACGCGGCTGTGCCTCCTTGTTTGCGGTCAAGTTGTCGTCGCGAGCGTATCAGACGCATCCCTGACATTCTATCGAAAGTGACGATTAATCTGGGTATTTGGACGAACTACGGTGGGGAGTGTGGATTGAGCCAGGATAGCGTTTTTCAGGTGAGCACAGCTTTTCCTCTATTATCTTGAAATCTGTGTTGGGTCTAGGCGTTATCTATTTCTATCATATATATTCTTTTAAAACCAGCCCCTGTTTTTGAAAACTTATTATTTATGTTTTTTCAATGTTAACTACTAGCTTATTCTGGTTAAGCCATTTGATTATTTTATTTAGGGTATTATTAATTTCATATTCAAAGTCATTTGGATCGTCGAATGATATAGTGAACGTACGGTCATTTGCAAATAACATAGGATACTTTACAATCTTAGTCTTCACAAAATAAAAGGCCCGGTGGCCCAAACTAAATCCAACCGTATTACGTCAGTGACACGGACGCCGCCTTTTATTTTTTGAAGATTGTAGGTAGATCATTGATGTAAGCTAAGAAGAGCAATGGGCCCATCATGCTGCCTTGTGGTATCCCACGCTCTCTCTCTCGATGATAAGATAGATCGTTTCTCCATTTTTGTTTTAATACAAATCCTGTTTATCTGTGTCATTTGCTGTCTTTTACTTAGGTATGATTTTATAACTTCTATCGCGGTTCCCCTTATTCCACAATTTGATAGTTTACTTATGAGGATGTCACAAAATCAAAGGCCTTGCTCATGTCCATGAATATAGTTACTACTGGATTTATTTTATCTACGTTAGAAACAATGTTACTGAGAAAATCACAGATAGCCATATTTATGGTTTAATTTTTTCTAAACCCTTTTTGTTTCGGCGCGAAAAGATTCTGCTTTTCAAAATATGTATATGTTTTTCCGTAATTTCCTTTTCAAATATTTTTGCAAGAATGAAGAAATTCATATTATGTTTGTCTTCCTTTTTAAACAAAAGTTTTGCTATAGCGATCTTAAGTTCATTTGGAAACTTGCCGTGATCCATACATTTATTTATTAAATGACGCAGGTTCGGGGAGATTATGAGAACTACAATATTTTAAGAATTTAGTAATTATTTCATCATGAACAGAACTGTTCGTGTTCTATAATGATTTTATTATTTGGGAAATGTCAAATGATGTCTCACAATGTCGAGCACAATGTGAATAATATATAAAACCTACCAAAAATCCGTGTAAAAAGTGCAACAAACGAACAGTGAAAATCAAGTACCGCAATGTGAATTTTATATAAATATAAGTGTTATACGGTGTAAAATTAAATGTCACCATTGTTTATTCAATATTGTCGACCTTGGAGAACAACAACTTGCGTATGGTGTGTTTGAACCGATTGACAGGTGAATCAAACAAGTCATCTGCTGCGAAGTTCTTGTCGTGATCTTCACAAAGACAATGTATTGGCGCCCTTTTGCCAGCATTGGTAAGAGTTGTTTTTACGTGGAAAAGCCGCTTATGCCGAGGAGCTAGAGAGAGTGAGAGGTATATGGTATTTGATAAGGGAGATAAGCTCTTGGCAGTTGTAGTCACTGGTGCAGATCCGCTTGAGAACGACAGCCCCCGCGAGTGTGCAACGAGAATTGAGGGACATCTGTCTATAGTGTGTTAGAAGATTGGCATATGACTTCTTTGGAGACCTGACACGATAATTTAGACTGCGAAGAAATTTCTTGTGCACCATTTCGAGTTGTGCGAGATACGTCGCATGGAAGGTGTTCCAGATAGGGGAAGCATATTCAAGGTAGGGATCTAGTATAGTTTCGCAGGATAGTGGGGGGAGAGGGGGTGGAGGGGGAGGGGACAGAGGTCCCCCCATCCCCGTGACACTACTGCCGTCACAAGGTAATGCACCGTTCTTGAGAAAATTTACTTATTGTAACCTCATTTTTGAGGTTATGTTTACATAATTTTGTTTCGAAAGTGACCAATTACGCATTATTATTTGGAAATCGCCTTGGGGGGGGGGGGGTCCCCCCATCCCCCTGACTCTACTCCCATTACAAGGTAATGAACCGTTATTGAGAATATTAACTTTTTATAACCTCATTTTTTAATAATTAAGTTATGTAAACATAACCTCATTTTTGAGGTTATGTTTACATAACTTCGCTACGAAAGTATTCCTATTTCGCATTATTATTTCGAAATCGCCTTAGCTCCGGCTACTAAGGTTCATAAAAAGGCAACTATTTAATCGCACATCAAAAATACTGATTTTCACAGCAAAAAAGGATCAGCAAAAACACTTTTTTGTAAGTATTTTTGTTGTTCTAACATGTTCAACCTAATATGAAGGATAAAGGGGGCTTGGCTTCGCTCACCCCCTTTACCCTTCACCTAAGCTGCCGCAGTATTTTGCCCTGATATTTGCTGTAAAAATAAGTATATTTGCTGTGCAAATCAGAATTATTGATGTGCAATTAAGTTTAATAATATTAGAGCATTCACGAAACTCGAGATGAAACGGAATGAATGAACGAAAATTTTAGTTTTTTTTTTGCGTGACGTTTTGGACCACAGACTGTTTTACAACACCATTTTTTTAGTACACAATTACCCATAAGTCATTTCGTTATCGCTTTTTATCTGATTTGAGGTTAGAAACATTTTTTTTTAAAAAAACTCGATAAATATGCATTACCTTGTCATAAGAGTGGTAGTGTTATAATCAGGGAGCCAGCGCCAACCAGATTTAACCCCTTTTACCCCCCTTCTCCTGCGAAACGATTCTAGACCCAAGCCATTGTCGAGTCTATCCAGGTCTTGTTGAAGCAACACAGTGGCCATGGATATGGATATATATATATATGGATTTCCCTAGAGACCTATAGGTCATCCGCGTACAATAAATAATTAGTGTTGAAAAAACTGTCCTTTATCATTGATGAAAATAACAAAAAGAAATGGGCCTAAGATAGATCCTTGCAATGCAATTGATCGCGGATGTACACACATAGTCCGTCAATGCGACGCGAAAAAAACTAGGAGCCAGCCCAGGGCCAAACAAAATAGTGACTTCGTCCTGTCCGGGCGAGGATTCCAGGGCAGAAATTAAAACTTTTCCTTCACAGCCTGTCTAAAGCACGACTTTACCAAGAAAAGGCGCTATTTCACTTGGATCAGGTTTATGTATAGATCGGTTGATCGGTTCTCGCAAAGCCGTTGCGAGCGGACGTGTTTAACTATTGCCTATTTTTATTATTTTTGTTGAATGTACAAGAAATTGATTGACCTACTTTATGTGTTTGTGCGTGCTCGTTGCAACTGTGAAGTGAAATTGAGTTGTTATGCATCTAACATAATTACTCAGGTGTAAATGAAAAACTTTATATAATAATGAGCGAAGGTAGCCCGTTCAACCGGAGCCGCCCCACCACCCGTTCACCGCCCCGGACTACCAGTGAGGGCCAAGATCTCCAGGACAGTGACAAAACAATGGACACTGGGGTGACAGCAGAACTGAAAAACTGTCTGAGCTCGATTGAACTTTGCCTTGACGAAGTATGTACGACAGCTGCCGATGGAAAACTAAACTCTGATCAAAAACTACGAATACATAACCTGTGCCGTAAAATAGGACATGGCACATCTCAAATGGCTCTTCAGTATCAAGCACTCAAACAAAAAGCTCTTCAAGCCCAGATCTCCATATGGACCTTAAAAGAAAATCAGGACTTATCAGTAAAAAATCATTCAATTAATGAGGCCATAAAAGAAACTAACAATGAAGCGACCCTACATTCCACCACTTTCGCCGGAATTGTAAACGAACAATTTTATGCATCCCAGCAACTTCAGCTCCGTAGCGATTTACCCCAATGACCAGAAGAAGTCCAGTGAAAAGACTAAAGAACTTGTTCATAAAAATATTCGCCCAGAAGTCATGAAACTTCATGTCCGTGGACTTCGAAAGACAAAAAACGGTGGATTCATTATCAGCACTGACCATAAAGAAGATATTGAAAAACTTAAGCAGGCCTCTCAACTATCTTCCTCAGGACTAACGGTGAATGACCCTTTAAATTTAAGCCGAGAATTACAGTTTTTGGAGTACCAACTTCCCTAACAGAATGCGAGGTTTTCAAATGTCTCTTCGAACAAAATCTTGCCGAAAAAATGCCGAATTTATCTCTAGAATCGTTTTTGACCTGAATAAAGTTGAGCCACAAATCCGGCAAAAAGAACACGGATGCCTCAAATTACATTATCGAAGTACCTGCCGAAATCCGCAAGACTCTCATTGCACAAGACAGGGTGTTCATAAATTGGTCATCTTGTACTGTAAGAGATTTCACCTTATTAACTAGAGGTTTCCACTGTCAGCAGTATGGACATGCTGCCAAGACCTGCAGAGAAGCGAAACCTACTTGTGGTCACTGCGACGAACTAGGGCACCTGATTACCGACTGCGCTAAAAAGTCTGAATCGCCAAAATGTGCAACGTGCCTACGTTACAAAAAACAAAGTGACCACAAAACTGGTGACATAGTCTGTCCGGCCAAAAAAAAACGCTGAGTTTAGATACATTAATTCTATTGACTATGGTGGCGCCTAAGAGCCCCGTAGTAAAAAATTTGTAAAGCACTTTTACATATAACTTCTTAATTAAAATAGATGAAGAAGTTAATTAATAACATAGATGATTTTAGGCTAAGCAGTGCCCTTCTCTAATTCCCCAGCCTCAAACGAAACTAAAAGTTCTGCATCAAAACATCAGAAGCATAAACCGCAACTTTGACAGTTTCTGTACACTTCTCGCACAAATTAACATAGAGACCGATATCATTGTTTTGACTGAATGCTGGGTGTCGTGCGTTCATAAAATACCGCCACTGGACGGATATATCTCTCACAGTACGGACAAGTATCACAATCAGAATGATCGCGTTGTCATATACTATAAGTCACACTTAAAACCAATAATACAGCAAGCGACACTTACGGAAGCCACAGGCCTAACTATCCAACTTGATAACTCTACACTAATTGTAGGTATCTATCGGTCTGACTGTTTCAAAAACGCTGAAGGCTTCATTTTCTCACTACAAAATCTACTAAAACACTATCAAAACTTCCGCAACATTATCATAATTGGGGACATAAATATCGACATAATTCCAAATAATAATGATAGCAACTACAATACATATGTAGACATACTCACCATAGAAGGACTATTTCTTGCATATGACACTCCAACCCGAGACTAAAACTGCTTAGATCATGTTGTCCTAAAGACAAAACTTAGGCCAAAGAATCTTATAGGTAATTGAAACTACCATAGAATCTTCATACTATGACATACCCTGTACCCATACTTATCATTTAAGTTCTTTAGCTCTAAGGGTGTAAATGTGAGCAACCAGTGATCATAACACAGGCATTTAAAATGCCTAGCTTGGTCGTTGGCCTGCTACCACTAAAACTGTAACTTCATGTCTATATTATGTTCTTGTACCTAATATTTTTTCTGTACTCTTATGTTTTATGAATAAATATTATTATTATTGTTATTATTATTATTATTATTATAGCCTCGTGCCACCTTGAAAAACCCTTGGTATTTTCCAGAAATCCTTTTTGAGACTAACAAGATGCCAACTCTCAACCCCAAATTCCCTGTCACCAAAATAAAATCATCATTGTTTGTGAGCGAAATCGGCCGCCTTGGCCGAAAGAGTAAAACAATATGGCTTGCGTTAAGCCAAAAAAGGACAGCAGGCCACTGTAATTAATATACGCGCTCTTAAACACCCCTGTATTTCAAGCGAATGACGTGCGAATGACATTTCCCCGATTTCCACACAAAATCGCCTACATTTGGAGAGATTAGTAACCTGCTGCCACCTCAAAACATTTCACGGTCAACCGCGTTTTGCTAATGTATCGAAGTGCAGGTTGCAAGAACAAAAGTCGTCGCGGATTGTCATATTTCAATCTAACAATCTAACAAAGAAAAGTCTCGAGTGGTCACAGGGTGAATTTGAAGAGTGCCTGGCAAAAAATAATAACAAGAGTTACACTGATGTAATTAGTGTACACACAAAAATTTAGGGGGCTACACTGCCTACATTATTCGCATGCCATAACTTGGCCGTATAATATGTAGCGTTCTACTCGTATATTTAATACTTACTTATAAGACCTATGACTGTACCACATTCAATTTCTACGTCGGAATTTAAAGACACCAGTGGAACTTCGGTGGCGTAATTTTGGCGCAATGTGTCGACGCACTTGTTTGTTTTGATCTGTTGTTATTTTATTTTATTTTATTTTTCTTGTATGGAAAACTTACAGCTAAAATTTAACAGTTTAACACTAAAAATGTACAATTGATAGCCAATTACAAGTTTTCACTAATTGACGACAGAGTATAATAACAAATTGATTCCTATGAATGCAGACATACCTAACTGGAAACACGAAACCAAATAAAATACAATATTATTAATACCTACATTTTTATGAATGTTACATTAGTGAGTACCTAACTATGCATATTAAGTTAATTATTACAAAGAAACAACACAAGCCTATATTGAGACATATATACCTACTTCTACTTGTAAATTACAACATTAAGAGATACGCGAGACGTATAAACAGTTAATACAAGGACATAGTTTAATATTGCTTAGCACTAAACTTAAATAGTTGAGCTAAACTTACTGGTCAGATAATAGCTGACAGACCGAGCACTACTACAAAACATGTCCATGTCCATACAGTCACAACTAAGTGAATTGAAAGAGCGCGAAGCTCTCAAAAGAAACGAGTTCTGCCTGTAATTGGTATGAACGAGTGGAATATGCAACAGTGATTTGAGACGTAATTGACGTGCGGGGACTAACAGATGGATTTTATTCAGCAAATCTGGACAAGCAATACTATTCTGAGCCAGCCTAGTGAGGAATATTATATCTGCAGCTTCACGCCTGATTTGAAGAGGGAGAAGGTGGAATTGATTGCAATGAAACTCATAGCTCCGTCTTGGAATTCTAAATTTGTAACATAGATAGCGAATAAACTTTTTTTGGATAGACTCAATTTTTGAAATATAGATGTCATAACGTGGGTTCCACACCTGAGATGCGTACTCCAAGTTGATTCTTACAAGAGTGCAGTAAATTATCTTAATAGACTTCATCAGCTTGAAATTTTTACAGGAGCGTATCCTAGTAATTTATATGCTTTCTTTACTATAGCATCAATATGTTTATCAAAAAGTAATTTTGATTCCATTATTATACCCAAATCCCTTATCTCATTACAGCTGGAAATAGATTTATCGCTGAGACTATAAGAGCTCCGATACATGTTTCTTTTACGCCCAAATGAAATGGAGAAGCACTTTGAGACATTTATATCCAAACTGTTAAGTCTGCAATACGTATCAAGTCTATTAAGATCGTCCTGTAGTAAATCAGAGTCCTCCGGACTATTGACCACTCTAAACACCTTCATATCATCAGCAAATAGGAGGAATTCGGAATGATTAAAGCAAATGTCAATATCATTAATAAAAATAATAAATAGGAGGGGTCCTAATAGAGATCCCTGTGGTACCCCAGAAGGAATATTTTTCCATGTTGACATATAACCATTCAATACCACCGATTGCGTCCTGTTGGATATGTAAGACTTGAACCAGCGAAATAAATCGCCACGTATTCCGGCTAGTAGAAGCTTTTTGAGCAGCATTTCATGGTCAATTCGGTCGAATGCTTTACTGTAATCAGTATAAACGGCATCAATTTGATTATGGTTATCCATTTGTTCTGTGATAAACTCATTAAAAACTAGAAGGTTTGAGACTGTAGATCTTTTCTTTAGAAAACCATGTTGAAATGCGTTAAAAGTTAGCTTCAGTGATGCATAAACCTGATCATAAACGATGCGCTCAAATATCTTAGCAATAAGGCATAGTTTAGAAATTGGTCGATAGTTGCTGACGATGTTTTTTGGACCTTTTTTGTGGATCGGACTAATAAAGGCAGACTTCCACAATAATGGCAGTACGCCCTCGCTTAATGATCGTTGGAATAAAATGGCTAAAGGGACTGCAAGTGCTTTAGAGCAATTGACAAGAAATACTGCTGGTAATTTATCTGGGCCAGCTGACTTTTTAAGATCTAAAGTTCCAAGGAGCTTACAAATGATGTCGACAGATATTTCAATAGACGCAATATCAGCTAGCGGAGTTGGGATGCCATCGTTCATGTTTTCGTCCACTTGTATGGGCCCAGAGTTAGATTGTAAAAATGTAGAATGAAAATATTCAGAAAACAAATTACTTATTTCAGGTCCTGACGTTGACGAAACATTTAAGTGTTTCATGCACGATGGAAATGAAAATCCCTTCCGTTTGCTTTTAATGAAAGACCATTGTTGTCTCGACTATATGACCCCTCCCCTAACTTGACAACTGCATAATACGCACATGATTCCTCCCAGTTCTGTTCCGCGAATTTACGTAAATTCACCAGTTGCTTTTTCTGTAAACAAGCCTTTAAACTCGTCTTCAGCAGAAGCCGGAGCAACTCCAGCCAACATACATGGCGCCTGTGGAAACCCGCCGGCACGCCAGTGCGCCAATGGAGGTATCCGTCGAGGAATTATCGAAGACGAAGAAGAAGAAGAGACACCAGCATCACAAGAAGCATTCCAAGAAGGGCGGAAAGAAAAGGAAGAAGAGCGACAATCGAAAGAGGTTTAACAGGCTGAACATGAACTCCATGGAATCTAATAGACCTGAGTTCTCTTTTGAGGAGAGCAGCGTGCAGGTATAAAACAATTGGTAGACGAGCAAACAGTTTATGCTCGATTTACATGCTTGCCAAACTCCTGCAAATCCAGCGAAAGTCTGAACGTCAATGGGGAAGATTACGCAAATCTTTTTGGTAAAAGGCATTGTATGTTTGTAACACAAAGAGTTTCATCCGAGATTGATAAACATTGTCAATAGCAACAATGAGTTTCTTTCATCTGAGGTTCTATAGATATCTCGATAAATGAACTCTGAATACATTTACTTACTTTTACTCTATGAATCATTTGTAAGTAACCTCAGATGAACGAAAATCTTTGTTTACTAGCTCGTGTGTTTATTATCTATAAACTTTTAGCGGCTACATGGAACTTATTTGACTATTGTAGCAACTTCCCCATTCTAGAGATAAACTACGATAACGTGGCGCGGCTCTCCAGATGTCGCCGGCGAGACAGGGCGCGTACTTACAACGCGAGTGAGCGTGACAGGGTACATTATCATAGTTGTGGGCGCGCCAGGTTATCATCGCTCATTTCTACGAATACAGGCACAAACCTTCAAGCGCAAACTGATGTTAGCCGAAAAAAACTCACCGTTTACAAGTTTGTGCTTACAGGAGTCTGCCAGACCTTGGCAAGCATGTAAATCAGCCTTTACGAAGTGACCACAAGGGGCTATAGTTAATAAATAATCTAAAGGGACTTTTTTATTTAGGATTATAACATTTTGTTTGTTATAAATTAATAAATGGCTTTACGGCAGCAGACAAAATAGGTATTTCATACTATTACTGTTCCATATCACCCCGTATGGTAATAAAAGGGACACTATGTTTGTGTCTGTTTTATAAATAGCCATTTATTGATGATTTTCTTAAGTGTACGTAAAAAAGAAAAAATATGAATAAAAATAATTATTGCTAGACTTTTCATTGTGGAACCTTGCTAATAAAACACATTTTACATTATAGACTGTTTATTTTATGAATATCACGAGAATATTTACATTCTAACTAAACTTTAAGCTTATTATTTGATACACTTAACTAACAGAAAATGCAAAAAAACGTATACTGAAAGTACGTATATAGTTTTAAATAGTGACAATATTTGTTTCACTACATAAAACTAAACTGTACATGTTTTTAAAATCCCAAGTAATTGGGCCTAAGAAACCTAATGGCTGAATGCATAGATTAGGCTCAAATAAAGTGCCACTTAAATGGCCAGTGTCAGTTTCCAAGCGAGAGACAGTGGCCGCATGAGTTTGAGTTGTTGTCTGTGCATCCGGCCCTAATATGTACTTTACTCTGACATCTAAGCAACAATTAAATCTGGTAAGATATCATGTACGTCTTTATGTGCCATTATCTCTAAAATGTGTAGTATTTGTTGCTAGTTACCGTTGATTTTCTATCACGAGCTTCTCTGTTTGATACATATTCCCGACCGTAACCTGAAATGAGAACGGAGAATATAATTAAAAAAATGACATTTAGATAGAGTATCCATGGTTGGAATAGAAGCAGATAGTAGTTTATGTGACTGCTACATAATGGAGGGCATTAATACTCGGGAGTGGGTTTATGAAACAAGCCGAAGGCGAGTTTCATAATAATATCACTCGAGAGTTTTAATGCCTAATTATGTACAGTTACATACACTAGTTTATCTACACACATATCATAAGCTCTCTTTGATGTGTTAAGGAACCGCATGTTCGACCGGCATTGTGGCATTGATCATTGCTCTGCAATTGTTTTGCTTGTTAAGTAGTACTAAATTCACAGACAAACTAGGGGCGGTCGCAGGTGGGCGTCGGCGTTCGAAATTTGAATGTCATGATTTGACAAATTTTGGTACATTATGGTCATAATATATCAATATTCAGATAAGAAATGAGTTTTCACCAAGAAGTTTATCATTATGCTGGTCGTAACGTGTGGTTTTTGGACGCAGTAAAGAGGGTTTATAATACGTGTGTAGAAGTGTAGATAAAATTATTTTTATACAAATATTCTATAAAATATAAATATAATGTAACAAGTCAAAGAAAATAATTTAAAAAAATCTCAAAAATAACGCAATAAATCACTCTCGTGTGCGAGGTCGCGAGCGTAAAAGCGCCCGCCTGGAAAATGTTGAGACCTGTATTTTCAACCACGGATCATCTCCAAACACTGAACCAGATTGTTGAAAAACTTCAAGAATTCAATAAACAAGAAAGCATTCGATAGTCTTGCAAACAGCTCAATTTTTTACTTCTTAGCTTACACAAAATATAGGTGCTGCCTTTGTCAAAATATTAAGATCAGTTCATAACAATAGTACAGCAGATGTTAACTTCAATTTCCGGGACCCACATTTGTCATAGAAAAGGTCGTGAAACAAGGCGACCCCTTGTCTCTAAAACTGTTCACCAGCACCCTAGAAGAAGTCTTCAAAACCGTAACAGCTTTATGGCAAGATAAAGGCATTATTGACGGCGAGCGAAGGCTACACAAGCTTCGCTTCGCCGACGATGTTGTACCGTTCGTTTCAATAGCTACGAAACATCAAACTATTCTACTGGAACTAAGCTCGGCGAGCCTTGGGGTGGGACTGACGAGGTATTGGTTATAAACTCAACTAATGACCAACGGCGCAAAGCGAAAGGTATTGATGGGCAGGAGATACAATACGTCGACGAGTACACCTACTTGGGCCAGACAGTCTTCTTTGAAAACAGGCAGGACAAGGAATTCAAACGCCTTATTTCGAACGCCTGGAAGAGCTTCTGGTCCATGAAGGAGCTAATGAAGGACAACCTTTGACCCTTAAGCGCACACTCGTCGACATGTGCATTCCGCCCATCGTAACCTAGGGCGCACAAACGTGGTCCTTGACCGAATATCAGAAGTCCAAGCTTGAAGCAGAGTTTGCCAACGTGCGATGGAGCGCAGCATCTTGGGTGTAAAATAAACTGATTGGGTTAGAAATACCGTACCGTAGGCATGCAGACCGTCAAACTAAAATGCACCCAGACAGATGGGCAAAGACATCCACTGAATGGACATTGGCGTAGAGGAAGGCCCAGAAGAAGATGGCAGGACGATCTGGACAAGTACCAACCAGAGTGGGTTGATCGTGCGGCTACCAGAGATGTGTGGGCTTGAACCGGGGAGGCCGTTTTTGCTTTGCAGTGGGACGTTGGAGAATTCTCCCTGTGAAGTGGGGGGTGAGCAAACCCCCCGTTTTATTTTTTGTTTTTGTTATGTTGCCTAAATAATTAATAAAACCACATTTTTTTAGTTATAGACATACTGTATTGCATTTATCAAGTCTAGAAATGGATCCTTTTTCTCCCTGCAAATATAGAATCGCTAATAATCGGCTAATAAGTGGCTACAGTGATGCCCCTGCACTGCAGCACACTCACTCCGCAGCCTCGGCGACATTTCGCCTTTGTTTGCCCCTCTGTGCCTCCGCCTCATAAAAAACAATATAGTGTAGCCACAACACTGCCTAAGAAGGTCTGCCTAGTAAGTGGTGTGCCCTGATTACGGATTTTCAAAATCAGTCAAATGATAGAGTCATGGTACCCAGAGTAGATTCTATGTATATTACCCCCCCCCCTAACTAACCGAACCTACCGATTCGATTCTGAAACAGTTTATTGATTCAAATCGACCAAAAATCGGTTGAATATGTTTTTGAACACACTCCTATAGTGTCAAACATCTCAAATATCTTAAAATTTATAAAACTTTGAAATCTTAAATCTCGAAAAGTAAACATTTGCTCGGAAAAAGCATAACACCATTGGAATGCTGATAATTTTCTTAATCTAACAGTATATCTCTTATTATCAAATTCGTGACACAGTATTCTAAAGCATAGCCTAAGTATTTACTATGGATGTGAGCAACAGTCCCCCACGCTGGTTATTTGTAAGTATTAGAAAAATTCTTACCTGTCGTCTGATTATCGCTAGGTTTTCCTTTCCAAATTGAAACTCCTTTGTCGCCAATTTCGCATCTGATATTTCCTTGTTGCTTTTGAATGAGTCTCTTATTCTTCTAAGGGTGTACAACCTGGAATAGAAGAATTATATTGCTGCATTATGTAGATTTAGTGACATGATGATCGATCATGCAGTTTTGTTGAAATAACAGAACGAACTTCCAAACTAAATACTAAATCTGAATAAGTGGTCGATGAAGAATGATTAAAATAAATGTATGCCTATGTCGAGGTTTTGTTGTCAGCAAAATAAGCTTTCAAATGTGGAAGCAAAATGTAGATTTTTAGGTTATGTAATGTCTAAGAACAACTTACCTGAAATTATAATTCGAAAATTTCTCTGATTCTCGCAAAAGTGTTTTATAGAGAGATAGAATCTGCATTTTATTAGCTGCGGCCATAATTTTCAAAGGTTCCAAGAGAAAAATTCTTCCGATATTTCGATCGAAAAGTCAAGAATATAATTTTAGCAGTACCTATTGTAAATAACATAACACCCCGTTACACGCCAAAAGCAAACTTATAACCAATTCACTACTATCCTAAAATATTCATAAATTCATAATATATTCACTCCACCACTTCACTCCACTGCAAGCATGTATGTAGTATGTAGGCTGTAATATCATATTAATAATAGGCAATGAATAATTTACTTTAGTAATTTTAGTCGTTGAAACATTTTGGCCTTGTCCTTGGCGAATTACGTATATTGGAACGCTGAAAATATATCAGTGATACCAAAGTGGAAAAAATTACCTGCAAGAATGAAAAACTGTATTCCTGAAAATAAACCTCAATTAACAGGAAACGAAATTCATCTGTTTTTCTTATTGCATTTTTTTTAGTTTGTTACCATGAATAAACGTAATATGAAGAAACTCTGCCTCTTCTTTTATAAATGACGTGCTAGCCTCTTAATTAATTTAATTAGGTTAATTTTGACCGTGTCAAGTGTACCTATTTGAAAGGTCACAATTTAGTCAGCAGCCTTAGCATATAATTGTGACATAAAGGAATTTCAATCGCTTTTGAAAAAATAATTCCCTAATCACAACATGATTATTTCACATGAGCTGTCTTTTATTACCACTTTGTTTGTCTAAAGTGATTGAAAGTGAGTGTCACAGCAAATAGATTTAATAAACGAGATACAATTATATCAGAATTACACAGTGAGGCTAGAGGTTCTCTCGCGAGAACCTGTAAATTACCGTCGTGGCTTGCTTGAGAATGTTTTGTTGCCTCTTAGCACAACACAGGAGAAGGTGTATATAGGGTGGATGGATCTAAGTATTTCCAAGGGACGTATGTGAGCGACAATCCCTCAAAGAACCAAATCTGGATTGCATCAACAAACAAAACATATACACGTCTCACGGTAGACCATTTTAAGATCATAAGTCTGCAAACGGCTTCCTTGTCTCCTTTTATCTTATACTTGCTTCTGCAGACTGGATCCTAATCTCGTTTTCTGAACTGGTACTTGCTTCTGCTATATGACAAGGATCATTCTGTTCTTCTCTGAGCACTGTATCCGGCCTCTCGACTATAATTACATCAAGTCCCATGATCATAAACAGATCAATCATTTCGCAAAAAAACAGTTGATGTTGGTCTCCAACCATTTACTACTGGACTTGCGATAAATTATTTTCTTCATTTCTCTGGTTGCTGCTGTCTTCTTTTTCCATAAATACTTAGTGAACAACCAGGAAGACGCCTTGATTTTGGTATGATCAAGGACTGACATTTCACATTGTATTTTAGAAACAATGACTTCTTGTGGATTGTTATGATTCTGCAAGTCTTCAGACTCTCGAAGGAAACAGATCAAGGTTAGAACATAAGCCAGACATATTCAATTATTATGCGTAATTTATGTGCAGTCATTTCACAGCCAAGGATACGAATGTTTATTTTTAATTAGATGATAATAAGTTAATAGTTACTCTCATCACACCAAACTATTAGTCGCATATTATTCCATTGCAGAGGATTATGAGTCGTTAGTGAGGTATGTACTCGCGCTCATGTTAATATTAACTAATTAGGCACCTATCCGAAAATATAAATCTATTAATGACCTTAAAAGAACTCTTAAGTCGCCTTCTTATAACTGGAGTAGGAGTCTGTAAGTACTCCTACGACATTACTTCCCAGAATTTGAATGTTACAAGCACCACTATCGGACAGATACTTATTTCAAAAACTTCGAGTCCGATTCGAAGTCAGGATACATTATTTTTTAATTTTCACTGATGCAGTTTTAGGTATTATCAAAAATCGGTCACGAGGCACCTCTCAGCTTTTTACATATTACTTATATTTGGCTTTGAAGGACTATTCGAAAAAGTCACCCGGTATAGTCAAACTATTCTTGCGTGATAAATACTTGTAGGTTTTGTTACTGAATTTACCTTAAAGCCTCTATGGGAATAAAAATGGATTAATTCCAAGGTTTTTCTGAGTGTATAGGTCATGTTGCCGCAGAAAGATTGAAATAAAACTTAGTTCATTTCCAGAGTCAACGTACCTGTAGCTATATTTCTATTTATGTGCTGAATAAATTATGACATAAGCTGCTGTAACATAAACGATCTCAAAAAGTTACAAGGAAATCCCAGTTTTCGAAAAATCACTTTGCAAGTTTATCAAACATTGACATCCAATTTCTTCCAAGGCTGCAAGTGGCTGCATGAGTATTTGTTTTTGTTGGGGTAGTGTATCACTTATGATTTCACATAATGTACGCTAATGCCGTCCCAAACGAGAAAACAAATGGGTATAAATAAACGTAATTTTGTCCAAACATACATTTATTTTCAAACATTTCTTTTCTCGCAAAGTGTGCACCCTACAGACTCATTCCATACAACAAATGTTGTCTCTCTATTCCAACTAGTGAAGTGAAATATTTAGGCGTGACATTAGACTCCCGACTAAACTTCAAATCCCACATTAAAACGGTCCGCGACAAAGCAGTCTTCTACATGGGTAGGCTTCACTCGCTCATGAGAAGTAAAAGCAAACTTCCATTGAGCTGCAAAATAACTATATTTAAAACTTGCATCCGCCCGGTCTTCACGTATGCAAGTCCAGTCGTTGCACACTGCTCCCACTCCCTTAAACCCCTTCAGGTTTTACAAAACAGCTTCATGCGAAAAGCCGTCGGTGCCACGTGGTACATGCGCAACGTAGTCCTCCATAGTGACTTTAGACTCCCTAAAGGAAAGCAATATATAAAAGAAGCGTCCGAACGCTTCTTCATTAATGCATCTAGCTACCCAAACCCGCTTATCGTACAAAGCATCCCTTTATGAACCGACCCCAGATATAAACAAGAAACACCTTTACAAAAGGCGCCCCAAAGACGTCCTCCTAGAACCGGAGGACGATATCACGAAAGCTCTTAAAGCCCAACCACCCCCCGCCCCTCAGGCACGTCAACTTGACGAAGGCTGTGTTCCCGAAGCACTACAGCGTCTCAGATACCAAAGGATTGAAAGAGATCGCCGCCTTCTTGATTCGACGGAGAGACAGTCTCCCCCTCCCCCTTTAAACCTCCCGGACTGAGGTTAGAGCCCCCCTAAATGACCCAAATATAGAGTAGTTTAGGTTTAGGATAGTTTAAAAAAATATATAACCACCTCATAGTAGCGATGGCTATCTGCCCCCCTAACATGCCGCTATCATGCCCTCTGACTATGAGCCACAGACTTGAATAGTAGGGACAGGGCACGGAGCGCTGTCGCTACAAAAACAGTACAAAAACGGGAAAATTGTACTGTTTGCAATCAGTCGCGCTTGGACGGTGACAGCCGATTGACATATCGGCAGCAAAAACAAAAATGGTGACCTGCGACGTAAAAAGGTGTAAATCATACCCAAATCGCAAAACACAAAAACAGGGAGTGTCGTATCACAAGTAAATATTATATTTTCAATTACTATTGGCTTTAAATTGATTATCTATAATTCAATTAATTCAATTTGTTTATTGCAATAAATTACATGTTAGATGGAGGTGTTACAGTTCGCATCACTTAGGTACAATGTAATTTTACCCTTAAGGTGTAGCAATTAGTATAAAAATAAGTATTTACATGAAAAAATATGTATACAACAACATTCATCCTCATTTAAAGTAAAATAACACGCCTATAATTAATTAATAGTAAAATAGAAAACTGTGGTCATTTGATATTAATTTATAGGTCATAATAATTAGGAGATAATTACAAAATGTACATACACACCCAGGATTCCATGTCAAAATTATAAAGTTCACTTAGGCTATGAGGACACACATGATCACCAAAAGTTTCCCTAGTGCTACAGTTAATTGCATTTAATAATAAGTTATAGGTCATAATAATCAGTCTGAAGTAGGACATAATTTCAAAATGTCATATACACATGATTCAATGTCAAAATTACAAAATTCACTTAAGCTGTAAGGACATATAAACACCAAAAGTTTTTTTAGTGCTATAAAAATTTACGATATTCTAAGACTACTAAGGCTTCTGGTAACTTATTGTAAACCTTTATGGCTATCATTTTTGTTCCCCGAGAGAAGGTAGTAGTTCTACATTGAGGAACTCCTAGTTTTTTATGATTTCTTTCGTTCAGATGATTGCTGACACCAGGTGGTCTTTGAGGGAATTTTTCAGGGTGACGTCTGACCAATTTACACACTCAATTATATATAACCCTGTTATAGTGTGTAGCTTAAGTTTTTTAAAAGAATCCCTGCACGAATCTCTGTTACTACCAAGGTTATCCAAAATACGGACGCATCTCTTTTGTAGGATGAAAATTTTATTAACGTCTACACTATTTCCCCACATTGCTAGTCCATAGAGGGTTCTAGATTGGAAGAAGGCGAAGTATGCCTGCAAGGCGGCTTTTTTTGTAGCTATTTTGTAAAGCGATCGTAATGCGTAGCAGAAGCTACTGAGTTTGTTCTCTAGGATCTCAATGTGTTTTTTCCAGTTTAGGTTTTCGTCGGTATATATTCCTAGGAACCTGGCATTTGGAACTAATTCAATATTTTTTTGGTCTAGCTTTAAGTTTAAGTTTATAGGTTTAGTGTTGTAATTTCTGAAATGAATCAACTGTGTTTTGTTAGAATTTGTGTTAAGGTTAAGTGTCTTAAACCAGTTTACTATTTTGGTGACTGATTCTGAAATCACATTCGAAAGGTTTTCATTTTGGTCTCTTTGGAATTAAAAAAAAACAGATACATCGTCAGCAAACATAACAACTTTATCGTTTACGATTTTAGGTAGGTGGTTTGCATACAAGAGAAAAAGTATAGGGCCTAGTATGCTACCCTGTGGCACTCCTCTGCCTATGTTTAATGTCTCAGATTCAATATTCAACATGGTTTTGGATTTATCCAAGATAGGCAAAACCACGCTTTGCTGTCTACTTTCCAGGTACGATCTGAACCATTTATTTGTTTCTCCCCTGATTCCATACCTATCCATTATATCAAGTAGGATGTTGTGATTTACATGGTAGAAGGCCTTTGACAGATCTAGTAAGACAGATATAACATTTCCTTACGATCCAAACTTTCTGCCACAAAGTCACACATATCAAAAATTGCATCTGCTGTGGAGACACCCTCCCTAAAACCAAATTGCTCAGGTGATAAGATATTATTCAATGACAGGAAAGCTCCGAGTCTGTGTCCCATTACCTTTTCAAATATTTTTGATAGTGTCAGAAGGAGAGATATGGGCCTATAGTTGTTAATGTCTAACTTATCGCCTTTTTTGTGGATCGGTCTAACTTGGGCCTTTTTGAGCCTTTGGGGAAAGACACCTTCACTTAAGGATTTGTTTATGATAAATTGTAGTGGCTTTGCTACGGTTTCAAAGATAAATTTTATTAAACAGGCTGGTATATGGTCATATCCGCAAGACATTTTGTTTTTAAGCGAACAGATAGTCTTTGTCAACTCATCCATAGACAGTGGTCTGACAAACATCGATTCTCGCGTAAATTGTGGTAATTCACAGCTTTCAGCAACAGTACAATGTTGCGGTGGAACACTAACAGTATTCGTAAAGAAAATATTGAAAAGATCAGGCGCATCATAATCGGATTTAGTGGTGTTATCACCATCTGAGAGTCCAGTGAAACCATTTATTTCCACCGATCTATTTCCTTTTACACTTTTGTTCACTAGTTGCCATGTAGTTTTGATTATGTCATTAGACTTTATTATCTTTTTCTCATGATAGATTTTTTTTGCTATTGATACAACCCTGTTTAATATTGAACAATACAGCCTATAATGATTTATCAGAGCTTCATCTTTATTTTTAGTTTTTTTCATCCTGATAAACAATTCCCTTTTTGTTTTGCAGGACTTTTTGATACCCTGTGAGACCCAACCAGTATCAGTTTTGTTGTCAACATTATTTTTGACGCGAATGAGGGGGCAATTTACCTCAAAAGCACTTAATAGGACATCGTGAAAGCAGTCAAATGCTGCATCGCAGTTTGTCTGTTTATATACATCCTCCCACGACTCGTTAGCCAGCTGGCTTTTTAAGTTCAAGAGATTATCGTTTTTCATATTTCTGACCACGGTGAAGTACACCGATTTTACTTTCATTGGAACACTTATAGTAGCACATTGTAACGTGTGATCAGACAAGCCGACTTCAATTACATTTGCGTCATGCAGGGGCATATTTGCTATAATGTTATCGATACACGTGCTACTGTGCTGCGTAATGCGAGTTGGCTCGTATATATCTTCTTCTTCTTTCTTCTTCAGCATTTCACCGTCCACCGTTGGACATATGCCTCCCCAGTTGTCCTCCATCTTGTGCGGTCCGCGGCCATTCTCGTCCAGGATAGGCCGGCCGTGATCTTTATGTCGTCGGACCACCGTGTCGCAGGTCTTCCAACGCTTCTTTTTCCTGTGCGGGGTCTCCAGAACAAAACTTTAGAGCTCCATCTTCCGTCATTTCTGCGACAGATGTGTCCAGCCTATTGCCATTTAAGTCGCGCGACTCGTTTTCCTATATCGGTAACTTTAGTGCGTTGGCGGATGAGCTCGTTTCTTATCATGTCGCGGCGGGACACTCCGAGCATCGACCTTTCCATCGCTCTTTGTGTGACTCTAAGTTTGTTCATCATCCCGGCAGTAAGCGCCCATGTCTCGCAAGCGTAAGTCATCACCGGGAGAACACACTGGTTATAGACTCTAGTCTTCAGCGATTGAGGGATCTTGGAGTGGAAGACGTCCTTGAGCTTTCCAAATGCTCCCCAAGAAAGCTGGATTCTTCGGTCAATCTCGCGATCCAGCGAGTCCCGTCCCAGTCTGATGATCTGCCCTAGGTAGTTATACTCCTCCACTTGCTCCATCACTCGGCCGTCTACTGTGATCGGATCTTGGGACATATCGGTCGTGCCCATAACCTTAGTCTTGTCCGAATTCATTTTAAGACCTACCCGGATAGATGCGTGGCACAGATCGTTGAGCATCTTTCCCAGTTCTGTGGGGGTTTCAGCCAGTATTACGATGTCGTCTGCAAATCGGAGGTGATTCAGGTGCTCTCCATCCACATTTATACCCAGTCCGTCCCAGTCAAGGGTTTTGAAGATATCTTCTAGTGCGTTGGTGAAGAGCTTCGGAGATATGACATCTCCTTGGCGTACGCCTCTTTTGACTGGAACAGTCGTTGTGGAGCCTTGTATTTGCACTGTCATCGTAGCATCGTATATATATCTTGTCATATTAAAGGACTCCAATAGGCAAATGAATTCTTTAGATTCCGGATCATTAATCATTAAGTTGATGTTGAAATCTCCACAGATTATAACCTTTCGCTCTTTGTGTTTTTGTATAATGTTTAGAATGGTGTCCATGTTTTCTATAAAATTATCGTTTCTGTCCTTCTTTGGTCTGTAAATGCAAAGAACAAAGGTACCGGCTAATTCAATACCACATACTTCTAGAATATATGGTATCGACATCTCCTGAATTTTTGGTACGTCTTTACATACTAAGTTGTTCCTAACAAAAACAGCTGAACCCCCCTTAGAAGTTCTTTTCTTGCGGCAGTAGCTAGCCGCCAGTTTGAAACCAGAAATATTAACTATTTGTAGATCTTCTATTATTCTATGGTGATCTGTGATGCAGAGTATTTGAATGTTTTTTCCTTCCAAGCTATTTAACCAAATTTCGAGTAGTGATACCTTTTTGTCATTTAAACTTTGAATGTTTATGTGTGCTATCATACTTGCGCTTCTATTATCTTGTCTTACTATCCTACTTGTGGGAGCTTTTGATCTATGCGGAAAACCTGGTTTATTCCTTCAATGTAGATTTCCCTTTGTTTTTCTACCTGTGTACGGAACATGTGAGGTATAGTGCCCCTGTTTGGGCTTGCGGATCGTTTATTCCCTACTTTTGTGGTCAACGAAATGTTCGATTGATTTTTATATTCCGCATGTTGTTTATTCGGACCGTTTGTATTTTTGTCAAGAGAATATTGTTTTTGTCTTTCTGTCTGCCTGCGGAATATATAAGGTATTGTGCCTCTTTTTGGATTTGGAGACATTTCTACTTTTGTGGTTGTATAAAATATTATTCTCGAAAAAATCCTCAAACGAAAATCAACCATTCGGCTGACGTAACTTTGTAGCGACGCGCGACGCACAGTGAAACTGCCCGCTTCCTATATTTGAAAAACGATCCGATTTGGTTATTTTTCTATTCGTAATGTCAAGATTACTATTCGTAATGTCATTAGATTACTATTCGTAATGTCATTTGGTTAACCCCCCCCCCCCCTAACTAATTCATAACTTTTTCTATGATTAGGTAGTTTATTACTTATAAAAATTAAAATCAAGATCTTAAATTCCAAGTCACGCTACTAATGTGTATCTGTGAGCTTACATCCTCTTTCATAATTTAACGGCAAAGACAAAAATTAATATGCCTATTTAATTATGTTTCAACTTTTAATTAATTAAACATGAGCTAATTGCGTGAGACCTCGCCCCTTAAGTAAAATTTTAGCTAGATATATTTTATTTCTACTCCTAATCACCGATTAAAAGTCACCGGGTATTTGAGAGTTATCCGTAGATCAAGTTTCCTAATATTGTGTCTATACACCACAAATCGGAACGTGACCGACCGTGACGCCGTTACAATTTTTCGTACTGTCTTGGTTCCGACGAATTCCGACAGGGGCGCTATTTTTCTTAGCCTCAAAATGGTAAGAAATTTAGTACGGGAAGGCCTATCCTTAGTATTTATATCGATGCTATGAGCTGATGTCCGCTCTTAAAATCGGATAAGCAGGCAAACTCCTCCCATATATATCATATACTATATCGCCCAAAAGGGCAAATTGCAGGCAGTGGCGTAGCGTGCCTTGTCGGGGCCCCGTATGAAAATTTTTTTGGAGGCCCTTATATGGAGGTAAAGATTTTTCACAAAAGCAAAAAAATATTGTGAGAAGTAATATTTATTTATCACATAATTTACCCATTTTACAAATAAAAATCGAATTTTAAATATTCACTCTCCTTGCCTTTTTATCGGCAAACTGATTTATTAGGTAAATCATTTATGGCTGATGATGATTTTAGTTTTTCTAAAGTTTCTGCCTCTATGGACAATAGTGAGATGTCTGACAGCCGTTCTTGTCCCATCGAAGTTCTTAAGTAATTTTTTATTACCTAGTTTTAATTTTGAAAAACTTCTTTCTGCCGTTAATTTCAGAATTTAAGCATGTTTTTAGAGCCTTTAATTGGTCACAAAGATTAAGTGAGATGTCCTTACTGTATTTAGCAGACAGTTTTCCGGAAGCGTTTAATATCTCTTCGCTTGAAGAAGATAGGCTTATATAAAGCGCATAAATAAACAGTGCACTGCACTCCGTGGTTTAACATCCAATGCAAAGTACAACAACGTACACGTACATCGCGATATCGATGAAGGATTCCCGGGGATTCCCCGCTGAGTTGAAGATGAAGTAAGTAAAACGGGGAAGTCCCGCAGCCCGCCATAACGATGTAGTGTTGCCAACTTTTGAACGCACGCTTAAGGCGGGAAAAAAAGGAATTGCTTTATAGAATTTTGTCATTTGTAAAATAAAATAAATTAGAAAGTTTTTATTCTTTTTCCTTACACACTTTGGGGGCCCCCGTGGCCCGGGGGCCCCGTATAATTGATACGGCAAATACGGCGGTAGCTACGCCCCTGATTGCAGGTAGAAAGCCTTTAGCATATACCGAGGCCATGGCTCACAGTAAAATCATACACAGATAACTATAAAAAACCGGTCAAGTGCGAGTCTAAATCGCGCACGAAGGGTTCCGTACCACCGTTCAATGGAAGCGATGGTGTGGAGTGAATAGTTTGGATTTTACACAGCAAAATATTGTTTACAAAGTTATTGGTGCGGTTACTTTCACACTCCATGTACGTAACCAGGTGCATCCATAAGTTTGTATGTGGTATTGAAAGAATTGTTGTATGGGAGCCCCCTTAAATATTTCTTTTATCCTGTTTTTTAGTATTTGTTGTTATAGCGGCAACATAAATACATAATCTGTGAAAATTTCAACTCTCTAGCTAGCTAGGTTCTTGAGATACAGCCTGGTGACAGACGGACGGACGGACAGCGGAGTCTTAGTAATAGGGTCCCGTTTGGAACCCTTCGGGTACGGAACCCTAAAAAGGGGTTGTTTTTAGTCCGTATACCACACGAGCTGATGCCCGCTCAATATGTGGGGACCCGGACATAGCGGAGGTCTGACTCCTGGGCATGGGTAATTCAATGTTTTTCCCCTCCAACAAAAAAAAAACTATTCCAACTGTATAAAAAAAAATACAACTTTGAAAAATGTAAGTGCCTGTGTCTCCTTAACTGGAAAATAAGCTATTAGATTGAAAAGGAAAAAAAATAGGGTATTTCCTGTTTAAAACGGCAACCCTACATATTTCTGTGTTGTGTTCTTCTCATCACACTTCTAGAAAAGTGGAAAACTATCTTGTCTACTTTTCATTGTTGTTTGTACCTTTCTCTGTTCTTCATAGTTGACAACAAATATAGCCATCCTGCTGTCAAAAAACATGGCATCCTGTCTCTATTAAAACTAGAACATGCTACATATTTTAGCAAAACTGCAAATGGCTGCTGTGCTGACCAAGTCAGTTGGTTTTTTTCGCGGTGATTTGTGCCTATGTATTAGTCAAAAATAATTATGGTTTACTGCAAAAAATAGTGATAGCATGTAATGTTCTAAGTGAAAGAGTGCAATAAACCTCGTGAGTGTCAACTATCCGGCTCCATCCAAACAGTAAGAAATTTGTTATTATTTCGTTTTATACCAACCAACCTAAGTTTGGTTCTATTTAGATTCTAATTAGAACAATTAGGGTCTTTATTCTTTATAGCTAGCAGTTTTTCCTAGCTTCACGTGATGTCCAGTTTGTCCCCGGTTTGGTTGGAGTGTAGATAAGGGGGCGCCAAGGAAAAAAAAACTTAGAATTTTTTCCGCGTTTAGATAGCCTGGTCAATGTGCAGATAAGGGGGCAAAAAAAACAGAGCGCCGAAAAAAATATTTTTTTTTTTTGAAAAAAAGACTTAGAAAAATTTCGACTCGTCATCCAGCGATTATAATTAACATATTTTACATTATAATTAACATTGATGTATTTCTTCAAACAATGCATTCCACCTTTCCCTTCATACTTACCGGCTTAGGACGGTCAAAATTACGACAGGTATGTTTAGATTTAATAATAAATATTTTCCCACTGTCGTGACTTTGGCGTATTTAAAAAGGTGGAATCATCATTATGTACAATAATGTCTGATTTATCGCTAACAACCTGTAACAAGAAATACCAAAATCACAGTAAAAAATACAAAATAAAAGTAAAAGCAAATCGTGCAAAATCAAATTCAACATAATAATATAATAAAAATCTGAAAAATCAACACTTAATATAACTATGATTTGACTACTATATTACACAATCATCGACGGGCGAACTCAAGTATCACTCATTGCCTTGGACAATTAGGCGAACAGCGGCAATTGCTAGGCTTGATGCCGCGTTTTCCCAAGCCGGGATAAACTCTATGAATATCCCGGAGGAGACGACGAAAACGAGCGGCTTTAGATGGTAAGTGTTTTAAAACATTACTGCGATACATGAATTCGCCCATGTACCACTTCAACCTACGGTCACTGCGGCAAGTCCGACATTGACGTTTCAACTCCAGCCACTGGCGCCACATACTGCCACATATGGTCACAATGAATACTATCTCAATATTCCTACGCCAGGAAAACAATACACTTATTCTAAGAAAAAAGGCAAACTATAACGGCGTCTTTGACTCGGCTTATCTTTAGTTCGCAGTTCTTTATAGACTACAGTTACTCTCATCCCTATGTGAAAACAATAGACTCCTATCCTGCGCATGAGTGCGACAAAGAGATAAGATATCACTCTCTAGCTCCTATGATTTATCACCGAGTTCGGACAGACGAAAACATTCTACTATAGTATACGTCGCGTCACACGTTGTGGACGGTTTTTATTGTGATTTTGGTATTTCTTGTTAAATGTTGTTAGCGATAAATCAGAAATTATTGTACATAATGATGATTCCACCTTTTTTAAAGTCAAAGTCACGACAATGGGAAAAAATATTTATTATTAAATCTAAATATACCTGTCGTAATTTTGACCGTTCTAAGCCGGTAAGTAAGAAAGGAAAGGTGGAATGTATTGTTTGAAGAAATACATCAATGTTAATTATAAAAAAGTGGTGCTTTTTTTCGCGCGGCTATCAACCATACCTTGTTTTTCTAGTGCTATACACTATATAACTTTTTTCGTTACTCTGCATTAGAAAAACAAGGTTTGGTTAATGTCCGCGCGAAAAATATGCAACATTCTCCATACAAACTATGCATGACTCGCGCATCGTGTAGGGTGCCTTACGGACATAATTTTATGTCATACGCATGTTTTCCCTAGGACCATTATTTATAGAGATATCGATATGACAAACATCGTTATGACGCATATCTCGAAATCGGTGAGGTGCACGAGGAAAATGTATATGACCAAAAATGATGGCAAAGAGCAGCACTACACGATTCCGAGGTAAAAAGAAACAGTAAAAAAAAATATTTTCACGAAATTTTTCTAAGTCGCTGAAAGCGGTGGTATTGTAGGTAAGGGGGCAAAACACTTAGAAAATTTTTGACAAAATTTTTTTTTTTTGAATTTTGATATTTTCACTTGCGCATCGTTTAGGGTGCCTTACGGCCATCATTTTATGTCATATGTATGTTTTCCCTAGGACCTTTATTTATAGAGATATCGATATGACGAACATCGTTGTGACGCATATCTCGAAATCGGTGAGGTGCACGAGGAAAATGTATATGACCAAAAATGATGGCAAAGAGCAGCACTACACGATTCCGAAATAAAAAGAAACAGTAAAAAAAATATTTTCTCGAAATTTTTCTAAGTCGCTGAAAGCGGTGGTATTGTAGGTAAGGGGGCAATACACTTAGAAAATTTTTGACTAATTTTTTTTTTTTGAATTTTGATATTTTCACTTGCGCATCGTTTAGGGTGCCTTACGGCCATCATTTTATGTCATATGTATGTTTTCCCTAGGACCTTTATTTATAGAGATATCGATATGACGAACATCGTTGTGACGCATATCTCGAAATCGGTGAGGTGCACGAGGAAAATGTATATGACCAAAAATGATGGCAAAGAGCAGCACTACACGATTCCGAGGTAAAAAGAAACAGTAAAAAAAAATATTTTTACGAAATTTTTCTAAGTCTTTTTTCACAAAAAAAAAAATTTTTTTTTTGGGCCCGCCCCCTTTTCTACACCCTAACGCTAACGTATGGCGGCCTCAAAAAGTTATAATTTTCGAATATTTTACAAGTGGGGGCTTCCGCCCCCTTATCGACACTCTGACCCCCGGTTTTCATTGCCACTTGGTTTTATTTACTTTACATTTTACATGGTTACAACACAACACAAGTTAATGTTGAAACCGGATTTCTTTTCGTCACTGTGCTTGTTCTATCGGATGGTATGTCGTGTAGGTACTAAGAAGCGCAAAGAGGTAGCAGATACCTTCTCCTTACGACTGTTGTAGTCTGGGTTATTCAGGGTCATTCTAAGCATAACCTGAAAGTTTCAGGGCAAGGAACTCAATAGTTTTTCAGATATGATTTTTTGAAAATCCCTTTGACCAGTCAAAATCAAGGTCAAGAGGTTAACAAACTAGTATAAAGTAATTTTTACACTCTGGCTTCCGCCCCCTTATTGACACTGACCCTCCGATTTAAGTAATTTCTTCACAAACTTCTAAAAATCACATTTTCCAAATTAGCCATTTCCTTGAGGGAGGAGTACTGGGGAGGGGTATCTACACCTCCTCTGGTCTTCCCCCTCCCCTCCCCAAGGTCAAGGCTGTAAGGTCAATGTCTAAAGTCCTTCCATACCTTCAGTCAAATCACTGGGTTGGCTATAGATATTGTTCACAATGTTTACTATGTTAATGGACTCTTTTGTAGTGAAAATGATGTAAATATTACATGAAATTAAAAAATTAAATAATTTATTTCTCAAAAAATACATTTCCTCGCAAAAAAACTATACTAGGGGGACAAAGGAGCTCCCCGCTACCCTCCCCACCACCTCCCCCACCCACAATATTGATATTTTACCCAAAGCAATTCAAAAATTGGCATTGTTTCTCATTCTAACAAACAGGTAAATTCGGAACTCTTGGAGTGTGACTACCACTTTGCTATTTTTAGGGTTCCATACCTCAAAAAGAGAGACCCTTATAGGATCACTTGCATTCCGTCCGTCCGTCTGTCACAGACACTTTTCTCAGGAACTATAAGTCTTGAAATCTTCTGCAAACATTATTATCTTGATAACCACAACATAATTCAAGTCTAATATGAAAAAAAAATTGCCTACAAAAAAGTGGAGGGGACAAAATGAAAAAATAAATACCCCATAATAAATTCTAACCTACTTACTTGTTTTTGTGTTGATTGTTGATTGTTGAAAAGGGTCTTTTATAATTTTTACAAAAATATTCTTTAATTTTAATTTAGTTTTGTTTACTTTTCAGAAGTTACAATCAAAAAAGTGGGAAAATTATTATTCCCCCCTTATCTCCAAAACAAAAGTCTTAAATTATGAAAATAATACAGAAACTTAAGCCAAAGACTACAGGAAAACCTACCCAGATTTGCCAAGGTTTATTATTTATCTGTCCACCACATACAAACTTATAAATGCACCTGGTTACATAACAGTATGAAAGTACCAATAACTTTGTAAACAACATTTTGCTATGTATGTATTCACTCCACACATTCTCTGTGATTGTGCGATTGTACGGTACGGAACCCTTCTTGCGCGAGTCCGACTCGCACTTGACTGTTTTTTTTTTTAATCTGACTGCGCCAAAAGGAGTGTAATGATTTTCAAGTGGTATGTTTTACTATTTCACATCAGAATAATAATGTCATGTCATTTTGTTTCAAAGTTAACTAACCCATCTTGCTAATAAGCTGATAAAATCACTTTATCAAATCACACAATATTTATCTATCAACATAAATTATGTAATCTCCTATGGCCTTGATGAGTTGAATACATTTGCATTCTCATGGTTATATATCCTGTAGAACCCGTGATCAGGCCTCTGATTATTCTATTTGTAACTTAGTCAGTGCTCTATGTGATAGATTATTTATAAATGAAAGATGCCCTGGCTGCCTATAATTATTAAATTTCAGAGGTACCCTAAGAAGAATGGTCATTAATATTTTCCAAGTGGTTTAGCCGGATGAAAAAGTGTAATATATAATTTGTTTTGGCATGACCCTCGTATGTTGGCTTGCAGGATTTTACATTGTAAAAAGCCAGTAAAAATTTCACTCTGCAAGGCACACTGTCAAACAATCTACACGTGCAGCGGGTACGTATTATAATACCGAAGTAGAAAAGACCTAAGTTCATGAGGTCTATGTACGGAATCCCGAAAATCAAAACGCCGAATGTCTGTTTACCCGAAAGTATAAAATCCCGAAAGTAGGAAATCTCGATAGTACTCAATTTTAAGTAGTTTTTGTTCTTACATGTTCAACCTCATGCGAAGGATAAAGGGGGCTTTGCTTCGCTCACCCCCCTTACCCTTCACCTAAGTTACCGCAGTGTTTTCCCTGATTTTTCCTGTGCAAATCAGTATTTTTGATGTTTGACGTTTGACGCATAAAAACACATTTTGGGTTTTTTCCCGGAAATCATCCCATTTTGAAATTCCGCGGAATTATTCCGCGACCCATCTCTACTCTTGATCTAACTTTTTGTGTCTAAAACAATGCCATAAGTACTTTAGGAGGTATGCTTACATAAACATAAAAAGCGCTCACGTGATGAAGCTGCTTCTAAGCACCACTTCGTCACTATCCCCTCCGAGATTTGCGTGTCGTATATTTCGTAGAATATATTTAGTGCACACGAAAATTCACATGACATGCCTATAAAAAAGCTGTAATTCTTAAATAGTAACAAGTAAATTACAAAGTTATGAGATAATACTAGACAGAGTAAATTAAACATGTGAACTGGGTACTTCCAAAGCGACAAAATAGCATTAATTGACAAAAACTACGAGTACAACACACACCACACCAACACTACTCATCATTTAAAGATGCAAAAAATTGCCTTATGAAGTGAACCCTTATTGATTGAGCACTGCCATTAAATATTACAATGCCATCTTCACCATTAATGCCACCGCCACCACAGAGACTGTTGAAAGTAGAACATGCTCTTACCAGAAACGAGTTTTTCCTAAAGTTAATATGAAAACGAGGCAACTGAAAGAGAGGACGTCTACAGCACCAGCAACAGGAACTTTCAGTTTAGTTTTACTGAGCAGAGAAGGACAATCTACAGTGCCCTTCAGTATTTTCATAATAAAAACAATATCGGCGACATCCCTACGTAGCTTTAGAGGGAGGAGATGCAGTCGTGCACACCGATGCTCATAATCAACCTATGGCAGTTTGAACTGGAAGCCGATACACCTTGTAAACTTTCTCTGGATACGTTCTAATCTATTGATGTAAATGTTATAGCAAGGGTTCCAAACCTGCGAGGCGTATTCTAAGTGACTGCGGACATAAGGACAATACAATATTTTTATCGTTTTCATGCGCGTAAACGATTTAGACTATCTCATGACGAAACCTAGAAGAACCTTAGAGGAAGGTGCCTAATTTCATAATTAGCTATGGTTTTAATTTTCGAGTAAATGTCACGTAAAAACACTTAGCGACATTCAAGTCCAATTTATTTATACCACAGTAGATATCAAGCTCAAGTAAGTCCCTTTGAAGGAGTTCTGAGTCGGTGGCCCCATTAACGACCCTGAAGATCGTCATGTCGTCTGCAAATAGCACAAAGCTAGAGCTGTTGAAACATAGGTGAATATCATAGATAAATAATATAAAGAGAAGTGGCCCAAGCAATGACCCTTGCGGCACTCCGGAGGGTACACTCATCCAAGATGACATAAATCCGTTAAGAACGACAGCCTGAGATCTTACACAATTCACAATTCTTTATTACACAGAACATTAGAACAATACAATTATACACGAAATTAAAAGGCAAAGGCGAGCTTATCTCTCAACAGAGATTTCTTCCAGAAAACCTATCAGGATAGGATACATATAAAATGGAAAGGGTAGTCTAGTGCAATTAAATACTTACCAAATACCAATAAAATATGATACTTACTATAAAAATACATATAATAAAAGAAATAGTAGACAAAATAAAAATAAACGAATAATAATAATAAATAGATAAATACAATTACATACTTATATATACAATACCTATGATGAAAGAGAAAGTAAGTGCTCTTTCAAGCGATTCTTAAAGGAGAAGAGAGAGGGACTGTCCCTAAGAGTGCAGGGAAGTGCGTTCCACAGCCGAAATGGCCCTTGTGAGACATAAGAGGCAAACCACTCGAGCAGATCACCCCTAATGCCTACCTCGCTAAGCTTATCTAATATAATGCTATGGTCGATCCTATCAAATGCCTTGCTGTAGTCAGTATAGATGATATCCACTTGGTCATCGTTGTCCATACGCTCATTAACATAATAGTGAATGGTGTATAAATACTGGATTTAAATTTTCAGTATCAAAAACAGAATCAATGATTCTATCAAAACGGAAAAACAAAGGTAAAATTAACTTTACTATGAACAATCATAAAATTAAAGAAGTTAATAATTTGAAAATTTTAGGCTTAACGTTTGATCCAAAAATGAATTGGGTAAACCACATAAAAAAGTTAAAGTCCGAGTGTTATAACAGAATGAATATTGTAAAAATTTTATCATCAAATAAATGGGCTGAACCCAATAAATGGGGTTCAGATAGCACATGCATTAAAAATACGTAAAAAGCATTAATTAGACAGAAAATCGATTATGGTTCAATTATTTATGATTCAGCCCCCATTTTAATTCTCCCAGTATTTTAAAAATTCTAGATAGTACACATAACACCTGTCTAAGGTTATGTTTAGGAGCCTTTAGAACTAGCCCAGTAAGCAGTATCCTTGCTGAGGCAAACGAAATGCCTTTAATTTTTCGAAGAAAAGAATTGTGCCTTTCATACGCGATTAACCATATAACCAACAATAACAAGACATTTCTCTCGAAAACTTCACTACCGTCTGATATTGAATACAACCTACTGCCATCTCTCCCCGTCCCCTTAAGACTTAGACTTAAAAAATATCTATCCGAAATTAATTTTGAATTACCTACCGTATTCCCACGTAAACATCTCACGTATCCGCCATGGACAAAAATCGAACCTAAAATTAACCTAGATCTAGCTTACAAGTACCCCAGAGATTCCACTCCTGATTATATTTATAAGAACCTTTTTTATGAAATTAAAGATAGGTACCCAGAGTTTATGCTATACTATACGGATGGCTCCGTTTGTGAGGGTAGAACCGGTTGCGCGATCGTGACAACAAACGATACATATAGGTACAGATTACAAAACTATGCACCTATTTTCACATGCGAAGCCGTTGCAATCCTAAAATGCCTAGAGGTAATTAATGACTACTCGAATGCAAAAAAACACATTATCTTTTCCGATTCAATGTCATCCCTCAAAGCAATATCTAATATTAATAATAATGACCCTTTGGTTAATTTAATAAGAGAAAACCTACTAGATCTAATGGATAAGCAATGCGTTGTAGAATTATTCTGGATACGTAGTCATCAGGGTATTCCCGGAAATGAAAGGGCGGACACCGCAGCCAAAAACGCTACGAGATATGAGCAATGCAATTATACGACTTAATAAACCAGACCTTAAGAAATACCTTAAACTGAATATTAAAAGATTATGGAACAGCTGTTGGGTAAAAAATAACAATAGTGCCTTATATGAGATAAGAAAATCAGTATTCGAAAAGAGTAAATTCCATGTAAACAATAGAAAAGACCAAGTAGTTATGAATAGATTAAGAATAGGTCGTTGTAATGTTACTCATTTGTATCTGATAACTAAGGAACCTAAGAAAAAATGTCTAAGGTGTAGTAGTGATTTATCTGTCAAACACTTGTTTATTGATTGTCCAATGTATAACACAGAACGATTAACTGTTAATCTTCCTAATAATCTGAAGGATTGTTTAAATAATTCAAAAAAATCTGTTAAATTTCTCAAGCTTATCAACTACTACGACTTGATTTAATATTGTATCCCTATAGTGGTCGCTAATGACCTTAGCTGTTTGAGCGACCTTAAATAAATAAATTAAAAAAAAAAATGTTGGACATTGTCGATTTGCCTTTTAAGAAACCATGCTGCATTGAGCTGAAACTGGGTTTAAGCGCCTCATAAAGTTCTGAGTACACAATACGCTCAAAAATGTTGGCAATGAGACATATTTACAAAGGCAAGCTTACGTCTAACAAGATGTTCGTCTCATAACAATTTACAACATGGTTCACTTTTCTCCCTACGATTGTACCTAGCAGACTTTATATGGCAATTAGCATGAAATTAGAAAACAATGTTTTCCGAAGTAAAATAAGGATACAATTAATTGTCTTGTTTACATCCTGTTTGTTTAATAACATGTCTTTGTTGCCTGACAAACTAAGCCTATGGAATGGAGCACGGTAGACCTTATTTTTAAATTCATAGACATAGGCACCGCAATTGTTAAATTTTTGATCAAGAGTGTAAATAGAGGGAGGGCTATTTTCCGTGAACAAAACTTAATATACCGACACTCCTTTCTCATACGACTGTGTTACTTTTTATGACTGAAACCAATTTAGTTTTGACAGGACAGGTAGGATTCTCTACGCGTACAATTTTAGTGACAACCAGCGATGGGGTAAGTATCGATATAAGTGCGGCTATCGACAAAAATAATACATAGTTTACCTACTTTGTTTATCGATATTTTAGAAGACTGGTAAATACCAACTACTCTATGAGCAACTATATATACAAATATGAGCTAATGATCACTGTTTAAATAATATCGATAAACAAAGTCGAAGTGATAATTTATTTACATATTATGAAATAAATTAACGCAATTTTAAAATGAAATTATATGGTAATACACTCAATACACAATGTCAAATACCCTGGTCATATGGTGTCAGTCGCTATATGTCCAAGGTATTCAGGCACTATATACCTAAGGGATGACCTAGTCATAGAGTATGCGCAGCGTTTTTGCAGTTTGGGTGAATACGAGGGTCCATGCCAAAAGAAATTAAATACTCCATGCTCATTTCATTGATACTGGGCAAGTCATACACCATCGTGAAGGCTGATTAAATAGCTATAAATTTAAAAATGGAATACTCCGGAAACCTATTTTTTTAAATATTTTTTTCTGATTGAATCTGGCGGGAATTTGCGTTTACAATGGTACTTGGTCGACGAGATTTTCGAATTATGATTTACAAGCTGATGACCGCAACTTCATCTGCGTGTTCCTAGGAATTATCATTAACCGAGATAACGTTACCCTCCTTCTCGTGCAGTCGGATAAAAGCATCCTATATGTTAATCTAGCTCATGAACTACCTCTGTGCTAAATTTCATTCAAATACGTTCAGCTGTTTTAGCGTGATTGAGGCACAAACAGCCAAACATCCTAACATCGCTACTTTCATATTTATAATATTAGTTAGATTATAATTTAAAAAAAGGTTTAAAGCCCCAAGAATGTTTTGAATTTTTAACCACGACTTTTGGTGAGTCTGCTTGTTCTCGTGCAACTGTCTTTAATTGGGTTACTGAAATTAAAAGAGGGCGGGAGAGCTTTGAAGATGAGGCGATGCAATTACTCAAGAAAATGTGCAAGCCCTGGAAAAAAATATCCGTCAGAACCGACGAATTACATACGCAGAGCTTGAGCGAGATGTTGGCGTTGGATCATCAGCACTGCAAACCATAATTCATGGATAACTGTCGCTCCATAAGCTTTGCTCGAGACGGGTGCCGCAAAAACTCAACGATTTGCAGAAATAACTCCACGTGAATTGGTGTAAATTTATGATAAATAAATTCGACGCTGGTGAGAAGAAATTGTTTATGATATACTGACAAGTGACGAAACATGGTTGTATAACTACGATCCCGAAAGAAAGCGGCAGTCAACGGTATGGTGCTTTGAAGATGAACCGACTCCAAGAAAATGTAGCCGAGCACGAAGCACACAGATACAAATGGTTGCCTCATTTTTCTGCAAGACAGGGCATATTGCGACCGTGGTGCTAGAGGATCAAAGAACTGTCAACTCAGGTTGGTTTGTGACAGTTTGTGCTCCAGAAGTGTTATCAGCTTGGTGTGACAAGCGGCCACCGTCAGGAACCCAGCACCTGCTCTGGCACCACAACGCCGCCCCGCCCTCTTCTGCCAGAACACTCGACTATTTTAGTTCGAAAAATGTCCCTCGCCATATTCTCCTGACCGGGTGTTTTTTTCCTGTTTCCAAAAATTAAAGAAAAAATAAAAGAAAATGGATTTGAAACCAAACAAGATGCCCTGGCTGCATATAATTATGAAGTTTCTGAGGTACCTAAAGAAGAATGGTCATTGATATTTTCCAAGTGGTTTAGCCGGATGAAAAAGTGTATATGTTCATGTATTTCTTTTGGCTTGAACCTCTTATGTGGGCTCGTAGGATTGCACATTGTAAAAAGCCAGTAAAAATCTCACTCTTCAAGGCACTCTGAAGTCACACAGTCAAACAATCTACACGTGCAGCCTATGGGTCAAATATACCCAAAATACTCTCAACGCCCTGCTCTTCCAGTATAATTTAGGACGTTGCTAGGGCTGCCACGCTACTGCAGTGCATCGGGCATGTTTGTTGAGGCACATACTGATGGATTCCATTCCATCATACGTAAGAGAACGGCCTCCTTCCTGAAGCTGAATGCGTGGCAGCACCAAAAGCATCCTAGAGGTCATTGCACGTTGGCTCGACGGCCCAATTCTCAAACACTGGGTGAGGGTTGTGACTGTTTGTAACAGCCGTGGCACACAGGCAGGCCTATTTATATGGAATTGATTGAATTGAGTGTGATATGAAGAGTTAGTTTGATTGAAGAGATAGTTTGTCTGTTAAAAATAAAATATTGATCCTTTTGTTTCCGAAATAAAAATATCATTATTATTATAATAATAAAAATATAATCAATAAAAAAACACATAATTAAATCGACAATTATATAGCAATAAACTAATGTCTCAATAAATTAAACAGTCATTTACATTTACACACCATTAATTAATATAAATCGCTAATCACGATTCAATTATACAATACCTGTTTGGGAATGTCAAAAATACTTAATCACGGAATTATCGTGCTGCTGCGATCCACATTTATTTCTTGACAAGTTGTTTGATAGACAATCAGGATCGCATTCTCTCAGAGCGGCCAGACTTTAATTGTTCGTATTCGACACGAGAATTCCCAAGAATCCTTTTCAGCAAGTCCCTCATCATTCTGATTATTATCCTCACCACCAGTAAACTTTCGGTGAGTTATTGCCATTTGATACGCCCAATCATCGAACGGTTTCTCCTAGGTTTGATAAAATACCACTAGCTGAAATGATACCAACTGAGGAGAAGTACGAGTTACAGTAGTCAAGAGAGGACTTACTAGGGGATTTGGTATTCAAAAACGAGGAAGCCGAGGTTGTGGCAGGGCGTCGGTGAGTAAACTCATTGATAGACCTCCAAAGTTTTTTGGGTTTGTTTCGATTAAGATTGAAATCCTTAGATTCATGTTCTGATTTTAATTTTCGTAACAAATTCCTGTACCGGGTATAAATAAGCTTCTTCCCATTTTTGTCAGGGTCCTTGCGGAAATCTTCGTGAAGCTTGTCGCGATGTTTTCAACACCTCAGCAGACCAAGGGTCATCCATGGTTGTAGGATGTGCTTAGAACGACTCACTATTATAGTTTTTGTGGGCTTTTGGACACTTTTTGTTATAGTAAATGTGAATAAATTAAAGCATCATCTAAGGCGAGGTTTCCTACGATAGCACACCAGGCTACGACATCAAGATCAGATTTTACTGCCTTAAATTCGATAACAGTCTTAGAGCGACTAGGTTTGGAAGACCTATGCGACTCGAACATCGTCAAATGTTTTACTTAGAGCGGGGAGTATTGATATTGGTCTGTAGTAACTAAACATAAGAAACAAAATACATATCTATAAAAATAAACCGCCCCAAGAAACGCCCGCACCAAACGTGCCCATTACACTGGCAGCATTACCGCGCTGCACAGCTAGCGAGATCCTCTGTAACAGGAACGATCCGGAGCGGTGGTCAAATCCTCGGTCCCTCAAACGACGCCTAATGTCCTTGACGAAGGCCCTACCCTGTAACGTCATGGTCGGTAAGATCTGTCGAGCAGACAACGGATTCAGCCTGACTATTTACTGGAACGAAAATATGATCAATACAAGTTTTGTTATGCGTAATCGAGTTTATACTGGAGACGAGCCTATGTTCAGACGTTCTACATAGATAGTCTGAGGAAAGTAAGATGTCCGCAGCGGTATTCAAAACATCTATGTTTAGGTAGCCAGGCAATGCAATAGATGATGGTGTTTAATATTTATGCTTCGGAACGCACCTTTTTTCGTTGCGCGACTCGGACCGCGAGTGATCGGAACGGAACTAGCAGCTGTCACTTGTATAGAAACGTGATGACGAGTTAGAGGTTACTTTTTTGCACATGGCATTCGGGCCTTGGCTGTATTTTTATTAGTAATAATTGTCTAACACAGGTGTCGGGCCTGGTCGGAGTGTTAATTTGTAATAATCATCACGGAACAATCGTCCAATCATCGGGAAATAAGTAGATTCACGTCATCGGAGTGAGTGCTTCGTGTTGTGAAGGGACGAAGTGATTCGGGGATCAATTCGTCGCATTCGGACAGCGACCCTTCGTGTCGGCAAGCAACACGACGGCGACAGCATCGGGCTACGACGAGAGTAAGATTCGACTCCTCTCCCCCCACCCTTGTGCTCCTCATCCCGTGTTCCTGCCTCGAATTGAGCTTTCGAATTCCGGTCCACGGCGTCAAAGGTCAGTACTCCTGGTGAAAACCAACCCTACCAAGATTCCACGCCCTGTCGGTTAAGGCGTGGAATTTAATCAGATGGTAATACTGATTTCAGGGCCAAATCAAGAGAATGGATGAAAACATTAGGATTGCGTAAGCTGGGAGACCTGTATACTACAAACACTTTGAGGTGATTTGGGATATCTACTAAATTACAGTTGCATTCATCAACATCTAACTCAATAGAAACAGCTGGCCACTTGCTATTGACGTAAATCAGCGCCATCTACAATGAGCTTTTGAGATTAAATGCCAATTGTCTGACAAACTATACTCATGGCGAGTGTTACCTTATTCTGTAGAGTAAATATTGTAACCAAAAACACCAAACCAATGAAGAAAGTGAATACAAATCCAAAATTGGCGCTATATCTATTTAAGCAAAGAGTTACGTTCATCTGAGGTCCATAGACTTAAAAGTTAGTGTGCTTGTACCACATAATTTTGTAGAGTAATAAAGCATGGCATCTGTTAGCGACGCGTTCCATTTTTAATTTGATAGCCATAATTACTTACCTATAGTATGTAGATTATAAATATTACGAACGCTCCTTAGAACTTTCCAGGTGAGATGACTATGTCTTGCCCGCGGCTTTGCCTGTCCGCACTCAATGTTTATAGAACCAAATATACTTTTGTATCTTTGTAGTGAAACATAAATAAAACACATAAGCTGTTAGTTTAAAGTAACTCTTTATATGACCTAATCTGTTGTAATTTTATTACGTACAATGTTTGTCTAATCCTAAGTGTGAAATGTTAAAACATTCAGACAAATCATTTAGTTTTATGTATAGAGAATGTGGTGTGACATAGTTTGCACATTTCGCCGCGTTAGCGCGCGGCGCTGTCGTCAGTCGTTTTGTTTTCAACTCATAGGCAACACCGCGTCTGTTTTGTAATTTTGAAATTTCATTGTGTGTTGCACAATAAACGTTAATTTAGTCGTATTTCGGTCTTTTTACTCATCGAGCATCGCGCCGTCTACAAAGTGGTCTTCGAACCGGATCGCAGAACATCTAAATGTACCGCACCCCCGCGATGGTGAACACGCGTCGTCAAAATGCCGCCTTTGGTGTAAGTGAAAAACAAGATGCTGATAATCAAGACGACGCCGCAAACCAATCTGCTCAAAACCTTCCAGAAGAAAACCTTCCAGAGTCACCGGATCAGAAAACGCCCGAAAATGTGGGTAGTTCGAAAAAGTTGGAGCGCCCCTCGTTACCTTCGGCGCCTGGCTCCAAGGCGAGTGCTATGTCGACGTCATCATCCGTGAATGCTCGCAGAAGGAAGCTGGAACTTATTGCAGAAGAACAGAAGGCCAAGATACGAATGGAATTGATAGACAAACGGCTCCAGTGTGAAATCGCCGCTCTGGACGACGAAGAAAATTACAGTCCACGCAATAGCGAAGTAAATTCCAGAATACATATTGAAAAGTGGCTTGAGCGTAGCCAACACGAATCGCACGATCCTGTTCCCCAGACGGTACAATCGAACGGGGCGTGCCCGCCGCCGCCGTCGGCGCCTGCAAGCCACGACGGCACCGTGATGCTGGCTAATGCGCTCAAGGACCTCTCCGCTACCGTAACAGCCAACTGTGGAAACGCCAACATGCTCAGCCGAATGAGCACTCCCCGGGACCTACCAAATTTTTCCGGGGACCCTATAGAATGGTTGCAGTTTAAAATGGCGTACGAGGATTCCACACAATTATGTAACTACAGTGACAGAGAGAATGTTTGGAGGTTAAGGAAATGCCTTCAAGGCGCGGCCAAAGAAGCCGTGTCAGCGTTACTGATAACAGTCTCCACACCCGACAGTATTATGTCTACGTTACAGTTGCGCTTCGGCAATCCAGACGTAATCGTGGGAAAAATCATGAGTGATATACGCAAGCTACAGCCAATGTCGCCTGAGTACCATAAGGACATCGTCACTTTTTCGGTCAAAATCAAGAATTTCGTCGCGGCTGTCCGCGCCGTCGGCCGAGAGGAGTACCTGAAAGGTGTTAACGTGGCTACGACCGTGTTATCCAAACTCCCAGCCGTACTCATTTCTAAATGGGCGGACTATAGTTACGCATTGATCGCAGAAGGCAGAAAGCCACGCCTGGAGATATTGGCAGATTTCCTGAACGAAGAGGCAATCAAGATATCTACGACGGCTAACATAAGTGCTATTAGTGGTATTAGTGCGCGGAGTGAAAATAAGCCTCAAAAGTTCGTAGATAATAATAATAGTGCGTCTCGTGCGTTCCCACTGCTAGTGCAGTCCGATCAAAGCGAGTACAAGTGTATGTACTGCCGTGCCGGAAAACATAAGCTCACGGAGTGTCGAAAGTTTAAAAAGGCTTTGCGTAAGGACAGGTGGAGCCATGTTAAGCGTAGTGGTATATGCTACAAGTGCTTAGCTGCTCGCCATGATCGTGAAACGTGCCCCGCGCCAACCTGCGACAAGAACGGCTGCGGAGCCGCCCACCACCGTCTGCTACACTACGTGCCTAGTGCGAGAGACGCCAGCGCGGCGCCACAGTCGGAGCCTACACCGGCCCCGCCGGAACCTGAGTCCGAGCCCGCCAGGCCCGCCACTGATACCCAAACGGTGGCGCACGTCAACGCGAACAGCTACAAGGTCCTGCTGAAGGTCGTGCCGGTGAAGATTCACGGCCCCAGAGGTGTGATCCATACGAGCGCGCTGCTGGACGACGGCTCCACGATATCCTTGGTGAGCGAGGAGCTGGCGGCGCGCGCCGGCCTGCGTGGCCGCCCCGACACCGTGCGCGTGCGCGGCGCCTGGTCGGACAGCGAGCTGGAGCTCAAGTCGAGTGTGGTAAAAATGAACATTTCAGGTATGGACAATAAAATGCATTCTCTGACTATACGCACTTGTAAGAATTTGAACTTGCCTGTACAAAATATATCACTAGTCGATTGTTTACAATTTGATAACTTGAAGTTTTTGAAAAACCAAAATTCATTGTTTTTTGATACCGATTTGAAACCTGAATTACTGATTGGTCAAGATAATTACCATTTGTTAGCCCCGATAGTGTGTAAGATAGGTAAACAAATGGAACCGTCGTTAACATTGACCGCTCTGGGCTGGTGTGTGCACGGTGTGGTCTCCGCGCCTAGCAGCGCACGCACACAATCAGCCAGCTTGCTGTTTATCACGGAACAACATTTTGAAGTGCAGCGCGAGCTACAGGAACTGCATGATGAGGTTAAACGTTCTTTTGCTATAGACGCACTAGGTGTATCTTCCAAACCGAGGTTGAACGCTGATGATGAACGAGCTCGAAAGCAGCTCGACGAATCTGCAGTTTTGGTTAATGGCCGTTGGTATGTAAGTCTCCCGTGGAAAGACCCTAACTGTAAGATGAATGACAGCTACGACACGGCCCTCAAACGGTTCAAATCTGTTGAGAAGAAGATGGAGTCGAACCAAGATTTCGCCGGTAGGTATGTCGAACGGGTGCAGCATTTGTTTGATAATGACTACGCTAGTCAGCTGACAGGTAACGACATCTATCCGCAGCGCACCTGGTACCTACCTCACTTCGGGGTCGACAACCCCAATAAAAAAAAGTTACGCCTGGTCTTTGACGCCGCAGCCAAAACAAAAGGTTTGTCATTGAATGATTACCTACTGACAGGCCCGGATCTTTTAGTATCTTTATTCGGGATAATGCTACGTTTTAGGCAGTACAGGGTGGCGCTGACAGGGGACATAAAAGATATGTTTTTACGAGTCAAAATTAACCACGAAGATCAAAATTGTTTAAGATTTCTGTGGCGGGAAAAGTCTAGTGATCCAATAAAAACATATAATATGACGTCACTGATCTTCGGGGCTAACTGCTCCCCATTCGTAGCCCAATATATTAAAAATAAAAATGCTGCGCGTTATGAATTATCTATGCCTTCGGCGGTCGATGCCATTCAAAATCAGCATTATATGGATGACTATATAGATAGTTTTAAGGAAGAAACCACCGCGATCGAGTCTGTCAAATGTGTAACAAAAATACACCAATCTGGGGGTTTCGAAATTCGCAACTGGACTAGCAATATTCCAGCTGTTCTCGACAGCGTGCCCGCGTCGACCCTAGGTACTGCTGCTATAAAGTTCAAAGTCGATAAGCAGTCTCAAGGGGAACGCACACTTGGTCTTATATGGTACCCGGCTGAAGATGCGCTAGGCTTCGACGTGTCGATGAAACGCATTCCTTTCGACATTATCGATGGTAAGAAAAAGCCTAGTAAAAGAATATTACTTCGCGTCATAATGTCTGTTTTTGATATTTTTGGCTTGTTAGCTCCATTTATCATTCAAGGTAAAATTATGCTTCAGGACACTTGGAAGTCGAATGTCAACTGGGATGACCCTATCACCGATGAAATCCACAACAAATGGGTTCAATGGCTCGGGATACTGCAACTGATTGCTAAGGTAAGAATACCTAGGTGCTATTTATCTAGCGCACAGCGCTCGACGGGTGGGAGCGAGACGGATATACATCCTCAACCCCGTCCGCCGACGGTACGTACTCCCGCGCCCGCGGTAGCATCAGCTGATAGCGATTATAATGATCTACAGCTACATGTATTTTCCGATGCAAGCTTGCAAGCAATGTGTGCTGTGGCCTACTGGCGCTGGATAAACAAAGAAGGACAAACTGTGGTTGCATTTGTTGCCAGTAAAACTCGAGTCGCCCCGGTGAAACCTATGACCGTAGTTCGTTTGGAATTACAAGCGAGTGTCTTAGCCGCTAAATTAGCGGACACTATTGTCAAAGAGCATAAACTTAATGTCACGCGTAAATATTTTTGGTGCGATTCGATAGTCGTTTTGCACTGGATCAATAATGATTCGCGCAATTACAATGTTTTTGTCGCGAACAGGTTGGGGGAGATTGATGATTTGACGCAGAGCAAGGAGTGGAGATATATACCTACCAAATTAAATATTGCTGATTTAGCAACACGTGATACATTTGATCACTCGCTTTTCATTGGCGATTGGTTAAACGGCCCTACATTTTTATTACACGATGAGTCATCGTGGCCCCAGCATACAATTGCTTACAAAAATTGCAGTACTACTACAAGTAGTGATTTAGAGTGTGTAGCCGTAGTCCAAAATGCATCATATACTACGCCACCATCTGTACCAGAGCCGGAGCGTTTTTCCTCGTGGCTACGTTTGAAGAGGGCCACGGCGAACGTTCTACTTTTTATAGGTAAGTGTAGGAAACAAAACTTTGAAATGTCCTGTGAACTGCTGCAACAGGCGGAACGTTTGCTAATTAAATACTCACAGGCACAATCCTTTGGCGAAGAGCTGGCAGCTGTGAAAGAAAAAAAATGTATTAGTCGCTCTAGTAAGTTACTACGCCTATCACCTTACCTTGACGAGTACGGGATCCTCCGGTGCGGCGGCCGCATAGACGCTGCTTCTGGTGTACCATCTGAAACAAAGAGACCAGTAATCCTGGAAGGCGGCAACCAGGTTGCTAAGTTAATTGTAAGACACTACCACATAAAGTTGGCTCACGGTAGTCAAGAAGCTGTCGTGAACGAGGTGAAGCAACTTTATTGGTTGATTAGGTTAAGGCCTACTGTTAAAAACATCGTGACACAATGCATGTTGTGTCGAATGAGAAAATGCAAACCTCAGGTGCCCCGCATGGGTGACTTACCTCCCGGTCGAATGGCGCACAATTTTCGTCCATTTACTCACTGCGGCCTAGATCTTTTCGGGCCTATGGAGATCGCCGTCGGTCGTCGTCGGGAAAAAAGGTATGGGGTCCTATTTACCTGTCTAACAGTTCGAGCCGTGCATCTCGAACTTGTACCGAATCTTACCTCTGACTCCTTGATCCTGGCTCTGCGGCGGATGGCTTCACGGCGTGGTTGGCCTCGTTGTCTCTACTCCGACAATGGGACGAACATGCGTGGGGCTGATACGGAACTGAAAAAAGCTCTGGTGGAGCTCGACCGTGACGCTTTGAAGCTAGAAGGTATGAACGTTGGTCTAAAATGGGTTTTTATTCCCCCAGCAAGCCCGCACTTCGGAGGCACTTGGGAACGTTTAGTTCGTAGCGTAAAAACGTCCCTAAAGGTAATTTTAAACGAGCGCGCTCCTAGAGAAGAAGTTTTAAGCACGCTGATGACCGAGGTAGAAAATATGGTCAATGGTCGACCACTGACACACGTTTCAGTGGAGCCTGGTAGCATGGAAAGTCTTACGCCAAATCATTTCCTTTTGGGCAGCTCGTCTAATCTTCCTACCATTGGTTCATTCACTCAGGAAGACCTGGACTTGCGCAAGCAGTGGCGTAAGGCTCAGTGTTTAGCCGACATGTTCTGGCGTAGATGGAGAAAGGAGGTACTACCGGAGCTTAACCCAAGAAGAAAGTGGCAGCAAGAATTAAATCGTCAACTGCAGGTAGGTGATTTAGTCTACATTGTGGATCCCGATTCGCCCCGCAATGTTTGGCAGAAAGGTCTGGTGGAAAAAGTACTTCCCGGGAAAGATGGTCGAATCAGGGTCGTGGAAGTTAAGACTAAGTCTGGCTACCTACGACGCCCTGTGGCGCGCGTCGCATGGATTCCAGTTGATGCTGAGTGCTGAGTCAGCACTAGGGTGGGATATGTTAGCGACGCGTTCCATTTTTAATTTGATAGCCATAATTACTTACCTATAGTATGTAGATTATAAATATTACGAACGCTCCTTAGAACTTTCCAGGTGAGATGACTATGTCTTGCCCGCGGCTTTGCCTGTCCGCACTCAATGTTTATAGAACCAAATATACTTTTGTATCTTTGTAGTGAAACATAAATAAAACACATAAGCTGTTAGTTTAAAGTAACTCTTTATATGACCTAATCTGTTGTAATTTTATTACGTACAATGTTTGTCTAATCCTAAGTGTGAAATGTTAAAACATTCAGACAAATCATTTAGTTTTATGTATAGAGAATGTGGTGTGACATAGTTTGCACATTTCGCCGCGTTAGCGCGCGGCGCTGTCGTCAGTCGTTTTGTTTTCAACTCATAGGCAACACCGCGTCTGTTTTGTAATTTTGAAATTTCATTGTGTGTTGCACAATAAACGTTAATTTAGTCGTATTTCGGTCTTTTTACTCATCGAGCATCGCGCCGTCTACAGCATCCATCTACTTATACAAAGAGTTTGAGGTTTGGTTAAAAATATGATGGTCTTCGATGTGTACATCTTTGTGCAGTTCTAGCAACATTTGTGCATTTTGAGTTGTCAAACAAGTTGTTGGGTTTTTCCTACCCTATCTGCTACTCCTATCTATTCTAAATAAATAATCTAAAGGGAGGCTCAAGACCGGAGTGGATGGCGTGGTAAAGAAGAAGCCTTTACCCAGCAGTGGATAAATGTGGGCTAATTGATGATGATGGTGAATCTAAAACTCACCTGCAGGATTTCGACAAACACTGTATATCCAAGTGTCGGTCCTGAGACTGCACTGGGGTACCATTTTTTGATCGGTAAGCTGGCATTACGAAAGGGCTTACGTTGTTGGAACTTGTATTTATTTTCTTCACTTCATTTTTGTTTATACGAGTAAACTGTCAAATTGTTGTTGTGAATTGATTTTAAATATTCTGTCTAATTTATGTTTTTATACCTACCACGTAGTTCACCCTCCTCCTAGGAGATAGTTTTCCTGGCATCTGGGAGATTACGTCAATTTGAATTGAAAACTTGAAATATGAACCTTAATTGATCCGAGTCTTCTTAATAAATCTAGACCCAAGAAAGGTCAGTCTACTTCAGCTCTCGAAAGAGAGAAGTAATAGAAGGCCAGATTCAGACGCAGCAGACCTCTGAAGAACTCTGTTTCAAGAACTCTGCTGCGTCTCCAAACGCTGAAGCTCTGCACCCACTGCCATTCTCCTCTAACTGTACGACGGCCGTGAGGCTCTCACAACTGCTGCGTCTCCATCAGCTCCAACATCCCGCCTGTGGGGTCTACCAATTGCTGCATCTCTAACCTGTAGAAGCTCTTCATCCACAGCTCTCCTCCATCTATCTTTACGACGTACACCTCCAGCTTGCCGAAACTCTATTCCCCCAGAGTCTGGACATTTAGGGCGTGTATATGTCACCGTAAGATAGTCAAAACCGTTAATTGATAAACTAACGCGACAGTCGATCAACTATCGACAGATAGTAAACCGACAGGGTTTAGAATTTATGTTTATTTTGTTCTTACACGAACCTAACACGAAGACTAGAGGGGGCTTCGCTGCGCTCGCTTCCTCTAGTCTTCACCTAAGCTACCGCAGTTTTTGCCCTGGTATTTCGTTTGCAATTCAAGTTTACACCAGTTTACTATTTAACGGTTTTAACCGTTAGTTTATCAACTAACTCGTCACATAGTAAGCAGTACGCTACAGTTTACTATCTATCGATAGTTGACCAACTAACGAGAAAAAAAACGTTAGTTTATCAACTAACGGTTTTGACAATCTTAATACGGTGACATATATGTATATTATTAGGTAATGTAGGTATTGTGAGGTCATTTGTACATTGTTAAGTCGTGTTTGTTAGATTGTAGAGGAAAAGTTGATGTAAAATAAAAAGAACTCACTCTACTCGCTTTCTCTTTCAATCTTGACTTTTAGGACATATATTCTAAATTTATATCTTTTTATAAATTTCTTTTGGCTTTTGTTAGAGTTGGTTACTCCTATTAAACCCTGTAACGTGACAAAGTCCGTCGAAATAACCTATTAAACCCTGTAACGTGACAAAGTCCGTCGAAATAATTATCCGACCATAGATGTTGGGGCGTGATACTGCTGTTCATATTCCGTGCAGTGTACAAATATGCTTCTTTGGCGAGATTTACCTGAATTAACTGCCTAAGAATCGAAATTAATGTCATGCTAACATTTTAATTATGAATATGTAAAGGTCGCAAGTAAAACCTAAAAGCCCCGGTTTGATGACTAATGTGGCATTACTTCCAATTTCATGCCCTTTTACGATAGAATCCATTTGTAATACCATACAAAGCAAGTTTTAAAGGTTTTTTTTTAAATTCCGAGTCTGGTAATATTTGTACAAAGGCGAGGTTAATGTTTTTTCTGAAGATTAAAGCTAAGACGAAGTCTACAATTTATCGTATTCTACTCTTAAGTATCTACCTTAACTATCGATATCTTATTATAGAAAAAATAACACTAAGTTACTATTCTCGATAGAGTGGAAATTTAAAAAAATAAACGTTAAAGAAAAGAATGTAAAAAATGGGGATTTTCATTAAAACACTGATTTCTCGATTTACATGCAAGCAGGGCTACCTTCGGCGCCGCTGTGACGCATGACTTATGGGACACAATGTCTATTTTTTATTATTATACAAAATATTTACTAACCAATTATACATTAATTATTTAACTAATCATTCTTGTCAGTAACTTCATAATCAACATGGTCTATCATATCGTCCTCGCCTGAATCTCCTTCAAATAACGTAGAAACATCAACGAATTCAATTTCTTTTCTAATGTTGGACGCAAGCTTGTAATGAGAGGATCTGAGGAGAGAAGCAACTTATGAATTATATCTTCATTAGTCGCCAACCTGCTGCGTTTTCTGGTATGGTGTTCCCTGTACTTGCGGTAATCTTTATTCCTCGCTTCAGGGGCTTCCATGACAAGAAACCATATTGGGATAGCCGATAGTTGGGGACCATGTATAAGTTCTTTGTGGAGACTGGATGGCATGTGGTACCATGGACGTAACTCCTTATATAATCTGCTGTCTCATTGCAACATGAATAAAAGTTTTCCATGTTTATTTTCTCCCCAGACGAGATGCACCGCAGATCAACGGCAATTCTTATAATTAGATTTACGTATAAACCAGTAAGATGACGTTTGGGATTTCCAAAGAATATTCTAGCAGTGTTTCCTGTATTAGTGTTGCCACTGTCCTGCTTTACCATATCGAATAGCAGGCCTGTTGCTCGTCTAAAGGCGTTTTGGATGGATTCCTTCCGTTCCTTTACGTTCTTCTTCATATCATCCCTTTTGTGATGTGCAGTAAACACTACCTTGCTAGCATCCACGCATGGAATGAACTTAAACTATACTTGTACATGTCTTCATTGTCTGACGTGGTTCTTCTTCTAAATTATCATTTCAAGTGGACGTCCCAAACTGCAGCCGAAGTTTCAGTAACGAATGAATGAATTTTGTCGTCTATCATTGTCAAAATTAGATTGCGGTTGATTGTGGTGTTTGAGTAAGCAGTTGTAGTGACAGGAGAAATATCTGCTTCATGATTTTGTCCCTCGCATGAACTTAAAAGACCAAGGTCTGCAGTATGCAGTGCATTATGGTCGATCATCTGACTGTTATGCAACTCACGATAGATAATTTTAGGGGAACGATAGTAGCCATAAATACTGTGACCAAATCGCTATCACAAGCCGAAGTTGATTGGTGGTACCCACTTGTACCCGGCTGGCTGGCGGCTGTACCGTACCCGGCTGGCTGGCGGCTGTACCGTACCCGGCTGGAAGCTTCATCGAATCCCCATTTGCTTTGCAAACCTGTTCTTCTGTATGTGTATCTTTGACTATCTTACGGTGACACATATATATACCTCGCAATATTTTTTCACATCATTTTTTGCCCCTTCACTACATTGGACCACTGTGTGGGAGATTGATTGATGATTTTTAGATCTCTTTTAAAAATTGGTTGTGTTTATCTAATACAAATTTTACAATATTGATTATTATAAATAATAAGCAGGAATAAATAACTATTGTATAAATAATAATTTTTTAACATCACGTTCTGGGTTGATTTAGATTAACCCCACACAGTCCCGTCATTTAAGTAATCTTGAACATTGTAATATCCCAATCATATTCATTTAGACTCTGGCCATTTGATGTCAGAACTTAACCATTCTGAATTATACTTCATTAAGTTATCTGCGCTTCTCCATTTTTTGAAAATTCTGTAGCAAAACTGCTTAACTCTTTCTCAGAGTCTTCACATAATTGCATATTATTGTCTGACTTCAAAACATCAAATAAGTAATTGAAGTCACGAAGTTCTTCGTGATTGCGCAAAGCAACATAAAGATCGAGATTAGACACAAACCCACGAACAGCCATGATAAGACTCGCACCTATACCAAAATTGACTTCTACTTGACGAAGTGCTTCATAAATATTCAAATCCACCCTCTAATTAGCAATACTTACGAAATTACTATAATTTGACGGATTCGCTTTGTTGTTTTGTCAATTTTGACAGCGAGTTTATTGGAGTTTTGTAAATGTAACCGTAACATTGTAAAAACGGTTAGTTTATAATCTAACGTTTTTTTTCTCGTTAGTTTGCAAACTATTGTAAACTGTACCGTACTGCTTACGATATGACGCGTTAGTTTATAATAATCAAATCCACCCTCTAATAGCAATACTTACGAAATTACTTTCTTTTTGACGGATTCGCTTTGTTGTTTTGTCATTTTTGACAGCGAGTTTATCTTGGAGTTTTGTATATGTAACCGTAACATTGTAAAAACGGTTAGTTTATAATCTAACGTTTTTTTTCTCGTCAGTTTGCAAACTATTGTAAACTGTACCGTACTGCTTACCGTTATAATAAAAACGTTAAATTGTGAACTACCTAGTTTAAACTTGAATTGCAAAGGAATTACCAGGGCAAACACTGCGGTAGCTTAGATTTAGACTAGAGGGGGCGAGCGCAGCGAATTGCAAATCCACCATGTTATGAAAACTCAAAATAAATAAAATAATAAATGTAGCCCATTGATGTCCCCGACGAGGGGCGCAGGCCAGATTCAGATTCAGATTATTTTTTTTATTGTATATAAATAAATAAATTAACTTATTGAACGTCAAAATGATACTTATAACTACAAGTCATTTTTTTATATAAAAAAGACAACCGTTTCGGGAGGTGGGCCTCGGGGTTAAGAAGAAACGGCAAGAAACTCCCCCATACCTTCTTTTAAAAAAAGTGACTTCACAACAGGTACTGGTTTCGGTCTAAGGAAATTCGCCGGCGAGTGATAGACTTGATCCATCGCCCCTCGTCGAATTTCTGTGCGCTGAGATGGTATGGACCATGCAGTTTTGTCATCTAAGTATTCCTTAATACTATAATAGGACTTTCTTATCAGCTCATTTTTAACATGAAGGATCAATGATTCCTGTGGTATTTTATTGTAGAAGCGAATACAGTGCCCCATGAATGATATGCCTACTTTACTTAGTCTAAATAATGGTAGTGCTAATAATAAAAATAATAATTTCTATTTCTAGTGTTAATTGTATGGCTATCACCTACAGTTTTAAATAAATACCGGCCTTAAATGGCCTTTACCCGGATACGAGTAAGATTAAGCCATACTCGACCACGCTGGCTCAGTGCTGGTTGGTGGAGGGGTTTTACGACCACTACCACGTAGCGATAGTAGCCGGGACCTACAGCTTAACGTGTCATCCGAAACACTGAACGTCCGATAATGTATTCTTTTGGCTTATGTTTAAACGATTACCGAAAACGCACCTATTTTACTACCAATAAATTTGAAATGACTGCCAGAATGGATAAATTTCCACCAAATTGTGTTTGGATAAATGATCACCAAACTTCTTGTTATGTTTTGTGTTACCTTTACCCTTCACCTAAGCTACTGCAGTATTTTGCCCTGATATTTATTGCTACTTTTGGTGTTCATTTATGCATTTTGGGTAGGAAAAAAATATTTTGGTGATCATTATATTTGTTGCCTTTTTTTTTGTTAGCCTATAACAGGGCAAAGGCTTCCCCGGTTCGAGCCCACACATCTCTGGAAGGCGCAAGATCGACCCGTTCCGGTTGGAACTTTTCCAGATCGTTTAATGTATTTTATCTAGACACGTATCATAAACCCTCTTTACTGCGTTCAAAAACCGCACGTTAGGATCAGCATTATGTTAAACTACTTGGTAAAAACTCGTTTCGTATCTGGAAAACTACACATTATGGTCATTATGTGTAGTTTTTCTACATATAATGACATTCAAATTTCGAACGCCGACGCCCACCCGCGTGCCGTCCCTAGTTTGTTTGTGAAGTTGGTACTGACATTCAAATTTCGAACGCGCCGACGCCCGCCTGCGAGAAGTTGGTACTACAGAACAAGCTAAACAATTGCAGAGCCACAATGCCGGTCAAACATGCGGTTCCTGAACACATCAAAGAGAGCTTATGATATGTGTGTAGATAAACTTGTGTATGTAACTGTACATAATTAGGCATTAAAACTCTCGAGTGATATTATTATGAAACTCACCTTCGGCTCGTTTCATAAACCCACTCTCAAGTTTTAATGCCCTCCATTATGCAGCAGTCACATTAACTACTATAAGATACATTAATTATCTCATTGGTACATGGTCAGGATTCGAACCTCCATCCCCTGTGTGAGAAGCAAGCGTGGAACCTATTAACTCAAAACTTAAAATACTTTAAGGAAATCAAATTATCAAAATCAAAATCATGTGTTTATTGACTTGAACGCCATTTTTCTCTAAAATTGTTACTATTGCATACATTCTCTAAACTAGGTCCATGGGCTGTATAGGCAGTGAATAAATCTTCAGACAAATTATGCACTTGTTATGGCAACGATTTGTCTATTTCCTGTTTATGAATAAAACTGTCTGAGTCCATCCCACAACATTTCTCTGTAAATGCGCCTCGTTAGTATGCTTCGTTACAGTAATTGCCCTCATAATGGTATTTCTTAACTGACTTCACAAAACGAGTGGGCTTCACATTCGTCGGGATCTTTTTTTTTTGACCGAGCGAGCGAAGGAGGAGGACAAGATAGGAGGCCGATTTTGCTTTCGTCTGTCTCTATGTGTGTCTGTCAGTTCCGGTCTAGGGGCTACAGTTTTCAAGAGATCCTCACATAACTTGGCACACGTGTTCCTTGAATTAAAAGTTTTTTTTTGTCGAGAGCTTTTCTCGATTTTCCTTTTAGGGGGGAGTTATGACGTCATAATTTTTTTGTATGGGGTTTTTTTTTTTCTGAAACCTATCGTGTGGGGCTTAAGACATGAGCCGCTTCTAAAAATACTACATCATTAACTTTCGGCCGCCTGTTTTCTAAAAATCCAAGAAATATTATCAAAACATACCAAGTTTGGACTCCTCGAAGTAGGAGACGGATTAGTAAAGAGTGAGTGAAATAGACTATAACTATTTACGTGAAAAGTCAATTGATTGTATTTTAAATCGCAAAATGTAGTTTACAAAGTTATTTATTTATTTATTTATTTAGATACAAACGGTCATGTAAATTATTTTTAAGTTGAAGTATAGTATAGAACATATAGACCTATAGTATCCTAAACTAAGTAAAAACAATACTTAATCCGAAATAAAATTTAGAAAGTACTATCGAACCATCTGAATCATGACCCACCATAAGCTTATTTTGCTAAACCCCTTAAATGCAAGTAGGTCGAAATTCGATTGAAGGTTTATTTCCTTGGTAACGAACTTGTTATCATTTGATTAGACACTGACATTTTGATAGATCTTACAAGTTTGAAAGTTTCAAACGAATTATCAGGCAAGTGGGTCATGATTCAGTTGGTTCGATTGTACATTAGATATTTGAAACTAAATTGGTTGAATCCGTTTTTGGTGCGGCTACTTTACTACTTGATTTTGATTAAATTTAAAATACTTACCTATAAATTTGTTCACAGTCCCCCCTGTTAGCGAGGTCTACTGCCCACAGTCACAGAATACTTAATAGTAGCACGTACGTGCCACAGAGCCACTAGTTTAAATGTAAGGTCATCGATTTCTCCAAGATGGATGCACCGATTTGGAAAATAGTTTGGAACGGTTTATCTTTCGATTGGTCCCATTTTCATCGGGTCTCGATCTGATGATGGGGTCCTGGGGAAATCGAGGGAACTCTTCAAATATTATAGGCAGACATAAAGCGATTTTTGTAAAAAAAAAGATAAAGGAATGGCCTTCTAGATTACCTAAGTTACGTAATCTAGACGGCCTCTAATCTAGTTACGTAACGTAACCTTAGCTATATGCCCTTATTTATATTACCTAGATATAATACATAATTCATAATTTCTTTATTGCACACAAATGATATAAAAATAGTGTACAAAGGCGAGCTTATCTCTAATAAGAGATCTCTTCCAGCAAACCAGGTCAAAGTTAATACTTATCTAGGTAATGTAAATAAAGGCTAATATAATACTTATGGAGCTAGAACAGAGGTTTTTTGAATTTTTTTATCTCCGCCATTTTGGGGTTTGCCCTAACTTATACGTGTGTTGATACGAGCTGACTTTCAAAGCCTGGCCAAGTTATATTAAGCTATAACAGTATTAGCATTGAATATAAATGGCTTATGTTTAAACGATTACCAAAAACGCACCTATGTTACTACTAATAAATCCGAAATTACTGCCAGAATGGATAAATGTCCACCAAATTGTGTTTGGATAAATGATCACCGAACTTCTTTTTATGTTTTGTGTACTTAAGTTTATGTTTTAAGTATTTTTTGTTGTTCTTACATGTTCAACCTAACATGAAGGATAAAGGGGGCTTCGCTTCGCTCACCCCCTTTACCCTTCACCTAAGCTACCGCAGTATTTTGCCCTGATATTTTTTGCAACTTTTGGTGTTCATTTATCCATTTTGGGTAGGAAAAAATATTTTGGTGATCATTATATTTGTTGCCAATATAAATCAATGTTGCTTGCTCATGCAAACATTACTTTTTAATGATTTTACGCTTGTAAACAGCGGTTTTTAAAATACCTTGCTATCGGTCTGTTAATCTTATTTATCATATCATTTCAGAAGACTCCGCTTACGTCATCTCTTATAGCCGATTTGTTTAACTTATTTGTTCATTGTTCCGCCACCATTAGTTACTTAAGTAATACCTGTGTATTTCCTAGCAGCAGTCTTTATCCTTAAATTAATCGAAATCGATTCAGCCGTTTAGGCGTGGTAGCGTGGCGCGTTTAGTTATAAATATATTCATTTTGTTAGCGTCACCTTTGATCGCCTTGCCACCTACCTGTTCTTTTCAAAGATAGAAGAAGAAAAAAGTTGCCGCCAGAGTAATAAATATATATGTCGCAGTCAGTTGGTTAAATCAGACACTTAACTAAGTCTCTGGACCGTTAATTAAATACCGACGTTTAACCGGCGACGACGACGTTTAGTGACTAACTAAAATTCCGTCAGACAAGTGAGTGAACGAAACGTTTAACGAGTTGTCTAAACGTATCTAGGCAACAAGACATATACAATATAAATATTTTTTTATGTGTACTTAAGTTTAAGTTTTAAGTATTTTTTGTTGTTCTTACATGTTCAACCTAACACGAAGGATAAAGGGGGATTCGCTTCGCACAACCCTTTACCCTTCACCTAAGCTACCGCAATGTTTTGCCCTGATATAAGCTGTGCAAATCAGCTGTTGTCGTGACGCCATCTTGTTTTCGAACACGCCGGCTTTCGGTAAGACGGATTGTTAAACGTTTTCGACGATGCTTTATTTAAATCAAAATGCTAGTGACTTGTTTAAACGTCGTGAAACGTTTAAACGGTATTTAATTAACGGTCTAGAGAGTTAGTTAAGAGTCTGATTTAACCAATCAACTGCGACATATATATGTCGCAGTTGATTGGTATGTTGTATGGTGTGATGGCAGCAGACAACGCTGGTTTTCAAGCCAACCCTTTTTTAAACTAAGCTAAACTAAAGTAAATTAAATTACTTAATCAATGCATTTTGATTATTTATTAAAAAAAATACAAGTAACACAAATTGTACCCACTTTTATAACATTCTGAGTACATTTAGGTATAGTTATTATTATTTATGACGCTTCTAATGATACTTTATTAGTCTATAGTTAGTTAGGTAAAAAGCACCAGATTCCCCTTCGGATATAACCTAATTGGTCCATTTTGTTAGTGTTTTATTTTGTGTATGAAAAGATCTAGATCAGGATTCAAAGTACTAATGTATTTATTACTGTAGATATTTACATGTAAATACATGTATTGCTAAGTAGCAAAAGTATTTTTTTAACTCTTCTTTATAATGAACCACTGTTGGAGAAGAGGGGAGAGTAACTGCCACATATTGATTGTTAGATCTCTCTTAAAAATTGATTGTGCTTAACTAATATAAATATTACAATATTAATTATTATAATTAATAAGCAGGAATAAATAATCACATTTTTTAACAGCAAATTGAGTGTTGAGTTAGATTAACCCCATACAGTCCCGTTATTTAAGTAATCTTAAACTTTATAATATCCCTTTTTTGACAAAATCGATTTTACATGGTTTTTAAATTGCTCAAAATAAATGGCAATTTCAAAATCTCCAGAGTATCTTGAAATAATTGCTAAGATTCGCGAGTCTAAACTGGGGCGCAACTAGTCTATGATTATTTCTTAGATTAACATTACAGCTATCGCTCAGTTCGGAAATGTTGTAAGGTTCTTGCGTGCATACATTAAATTTTCAAAAATTTACTAGCTACAGTTTAGTATGTCAATTTCTTTAAAAAGCTCTTTTAAAGAGTCTGTGCGTTTTAAATTATAAATTGCTTGAATAGCTCTTTTCAGTAAAATTAAAATTGTTTAAATATACGCTGCTTTCTCGCACAACAAGATACTATAGGACATGACACTATAAAAATAAATAAAATATACTAGCCTAGATGTAGCCACATCCGTGTTTTGTCTGATCTTCCTAACAGCGTAAGCCGTAGAACTTAATCTACCAGCTAATTTATCTATGTGGGGTCCTCACTGCAATTTGCTATCAATGGTTATTCCAAGAAACATCGTATCATTTAGTAATCATAACGTGTTGTTGTCTAACACTAAACTGGTCTCAACTTGCCTTATATTTGGAAGTGAGAATTTGATACACTTGGTTTTACCAGCGTTTAACAATAAATTATTGACTGAACCAATTCAAGCTTAAAGACAATACTCCATTAACATTATCAAAATCTTCTTTTTATCTTTAAATTTTGAAGACCATCATCAGCAAACAACACTATGTTAGTAAATTTCTCCACCATGAAAGGCAGATCGTTAATATATACCAGGAATAAGAAAGGCCTAATAAGGAACCTTGTGGAACGCAAATTTTTACACCCGATCCATCAGATTTAACGCCGTTGATTTCTGCCTTTTGATTCCTATTGCTTAGGTATGATATTAGTAGATACGACGCTTTATTTCTAACTTCGTAATCATTTAATTTCATTAATAGCTTATTATGATCAACACAATCAAATGCCTTCGACAGATCGTAAAGAGCTCCGATAGCATCCCATGCAGAATAAATATGAGATATAATGGTAATACCTGCATCCATAGTTGATTTACTCCTAGTGAAGTCGTATTGTATGGCGTGGAGTTGTTTTGTACGGTTTAAGAGAGAGATGTTGAAAAGATAGAGTTAACATAAGACATGAACTGCATTTCAACCGGGGCGCATTCATGTTTGAGTTGCAATAACTAATGTAATTAAAAATACAATAAATACATACTGCGGTTCACTAAAAAGCACAAAACAAGCAGATAAGACAACGTAATTGTTGAGATTCGATAAAATTATTATAGTACTACCCGGGCGCGCTAAGGAGGCACCTGACTCGAATGACGCTTGGGCAAAGTATAGTGTGTACAGTACAGTATTACATGTTACTTAATCGAAATTCGATGTACATAATCGATATATACAACTTTTTGAAACAGTTTTCAGCAATCAAAGAAATCTGTACCTCTAGTGTAAATAACTAGCTAAGTCTAATGTTGCGAATACAAAGCCTAAATGAAATCCTATGAAACATCACATATTCATCTATAAGTACTACAGCGATAGGAAATCCTAAAAATGGCTAAAGAACATACATAGGTTAGTACACATCATCCTCAGGTGCTACTAGGCTAGTATTTAGTATTATCGTCATGGAAACGCACAACCAAAACTAATGATTTGGTTGTGCGTTGTCACTCACTGTCAGTCAGTTTAGCGTGCTACACCAATGGGTGCATTCAGCAGAACACATCGATGTTGGAACGTTCTAATGGTGATGGAACACATCGTGAGGAAACATTTAATCTCCATAGCTGCAGCGATGGACTAGCCCACTGTCACGCAAAAATGGAGTATTTAATATATAGCTTAAATGGTTTGTGTGTGCAAAAAAAGTTTCCATTTACAGATTTAAAATGCGCCCGTGACGTCACAGTAGGTAGTATAAAATTGACACGCTTGGTTTTCATAGATTTATCCGTGCTTGCGTTGTCTACTATATATATTTCTGTTAGTAAACTTATATCGATTATCGAATTTCGATTTAGCAATATGTAAAACGGTTACTGTATACACTGTACTTTGCACAAACGTCACTCGAGCCAGGTGCCAACTTGGGTCGCCCGAGTAGTAGTGTTAAATATTTGTTTCCTTACTCTGGCGGCGGCTTCCTTTGAGTGAATATCGGCGTTCTTTGAAAAGAGCAGGCGTGGCAAGGCGGCGCGATCAAAGGTGACGTTAACAAAATGAATGAACTATACTTATGATTCGCATTTATGAAAGAGTTATTCAAGCTAAAATCACCAAAACATTAATTATACATATATTAATTACAATAAAATTACACATACAACTGAAACAATCGAAACTACATGTCAGGGGTCATCATAATCCGTATTCAGGTCACCAACGGGTCATTATTATTACTTAAATTACATAATGTTACTAATGTACTTTCTAAGGGCACGGTACTCCGTAAGGGTACCTTAAAAAGGAAAAGTGGAACGATTAGAGGATCACTCGTGTATCTGTCCTAGGTGTTTAAAAGTAAATAAAGGGCCAAGTGAGAGTCAGACTCGTGCACGAAGGGTTCCGCACCACCGCACTATGGTATTCAAGTTTCTTGCATGGGGATCAGGTATCCAGGTGCTTTTATAAGTTTGTTTTTATGTGGTATTGAAAGTTTTTTTACCCCCTAATATGTTACTATTTTTAAGTAAAGACCTACTTACGTTGTTAGGGTTCCGTACCCGAAGGGTGCCAAACGGGACCCTATTACTAAGCCTCCGCTGTCCGTCCGTCCGTACGTCGGTCCGTCTGTCACCGTGCTGTATCTCAGGAACCGTGATAGTAAGACAGTTGAAATTTTCACAGATGATGTATTTCTGTTGCCGCTACAGCAACAAATATTAAAAAACAGAATAAAATAAATATTTAAGGGGGCTCCCATACAAAAAACGTGATTTTTTGCTCGTTTTTTAATAACGGCAACAGTTATACGCTTGAAATATCACAGGTATACGCTTGAAATCACAGAATATTTAGTTCACTTTAAATAAAATAATTAAATTAAAATAAAATAAATATTTAAAGAGGACTCCCATACAACAAACGTGATTTTTTGCCGGTTTAATAGATAATGGTACGGAACCCTTCGTGCGCGAGTCCGACTCGCACTTGGCCGGTTTTATTTTATTTTAGGGTCCGTAGTTTTGGAGATAAGGCAGGCAGAATGGTCTTAATTTTTTAACTAAGCATTTCAGTATAATGAAAAAAATAAGATCCTCGCAACAGACTCTTTCATAGACATCTCACAAGATATGGTTCAGAAAAGTTTTTTAAATAACTGATTTGCCTCCCAATTGTACCATTATTACATTTCTCATTATTTTTCCTGTTATATTTATCTAAATATTACGTATATCTTTTTTCGGAGATAGTTGAGAGAATGGTCTTATTTTGCCTCTTTTCTCATATATTGTTTTAATTAGGCATTTCAGGTTTAAGAAGAAATATGGTTAAGATCCTCGCAACAGGCTCTTTCATTATACATGTCACATGATATATATGGTGTGTAAAAGTAAAAAAAAACAATATTCTGCCCCCTCTTTTTAAACGGCTTATGTTTTAACGATTACCAAATTACGCACCTATTTTACTACCAATAAATTCGAAATGACTGCCAGAATGGATAAATGTCCACCAAATTGTGTTTGGATAAATGATCACCAAACTTCTTTTTATGTTTTGTGTACAGTTTATGTTTTAAGTATTTTTTGTTATTCTTACATGTTCAACCTAACACGAAGGATAAAGGGGCTTCGCTTCGCTCACCCCCTTTACCGTTCACCTGAGCTATCGCAGTATTTTGCCCTGGTATTTTTTGCAAAAGTTGGGTGTTCATTTATCCATTTTGGGTAGGAAAAAAATATTTTGGTGATCATTATATTTGTTGCCTTTTTAAACCATACATTTGTCGTTATTAGTTGGAATGTCGTTTAATGGAGTATTTAAATGGGTAATCTGTTAGAGAGAAGCTTCCGTGGCCGGCGGTATCCACACATCGTAAGACGATCGTGAGGGTAGCAACATCTGGCCGCGACGGTTACTGGAAGGGTGCCCGTTTCTGTGTGGGCATTTGTTTCGGGCGCTTTTGTGTTTCAGATGACACATTAAGGCCCAGTTCTAGCTGTTGAGGTGAGGTGCGCCGCATTCGCCCGTAGTCTTCTGGCGGGTTAGCGGAACTGGCGGGGCAGCGGGCGGCGCGGAATAGCGTCGGGCCGCCCGGATACTTTAAAAATTAGGTGTTTTGTCGAATTTACTGCAAAACGGAAATAAGCTAATTGATCAAATTTAAGGATTAATACGGAGCTCTAAAAGAGGAAAATTTACGTATAAAAATTATGAGAAACATCAGTAATTTTATATTAAAATTATTGAATCTCCTTTTTAATATAGACTATGTTCAGGATTTTTCACGATCGAGCCAAATTAATCCAATCGCGTAACGACATAGTATTTAAACTAGATTATCTCTTTGTGAATAACGTATAATTTTTTGAGACCTATGAATTTATTGGAAATAATTTTATATTTTTTTCACCAAAGCTCTCTTCAGTGGTTTTGTGTGATCTTGGGCCTCAAGCTGTAGGGCCAGACTACTATCGTTACTCGGTGTTAGTCGTAAAGCTGAGTCATATGACCTAATAGGGCAGCTTGATTGTCGCGTTGGCCACTAGCCCGACACCCCTCCATCAACCCGCACTGATCCAGCGTGGTGAAGTATGGCTCAATCTAACTCGTTACCGGGTACCGACCTGTGCCCCTCTGTGGGGACATAAATGGACTATACAAGATGACATTTAATTAACTGACCATATTTTGGGGATTAATAGCACCGATCATTATGAAAAACTTTCCCAAAGAAACATATGGTCGCAAACGAAAAATATTTTTCGTCCCTCAGTACATTGACCCGATCAGCTGATTACAAGTCTATGAGAGGCCCAAAAAATTATTTCATTTACGACCATATGTTTCTTGGGGAAAGTTGTTCATAATAATGGGGACTATCATTCCCGAAAATATGGTCAGCTAATTAAATGTCACCTTGTATTTATTGACCGAGTGACGGAAGCGTCTCCGTTTCACCATTTTTGACACACTAAAATGCCTTCGTATGTCCGGATTAGTCCGGATTTGTGTCCGGATGTTATCCTCTACAGGCGGCATTTTTCAACTGATTCTCGTGATTTTTCGTGAGCAGGTTCTTAAATTGAACAGTTTTTTTTTGTCGGTTCAGTTTCTGGAAATTTTTCAAAATGGCTGGGATGTGGCGGTTTTGAAATTTATAAGAACAGTCTACTGTCCAAAAAGCTTGGCGGATTTTAACAAATGAGGTGTCGTTGGGTTTGTAGAGACGGTGAGAGTAACTGGCTATGTAATGTGAGTGAAAAGGCAATAGGGTGGGTTTAAGACCGCAAAATGTAGTTTACAAAGTTATTGGTGCGGGTACTTTCATACTTCATGTACGTAACCAGGTGCATTCATAAGTTAGTATGTGTTATTAAAAGAAAGTGTCTCTCGCCAGGTCTACAGCTCACAGAGCCACAAACATAGAGTCACATATTTTCCATTAATGGGTGGCAAAGGCACAGTGATATTGCCAGTTTTTTAATAGTTTTTTGCGTGTCAGGGAGCTAAGTCCATCGCCCTAGGGTTACTGTAGTTAACTCTCTAATATAAATTAACTTATCTCACTGAGTACATGGTCAGCGCCGGGATTCGGACCCGCTCCTCCTGCGTAACACGCGAGTGGTGTAACCACAAGACCATCGAAACCACATTTGACTTTAGATAATTATTTAAATCTTTATAAAGTTTTTTTAACTGCGGAACCCTGGGTTCGCAAGTTTAGACCCTCGTTTTTCCATACATTTTTTTATTGGAAATAAGATCGTCTTGCACCACAGACTTTGACAGGCCCTAAACCTCCGATATGTGTAAGCACGGGTCCATGATTCCCGCCAAGCTGTGTAAGCAGTAAATTAAATTAAATTAAAAAAAAATATTTATTTGCCAATGAATACATTTTACATAAAATTATTACAATGATCCTCACACTAGGCTAGGCCTGTATCGTGAGGACCTAAATACAGAAATTCCAATTATGTATGCGGCAATCAAATCATAATGTTTAAATACCTAAAAAATAATAATAATGACGACATGCAGATTAAAATAATATTATTTCATTATTATGCTTAATTCCATTAATAGCATCAGAAATTTTAACATTTTAAAGTTTGATGGATAACATATAATCAAATCAACCGTTCTCTTTTGTATTATGTGTGTGTATGTGTGTGTGTGTGTGTGTGTTAAGTTCATGTCATTATCCTCATTAAATTTTCAGATTCTTCGTAAGTAAGTGTTAATAAAGTTTTATACAGTACGGACTTAGCTTGATGTAGACTAGGCAGGTGAGTTGATGAGCTCTCTATGCGTCACAGTGGCTGCTCTTAACATAAAAAGTCTTCGAACACTTAGCACTTGCGTGTCATTAAACAGAGATGTTGTAGGGTAGTGACGAGGCTTTCCCAGGGCCACTTTGAGAACAGATCTCTGAGCTCTTAATCGAGAGTGATAAGGGTACTTTTGTTAGCACCCCCCCAGGCCAGTATACAATAATTAAGGATCGATTGACAGAGTGCCATGTAGTCTCAGCAAAGAACCGTCATTAGTAGCTTCTCGAAGCAGCCTCATTGTGTATATTAGTTTGCGTGTGCGACTGGACACAACTGAGATATGGCCTTTAAAGGAGAGGTTATTATCAATAGTTACACCCAGATATTTGAGCTAGTTCACTTTACTCACCCGCCGGCACGCACATTCGTCTGTGATTGCGTCACAGGCTTCTATGCAAGAGCTGGTGTGAAATCTAATATTAAGTTGTGACGGAGGGGCCGACGCGGCTGTTTTATTGAAGAGTAAGCACTGTGTCTTAGATGTATTGAGAGTGAGCAAATTTTCTTTTAGCCATATTGCAATCGACCCTAAGCCTTTTTCCGCATTGTTTTGTGCTTCGCGCCATGTGATCCCATGAAAAATGACTGCTGTGTCATCAGCGTAACAAATTATGTCAGAGTTTTGCAAGGGGATCGAGGTTACGGCGTTAATGTACATATTAAATAAAGTTGGCCCCAATACGCTGCCCCGAGGGACACCGAAAGACACAGGTTTTACGCCACTTACATAGTTTCCTATTTTGACACATTGATTCCTTTTTGTTAGGTAGGAGGTGAACCAGTCTAGTGCAGTCCCGCGTATGCCAAAAAATTCCAACTTTCTTAGAAGGATAGGGATCGAGACAGTGTCGAATGCCTTTGCAAGATCAATAAAGACTCCGACACAGGCTCGACCCGCATCAAGATGGGAAACTACAGTATCCGTTAGAAGGCCCACTGCATCCTCTCTGGATTTTCTTTGGCGAAAACCAAACTGGCAATTCGATAAAAGATTATATGAGTCCAGGAAATAAGTAAGCCGCCTATAAGCATGGGTCCATGATTCCCGCCAAGCGGTGTAAGCACGGATTCATGATTCCCGCCAAGCTGTGTAAGTACGGGTCCATGATTCCCGCCAAGCTGTGTAAGCACGGGTCCATGATTCCCGCCAAGCTGTGTAAGCACGGATTCATGATTCCCGCCAAGCTGTGTAAGCACGGGTCCATGATTCCCGCCAAGCTGTGTAAGCACGGGTCCATGATTCCCGCCAAGCTGTGTAAGCACGGGTCCATGATTCCCGCCAAGCTGTGTAAGCACGGGTCCATGATTCCCGCCAAACTGTGTAAGCACGGATTCATGATTCCCGCCAAGCTGTGTAAGCACGGGTCCATGATTCCCGCCAAGCTGTGTAAGCACGGGTCCATGATTCCCGCCAAGCTGTGTAAGCACGGGTCCATGATTCCCGCCAAGCTGTGTAAGCACGGATTCATGATTCCCGCCAAGCTGTGTAAGCACGGGTCCATGATTCCCGCCAAGCTATGTAAGCACGGATTCATGATTCCCGCCAAGCTGTGTAAGCACGGATTCATGATTCCCGCCTAGCTGTGTAAGCACGGGTCCATGATTCCCGCCAAGCTGTGTAAGCACGGATTCATGATTCCCGCCAAGCTGTGTAAGCATGTGTACATGATTCCCGCCAAGCTGTGTAAGCACGGGTCCATGATAATAATTAGGCATTAAAACTCTCGAGTGATATTATTATGAAACTCGCCTTCGGCTCGTTTCATAAACCCACTCTCGAGTTTTAATGCCCTCCATTATGTAGCAGTCACATAATCCCACTCTCGAGTTTTAATGCCCTCCATTATGTAGCAGTCACATAATAGTAATTTATTCACGCAGGCGGGCGTCGGCGTTCGAAATTTGAATGTCATAATATGTAGAAAAATTACACATTATGGTCATTATGTGTAATTTTTCAGATAAGAAATGAGTTTTTACCATTTAGTTTAACATTATGCTGATCGTAACGCGCGGTTTTTGTACGCAGTAAAGAGGGCTTATGATACGTGTGTAGTAGATAAACTACTATTATATCCATATAATTTATGTTCCTGATACTAATAGAACACTAGTGTCTTATAATAGCACTTATAGCAAAGGAATTTAAGTATTTTGTATCCCAATTGTAGGGGTTGTGTTTACTTGTGTCCCTAGCATTGTTTTATTAAGCATATACCTATATGTACCTAATTGTTTATCTCGTGCACAAACTGTTAGTAAACCTAATAAAAATAATAAAAAAAATGCATTTAGCGGCTGTTGAAAGTCTGGTGCAGGTCGCCCTAAGTATCGGAGTGACATGTCACGGCCAGGTCAACGGTGGAAGGTTAAATGCATGATAACAATGAACAAATGAGTTGGTGGGTAATTTACTCGCAGCCATTATCGGAAAGCAACACCCCGGTCAGGTGCGGATCGGGTTCCGTACCAGCGGTACAAGAAACTTAGCACAAAAAATAATATTATGTCCGAGCGCGGTGTCGAACCTAGAACTTGAAGATTGCGCAACCGTTATCAAACCAGTTGCGCCACCACTACCACGTGACAAGCCGCGATATCTACGATTTTATTTGAATCATAATATGGTTTGTTATACCGATGTTTTTTTTTATTATTATGAACACTATAATTATTATATATTATAAACTAAAACTAAACTATAACATAACCACACTAAACTAAATTAAAATTTTCCCTGAGTTCGCTGCCGAGCGGGAGGGTGCCCAAGACGCTGGCACCGTTACCTCGCTGTATCGCAATGCTGAAGTCCCCTGACGCTGTGACGAGCCGCTAAAATGTCGTGTTGTTCACATTTGTTGTTGTAACGACAACAGAACAACACGTTCTGTGAACTTTTAAACTCTACCGGTTTAGCGTCCGTGGCCTTGCGGTATTCGCACGTCAGAATAGATCGTGCGCGCAGCAACATCTGGCTGAGACCGGTACTGGATGGGTGTCCGTTTCTATGTGGCATTTGTTTCGGGCGCTTCCGTGTCTCGGATGACACGTTAAGCTGTAGGTCCCGGGTACTATCGCTACTCGGTGGTAGTAGTCATAAAGCTGGTCAGAGGCCCTAATAGGGCAGCTTGAAAACATCTGACAGTCGGTTTGGCCACTAGCCCGACACCCCTTCATCAACCCGCACTGAGCCAGCATGGTGGAGTATGGCTCAATCTTACTCTTGTCTTTTGTGGCGTACACGAAGAATATAAAAAAAATATATATAGGAGTCTAATGATATTCAGCACTAATGAAATCATATGTTAGCTTTTTCTGGAATGTAAGAACATACATACAACAAGTACCGATACGATAACATTATAAAAAAATAAGTTGGCTTTACTATGTTATAAACTATTATCTACAAACGTATCATAAACCCTCTTTACTGCGTTCAAAAACCGCACGTTACTATCAGCATTATGTTAAACTACTTGGTAAAAACTCGTTTCGTATCTGGAAAACTACACATTATGGTCATTATGTGTAGTTTTTCTACATATAATGACAATCAAATTTCGAACGCCGACGCTCACCCGCGTGCCGTCCCTAGTTTGTCTGTGAAGTTGGTACTGACATTCAAATTTCGAACGCCGACGCCCGTCTGCGTGAAGTTGGTACTAAAGAACAAGCTAAACAATTGCAGAACCACAATGCCGGTCAAACATGCGGTTCCTGAACACATCAAAGGGAGCTTATGATATGTGTGTAGATAAACTAGTGTATGTAACTATACATAATTAGGCATTAAAACTCTCGAGTGATATTATTATGAAACTCGCCTTCGGCTCGTTTCATAAACCCACTCTCGAGTTTTAATGCCCTCCATTATGCAGCAGTCACATAAACTACTATTAAGTTATGGACTTGTAGCTGTATTATAGTAGTTTATGTGACTGCTACATAATGGAGGGCATTAATACTCGAGAGTGGGTTCATGAAATGCGCCGAAGGCAAGTTTCATAATAATAACACTCGAGAGTTTTAATGCCTAATTATGTACAGTTACTTACACTAGTTTATCTACACACCTATCATAAGCTCTCTTTGATGTGTTCAGGAACCGCATGTTTGACCGGCATTGTGGCATTGATCTTATCTCTGCAGTTGTTTAGCTTGTTCTGTAGTACCAACTTCACAGACAAACTAGGGGCGGCACGCAGGCGGGCGTCGGCGTTAGAAATTTGAATGTCATAATATGTAGTCAATTTACACATGGTCATAATGTACAATTTTTCAGATAAGAAATGAGTTTTTACCAAATAGTTTTACATTATGCTGGTCTTACGTGCGGTTTTTAGACTCAGTAAAGAGGGTTTTTGATACGTGTGTAGATAAAATAAGTTAAAGTTGTATCACATGTTATATATGGCCTAATAAAGAATTTTGAAAAGCCAAAACTCCTGTCCTAGTGAAGACCCGTGCCCCTCGGTGAGGACATTAAGGGCTGAACAAAGGCCAATGGCATTGAGAATTAGACAAAGAAAACAAATACCCGTCGCATTGCGTCGAAGCAGACTGACGCATGCTCCCGCGCAGAGCCCATGCCCGCACGTATGCCCGCGGGGCACCCGAGCTCCGAGACCAAGAAAATAATAGAAAATATTACTAAACTCCTGTAATAATAACATTAAATATAAAATAAAACAACCAAAAATTTTCCCTTTTTTTACCTATTTTTGCGTGTAAGTTTCATATAGGAAACTGATTTCGTCTCCGAGCGCTTGTTCATTTAGTTGAATAATAATGCATTGCGAAAATTATTTTTAAGTATTAAATATAACAGATATCCGGTAATTTTAAAAGTCCATTCTTATCTCTAATAGACTTTTTATTACATATATTTATCCTACATTTTTATGTTGTCTAGTTTAGCCTAGAATTGAAGCTAAACATGCGTTTCTGGCCATATTTAATCCCTTAATGGGCTACATTATGACCGGTTCATGAGATACAGCCCTCTGACGGACGGATGGACGTACAGACAGACGGACAGCCGAGGCTAGTAATAGGGTCCCGTTTGCACCTTTCGGGTACGGAACCCTAAAAAGCAACACGTTACAATTAGATCATAAACATTTACAAACGGACGCAAAAGTTTAACTTTGTGTTTTAACCTTACTAATTCCAGAAAGGTTAATATATAACTATGCGGCTATCCAAAGCGCTTTCATAATAAACTTAGGCAGGACGATATCAGTCCCTACAGTAAATGTTTACACGTAACCTGGCAAATTACAAAGAACTTTAAATCGATTATTTGGTAATTTAGGTGCTTTATACATATTGGGCGTATTCTTGTGGATATGTCACCTTAAGATTGTCAAAACCGTTAGTTGATAATCTAAAGGTTTTCTCTCTCGTTAGTGTACAAGCTATCGATAAATTGTAAACTATGCCGCAGTGCTTACAATATGATGCGTTAGTTTATAATGAAACTTTTATATTGTGAACTGGTTTAAACTTGAATTTCAAAGGAAATACCAGGGCAAACACCGCGGTAGCGTGAAGATAGAGTGGGCGACCGCAGCGAAGCCTCCGAATAGTCTTCGTGTTAGGTTGACATGAAAGAACTAAAGGAACGTAAATTCTAAACCCTGTCGGTCTGATTTACAATTTGTCTATAGTTTACAAACTAACGCGTTAGTTTATAAACTAACGGTTTTAACAGTCTTACGGTGACAGATACGTTATTAAAACATTCACTACCATTGATTTTATTTCTGTTCTAAAAAACGTCACTCCTTTTCCCATACGGCGGCGTTGCAATGGCTCACGGTCCACGTTTAGCCCAGTTTGTTTAGTTTGACAGGGGGCTAGCCCATTGCTTCAGCTATGGAGAAATGAAGGTTTGCTCAGAAAGAGATTTTACGAGATTTTACGAGATCAATCCCGAAGCATAAATCGGACGAGATCTCCTACGAGATTGAGCGTTGGTGATTCGCGTTTATTGTGTAACGACCAATTATTCTGTTAATATTGTTAACTTAATAAAGCAAATAATTACAAAGAGTTATCATTACTTTTTAGCTTGAGGAATTGTCAATTGTCAATTGTTAGACGGGCTGGTTTCCGCAACTCGACGACGAAAGCGCCTATTTTGCGTGTGGGTGGGAATGCGATATCATTCGAGCCAACCCAACTCCTCCAGGAACGCCAGCAGGCCCTTTATGTTACCGGCTATCCCTGGAAGGTCCCTCGATTGACCGAGGTGTTTAGCCCTGTAGTCCGCTACTCCTGTGCACTCCATGAGGACGTGAGCAGCCGTTTCTTCTGCCTCCAAGCTTGACGAATAAATTATAGATATTTCCCAAAGAACCCGGGGTCTCGCGGGATTCAAATTTCTAGTCTCGCGAGATATCGATCTCGGCTCGACATTGCATTCACTATGAAGAGATGTTGACTACTACATGATGATGATGATTGATGATAACATTGTCCCCCTTTCTTCCAGGGTCATATGGAACATCAGTACGGGTCATCACGCTGGGACGTCCACGCTCGCGTCCGAAGCTCACCTGATGAGGACGACGAGGATGACGATGATGAGTTCCACGATGACGGACCTCTGCTCTCTTACGAGTGAGTTGGTATTATTAGGTATTATTATTAGACGACCCGAATGGCCGAGTCGGCAGTGACACTGCCTACGAAGCCAAGGGTCCCGGGTTTGAGTCCCGGTGGGGGCAAATATTTGTTTGATGAGAACGGATGTTTGTACCCTAGTCATGGTTGTTTATCTATCTAAGTATAATATTTATCTATATAAGTATGTGTATCGTTGTCTAGTAGCCAAGATACAGGGAATCCTAGTTTGGGGCTAGATCAATGTGTGTAAATAGTGTCCAAGGTATTATTATTATTATTGAAACATCTGTGAGTTTCAGTGACAGTTCCTAAAGGTACTAATTGAGTGAGGTTTAGTGACAGTTCTTAAAATTAGTTATTGACAGTTCCTAAAACTGTGAGGTATGGTTGCGTTCCTAAAACTGAGTAGCTTAGTGACAGTTCATAAAACTACGAGTTTCAGTGACAGTTTGTAAAACTGTGAGATATTGACAGTTCCTAAAACTGTGAGCTTTAGTGACAGTTCCTAAAACTGTGAGTTATTGACAGTTCCTAAAACTGAGTAGCTTAGTGACAGACAGTTCACAAAACTGCGAGTTTCAGTGACAGTTCGTAAAACTGTGAGTTATTGACAGTTCCTAAAACTACGACTTTCAGTGACAGTTCCTAAAACTATATTTTTATTTTATTTTATATTTATTTATTGGTTTTAGGAAGACTAACAGCTATAATAGAAAAGACAAATCGAAATAACAGAATAGCTAACGAGCTAATAACAAGTCTCCACCTACATACAACTAATATACATATAGCTAAATTACCCAGAATAAAGGTTTAACAAGTATGTTTAAAACGATAAACGAACTATAAGTTATTGTCAGTTCCTAAAACTATGAGTTTTAGTCACAGTTCCTAAAACTACGAGTTTCAGTGACAGTTTCTTAAACTGTGATATTGGCGGTTCCTAAAATTGAGATATTAAAACAGTTCCAAAAACTGAGATGTAGTGACAGTTCCTTAAACGACGATTTTCAGTTACAGTTTCTAACACTACGAGTTTCAGTAACAGTTCCTAAAGGTGTTGAGTGAGGTTTAGTGAAAGTTATTAAAACTGAGTTATTGACAGTTCCTAAAACTGTGAGTTATGGTTACGTTCAACTGTGAGGTTTAGTTACAGTTCCTAAAACTAGTGAGTTATTGACAATTCCTTTAACTACGATTTTCAGTTACAGCTCCTAATACTAGTGAGTTATTGCCAGTTCCTAAACTACGATTTTCATTTAATTGACAGTTTTATAAAGTTTAAAAAGGGCTTATGTTTAAACGATCACCAAAAACATGTACTTTAGTTCATGTTTTAAGTATTTTTTGTTGTTTTTACATGTTCAACCTAACACTAAGGATAAAGGGGGCTTCGCTTCGCTCACCCCCTTTACCCTTCACCTAAGCTGCTGCAGTATTTTGCCCTGATATTTTCTGCAACTTTTAGTGATCATTTACCCTTTGGGTAGAAAAAATATATTTTGGTGGTCATTAAAATTGTACTCTTTAAAAATATTTACAAAAAATCTGTCGAGTGCGGGTCGGACTGGCACAGTAAGGGTCATGTACCGTTGGACAAGAAAAAATAATCACTAAAAATAATAAATCAAAACAAACCCAGATCGATTTTTTTGCTGTAGCGGCAAAAGAAATACACATTCTGTGACAATTTGAACTCTCTACCTATTACGGTCCATGGGATACAAATAGCTCGCTGACGGACGGACGGACGAGCAAACGGCCAACGGAGGCTTACTAATATGGTCCGGTCATGATTGGATCCTTAAAAACCAAACTATTTGCAATTCTGTAACGTTTTTATTCGTAAATTCTACGACTGACACCACGGCCTTTAAATTGCAGTCGGTCCTCCCAGCACCATCTCTAGATTACGAAGGGTTACTATTCTTATCTGTATGGAATGAACATCCTTTGGTTTTAGCGACATTTCCTAAATCTGTGTAGGAAGCAGGAATAATTACGGATGGAAAAAGTAAGCGAATTGAACTATCAGTGACTCTATGAGCCATTGCACATAAGAGTCACTGACGGTTGAAAATGAACCTTATATCATTATATAAGGTTCATTTTATCTGAACTCAAACACTTTTTACTCTGGTATTTATTCTTGCTTGAGCCACTGTACGTGTTACTGATAGCTCCTATAACTACATAGTACTAGAAGCAGTATATACTAGGGCAGCCCTCTACATCGGACTTGGCAGAAGTACCACGCGCCAGGGGGGTAACTGCTGGGTAAAGTGCTGTGTATATGTGTTATTCTAATTCTAGTGAAATCAAAATTTTACTAAATCTCATTTAATCTAATTTAATCATTTCAATTTTCATTATATACCCATATTCATTTTATTTTAATTTATATTTTTATATTATAGTTACTTGAATTAAAATCTTACCGATGACATAATTTAGAATTCTACCTTAATAATTGAATTGGCCATGGTATCAATGATTTGGGGATGCCTAATTTGGTTTAAAACTTGACATTTATTTTGAATTTTAATATTATTTTCTTTGACATTTTATTTTTATTTACTTGTAATTTCATGTGAGTATATTGGACTATACGACTGGAAATAAATAATTATTATTATTATTATAACTGGAAGTTTCAGCGACGGTTCCTAAAATTGTGTTTTAGTGACCGTCCATAACCTAAAACTTATCCCATAAACGATTTACTCTCTCTTTCCAGCAACGAAAAGTACCACCGCTATCCTACCTACACAGAGAGGGACAGAGATAGACTCAACTCTGAGGAGAGAGAGCGAGGCAAGAGGTCAACATTGGGCGTGCTGTTCAAATTCACACTGTTCTGTACCGCAATGATACTGTTCTGTGTGCTGATGTATATACCTATGTATAATAGAGTTATTGACCATTTGCCTAAAGGTGCGCATTTAAACATACCTATATTATACATATTCAGCCCATATCAACCCACTGCTGAACATATCCCTCTTTTGTACGAGAAGTTCAGTCTTTTCCAACAGATGGCGTTGGAAGCGGACTCAGATTAATGGAACTCTTTGCTAACATAATCTTATGTTTGACTAGCTGTTGTCCGCGGCTTCATCCGCACGGAGTTGTTGAAAATGGCCAAGTCATATTCGAATACAGACGACAGAAGTAGAATACTTTAACTTTTAATTTCTGGTTTGTGACCCCATTCTTGATACGGCCCTGTCGAAAATACTCCTTCTCCCCCTTTTCTCTGCTCTAGGAAATTTCGAAAATTACACTGTCAGTGACGTCTCGTATCTTAAAAAGTACCACCTACCTACAGTCTTCACAAAATAAAAGGCCCGGTGACAGCGTCCGTGTCACTGACGTAATAAGGTTGAATAAGGTTTGTGAAGTCTGTAAGTGCCTAGAGAGTAGTTTTACCCCGAGCCCCCCCCCCCCCCATTTCCCCCCCTTGTCAGTAAACTGTGACCCCGTATGGAAAAGGCGAGACGCTATATAAGTAGGTACGTATGCCAATTATTTGCAACGGTGGTTACTTTATTATTTTTCAGACGTGGTAGCCGGTTGGACCGTCCATACAAATCGTGATACAAAAATATATGTGCAGCCAAACAATGTGACATTACTACACGAACCGAAGCAGTTGTGTCCGAAACCTGGCAGCAAAAAGAAACTGTACCTATTAGTCATAATATGTTCCTCCACAGTCAACTTTGAAAGACGAAAAGCTATCAGAGAAACTTGGGGCAGCTATCAAAGCTATTTAGAATTAACGAAATTATACGCCACTATCAGAGAAAAGTATAGAAATTACAACTACACTTATGATCTGTACCCTCAGCCGACAACTAGTGTTAATATTAGCTTAGAAGTTAATAGAACGAAAAGGGATATAGGCTTGAATCAAATTCTGCCGAAATTAGCAGAGGTGTTAAAGAGGAATATGGAATTGAAGACTGAAGTTGCGACAGAAGAAAAAAGATTTGACGATGACGTCGACGATAAAGTCATCACAGAATTCGATATGAATAAGCAGTTCGATGATAGTAACAACGATCTACAAAACTTCGATTATGATTATGAAACGAATGTAATGAAAATACCGCCGAAAGGCGAGGAAGAAAACCAAAGTCTGGGTGATGTTTTGAAAGCGTTAAAAAATGCCCACGACATGACTGCTCAACAACCAGAAGAAAACGAGACAGTCAAAGAATTAACTGAAGATTTCGATGTAGATTATAAAGTTGCTTTCTTGTTAGGAGTGCCACTAGAAAATAACACTACCGCTGTACAAGATTTGATTGAGGAGGAAGTGAACAAATATGGTGATATAATTCAAGAGAATTTTATAGATTCTTATAACAATTTAACGTTGAAATCTATAATGATGTTGAAATATGTGACAAGTAATTGTAAGGATACTGGTGAGTTTGTTATTATTTCTGATGATGTTTATAAAACTTTATCCATTGTGCGGTGTCTATACGCCATCAAAATTAACAGAGATCTCTGATTTACTAAGATCAATTAGATATGGATGTATTTGTTATTGATCCCACGTTTACCCAGATATTGTATACTCTATTTTCCATGACAGGCGGCTTCCCCATCGCGTCCGCAGCTTTGAATATCTGATGGTTTACTCACGATGTTTCCCATACTTGTTAGAACGTCCTTAAAATGTACTCGTGATGAAAATTACTCATCTCATTGGTACATGGTCAGCTCCGAGATTCGAAACCTTTTGCAAAACAATCTCACCTACTTAGTTCCTACGGGAGGGATGTGTCGTGACGTCAGTTTGTTGCGCGGTGTCGGGCTGGCGTGTGAAGTCCCCAACCGCGCCGGAGCACCTGCTGTTAACTTCTAAAGACAAAAAGAGGGTTATGATTTTGAATGGTGCGTTTGTATGTATGTAAATTCATCTGTCCCCTCAGAACATCTAAACTACTTGACCGAATTCGACGAATGAGGTATCGTTAGAGGCATCTTGATAGCCCGCTGGTTACAGTCTAAGTATAGTTACACTGAATTCAATATGGCGCCCTCTGGTGGGTAGTCATGGAATGATGATAATAATAAATGTTTCTATTCCAGTCCGCTACATCCTCAAGACTGATGACGATATGTTCATTAACCTGCCCAACCTGATGACGACATTGCGCAACAAGTCGCGGGACTTCGACGCGCGGGTCGCGGCGGGTCATAAGGAGAGGGAGTATCTGCTGGTCGGGGACCTGATCGCTGGGGCCAAGCCGGTGCTGGACGCTAGCAATAAGTGGTTAGTGGGGAATAAACATGTAACAAAATATATATAATACAAACGAAACCAAAAAGCAGACAATCTACGCGATAATACAGAAACAACAGACGAAACAAACAACACATAAAAAAGGCTTATGTTTAAACGATTACCGATAGCCAAAACCGAAGACCGATTACCAAAAAAGCACTTATTTTACTACCAATAAATTCGAAATGACTGCCAGAATGGATAAATGTCCACCAAATTGTGTTTGGATAAATGATCACCAAATTTGTTTTTATGTTTTGTGTACTTAAGTTTATGTTTTAAGTATTTTTTGTTGTTCTTACATGTTCAACGTAACACGAAGGATAAAGGGGGCTTCGCTTCGCTCACCCCCTTTACCCTTCACCTAAGCTGCCACAGTATTTTGCCCTGATATTTTTTGCAACTTTTGGTGTTCATTTATCCATTTTGGGTAGGAAAAAAATTATTTTGGTGATCATTATATTTGTTGCCCATAAAAAATCGGTCTAGTGCGGGTCGGACGCGCACATGAAGGGTTCCGTACCATCGAAGAAGAAAAAAACTAAATCCTAAATAATAAAACCAAAACAAAAAGAAAAATATATGTGTTCTCTGGTAATCAAACTCGGAACTTCAAGATTGTGAAACCGATACGAAACCGACTGATCCATCTCAAAGTTATTAAGAGCATCGAAATTTATGGTGATATTGAATCATGATGTTATGAGTTATTTCGCAGGGGCAGGGATTTTAAAAAAAACAGTCGCTTGTATGGGGACCCCCTTTAATTTTCAAAATTGCGTGTAGTTCATTATTTGTTGCTGTTGCGGCAACAGAAATGCAAATTCTGTGAAAAAATCAGCTCTACCTATTTCGGTTGATCCGATAAGAGCCCGGTGACGGACGGACGGACAGACAGACGGAAAGCGGAGGCTTAGTAATAGGGTCCCGTTTGGCAACTGAACCCTAACTACTAAGCCTCCGCTTACGAAACCCTAAACAAATACACAAAATGAAGGAAACATAAAACAAAAACTTTTTTTTTTTCGAAGAGGGTAGCCTAAAGTAAACAACAAAAAAGTGTGTGTCTGTAAATAATTTCTTTTATTAATCTAAATCCTTAATTAATGGAAATAATTTTCATTAAAAACTAGGCCTGAACTCCCCCTTACACTGGGTCAATAATTTACATCTCAGCATCTCACCTCAATTCATCACTAGAAGACAGTCATGGATTTGTACACAATGCTCGACAAGAAGATGGAGCAGATCAAGGCCACTTTTAATACCCAGATGGCAGCATATGAGAAGGATCTCAAAGAGAAAGCCACAATGTCACTGTCAAGTAACCCACAAGAGATCAGCACCATTGTCCAGGAATTTACGGAGTTCAAGGCCTTTGTGTGGGGTTCCTTGGAGTTGGTGCACGGCCAAATGGAGCTGTTGCTGGGTAGGACCAGACCGTCTGGAGCAGGCATCACGGCGCAAGATCCTTCTCTTGCATGGAGTGCCGGAGGTAGCTGATGAGGAGGCTGATGAAACTGTTCGGGCAGTGTTGCGCAACCAAATGAAGTTGCCACCACAGTGCGCTTTGGATGTTGGTGTCGCCCATAGGCTTGGGTCAAAGAGCAAGGAATCAAAACCTCGTCCATTGCTTGTCAGGTTTATGTCCTTCAAGTCCCGGTCAGAAGCCTGGAAAGGCAAGACTGTATTGAAAGGGACAGGCATATCTTTGTCAGAATTCCTGACTAAGCCGAGACATGAGGTATTTGCAGCTGGCAGGAAGCACTTCGGCATGCGGAACTATTGGTCATCGGAAGGCAGGATCGTCCTGTTGCTCCCAAACAAGTGCAGGCAAAAGGTCGAGTCGATGATGGAGCTGCAGGAGTTGATTGACAAATTTCCATCTTCTGCCACTGAGCCCAGGGGCAAGGACGCTCCTGCGCGGAAGCCAGCGGCGGCTGGTGCTCCTGCTGCTGCGCCACCTGCCCCAATACCCAAACGTCGTCCCGGCGCCGGCGTCAAGAAGGCTGAGGAGACTGCAATCAAGAAATGATTCGTCGGCGACGCGGTCTCCTTACCACACTTCGCATTTTGGTCGGGTTACACACAAGTCGATTTTATTTTCGCGTCGGTATGAATTTTTGTACTTTTCTCCTTACAACCCTCGATTCTCATAGTTAAATTATATTTTTTCGCTTCAAGGTCTGTTAAAATTTTATACCTAATGTCATCATCTGTCAGTCAATCTGTTGTTGACACAAACTTGTCCACAGAACACACTTGTTTTTTTTTTTTTATTTGTTATTTTTCTCTATTTTTGCGTTTCACCTTTGCATGTTTTGATCCAAGTATTGTAACATTGAATTTTTGTCATGCATATATTTTGTTTTGTGTTTGATAATGATGATTATAAGTTAAGATTATGTTATGACCCAGCATTACGTATTTGTCTCGAAAATTGTGTTACTGTTAATTCTCCATCTATGTGCCTAGTTTATTCCTCTCCAAACAGACCCAGTGTAGGACGGGTTCAGGCAAGTAACTTTGTGTCATTAAGATAGTAGATATTTTATATATTTATAATTAAGTAAAACAAGGATATATATTTGTATTTATAAGTATTAATATTATATTTTAAACTATTATATATGGATAGCATACGTAATATTTTTGACAACTGTATTTTATCATGTTCATCAAGCGATGATTATACAAATGTGGCGAACGACACCTCCATTGTGGAGGAATCGTTATCGGCCAAACTCTCGACTGTCTTTGGTGGCCTGGAAAATAATCTTAACCTCGTTCATATAAATGCCCAGAGCATCCACTCCAGTTACCTGGACCTACTTGAGGCGTTTAGTGGCAAACATGTGGATGGAATTCTTATATCAGAATCGTTTCTCAAACCGTCCCCACCATCCACCATGTACTCATTGCCTGATTTCCGGCTCTATCGGAACGACAGAGTTGGGAAGGCAGGTGGTGGTGTAGCCATTTACCTCCGCTCCGACATTCCTTGTAGAGTTGTAAGTGCTTCCCCGAATGTGTACTCTGAGTCGGCAGAACATCTTTTCCTTGAAATCTGTCTTCACCATAATAAGGTTCTGCTCGGTGTTCTCTACAGTCCCTCTCTTCACATTGATTACTTCGATACATTCGAGTCTCTGCTCAATGAGCTGACTCCTCTTTATGATAACATTCTCATCCTCGGCGATTTTAATACTTGTCTTATTAAGAATGACTCTCGCTCTGCCCAACTCCAGGCCATTATCAATTCTTTCAATTTGCATATTCTTCCTCTCAACGCTACTCATTTTCAGCCCCATTGCACTCCATCTCTTCTCGATATCATGATAACCTCTAATGTAGACAAAGTTGCTGCCCATGGTCAATTTAACTCTCCTTTCTCTTTCCATGACCTAGAGTATCTATCGTACAAGGTTAGGCCTCCTAAAAGCAGAGGTAAATTCATTTTTGCTCGTAGTTTTAGGGGTATAGACCCTACTGTCCTAAAGTCTGATGCCGCCTCGATTGATTGGTCGTCTGTCATCACTAGTGAGACCGTTGACGACAAGATTCACCACTTCAACACAATTATTCTGGGACTCTACGACAAGCACGCACCAGTAAAAAAGGTTCGAGTAAAACATCTCCCTGCGCCCTGGCTCTCTGATCCCATTAAGCGATTGATGGCAAAGAAGAACAGAGCCAAAAGCCTCTACAAAAAGGACCCCACTGATGAAAACTTTGCTGCCTTCAAATGTCTCCGCAATCGGTGCAACCATATGTGTCGCTCTGCCAAGCGCCGCCATATCTATGAGTGCATCGAAAATTATACCCCGGCTCAAGTGTGGAAGTTCCTTAGAACCCTTGGTGTTGGCAAGTCCCAGAATCAATTGGTTGGTGATGTCGATCTCAATGGTCTTAATAGTTTCTTTTCCGACCCTCCTGTTGTAATGAATCCCTCTGTTAAAGATGCCACCCTGCATTCTCTGCGCTCCAAGCCATCTCCCACCACCACCCCATTCGACTTCAGTCTTGTCGAAATTGACACGGTTAAGAAGGCAGTGCTTGCCATCTCCTCAAAAGCTGTGGGTGACGACAGTATCTGCTCGAGAATGATAAACAGCATCCTTGATTTCCTCCTACCTGCCATTACACACATTGTTAACTTCTCTCTATCTCAGTGTTCTTTTCCTAATGTGTGGAAAAAGGCGTTAGTTATCCCTCTTCCCAAAACCTCAAATCCATCTTCATTTAAAGATTATCGTCCAATATCTATCCTGCCTTTCCTTTCCAAAGTCCTTGAATCGATTGTCCACACTCAACCCTCTTCCTATCTTTCCTCTAACAGGCTGTTGAATCAATTCCAGTCCGGATTCAGGCCGGGACATAGTACCGTCTCGGCCTTACTTAGAGTGACCGATGACATTGAATCGGCAATGGATATCAAGCAGATCACTGTGTTAGCGTTACTAGACTTTAGCAGTGCCTTTAACTGTGTTGATTTTGACATCCTCGTTGAGATACTGAAGTCCCTGAATGTCTGCTCGGCCGCTGCCAGCTGGTTCGGCTCCTACCTGAGAGGTCGTCAGCAACGTATTAGGACCGAGGAGACTTCCACGGAGTGGTGCGACCTTTCTTCTGGAGTTCCTCAGGGTGGTATTCTTTCCCCTCTTCTTTTCTCCGTCTTCATCAATTCCATTTCGGATGCCATTTCTTCTTCTTACCATCTTTATGCCGATGATCTGCAAATCTACCGCCATTTCTCTCCAAGTGATATGATTTCTTCTGTGGGTGCATTAAATGCCGATCTCGAGAACATCAGGGGCTGGGATCTGTCTCATGGACTACTTGTCAATCCCAGTAAGTCGCAAGCCATGATTGTCGGCTCCAGACACTCCCATAGTGTGTTACAGCATCTGCCTCTTGTTCCTGTAACTTATGATGGAACCATAATTCCGTACAGTACTAAGGCAAAAAATCTAGGAGTTATCTTTGACAATCAGTTTTCATGGTCTGCTCACGTCTGCGAAGTTAGTAGACGAGTCTTTGCCACATTTCACTCCCTCAGGCGCCTTCAAAACTTTCTGCCTCGTCATACTAAAATTACTCTGGCCCAGTCTCTTCTCCTTCCTCTCATTGATTACGCAGATGTCAGCTAGATCAGCGCGAACGAAGAGCAACTGAACAAACTCGAGCGACTTCAAAATCTCGGGATTCGGTTTGTCTTCGGACTGCGTAAGTATGACCATGTCTCCCAGTATCGTAGGAAACTGCAGTGGCTTCCAATTCGTCTTCGCCGGGATACCCATGTTCTCATTCTACTCTTCAATATTCTGCACAACCCTCGCTACCCCAGCTTCCTGCGTGATCGGTTTGATTTTCTTTCTTCGGATAGGTCTCGGAGATCAAACACTCGGTCGCTGCTTGCAACTCCTCAACACAACTCAGTCGCATATGGGCAAGGATTCAGGATCAGTGCTATCAGGCTCTGGAACAAGCTCCCCAGTGCCATCAGGGACAGTCCGTCACTTAACGTTTTTAAGATTCGCTTGAAAGATCATTACCTCTCTCTTCCATAGTATGTATATATAATTTGTATGTGTATGTTATGTATGTATATAACTTGTATGTGTATGATATGTATGTATGTATATAATATTATATAAATTAGGTGTAGTAGTAGTATTAGGTGTATGTACCTACTTATGTTATTATTGTGTATGAATTATTTTGTTGTGCAAATAGGTTTTACTCTCACAATCCACTTTCCTTTCCTATCTGGGTTTGCTGGTAGAAATCTCTTTTATAGAGATAAGCGCGCCTCTTGTACATATATCTTTCTTTGTATGTCTCTGTATGTTTGTTTTGTGCAATAAAGTATTCATTCATTCAAAAACTGATGCGGACACGTGGCAACTAGTCGCGAGACTTCGACGCGCGGGACGCAGCGGATCATATGGAGAGAGAGTATATGCTGATCGGCAACCTGATCGCTGGGGCCAAGCCGGTGCTCGACGCTAGCAATGAGCGGTGAGGGGGAAATTTGCATAACAATACAAAGCAAGAAACGGGCAAGAAAAAACGAAACAAAACAGATAACACAGACGAAACACAAGAAACAGACAAAACAAACGAAACAAAAAACCAAAACCCATGCCACGTGGCAACAAGTCGCGTGAGTTCGACGCGTGGGTCACGGCGTGTCATAAGGAGAGGGAGTATCTGCTGGCTGGGCCTGATCGCTGGGGCCAAGCCGGTGCTCAACGCTAGCAATAAGTGGTGGGAGACCAATACACAAAACAAACAAAGCAGATAAAACAAATAAAACAGACGATACAACTGAAACAAAAACAAAGGAAACTGACAAAATCAACAAAACGCACCAAACCGATAAACCATAAATCTGTCGTGAATGACTAGTCACCTAAACCTAGCAGTAGGTATATGGAAGGTGGAACAGAAAGACAATGCAGTCGATATGAAATAATGTTACTTTATTCCAAAGTCTTAGCTATATATAGAAACGGGGTTGCCTACGCAGCTAATGCATTGACCTTGCTAACATGTAGGCTGTTTATGTAGGTCTGTCTGGACTGATTTACTTTGGACAGGCGGAGCCTACAAATCTAAATAAATAGATAAATATAGGTAACATGTTGACACGCATTTTACCAAACCCAGGCCAAGCCTAGGTTAAATGTCGGCACTACCGTGCGGCTTCCACCCCATGAGTGAAAAGGCTACGGTTCTCTCGCAGGTTCGCGCCGCGCTACCTGTACCCGGGCCGCGTGTACCCGCGCTACCTGTCCGGCACCGGGTACGTGCTCGCCGCCGCCGCCGCCGCGCCACTCTACCGCGCCGCGCTCAGCACGCCCTACCTGCACCTGGAGGACGTGTACATCACTGGTAGGCTCACTTGTTACTGGTAGAATACTTGCAGGTCAGCTCAAGTTAGTTACTGGTAGGTTTCTGCTTGGTTACTAGTAGCATGGACGAATAAGACTAGAGGACTGACCACCGCATACAAAAAACGTACCCTGCTAGAAAGCCAAAATCCTGTATTATTTCTAGATGTCGCTGTACCATGCAATAGATTCTGGGTGCTTAGGTTGACGGCGTAGTAAAATCGAGCGTAATATCGACGAAAAATCAGAGATGGCGTAAGCGTAAGCCTTGTTTGTTCTTAGGAAATGAACGTTTATACCGCCATCTTTCCTAAATTAAGCGCACCACCACGATACTACCTTTAATAGAAAGAACTAGTAGCTCTATCTAGCAATATACATTTAAACTAAAAATCAAATTACGCTTCAAAGTATTACGGTGGTTTGTCCTCTAGTTTTTTGTCTGATTTACTAGTAGGTTGCTGCTGATTTACTAGTAGGTTGCTGCTGATTTACTAGTAGGTTGCTGCTGATTTACTAGTAGGTTGCTGCTGATTTACAAGTCTGTTGCTGCTGATTTACAAGTCGGTTGCTGCCGATTTACTAGTAGTTTGCTGCTGATTTCCTAGTAGATTGCTGGTAGAGTAATGGCCGTTAGCTTGATAATTTCGTAACATCAGGTTATTTATGACAAACAGGATATGCATCTAGCTAGAGGATGCATCGAATGGCGAGATTGAGTTTTTTGTATTAGATCACAGGCGGGTTCACGCTCAAATTGCACTTCTCCTGACCTGCTTTTGGTGTGAAGAAGCCATGTTACTTCAGTTTTCATAATAAACTTGGTATTTGTCAGGCATCTGCGCCATGCGCGCCGTCCCGCGCCTGCGGCCGGCCGGCGCGCCCGGCTTCAACGGCCGCACCGTGCGAGCCGCGGCGGCCGAGCGCGCCTGCTCCGCGCACGCGCAGGTGACGTCGCACCGCCTGAGCGCGGGCCAGCTGCGCGCGCTCAGCCGGGCGATGAAGGACACGGGGCTGTTAGATAAGTGAGTATTCTACACAGGCACATACACTGCTACCGGCCCCACACTAGGATACCCTGTCTAGTGCGAACCAGAGACAGCGAAGTCAATTGTCCAACACACTTATTTGTCCAAGACCTGTGGATTATCATCGTTCTTTCTTCCCAGCCGGGATTTGAACCTGAGAGCTCTCGCTTAGAAGGCAGAGCCTCGTACCACAATGCCACAGATGTCGCCATATGGTGTCACGCCTTATCTCAGCACATACATACAGGCAAACACACACCCTCACACACTTGCTATTAACTTATTACTTATGGTTTGATTTTTCTATTTTCTAAATAAGTTGTCTACGCCTCTGCCACCCACGTATGGGAAAAATCGTGATTAATTACTTTGTTCCTTGTTTAAAGATGTATTTAAAGTCTCTTCTGCGGGTGGGAAGCGCTACTACTCATCCTATACCATAGGTTTCGCCCTTTTTTAGGGGGCAGTGAACATCCCTTGTTCTTTTAACAAGTGTCATGTCATTGAAAACATGTCATTTCTTGTGAAATTTTAATGAATAAATGATTATTATTATTTTTATCTACACACGTATCATAGACCCTCTTTACTGCGTTCAAAAACCGCACGTTACGATCAGCATTATGTTATACTACTTGGTAAAAACTCGTTTCGTATCTGGAAAACTACACATAATGGTCATTTTGAATTTCATTATATGTATAATGACATTCAAATTTCGAACGCCGACGCCCACCCGCGTGCCGTCCCTAGTTTGTCTGTGAAGTTGGTACTGACATTCAAATTTCGAACGCCGACGCCCGCCTGCGAGAAGTTGGTACTAAAGAACAAGCTAAACAATTGCAGAACCACAATGCCGGTCAAACATGCGGTTCCTGAACACATCAAAGAGAGCTTATGATATGTGTGTAGATAAACTAGTGTATGTAACTATACATAATTTGGCATTAAAACTCTCGAGTGATATTATTATGAAACTCGCATTCGGCTCGTTTCATAAACCCACTCTCGAGTATTAATGCCCTCCATTATGCAGCAGTCACATAAACTACTATTATGTATGTGTGATAAAACGTCAGCCATTCCTTTGCAGGTGCGAACGAATCCGTCTGACGCAGGTAAGGAGGGATCGGCTAAAACCCAAGACACCGCCGAACCGACTAACCAAAGCGGGCAAGAGCCTCACGTAGCATCCGTGCGACTAACCGCTTATCGCTATCGCGTGCCCGGGCGGGTGCCCAGGGCCTTGCGCCTTATGAAACTGTTAAAACGGGGTGCTGGTTCCGAACACTCAGTTGGCGGCGGATAGGCAACAAATATTCAGGTCAATTCGGTATCTCTTGACATATCCCGTTGACTTTTCATTTGATTCCGACATTATTTTTTTTTCCCTTCTAAGCAAGACAATCGCTTTTGGAAAATGTAGCACTTACAATGCGATAATTTATCAATCAGTATATCGCTTCGGGGCGGGGCGGCAGAACATTTTTGCTCACTAAATGCTGGGTCGGCGTCCATAACACGTTTTTTTTTTAATAGTTATACCCACTTTGTTTCCTATTTCTTCTTGTTGTGTTTCTTTTTCTTGCTATGTCATGCTGTACCAGTGTTTGTGTGTCAAATAAATTAATATTCTATATCGCATAAATAGGCAAAGTCCCAACAACAGACGGCTCGTGCGAAATAATCGTGATGTGATGGTCAATTTTTCGAAAGCGTTTGCTTTTCCTAGTTGTCAGAGTTACATGATAAGACACCGTCAATTTGGAGTTGGCGAATAGGATCGATTTCACTGATACCGAATTGAGCCGCTGAAAACATTCAGGTATTCGAAATAACATTATGCTAACCAAGTTCTGTTCAGATGGCTAACTTTGCGCTGTCGGCCTAGGACACTAACCGCCGCACTCAGACATTCAATAATGAAGTAATCCGATTCCAAATTAAAAAGGGCATGTAACGTTTTTGTCATATCAACTGTCGAAAATGATTTCTGCAGCCAGTCATGAAGCGGGCGTCGATCGATAAAGTATTATTTTACAAACAAACGTGTGTAATTATAAATTTCCAAAACGATTTCCTTTCCGAGATATCTGAGTTCAAAGTGCAAATAAATTGTTTTTGTCGCCCTTTGGCACATGTGATTCAATAATTTACTCTATCGATGGACATCGGTTTCGTCTCTGGCCGCAGATCTCAAGATTTTTAAAAAACGGTATGCCAGTCTCCGAGCAAAAATGTTAAAACCCTTTTATCTACACACGTATCATAAATCCTCTTTACTGCGTCTAAAAACCGCACGTTACGATCAGCATAATGTTAAACTACTTGGTAAAAACTCATTTCTTACCAAGTAGTTTAACATTAAGCTGATCGTAACGTGCGGTTTTTGTACGCAGTAAAGAGGGTTTATGATACGTGTGTAGATAAAGTACTATTACAATTCAAATTAGTTCAGTTAGTAATTTTAATGAATCATTAAACGACTCTGGGTGTGGCGGTTGGTGGCTGCTTTTATAGTAGTGGCGTGAACAGTTGTATCGTAAGAAAGTGAGGGACAGCGCTGTATATCGTGTATCGCTCTGTCTCTTTACTATACGACTTATGTAAACTGAAAAAAATGCTACACTAAAAACCAGCCTTTTTGTATTTTACTTGATATACAGTCAAAAGTAGTTAGTATTGTGTGCAAATTCCATTCTAGTGTCACCAAATTTGGTTATAAATACTCTGATGTTTAATTGGTGAATAATTATCTCCTGAAAACCTGGGGACTAATTATGTATCTCAAACGGCGACCCCGGTTCCTTTAAGTTTGACTTTGGACCAATCAGAACGCGACAATGTGACAGGAGCTGTCGTTTCAGAGATTTTAACAGCAGCCTTAAAATGTAATTCTGATGTCCATTGGGCCATGCTAAAAAAATACATAGGTACTACTTTTGATTTTATTTTCGAATTTTTAGCCTATTTAAAAAAATCGATTTGAATATTTCGATAAATAGATGTCTATATATTTTTTTAATAACACTTCCCGTGAGGTCACTTTCTCACGGTTTTGGAACGGTTGTATTTGGGACTGCTTGTTTCCGATTATAAAGCTAAAAAACTATAATATCTGCATCTGCGTTATCGACTGACAGGAAAACTGTTGATACTTGACAGTTTTATTGAAAAGCCAACTTAACGGCGATGGGAATTTTTAACAAAATACGCCGTAGAGAACAAATGAAGTACATTATTTTTTATGGATATTTCAGTAATCCTGTAAAATTTTTTAACACAATTATCTCGAAATGGTTTTCTCAGTTTGGTACCTTTGATTTTTTTACATGGCGACTTTCAATCGCGTTTGGATAATTAATTAATCAGAAATTCGCTTATCTAACAAAGTCATATAATAAAAGACAGTTTGCTTTAGCCAGGCGTCTTGGGGATTGGTCAATGGTCAAGTATTCAAAAGCAAGTGATATTCTTGGATGTCAGAATTCACACGTCAATTTAAAGAGACTGGGATAGATGTTTTAGATATGTAGACAATTTGGAGTTTGTTGCCCACGAGAATGAAATTGGTACGAAGTGGCGCTTCAACGGCCGACACTGGAACCATTCTGTACATCATAAGCAGTTGTGGAAGACCACTGTAAAGGTTATTTTCCCATGCAGCCCAACACTTAAAAGTCATAAAAAAAACAAATGGTTTTTGAATGGTTTTTGAAATTCGACAAAAAGTTTAACAAAAGCAAGGGTTTACCGCCACATGCTAGCTGCAAGGGAAATAAGTTTTTAAGTGAGCTTCCACTTCTACTAGTGATAGTACATCATTTCTCTTGTTCTACAGACCTATCAACTTAAGCTGAGACTTGCATTTGTGTGAGTGCACACCGATAGTGTAGAGTGTCAATAGGCTTGAAGCGCGGCCCGTCCCGCGCATGGTTTAAACTGGTTTATACTAGTTTAAATCAAACGGCCTGAGGCGCGGCACGTCCGCTACGCACCGCTTCCCTGCCGCCCGCTCACATACTTCACTCCACCTCCGGTACTGGTAGCAGATAGACGTGTAATTTTATGTGATTGATTGTGTTTGAAATATTAGTGAAATGGCTCCTACTGCTCCTGGCTGCTGCTAATGGCTCCTACAATCGACGATATAACGGAACGATTAATTATTAACACAGGCTCTGACTCTGATGAATCATCAGACGAGAGTGAAGATGAAGATGCAATGAGCGGAGTAGAAGAGTTATAAGATTCAGTCATTATGAGGTCGAGAATTGGACAGTTGGTAACATTGTGTTTTATGGACTTCGTTTAAATAAAAAATTGATTTTATTTGTATGTGTTTTACTAACTGTACTTTTGGCGATCACTCACACAAATGCAAGTATCAGCTTAAGTTGGTAGGTCTGTACCATACTGTTTCTAGCTTTTGTTGCTAGCTTGGGATGGACTTAAAATGGGACAGTTGACTGGTTAGTCGATATAAATAGTTATTTACTTGATTAAACCATACAAATTTGGTTAGAACATTTATTTGAGTACCCAGCCATCTGTCATGTTGTTATGCATTAATTATACCAATGTGTTAGAATGACATTACTTGTAGTTATGGTTATAGTATTTCATCTCAATTTTGGAGGAAAAAATCTCAGTATATTACGAAATAACTTGTGACCTCTACAGATGTGACAGACAGGCATAATTTGCTTCATAGTGCACGATTTTAATATATTTTACATTTTTATTTTCTTATTGAACATAGCTCTCACTACTATTGAAGTTTGGATAAAATTATTATAGCTCTCTGTTACACTCTGTCGAATGTGTCCAATCAAAATAATACCTTGGACACCTTTTACACACATTGATCTAGCCCCAAACTAGGATTCCCTGTATCTTGGGTACTAGACAACGATATATATACTTATATAGAGAAATATTATACTTAGATAGATAAACAACCATGACTAGGGTACAAACATCCGTTCTCATCAAACAAACATTTGTCCCCACCGGGACTCGAACCCGGGACCCTTGGTTTCGTAGGCAGCGTCACTGCCGACTCGGCCATTCGGGTCGTCAATACGTAAATACTTCGGAAATTGGTGTGTTGGTTTATCAAACTTAACAAAACAAATATACATATATAATATATAAAAATGGAAACCATTAAAAAGTGTCATATATATTTTTATCGGGATAAAAATCAGGTGTATATTGTTGCTTTTAAGTATACTTAAGAGCTATTTTGATAAAGTCATAGCCGAAACAGGCTTTATCATGTTGCGATATAATCTATTTTTAAACGCTTAGAATTTTAACTCACATCTACTTTCTAAGTTCAAAAAGTGCCAAAATTCAGGTCTCAAAAATTCAATTTCTAAAAAAAATCTAGAATTACTCAATAATAAATAATTTAACCTTTTTATTAATTCGATACGAATCTCCAGTCCTTATTTTGTAATTAAACTCTGAAAGTGATACAAGTAGTGAGTACTACAACTTATAAGAAAAATAATCGATGTATATAATGGCTTCTCTGAAAAAGTTATTTAACAATGAGACAAGTCTAAAAGTTAAGTTTATTTTGTGATTTATTCAATAAAGCCTCCCAATCTCTAACTATTCTGCACTAAAATATTTTATTTGCTTATAAGTATATTTTTTTTAAATAATTGTTATAAATGGAAGTTGTAAAAGTGATTTTTGGGCGACAAAAATCTTTTTAGATTTCGTTTATCGGTTTATTGCATTGTGACGTCGCGTGTACAATATCATTAAAGTAATAATAATATAATAGTCATCGCCTTACTTTATCTCATCGAATAGACATTAAACCGATTTACGTGTACCTACTTGGTTATTAAAGGTTTTTTATATAAATAAAATATTAAATATATTCAAAATTAAATAAATATATGAGTGAGATGCCTTGATTAGAATTAGCCTAAAATAGTTTGTATGTCGCTTACGATCAATGTTATGTTTTTTATTATTATATTTGTATTGTGCGCTTTTGAAATATTGGTTATATGGGCTTTACGTAGTTCAATGAAATATTATTTCTGAATCTCCCTTTATTATTGATTTATTATATTTTAGATATTTTATTTATTGATTTATTCCTGAAATCATTATAAATTAACAAAACCAAAACTTAGTAATACGATTAATATTTAATGGTTGTATCCAAACATTATAAAAAATAATTGCTTTAATGTGAAATTAGTTTAGCGTTTTTGTGTGTGCGAGTTTTTTGTTTATGTTGTTTTGTGGTATCCTTGCAGGTAACGGAACGCGAAAATAGATCCGAAGCGTTATACAGAACGCTCTGTAGAATTGTATCGAATAATTGTTGAACAAAAATGTCTTATGAAAAAGTGAACAAAATGTGTATAGAGAGAAATAAGCTACCGTAAAATAGATCCATTGTGAATAGATGTCTTTCTTAGGAGAGAGAATAAGGGCCGCTTCAATAAACCGCTTTCAGTTCTTAGCGTTTGAGACAACTCGCAGAGCTGAGAGCGGTTTATTGACATCGGCTTAAGAGTCATTTCTATTTCCTACTGGATCTCTATTTACCCCATTTTATGGGATCTATGTTACTTTGTTTGTAATGTACACTAGCTAGAGCAGAGCAGCAGCCTTGAAACGTAGTGAAAAATAAATATATGCAGCAATATTATCATGTCTCGAGATAAATGACATTAGGTTGTAGTTTTATCTTTTATTTTATAGTCAAACTGTGAATTCTATATCGATTCTAAGGTTAAAGTATATCTTTCGAACATATAATATAAGGAGATTAATTGTGGTTTTTAGTTTAGTAAACTGTTTAAAACACTTAGTGTGCAATGAACGGTGCCTCGGGAAAAGGGAACGAGATTTGTAAAGATAAATATAGTAGTGTTGTTAGGTAGACTGAAAGTGGATTTAATCCTGTGTTGTTAAAGATGATGAGATAAGTCTCAGTCTATCCGTTGTATTGTATATTTAGCGCTTCAACTGCAACTATTTTTATTTCTTTTGGAAAAACTACTCTTGTGAGTTAAATAATTCTAAAAAACGGCAATAAAGTGTACAATGGTCAGAGATAAACTATGATAATATGTCGCGCCCCTCCTAATTACTGTTTCAATTTGTGTAATCACACCCTTACCAAAGAGTAAGGAATATTTTTTATTTATTTATTTTATGTATTTATTATTTACATTATATCGGATCAGCAGCTCGAACTTGATCCTCAGAACGCTGGCTGATAGGGTCGACAGCCCTATGATGAAGCACTGGGTGGATGTGCACTTAAACAGGAATAAGAAGTAAGTGAATGTGTTGTGTGATGGATGTGTGATAGACATAATTATGAGAAAATTACGAATGAGTGTGTGGACTTAACTTACTTAGATCGTGATTTCTGTGTTTTCAATTTATTTATTTTTTGAAGTTTTGTTTTGTGTATTTATTTTAATTTATTTATTTATTTTATTCTAACGTGTTTAAGTAAAATGAAATAAATAAATATAATAATTATTATTATTATTAATTTTTGACAAATACAATTTCATCATTTCAATTCAAATGCAGTTCAATTACAGTTCAGTTAGGTACAATATAAAAGATATTCAGATTACAGTTTCGCACAATAACCCTCCTTGCATCACCAAACAGGTCAAAGTGGACATATGTATAGGTAATAACTGCGAGGAATGCGAATCTCCACCCTCTCACTCGGTCTCGTCCTCGACGCATATGTACAGACAGTGACGAATTCTATGACGTCATCAGGCGGGATGCCTAGTTATCTTATGCGGATAGTTTGTGCCACAGAGTAAATGATTTATACAGATTTTGTAATTTTGTAAAGTTACGCTCGACTCCGGGGTGGTTATATACACGACACTGAGGCAAAAATAATAATAAAAAAAGAATATCACCTAAAAATCATAAAATTAAGGCGTCATGTCTATCGCTTGCAACCGCGCGACCGGCCGGGCATGTCCACACGTCGCGGTTATTTCAGCAATTTATAAATAAAAAGTATGCGAGGGAAAAATTAATCAATTTTTTGTCGGGCGTAACATTACAAAACAACAGCCTGTATGTGTGCGTTGTGTGTGTGTGTATTTTAATTTTTAATTATAACCCTTTTGAATTTTGGAGGGGCGCGCCATGTTATCGTAGTTAATATCTAGATTGTCTATGCCACCCAGTGGGAAAAGGCGTGATGATATGTTTTTTTGTGGTTTTATTTATTTTTTTATAATTAGTTATACAATTTGTTTTGAGTTTGGTTGCCTTATTTTGCAACTGGTTGCGGATATTTTGAGTGAGATATTTTATTTTATCACACGATCAATATAGGAGCTTTTTAGATAGGTATATTGGAAGGAAAAAATTAATAATTCTAAGTAGAAATAAATCTCAATTAATATTATAATCTGTCCAAAGTGTAATTTATTTCACGTTTAACGTTTGTAAATTATCCCAAATACGCCTGAATCTTGTAATACCTTTCATCCATCCGTCCATCGGATTTTTTTATTGAAACAATAAATAATATAAAAAATCCCTCTATACGATAAGATGGTGATAAAATAATCTGGTGGCAGCAGCGCAGTACTTTATTTTACAAATAATTATTATTATTATATAATTCAAATATGAAATGAAACGACAATGTGAAAAATGTAGATATTTGGCATATAGAAGAGTTTTAACTAAATAAAATACTGGTTAGATATTAGAAAAATGTTGCTGCTCCGTAAATGCCATAATACATTTTATTATTATTTTACAATGTTATCTCAAATATTATTTTAGTTTTATTAATTTACGTATGATTCATCTTAGCCAGTAACTGCCGTGTACTCTGCCCCATTTTTCAAACGTTGGTAAAATATGGCAAGTATTTAATCGCACAGCATAAATACTGATTTTCGCGGCAAAAGAGGATCTGCAAAAATACTTTTTATGTTTTAAGTATTTTTGTTGTTGTTACATGTTACTGTTACAACTTACATGTTCAACCTCATACGAAGGATAAAGGGGACTTCGCTTCGCTCACCCCCTTCACCCTTCACCTAAGCTACCACAGAATTTTGCCCTAAGATTTTCTGTGAAAATCAGTATATTTGCTGTGCAAATCAGTATTATTGATGTGCAGTTTAATATTTCCCGTAAAATATTATTGATTGAAATGAGTAACTATCACATTAAATTTGATAAAGGCTCAGTAGTGGCAGTTCATAAACACTCAAATATGAGCACGAAACTAAAAGGTGTAAGTAGGTATGTATGTAAAGTATTTTTTTTGTGCAATATATTTTTTGAGATTCCCTAAAAATGTTATAATTAATTATTACTCATTTTACACGTTGTTTTTAACCTATATGAAAGAAAATATAGTCTGAAAATATATCTTGCTTGATTGTAACGCCAATACGGCAAAGCCAAAAGGAAAGTATGATTTTAGTAGTCTGTATACATGTATAATAATCCACTTCGATTGTGGCATAAAAAAGGCTACGTAATAATGGAGGCTACGATAAATTTGTCACGATTAAATACTTGGAGACCATTACTGTCACTTCGGCTGAATAATCTTGAATCATACTTTTATTTACTACCACATTCTGTTTTATCTTTGAATCTCTCCATTTAGAACTTGTCTAAAACTGCAATTATTGTACTACAACTAAAGCGCCTGTGAAACCTTTTCAGGCAAAAACACGATGTTTTTACTTAAAAATGTTTTTTACAATAATTGCAGCCCATAAAATTTATTTATATTTGTATTAATATTTATATTATTAATTTAAATGATATTCGGCAAAACTAAAGAGGAACTCAAATCACTACCTATGTCAAAGCTCAAACCTTTAGGTGTAATGGTTTCATCATGAATTGTATCACAAAGTGTGCTGGATTGTGGCTTGATGATAGACTCGCTTGGCTCGCCCAATGAAATTAAATGGTTTCTCCTTTTGCAAGTGTCGCTGTGATTCTAATCAAGATATATTTTTTCAGATTACTCAAGTGTTGCTTTATGGAATAAAAATAATAAGTATAATTGATTAGTTGTAATATTTGAACACTCTCATGCTCTATGGATACCAAGTTTTAATATGAATATGTGATGATGATCCAATAAAATGTTGATATTGAATTAAATCTTGTTTTTATTGAACCTCCCTTACTTGCACGCAACAGGTCATCCAATAATAAATAAAGGGTCTTGTAAAAGGTCGTCCTCAGCGACCAACAGATTTCAAACGTAAACGAATTACGTTTAAACTATTAGTTAACGAAGCGTACACATCGTTTTTCAAAGGGTTCGCCCTCCTCCTCCAAAGTGCCTTGCTCAATACGTTTGACCTAGATTTCCCAACCTCAAATTTTAACAAAATTCATTTATTTGTTGCAAAAAAAACTATACTAGGGGGCAGGGACGCTCCAAATACCCCCCATTTACATAATAATGAAAACCGTGTGAATTATAACCCATTATTTTTATGATGGGAATGGACCAGGGATGTCAGGTGGAAGTGGCCTATATGGACTTCCATAAGGCGTTCGACAGAGTCGATAATGACATCCTACTGAATAAGTTATGTGCCATTAGATTTCCCCCCCGGCTGTTGGTTTTCTTCCCTGACTACCTGAAGGACCGCCAGCAATATTTGCGACACGGTTGTTTTGAGTCCATCCCGTACCAGACACGCAGGCGCTAATCTAGGGTCTATTATTGGTCCGTTGTTATTTATCATTATGATTAATGACCTGGAACTAGATCTCAAATTCGCCAATTGTTTTCTGAATAGTGTTTAGCTGAAAGTGATACTTCCTGTGAGTTCAGAGGAAGATTGTGATTTCCTACAGGAAATTCTGGAAGCGGTCTACAGGTGGAGTGTGAATAAAAAACACCTGTTCTACACTGTTAAGTATTTCATTATGTCTTTCACGCGCTCTTACTCTACACGGAGTCCATGAATCGAGTATATTCGACCTAGGTGTTACGTTCGACCCTAAACTTACATTCCATGAGCACGTTCGCCAAGGTTTGTTTGGTAGGTAGGTAGGTAGGTTTGTAATACGGAATAGTACGGGATTCCAGACCCTGGCTGTGGTCCAGCTATTTTACACGGCCCTAGTGAGAACCAAACTTGAATTTAGCTCGGTGGTTTGGAATCGAAAGCTCATGTTCTTTTTTCTCATATTTATTTATTGCACACAAAACTTATAAAAAACAATAGTTACATGAAAATAGTATACAAAGGCGAGCTTATCTCTCATAAGAGATCTCTGATTGTATGTACTAATAAATACTTACATGCATAATACCTATAACTTTAAAGGGAGAGGTAATGCTTCTACACGCGACTTTTAAATATATACAGAGTTGGACTGCCCCTGATTGTTCGAGCCTATGCTACTGCGAGGGGGCCCACCTCGCCCCGCGTCTCGTAACCGGTCTCGAGACGCGGGGCGAGGTGGGCCCCCCGCAGTAGCGTAGGCTCGAACACTGATGGTGCATTAGGGTGTCCCGAGATTATTTTTTTTGGATTTCCATAACGCAAGACCCCTCAAAAGTTGCGTTATAAGTTGTTGGTTACCGTATAAATATTATTTAAAAATATCTTGATGGTTCTACCGGCATTTATATTTTTCAAAAAATGACTTAACCCTTCAGTCTATATCGTCTATTCTATTTCATTTACATTATTCCCATTTTATTTTTTAATTAAAATGATAGTGGAACCCTACTTTACGATTTGCAGGCAACGACAGGTTGCTCCCAGCGTTAAATTACTTAGTTTGGATCGAACTCGCGATCCAAACTAATTTATCGCTGGGAGCAACCTGTCGTTGCCTATCGCACATCTCTGTTACGATACTAACAATAACTGCACCAAAGCAAAATGACCACAAATCACCGGTGAGAAGTTGTGACCTTGCACCGCACGCCTAGTGCATGCATGGGTTGCAGCGTTGTACCTCACGGGCTATTCAGACGATGAATTGTCAATGTGAGCGCTGGAAAACCCCGTGTGGTACAACGCAGCGTCGCGCTGTAGCACTCTGGCTTTTCAAGCGGTTCGAAATTCTGAAAAGCCCGTGGTTCACAACGCGGCCCAGCGTTGTACGCCACGGGCTTTTCAGAATTTATTTATAATTCATACATTTATTCACAAACCAGGACACGCATATTAAACAAAAAACAGATAACAAGTGTGTATCTGCGGCAGTGAACCGGACACTGGCTCAGCATTATGCTGAGATGTCAGACACCTACAGCGCTGATTTTCAGCCAGCACCGTCGGTGACTCACGGAAACGTCATACCAAAAGAATATATACCTATAAACTACCTAGATTTTTGGGACAGGCGAAAGAGAAATAAACATAAATACAAAGTGAGATAATAATGTAAACACTACCTAGATGCAGCTTCATTAATATTGGGTGCTTACCTATGAAATTGGCGAATTTTTCTTCCAGATTCAGGAGTTCATAATTCAAGTAATTCAATAGCTATTTCCAGTTTTTTTTTATTGTTTTAAAATTAATTTCAATATTTTACATCTACTTATTAAATTTTCTTTTAATTTTCAGTTTGATAACTAAAATGTTATCTTCAAAATCAGTGTCTGCTAAATGTCATCCATTTTCATGATAATATTCGTAATATTTTTTTACAGCTGACACTTTTCAAAAATTATATAAAATTTTCTGTTAGCTAAATGTTGTCTCATTCATACACACAAAGTTTATAAAATTAGGATCTGTCATCCCAAAAAAAAATACTAAAATGTTTGTACTGAAAATTGAGTTAACTTCAATTTCTCCATACAAAACGCCAATTTCATATGTAAGGACCTAATATAATATTTACAGTAAGCATTAAAAACAAAACTAGATAAAAAAAGAAATTTAATTGGCATATTTATTGCTGTCACAGTGCTGGGGATTAGGATGATTTCTGGAGCGTCAACAAATAGCCTTTAAGCATACGCTTGAAGGTGTATCTGCTAAGAGAGAGAACTTTAAAAAGAAAAAGAGAACTTTAAGCTGAGACTATAATTTAATATTGTTGGCAAGATATATGTTAATGTTAGAATCTTGTTAAGTTAATTGACAGAGGATGGGTGAGATAAGGTGAGAAGGAAGTTTGTTTTTCAAGATCGTCTAACTTGACATAACAGATGCGCAATAAACGATTTGCTGCTGTCAAATATAGTTTCATAGTACGAATAGACTATACAAAAAAAAGGTGAAAAGTTTTTGAGCGGCAACTAATTGTTGTTCATAGTACGAAAAAGCAGGGCAGTTCAGTTTAGGTCCTGTTATGAGTTGGTATTAGGCCTCCTGTTTAAGGTCCGCTTTTCAGGTGCACGGAATAGGGATGGTTTCTTAAAAGTTGATATTAGGTCTCCAATAGAAACATACCTTACGCTGTATTTTGACGCAACGAGAAGTGAACCCAAATGGGCGGGGTGTAAATGCTCAACCCAGGGAGGTTTCAGTCCGGTCCTTGACGCATGCGTCCTTGTTAATTCAATACTCCATTTTTGCTTTACAGAGGGCTAGCCCATCGCCGCAGCTAGTTTATTTTTGTACCGACATGAGAATCACCGACTTCTATGAAAATGTTCCCTCTCGACACAAATCTAGCCGACATGAGCAAAACATCAACAAATATACATGTTGTTTGATACCTACGTAATCTACACAAGATAACCTTTTCAAAACAATAAAAACATTAGTACCTATGTTCTTATAGAAACAATTCAATATTCACCATAAAAGCTCAGAAAAGATCAGTCAAAAATCGCGCGCGAGAAAAAGTGATTTTGTTTTTTCCAGTCTGAATATTTTTCTCAACGAAAGACCACAGACAAATATGTTCATGGTAGAGTTTGACTAATGCCGCATTTACACTTGCCAAGCATGCCAACATTATGCACTAAAATTGTACCAAAATACCGGTTTGTAAACACCGCGCATTTTGACTTTGCAGCTATTGATGCGTTCGGATACTGAGGATATCTTATAAATGATATTATAGGTATACCTTCAATGAGTTCACCTGCTGCTGTTCCTCCGTAATAACATATTTATAAATATTTGGATTCTTTAATAATGTTTCTTTTCAGAAGTTGCTGGCAAACATTGTTCAGTATTTATTTTTCTTGAACTTGAAAATTGTGTGTAAACTGTGAAAAATAAAAATATTTTACTTAAATGAGTACACTTTTTTCCTAATTTTTATTCGTTTTAATGAAACCAAAAAAATCTCGTCTAGCCTTTTAGTGAAAGCCCAATGAATGATAGTATTTTAGCTCTCTAACCGTTTCGGAGATACCTAATAATTGATTAGAATTTACGTTTTTTATCTTTGGAAAATAGGTAGTGATTTACAATTTATTTGAAAACATAATATTTTCAGCTTAGCGAAGTCGTTCTGTAGAACTATTTTACACAAGTATAATTTTGCTGGTTCATTATCGCATGAAGCCAACCAACGATGACGCGACGATGACAGCGAGTGAAGCACTGCGTATCTGACATGTCTGTATTTCAGCCTGTCACGGCTGGCCTAGTGTTGCATGAAGACCAATCAGGAGCCATTTACGATTTGTGATAATTTCATTGGTTAAATTTTACTTTTTAGTCAAGTGAAGGTCCGTGCTCTTTTTTGGTACCATTTTAGACTGACAATATGTTCGAAGGGCGTCTTCTATGGTATAATCGTTCACTGTCTCCAGCATTTTTATTGTGACGTCTTCATACATTTTAGGCCTGGCCTGGCTTACAGCGCTTTCCGGGCCGTTCCGCAACAAAATCTATGAATGAGTTTTAGCGTGTCAACAATACCTCAAAATGATTCACATGACGTCATGAATGACATCGTTAATGACGCCATGTTGTGCTATCATCACCATGTTTCTGAGCATCAGCACTGTGAGCAAGCCATCAAAAGTGACAGTTGTCACGCTGACAGCTGACACACAAACTTAGAACAGCAACCAGCAGCGACTCCTGGCGCTCCATAATTGTTTATTTCCTCACTTATTCACAATATATAATCAAGTAATAATAGTAATAATAATATTCAAGTACATAATATAACTGCTGCGACTGTCTACGACTCGAAAGGTCTTGGGTTATAATAGTGCCATCTGTCAGTACCAACGTCTAGGTACTGTCGCGTTCCGAATGGATGTCTATGATGGCCGTCATTTCCCACTCGGAACGGGCATGATGGTCATGACGTCACGTGAGCAAAGACATCGTCGCTCAAGTGACATAGACATAGACATAGACATCATTTATTGATAATATTCATTACACGTCATGACATGAATCATAATTCAATGTTATGTACCTAGTATAAATTGGTACATAGGGATGTTTATATTACTCATGTCTATACAATAATAAGCAATTGCTAACAATTTTAAAATAACTTACACGCAGTAAATTAAATAAGTCAGTATATGTCACAGAAAAAAATAATTAAATAATCAAACTGTAAATAATAATGTCAATGGTAATTGTAAATTATAATGTCAAATTATGTGACTAGTTCACTAGTTACATACCTAATGCTAAAAACTCATCATAGCTGTACAGGGACTTCTCAATAAGCCATGTTCTTAATTTACATTTAAAGATGGACACACTCGGAGCATCAGTGATAGCTCCAGGTAGCTTGTTGTACACTACCGGACCCATAGCGTGGATTGTTTTTCTAGTTTTTTCCAGTTTGTGCGCGATTGTAGCTAATTTGTTGGAGTTGCGCGTTTCGTACCTATGCCTTTCTCCAAGTCGTTTGTATAGGTGAATATTCTCTCGCACATACGTGGCCACTTGGAGAATGAGTAGGCTAGGCAGTGTGAGAATCTTAAGTTGTTTAAAGTGCGGTCTGGCTGACTCGTCAGTCGGTACCCGCGCCAGCAACCGCACGGCGCGCTTCTGCAGGACAAACACGCGGTGCCACTGCGCCGCGCGCCCCCACAGCTCCACGCCGTACTGCAGCAGCGAGTGCACCGACGCGAAGTAGCACGTCCGCAGCGACTCTGCAGGGAGTGTTGATGAGAGCCGACTTAAGGCGAAACATGCGCTCGCCAGTCTGCTGCATAACTTATCTATGTGCGCGTCCCAGGTTAACGCCTGATCCACCTGAAAGCCCAGAAACGCTGCAGTGTGGGCTTGCTCAATTTGAGATCCGTCCACGACGATAGTCTTCTACGCCCAGATAGATCAAACTGAACGAATTGTGTCTTTGTTGTATTCAGTAGCAGACCATTATGGCGGAACTAAAGGCACATGCGGTAGGCGGTTGCATTAAGCTTCGTCTCCAGTAATGCCAGTGTCGGAGCAGTTACTACTGCAGCTACGTCATCGGCAAATAAGAAAATCTCCCCCTCCCTAAGCACACTTGGAAGATCGTTTAGCAGTAAAGAAAAAGCAATATTTGATAATGAAGAGCCCTGTGGTACGCCCATGTCTGCCGAGAGTCCGTCTGACTTTGCAGCGCCTGCTGCACCCATTACGAACTGCATTCTTTTTTGCATGAAACTCGTAAGTAGCGACAATGTTGGCCCAGTGATGCCATAGTGCTGAAGCTTCATATGTAGTACGTTATGATCTGCGACATCGAATGCCTTCGAGAGGTCGCAGAAGAGAACAGCAACAGCCTGTTGTCGCTCACGAGCATCAAGCACTCGGCGCACTACCTCCCGTGCCAGCTGGGTGGTGGAGCGGCCCTCGCGGTACGCGTACTGCCGGTCAGTGAAAGCGGAGGTGCTATCGAGGAAGCTAGTTAAACGGAAACTGATACCGTTCTCCAGTACTTTTGCTATCGCCGGTATGATTGAGATAGGGCGGTAGTTGCTGGAGTCGTCTTTACTTCCTTTGCCCTTATACAGTGGACTAACTTTAATTTGTTTTAGACATCTAGGATATATGCCACTTTTAATACATTTATTGAACATAACGCAGAGTGGCATGCATATGTTGCGTGCTATACTATGGACAAGATTGATGGAAATGTCATAGATGTCTTTTGTAGGCTTATTTGCCACTCGCTTTATAATAATAGTGTAGACTTCCGCTGGCGTGAACGGGCGGAGTCGCAGCGATGAGTCACTCGGCGCGCGCGCAGCTACTAGCGCGGCGCGCGCGGCGCACAGGTTGGCTGGCGGAGCTCCGCACAGGCGAGCTGCATTCACAAACTGTGAGTTGAGATGGTCGACAACTTCTTTTTTAGATGGAAAAACTATCCCAGTAGGGTGTTTGATGAGTTCCGTATAGTCAACACTCGATTTCTTGCTTTTACAAGTTTCGGTGCCCACTATCTTCCACATTGTTTTGATAGGATTGTCACTATTATTGATTAAAGAGGAAAAATTCTGAAGTCTGTGCGAGTAAAGTTTGCTATTGAGGTTCTCAGTCATCTGTTTAACTTTGTCACTAATAATTGTATCGTTTGGATAAAAAGTTTGTAACTCAATTAGATCGAACACCAAGGACTTGAGACAGAGTGTTTCCTCAGTGAGCCATGAGTTTTCTTTGTTGACATTTGGCTTGCGTTTTAAAGGAAAGCATATTTGTGCTTTACACACAATAACATTTATTATAGCTTGGGCAATCTCCTCTGTTGTTGTTTTGCTACAAAACAGATCCTCCCAATCCACACTATCTATAGCTAGCGCAAATTGTGTTCTCGATTGTCGTGTGTAGTCTCGAACGAGGCGGGTGGCGGGCGGCAGCGGGGGGCGCTCCCCGCATACCAGCTCCGCGCGGACGCCGAGGACTCATAACTCGGAACGCACAGATAGTCATTTGTTGCATAGTAAAAGTTGTTCCGATTAGTTCCGAATGATGTGCCTCCCTAACAACCCCTTTAAATATAGTAAAGTAAAGTAAAGTAAAAATTCTTTATTTCACAAATTGTTTTACACAATACAATATGGTTCCCTGTCTTCCTAACTAGTAAAATACTGTATCTAGGGAGACAGTTCTTCCCAAAAACGTGTTTCTTAATAACATTTATAATACATTTGGCTAACTTTTTTGTAAAAAAAATAAAATAATAATAATTTAGTTATGGTTATAAACATTAGAAGAGGACTAGGACATTACACTAGGACTACCTCTCTATAAATATTTTTTCCTTTCCTCACAGGTTAGCTGTAAGAAATTTCTTTTTAGAAATAAGCTCACCTTTGCATATTGTTCGTTGTATTTTTTCCATTGTGTTTTCTGTGCAATAAAGAATTATAATAATAATAATAATAATAATAAAGAGGAAAAACAAAACAAAAAAAAATAATGTATACAATGCAATATTCATCAGTTCGTGCTGCGATGAGTTTATGTGAAATTGTTAAGTGTGAGTGTAAGTGTTGTGCTTGAATGGAAGATTTTTTGTATGAAGTGTGTGTTCGTGATTTGGGGTGTAGTGAGTGTTAGTGTGAATATATTATGCACATAATTTAAATGTAAATAGCTTTCTTTGTAATATGTGTACATATACATATTTATATGAGTATGACGTGAGCAGAAGTGAGATGGAGGATCTAGATGGCCGAGGTCAATAAGCTTTCAGTAGCATCATAGTCAAGGGATCTGAGCCAGTTATACACTTTAGTTTTGACACTATAACTTTTATCGATTATTATATTAATTTTCCTATTAATTTTGTTGTACAAACGAGGCACGAGACTGTCAAATTGTCTGCACGCATGGGCACTTTTGACTAGCGGTATTGGAATCCGAAAGATTCTTTTGGTGCTAGTGGGTAGATGTGGGACTACAAGACTATGATACCGCCTAATGCATTTGTGAATGTATGTTTGCCTAACTATGAGAACATTTGTGTCCGTAAACACTTGTGTCGTGGGCTGCCGCCATGGAGCAAACAGTAGAACTTTAAGTACAGCACGCTGTGCGCGCTCAGCCTCTACTAGTATTGATTTGGAAGCACCTCCCCATGCACAGATGCAGTATTCAATAACACAGTGACATAGGGCATTATATGTCTGGAGTACAATGTTTCTGTTTGCGTATAGACGAAGGTTTTTAAAAATGAATATTAGTTTTCTAATCCTCTTTGATGTAGATGTGATGTGTGGTCCCCAATTAAGCTTGTCATCCACGATAACACCTAGGTATTTAATAGTTGGCACCCTTGATAGACTGTCACAGTTGCAGGAAACTCCTTCCACTAACCTTCTATTACATGGATACGTGTGGATAGTCAGGACATTGAGGTTATCATTTGGGCTACCAGCTGCTGTTTTGCTAAAGCACAGATATTTAGTTTTCATGGTGTTCAGCGATAGCAAACTATCTTCCAACCAACATGTAACTTTGGCTAACCCACTCTCGGCTGAATGTTTTGCATCTGTCCAGTTCTTTCCGTGAAATAGGATAACTGTATCATCAGCAAACATAATCAAGTCAGCTTTATTAATATCGAGTTTACAAAGTTCGTTGATATAAATGAGAAATAACGTCGGTCCTAGAGTACTTCCTTGTGGAACACCATAAGTACATGTGGCATTCCCACTCAATTGTTTTTCGATTCGGACGGCTTGTTCCCGATTTGTTAGGTAGTCTGCGAACCAGGACAGTGCAGAGCCGCGGACCCCCAGGTTTTCCAATCTGGCCAATAGGATGGGGACACATACTGTATCGAAGGCCTTTTGTAGATCGAGGAATACACCCACGCACTTTTCACCTCTGTCTACATATCGTGTCACCATCGACGTCAACTTCACCACCGCATCCTCCGTGCTTCGACCTGTCCTGAATCCGTATTGGTTACCAGACAGTAGGTTATTTGTTTCCAGATACCTGACCAGTCTTTTATTCATTATTTTTTCCAGAATTTTAGTAAGTGTGTTTAATAGCGTTATGGGCCTGTAGTTTGATGGAAGTTTTTTATCTCCAGTTTTAAATATAGGGCAAACTATTCCTTTTTTGAAAATAGACGGAAAACTACCACTCTCCAGGCTCAGGTTGCACATATGTGCTAGCGGCGATACCAACAACTGACTACATCTTTTGATTATAGTTGTAGGAATGTTATCCCAGCCAACTGCACTACTGGGCTTAAGCATTTTAATTGTTTGTGATATTTCTGTAGGGTCTGTAGGGTACAGCATCATTGAATTAGAAGGAGCAGTCCTAGAAAACGCGAGGGAAGCTAGGTTGGATTCAGTTGTATTTAGCTTTGTTAGGGTTTCGTTTGCTAGTCTGTTGCCTATTGATGTAAAGTAATCATTGACTTCATCCAGTGATTCTCCGCATGTTGTTCTAATTTTAAGTAACTCAGCCGAGCTTACCTTTGTTTTGTTTAATGAACAAAATTCTTTAATAACCCTCCAGGTTTCTTTGGGATTCCCAGTACTTTTGCAAAATTCACGTTCATAGTATTCTTTTTTTAACTGTTTAATTATTCTATTACACATGTTTCGATATTTAGTATATTCTTCTTTAGTATTGTCGTTCTTAGTGTTTGCCTTAACTTTCTTATGTAGTTTGTCTCTTTTTTTTTATTGATTTTAATGCTCCCATAGTTATCCAAGGTTTCATGGGCTGCTTTCGTTTGGGTATATTAATTACAGTGGTATTGTTCTCAATGACAGCTTTAAGTGTATTTACAAAGCTTTCAGCTGCCACGTTTGCATCTGTAATTGCAAAAAATTAATCCCATTTGTGATCTTGAAGACTGTTAGCAATTTCTTCGGTATCGATATGGATTTTATTATAGCTGATTATCTTGCTATATTTTGAAGTACTGTTAATTAGCAGCATAATTGGGCTGTGGTCTGTGAGCTCGTTGAACACTATTGTGTATGCCTTATTTATTGATTTCACCATGAAATGGTCCAAACAAGTTCTCTGATGAGTCGGACGATCAACCCCCTACGCAAGACCAAAAGCTGCCATTAAATTAACATATTCGGCTGCTTGACCCTTAATTGATTCCGGCATAATATCTATATTTATGTCCCCGGTGAAGACAATGTTTTTGCTGTGGATGTTTTTTAACAATCCGTGCAAGGATTCGATATAGTTAGCTGGATTGCTGAAGCAATATGGTCTATATGAACATATAATAGAGTAGTCGCTATTTACCCGTAGTACTAAACAGTTGCCTTCAATAACAGTATCTGGTTCGCTGACTTCCACGTTAAGGTAGTCTCTAGTGTACGCTATTACTCCGTCTTTTGATTGTAACTACGTACTGTGCTAAAAGAGTTATAGTTGCTTATTGTAGGAATTACACTATTTTCGGTAATCCAGCATTCTGTCAGCACAATTACGTCTACACAAGTTTCCAAGCTAGACACAAATACCAAAAAAGAATCCAGGTTTGCATTGACACTACGAATGTTTACTGTAAGTATACGTAGGTAATCACCAGGGAATTTATCTTTGAATATTGTGGAATATTCTGTGGGATCATCTAGTTTAAGACAAATGATGTCACCCGTTTGTTCGAGCTCACTAGCAACAATAACAGTTTCGGGATTAAATTTTAGTAGTAATGTAAGAGACCGCAAAATAAGTGTTCAGGTGTTTAAAAATGATTTTTGTGTTATAGTACTGGTACTGGTTGAATTTAATGGTTAAATTGGTTTTGGTTGTTGTCCGTGTATGTATAACTTCACAGTACCAACATGCTGCGGGCAGTAAGTATGAGTTGGCATAAGAGTGTAGCGAAAGCTTTTTGTGTATGAATGGAGAATATGTGTGTGTGTTGTTTAGTGTGTAGTATATGCATATAGTTTTGTATGTAAATAGTTTGTATATAGTAATTGTAGTGTAGTAGTGAATTCTGCATTCGCAGACATTGGAATTCAGCGCTAAGTAGTTGTAATATAACAGTTTAGTATTTGCAGACAGAGTACACATAGTTAGTCATTGGGGCATTATCTTCTCAGAGATTCTTTTCAGATCAGCGTCGTCGTCGATGCGAGTGCAGGGCTTACCTTCAGCCTGGCGAAGATACACCCTGCCATTTGACATCCAGCAGAACGTAAAATTATTCAGCTTAGCAAAGTCACGAGCTAGTGAGTAAAGTTTCCTAGCCTTTGTTGTAGCGCACCCCGAAATGTAGATTGGCTCTGCAGGACCCTGTAGTTGTATGTGGCTGGAGTTATGTTTGTCTTTGTTAGCCTTTTTAAGGTTGAATTTCTTGAGTTGTTTGATCATGTTCTCCTTAACCAATACCGAGGAAAACTCAACCATTATAGGCTTTGTCATCTCAGGTTTTGCATAGCCTCGGTATATGTCTCTTATGTCTGCTTTCTGAACTTGGACTCCAATAGCAGTACCAACTCTAGAGGCTATGTTGATGAGGTCTTCTTTTGTTTCAGACGGTAATGTACTAGAGATATTCCTAAGCTCAACCTTGGCGGCGCACGAGTATCTCTCCATCGTTTCCACTTTGTTCTCCAAAACTTTGATATAGGACAGGTGGTCCGAACGTTCCTTTTTCAGTCCCTCTAACTCTTTTTGGATCTCATTCTGTTTAGTGAACATAATCTCCATTGCCGATTGTATGTCACTATTCTGTGTTTTGATGTCCATAATGGTAGCCTGTAGGTTTGCAAGTTTATTGTTTTGTTGAGTTTCGAAGTTAGTTAGCATGGTGCGCATCTCAGCCTGTATCACTGTGAATTCGTTTTCGCGCTTTCTTTTAAGTCGACTGGTGTTTATGTTGTGTAGATTTTCACCTAAATTCGGCAAACTTGCAACACTTCCATCTGAGACATTGTCGTCTATGTCGGAAGCATTGTTATCTGCGGTGCGGGGGGGGGATCGCGCGCTTCGGCGAGTGTCCGACCATCATGGTAGCGAGGTGTGCGGGCGTAGCGCTGGAGTCAGTGTAAGCCGTGTCTGTGTCGAATTGCACCAGTTGGGCTACGCAGCGAGTACCAGGACAGCAGCGGCAGCGAGGAGCGCGCGCGCGCACCTGATGAATCCGTGGCCGTGTGTGTGTTAGGGGTGGAGCTTTAGTAGCCGTGTGGCGCAGACGAGTACCAGGGCAGCAGCGGTAACGCAGGGCAAGCAAGCGTAGATGCGCAGCGTAGCGTGTGAGTCAGCGAGCGCCGTGTGTGTGTGCGTGCTTACGGGGTGGGGCTTCACTTACTCGTACTGGGGGTGGGCGTGGCGTAGTATTCGCGCGTACGGCCAGCATGCAGTGATGAATGGTGATGATACCATGCGTGCGGTATGGCCGGGGTACTTGTTATTGACGTCACGAGCTAGCGTTCACCTCCTCACTGGTGCTGCACTCCTATTTTTATTTCTGATTATTCAGCAAACATTTATTTTATTTAATTAGTAAAAATGATAAAAAGGGGAAGTATAAACGTCTACTCTGTGTGGAGGTCCGGGGGGAAGGGAATATGGAATATGACTTCATCTTTCTGTTACACCACGAAGCCATGTATGGCATTTGGGTCCTTTTGTGATCATTGATCGAAACTCTACTCTGTGGTTAATTCGCATTGTGAACTTTTCGTCGGGACATCATACTTAAAGACCCTTAACGCCATCTAAAAGTGCTGAATAACAAAACTAAACTCTGATTATGTATGTTTTAACGGTTTTGTCATTGTGTCTGACTGGTAACAACATACACAACTTGATAAAGAACTATTAGATGTCTAGGGCTATGTATGTATATTGTCTTAGATATATCAACCTAAATATTTAGGACGAGTCCTAAATATAACCACTACTAGTTTATTTAGTTTAGTGCTGCCACCTAACGGCTCCGCCGTGTGGCCATATATATATATATATATCTTCTCACCACTAGATGGAAGTTCACGTAGTAGCCTGATTATGTACATTTCTCATTCTCATCATCATCACACCATCACTCACCACAGCAGCACAAAATAAATAGGTACAGAAGTCAACCACATGTAGTATGTACTTCACTTTTCATAGCTACGCTCGGCGATCGCTCTAGGGTTGTCAACTACGGCGTATACACGAAAAACTATCGTGGTACTGGCGCTCCTATCTAGTTGTATGTTTTATTATGAAGAATGAAACGAGAAGAATGAAAACATTACACTACTATTACAATACAAAAGGTTTACAGATCAGAAAAATACCTACACAATTTTACGTATAAATACTAAGGATAGGCCTTCCCTAACTAAATTTCTTACCATTTTGAGGCTAAGAAAAATAGCGCCCCTGTCGGAATTCGTCGGAACCAATTCTGGTGTATAGACACAATATTAGGAAAGTTGATCTACGGATAACTCTCAAATACCCGGTGACTTTTAATCGGTGATTAGTAGTAGAAATAAAATATATCTAGCTAAAATTTTACTTAAGGGGCGAGGTCTCACGCAATTACCTCATGGTTAATTAATAAAAAGTTGAAACATAATTATTTAATTATGTCTTTATGGCATATTAATTTTTGCCTTTGCCGTTAAATTATGAAAGAGGATGTAAGCTCACAGATACACATTAGTAGCGTGACTTGGAATTTAAGATCTTGATTTTAATTTACAAGTAAAGGGGGGGGGGGGGGGGTAACCAAATGACATTACGAATAGTAATCTTGACATTAGGAATAGAAAAATAACCAAATCGGATCGTTTTTCAAATATAGGAAGCGGGCAGTTTCACTGTGCGTCGCGCGTCGCTACAAAGTTACGTCAGTCGAATGGTTGATTTTCGTTTGAGGATTTTTTCGAGAACAATATTTTATAGATAATCAATTTCAAGCCAATAGTAATTGAAAATATAATACTTACCTTGTGATACGACACTCCCTGTTTTTGTGTTTTGCGATTCGGGTATGATTTACACCTTTTTACGTCGCAGGTCACCATTTTTGTTTTTGCTGCCGATATGTCAATCGGCTGTCACCGTCCAAGAGCGACTGATTGCAAACAGTCCAATTTTCCCGATTTTGTACTGTTTTTGTAGCGACACTTTCAAGCGCTCCGTGCCCTGTCCCTACTATTCAAGTCTGTGCCTACACCTGTTAAATGACACGAAAAACAACACAATATCTACACAAACAAAAAAACATGTTTTCAACTCACTGTAAGGTGGCGTGAATTTACCTAACAAAAATTTTGTTAATACTTATTTTATTAAACTGATTGAAAAATAAGCAACTGTTATTTATTGAAATCGATCTTAGATATATTATTCGGGGACCTTACCTACCTACCCAACTGTTCTATACATATAACGTTAAAACGAACCATCGAAATACAGACAGATAGTTACTTTCCGAAACCACTGGTATCTTAGAAAACGCCAATCATAGTTTAATGTTGAATTTAAAAAACCGTCCTCTGAACAGTTATAATATATTTTTTTCCGTTGCTCCATTGTTGCATTATTTGCAATATAAATAACTGCTCTGAGATATCGTGTCCGTGAGCAGTATCTATGTGTGCGTTGCTCGAGCGCGCTTGTGTGTAGATTGATTTCTGTACCTATTTATTTTGTGACAGCAGCATCAGATTGATTGTAGGAACTCATCTCATTTATAGAATAGAAGAAATATTTATTGATCGGGTAGCCGGATATTATTGTTTTAAAATCAATCAGTGGCATAAAACTATTGTTCCTTTGCCAAAGCAAAGCAAAATAAAAAGTTGTGCTATCGCATGACGCCATGACAGGTCACGTGATGTAAATTTTTGTTGGGCATGCGCGAGATCGCAGATTTTCTGAGTAATTTTTTAAACGGTGAGAGTTTTCTTTGTGTTTTCCCCATATTTCGGCGTTCATCACTAAATTCAGGACTGTAAGTAGCACGTGAATGTGAGAAAGTGACTGTGTGACTAGCTGATTAGTGGCAAACGGGAAGTGTTTTTGTGTCGTAAAGGTCACTTCTCAAAATGGGATGGACTGCCACAAATGGTTCTTATTTGCCTTATTTACGCTCCTGTTGCATTATTTTGCTTTTGTTACTGCTTCGAGATGGAACAGTGTCGTGATTTATACCTATTTACTAAATAATTCTGTCTCAATAACCCATTATTTGCCTTTGTCGTGTCATATACTTCTGACATTTCGTACGCTCTCGGGGACAGTATTTTGCATTCCTTTCGACACGAAACCCCACTACTTTCTCAAAAATCGCCTTATTTTACCATTCTACTGACAAAAGAACATAAATATCTCCATATTTACATCAAATATTTAGTAAATTGAGGATGGTGTTGACTGGACAGACCATAGGTGTGTGCGAATATTGGTGAGTTTTCTCTCCTTTTGCATTTCTCCAAGGTCGTAAGTCACGGCTAACATGTACAAATGGCCTGGGCGGTGTAACAACTACCATTTTTCAACAAACATTCAATTGGAATGATCTTCTGATGACATCATACTGGATGCAAACCTACCTATTTTTTAGGTAGGTATGTTGTTGCTCATTGCACCTTTAATTAACCTGTGACCTGTATATGAATACAAATATTACATTATTATTATAAATAATATGCAGGAATACATCATTAACAGCGAGTTCTGTGTTGAGGGATATTAACCCCATGCAGTCTTGTCATTTATGTAATCTTGAATATTGTAATATCCCTAAAAGTAAGTGCTTCCATCCGTAAAGGCTTTAACCAAGTGTGAGGCTTGACTACTTAAATTACGGCAGTTTACTTGTGTCGACTAGCCCATTGGCCGACCCTGCTCCTGCACACAATCGTAATTCACAGGTCTCGCCTTCTTGCCTGTACCCAGCTAAGGAAAAAAAGAGTTTAACATGATGGTGGCTCCAATGTCATGTTAACAGTGTCTATAGATCGACCAATCAGGGCTGACCCAGTGTCGCATTACACAGTATGAACCAATCATCAGTCTATCACCTTTTTCATTATCTGGTGCCGTTGTTTTTAGTGACAATTTGTTAGAAGAGCGCCTATGTATTTTTCGTCACTGCCTGTACCACATTTTAGATAACATTTCACTTCATATCCAGTCTCAAACCTAAAATATAATAAAATAATAAACAAAATCACTCAATCCAAGAATGAAACTCCAATCCCATTACCTATTCTTATGAGAGTAGAATACAGAGGAGAACAATCGACTTCCCACACTAATGATATCACAAACATAAACATGAGATATTTGGAAAGTGTGAGAGTGTACTGTGGCACACTAAAGCAACTATATGAACTATATAAAGAATAGCAACTGTTTAGTTTGAAGCTGTTAGTGCATTAGGGTTCCCCACCAGAAGGGTGCCAAACAGGACCCTATTAGTAGGCCTCCACTGTCTATCCTCTCCTTAAGTCCATCAGCAGACTGTATCTCATGAACATTAAATAGGTAGAGTTGAAATTTTCCGAGAGAATGTATTTGCTGTAACAATAAATAATGAACCAAACACAGTTTGAAAAATTAAAGAGTGATCTTGGGGTCTTGTATGGAAAAGAGACATGTTTTTTTGCGCTTTTTCTTGTAAGATGGTATGGAACCCTATGTGTGCAAGTCCAGCACGCACTTGTCTGGTTTTTTCGTAACTCAGTTTTAAGCCCCTGAGAATCCCTGCCAGTGATGGTATAAACTGGTGAGTAAGGCTCATTTAGACAGTGCTTCTGTTTATTGCATGATCTTATTATTAAACCAATTCCACTACCTAATTTTACTTTCAAGAAGAGGAAGACGCCTATAAACTCAACAGTGGGTGTATGTGGTCTGATTGATGATGATGATTAAGATGAATTACATTTAGTTATAGTTTGAAAGTAGTCTTTACCATTAGGTAGTTATACATTGAATATACACTTGGATAAACCTTTACCAAAGTCTTAAATATTCATGTTCAGTATAATGTAGATAATTTCTTAAGATGATGATTTTAAGGGTTCCATACTCGAAGGTTCTAAATTGCTGTCACGCACATGTCCGTCGGTCCATCCCTCATCTGTCCCACACGTTTTATAGTCCAATGGTTAGTCTTTAAATTTTCACAGCATAATTCCAAACAAAAAGAGCTCTAAGTGGTCTAATGGGTTTCACGCTTGCTTCTCATAAAGGAGATGCAGGATGTTGAGTGTTTCGAATGACATATTAAGCTGTAGGTCCCGGCTATTATCGCTAGGATGACATATTAAGCTGTAGGTCCCGGCTATTATCGCTACGTGGTACTTGGCAGTTGTCGTAAAAACCCTCCACCAACCCGCACTGAGCCATTGTGGTGGGTATGGCTCAATCTTACTCGTATCCGGGTAAAGGCCTGTGCCCCTCGGTGGGGACATTAATGGGCTACATTTATAAGCCATACAAATTGTCAAAAAGCATTTGCAGCTCCCATACACATAAATGGAGCAGGAAATAAAAAAATATACCATTGAGTGGGTTACCGTTGTTTGGAGTAAAAACTGTATTTTTTGTTTTAAAAATATTGCAAAACAAAGGAATGAGAAGCCGCCAAAGTCACCTTTTTTACAAAGTTTTGTCCTTAGATTTTTTTTAACTTCCCATTTACCTAGGATCTTAAATTTTGTTGATAATGTTTATTATTTCGTACATTTTACTAACAAATACCAATATATTGATCAATCAGATTTATATTGCTTATATTCTACATTTGCGAATCCTAAATGTGCAAAGTTCGACTCGCCGACTTTTACCAACAAACTTGATAGCTACAGGTAAAGACGCGAGCCCATCTCAAACTAGATATTGTCATCAAGTCATCATTTTATCACATTCAATGAGAAAATGACTGCTCTCTATGGCCATGATGTCATTGGCTCATTGCAGTCTTGATAGCAAGGTTATGTATATAACATAGATAGATAGACCTACCTTGTACACGACCACACATTGCTGTGTCATAGTATCTATTTATTGACTAGTATTTAACCGCACATCAAAAATACTGATTTTCACAGCAAAAAAGCATCAGCAAAAACTTTTTATTTTATAAGTATTTTTGTTGTTCTTACATGTTCAACCTAATACGAAGGATAAAGGGGTGAACGAAGCCTAAGCTACCGCAGTATTTTGCCCTGATATTTGCTGAAAAAAACAGTATATTTGCTGTGCAAATCAGTATCATTGATGTGCAGTTTAATATTTCCCCTATTTATTTATTTATTTAGATATTGACACATCAACAACACAATATACAATACATTTGGCATTAACTTAATTAAGACAGGGTCTCGCCTAAGCGAAGACAGGGTCTCGCCTAAGCGTCACTTGCAGATGTGCGACAGCCAAAGTTGTATTTGTAAGCACAACTTTGGCTAATAATAGCAAGCAGTTAATAGATTACAAAATGAAATTACAAACATACGATATAATATAAGAGAAACATGACAAAAATCTGAAAAATATTAGCCTATCAATTATTAAGTGCAAATAAGAGAATAGAATGTGATAAATTAATTTTGATTATGATGAAACAAAATATATGAATGATTAGGTTATTGACGTAATTAACTAAGATTGATTATGAATAACAGTAGGATAGGATGCAGCATTTTAAGTTTCAATGTGGCGGGAGAATCAATAAATATATCAATTTCCAGAGAATTTTCGCACATATTGTAGTCCTTTTGTATACGATATAGTGGAGCAGACTCGCCGACATTAGCTCTAACTTAAGGTAGTCGAAAAGTGGGTATGACACGGGTATTTCTAATGTTCGGTTTAGGGAATAAGATTTTTAGCTTTTCCAACAGTAGCGGTTTCGACACAGAGTTTTACGAGTTTTCTCAAGGACGTTATGTCTAAGTATTTCCTTCTGAGGCTCAATATATTTCACTTAAAGTGGTTCAGTCTGCCCTCGTAATCTGTACGGTTACTGATACCGTCTTTGTATGCCAAAAACCTAGTAAATGAGTGCTGTATTCTTTCGAGACGGTTAGAGTGTACTTGATAATAGGGTTTCCATATTTGGCTGGCGAATTCGAGTCGAGACCGTACCAGAGCAGTATAGAGGGTCATCAGGCTTTCAGTTCTTTAAAGCTTACTACCTACTCTTTTCAAAAACCCTAACATTTTATTGCTATCCTTACAGACATGATCTATGTGTTTAAAGTTTAACTTGGAGTCAAGTATTACACCAAGATCTCTAATCGAGCTCACCTCCCCCACCAAGGCTCCGGCTATGTTGTAGGTAGTCGGAACAATGTTCAAGTTCTTTACTTTAAGGCACATCTTGTTAGATAGACACCAATCGTTGATCCTAATCAGACACAGTCAACTGTGAGTCAGACACTGATTAGACAACTTTATAAAGCTTTAAATCATCAGCGAAGAGAAGGCATTTACTATGTCTCACCATCCCAACAATGTCATTACTATTTTTTTTAATAATAATGGACCCAAGTGCGAACCCTGCGGGACGCCTGAGGTAGCCCTGCATGAAGTTGAGAAGAAACCATCCTTTACCACTCTAAGCCGTCTGTCTCCCAGGCATGATCCGAATCACGAGATCTACCTTATCAAATGGGCTACTGAAATCTGTATATATGGCAGCAGTGTGCTGGCTTTTATCAATGGCAATAGACACATCACCTATTTATAAAGCTCATCAAGTTGCTTGTTGATTTCTTCATAACAAAACCATGCTGTAATGGCGTTAGTGATTCTTTTACGTGCCAAACCAATTTGGAATATACGAGACGTTCAAATACCTTGTAAAATATTGATAGAATTGGTATTCGCCTATAGTTTGAGATGGAATCTTTTTCGTCTTTTTTATACACAGGAATTACATTGGTTTCTTTCCATTTCAATGGAAAGGTAGATGAATTAATGGACTCATTGAAAATCAGTAGAAGTGGATAAGCTAGGTTTCTAGCGCACCTAATTATAAATAAATAAATAAGTTTATTATACATTTTTTTTTTATTAATAGCTAAATCTCATGACTTACCTGGGGATAAGGGGATCAGAAAAACACCAGCGTAATTGATGGACACCCCCTGAGCACCTGTGCATGCATATGATTAGTCTTATACCCAGTCAATGCACAGACTGAGACGCTCAAATTAAGTACTGCTTAAGTAGAGTGCTGAAATGTGTAAATGTTATGCTGGCTCTAATTTTCCATTTCCTGAGCGACAGGGGAAATATTTGTACATCCGCAGGAAATACTTGCATCCCACAACCCTGCACGGTGCCCCCAGGTAGTGCTAACAAGCAACAACAAGTTGATTTGTTCAACACTAAAATATCAAGTTTCTCGAAAGAAATATAAAATATCGACCTTAGCGAAATTAACCTAAGTTGTTAGAGCACCATGAATTAGTCAATTGATTAAGTTTGAGGATATGTTAATTTTCTAGTTCATCTGGCATCGGGACATTAATCAGATCTTTAGTAATTTTGTCTTTCCTTATTTCAGATCCCTTTAAAACCATCAAGGATTTTTTGGATACCTGCCCCAGTGATTTTTCAAGTGAGAACAATAAGCTCCAGACTGTGAAATTATGAATTAAGTGCTCTAATATAATCGTGGTTTGCCGGCCAATGCAATGTTAGGAACATCAGTGTTAAATGTGCTTTGTATTGTTTTGATAGACTTCTTGGATTTAACTGCAAATCCGCTTGTTTAAAAGGTGAGTTGGGAATTCCATGAACTATAATATCATAACATGCTCTGTGGTCTAACGGGTTTTACGCTTGCTTCTATCACAGGAGATGCAGGTTCGAAACCTGACCATGTACCAGTGAGATAATTCGTTTATCTAAAGTAAATATTGGACGTTACCTGTTTCGGATGACACATTAAGCTGTAGGTCACGGCTATTACCACTATGTGTGTGGTAGTCACCGTTAAAACCTTCCATCAAACCGCATTGAGCCAGCCTGGTGGAATATGGCTTAATCCTACTCGTTTCCGGGTAAAGGCCTGTGCCCCCCGGTTGGGACATTAATGGGCTACATTTATTATATATCATTCCTGTAGATGGGCTAGCCCCCTTTCATGAAAAATTAAGGTTTGAATTATTGGCTTAATGTGGACGCAACTGTGCCTCTGCCACCCTGTATGGAAAAATAGTAGAGTTGAGTTTTAGTAGACCGCAATTGATTATGAAAATTAATTGAATTGAAATAAAACATTTGGCAGAGACGGGTACTGGATGGGTGTCCGTTTCTATGTGGCATTTGTCTCGGGCGCTTCTGTGCGCTTCTGTACTCCCGGCTATTATAGCCACTCGGCTGTAGTGGTCGTAAAGCTGTGTCAGAGGGCTAACGGCCAGAAACTCAACCCGCACTGAGCCAGCGGGCTGGAGTATGGCTCAATCTTACTGGTATTGCACATAAATGGGGTACATTTATTAATATAACTGAATTTCTCCAGATGGCGCACTTCCCGCAGCCGGCCTCGCTCGAGGCGGCGCTGCCGCTGCTCAGCCGGCCCGACCTGCGCTTGCGCCAGCAGCTGGGCGAGCACCTGGCGGCGCTGGTGCGGCGCGGCGACGAGCTCACCCCCGAGACGACCGCGCAGCTGCTGGACGCGCTGGTGCAGTGGCTGCAGGGGGGGAATTTTAAGGTGAGCTGGGGAGATGAGCCCGGGGCATGTAAACCCCCGAAATATTACTGAGCTCCCTCCAATAGTATAGAGCCCACCCCCGATTTTATTGAGCCCCCCGACCGAGCTGTCCTGATTTTTTGAGCCCCTCTTATTTTATTGAGCCTCCCCCTTACATGAACCGCTATTATTAAATCTTCTCCTAAAAACAACTCTTCCCCTCCCCTCCCCATCTGAAATAATAATCCCCACTCCCTAAAACTACTTACCATAAAAAAAAACTCCGACAATTGGATTATTGGAATCTTCCCAAAATCTTTTTCACCAATTCAATTTCAATCCCTACCATACAATGATTCGAAGTAGGCCAAACCAACATTCTAGTCTAGATTCTAAATAATAATACTGCAATAGACAGATTAATTTATCATACGCAGTCTGATTCTTACGGCGGATTATTATACCTACACGCAGTATAAGTAAGATACAGTAATTTCTCAAAAGAAAACCGCTGTCTCTAATAATCGCAGGTTTTATAACCCTAGGAAGAGACATTGTAAGAATCTTTGGAGTAATTCTAGGTCATGATGCTTTATTTTGAACCGACAAGTAGTAGAATTGTAATTAAGGCGATGATGGAATAAAAATGCGCTGTCGAGTGGAAGTGAGATGCAATAATTACTCGCGAATAAGAAAAAGCGGGATGCCAATAATGCACTCGCGACTAATCTGAAACAACGTAAGCGCCAAAACGTAAAAAATAAACTATTTCAGGGAAATAACTTTCAAATTGAAAATCGTTAGAAATAACAATTGTTCATATATTGCAATTATCACACAGTCATATTCACTTACTACTGCGGTGTAATAGGATAAAACCATAAAAAAAGGGTTGACTTTGTATTTATTTTCTATCGAGAAAATTTTATCCAAACATGTTTTCCAATTAAGAATCTCTAGATTATATAGTCAAATTACATATACCAGAAATTAATTACGATTTGCCCAGTATTTCCTGAAAAACACATGAAAACAGCACCCCATATTTATTTAATCAGCGTCTTAAGGCCCTATGCTCCTCAAGGTGTGATGTGAACCCAAGATGAAGACCGCTTCAACAGCTCTGGTCCCTGATTGTGCTATTTGACCGAGCGTGTGAAGTGTCGCCATTTCAGGATTGGGCAAAAATGCTTTTATCTACACACGTATCATAAACCCTCTTTACTGCGTCCAAAAACCACACGTTACGACCAGCATAATGATAAACTTCTTGGTAAAAACTCATTTCTTATCTGAATATTGATCATTATGACCATAATGTACCAAAATTTATCAAATTATGACATTCAAATTTCGAACGCCGACGCCCGCCTGCGTGCCGCCCCTAGTTTTTGAACAAGCTAAACAACTGCAGAGCAATGAACAATGCCACAATGCCGGTCGAACATGCGGTTCCTGAACAAATCAAAGAGAGCTTATGATATGTGTGTAGATAAACTAGTGTATGTAACTGTACATAATTAGGCATTAAAATTCTCGAGTGATATTATTATCAAACACGCCTTCGGCTCGTTTCATAAACCCACTCTTGAGTATTAATGCCTTCCATTATGTAGCAGTCACATAAACTACTATTGTATGTCCGGATGTGTGTTCGGATGTTATCCTCTACCGCCCGCATTTCTCAACTGATTCTCGTGATTTTTTGTGAGCAGTGTGGGAAGCAGGAATAATTATGTTGGCGTCGAAAAAGAATGCGAATGGAACTGTCAGTGACTGTTATGTGCAGTGTCATAAGGTTCATTTTATCTAAACTCGACCACTTTTTCACTGTGGTAATTATTCCTGCTTGAGCCACAGGTTTGATAATTGAATAGATTATTTTTTGTCGAAGTTATTGGAAATATTTCAAAATGGCGGAGATGTGGGTTTTTTTCCGCATTCTAACTTCAAAATAGCAACTCCGCCGCTTGATTTTGGGATCTCAAGCGGAAAAATTCTATTCCTAACTCGTTCGAAAAGGCTTCTTTACGAACCTCTCGGAAGAAACTTCTCGGTTCATTAATAAACGCCTTTGCGAACTGGTAGGGAATCTACCAAAAAAAAACCGCTAGTCGTTGACGGATTTTGACAAATGTGGTGTCGTTGGATTTGTAGAGACCGTGAGAGTATAGACAGCTGTATAGTTTTAGTTGAAAGTCAGTAGGTTGGGTTTAAGACCGCAAAATGTAGTTTGCAAAGTTATTGTTGCGGCTACTTTCATACTCCATGAACGTAACCAGGTGCATTCATAAGTTTGTATGTGTTATTAAAAGAAATTGTCTCTCGCGTGGTCTACAGCTCACAGAACCACTAGTTGCTTCTTGGCTTTAGCGCTCGCATTTGGCTTGCAATTTACATAAATTAAAACCCTACTGACCCACCGTACCACCGCCCATACCTACAGTGGTACGGTGGGTAATTATCGTAGCGAAAAATAATTACTCACCGTACCACTGGGGGGTATGGGCGGGAGTATGATTGGTCAGAAGGGAATTAAGGTGATACGAAAAAAAAATGGGGCTTTTTTCGAATCCATTTACTCCACCATGAAGTCATCTACAGATTTGATTTTTAGTTTAACGTTTATTGAGTATTTGATTAAGATTTTCACTAAAGGGAAACGCGATTGGATGAAATTTTCTCGATAGAATTTAATTACGAAAACACCTCTAATTTTTTTTTATTTTTTCCTGTAACTCTGAAATCCTAAATAATTTCATTGTGGAACTGCGTTCAAAATGTAGATATTATGTATTCGCAAAATCTCCTTAAAAAACTTTTTAACAAAATAGCGCAGTTTATTTTTAAACAATTATTCTGTGGTTTAGCGCTACGTTTTTTCATTTTTTCCCGATTCCGTCCCTCTCACACTGCGGGTCTCTCCGCTTGGAGTAACGGGGACCTTTGCACGGGCGAGGTAGCGCCTTAAAAGACGTTACTGTAATCGGTATACCGTACGTCAAAAGCGCACGCTTCGTCGATTCGGTCTCAGATGATTGCGTTAGAACAAGCGACTTTTCGTGCTGCCGGCACACAGAGAGATAAATATAATACTCTGAAGGCTCACGTATATTCGCTTTGTTAACTTGAGAGCAGGAGCTTAGATTTATATATTAAACCATATCACACTTACAGCTTACACCAACACTAATAATAATAATAATAATAATAATAATATCTTGGACACTATTTACACACATTGATCTAGCCCGAAACTAGGATTCCCTGTACCTTGGGTACTAGACAACGATACACATACTTATATAGATAAATATTATACTCAGATAGATAAACAACCATGACAAGGGTACAAACATCCGTTCTCATCAAACAAATATTTGCCCCCACCGGGACTCGAACCCGGGACCCTGGGCTTCGTAGGCAGGGATCACTGCCAACTCGGCCATTCGGGTTGTTTAAATGTTATACCGACCTTGTCAGTTCCCGAGCGAGATATAGTGACAACATGATTTGTGAGTGAGACTCACTTAGCCAAGTGGTGGCTCTGCATCTGGCCCTTGTCCGGCTAAAGCTGGCTTCCCACGGTGCGTAATTCTGCGGATTATTCCGACGGACAGCGACGCACCGCACACAAGGCTCTTCCAACGGTGCGTTTAAGGTAATACGAAAAAAAATAGGGTTTTTTTCGAATCCATTTACACTATCATGAAGTCATCTACAGATTTGATTTTTGGAGTAACGTTTAAGTTAAGTATTTGATTAAGATTTTCACTAAAAGGAAACGCGATTGGATGAAATTTTCTCGATAGAATTTAATTACGAAAACACCTCTTAATTGTTTTATTTTTTCCTGTATTTCTGAAATCCTAACTAATTTAATTGTGGAGTTGCGTTCAAAATGTAGATATTACGTATTCGCAAAATGGCCTTAAAAAACTTTTTAACAAAATAGCGTAGTTTATTTTTAAACGTAGTTTATGTTTAGCGCTACGTTTTTTCATTGTTTTCCGATTCCGTCCCTCTCACACTGCGGGTCTTTCCGCCTGGAGTAACGGGGAACTTTGCACGGACGAGGTAGCGTCTTAAGCGCTCGACACGAGTTCGCACCGCACCTTTGAAGTGACCGATTCGCCGCGGATCGGACGCACCGCAACGGACGTGCTGCGCTACCACGGACGATGCTCTTCCCATGGTGCGTCGTCGGTACGGGCTGTTTCGCCTCCGTCCGCAATACCACGCACCGTGACGCACGCACTTAACGTTCAGTTTTCTGTTGTGCCCGGATGCCTAGACAAGCTATATCTTACGGACACGCTTAGCGTCGTACTGGAAGTTAATCTTTAGTTTGTATAAATGTTCAGTACACTACCTGGCATTTAAGAGTATCGTCGTTTTGTGTGTTGTGATTTAACCAGGCGAATATTTCATTTTGTCTTGTGAATTGTTGAAAGCTGTCTTTTTTACTTAAACTGTCAAACAGTGATTGTGCATAAGCATTGTGCTAAAGTAGGTAAGATAAAAAACCTGATGGATTCGTTATACAGAGAACACAGATAGCTGTAATGCCATAAAACTCATAACTTCTGGCCCCAGTTTCGGTTTCCTACCCTGGGAACCGGAAACAGCGATGTTACACACATATAAACGTCAAGATCAGCCGGGGAAACAGCCGGGATTTGAACCCGGTACCTCTGAGGTCGTCAAGTATTGTATAAATCGGATTTCAACTCGAACATGACTGAGCCACGTTACCAATATACAATTCAACCAAGTAGCGATAGTAGCCGGGACCTACCGCTTATGGCGCTGTACCAAGTGAGGGGACAGAAACATAGTATAGTATAGTATAGTATAGACGACCCGAATGGCCGAGACGGCAGTGACCCTGCCTACGACAAAGGTCCCGGGTTCGAGTCCCGGTGGGGGCAAATATTTGTTTGACGAGAACGGATATTTGTACCCTAGTCGTGGTTGATTATCTATCTAAGTATAATATTTATCTATTTAACCTCTCGTCAGTGGAGCTGGCCTCTATGGGAAATGACAGTTCTTTCGCATCTGTGAGCCTGGTCGTTTTGGTTTTTTTTTTGTAGGTTCGTATTTAGCGAAACTGTAACAGTCTTCGTTAACAGATCTCTATGTTTCTTGAAACAAACCAATCAAGAAAGAGCAAGCTAGCTAATGAATGAAATGAAATTTGAACTAGTTGATAGTTAAATTCATACTTTTTGATGGTTTACAGGAGGGGCTATATTTGTACCATACTAAAAACAGGTAGTGTATAAAACAAATGTATGAAGGTCATCTATGTTTGAGTTTATTACTATTTTGGACACACTAACGTGTAATTATAATAAATCAACGAATCCAAATAATGTTTGAATCAGAAATAATACATAAATATATACTAAACTTTAGGGTACTATATATTGAACATCAACATTTTGGTGCAATTCAATTGGAATAAAAGCGCAATTTGCAGAGAAAGGCAAAGGACTTAGTTAAGATCAAGTAAGAATCCAGTTATTTCCATAATTCTTATTAGATCTAGAGAAATTCCAATTAAAATTATAAAAGGGGGGCCCAAGGTCTCCGCCTGTGAGCCTGGTCATTTTGGGTTTCACAGACGCCATCTTTCTTTCAAAATTCTCCCCACTGACGAAAGGATAAGTATGTGTATCGTTGTCTAGTACCCAAGATACAGGGAATCCTAGTTTGGGGCTAGATCAATGTGTGTAAATAGTGTCCAAGGTACTATGTATATTATTATCATAGAAGTGGCACTGTCACGCTACGCCACGCCCGTAGATCACTTCACTGTATTGAGCACAGCACCTAACGTGTTATGAGCTGCCTACCAGCAGACGTTGCCGATCTAGCAAGGTCGCTTCCGATGCGAGTACCGACAGACCACGGTATTTGTTTGTATTGCACTTTTTTGTGCTTGATACCTTTAAAGGCGGTCGTCGCCTGCTGCAGACGCGCATGTCAAAGTCAAAGTTCTTTATTACTGTAGATATTTACATATACATAGCAAACGTCATTTTTTGCCTCTGTGGGAGATTGGACCATGTGGGAGAAGAAGGGCGTAGACTCTCCGACAGATTTATTTTTAGATCTCGTTGAAAAATTGGTTGTGCTTAACTGATACAAATATTACAACAAAATTATTAACGGCAAGGTCTGTGTTGAGCTGGATTTACCCCATACAGTCCCGTCATTTAAGTAATCTTGAACATTGTGATATTCCTTTTTCGACAAAGTCGCTTTAACATGCTTTTTAAATTGCTCAAACGGCAATTTCAAAATCTCCAGAGGTATCTTGTTGTAGTAGAGAATGCGCTGACCCTTGAAAGAATTGCTAACCTTCGCGAGTCTAAACCGGGGCGCAACTTGTCTGTGCTTATTTCTAAGGTAAACACACAGATCAACCCCAATAGATACCGCATGATGAGACATTTGCACTGGACCGAACTCACCGAATTCGGAGGAAGGAAGGGTGTGCGGGGAACAAACAAGCGGGCGTGTGATTGGCTAATTCAAGGTCGCGCTAGAAAGCACCGAAGATCTAGTGATGCGACATCGAAATTACTGAAATAGCCACTTATCGATACATACGGTGTCAGTCAGTGACATTGAATCAATTCCGACATAAGACCTACAATTTTCTGAACAACAATTAAAGTCACAGATTTAACATTATATTTATATATAATTGTATAAGTTATGTTAAAAAAATCAAATAAATTATATGCTAGAAAGTAAAAAAAAAAAAGTTTTTATTCAGCAATTTATTTACATAATTATATCAAAAACACACTTAAAATAACTATGTAGATAATATTTTGAGGGTACAAAGATACATATTAGTAGCTATTCTCAACTTACCTAATATGAGTTCTGAGTACCGCATGGTAGGCAGAGCCACAATCGCTGCGCCATAAAGGTATTAATAAAACAAACGAATACAATTATTTCGCATTAATCTAGCACTTTCAAACTAAGATAATTTACTTGGCGAAATCCCAACATCATTTTTTATAAAAAGATCGATAAAAACTTGAGCGCGAAACACTACACAACACTAGTGATATCGCATGATTTTGCTAAAAAAAAGACAAGGAATTCTCATCACCGCAGGTGAGAAAGAGACATTTTCAAAAGACATCAACGGGTAGTGCAAGTTCTATTAATTATTGAATATTACGAACCGTTATATCTTGGACTTTGCTTCACTGGCTTTTGCCAGTGAAGCAAAGTCCAAGTAAAATTCCAAGTCCAAGTAAAATTATTTTTTGAGGATTTTACTTACCAGTGGAATGTTATACCATCTCTTTGGAAGTTTGAAGTCTTGGTAGACTTCCCACACCACTTTACCTACAAAACGGCATTAAAATGTTTGTTTTTTTTTCGGAAAAAAAATTAAACCTTATTTTTTTTTAAGGTTTAATTTTTGACAATACGCACAGGTCTGACACTTGGTCGCGACTGAAGAAGCGCATTCAAGCTTTGTTTCGTATAATACCTATTGAGCTAATGCGTGGTGCGCGTCGCTTGCCTTGTATACGGTATCTATTGGGGGTGATCTGTGGGTAAACATTGCAGCTATCGCTAAGTTTAGAAAATGATGTAAGGTTCTTGCGTAACTTTCTAGCTAATTTATCTATGTGGGGTCCCCACTGCAATTTGCTAACAATGGTTATTTCAAGAAACATCGTATCATTTACTAATTCTAAAGTGTTGCTGTCTAACACCAAACTGGTCTCAACTTGCCCGACATTAGGAAGTGAGAATTTGATACACTTGGTTTTACCAGCGTTTAACAATAAATTACACATTACATGCTGCTGTGTGTAATACCCCTGTCACACACTCGTCGAGTGGCGTGTGATCTAACGAGGACAGGAGACGTAGTGTGGCCACATTACTCGTCTTGCTCCCCGTTCCTCTCCTCATTCCGCCCACCGCTCCCTGTTTTGTCGGTCTTTTGGCGCGACTCAAAGGACTGTCAATATCGACCAATAGCTATATTCGCGATTAAGGCGATACCTCGTCCGTGCAAAGGTCTCTTTTACTCCAGGCGGAAAGACCCGCAGTGTGAGAGGGACGGAATCGGGAAAAAAATAACAAAACCACAGAATTATTGTTTAAAAATAAACTAATATATAAATATAAATAAAATAAATCTCCTTAAAAAGATTTTAAGGAGATTTTGCATATACATAATATCTACATTTTAAACGCAGTTCCACAATGAAATTAGTTAAGATTTCAGAATTACAGGAAAAAATTATACAATTTAGAGGTAATCAAATTCTGTCGAGAAAATTTCATCCAATCGCGTTTTCCTTTAGTGAAAATCTTAATCAAATACTAAATAAACGCTAACCCAAAAATCAAATCTATAGATGACTTCATGGTGGAGTAAATGGATTCGAAAAAAAAACCCCATTTTTTTTTCGTAGCACCTTAATTGCGCGAGATATTGGCAAACTGTACCTTAACTATAATAATGTAATATTAAGTGTGTAACCCTGCTCATGTATCTTTATATAAATAAATAAATAAATAAATAAATAAACACCACGGCGGAGCGAGGAGCACAGTGTGGCAGGGGCATGAGTGCTCCCAGCTGTTAGACTGCCATCAATTGAGAAAGTGAAGTACTTATGTAAGTTGTGGTATGTTTCAGGTCGCACAGAATGCCCTGGAGGTGATATCAGCGCTCGCCGAGCGTATGGGCTCGGAGTTCTCCCACCATGTGCCTACGGTGCTCTCGCATATCATAGACAGGTACTCAGATGTATACTTATCTCACCAACTATACCCTTATTCACATAACAATGAAGTAAAATGACAGTTCCAGTTCCAGAAAAAAATTGTGATGGGGTGAAGAATGATTTAGTTCATTCTATTGTCTCAATTATATCTTATTGACTGCATTTAGTGTGAACAAGCTATACTATGAATAAAATGAAAAGCAAAATGTTTTTATACCATTGCGGTTAACGAGAGGGAGAATAGCATTAGTCAGTTCCTAAGTTTTCTTATTCATTATTACCATTACTCACAAAAAGTGGAAACAATTTGCTTCTGCTACCTCAAATAGAAATAAAGCGTAATGCAGTCTAATGTCACAGTAAATTATGACAAAAATTCCTTACAAATTCTGATTGTAAAGAATATTCTATTCAAAATATACAGCTGTTCATTCCATTTAGAATGAATTAGAACATCACTACCAAACTGTACAAGACAACATTATTTCAAGAATTGACATTTGATGTTATCAGTTTTCTTCGTTTTTATGTGAATAAGGGTATAGTAGAACCTACATTCGATAAAGGTTCTACTAGTTAGTGTCCGCTGATTCGCCTGCGGGGACTTAGAAATTGTACTAAAAAGATTCCTCTATTACAAAACTGTCGGATAATAGGTACCTACAGTTGATCGTCGCTGTCGTCAAAAAAAAACCTCGCTTGCTATAACCGCTAGACTGTCACGCGGACACATTTTGACCGATGCAAAATACCCCAGTCTGTCACGCGGACACATTTTGACCGATGCGTAAAAGGCGGTAAATAAGGACCGTTATTTAATCGAAGCGTTTGTCTATCTTGCTCAAACTTCCACTAAACGTTGCCGAAAGAAGGAGAAAGGCATAACATCCTTTGTTTCTACTCTAAAGCAAGCATTAGTGGTTGACCGAGGCAATGAAATATCGCGCCGTCAGTCACGTGCCAGCGCTTATTGAGTGGTGGTGTGGTTGTGGTGATTGCTTTCCAGGATTATTGTATGGGGAGGCATGTTATTGTTATTTATTTCTGTGCGATAACGTATTTAGATGTAAATAAACTACAAACATGCTATATTTTTTCCATTTTTCATTTTTTTCTACAATAATTGGAAAAAAAAAAAATGATTTAAAATTAAAATTAAAATATATTGCTAGGCAAAACTGGACTATTCTTTTTTATCCGGTAGCTTATTTAAAAGCCATTCCAACGATATAACTTTCTTAGAGAGCTCCCATAGAAAAAATAGAGATATCGTCATTTTAATGAAACGGGACGTTAGCGGGCGGAGTTCGCGTGCGACCCCGTGACAGACGCGGCCATTTTGCATTTTTGGGTTTGACAGTACAGGGGATAAAGTGAGTTCGGCTTTTCTCGGATATCATCGCCTAAATCCGATCTCTCTCTCTCTCTCTCTCTCTCTCTCTCTCTCTCTCTCTCTCTCTCTCTCTCTCTCTCTCTCTCTCTCTCTCTCTCTCTCTCTAGTGAGAGATGAGGAATTCACGACTATTTCCGAGGTTGGCCGAATCGTTAACTGATTTTAATCGTATTGTACGCGTTAGTGTCGCGATTGCGGTCATTGATCCGACTGCTACTGCGAACCGAATCATTCCATGATAACTATGGTAACGACCGGTAACCATGGCAACGGTCGGCGACCGCAACCATGATACGCCAGTGACTTCGAACGTCGCTCGCAGTACGTAAGTATCGCTGACCCTATCATGAGCGTACAGTACGATTACTTTTTCAGTCGCTGAAGGTGATCAAGATGTCCTGAAAACTTGAAATTTGGCACAAAAAAAAATCTAATTCAAAATTCAAAAAGAGTTTATTTCCATAAGAAACACATAGGTTACATTTGGAGAATGTCAAATCATAAACTAACACATATATAAGATATAGGGAAATATATAACTCAATTTGAATTCTGTCACCTCAATGTTTTAGATGCTGGAGGCAAAGAGGCGATAGAGGTGTATCCTGTTGCACAACTTTCCCTGTCCTGCCTAGGTTTGCTGGCAGAAATCTCTCTTTAGAGATAAGCTCGCCTTTGCCCATAAAATGTTTTGTTAACTTGTTATTAAGATTTCTGTGCAATAAAGAATATGAATATGAATCATGAAGTCTACTATATAATATACTAAGGGAAAAATCTGAAAACAGTTAATTGATAATCAAAAAGCCGAGAAGTGTCGAGTAAAGTTAAAATAATCGAACTGTACATTGGTAGACAGCCCCACTATAGCTAGTCTCGAGTCGCCATCATAAAAGTTGCAATATGTATTCGTATTCAGACTAGCGGACACGAAAGAGTGCGTGCGTCACACGGCGGCAACCGCTCTCACCTCCCTCACCGACTGCCACGCTCTGGCGCCGCGTGCGCTTGTGTCGCGGCTGGCGGCTGCGCTGGCGCACAAAGCCCCGCACACCAGAGAGGCCGCGGTGCGCTGCCTGTCTTCACAGTTGGACACGTGAGTTTCTTAAGCGATTTTTCACTTTTCGTATTTCGTCGCTGTCCCGTCGCTATTTCGCAATTTTGCTAATATTTCTCACATTCCCCTATTAAACCTGTTAGTCCGGAGCTAAGTAAATAAATAGTACGATTGATTGTCGAGATGTAATTTTAAGATTTATTTATTTAGTTTTTTTTATATAATTTTAATTTATTTAAATAGCTTATAATCAAGAGTGTGATATTTAAGATATTAAGGAGATAAATTTATATTTAAATAATTTATTTATATATTTTTTTATCGTTACATTGAAAATGATTTTTTTTTTAATCTAAATAAATAGAAATATTAATGGAACTTAACCACTAAAATTAAGTTAGAATTTAAATTTTATATATTATATTTATTTTTATTTTTTCTTTATTTAATTGGAATAAAAAATCAATTTTATCATACTTTAAGCCTAGCCCCACACGAGTCACTAAACGCCGCCACTTGTGGTCAGTGGTCGCCACAAGTGGTCGGTGGCCGCTACTTTTTTACCCGTTGCTTGCATTGTCGGACGGTTGAGTGGATAAGCGACTTCTCCCGGGTGGATTGAAGCGAAGGGAGGGAGGGGTTAATGGGGTCAGCGTTTTATGGCGCCACAACAAGCTAGCGGCTATTTGCAGCGGTTGACGGCCACCGGCGTTCACTCTGTGCGATGAGACCATATAATTGTATGAAGAGTATAGGAGATAGCGCGACGGTTTCGTGGCAACGTTTTGTGGTCCGTGTGCACCGAGGCTTTACCTTCCAGAGCCCAGCGTTAACTCCGTTTACAACCAAATTTCAGTCTCTCCCCTTTCGGATCACAGTTCTGAGTTTTTGGCTGTGCACACTTACGATTCCTACCGTAGATCATTTGCATCATTTGTATCTGTCTAACGATCTCTTTTGTATCTGTCTAACGATCTCTTTCGTATCATTTGTTTTGGCTGTGAACGCTTAAGATTCCTACCGAAGATTATTTCCATCATTTGTATCTGTTTATTGATCTCTCCCCTTTCGTGATCACAGCTCTGAGTTTTCGTCAAACTATGAGTTTTTGGCTGTGCACGCTTAAGATTCCTACCGAAGATAATTTCCATCATTTGTGTCTGTTTAATGATCTCTCCCCTTTCGTGATCACAGCTCTGAGTGTCCCCCAAACTATGAGTTTTTGGCTGTGCACGCTTGAGATTCCTACCGAAATTATTTCCATCATTAGTATCTGTTTAATGATCTCTCCTCTTTCGTAATTACAGCTCTGTTTTCGTCAAACTATAAGTTTTTGGCTGTGCACGCTTAAGATTCCTACCGAAGATTATTTTCATCATTTGTGTCTGTTTAATGATCTCTCCCCTTTCGTGATCACAGCTCTGAGTGTCCCCCAAACTATGAGTTTTTGGCTGTGCACGCTTGAGATTCCTACCGAAGATTATTCCCGTCATTTGTGTCTGTTTAATGATCTCTCCCCTTTCGTGATCACAGCTCTGAGTGTCCCCCAAACTATGAGTTTTTGGCTGTGCACGTTTGAGATTCCTACCGAAGATTATTTCCATCATTTGTGTCTGTTTAATGATCTCTCCCCTTTCGTGATCACAGCTCTGAGTGTCCCCCAAACTATGAGTTTTTGGCTGTGCACGCTTGAGATTCCTACCGAAATTATTTCCATCATTAGTATCTGTTTAATAAACTCTCCCCTTTCGTGATCACAGCTCTGAGTGTCCCCCAAACTATGAGTTTTTGGCTGTGCAAGCTTGAGATTCCTACCGATGATTATTTACATCATTTGTGTCTGTTTAATGATATCTCCCCTTTCGTGATCACAGCTCTGAGTGTCCCCCAAACTATGAGTTTTTGGCTGTGCACGCTTGAGATTCTTACCGAAATTATTTCCATCATTAGTATCTGTTTAATGATCTCTCCTCTTTCGTAATTACAGCTCTGTTTTCGTCAAACTATAAGTTTTTGGCTGTGCACGCTTAAGATTCCTACCGAAGATTATTTCCATCATTTGTGTCTGTTTAATGATCTCTCTCCTTTCGTGATAACAGCTCTGACTGTCCCTCAAACTATGAGTTTTTGGCTGTGCACGCTGGAGATTCATACCGAAGATTATTTCCATTATTTGTATCTGTTTAATGATTTCTCCCCTATCGTGATTACAGCTCTGAGTTTTCGTCAAACTATGAGTGTTTGGCTCTGCATGCTTAAAATTCCTACCGAAGATTATTTCCATCATTTGTGTCTGTTTAATAAACTCCCCTTTCGTGATCACAGCTCTGAGTGTCCCCCAAACTATGAGTTTTTGGCTGTGCACGCTTGAGATTCCTACCGAAGATTATTTCCATCATTTGTGTCTGTTTAATGATCTCTCCCCTTTCGTGATCACAGCTCTGAATGTCCCCCAAACTATGAGTTTTTGGCTGTGCACGCTTGAGATTCCTACCGAAATTATTTCCATCATTAGTATCTGTTTAATGATCTCTCCTCTTTCGTGATTACAGCTCTGTTTTCGTCAAACTATAAGTTTTTGGCTGTGCACGCTTAAGATTCCTACCGAAGATTATTTCCATCATTTTTGTCTGTTTAATAAACTCTCCCCTTTCGTGATCACAGCTCTGAGTGTCCCCCAAACTATGAGTTTTTGGCTGTGCACGCTTGAGATTCCTACCGAAGATTATTTCCATCATTTGTGTCTGTTTAATAAACTCTCCCCTTTCGTGATCACAGCTCTGAGTGTCCCCCAAACTATGAGTTTTTGGCTGTGCACGCTTGAGATTCCTACCGAAGATTATTTCCATCATTTGTGTCTGTTTAATGATCTCTCCTCTTTCGTGATTACAGCTCTGTTTTCGTCAAACTATGAGTTTTTGGCTGTGCACGCTGGAGATTCATACCGAAGATTATTTCCATTATTTGTATCTGTTTAATGATTTCTCCCCTTTCGTGATTACAGCTCTGAGTTTTCGTCAAACTATGAGTGTTTGGCTCTGCATGCTTAAGATTCCTACCGAAGATTTTTTTCATCATTTGTATCAGTGTAACGATCTCTCCCCTTTCGTGATCACAGCTCTGAGTGTCCCCCAAACTATGAGTTTTTGGCTGTAAACGCTTGAGATTCCTACCGAAATTATTTCCATCATTAGTATCCGTTTAATGATCTCTCCTCTTTCGTGATTACAGCTCTGTTTTCGTCAAACTATAAGTTTTTGGCTGTGCACGCTTAAGATTCCTACCGAAGATTATTTCCATCATTTGTGTCTGTTTAATGATCTCTCCCCTTTCGTGATCACAGCTCTGAGTGTCCCCCAAACTATGAGTTTTTGGCTGTGCACGCTTAAGATTCCTACCGAAGGTTATTTCCATCATTTGTGTCTGTTTAATAAACTCTCCCCTTTCGTGATCACAGCTCTGAGTGTCCCCCAAACTATGAGTTTTTGGCTGTGCACGCTTAAGATTCCTACCGAAGGTTATTTCCATCATTTGTGTCTGATTAATAAACTCTCCCCTTTCGTGATCACAGCTCTGAGTGTCCCCCAAACTATGAGTTTTTGGCTGTGCACGCTTAAGATTCCTACCGAAGGTTATTTCCATCATTTGTATCTGTTTAATAAACTCTCCCCTTTCGTGATCACAGCTCTGAGTGTCCCCCAAACTATGAGTTTTTGGCTGTGCTGTGCACATTTAAGATTCCTACCGAAGATTATTTCCATCATTTCTATCTGTTTAATGATCTCTCCTCTTTCATGATTACAGCTCTGAGTTTTCGTCAAACTATGAGTGTTTGGCTCTGCATGCTTAAGATTCCTACCGAAGATTTTTTTCATCATTTGTATCAGTGTAACGATCTCTCCCCTTTCGTGATTACAGTTCTGAGTGTCCCCCAAACTATGAGTTTTTGGCTGTAAACGCTTGAGATTCCTACCGAAATTATTTCCATCATTAGTATCCGTTTAATGATCTCTCCTCTTTCGTGATTACAGCTCTGTTTTCGTCAAACTATAAGTTTTTGGCTGTGCACGCTTAAGATTCCTACCGAAGATTATTTCCATCATTTGTGTCTGTTTAATGATCTCTCCCCTTTCGTGATCACAGCTCTGAGTGTCCCCCAAACTATGAGTTTTTGGCTGTGCACGCTTAAGATTCCTACCGAAGGTTATTTCCATCATTTGTGTCTGTTTAATAAACTCTCCCCTTTCGTGATCACAGCGAGTGTCCCCCAAACTATGAGTTTTTGGCTGTGCACGCTTAAGATTCCTACCGAAGGTTATTTCCATCATTTGTGTCTGATTAATAAACTCTCCCCTTTCGTGATCACAGCTCTGAGTGTCCCCCAAACTATGAGTTTTTGGCTGTGCACGCTTAAGATTCCTACCGAAGGTTATTTCCATCATTTGTATCTGTTTAATAAACTCTCCCCTTTCGTGATCACAGCTCTGAGTGTCCCCCAAACTATGAGTTTTTGGCTGTGCTGTGCACATTTAAGATTCCTACCGAAGATTATTTCCATCATTTCTATCTGTTTAATGATCTCTCCTCTTTCATGATTACAGCTCTGAGTTTTCGTCAAACTATGAGTGTTTGGCTCTGCATGCTTAAGATTCCTACCGAAGATTTTTTTCATCATTTGTATCAGTGTAACGATCTCTCCCCTTTCGTGATTACAGTTCTGAGTGTCCTACTATCCGTTTTTGGTGCACGCGTAAGATTCCTACTGATGATCATTTCAATCTGTCTAACAATACCCCTTTCTTTATTACAGTCACGGCGCGGCAGATTTGCAGTTGCGCTCCGTGATACCGAACATAGCAGCCTTACTTTGCGATCCGAACGGACCCGTCCGTGACGCCGCTGTACAACTGATGGTGGATGTGTACAGACATGTCGGTGAGTGTAGTGGACGAAATACCCCTCTGCCACCTGGGGGGTTACTAACCTTTATAGCGATTCAGAACAGGTTCAAAACAGGAACATATCACCACGACAACCCTTCGGCTACTTCCACAGCTTGGTGTCTTATGGCATCCAGCTGTGGGATATAAATCGCATATTATTCTGCAGAAACGGGCTATACATGCCATTTCCATTCCATTCCATCACCAGAAGGGTGCGACGCTGCTATCTTTTCCCCCGCGCCCCTGAATGGGGAGAGGCGGGAAGAGGACAGGCGGAGGGCACAGAAGGCCGGTCCAGCCATGTGGGCGACGCACAGACATAGCTGCGGGTTACAGGAGCTCCATGCAAATCTAACTCGTTGGCCGCGGCTCCTCCGCGTTTGCCTCATTATGACATGAAGTCGGAATGAGGTTGGGCGGAGGTGGGATATGTCCTGTTATACATGCCATTTACGAACGGCTGGTATTTAATCGCTCATCAAAAATACTGATTTGCGCAGCAAAAAAGGATCAGCAAATTTTATTTTTATTTTTTAAATATTTAATGAGTACTTACCTATTACCTACCTATTTTACTACCAATAAATTCGAAATGACTGCCAGAATGAATAAATGTCCACCAAATTGTGTTTGGATAAATGATCACCAAATTTGTTTTTATGTTTTGTGTACTTTATGTTTTAAGTATTTTTTGTTGTTCTTACATGTTGAACCTAACACGAAGGATAAAGGGGGCTTCGCTTCGCTCACCTTTACCCTTCACCTAAGGTACTGCACCAAATATTAGGGATATTTGCTGTGCAAATCAGGATTTTTGAAGTGCAGTTCAATATTTCCCTTTACGAGCTCGGTCTGAAGGAGTCGCTAAGAGACAAGTTCAAGGAGATCAACATTCTGACACTGCCTTCTTCTCAGTACATTCTTGTGAATATCTCAAGAAAAATATCCACCTGTTTATAAAAAATTGCGATAACCATAATTTTGATACTAGAAATAAGAATAATATGTCCAGCTACTCTAGTAGGTTCAAAAATTTCAATTCCTTCATCGGCCAATGTTTACGTTTTTACAATAAGTCCCCGATACTATTCAAAACTTACCGACAGATAAATTCAAAACAGTTATTAAAAGTAAATTTTGTTTAAGGGATTTTCTGTAAAATTATCTAGAAGACATGAATCCTTGGGGATACACTACTTCTTCTTCCATTGGCTATCTTAAAAACTATTTATTAAAAGTATTTCATTTGAAAAAGAGCTACCTCAGTGTTTCTTGTGCGTTCTCCTCTGAGAGGTATCTGCTTTTCGGAATGTACACTTATTATTAAATGAATAACGTGCTCTAAGAGATATTGTAGTCATCCAACAGAATAAAGAATATTATAAATGTGAAAGAAGCGATGATTGGATGTTTGTGTGTTTGTACCTCAATCCCGCTAAAACGGCTGAAGCGATAGTACAGAGATAGTGGGTGGGAAGTGGTCAAATTGGAAACTTGTCATTATGAACCTTGTAACAATGGGTAGTGGTCATAACGGATCTAAAAGGCTATAAATCAAAACGAATTGAGTAAAGAAATTGAATCTATGGCACATAATACTTAATACTACGTACAGAAAGATCACTCCGCAAAGACCCTTAAATAAGTAGCTACTCTCTCTCTATGGTTAGTTTTGACGTCTTGAGAATTGCGCAAAATATCAGTGATACATTTGTTCCGTTTGTTTACAATATTTCAACACCTACTTTGCTTTACTATTACCCAATTCCTCAGGTGAGCGTCTCCGAGCTGACCTGAAGAAGAAGGAGCTGGTCCCGGCAGCCAAGATGTTGCTCTTGGAACAGAAGTTTGACGAGGCGAGGGAAGCGGGCCTGCTGCTGCCTAGTGGTGTGTACCGATATCAACCACTTATTACAGCTGCGTCCGTCTGTCCTACTGACGCGTCGAGGGCGAGAGCGAGCGAGCGAGCGAGTGAGGGGAAACTCATTCCTCGCGAGTGCCAACTTACGCCTATCATTTTTTTTTCTCTTTATGTGGTTCACTAACATTTTGAACATGGATTACTTACATAAATAAGACTTAGGACTAAACAGAGCTTAATGCACAAATTAATTACAAGTGAACACCACATTCTTTATGTGTGTCTGTGTTACTACACAGCTGCAAATTAGTAGTTTATGTGACTGCTACATAATGGAGGGCATTAATACTCGAGAGTGGGCGAGTTTCATAATAATATCACTCGAGAATTTTAATGCCTAATTATGTACAGTTACATACACTAGTTTATCTACACACATATCATAAGCTCTCTTTGATGTGTTCAGGAACCGCATGTTTGACCGACATTGTGGCTCTGCAATTGTTTAGCTTGTTCTGTAGTACCAACTTCACGCAGGCGGGCGTCGGCGTTCGAAATTTGAATGTCAGTACCAAGTTCACAGACAAACTAGGGACGGCAAGCAGGGGGGCGTCGGCGTTCGAAATTTGAATGTCATAATATGTAGAAAAACTACACATTATGATAAGAAATGAGTCTTTACCAAGTAGTTTAACATTATGCTGATCATAACGTGCGGTTTTTGTATGCAGTAAAGAGGGTTCATGATACGTGTGTAGATAAACTAACTAACAACTACGAGTATCTATATTAAACTACAAAATTGTAAGTTTTTAAAAACAAAATATGAAAGTGTCAAGAAAAAAAATACGTTGGTTTTCTGCTCCACGGCTCAGTCGCTCTTATGGCTCATAGATTAGAGTGTATTTGCTATGACTGTTCTAACTGGCGTTTTTGATGTGAATCAAAAAAATCGGCCAATTGCGTGTCGGACTTCGCACATTTAGGTTCTGTGACAAATGTAGAATAAAGGGTGACTTTTAATTTACTGACCAAATTTCAGGGTTCTTTCAAAATTTCGAACGTTGTCAAAACACCGTTGTGAGGTTCTCTTGTTCTCAAAATAAAAATAAAACAAAAATAAAAAATATAAATTATGTTATCTCTAGCATAAATCCATCAATTAAGCCATTAAAAGTCATAAATTCTACAACTATAAATTTGTGTACGTTGAAATGTATAAACTCAAGTCAACCATTTTGAATTTAAGTGGGAAGGAAAAATCTATTAATGAAGTTAGAAAGAGAAAGTACGTACTGCGGACCACGAGGAAATTTTCCGCTCTCTCTCTAACTCGTAGAAAATCCTATCAACGTACACATTTGCCCGCGGCGCCCGAGCGCTCGCTCGTTCGACCGACTGACAGTTCATGCCTAGCCAGCCCGACCGCCGCCCGCCGTGCCGTGCCAACCTTGCCTTACCTTGCCGGCGCCCAGCGTGCCAACCGACACGCGAGCGCCCGCGCACCTATCGAAAATGAAAATGAAAATATTTATTTGTAACAAGATTTACTTAATACTACAAGGTAACACAGTAGATGTATGCTTAGTTAGTAATTTTACATTTAGATTGTAGAAAGCACAAAGCTCCCCGTACTAGTGTAAACTGTATTGCGGAGATTCCACCATACATACGAGTAAAACAACATCAGACTGATCTCAAGCTAACCTCGGTGTCTGGCACCCACCAGCGGCCAGCGCCTTTCGTTTCATCAAGTCATCACACCAGCAGCGGCGATGAAAATCTCAAGAGTTCGTGGTTTATTGCCACCATCCTACCGTCTACCACCCCCCGAGCAAGTGGAAGACGATGAGACGGCATGATTTCAGTGTCCATCAAACTTTGAGTTGTCCTTTGTGTATCCAGGCTTTTATTATCATACTAAATGTTTTAATGTTTATCTAGGATACTCCTTCAGTGCTACAACGTAATTTTGGAACTTGGATTACACATTGATAGCTGTTACGAATAATGACACAAGGTTCATTTCCTATTACAAGCGCGTGCCAAAAGATACATTAGGTTCAAAACAGGAACATCACCATGACAACCATTTCCATTCCAATACGCCATAACCTCTCCGAAACCCGGCCGCCCGGCGCCAACCAGCTCTAATCCCAGGCATAGATGAGCCCGCGTGGCGCGCGCGACTTGACTGACATATCAAGTGATTATGTCTGAATGGTAACTCTTAGAACTATGAGAGTTGTACATCTGAGTAGCTAATGAAACCCTCTCTTACTCAATGCGAAGATAATGTCACTGTGACGTTAGTTTATTTTTGTACCGACATCAGAATCACAGACTTCTATGAAAATGCTCCCTCTCGTCACAAATGTAGTCGACATGAGTAAAACACAACAAAATTCACATTTTGTTTGATACTTTCGTAATCTACACAAGATTACCTTTTGAAAACAATAAAAACATTAGTATGTTCTAATAGAAATTTTTCAATATTTCAGCGTTCGAAGATTTCATGAAATACCGGTTACGAACGTGATTTTTTCGAGTCAGGTTTGCAGCGTCTTGAATGAATGAAATGAACAAAAGACCATACCGGAAATAGAAGATTGGCTCATTGGCCGTTTTTACACACTAAAACCTTGCCAATACGAACACAATTGGCTAATTCATTCCGGTCTAAAAAAAAAAGGTATCGAGTGCGTGTCGGTACGCTTGGGTCAATAGTGTTTGTTTACGTTGACGTGTCGGTACGGTTGGCTTTATTTCCTTAACACCAAGACTTGTTTCAAGACGGTCATGGTAATTTTGCTGATTGATTCAGTCTAGGCTCCTATACTGAGTCGGCATAAGACGTTGTGCCCCTTGGCCACGACACATCGTTTACTATGCCGACGCTAACCCCGAACACCTCGCAGCGCTGCGCACAGACGGCGCGGACGAGGCGGACTTCGTCGCCCGCGCAGCCAAACGCACGCTCGCCGTGCCCACCTCAGCGCGGAGCCGCGACGCAGACAGCTCGGGGGCCTCCACACCGGGTATGTATCACTGTTGATAAATGATTACAATGTTCAGACGCACAAAACTTAGCAGTTCTTTTATGGGACACTGTATACGCTTCTACAGTATAATTCCGCAAGAAATAAAAAATTTTACTGAAGCTTGATTAAAAAAATGTATAAAGCACTCTTTGTGCACTATGGCCTACTATAAAATTTATGACTTTTTACAAGACATCGACATCTGGCATTAAAACAGTTCATTGCACCCTATATATTATGTACTATGTAATAATGAGGCACCTACTTAATGTTATATTATGCCTTCTTGATTATGTTATGACGTTCATTAATTCTCAATTTTTGTGCTATTATAAATAAAAATCTTTGAACTGGAATTTGAACTTGAACTTGATTGGTTGAAGGGCTTATTAACAACCCGGACTAGTTAGTGAACTCATCGACAGAAGTTGCCAAGTGTACCATTTGGGGAGACGAATGAAGAGACATTAACCGCCTTTCAGATGTTCAGATCGACTAACCTTAATTATTAACGCTCAGCCAAAACTACTAAATTACTTTTGTTATGCTAGCATCCGCTAAGTAGGGTTTTTTCATAATTCAGAGAAAGTGCGGGGTTTATATAAATATCAGTCGTATTAAAGGCATCAGCAAAGGCTTGTTTTTGGTGAATTTCTCAATTTTAAATTCTAAATCACAATATGGTATAAATTTAATTTTGTGCGGAAGGAATCACTTACAATAACTCACTAACATGGTAACGTTCTTCTCCTAACATGTGCTGTCATCGCGTCATCACCGTGTCTACATCATCAACGGACTAACCTTCCCGTCATCGTCACATCAACCGATGATGAACATCTTCCTTTCTAACCCCCTGATACCTTCAATCATATCTTCTGATGGTTTACTCTAAATGCTCTAATATTGATAATATTGATTCATATTAATTAACGGTATACACTTTTGTGGTGCTTTTGGTAAATACTCCTTTTTCAATATGATCTCCTTCGATTTGCTACTAACGCATTATTCAAAATTTCAATTCACCGTCTCTCAAAAACTACGTTTCAAAAACATCCCTACAAACATTCCTCCATAAATATACACGGTTGTACCAAACTATTATTATTACCTTCCCGTATAATTTATCGACCCCCCAACAACACCCCTCTTCCGTGTTGCTCGCCACACAGCTTGTGGTGAAGCCCCTAAGAAGACCATAGCGGGGCTCTACAGCCTACCCTCATCCAGCAGAAAACCGCCGCCGCCAGCTAAGTCAATTTCAGGTAAATATTACTGTGTAAAATGTGTGAGTCAGCAACATAAATACATCTGATTCATCATCATAGCGCTATATTGTGATACACAACTAATCAAATCTCCCGTTTAGTGGCAAGCGTTGCTATGTCGTGACGCCATCTACGACATTCTCCCAAATTTCCAGTATCAAGGGCTTCTATTTCAACGCCATCTACCGCCAAACTCACAAACCATGAAAACTTTGCAGTACCAACCATTTCAATATCAACGTCATCTGACGCCTAACTCACAAACTACCACCTTCTAGTAATAAGCTCTTGTTAATTATAGCGCAATCTACCGCCAAACTTACAAACCACCAATAACTTCCAGTATCAACCGCTTCAATATTAACTACATCTAACGCCTGACTTACAAACCATCAAACCTTCCAATATCAACGCCATCTGATGCATAACTCACAAACTACCAACAAACTTCCAGTTTCCAGCGTCGCGATGTTACAAGAGCATCTAGCGACAAACTCCAGACATGAAACCTCCAGTATCAACCACTTCAATATCAACGCCATCTACCGGCAAACCCACAAACCACCACGACCTTACAGCGCCATCTACCGCCTAACTGACCAACCACACCAAACTTGCAGTGTCCAGCGCGGCAATGTCGCTCGGCGGCGAGGCGGGCGCCGTGTCCCGCGAGGCGTTCGAGGCTGCCTTCATACAGACTGCGGGGGCCGCGGTGTATGGGACGCGGGGCTTGGACGACCTGTGTCGACATGCCAGCGGGTTGTTGCACGACAGAAGCGCGCCGTGGGAGAAGCGGATAGATGCTGTAAGTTCTACTTTGAGTACAGAAACGTCATTAGCTGGGCTTTCTCTCTGTCTGAATATATCTGTGATTTGTGATATAATTGCAGTGTTCCAAGATTATTCCAACGAGGTGCACAGATAATGTGACTGTGGGGATAAACGTTATACGTTGACTTCATACTATCCCTTTCAAGGTACCAGAAAACTCGTGTTCATCTGAAGGAGCCAGTTTCTCAGTCTGTGCATAAATAGTTTCTGACAGATTAACCTTGACTTCACAAATTAAGGGTGACTTGCACAGGACTCGACAGCCGCTAAATACAGTTTGAACCCAACTTGAGTACAACAGTCACTTGGCTGTCAGTCAGGTTTCCACTTAAAATAGCCATGTTGTATTTAAATTGAGTTTGAACTGTATTTAGCTTCTCTCAAAAGTCAGGACCAAGTCTGCCTACATCTACGTTTCATCTGCTAGTAGGAGTTTATCCGCAATCAGAGACTAAATGTGCCCACCTAAATATATTCAATCCTGAACTTTCACCACAGCTAAAGAAGATCCGCTCGCTTCTCGTCGCGAACGCCCACGTTCAGTACCCGGTCGAGTTCGCGGCGCATCTGAAAGACTTGTCAGTGCCGTTTCTAGTCGTCATCAAGGACTTGCGTAGTCAGGTAACTAGCGACATCTATGTGCAATGCTAGGATTTATAAGCCAAAGCTTCATTTGGGATGGGGAAGATCACGCAAAACTTCTTGGTAGAGGGCACTGTATGTTTGTAAAAATAGTTTCATTCATCTGGGGTTATATGGATATCTGGATATTGACAATTAATTTCTCTGAATAGCGAAACTCTTCGCATAAATTTGCTTTACTTATTTTTACACTATGATTATAATTTGGAAGTAACCTTAGAAGAACAAAACTCTTTGCTTACTTAATCTGTGTATATTATTTACATCCCGATTGGTCCCATATACCCTTGTTATAACCTACTAGTGGATCATCCATCACCGAAGAGCCAAAAGTTTGTGCCATCGTCCCTGGCTAATGACAAATTGGGAAAAAAACGTTCTTTTCTACCAGTAGGGATATGTAGAATAGGGGATATATGTGGAAAAGTATCCCAATACGAGGAAGATTGAGCCAAAATCCACCACGCTGGCTCGATGTCGGGCTACTGGCCAACCCGACTGTCAGAAGTTATCAAGCTGCCCTATTAGGGCCTCTGACACAGCTTTACGACTACTACCACCGAGTAGCGATAGTAGCCGGGGCCTACAGCTTAACGTGTCATCCGAAACACGGAAGCGCCCGAGACTAATGCCACATGGAAACGGACACCCATCCAGTACCCGTCTGGGCCAGATATGCCCCTAGGCCAAGGACGTTTCCGCTGCACCGCGGACGCTTCTGTTGATAATAACGAATTATTCCACGTCTCCATCGCAGGTGGTCCGCGAGGCTTGCATCACGATCGCTCACATGGCGAAGGTGCTGCGCAACAAACTGGAGCAGTTCAGCCTCTACATCCTTCAGGAGCTGATCAACTTGATTCAGAACGCCGCCAAGGTGAGTTACCTTCCCTATCCACCTACTGAACCCTGAAAACAAAATAACTGGATAAACATGACAGCTGGTGGATTGCCGCTTTATGGTAGAAAAAAAAAATAGTGTTGCAGTTGAGTCGGCCAATTCATTCGATAAAATAAAAAATAAATCAAATGTTAAAGGACAATCTTACACAAATCAAACTAGGTACATAGTAAACTCAACATGGCTTGTGTTATGGGTACTAGACGACGATATATTTCATAGAGAGAAATGCTTATTACTTAGAAAACATCCAAGACTAAGAAACAAATATTCATCGCAGAAATATTTGCTCTTACCGGGATTTGAACCCAGGACCATCAGCTTCGTAGGCAGGGTCACTATCCGCTAGGCTATACCGGTCGCCAAATTCATTAAACTTATTCGATCAATTCGTATTCCTAAAATTATTTTTTTCGAGGTATCTGATGAAACGTTAGTTGTAGGGGTTCCGTACCCGAAGGGTGCCAAACGGGACCCTATTGCTAAGTCTCCGCCGTCGTCTGTCCGTCCGTCTGTCACCGGGCTCTACCGGATTATCCGAAATAGGTAGAAAGCAAACATTTTCACAGAGGGTGTATTTCTATTGTCGCTATAACAACAAATAATGAAACTTATGGGTTTTTAAGAGTTAAAACTTGTACCCCCATACGAGAGATTATTTGTATGGTAATTTTCTTGGCCATTTTGTTTATCGGTGAACTGAATTGGACTCTCCCGATATTATCGTAAACGATCTTAAATTGCGGGTATTGAGTTTTATGCTTGGTTAATTGTCATTTTACGATTATTAATTGATCATTCGAATTATAATAAATAATATTAAGTTTTTTATCATATCTGATTTATTTCTGTAAATAAGTTACTCAATTTCTATCCACTTCCGGTTTCAATGAGCAAAGAGTTGAGTAGATAGTTCAATACTTACTACATACACGAAACTATTTTTCAATGTTTCGATGTACGGCCTTGAATGTAGTCCTACCTAGAATTAAATATTTTATTATAAAGAATTAAAAAGGTACAAAAGTCCGTCGTTTTTCGTTTTTCCGTGTACAATGTTATGGGACCCTTCGTGTGCGGGTCCGACTTGCTACTCGCACTTGACCGGTTTTTAAATCTAAATTGTATAAATAATACCACCAATATACAATGTTGTAGAAATTCTTTACCATGTTTACTATATACTCCGGTCCTCAGCCCCTTACCCACTGCCTACCAGCCATGGTGACCATCAAAACGTACGATGATATTGCAGTGGCATAATTTAGGAACCAAGTGCAACGTTCACAGGTGGTCGACGTATCGCTGGTGACATGTCAGCTGCAGTTGAGTAAGCATATAAAGTGCCCCAGGCCATCCCAGAACGCAGCTAGGCTTTGCTAAGAACAAATGACTTTCGTGTTTGTCTCTGCCCCAATCTCCATTAGCGCGATGTAGAAACCTATTGAAACTTTAAATGCACACACTAGCGCCATCTCTCGGTCTCCACCTAAACCACGTGCAAATTTCGCAGGTGGTGTCGTCAGCGGGCCTGGTGTGCGTGCACTACATAGTGACGTACGTGCATTCGCCGCGACTGGTGCCTGTTATAGTGACCAACCTCACTTCGCACAAGGCTAAGGAGATTCGTTCGGCGCTCAGGTATGTATGTATGGTACACGTAACGCCACTTTTGTTGGCCCCTGAATGCCGGCGCGTTGGTACTACGAGGTGCATGCATGGGCGAGAGAGAAAGAGGTGACCAGTGCAGCCATGCAGCCGTTGAAAGATTATCAGCACTTATCGATTGATACATTACATATATTTTATTTCGATAGGTCTAATCCGACTTGATAGGTAGCTTCATACATGTTCTGATGATGCAGTGTCTCTGTCCAAAGTACATGCATTTTGGATTAGCTCACTGTCGTTCATAAACCTTCATAACTTCTCTCTCGCTCGCGCTTGCCCTCGACGCGGGAGTAGGACAATGACGGACGCTATGACGATCAGAGCGAGTGGCGAGTAGAACGTAGCTTATCTTTCTTACATCGTCTGTAATTGTCCCCAGCGAGGTGCTGGTGCTGCTATTAGAGCGCTGGCCGCTACAGAGCATAGAGAAGCAGCAGTCGTGCGTCCGCGACGCGATACAACGCGCGTGCGTTGATGCAGACAGCGGCGCCAGGACTAGCGGACGCAAGTGAGCATACACACATACACCCACATACATTGCACACACAAGCGACAGAGTACAGAGAAGCAGCAGGCGTGCGTCCGCGACGCGATACGACGCGCGTGCGTTGAGGTGGACAGCGGAGCCAGGACTAGCGGACGCAAGTGAGCAAACACAGATACACGCACATACATTGAACACACAAGCGACAGAGTACAGAGAAGCAGCAAGCGTGCGTCCGCGACGCGATACGACGCGCGTGCGTTGATGCGGACAGCGGAGCCAGGACTAGCGGACGCAATGGAGCAAACACACATACACGCACATACATTGAACACACAAGCGACAGAGTACAGAAAAGCAGCAGGCGTGCGTCCGCGACGAGATACGACGCGCGTGCATTGATGCAGACTTCGGAGCCAGGACTAGCGGACGCAAGTGAGCAAACACACATACACGCACATACATTGCACACACAAGCGACAGAGTACAGAGAAGCAGCAGGCGTGTGTCCGCGACGCGATACGACGCGCGTGCGTTGATACGGACAGCGGCGCTAGCGGACGCAAGTGAGCAAACACATACACGCACATACATTGCCTTTCACTAGGCTGCCCTGTGTCGTAGCAATCATAAACATAGACTTTTAATTCGCTGACCATATTTTGTTGAATGAAACATTTTTCGTCCCTCAGTACATTGAAACGATCAGCTTTCTGTGGTAGACCCAAATTTTTTTTTCGTTTCTTTTTATGTTTCTTGTGGAAAGTTGACTTTATTTCTATTTATTCTCCAAAATGTGGTCAGCTAATTAAATGTCATCCTGTATAACAATGTCATCAGAAACTTTTTCTCTTCAGACTTTTCTCTACCTCCCCAGTCGGGATTTGAACCCGGGACGATTCGCTTGGGAGGCAGAGCCTCTAACCGCAACGCCACTGAGGTCGTCAATAAAGCGAGCATTTTCTCCATTATTCGCAGAGCGTACGCGGCCTATAAGCGCCAGTTTCCGGAAGACGCGGAACAGTTGTTCCAGCGATTCGACTCGGCCGCGCAGAAGCAAATCACGAGAGAGAACAATATGGGAAGCGTGGACAGCCTACAGCATGTGGGAACTGGTGAGTCTACTAGCGACATCTGTGTCAGGTACGATGAACTATCATTACGATACCACGGTCGTAGTAATGGGAATCTTAAACAGATGGCGTTGGCGAGGATAATGGTAGTTGTAGGGATCCTCCATCGCGGTACGGTAGAGTGTGCGTTCTTTAAACCTTAATCAGTTTCTGGGAACTATATTCCCACCAAATTAACAATCTTGTGGCTTGGTAATAAACTGCCAAACCAATGAAAATTCACACTAGCTCGCGCCATATTGAGGATTACTATAGTGCAGATCAAACGGGAGAAGAATATGGGAGGCAGGGACAGTCTACAGCATGTGGGAACTGGTAAGTCTGCTGGCGACATCTGTGTCGGGTGGCGATAGAGAGAGATAGATGGTGTTACATAAACGTATAACCTCTGGCCCCATAATCACGGTAGTAGGGATCCTGCATCGCGGTAGCGAAGTTATTTCGGTAGCGTATTTAATTAACCCGTTCGTTACGGTTCGTTCTTGTTTATATTTTCACTGCCAAGTGAACGTATGTTAAATAGATATGGCAACAAATATAATGACCACCAAAATTTTATTTTCCTACCCAAAGTGGATAAATGAACACCAAAAGTTGCAAAAAATAACAGGGCAAAATACTGCGGTAGCTTAGGTGAGGGGTAAAGGGGGTGAGCGAATCGAAGCCCCCTTTAACCTTCGTGTTAGGTTGAACATGTAAGAACAACAAAACATACTTAAAACATAAACTAAATACACAAAACATAAAAAGAAGTTTGGTAATTTATCCAAACACAATTTGGTGGACATTTATCCATTCTGGCAGTCATTTCGAATTCATTGGTAGTAAAATAGGTGCATTTTTGGTAATCGTTTAAACACAAGCCAATGGATATGTATGTATGTAAAATAAATAAATAAATAAATCATCATAGTACCGGACGTAATTATACGTGTTGGCGTATTGTTATCTTACGTCCGGCTTAAATTACAGCAAATTCTTTTTTAATTCTCTTACAGAAAGGCGGATGATTACCAGCCCACGCAGCCCATCCGTCAGTGTTTCTGGTAAGTCTTTTAAACAATCATCAACACCAACCGTAAATATACTGGGTGTAACATAAACATAAACATTTACATACACGCACATACATTGCGCCTGGACCCACACTAGGATAGCCTGTCCAACTCTTGGGGATTTTTTCCAGTGACCTCTAGCAGCACCATTACACCATTTTGTTCCCTCTGGTCGCAGCGCCACAGAGGGAACAAAATGGTGTATTTAGAAATTTTGGAGACGTATTTCTTAACGGTTTAATCGTGTAAAGTTTGGTTGCACCTTTCCAGTTCAGACTGTATTCTAAACATGTGTTCTCCCTTCCACGCTGCCGAATGGATTTACTTACTGATCTAGCGTCAACTGAGAACTTAGTCTCTGGTGTGAGCAGAACGCACTCGCTGCGTCGGCGACGCGCGTCGCAGGACCGTCCGCCGATGTCGCATATACCAGTCGCGATGAGAGGTAACAGCTGGTGACCTCATTGGGCCTGAAACGTGGGACTTCCGGCTTTGTCAAATCCATGTGCAATCTAAAAAACGGTCAAGTGCGAGTCGAACTCGCGCACGAAGGGTTCCGTATCACCGTACAATGGCAGGGATGCTGTGGAGTGAATAGTTTGGATTTTATATAGCAAAATGTTGTATACAAAGTTATTGGTGCGGCTACTTTCACGCTCCATGTATAACCAGGTCCATTAATAAGTTTGTATGTGGTATTGAAAGAATTGTTGTATGGGAGCCCCCTTAAATATTTATTTTATTCTGTTTTTTTTTTTAGTATTTGTTGTTATAGCGGCAACAGAAATATCATCATCATCATCTGTGAAAATTTCATCTGTCTAACTATCACGGTTCATGAGATACAGATGGATGTACGGATGGACGGACGGACGGACAGCAGAGGCTTAGTAATAGGGTCCCGTTGGACACCCTTCCGGTATGGAACCCTAAAACAGGCCAAGTGCGAGTTGGACTCGCGCGCCGAGGGTTCCGCACTTATCGCATTTTTTGCGAAGGAACTACAAATTTACAGTAGTCAGATTTTTTCCTATACTTGTGCTGTATACCTTGCTTCGTGCCAAATTTCATGATTCTAGGCCAACGGGAAGTATCCTATAAGTTTTGAATCCCTTGCGAGTGTCGAGTAAATTCAGCAAAATTGTGGCACAAACAGACTTGAGTACTCGATATTAATTTAAAAATAATACTTCCACGCGTTCCTGAGAAAAAGGGTCTTGACAGACTGACAGAAATATACAGTTTACTGATTTTGACCTTTACTTGTGATAAAACCTTGCTTCCTGCCAAATTACATGCTGGGTCAACGGAAAGTAACCGTTTTGATTCCCCTGCAAATATCAAGCAATTTTATCAAAATTGTGACATATATCTTTTGATTGCGTTGACCTATAATAATATATATAATGTAGCCCACTAATGTCCCCACCGAGGGGCACAGGCCTTTACCCGGATACGAGCAAGATCAAGCCATACTCCACCGTGCTGGCTCAGTGCGGGTTGGTGGAGGGATTTAACGACCACTACCACGTAGCGATAGAAGCCGGGACCTACAGCTTAACGTGCCATCCGAAACACTGAACGTCCGTTAATGTACTTAGGTTAAATTAATTATCTCATTGGTACATGGTCAGGAATCCAGGTCCAAAACCTCCTGTGTGAGAAGCAAGCGTGAAACCCGTAAGACCACGGAGCTCTCACTTCATCACATACTACATAGGTACGCACAAAAAACATTACCCTCCTCGTTCTTGTGCAGTCGGGTAAACATGGCTTTGGGACAAAGTTATAGCACTTGCGGGACTGCTCTTACATGTGCGAGCGAAAGAGACAAAATTGTCTCTTTCACTATTTTTTTGATTGATGACTAACTCCGTTCCAACTGGGAAATAAATCAGAAAAGCTCCATTGATTCGGCGCAACAGTTTTCAGGGTTCCATACCTTAAAAGGAAAAAAAGGAACCTTTAACGAATTACTTCATTGTCCGTCTGTCAATACGCTTTTCTCATTAACGAGCAAAGATTTCTTATCTAACTCGTATCCGGGTAAAGGGTGGTACCTACATTAATGGGCTACATTTATTTATGTAGTATGTATGTGTGACCATTTCGTTAGCACGCGCTACGGATTTTAATGAATGAGTTATCGATGGTTTCGTGGAGATCGTGACAATTTTTAGTGTAAATTCAAAAGGTTGTATTTTAGATAGCATGATGTAGTTGATAAAGTTATTACTTTCGTAATGTAGCTAACATAACTTATAGTATAACTAGATGGACGAACCCCTAACTACGTTTGTATGTTAAAAGTTCAGTTTTCCACCAATAGATGTCAGCATCCACAGGTCTAGAAGGAAGTGAAAGATTGAAAATGCAGTCGGGTTATTTGTTTTTAAAATAATTCCACTTTTCTTCTGCAAGTGAAAGGGCCAGGATGTTGGCTGTATTACCCGTTTACTGCGAACAGAGAATAGCGCCATCTACCCCGCTCCTTGTAACTACTACTTTGCCCATTATACGGTCACTAGCGCCATCTAACCCACACCCTCTAAACTACTTGGTGTCCACAATCCTTTCCCCCGGCGGCAGCGCAGCCCGGTCAGTCTCCGCAGTGGCCGCGACTGCAATATCAACTCTTAAGTACTTAAGTACCACTACATCTAGCGCCATCTACCCCTAGCACTAGCACTAACTCGCCGCCCCTTGCTCCTAAGGCCACCTACCCCACACCCTCTGAACTAGTTCCTGTGCACAGAGCGGTCGCCCGGCGGCGGCGGCGGCACGGCGCGCTCGGTGTCCGCGGTGGACGCGGCGGCCGCGCAGCGTGCACGCGCGCGGGCGCTCTACTCGCACATGTCGCGCGCGAAACTGCAGGCGACTTCTAGTGAGTGCGGTTATGTTTGCTTAGCACAGTAGCTCAAGCAGGAATAATTAACTTCTAGTGATTGCGGTTATGTTTGCTTAGCACAGTGGCTCAAGCAGGAATAATTACAAGAGTGAAACACTGCTCTAGTTGACATACAATGAACCTTATGATATTGTACATAAGAGTCACTGACAGTTAGTCGCATACTTTTTCGACGCGTAGTTATTGCTGAAAGCAAGAAAGAGAGGTCAAGTTCGCTCAGAGCTAAAACATACTTAGAATTTTAGGCCAGTATCCATATCCTATATTTCAATTAAATATCGTTATTAATGGCGGTCTAACATGGAAAACATCGCGAGGAAATCCTCAAATCTCCATAGCTCAATCAATGAGGTTACGCAAAATCGACTTAGCATTAACTATCTTATCAACTGGTCCCCTCCACCCCGTATGAGGTTTGCAGAGCGAGGGAAAGCAGTGCAGCTATGACCAATTTCGTTGTTTCTTCCAGTACGATCGCCAAGCGCTACCGGCGGCGCGCGCACCGTAGCTGACCTGCAATACAACACGGCTAGCTTACGTAAGTTGTTCATTGTGTTTAGAGAGAACTGAAATTAATGTCGCTCTCAATATTCTTATCAAGGCAATAACAAAAGTCTCACAAGCCAGTGAATCGTCAGCACGCTGGTGTTCAGGCTATATTGATCCAGGGTTGCGTCTACTGCCGCCATCTAGCGGTGGTAGCCGGAACCATCAGAATGACTGTCGGTACAAAAATCAGGTTGGCCATGGCCGCTATGTTGTATGGAACTATATATTTCATTATGAATAAAATATGCTTATGTTAACGCTTTCATGAAGATGGGGAATCCTCGCAAGGTATTGTGCTTTCTACTTTTCTAAGTACCATGTGATTTTAAATCAGTAAAGAAACCACACCCATAGCCCTTAAATGAACAGGTTCCTACGGTAGTGTTCCGGTGCGAGAGGGGTGACGTCACACGCTATGGCGGGCTCGTTCTCGCGCCACGACATAAAGAAATATGAACCAAAAGACGCTATTTATAATGTTGTGCTTCCAGCGCGCGCCAAACGGTCACCCGGCATTCCACCTAGTCCGGAGCACGCCACGCGTTCACGACCGCGCGTCTCGCAGAGCCAACGTGAGTATAAATAATAATAAATAATAAATAAAGAAATATTAGAGTACAATCTTACACAAATCGGACCAGGCCCTTAGTAAGCTCAATAAGGCTTGTGTTATGGGAACTAACTATTTAATAGAGATAAATGTTTATGTAAATACCTACATAGAAAACATCCAAGACTAAGATACCCAGGACTGTCCGCTGACCCGCTAGGCTAAACCGGTCATCAAATCTCTGCACTTGCTACGATACATACGAGATAGAAAAGGCCCAGTTCATATTAAAAATAGTTAAACATGATTTTTGAAAAACAGAGTATAGCTTCCTGGGTTTTTAGTACTAGCACCATCACGCAACGACAATTGGGAATTGTTCACTACACTCTTTCGATTTTATAAACAAGTAGCGACATCTAGTTTAACTTGTTTGTACTTGATTAAAATAATATAAGATAACATTTAATCTACAATTCCTGACAAAGCGAAATTATTATTATTATTATTTGTTGGTGAATTTAGGGAGGGTGAAACGGTGTGTTGTCTGTAGTACATCATATTTTACAGAGGGTGAAGACGCGGGCTTCTCTTACTTAAGTCAGGTCGCTAGAATCTGTTCTTACATTACTTATTTACCTGCAGCCTCGTCCCGTTCGTCGTCCCCATCCGGCGCGCGAGGCGCCCCGCTGTCCCTGGCGAGCGCGCGGCGTCGGCCGTCCGGCATCCCGCGCTCGTTGGCCAACTCGAGAGAGACCAGTCCCACCAGGTAACATAGCCAACGACATCTGCTTTTACGTCGCCGTACTATCCCCGCTCGTCGATAGACAACGCCATCTGTTGCCACAACGCGGTACTATCTTCGCTCGTCTATAGACAACGCGATCTGTTGCCACTTCTCATGACCTGTCCATCAATTTTCTCTTGCGTTTGACCGCGACCATCCGACATCCCGCGGTCATTGGCCAACTGTAGAGACTAGTCTTACCTGGTAACCGTCAAGAGATGGCGTTACGAGAATTAGAAACAATGCTGATTTCCGTACATTCCTACATCGCACTAATTTTGTATGAATCGTATATCGGTCGCCACGTGCAGACCAAGATATCGTATCGCATCGTTACGAAGCCCGATCCCTTCAAAGACTGCCATTTTTAGGGTTCCTTACTCAAAGGGTAAAACGGGAACCCTATTACTAAGACTCCGCTGTCCGTCCGTCTATCTATCCTTCTGTCACCAAGCTGTATCTCATGAGCCGTGACAGTTAGACAGTTGCAATTTTCACAGATGATATATTTATGTTGCAGCTATAACAAGTACCAAAAAAGAGAATAAAATAAATATTTAAGGGGGCTCCCATACAACAAACGGGTTTTTTTGCTCGTTTTTGCTCGATATTGATAATTGCCGTAAAGTTAAACGTTTGAATTATTCACAGAATCTTGAGTTATATTATTCTTTTTAAAATAAATAATAAAGTTAAAATTTAATTAATATTTAAGGGGGCTCCCATACAACAAACGTGATTTTTTGCCGTTTTTATAGATTATGGTACGGAACCCTTCCTGCGCGAGTCAGACTTGCACTTGGCTGGTTTTTATATCACTTACTTACTGACTACCATACATGCCTACATCGCGCTATGTACAAGGCTCTGCCTCCCAAGCGAGAGGTCGCAGTTTCAAATCTTAGTTGGGAAGGAAGAAAAAAATTACCCCAGGTCTTGGATGTTTACGTGTGTGACGTCGCTGTTCTTGGCTCGCACGACACAGAGTATCCTAGTGTGGGGCAAGAAGCAATGTATGTGCCTGTATATAAATGTTTATGTGTGCAGGGCGGGCACAGTCGGGCGCGGCTCGGCGCTGGGGCGGCGCGCGTCGGCGGAGCGCACGGCGCCCACGCGCGCGCCGAGCGCCTCGCTGCGCCTGCTGCAGCAGACCAGGCACGCCGAGGGGAGTCTCAGGGTACGTGCACTCTGCTGCTACGACACAGCTCTGGCCATACGACGACATTCACAATCCTTAGACGTGGGGAACCGACTAGAAACTCACCTAAAAACACATGCTACTTGTGGCGATGGGCTAGCCTGTCACGCAATTGAAGTCACTCGGGGAACGTAAGAGTTATATACGTCACCGTGAGTTTGTCAAATACATTAGTTGATAAACCAACGTTTTTTTTTCTTGATAGTTGGTCAACTATCGACAGATAGTAAACTGTAGCATACTGCTGTATATGACGCGTTATTTGATAAACTAACGGTTAAAACCGTTAAATAGTAAACTGGTTTAAACTTGAATTGCAAACGAAATACCAGGGCAAATAGTGCGGTAGCTTAGGTGAAGACTAGAGGGGGCGCGCGTAGAGAAGAACAAAAGAAACGTAAATTCTAAACCCTGTCGGTCTGGTTTACTATCGGTCGATAGTTGATCAACTAACGCCTTAGTATATCAACTAACGGTTTTGAATATCTTACAATGACATATATAACAATACCTAATATGTCTTAATTTGTTGTGGGGTCAGTAGTTGCTGCGGTACAAAGAAATACAAACATACATAATAGTAGTGTCGTGAATGACTAGTCACCTAAACCTAGCAGTAGGTATATGGAAGGTGGAACAGAAAGACAATGCAGTCGATATGTAATAATGTTACTTTATTTCAGAGTCTTAGCTATATATAGAAACGTGGTTGCCTACGCACCTTGCTAATATGTAGGCTGTTTATGTAGGTCTGTCTGGCCTGGTTTACTTTGGACAGGCGCCTACATTGCTTCCCCCTTTGAAATAAATAAGGAACTTATTTACACAGAGAACAAAAAGGTAATAACAATATTAATAACAGTACACAATAAAATATCAAATAAAAAAATAAATATTAGACGAAGTAAACTTTAGACGATAGTTGTGAGGTATTTTGCGGCTTTTATTCACGCAAATCTCACTACCTTGCGAGTTATTCTGCCCGAGCGAGACTTCTTGCATTCTGCTGCCTCGTTGTCGCTCGTGGCCCTGGCCCGCCCTGGTTTCTCTGACGGTTCCGCCGCGTGTTTGTTTTGACTGCTCTCTTTTTCCGCTTCGTCCACACGGCAGTTGTTCAACACGTATGCGGGTTTCAATCTGTCGATCGAAACTGTGTTGAGCTTGTCCCTGATCTTGATCTTGAAGATATTGTCACGTCTTTCGATGACTTCAAATGGTCCTTCATACGGTGGGGTCAATGGCTTCCTAACGGCGTCCGTGCGTACGAATACGTAGCCGCTAGTTTTCAGGTCTGGGTGGATGAAAGATGATGGCTTGGAATGGTGGGCGGTTTTGAAAGTTGAACCTTGTCCATGGCAGCTATTAGTTGGCTCGTGAACTCTTCTGGAGATGTGTCTTGCCTTTTTGGCTCGACGAACACCCCTGGAATACGGATGTTGGTTCCGTAGAGCATTTGTGCGGGGCTAATACTGTCGTCTTCACGAATTGCGGCTCTCAAGCCGAGCAGGACGAATGGTAATTCTTGAGACCAGTTTGTTGAGTTCCCGCGTGCGATTATGGCTGCCTTCATGGTTCTGTGCCATCGCTCTACCATCCCGTTGCATTGAGGGTGGTAACTCGTGGTCCTGGTTTTCTTCACCCCCAAAATCTTGGTGAGGGAGTTAAAAAGGTTCGATTCGAACTGTCGGCCTTTATCCGTCGTTACGGTGGCTGGGGCTCCAAATCGAGCGATCCAGGTGTTCACGAAAACAGTGGCCACTGTCCTCGCTGACATGTCCGGCACTGGGACTAACTGAAAATCAGCGCTGAGGGCCTCCACCCCCAGCACAATGCTGAGTTAGTGCCTTTTGCACAGCAAGAACACACCGTGACCCTGGCCAATAATTGTTTACAATTAGTTGTGTTTTTAGATGTTTTGTTTTGTTTATTTTACTTTTTTGTTTTGTCCTATTGTAAGGTGTGTTTTTTGTGTGTAATAAATGTCTTTCTGCCTTTTGCACAGCAAGGACACACCGTGACCCTGGCCAATAATTGTTTACAATTAGTTGTGTTTTAGATGTTTTGTTTTGTTTATTTTACTTTTTTGTTTTGTCCTATTGTAAGGTGTGTTTTTTGTGTGTAATAAATGTCTTTCTTTCTTTCTGGGACAGCTTCTGGCCATCGCGTGCCTCGGTCAATCATCGTGACTATGTACTTGTTGTTGTTGGACTCGGGTAGCGGGCAGACGATGTCGATATGCTGGTTGCCTACGCAGCTAATGCATTGACCTTGTTAATATGTAGGCTGTTTATGTAGGTCTGTTTATGTAGGTCTGTTTATGTAGGTCTGTTTATGTAGGTCTGTTTATGTAGGTCTGTTTATGTAGGTCTGTCTGGCCTGGTTTACTTTGGACAGGCGCCTACAGTAGTTTATGTGACTGCCACATAATGAAGGGCATTAATACTCGCGAGCGTATAACTCGAGAGTTTTAATGCCTAATTATGTACAGTTACATACACTAGTTTATCTACACACATATCATAAGCTCTCTTTAATGTGTTCAGGAACCGCATGTTCGACCGGCATGGTGGCATTGATAATTCCTTTGCACTTGTTTAGCTTGTTCAGTAGTACCAACTTCACAAATAAAGTAGGGGCGGCACGCAGGTGGGCGCCGGCGTTCGAAATTTGAATGTCATAATATGTAGAAAAATTACACATTATGGTCATAATGTGTCATTTTTCAGATAAGAAATGAGTTTTTACCAAGTAGTTTAACATTATGCTGATCGTAACGTGCGGTTTTTGTACGCAGTAAAGAGGTTTTATGATACGTGTGTAGTAAACGTATATTATTATTATGAAAGCGGTATGTTATTAGCATTATGTTATTAAAAAACCGCATCAAAGCTTAATGAGAAATGGGGAAAAGCGTATTCTCAAATAGTGTACTGGCTGAAAGTGAAAATACAAATCTCAGTTATAAGAGCAGTTTCCATGAGAGTAAGAGGCACGAGAAAACATGTCAGGGCCTTTCAATGCGAAGATGGAGCAGGAATACTTTGGTGACAGCTTGATCTCCTAAAACAGAAATACCTACATAGGTTTTATAAATTTTACTTATATATACTTTAATAATTATAAGTATGTTATATTCTATGCCTACTGTCGTATCTTCTAAGTTCTATTTGGTGTATTATTTGTATTGAATAAATGCATATTATTATTATTATTATTATAAAATTTATAATTAATGTTTCCGCAGAGCCCCGAAGACCATTCGCTGCTGGACACCGCGCGGCTGCGGGACGACGACAGCGAGGCCTCCAGCGTTTGCTCTGAACGCAGCATCGACTCCTATCGACGACATGACGTGAGTTACAAAATTCAAAATTCAAAAAGAGTTTATTTCCATAAGAAACACATAGGTAACATTTGGAGAATGTCAAATCTTAAACTAACACATGTATAAGGTACAGGGAAATATAGAACTCAATTTGAATTCCGTCACCTCAATGATCTAAAACATTGAGGTGACGGAATTTTAATTTATTTACAGACAATTCTTGTAACTCAGTTGGTATTTTGTTGTAAAAGCGCCTACCCTTTAGAAGATACATTAACCTTATGGAGCCTAGTAGTAGGTATAGCTAGTTTATTCCTATTTCTAGTGTTGACATTGTGCCTGTCGCTATTCTTAGGAAATTTATCAATATTTTTGTGGACGTACATTAGGTTTTCATAAATATACTGACACGGCACTGTCATAATGTTAATTTCCTTAAATTTACAACGCAGTGACTCTCTGGGAATCACATTGTAGATTGCACGAACAGCCCTCTTTTGCAGCACAAATATTATGTTAATGTCTGCAGCGTTCCCCCACAGCAGTATGCCGTAAGACATAATGCTATGGAAGTAGCTGAAGTAAACTAGTCTAGCTGTTTCCACGTCCGTAAAAAGACGGTTTTTTTTAACTGCATAAACTGCAGAACTGAGTTTTTTTGATAGCTTATCTATGTGTGGGCCCCACTGAAGCTTATTATCTTAGGTGATTCCTAGAAATACCGTACTATCTACAATTTCTAAATTTTCACCTTTAACATTAACATTAGCCGAGACTTGTTGAACATTGGGGAGTATAAACCGAATACATTTAGTTTTGTTATTGTTCAGTAAAAGATTATTAGCACTAATAGTAGTTTATGTGACTGCTACATAATGGAGGGCATTAATACTCGAGAGTGGGTTTATGAAACGAGCCGAAGGCGAGTTTCATAATAATATCACTCGAGAGTTTTAATGCCTAGTTATGTACAGTTTATCTACACACATATCATAAGCTCTCTTTGATGTGTTCAGGAACCGTATGTTTGATCGGCATTGTGGCTCTGCAGTTGTTTAGCTTGTTCTGTAGTACCAACTTGCCTGAAAAATGAGCAAGTAGTTTAACATTATGCTGATCGTAACGTGCGGTTTTTGTACCCAGTAAAGAGGGTTTATGATAAGTGTGTAGATAAACAATATAATATAATACTCGTCATATCTCGGGACACAGCTATTTGATTCAGTCATGCCGACGACCGAATGGCCGAGTCGGCAGTGGCCCTGCCTACGAAGCCAAGGGTCCCGGGTTCGAGTCCCGGTGGGGGCAAATATTTGTTTGATGAGAACTGATGTTTGTACCCTAGTCATGGTTGTTTATCTATCTAGTATAATATTTATCTATATAATTATGTGTATCGTTGTCTAGTACCCAAGATACAGGGAATCCTAGTTTGAGGCTAGATCAATGTGTGTAAATAGTGTCCTTATAAAAAAAAAGTATCTATGGCCATGTCTCCGTTCCTTTTATATAACAATCACTTTTAATGACACTGCTCGTGTGACATAATCGCGTTCTGGTTGGTCAACGTCAATTTGAAGTAGGCGAATCATGATCCATTTCAAAGATACAGAATAAACTAAAGTATTATTTTTAATTTGAGGCCAGAAATGTAAACAATGAACTATCATTTTCCAGTACAAAAAAATATAATATGAATATAAATAATATAATATGAAGTCAACGGTTTTGTTCTAGAAAATGACAGTGATTTTTTTACATTTCTGGTCTCAAATTAAAAATAGTGCTTTAGTGGTTCTATGAGAACTGTAGAACTCGCTTCAATTTCAAAAATTGAAATCCGTCGTTAAATAATGCTGCGGCTAACTTCCCCCCTTGTCCCCCAACCAATAATTGCGATCTACTTTTTTTTTTATTAAATCAAGGAACTTGTATGCCAACTTTCGACAAAATCGTTTGGAAAAAGCGACAGACGGACAAAATATCGCTTCGCTCGTTCGGAAAATTATCAAATGCCGCCGAGGAGCAAACTTATCCTTGGGTCTGTTATCATATGTCATCAGGTTGCTCATCGAATACTAATTACCACTTTACGCGGCACAGTCTAAGACACACACACACACACACACTGTCCATGTGGGTACGCGTTAGTGTTCTAAGGCTTATGTTTAAACGATTACCAAAAACGCACCTATTTTACTACCAATAAATTCGAAATGACTGCCAGAATGGATAAATGTCCACCAAATTGTGTTTGGATAAATGATCACCAAACTTCTTTTTATGTTTTGTGTACTTAAGTTTTTTTTTTTTGAGTATTTTTTGTTGTTCTTACATGTTCAACCTAACACGAAGGATAAAGGATTATCCTTCACCTAAGCTACCGCAGTGTTTTGCCCTGATATTTTATGCAACTTTTGGTGTTCATTTATCCATTTTGGGTAGGAAAAAAATATTTTGGTGATCATTATATTTGTTGCCGTGTTCTAATAGCGCTAATCGACTCCTGTCTACCACGTATGCTCATGGATTAGCGATACTTACTTATTGCGTGGAAGGTGCCGTCGGGTGGGGACGCCCAAGAGGGTCCTATAAAGACCAAATCGGCGATTTGTTAGTGAAGGGGCAAATTCGAAGTACCCGTAACCGGCGAGCTTGCATGAAGAGACTTATGGATGTCGAGGAAGCTTGAGATGTATGCCAGGATCGTGGCAGGTGGAGGTCTTTGTTCTCTGCCTACCCCTCTTCCGGGAAATAGGCGTGAGCATATGTATGTTTGTATGTATGCGTGCCATTTTCGAAATTACTGTAATCGAACGATATCGAATGAATCGTATCATACCATGTATGATTGCTCGGATCTTCACAAAGAAATCGGTCTGACTGAAATGACGCTGTTTATATCTCTAGTGAATGTGGCGCCATACTTACTTGATAATTAATAGTAATAATAATAATACCTTGGCCACTATTTACACACATTGATCTAGCCCCAAACTAGGACTCCCTGTATCTTGGGTACTAGACAACGATGCACATACTTATATAGATAAATATTATACTTAGATAGATAAACAACCATGACTAGGGTACAAACATCGGTTCTCATCAAACAGATATTTGCCCCCACCGGGACTCGCACCCGGGACCCTTGGCTTTGTAGGCAGGGTCGCTGCCGACTCGGCAGTCTAGTTACATTTATCTTGACAACTAAGTGGTTTGGTTTCAGAGCGTCTCCTGGTCCGGCTCGACGTCCCGCCTCGGCTGGGAGTCGTCGCCGCCGCCGCCGCCGCCGCCCGACGACATCATCACTCTGTGCGCCGCCACGCACTGGACTGACAGGAAGGACGGGCTCACGCACTTGGTGAGTCACGCACGCACTCAACAGTCCACAACAGGCCATCGAGTGCTGCCCAAATGCTCAGGGCCCCATGGCATCATATGATGCCGAATCCCCGTTTTAGGTTTTGAATTTTGTAACCATGGCATAAGGTACAAAATCGCGATGCCTCAAAACAACCTGGGGGTCTGAGTGGTTAAACGAGCGAGAGAGAATGACAGCATGAAAATTATGTCTGTCCAACGATCGTGTGTTTGCTGGCGATTGACAACAGATGGCGTTGCCGTGCTTAATGTGTTTTTATTCACATTCCTGCATTACACAATCAAAGTTACCACCTCACCGCTGCTTCAGGTTGGCAGTGGAATCCGAATATCCCTCCCAGTTTTTCGCCGGGCGGAACAGGTCTTCAACGCCGACTGTACCAGTCCATTTTCGAATGTTGGAATGCCACTCCCATGACGCTGTATCATGTGTTCACAGGCCAACTACCTGAACAGCGGGCGACTACTGACGGACGAGCAGCTGCGGCGACTGACGGAGCTGCTCAACAAGATGTTTGTTGACGCTCACACCAAGGTACACAACACACTTCACAGATTGATCTAATCCCGTTCGAGCGCTAGAGTGGCACATACACACACACAAACAGACGCTTCCATATCTTTTTCGTCCGCACACAGGTTCACAAAAATATATTTCACCCGCCAAAGGTCCCGGGTTCGAGTCCCGGTGGGGGCAAAATTTGTTTGATGAGAACGGATGTTTGTACCCTAGTCATGGTTGTTTATCTATCTAAGTATAATTTTTATCTATATAAGTATGTGTATCGTTGTTTAGTACCCAAGATACAGGGAATCCTAGTTTGGGGCTAGATCAATGTGTGTAAATAGTGTCCAAGGTATTATTATTATTATTATTATTATTATTATTATTATTATTATTATTATTATTATTATTATTATTATTATTATTATTATTATTATTATTATTATTATTATTATTATTATTATTATTATTATTATTATTATTATTATTATTATTATTATTATTATTATTATTATTATTATTATTATTATTATTATTATTATTATATAAATATCACCAAATAAATTGACTAATAATTGACTTTGTGATGCTGTGAAGATGGCCATAGATAGAAAGCGATGGTGACCTTACTGTCGCGAATGAAGGTGTGCGTTCGAACTAGGAGGTACAATAATGTAAATTATCTCGGACTGCAACAGAGGCCATTTTCCCGTTATAGGTTTTAAATTTTATTACCACGGCAAAATCGCGATGCCTAAAAATTGGATTGGGTCGTTGAGTGATAAAGGTTCCTCGGCAGCAATGTCGCTCTGTTGCCGCAACAGACTAGGCGTGCCTGACAGAAACCACCCGCTCCCGCCGTCCGACCCCGCTACAGTTGAGGGGCCGGGACATCGAGTGGCAATCGACGGTGAAATACCTCGGTTGCAACATCGACTGCTCGCTGCGCATGGTCCCGATGGTGCAACACTGCATCAACCGGGCCAAAGCCGCGCGGGCAATGCTCCGGCCTGTCCTGTCGTCCAGCCTGCCTCTGAGAGCCAAGCTGCGGGTGTACAAGGCCTATGTGCGCTCGCGGCTCACCTACGCGGCTCCAGCATGGTAAGCCCTGCTGTCGAAGACCCAGAAGGCACGGCTGCAGCGGTTCCAGAACATCTCCCTGCGGGTGATCACAGGAGCCGGGCGGTACGTGCGCAACACCACCATCATGAGGGATACCCGGATGCCCACCGTGGAGAAATTCGTCGCGCGGCTGGCACGGCGCATGTACGACTGCGCCGACAACAGCCGCCACGCACATCTCCACGACATTGCTCCGCATCACGCACGTCCGCCTGAAGGCAGACCACTCCCAAGAGAGTTGCTGCTCTTCCCACTGTCGCCAGTGTAAGCCCGCAGAAGAGGGCGAAAGCACGGCACAGTGAAGAAGAGGAAGCTCCCGCACCGTTGTCGCCAGTGTATGCCAATAGACGGCGAAAGCACAGCACAACGAAGACCACGCGAGGCCCCTGACAAGTAGGGGCCACCCAAGACCGGGGGGGACGTTACCCCCCGAGTTGACGCCGCGGGCATGAGGCAACCATAAGTCCTCGACCCCGCAACCGTAGTGGTCCTCGCGCTCCGCGCGAGAACACACTCCGCAGACCACACGGCGGCCTGACAGAAATAGCAACAGCACTGCTGCCTGCTGCCTGCTGCCAAAGTTCGCAATCATACCTTGATACGTTTGTACCTATATATATCCATGTGTACATAATGAACGTTTTAGAATTTGACTTTGAATGAAAGTGATCACGATTTCAGTCATGAATGATCTGCTACAAGGCGACAGACAGAGAGAGATAGATATAGTTTGCCTCCTTAGTTCCTTTTACTTCTGCATAGAGCTTGGTGTTAATGTCGCAGTTGGTTGGTTAAATCAGACACTTAACTAACTCTAGAGAGTTAATTAAATGCCGACGTTTAACCAAGTCACAAGAATTTTGATTAAATCGTTTAACAATCTGTCTTACCGAAAGCCGGCGTGTTAGAAAACAAGATGGCGTCACGACAACAGCTGATTTACACAGCTTATATCAGGGCAAAACATTGCGGTAGCTTAGCTTAGGTGAAGGGATAAGGGGGTGAGCGAAGCGAAGCCCCCTTTATCCTTCGTATAAGGTTGAAAATGTAAGAACAACAAAACATACTTAAAACATAAACTTAAGTACACATAAAAATATTTATATTGTATATGTCATGTTGCCTAGGAACGTTTAGACAACTCGTTAAACGTTTCGTTCACTCACTTGTCTGACGGAATTTTAGTGATTTGGTTAAATGTCGGTATTTAATTATCGGTCTAGAGAGTTAGTTAAGTGTCTGATTTAACCAACTAACTGCGATATTAACACGAGATTTCTCCTTGACCTGGTTGATCTTGGGACAAGTATCTTGTGCGTTCCAGCCTATCCCTAGCTATTCAGGTCGCGCCAAATTTCATTGGCTCTGAGCTACCACCCCACCTTACCCTATGCGAGTAAGAGAGTGCACAGCTCGCACAGAGCGAAAGGATCTTGGCGTAACCTGTAATTATATAGTTTATTCATTTTGTTGGCGTCACCTTTGATCGCGCCGCCTTGCCACGTGCCTACTCTTTTCAGAGAACTCCGACACAGACTCAAAGGATGCATCCGCCAGATTAATAAAAGCAAATTACCTTATTTATTACTCCGGCGGCGTGTTGCTCTGAGATAGTGTGGGAATTCTTTGAAAAGAGCAGCCACGTGGCAAGGCGGTGCGGTCAAAGGCGACGCTAACAGAATGAATAAACTTTAAGGGAAATATTAAACTGCAGGTTGCTGTTAGGTTGAACATGCAAGAACAACAAAAAATACTTAAAACATAAACTTGTGTACACATAACATATTTAAAACACAAAAACTGTTTTTGCTGATCCTATTTTGCTGTGCAAATCAGTATATTTGCTGTGCGGTTAAATACTAGCCAAACTTTTATAGCATCTGCTTGCTGTGTTGGCAGGTGTTCTCACTTCTACTGGACGCGGTCTGCGAGCTGCTACTGGTTCACTGGCAACAGCTGAAGGACTGGCTCTACCAGCTCATGTTCAGGTCAGTCCACCCCGCCTCAATCTAGATAGATATACAATCAGATCAGAAAAACAGTTAAATAAGTGTACCTGCAGTTTATTTTTTGCTCTAGTCTAGGCTTGCTGGAATAAATCTCTTGTTGGATATAAGCTCGCCTTTGAATATGTTTTTTTCGCAACGTTTTTTGTGCAATAAAGAATATCGAAGTATCTAAGATATATAAACAGGTAGATAGGCAAACAGAAAGATAGAAAAACAGATAAATAGACTAGCAGATAGATAGAAAAGCAGATTGATAGGCAAATAGATATACTAATAGATAGATAGACAGACAGATAGTAGGCAAACAGATAAGAAGACGAATATATATATAGACAAACAGATATATAGAAAAACAGATAGACAAACAAGAAGATACACAAGCAGATAGATTAGGTAAACAGATAGATACACCATCAGATAGACAAACACATATCTTTAGTGTAGTCTATGCCTACCCCTCTTCGGAGAAAAAGGTGTGATAAGCATATGTATGTTAAGTGGTAGTGATCAGGGCGTATGGCAAGGCCTGTAGACTCCAGATGGACCAGATCGGTAAGCTAGTGGTGGCCGAGTGGAGGTCAAAGATCAGTCGGCAGACTACAATATGACAAAGATAACATGGTGCTTGGTGGGTGTCAGTCTTAGCCTGGTGATACTGTTGCAAAAAATTTAATAATCAAATGAATCGATTCACTCTTCAAACATTTGTGATGGATGCAGCAAATTTGGATAGATTTTGACATTATTTTTTCAATTTGGATTCTTTCCGATTGTTTTGGTAACATTCCTACAGCCTTACTAATAAAATAATTTATTCACAGTATAACTTATACAGTGTTTTGTCTCGCTTTGACATTTGACATTTATTCGTCGTGTGAAAAGGACAAAACACTGTAGTATCGGGGACTGTGCTGAATGCGGACAATCCCTAGCGCCCTCTCCTAAGACACCAAGCCAACTTGACGCCCAATAGGCAACTTCCGTCCCATGTCACGCCTGTGAAACAAAACATGTTTTAACATGTGCAACATGAGAAGGAAGATGCCTGGCAGCCGTCTATAGCTTGTCAAATTCGTACGTAGCACTCCCATGGTCTGCGGGCGACGGGGGACGAAAGATGCGGGGGCGGGAAGAAGAGCGCGGGCGGTTCCTACCACGCGCCCCGCCGCCCGCGCTCTTCCTTCCCGCCCTCGCAGTCCCTGCATCTTCCGATCCCCGTCGCCCTCAGACCATGGGAGTGCTGCGTACGGATTTGAAAACCTATAGTTAGCTATGCACCCGAGAGGAATGCGATTTCACCTCCCTGCCTGGTCCTCGGCGCTATAGATATATCTTCCTCCTATTGTGTGTTTGACTCCAGTGCTGTGTCTCCAGGTTGCTGATGAAGCTTGGCACCGACATCCTCGGCTCAGTCCAGAGCAAGATCATGAAGACTCTGGACGTCATTCACGAGTGCTTCCCGGCCGAACTGCAGCTGCACAACATATTCAGGTAACACAAGAACGTTCTACACGCCGTCATGTCGCTTGACTGGGAGGGTGCCTGCGGTAGTGTTCTCTAGTGCATTCTCTACTACAACAAGATACCTCTGGAGATTTTGAAATTGCCATTTGAGCAATTTAAAAAGCATGCTAAAGCGACTTTGTCGAAAAAGAGATATTACAATGTTCAAGATTACTTAAATGACAGGACTGTATGGGGTTAGTCTGGCTCAACACAGACCTTGCTGTTAATAATTTTGTAATTATTTATTCCTGCTTATTAATCATAACAATTAAATTTTTCATATTTGTATTAGTTAAGCACAACCTATTTTTAAAAGAGATCTAAAAATAAATCTGTGGGAGTTTCTACGCCCTTCTTCTCCCACAGTGGTCCAATGTAGAGAAGAGGCAAAAAATGACGATTGCTAAGTATATGTAAATATCTACAGTAATAAAGTACTTTGACTATTGACTATTGACTATTGTTTCGGTGCGGGAGGAGAGACATCATATGCTAGGCATAGCACTGAAGTCTCGCGCCTTACAAACGTCAAAAAAAAAAAAAAACTCTTTATTTTCTGATAATTGACCGAGCAGCGAAGCGTCTTCGGTTCAGGATTGGGACAAATGCTTAAGTATAGTAGGATAGTTTTCTGTAGCGTTATTTATCGACGTGTTTCAATCAAATTTAAACTCTTGAATACCACCGGCGTTAGATAATGCCACTTTTCCGTTTTAGGTTTTATTTTATTACCATGGCATAAGGTTCGAAGTCACGACGCATCCCAACTACCCTCGGTTTTTCAGAGGTAAAGAGCTAAGGACTTCATACTACATAAGACAGATTTCAAACGGTTTAGTTTGAAATCCGTTATATATAACGCTTTGTTTAGTCTTTCTTATGGCCTACCAAAAGCTTTGTATGTGTGGTTAAGACTCAGTTATCATGTACAGGTTCCTAGCAGACGGCGCGACGGCGCCCACTCAGAAGACGCGCGCGGCCGCACTGAGGTTCCTAGCGGACCTGGCGCACGACTACTGCGCGCCTAGCAGCCTCGCCGCAGCCTTGCACGGTTAGTCCCTACCCACTAGCGCCGTTACCTTTAGCCTTTTAATAATAGATGCAAGGATATCTATTATTTTCAAAAACACATAAAATTTGTGGCACTACAAAAATCATAAATTAAACTGATAAATTGATCAAAAAAACTGCCAATTTTCACCGCAATTGTTATAGCGGTTTTCAAGCGTTCCGTCGCAGAATACACCTTTCGCAAAATGTTCCTCGTGAGCAAAACGAACCTTTCTCAAAATGAATGAAACACGGCATCATCATGCTCAGCCCACATCAACCCACCGCTGGGCACAGGCCTCTTCTCTATAGCGCCAACCCCTGCGGTCCTGTGCCATCCGCATCCACAGATCCTGTCGACTTAGTATGTCGTCGGACCATCGGGCAGGTGGTCTGCCCACTGGCCTTGTCGCTCCCCATGGCCACTACTCCGTAACTGCCTTGGTCCACCGTCCGTCATCCCGTCTAGCCACGGTAGTCTAGAAACACGGCATAAAGCTAATTTGTTTATATCTTGGTGCTGTGTCTTGAGTGACAGTCGAATACATGTCCTTTCTATACTAACTTAACAGCATTTCAAAAATTAAAGGACCCCCTTTAATTTTTATTTATTTATTTATGTATTTAAAGGAAAACCAACAGCACATTAATATTAGATAGGCACAATGATGTAACACAGAAGGCCAATTAAAGGTTTTCACGTTTAGATACAGAGTATAGATACAGAGTATAGATACAGAGTATAGATACAGAGTATAGATACAGAGTATAGATACAGAGTATAGATACAGAGTATAGATACAGAGTAAAGATACATAAAGAATTTGAACTGGACAGGATACAATACAAATACAACACAATAGATACAAAGGCTAGGCAGCAATAAAATAGATAAGGAAAGGAAAAAAAATAAAAAATCTAAATAATGAACTAGCTACTAAGCCTATTTATATATAACTATACAACAGACGTGTTTATTTTGTACGATGTTACGGAATCGTGCAGGCGGCGCGACGGGCGTGGCGGGGCGCGCGCTCGTCAAGATGGCGGCGCTGGCGCAGGACCCGCGCGGCGGGGACGTGCGTGCCGCGGCGCGGCGAGCCCTCGCGCAGCTCTACGACACGGGACCCGTGCCCGTGAGTACACGGCGGCGTCCACCGCTTGTGGTCCAGGGCCGAGGTCAGGCCGACTATTTCGCTATTAACGCCACAAACTTACATAAGTGAGGGACACAGCAACTGTGGTTATTTAAAAACCGCCCTACAGCCACACCGCCTTATTCATAAACGTCTAATAAACCGATTTTACCTATAATGCCGTTTTAATTAGTTGGTTTGTCTGTCACTTTGAAATTTGTGTTTGTGAGAAAAGGACAGCATATTTTCGCTATCCTAGGTTTGATAAGTTTCATGAATAAGGCGGTTAGACTATAAAGTTTAACTTCAATCAAATTGCGAAATTCTCGGCCTATTCTCGGCCATTTCTGGTATGTCCTTACTTTGGGGCTTTGCAGCATGCACAAACAGGAAAATCCTCCAGTTGCTAAGATCCTTGCATACATCTGACGATCCGAATAGCGGAGTCGGCCGTGACCCTGCCTGCGAAGCCAAGGGTCCCGGGTTCGAGTCCCGGTGGGCGCAAATATTTGTTTGATGAGAACGAATGTTTGTACCCTAGTCATGGTTGTTTATCTATCTAAGTATAATATTTATCTATATAAGTATGTGTATCGTTGTCTAGTACCCAAGATACAGGGAGTCCTAGTTTGGGGCTAGATCAATGTATGTAAATAGTGTCCAAGATATTATTATTATTATCTCTTGCTTCCTTAACATTCATACCATTCATTCTTGTGATACATTCGACGATGACGATGACGATGACGACCTCTGTGGCGCAGCGGTTGTGGCTCTGCCTACCATGCGAGAAGTCCCGTGTTTGATCCCCGGCTGGGTGAAAAAAAAAGGCCAGGTCTTGGATGTTCATATGTGTGACGTCGCTGTTTCTGGTTCCCACGACACAGGGTATCCTAGTGTGGGTCCAGAAGCAATGTATGTAAAGCCTGGCCTCATCACCCCGGCACGGCGCCGTCGCATTTGTGTCGTTTTGAGAAGGGCTCAATGTCAGAGGACGATCTTACACAAATCAAACTAGGGCCCATAGTAAGCTCAACAACGCTTGTGTTATGGGTAATAGACGACGATATATTTAATAGAGATAAATACTTATGTAAATACATAGAAAACATCCAAGACTAAGAAACAAATATTCATGGTCATCACACAAATATTTGCCCTTACCGGGATTCGAAACCAGGACCATCAGCTTTGTAGGCAGGGTCACTACCCTCTACGTTAAACCGGTCGTCAACGCATCATATTGTCGTATAAAATGTCGATAATTTTAAAAATGACAACCCCATGCAGTTTCTTGGTGCTATCTTCTCTGACGAGCGTATTTCCGGAGCACTGGTAGAGTTAATGGATTTTCCTTTTCCTTTGCGAGATTCAGCCATGAATCCATAACCACTTGAAAGGGAAATTTCCTTTTTCGAACTCAAAGCATAATCATTAGTTATTCATTAGTTTAGTTGATCATATTTGATTTATGTTTTATTTTTCTCCATGTAAATGAGACGTCTTTGACTTGTAAAAGTGCATTATATTTACATTGTTTGGATTTGAGTTTGACTCTAGGGGCGGCTTGCAGAAGCTAACCTAGATTCAAGCAGTTTCTGCAAGCCGCCCTAGATATTATTCATGAACATCGCCGTTAGCGGAATTTAATTTCATAATTTCTTTATTGCACACAAATGTTATAAAAAAATAGTTACATAAAAATAGTGTACAAAGGCGAGCTTATCTTTAATAAGAGATCTCTTCCAGCAAACCAGGTTAAAGTTGGAGATGTTGATTACTGAGCAGGGGTAGACCTATGTGTACAACAATATGACGAAATAAACGAGTACTTACATAAATATATAATTATATACTAAATACTTATAATACACTGACGAGCAATGAAAAAGTTCCAGTGACATAGCACCAAATTACTCCTAAACGGGAAAGGCTAGCTTAATGACGCCGTCTGCAATATAGAATATTACCAATTAAAAACTTATACTTTTTAATTTATGAAGCTAGGTTCTATTTCTTAGGAGATATTAAGGTGTTTGTCGGCATTTTGTGGGTGGAACTTTTTCATTGCTCGTCAGTGTATAATACTAACTACTACTATTATACACAGTCAGGTCATAAGTTCTGTCACACAATAAAAACTTTTGAATTTAGAACGCTGGCCACAAAAAAGTTTATTGAATTCGAATTTCGAATTTTTCATGAAAATAAAAATGTATACTTTTTAGAATTTTCCTCATTTTTAAATATGGATGGACACTTAAAGAAGACCGAGTCGCAGTTATTGCGTTGCATCGTTGCGGTTACGCGCCAATTCAGATTTTCGACTTACTGAAAAATTTGAATATAACCAAAAGATTCGTTTATCGTACCATAAAACGATACTATGAAGACCCTAGTGTAGATGACAGTTCAAGAAGTGGTCGCCCTCGCTCTGTTAGGACTCCAGCAGTGATAAAAGCTGTGAAGGCGCGAATTCTCTCGAAAACTGTTGGCCCTTCAGATGGGGTTAAGCAGGACCACGGTGAAAAGGGTGTTAAATGAAGACTTAGGGCTTAGGGCATATCGAAGAAAAACAGGACATCGTTTGGACGCTCGTTTAATGGACCTGAGACTGAAGAGATGCCGCGCTTTGTTGAAGCGGTACGCGGGAAAAAAGCATCGGGAAATTCTTTTTTCGGATGAAAAAATTTTCACCGTGGAAGAGAGCTACAACAAACAAAATGATAAGGTGTACGCTAGAGTTGAGGCGTATATACTAGAACAGGTACAAATAATAGGTATTTTTCAATACTAGCCCGTACCTGATCCGCAAACGTACGGACTAGATCCAACGAGTATCAAATTTCGAGTATCGAAGCCGAGTTTATCGAGTATCTAGTATCGGTATTACCAAGTCTCGGGTATCGATACGCGTAACGCGTGCTAATAAGCGTACGCGGACTTGTTCTCAACGTTCCAATCCAAGGTATTCGGGGGATTTCGAGATGATTCGGAAATGTTCGGCGTTGCTCGTCAGCAGCCGTGCTGATTCTGCGTTTCGTACGTTTCATTGTAAGCGGGTGTGGGTTGGTGTATATTACTATCTCTTTTTCGCTTCATAATGAGTGAGTGAAAAGGACATCTTCTTTTCGCGAAATCGAACTTCGAAAACAAGGAGGTCGTTGAATCCAGTAATGAACGAGTGATTGTATACCTACCTATGTATTTTGTGCTTCGTAGGTTTTACCATAAGCGAGTGTGATTGCGTATATATTACAATCTCTTTTTCGCTTCATAATGAGTGACAAGGACATTGTCTTTTTGCCAAATCAAACTTCAGAATCACGAAGGTGGTTGAATCTAGCAGCGTAACTAGAGCAAGTAGACGAATTATATTGACATCTCGCCGAGAATCAATGATTCGAGATTCAATCAGGTGATTGATTAACTATTCGGGTAATAATACTTTCCACTTTTTACGTGTTTCTCTTTCTTGCTCAAATAAAAGTCGACGTCTGAAATTACTGATTTAATAGAAAAACTCAAACAAGTGGTTCGCTACTTCAAAAAATCGACGCTATGTTGGACAAAACTCAAGAAATATCAGTTGCTGAACTTTATATACCTATCTAGGTGTAACTGCTTCTGAAGATTTATTTTTAGAGTATATAAACGTTATTTAAGTTGCGTCAACAAATGAAAAAGATGAAGATACTTATGCCTATATTTATACTTTATACGTGACTTCCACCATTATACTGTGTAAATATTAGAAGGTTACTATAACATAAAAAGAACAAAAAATATAGGTAGGTAATAATATGAAAATATTAGTACCAAAAAAATATAATTCTAAGTATGTCGATGATGCTATGGAAGTAAGGTTACGATTATAATACATTATATCACTACAAAATTATTGTTACTATTTGCGTAAACCTGCTGGATAGCGCTTTCAATAGAGTTTCATTGATTTGAGACGCGTTTTCGACTACCAACGCCCTCCTTTGGCGAATAGCGTGTTTATCGATAAAATATTTATTCTTCTCCCACGCCATCTGTTGGCGAGTAGCGTGTAAATATCTTAGTTCTTCTTTATGATACTAGGTAGAGCTACTTTGTTTGGAGCTATATTTTTATAGTTTGGTTCACTTAGTTGGTATAGTCGCCTAAGGACATAGGCCGAACAAACTAACAATGAAGAACAATAGATGCTGGAACGATAGCCTTATTTAGTTATTTTTAACCGACTGCATTCGTTTCATTGTCTTTATTTAAATCACTATGGTTAATAATTTTATTTACACGATCGTTTAGTTTAATCTGTCGATTGTCCTTGTGCCACCCCGTATGGGAAAGGCGTGAAGCTATGGTATGTTTGTTTAGTGGTTATCACTGGTATCGTCCTAAGATGTAAGACGTGATTTTACTTAGTACTTTACGACGATACCACAAGACTAGGGCGCCCCCTGATACTACTAGGACTAGGTGATACTCGAAGAACAGGTATTTGGATCAAGTATTTTTGAGGACTAGGAACAGTTGGACTAAGTACCAAATTTACCTAGTACGACTCATCTCTATGTACGCACACAGCAGTGAAGAAGCGAGCAACCGTATTCCGCGTGTCCAACGAGGTCATTTTCCATCCTCGCTCATGGTTTGGTTGGGAGTCTCTTATTGGGCCTTAACTGAGGTACATTTTTGTGAGAAAGGCGTAAAAACGAATGCAGTTGTGTATCAAAATATAGTCCTCAAGAACCTTGTGGAACCTGTTTCTCATACCATGTTTAATAACAGGCACTGGGTATTCCAACAAGATTCTGCGCCAGCTCATAGAGCGAAAAGCACACAAGACTGGCTGGCGGCGCGTGAAATCGACTTCATCCGGCACGAAGACTGGCCCTCCTCCAGTCCAGATTTGAGTCCGTTAGATTACAAGATATGGCAACACTTGGAGGAAAAGGCCTGCTCAAAGCCTCATCCTGATTTGGAGTCACTCAAGGCATCCTTGATTAAGGCAGCCGCCGATATTGACATGGACCTCGTTCGTGCTGCGATAGACGACTGGCCGCGCAGAATAAAGGCCTGTATTCAAAATCGCGGGGGTCATTTTGAATAAACTTTATTACCATAAGAATCTATGTTTTATTAAGTTCATTTTGCTATATAAATGTTTACATAAATAATAAACATGTCTAAATTATTTCATATTGCACATGTGACAGAACTTATGACCTGACTATGTATATAAATGGCCTAAGAAATACTCACATACATACTACCTGTAATTCTTAAGAGAGAGGTAATGCTTCTTCACGCGACTTTTAAATATATTGAGAGTTTGAATTAATATACCAGTTTATATATGTTGCAGTTCACGACGATAATGGGCGAGCTGCCGGCGGACACGCAGGCGCTGATCAACGGGATAGTGCAGCAACACGTGCGCAGGACATCCAGCAGTGAGTAGACATCCCCTGATGGAGATAAGCTTGCCTTTGTAAATGGCTTTTCTATTAGGCTCTTGTAATGTGAATTTTGATATGCAATAAAAAATGCAAAATTCTTAAGTTTCTTGATAACCTCTTTGAATCTCAGATGGGAACACTACAAAATACTTATGTAACTAAACAATTTTAGATTTATTTTATGTTATTTTCTTTTGTTAAAGTAATACTGTAAGCACTGTAACTTTGTTAATTATTTTTAAGCTGACTTAATCATAAGATGTATGGCTTATAAAAAAAAATGCAAAAAATATAATGATCACCAAAATATTTCCTTCCTACCCAAAATGGGTAAATGCTACCCAAAATGGGTAAATGATACCCAAAATGGGTAAATGATCACCAAAAGTTAGAGAAAATATCATGGCAAAATACTGCGGTAGCTTAGGTGAAGGGTGAAGTTAGGTTAGGTTCGTGTTAGGTTGAACATGTAAGAACAACAAAAGATACTTAAAACATAAATTTACACATAAAATAAAAAGAAGTTTGGTGTTCATTTATCCAAACACAATTTGGTGGTCGATTACTAATTCTGGCGGTCGTTTCGAATTCACTGGTTGTAAAATAGGTGCGTTTTTGGTGATCGTTTAAGCATAAGTCAATAAAAAATATAATAAATATAAATTCACACCTTCCCAGAAGAGATTAGGATTGCCTGTTATACACTTCCTACGAGCTTGGCTTGGATCTCACGCTTCCACAACATTATTCAAATAAATCACGCCCGATGAAACAAGTAGATAATATATTTACCCCATAAGTAAGTTTTGATTTTCCCATTCACTAGTGCGTCGCCCGTTCTGCCTTTTTTTTGTATGTTCCCGTCCATTGTCTGCGATCATGAAACGGATTTATAGACGTGTATCGTTGTGTGTCTGTCACCGTAAGATAGTCAAAACCGTTCGATGATAAACCAACGCTTTAATTGATCAACTATCGACAGATAGTAAACCAGACCGACAGGGTTTAGAATTTACGTTTATTTTGTTCTTACATGACATCCTAACACGAAGACTATTCGGGGCCGTCGCTGCGCTGGCCCCCTCTAGTCTTCACCTAAGCTACCGCAGTGTTTGCCCTGGTATTTCGTTTGCAATTTAAGTTTAAACCAGTTTACTATTTAACGGTTTTAACCGCTAGTTTATCAACTAACGCGTCATATATTAAGCAAGTCGCTTCAGTTTACTATGGGTTGATAGTTGACCAACCAACGAGAAAAAAAAACGTTAGTTTATCAACTAACGGTTTTGACAATCTTACAGTGACATCTATCTCGCAACACGAAATATCGCTACAGCGAGCGCGACAATGTGGCCGAGGGTTTAAATCTTTATTCCTAAATAATAATAACCTATCCAACCATTGCTTGCTGGACGACATCTCTTGCAAGAGACAAGCTCGCCATAATGTATCTGCAACAAGTTCTCTGTATGTCTGTTATGTGTAGTTATTTTTGATTGTTGTTGTTTGAGGGTTGTTTTGATACTCTTTTATCCTGGTCGCCCCACGTTTGTGAGGTCAGCAGACGAGTCTTTGCATCCTTTCATTCCCTTCGGCGTTTGCAGTACTTCTTGCCTAGGCAGACTAAAATCATGCTAGTTCAGACCCTTCTTCTGCCTTTAATTGACTACGCCGATGTTTGCTGGGCCAGCGCGAACGAAGATCTACTGAACAAACTCGAGCGACTTCAAAATCTCGGGATTCGGTTTATCTTCGGTCTCCGCAAGTACGACCACGTGTCCCAATATCGCAGGGAATTAGGCTGGCTCCCGATCCGACTTCGTCGTGATATGCACATTCTCTCCTTCCTCTTCAATATTTTGAGAAATCCGCGCTATCCCGCATATCTTCGTGAACATTTTGAGTTTATTTTCTCTGGGGATAGACTTCGGAGATCTCACACGATGTCACTTTTGTCAATTCCTCAGCACAACACTGTTGCTGACCCTTAACCTAAACGAGCACTCGTTTAGGTTAAGGGCAATACGTTTGTGGAATGCACTTCCTTGCGCTATTAGGGATTGCACATCCTTGTTCTCTTTTAAGAAAAAGTTGAAACAGCATCTCCTCTCTTCCGCATAGTGGGTATCTTATAGTATGTATGTGTATCTATGTATTTATTGTATTCTATTAATTTATTTTATAGTATGTGTAGGATGTACTGTGATTTATCTGATAGTATATTGACTTTATTTCTTTCTTTTAAATCTTAATTGTACACTAGGACTACCTCTCTATAAATATTTTTTCAGTTCCTCACAGGTTAGCTGTAAGAAATTTCTTTTTAGAAATAAGCTCACCTTTGCATATTGTTCGTTGTATTTTTTCCATTGTGTTTTCTGTGCAATAAAGAATTATTATTATTATTATTTCACGGCGACCACGTCCTTTTTCCAAAGCCGGCAGCGACAGTCCCCTGCGCAGCTCTCACGGCGCCGGCAACGCGGCGTGCTCGGAGGACGTGTACTCGCGGATACGCAAGACCACCTCCGAGATACACACCTACACCACGCAGGCGCAGGGTACGTTGGCTATACTATCAGAAATGGCGGTTTTGTAAGAGCGAGCGAAGGGAAGGTGGATGTCTCTTGAGAACTTAAGTCAACTTGGCTCCCGCGAGGAATGCGTTCCCCCTCCTTTTCTCGCTCGCCCTCGACGCGTCAGTAGAACAGTGACGTCACCAGAGCGAGGTACCAAGTTAACTATGTCGTGTAATACTGGAAAGGGTATACCAAGTGTACCACAATTCACAAGGCGTGCTGGATTGTGGACTAGTGAAAGGCTCGCTTCGCTCGCCTAATAATAGAATAGGTTCCAGATAGAGTGAGACTGATCATAACTGATTAGATTCCTGCGGGAGGGGATGTCACACGACGGAACCCGCGACCTCTCCTGGTAGGCGCACAGCCATAACCTCAGCGCAGCAAAGGTTGTCAGCGCAACATAAGCCGTTCTGACACTGAAATGACGACCTTTTGTGGCTCTGCCTACCAAGCGAGAGGTCCCGGGTTCGATCCCCGCCTGGGGGTAAAGAAAAAAAAACCCCAGGTCCTGGATGTTTATATGTGTGTGACGTCGCTGTTTCTGGTACCCACGACACAGGATATCCTAGTGTGAGGCCAGAAGCAATGTTTATGTTAATCATGAAATGTTGTTGTTATATTGTTTATGTTTTCATCCGACAGCGGAGTGCGGCAACCACATGTCGAGCAAGGACAGCGGCATCAGCCAGATGTCTGACGTCACACTCTCGAACAAGCCGTTCAACGGTGTGCCCAACGGGCATTATAATAACGCGTGAGTAGAGTGCAGACGCAGACGACCGGTCGCGTAGGAGTGAGCGAGACAGCGAGCTCGGCGGCGAACTTGCACGTGAGTAGAGTGCAGACCACCGGTCGCGTAGGAGTGAGCGAGACAGCGAGCTCGGCGGCGAACTTGCACGTGAGTAGAGTGCAGACGACCGGTCGCGTAGGAGTGAGCGAGACAGCGAGCTCGGCGGCGAACTTGCACGTGAGTAGAGTGCAGACCACCGGTCGCGTGGGAGTGAGCGAGACGGCGAGCTCGGAGGCGAACTTGCACCTTTATCCGACGACGTTGGATCACTAGCCGGTTAGTGAGCCCTTCGTTGAGTAAAGGCTTCCTACACGTGTACGCCTTACTGATAAAAAAGGCTGGTATTTAATCGCACATCGAAAATACTGATTTGCGCAGCAAATAAGGATCAGCAAAAACACTTATGTTTTAAATATTGTATCTACACACGTATCATAAACCATCTTTACTGCGTCCAAAAACCGCACTCCTCCAAAAACTCATTTCTTATCTTAATATTGATACCTTTTTACCATAATGTATCAATTTTCGACAAATGATGACATTCAAATTTCGAACGCCGACGCCCGCCTGCGTGCCGCCCCTAGTTTGTCTGTGAAGTTGGTACTACTGAACAAGCTAAACAACTGCAGAGCCACAATGCCGGTCAAACATGCGGTTCCTGAACACATCAAAGAGAGCTTATGATATGTGTGTAGATAAACTAGTGTATGTAACTGTACATAATTAGGCATTAGAACTCTCGGGTTTTAATGCCGTCCATTATGTATTAGTCACATAAACTACTATTGTGACTACTTAAGTTTATGTTTTAAGTATTTGTTGTTGTTCTTACATGTTAAACCTAACACGAAGGAGCCAACCTTCACCTAAGCTACCGCAGAAAATATAAGGGATATTTGCTGCGCAAATCAGTATTTTTGATGTGCATTTTAATGTTTCCAATAAAAAAAAGTTATTCACTGTTTAACTTATACAGTGTTCTGTCTTTTCATACGTCGAGTAAATGTCAAATGTCAAAGCACTTTACACAAGTTACACTGTGAATAACTTATTTTATTAGTGAGGCCGGTAAGAGGCAGTACAAAGCATAGCCACTGGGGCGCTGCAGGCTGCAATGTCGTACCTGAGGCGCTCGGGCCGAAGCGCTATAACCGGTGCCTAAAGCGACACGGGTTGCTTGTGGACTCCCCACGCGCATGCGCCGAAGCGCTGGAGGCTTTCCGGTGCAAGCGACACTAAACTCAAAATATACTTATAATCAAAAACTACCAATATTAAAAAAATATATTCTCAGAGCGGAGCGCCCTTTTTGGTTCCCAATAAAAATAATTTCGCTGCTAGAAACTCCTCTTGGCCATTGCGAATCTCAATAAACAATAAATGATGACATCGACTGCTTTTACGTCTAATATTGTCACTTAATTTTTAAGTGGCCATTGTTAAGATAGCATCTGTAGTGGCAAACGAGGTTCAAAAATTGGTGTATTTTGGGAAAAGGCCGTTTTGTGAATTACGGAAATCGGGTGTTCTGTGAATGAAATTTAGAGTATTTTGGGAAAAGAGCCTTCTGTGTATCAGCTTTTACGAGCTTCATTCCATTTGGAATTGGCCCATATTGAGGAAAGTGCAAATGGAGAACGGTTCATTTTGGTAACAAGTTCATTTGAAACAGCATCTTTTCTCTTTCGCATAGTGGGTATCTTATAGTATGTATGTGAATCTATGTATTTATGTATTCTATTAATTTATTTTATAGTATGTGTAGGATGTATTGTGATTTATCTGATGGGATATTGACTTTATTTCTTTCTTTTAACTCTTAATTGTACACTAGGACTACCTCTCTATAAATATTTTTTCCTTTCCTCACAGGTTAGCTGTAAGAAATTTCTTTTTAGAAATAAGCTCACCTTTGCATATTGTTCGTTATATTTTTTCCATTGTGTTTTCTGTGCAATAAAGAATTGTAAATCAAACGAACTTACCTGTGAAGTTTGATTGTAATTATACGAGTATCTTGAGCGAAGATGATTACCTAAGTTTACGAGCAGCAGTACACGAAGTCATGCTGTCCTTGTCACACATTTAAAGAGTCTCATTTCAAAAGACTCTCTTTCTCTGTCTACCCGCAGCCGACCGACTGCATGTTGTCGCGCGCCCGCGCGCTCGGATTTCATTACTTTTAAAGACATTTCAATATTTTTTCGTGTGCTAGATGGGTTAAAGTAAAAAAGGGTAAGGGAGGGGAGATGGTAATCATCTTCGCTCAAGATACTCGTATAATTACAATCAAACTTCACAGGTAAGTTCGTTTGATTTACAATTATACTTCATATCTCTCGCGAAGATGATTACCTAAGTTTACGAGCAGATGTTCAAAGATCGAAAAAATATTGTAAGAAGAAGAAGAGTAAATCATGTTTTATTTAAAACACAAAATAAAAAAAATAAAAAAACTATGTAACGCAAAAAATTAAATATTAAATATATTTATAAGAAGGCAAAATACTTTCTTGCTTCAAGATATCTAAGGATTGTTATCAAAGATAGCCATCACAAAATCATCGGTTGTCTGAACAACATCCCTATTATAATATTTAAGAAAGATATTTGATTTGTCGCTCCAACCTGCGGCTTTGCGAACCACCGCTAAATTTATTCCCGCCAGATGAGCGGCGGAAGTCGATGCGTGCCGCGTACTATGTGCACCAAAGACTGATATATCAATTCCACTCAGCTGCAAAATATTTTTAACCCAATGGCCGAGTGTTTGAGATGTAACTTTTTGAACTTTTTGATGTGTAGAAATAAATAAGTATCATTATTGGAAGTTCGTAAACACTGCGTTTTTTCTATGTATTTTTTAACTGCCAAAGCCGGACAAATTTTTGGATTTTCTTTTATAAAGTGTAGTTTTATCAGCGGTTGGCAAGACCCAGGTTTAGAAGTTTTTATCAGGTCATCTATTTTTATTTTCATTGCATCAGCGTTGATAGAAATGTTCTTAACTTTAATCAACCCAATTCTTTGTGCTGATGCAATGGCTAACAAAGTTACAGTTTTTAGTGATAAATCTTTAAGTGGCAAATTGTCGTAGGGATTCAATTCAGCAAGGTATTTTAGAACTAAATTTGTGTCCCATGTAGTACTATATTTAGGCCGTGGTGGCTTTATTCGATACATTCCTTTTATAAGGCGATTGATACTCTCAATTTGAGTAATACTCTGCCCTAATAATAGAGATAAAGCCGATCGGCAAGTGTTTACAATACTGTAACTAGCCCCATTCTCAAATATTTCAGTTAGGAACTTAATTATTTCAGTGCTGTTTCCTTCATAGAAATCAACCCTATTTCTATCACTGATTGATAGTATTTTTTGCTAAAGATGCCATCATAATATTAAGTGAATTTTCGGGAACTCCCCGCCTGATCATTGCTTGCCTGATAACCGCGCTGCCACCAGGATAAGGTCTTCGTGCAGCGGGTGTGTTTCTCTGAAAGGAGATTTTAAAAGGTGACTAGAGGGACCAAATTATATTTCAGCAGAAACACGAAGCTTTCGCCAAAGTGGGTACCATGGCTGCGACAGCCAGTTAGGTATAACTACAATTCCCCCAGCCTTGTCGTTTATATTTTTTTTTTTTTTGTAATACTCTAGGTATGAGACAAAACGGCGGAAATGCGTAAAAATTTAGATTATTCCAGTCAAATGTAAAGGCGTCTATTATCTCGGAATTTGGGTCCAGTTTCCATGATGCATACCTATCGCATTTATTGTTGTAGCTACTAGCAAACAAGTCGAAATTCGGTTCGCCGAAAGTGTGAACAATGTTTTGGTATGCATCATTACAAAGTTCCCACTCGTTATCCGAATTAACTTGTCTTGATGCACGATCTGCTACCTTATTGTCGGCTGACTTGATATACGACGCGAAAATAAAAAGATTTCGTTTTTCGCACCATTCCCAAATATCGCGAGCTATCTTATTAAGCTGCGAAAATTGTACACCCCCCATTCTATTTATATAAGCAATAGCAGTTGTGTTGTCGATTCTAAGTAGTATGTCGCGATGGTTTAAAAGTCAGAGGCAAAAATTTTTAATCCGTAGAAGGCGGCCTTAAGCTCTAGAGTATTTATATGTAGAGATAATTCTAAAGTTTTCCAATGACCATTAGCAACCTCGGAGCCACAACTTGCGCCCCAGCCTGTAAGTGATGAGTCGCTAAATATTTCAGTGCAATAGTTATTATTACGAAAAAGGGCGCAGGCTAAATCTATATTATCCCTCCACCAGACAAGATCCGGCTTAAGATTTTCAGATAAGGTCATGCGCTTATTGTAGTTATCTTGATTTTTCTGAAGTGCCAAATACTTTTCACGTTTGAACAATTTTGTATGAACCCAACCATATCTTACGGCGGGACAAGCTGAAGTTAATAGTTCTAAAAATTCAGCAAACTGCCGTATAGTGCAAGTTTTCTTTCTCAGGTATTCGTGAACTTTTGTTTTAATCCTACATCTTTTATCATCTGGTAATATTAGTGTCATATTCTCTGTGTCAAAATTAAACCCCAAAAATTTACATGTTTTGCTGGGAACTAGTTGACTTTTTTCAAAGTTTATAACAAAACCAAGTTTTTGTAGTAAATATTTTGTGTCTACATTCTTTTGGCACTCACTGTAACTACTGCCAATTAACAAAAAATCGTCGAGGTAATTCACAGAGAAAAACCCTTGGGAGCGTAGGTGCTGTAACACAGGTTTTAACAATTTCGTAAAAACGAATGGTGCCGTACACAAGCCAAACAGAAGTACGTTAAATTCGTATTGAGAGTTATCCCATTCAAAGCGAAGCCATTTACGATATTGTTCGTCGATTGAAACCAAAAAGTATGAATCTTTGAGGTCAATGGATGCCATGTAATCGTCTTTCTTAAGTAATTTAATGGCAGTCCTATAGTCTTCCATTTTAAAATGTTCGACATCGACAAATTTATTGAGGGCTTTCAGGTTTAGAATAAATCTGTGCTTGACGTTTGGCTTGGGGACGGAAAAAATTGGTGACAAAAATTGACCGTCGCATGGGCTACAGGTTGACACGTGGCCCGCTTCCAACAATTCTTCGATACAGTTATTGATTATACTTTTTTCTGACCTTGAGAATAACATTGTACTGTTTTTATTTTGATTTATCTGATAGGGTTCCTCGACGAAAGGTATTTTATAACCCTTGACCCATGATAAAATGGTTTGATTTGACGTTAAATTTAACCATTGGTGGTAAAAATATGATATCCGGCCTGCGATGGTTATATTTTGTACCTCCGTTAATAGCGTCTCCTGTCCCGGTAACGATGCCTGGTCTTGGGTGCAGCTTTCGGCTGCGAGTGGTATCGCGGCGTCGGCGCCGGCCCCTGCCGTGGCGGCGGAGGCGGCGGCGGCGGTGGCCTCCGGTAGTAACTGTTGGGGTTCGACGTCTGCCCGTCGGAGGTAGTCGGTTGCAGTCCCCCCCTCGCGTTTAAAGTATTGTGGGTAGTTTGTTGTGTCTGCGCCTGCATTTGATTTTTCTTGAATGGACGGTTTTGTTTCAGCTCGTTAGCTGATTTTGATATCGCTTTGGACGACTCCAGGTGTTTTGACAATGTTGATCCAAACAAGAACTCGACGACTTCTGTATTTTTAATAGTGTCTCGCATTTGTCTATTAAGCGAGTTTGCAATTGTGAATCGCCTGGATAAGGTCTCCCGGTGATAAGCTGGCGTCGCTCATAGGTTTTATAAGTGTTTGAAGGGTCTTATCTTTGGACGTAACAGCCGTGTTCAGTGTTGCTCCAATAGCAGCTAAACAGCTTGATAATTGTGCTTGCTTGCTGCGGCTGTAGGTGTCTTTTTTCTTCTCAATCTTGTTAAGAGCACCCTCGACCTCCAAATTTAACTTAGGAGGTATCAGCGCAGAACAATTTTTCGGAGGCAAATGCGCCTTTATAAGCACTGACTTTTCTTCTTTTGGCAAACCTTTAAGAAGTGTATGTTACTAGCGTTTAGCCAAATCTTTGTGTATATCTTTTCCGTGAAGATTTTCTTCCGTTAAGTCATCTCCTAGCAATGCTTGAATTTCCGGATCCAAATCGTCACTTTCACTTCTATTGCGCCTTCTTGTTGTCCAGAGGGTGGTTCTACTTCCTCTGTCGGGTCATCGGGAATCACTACGAACAAACCAGAATCCGTGATGAATTATTTTTCTAGGCAATATTGGGCCTTATTATTCGACCATACGGTTGATTGATATAGGTACAAAAAGATAGGTTAACCTCAACACGATTCACGTGGAGACCTCAGAATCTCGATACGAATTACGCGGGGCAGTAGGTATACGTAGGTATTAAATGCCTCAACACGATTTACGTGGAGAAATTAATTTGTTTTACGTTCAAGAAGAAGTAGGTAGAAGTAGGAAGTAGGTACAGTAAGTACAATATTAAATGCCTCAACACGGTTTACGTGGAGAGAAAAAATTCAACACGATTTACGTGGAAAAATAAGTATATACATGAGTATATAAGATGCCTCAACACGGTTTACGTGGAGAAAACAACCTCAACACGATTTACGTGGAGCATGATGTACTGTACGTGCGGGACGACAGCACCACTTCCCAAAGGGGTTAATTTTGTTTCCATTACATCATTTACTTGAAATTTCTAGATCACTTGCGTCCGACAATGGTGGACGGGTTGGACGTTTTTCGCATAAAGTTGGCGATGTCGATTCTTTACGCCTCTCCAAACGTTCATTACTCGAGGGTGACGATGTCGATCTTCTACGTCTCTCACAGGATTCGTCGTAACGTTCCTTCAGTTTCTTATATTTTCTTTTCAAATGTTCTATTTCACTGCCTTGATCACGCCTATCACGTTACAGTTTCCCCATATTGGAACCTCGAACAATCAAAACAAAATAACAACGACGTGTGACTCGGACCGCACAAAAACGTATAATGAAATCCGAGCGCGCGGGCGCGCGACAACATGCAGTCGGTCGGCTGCGGGTAGACAGAGAAAGAGAGTCTTTTGAAATGAGACTCTTTAAATGTGTGACAAGGACAGCATGACTTCGTGTACTGCTGCTCGTAAACTTAGGTAATCATCTTCGCGAGAGATATGAAGTATAATTATTATTATTATTGTTATTATTAGGTTTCATTCGTTTCGAGAATAGTTTTTATAAATATTGTTAGTATTTGATATTTAGTGTATTTTGAGTTTGGTGTCGCATGCACCAGAAAGGCTGGAGGTCGGGTCCGCAGCCCGCAGCGGATTCCGTTGCTGGTGGTGTTAAATTGGTTCTTATTCGATTATGAGACGTGCCACTCGACTCCGGTTGATCGAAATAGATGCTAGATGGAAAGTGCTATTAATAGGCGGCAAAATATCTGTAGCTATTGACAAACAGTCCCAGTGGTTAGATTAAGATTTGGAGCCAAGAATAAGCTTTGTTGCATAGTCTTCTTCGTCAAAGGTATCTGTTACTGTAAGATTGTCAAAACCGTTAGTTTATAATCGTAACGTTTTTTTCCCTCGTTACTTTACACACTATCAATAAATTGTAAACTGTACGAGTACAGTTTACAATGTTAATTCGTTGGTTCGTAACAAAACCATTAAATTGTGAAATTGTTTAACGGTTTAAACTTGAATTGCAAAGGAAATAACAGGGCAAACGCTGCGGTAGCTTATTTCTGTACCGAACTGCTTACGATATGACGCGCTAGTTCGTAATAAAACCGTTAAATTGTGAAATGGTTTAAACTTGAATTGCAAATGGCCGAGTCGGCAGTGACCCTGCCCACGAAGCCAAGGGTCCCGGGTTCGAGTCCCGGTGGGGGCAAATATTTGTTTGATGAAAACGGATGTTTGTACCCTAGTCGTGTCCAAGGTATTATTATTATATTATACCACGGACGAATAAGACTAGAGGACTGACCAATGCATACAAAAACCTACTCTGCAAGAAAGCCAAAATCCTGTATTATTTCCAGATGTCGCTGTACCATGCAATAGATTCTGGGTGCTTAGGTTGACGGCGTAGTAAAATCGATCGTAATATCGACGAAAAATCAGAGATGACGTAAGCGTAAGCCTTGCTTGTTCTTAATGAACGCTTATACCGCCATCTTTCCTAAATTAAGCGCGCCACCACGATACTACCTTTAATAGAAAGAACTTTTGAACTAGTAGCTCTATCTAGCAATATATATTTAAACTAAAAATCGAATTACGCTTCAAAGTACTACGGTGGTTTGTCCTCTAGTTTTATTCGTCCATGATTATACTGACACCCGCTTGCTGGGTCAATCCGTCCGGGCCATAGTACATCCCGCGTGCGTGACGAAAGCCGCATGACACTGAAAGAGGCCTGAGGAATAAGACCTTTGATTTCCACACACCACATTCCGATACACGAACTGACCGGTCTATCTGTCCGTCAGTGAGGTCCTTCGCGCGGCGTCGGCCGACAGCTCGGAGGAGGCGAACAGCACGAAGGAGTCGTCGCCAGTGCCAGCTCACAACAGGCTCGACTTCCAGAACCCTGGGTAAGGAGAATGATGAGGGAATCAATCACCAAAAGGAACAACCGCTATCAATTTTTCTGACAGCTCTCTGTACTAAAAGCTTTTGTTTATTTGTTTATTTGGGAACTGAGCCCACAGCACAATCTTAAAAATGAACAGCATAATAAATAACTTAAACCTGGGCCAATTAGGGCTCTTATTATCTTACTTTTACATTTTAACATTTTGCAAATACAGCAGCTACCTACAATTTTTAAGTTTTATTTTTAAAAAAGTTTTAAGATTTGATAAATGAACTAGGAGCTGTCAAAAGTATTGACGTCTGTCAAAATATTGACACCTGTCATAAATATAGCTACCTACAATTTTTAAGTTTTATTTTTAAAAAAGTTTTAGGATTTGATAAATGAACTAGGAGCTGTCAAAAGTATTGACGTCTGTCAAAATATTGACACCTGTCATAAATATAGCTACCTACAATTTTTAAGTTTTATTTTAAAAAAAGTTTTAAGATTTGATAAATGAACTAGGAGCTGTCAAAAGTATTGACGTCTGTCAAAATATTGACACCTGTCATAAATATTACAACTGATACAATTGATCGACAAGTGTAATGGGGAGACCTTCATGACGCGGGGCGGCCTATTTTCTTAGTTTTAAGTTAATTTTGACTTTTTGATGTATATTTTATTAATTAGTTTTTGACGAAGCTCTCGTCGGATACTTGACATTTTTATTTCTAATATTTCTTATGTAATTTTGTTTAAAGGATTTACTAAAATATACTGATACAATGATACAATTTTTTTGACTATCTCGCTTACTTATCTCACACTCTTAAAAGCAAGCAGGAAATAAAAACTAAATTAAGTTTGAGCAGGAAATAATAAAATCGTCACGTGCGAGTAGAACGTCTGACCCGCACACGAAGGGTTCCATGCCATTCACGGAAAAATGTCAAACGACTTTTTAATTATTAATAATAAAATATTAAATCCTTGTATTTTATTTAAGGAATACATTCAAAACCGTACTTCGAAACATCGAAAAAGAGTTTCGTGTATATAGTATGTCAGTATTGATCTATTTATGTACTCAGGTTAACGAAACTCTTAGCTCATTGAAACCGGAAGTGGATAGAAATTGAGTAACTTATTTACAGAAATAAAATCAAATATGATATAAATCTTAAGATTATTCATTATAATTCCAATGAGCAATTATTAGTCGTAAAATGACAAATAACTAAGCACAAAACTCAATACCCGCAATTAAAGATCTTTTCCGATAATATCGGGAGAGTCCAGTAATAACAACAATATAGTAAAATTACAAAACACTTTTAACAAATACCATACAAAAAGAACCTAGGTGCTAGGACTCTCCAGCATAGATCAGCCACACCTCCGTTCAGTTCACCGATAAACAAATAAAAATAAATTACTTATCGCCTTATTCATAAACGTCTTATAACCCTATTTTAACTATAATGCCGTTATAATTAGTTGGTCTTTGTCTGTCACTTTGAAATTTGTGTTTGTGAGAAAAGGACAAAACACATTTTAGCTATCATAGGTTTGATAAGTTTTATGAATAATCTCTTAAACGGGTACTACTTTTAATTCCTAAAAAACGCGTTTGTTTTATTATTCGTTGTTATAGCGGAAATAAAAATGCACGGAATATTTCAGCTCTCTAGCTATTTCGGCTGATCCGGTAGAGCCGGTATCCGGTAGTAAAAGGGTTTGGCACCCTTCGGGTACAGAAACCTAAAAACTAAATTAAGTTTTTATTTCCTGCTCAAATGGCACGCATGTCGCACGTCGAGGGCATGCATTGTCTTTGATTCTGCATCCTTGTTGTTGTAGGATTAGAGAGAAGAGGCTACCCCCTCAGCGGCAGTTAACACAGAGAAACCAAGGGGTTACTACAACGTCTTATGCCGATTCGGATTAGGAACCTAATTTGATCCGCAAAAATACCGCGACCGTCTCAAAACAAGTCTTGGTATTAGGTAAATAAAACCGAATTATGGCGAATTGGAATGGAAATGGTTGCCATGGTGATGTTCTTGTTTTGAACCTAATTTGAATCGGAAAAAGATTGTGGTTACCCCCCCAGTACTGTTTACTTGTATAGTGTTACAGTGTCGTCTCAATTCGCAGGGAGTACGGTATCAAGAACGGCGGGCGAGAGAAGCTGACGCGGCCCTACGAGACCGACGAGAACGGGTTCATCATCACCAAATGTGAGGGCTGAACCGATTTTGATCAACTTTGTATTCTTTTTTTTTATTTGATTTATTTTTGGGGTTCTATTCCAGGTGCTGAGTAAAAGGGATATTACAATGTCCAAGATTACTTAAATGACGGGACTGTATGGGGTTAATCTAGCTCAACACAGACCTTGCTGTTAACAATTTTGTAATTATTTATTATTTCTTATTAATCATAATAATTACATTTTTAATATTTGTGTTAGTTAAGCACAAGCCATTTTTAAAAGAGATCTAAAAATCAATCTGTGGGAGTTTCTACGCCATCCTACCACAGTGGTCCAATGTAGAGGAGAGGCAAAAAATGACGTTTGCTAAGAATATCTTAATATCGACAGTAATAAAGTACTTTGACTTTGACTAAATGCCAACGAGTCGAGTAATTTTTGTTCAGTACATTCGGAAAACATCGTGAGGAAACATTCTTAGCTCCAAAGATGTGGCGATAAGCTAGCTCCTGTTGTGTATTGAATAACTGGATAAACGTGGGCGCAATTCTGTCCTATGCCACCCCTTGTGGGAAAAGGGGTGACGCTGTATCTATGTTTGTGTTAGAAAGATTATTCAACTGGTTGCTATTGAAGCCTCAGACTCTAGGGGATAACATTCCCCCTGCATGACGCTGCATCGTGGTGCTGAGACATCTTATTGGCACTTAAAGATGCGATGTTATAAATGATCATTAGATTAGATTATTTTTATATCGTCCATTGTGGCATAAAATATAATAATTTAAAAACACATCGCATTAAAGTTTCTTGGCGCTATCTTCTCTTGGCGGGCGTATTTCCACTGGGAAAGTTAATGGAGTTTTCTTTTCCTGTGCGAGATTTTCAGGCATGAATCACCACTTGAAAGGGAAATTTCCTTTTTCAAACTCAAACCGTCAGCTACTCATTAGCTTAGTGGATCATATTTGATTTATGTTTAATTTTTCCCCACGTGTATGAGACTTGAGTGATTGACTTGTGAAAGTGCATTATTGTTGCCTACCCGCAATCAATGACTTGAGTTTTGAGCAACGTTGCGCAGTGTCCCGAGACTTTTCTTGTTGAAGCGGCATTTTGATGTACGCATTTTGTCCCTAGTAAAAGTTCGAACACGCATATCTGCAGACGACGTATAGCGTGAGCGTGTGAAGTTTGCCGAGCGAGACAGTGAGCGTAGTAGATTCCTACCGCTACCGCTGTCTCGCTCACTCGCTAGGTAACTACGCTCGCTGTTAAAGTCAAAGTCAAAGTCAAAGTACTTTATTACTGTAGATATTTACGTATACTTAGCAAACGTCATTTTTTGCCTCTTATCTACATTGGACCACTGTGGGAGAAGAAGGGCGTAGAAACTCCCACAGATTGATTTTTAGATCTCTTTTAAAAATAGGTTGTGCTTAACTATTACAAATATGAAAAATTTAATTATTATGATTAATAAGCAGGAATAAATAATTACAAAATTATTAACAGCAAGGTCTGTGTTGAGCCAGATTAACCCCATACAGTCCTGTCATTTAAGTAATCTTGAACATTGTAATATGCCTTTTTCGACAAAGTCGCTTTAACATGCTTTTTAAATTGCTCAAATGGCAATTTAAAAATCTCCAGAGGTATCTTATTGTAGTAGAGAATGCACTGACCCTTGAAAGAATTGCTAACCTTCGCGAGTCTAAAACGGGGCGCACATAGTCTGTGATTATTTCTTAGGTTAACATTACAGCTATCGCTGAGTTTGGAAAATGTTGTAAGGTTCTTGCGTACATATATTATATTTTCGAAAATAAATTGACTGCTACTGTTAGTATGTCAATTTCTTAAAAAAGCTCTCTTAAGGAGTCTGTTCGTTTTAAATTATAAATTGCTCGAATAGGTCTTTTCTGTAAAATAAAAATAGTTTGAATATCCGCTGCTTTCCCCCACAACACTATGAAAGTAACTAAAATATACTAGCCTAGATGTAGCGACATCCGTGCTTTGTCTGATGTTCCTAACAGCGTAAGCCGCAGAACTTAATTTACCAGCCAATTTATCTATGTGGGGTCCCCACTGCAATTTGCTATCAATGGTTATTCCAAGAAACTTCGTATCATTTACTAATTCTAACGTGCTGTTGTCTAACACTAAACTGGTCTCAACTTGCCTGACATTTGGAAGTGAGAATTTGATACACTTGGTTTTACCAGCCTTTTTGTCTTTCAATTTTGAAGACCATTGAAGTATCATCAGCAAACAACACTATGTCAGTTAATTTCTCCACCATGAAAGGCAGATCATTAATATATACCAGAAATGTCTGTCTCCAAATTACTCGAATTACGCAAAATACGTACTACTTTTTATATTATTTGATGAAATTTTAGACTATTTTAGGAAACGAATTTGAATATTTCTGGTAATAGATGTCTTACTCTTTTTTATTTATTTTTTATTTTAAATAACACCTCGTTAAGTGCCTTACTCACAGTTTTGGAACGGTTATACTTGAGGCTGGTTGTTTCTGATTATAAAAGTAAATACTATAAAATCAATATTTGTTTACGTTCCGACTGACATCTGAGTTATCGACTAATAGGAAAACTATTGAAACTTGACAGTTTTAAAGACTAGCCAACTTAACGGCGAAGGGAATTTTAACAAACTAAGTCGTAGTGGAAAAATGGAGTATATTATGTTTTTTACGGATATTTCAGTAGTCCTGCAATATTTTTTAAGGTAATAACGGAATTTAATCAGTGGAAATATTAAACTGCACATCAAAAATACTGATTTGCACAGCAAATATGAGGGCAAAATTCTGCGGTAGCTTAGGTGAAGGGTAAAGGGGGTGAGCGAAGCGAAGCTCCCTTTATCCTTCGTGTTAGGTTCAACATGTAAGACAAACGAAAAATACTTAAAACATAAACTTAAGTACTTTTTTGCTGTGCAAATCAGTATTTTTGATGTGCGATTAAATAATAGCCTTAAATTAGGAGCACGCTTTTCTCGACATGGTTTTCTCAGTTTGATACCTTTGTTTTTTTTTTACATAAGCCATTGCACCTTTATCCTACTGGTTGCTATATTAAACCTTCATCGCTGTCGCCATTTCTGGTTCCCACAACACAGGGCATCCTAGTGTGGGGCCGGAAGCTGTGTATGTGCCTGTCTGTAAATGTTTAATCTCGACTCCCAGGCGGGCTGAACGAGACGGAGGTGTTGGAGGCGCTGTGCCAACTGGACTCGAACTCCTCTCCGCCGGAGGAGTGGGAGAGACTGTTGCTGGCCACGCACGAGCTGCTCAAGTACGGCGATGGGAGACGCCCGGTGCACTACTTCAAGTGAGTCCCCCCCAGCTATCGATGGACTGCTGAAACGATTTTAATTAAAAAAAAAAAATTTTGTTGTTTTTAAAAAAAAATACTGAAATCGGTTCAGGTGCTGCAACTAAGAGACCGGGCGATGATGCTGAACAGATTTTGATAACAATTCATTTATTTGTTGTAGCGTCAAACAAAACTACATAGGTTCACACCCTTTCCCATCAGGGATGGCAGGCACAACATTTAAAAAAAAAACGGCCAATTGCGAGTCTAACTCGCGCACGAAGGGTAACATACCACTGTACAATGGTAGGGATGGTGTGAAGTAAATAGTTTGGATTTTATATGGCAATATGTTGTTTACATAGTTATTGGTGCGGTTACTTTCACACTCCATGTACGTAACCCGGTGCATTCATAAGTTTGTATGTGGTATTGAAATATTTGTTGTATGGGAGCCCCCTTAAATATTTATTTTATTCTGTTTTCTAGTATTTGTTATAGCGGCAACAGAAATGTATCATCTGTGAAAATTTCAACTGTCTAACTATCACGGTCCATGAGATACAGCCTGGTGACAGACGGACGGACGGACGGACAGCGGAGGCTTAGTAATAGGGTCCCGTTTGGCACCCTTCGGGTATACGGAACCCTATAGACAACGAAATAGTAAATTAAATTAAAATAAATTAAATTAAGTTTAGTACACCTATTACAGTACTACCTCTATTACCCATATCTATTATTAACTAAATAAAGCCAAACAAAATGCCCAAATATGTGTAACGTTTTATTTAGACGGATACGTATTAATGCACAAGAAGTTTTACTCAGACAGAGACGTTTTAATGCACAAGTATGTTTAATGTTTTATTTAGAGAGATACGTAATAATGCCCAAGTATTTTTAATGTTATTTAGATTAATACGTAATAATGCACAAGTAAGTTTTATGTTTTATTTAGACAGATACGTATTATGCACAAGTATGTTTAATGTTTTATTTAGACAGATTCGTAATGTAATAAAAATGCACAAGTATGTTTAAAGTTTTATTTAGACAGATTCGTAATGTAATAAAAATGCACAAGTATGTTTAATGTTTTATTTAGACAGATGCGTAATAATGCCACTGATTGGTCGAATGTAAAAGTGAAGTAAGCGAGTATACTTTAATAAAACAATTGTAAGGGATTTTGATTGAAATTTGTAGGTGTTAGGGATAGAGAATAGATAAAAGCCACTGTTTAATGACATTAAGCATGAAAAAGATAACATAGTGCCTGACGGGTGTCTATGAGGGGATATTGCTTAAAAACATCCATTAATCAAATGAATCGAAGATTGTCAAAACCCTTAGTTTATAAACTAACGCGTTAGTTTGTAAACTATCGGAAAATGGTAAACCAGACCTACAGGGTTTAGAATTTACGTTTCTTTCGTTCGTACATGTCAACCTAACACAAAGACTATTCGGTTGCTTCGCTGCGCTCACCCCCTCTAGTCTTCTCCTAAGCTACCGCAGTGTTTGTTCTGGAACTTCCTTTGCAATACAAGTTTACCCTCTCAAAAACCGAGGGTAGTTGGAACGGGTCGCTATTATGAACCTTATGCCATGGTTATAAAATTTAAAACCTATAAGGGAAAAGTGGCGTTAGCTAAGCTAAGCTATGTGGCGCCGGTGGTATTCAAGAGGTTAAACCAGTTCACAAGTTAACGGTTTTAATATAAACTAACGCGTCATATCGTAAGCAGTAGGGTACAGTTGACAATTTATCGATATTTTGTAAACTAACGAGAGAAAAAAACGTTAGATTATAAACAATCTTACGGTTACAGATAAACTCTTCAAACATTTGTGAATGATTTACAAATGATTTTGACATTCTTTTGATTGTTTTGGTAACTTCCCTAGTATTTAAAAAGTGGATTTTATAGAGTTTTATGTTATCTGTCACATCACTTGTAAGACTTTATTAACTGTAATGGACAACATGAACTTTACTTTGACGACCCGAATGGCCGGGTCGGCAGAGACCCTGCCTACGAAGCCAAGGGCCCCGGGTTCGAGTCCCGGTGGGGGCAAATATTTGTTTGACGAGAACGGATGTTTGTACCCTAGTCATGGTTGTTTATCTATCTAAGTATAATATTTATCTATATAAGTATGTGTATCGTTGTCTAGTACCCAAGATACAGGGAATCCTAGTTTGGGGCTAGATCAATGTGTGTAAATAGTGTCCAAGGTATTATTATCCAAGGTATTACTTTCGCATTCTTGCCGGCAGGATCATCGTGAGGGTGGCGCTGGCGGCGCTGTCCAACGAAGAGAACAGCACCGCGGATAAGGAGAACTCTGAGGCCACGTCCAACCAGTCAGGTGAGAGGCTCTCAGCCCCAGATTCTGAAAGAGCGGTCAAATGTAACGGGACTAATCGAAGGATCAAGAAGATTTAACGTCCGTTGTTGAAACCTTAGGCGTGATAACCATCGGTTTTTTATTTTTTTTTTGTTGGGAGGGGAAAAAATGGAATTACCCTTGCAAGTTCAAGTTCAAGTTCAAAGATTTTTATTCATAATAGCACAAAAATTGAAACTTAATGAACGTCATAACATAATCAAGAAAGCATAATATAACATTAAGTAGCTAATTATTACATAGAACGTAATATATAGGGTGCAATGATCTGGTTTAATGCCAGATGACGGTGTCTTGTAAACAATAATTTATTTTGTAGTAGGTCTTAGTGCACAAAGTGTGCTTTATACATTTTTGGAATCGAGCTTCAGTCAAGTTTTGTATTTCTTGCGGAATTTTATTGTAGAAGCGTATACAGTGTCCCATAAAAGAACTGCTAACCAAAAGTTTGAACATTGGAAAAGAAAGTTTATGTTTATTTCTAGTTTGCACATTGTGGCGGCTATCAATGGTTTTAAAGCTACTGATATTTTTCCTCACATACATTATATATACATTCTGAAAGAATGGTTTAATGGAACGGGACTAATCGAAGAATCAAGAAGATTTAAAACACGCCCGTTGTTGAAACCTTAGGCTAGATAACCATCGGTTTTTTATTTTTTTGTTGGGGGAAAAAATGGAATAACCCATGGCCAGGAGTCCGACCTCCCTGCTATGTCCGGGTCCCCACATATTGAGCGGGCATCAGCTCGTGTGGATATGAACTACAAACAACCCCTTTGTGTTTACAGTTATCGATAGTCGTTTTAGCTGTGAGCCATGGTGATAATCATCGGAAAGAAAAGCCACGAAAATAGAAATGAATGCAGAGGACAGATCGTGACTAAATTGCGCGCGAAAGTTTCTGTCTCGTTCTATCCTGTCACTGTTTTCATGTTGTTTCTCTGTCTTGTTCACTAGCCACTGCGGCTTACTCGGGGGGCTGAAATTTGGTTCACTTGTTTCCTATTTAGGCTGATAACTTTTGAACCGCTGTGCCGATTATAATAAAATGTAGCTAAGAACCATCGCAGTGAAGTCTTCTAAGGACTACAAAAAACTGACAATATCCGTCTACCCATTTGACCGCTATTCCTTATTAAGCTGATAACTTCGAACAACTGTACCGATTTTAACAAAATATATCTTTGAGTAAAGTCCACATAATCACAAAAAACCGTATTAAAATTCGTCCACCACCCGTTTTATGGACAGACAGACACACCGACCGACAGACGCTTCAATTGTTATTCTTTTGGCTGTCGAGGGTTACCTAATGAATTCTAAATAGCCCGTGATTGGCTGAATTGAGTTTAGCAAGAGTTTAACAGCTAATTTCCCATTCGGAATCCGGGCGTTACTCTCGCATAACCGACAACTCGAAGTTTGATGGACATACACACTCGTCTTGTCGCTTTTGTGCTCAGGAAATAACAGTCGAGAAAAAAAAACCCCAGGTCTTATGCCCGATTTCATCAACAGTTAAGGGACACTTAGCTCTTTTTCTTAGCTGTCTACCGATTGTTTCGGTGGATGGAATCTTATATTTAGGGGGTCCCCAAGGAGCCTAGATGACCTTTATACTTAGGGCAAATCGAAACAACCGCTAGGTGGCCCCTAAAAGAAATAAAGTGGCCCCTAAAAGATAGTCATCGTTGGTGTAATCGGCCATTAGACGCTTATTGTTAACTATAACCATGTCGCTGTTTCTGGTTCCCACGTCACAGGGTATGCTAGTGTGGGGCCAGAAGCAATTTATGTGCCTGTATGTAAATGTTTCTATTTATATGTTTCTTTGACATCATTGACAGTGCCCCGCCAGGGGTGGGCCGTAGAGACTTAAATGCACCTAAAGTCTGGCCGCTGAGAGAATGCGATCGTGACAGCTCAAAACCCATAATTTTTTGACATCTGCAATGAAAAATATTGCTATTATGTACGCATAAAGAAAATGTCATAATCGCATTCTAAAAGCGGCCGAAGTGTATATGTCACCGTAAGATAACCAAACCTACAAGGTTTGGAATTTACGTTTCTTTTCTTCTTACATGTCAACCTAACACGAATATTATTCGTGGGCTTCGCTGCGTTCGCCCCCTCTAGTCTTCACCTAAGCTACCGCAGTGTTTGTCCTGGTATTTCGTTTGCAATTCAAGTTTAAACCAGTTTACTATTTAACGGTTTTAACCGTTAGTTTATCAACTAACGCGTCATATAGTAAGCAGTACGCTACAGTTTACTATCTGTCGATAGTTGACCAACTAACGAGAAAAACACGTTAGTTTATCAAGTAACGGATTTGACAATCTTACGGTGACATATACTTGTTTCTTTGACAACGTTGTCACCTCCTTCCTCCCGCAACCGACCCGCCGGTGGCGTGCCACAAGTGCGCGCTTTGAGGCGACGTGTCGTGGTCCCCGTGCGCCTCGGCTTAACGTTCACGTTCCCCGACCCCCCGACCCGGCAGGCTGGGGCTCCGCCGGCGAGCGCGCCGCCGCCGAGGCCGTCAAGGTGCTCATCTGGCTCTGCCGCCGGCCGGAGAGCAGGCCGCTCTGGCTCGACTACTTCGACCTGATACTGCTCAAGCTGATCAACGCGTACGGGGCCGGGAACAAGGAGCTCATGCGGGCCGTGGACGCGAGCATGCCGCACGTGGCGAGAGCGCTGTCCGCCGACCAGGTACGGAGACTAGGGACCAGTTCCCCAGACTAGGCCCACTAGACACTTTGGACCACATCCCCATACTTGGCCCACTAGACAATAAAATGATATGAAATGTTTATTTGCTTGATATGTGGTACAATAAGTGGTGGTAAATATAATAAGGCAACTAGGGGCCAGTTCCCCATACCTGGCCTACTAGACACTAGGGACCAGTTCCCCATACCTGGCCCACTAGACACTAGGGACCAGTTCTCTAGACTAGGCCCTCTAGACACTAGGGACCAGTTCCCCATAATTGGCCCACTTAACACTAGGGAGCACTTCCCCAAACTTACCCCACTAGACACTAGGGACAAGTTCCCCATACCTGGCCCACTAGACACTAGGGACCCGTTCTCCAGGCTAGGTCCACTTGTCACTAGAGTCCAGTTCCCCATAGTTGCTCCACTAGACACTATGGACCAGTTCTCCAGACTAGGCCCACTAGACACTAGGGACCAATTCCCCATACTTGGGCCTCTTTACACTAGGGTCCAGTTCCCCATACTTGGCCCACTAGACACTAGGGACCTATTCTGCAGACTAGGACCACTAGACCAAATCATAGTCCAAACTGGCCCACGATACAACACACAGGTGGAGCTAATATTCCCACTAGGCAACATACCTAAGCATCACTTCTGCCTCTCTGAATATTGTGCAGCGTGTCCTGTGTGACGTAATGCATCAGTTACCAGCGTCTATGTAAACGTGGAATCTTGTCGAGACTGACTTAAGATTATTAAAAACAAACGGAGAACAAAGGGCCGAAGCGAAACGCCCGCCACTCCAAACATTAATTATAATAATAATAATACCTTGGGACACTTTAAACACATTGATCTAGCCCCAAACTAGGATTCCCTGTATCTTGGGTACTAGACAACGATACACATACTTATATAGATAAATATTATACTTAGATAGATAAACAACCATGACTAGGGTACAAACATCCGTTCCCATCAAACAAATATTTGCCCCCACCGGGACTCGAACCCGGGACCCTTGCCTTCGTAGGCAGGGTCACTGCCGACTCGGCCATTCGGGTCGTCAGATGCATCAGTTAGCAGCGTCTTTGTAAACGTGGAATCTTGTCGAGACTGACTTAAGATTATTAAAAACAAACGGAGAACAAAGGGCCGAAGCGAAACGCCCGCCACTCCAAACATTGCCATCTATCCGTCCGTATATTGTACTTATGTATGTATTGATGACTTACTTCGAGGTTGTCACTGTATTCCAGGTGCTGGCGCTCCTAAAGCCAGTGATCCGGACGCGCGGTTACCCGTCCTCGCTGTGCGCCCTCAAGCTGGCTGCTGAGGTGGCGCGAGCGAGGCCGGACGAGCTGAGAGACGAAAGCGTGGGACAACTTATGGAGGGAGTGGCGCAGGTACGTACTTAAACAGTCGGTTGTCGTCGGTGCGCAGTATTTTTTTCCCCTCCAACAAAAAAAAATAAAAAAAAAAGCTGCGCAATATTGACAAATACATCGCACTCTGTGAATTTCGCGTGAAGAAACATACGGGTTTCTAAGAATTAAATGTAGTTACCCATACAAGAGATTTTTGTATGGCCATTTTCTTAGTCATTTTGTTTTATTTGTTTATCGGTGAACTGAACTCTCCCGATCTTATCGGAAAAAATCTTTAATTGCGGGTATCGAATTTTGTGCTAAGTTATTTGTGAATCTACGATTAATAATTGCTCATTTGAATTATAGTAAATAATATTTAGTGTTTTTATATTTGATTTTATCTCTCTAAATAAGTTTCTCAACTCAATTTCTATCCACTTCCGGTTTCATTGAGCAAAGAGTTTTGTTAATCTGAGTATATCATTCAATACTTACATACTACATACAGAAAACTCTTTTTTTCAATTTTTCGATGTACGGCCTTGAATGTAGTCCTACCTAGAATTTAATATTTTATTATTAAGAATAAAAAAGGTATACTCGTGCAAAAGTCTGTCGTCTTACGTTTTTCCGTGTACAATGGTACGGAACCCTTCGTGTGCGGGACAAACGTCCTACTCGCACTTGACCGGTTTTATTTAGTCATACCGTCAGTACATTTAGACGACGACCGGTTTACCCTAGCGGGTAGTGACCCTGCCTATGAAGCTGACGGTCCTGGGTTCGAATCCCGGTAAGGGCAATATTTGTGCGATGAGCATGAATATTTGTTTCTTAGTCTTGGATAATAATAATAATACCTTGGACACTATTTACACACATTGATCTAGCCCCAAACTAGGATTCCCTGTATCTTGAGTATTAGACAACGATACACATACTGATATAGATAAATACTATACTTAGATAGATAATCAACCATGACTATGGTACAAACATCCGTTCTCATCATACAAATATTTGCCCCCACTGGTACTCGAACCCGGGACCCTTGGCTTCAAAGGCAGGGTCACTGCCGACTCGGCCATTCGGGTCGTCAGTGATTTCTATGCATTTACATAAGTATTTATCTCTATTAAATATATCGTTAGTATCCATAACACAAGTCTATTATTGAGCTTACTATGGTGTTGTGTAAAAGTGTCCTCTAATATTTATTATTATTCATGTAAGTAAGTAAATTAATTCCTAAATCAAAGCCGTATTCTGTTCGCAGCTGGCCGACCACCAGAACTCGGCGGTGCGCAAGGCGGCCGTGTTCTGCATGGTCGCGTTCTCGACGGCGCTCGGCGAGCAGCGCATGAGGCCGCACCTCAAACACCTGTCTGTGAGCAAGCTGCGACTGTTAGAGGTGAGCCGGAACTTAAACTAACTACTAAGCCAGTGTTAACTTGGCTTCCGCGAGGAATGGGTTTCCCGTACCTCTCGCTCGCTCTCGCCCGCGACCCGACAGTGACGGGCGCTACGAAATCATTACAGCGAGGTGCCAAGTTAAGTTAGGTGTGTAGTAATTAGCTATGTATTTACCTGACTTAACTTTACCTATATAAACTATTAGTGGATAATCTTACACAAATCGAACTAGACCACTAGTAAGCTCAACACGGCTTGTGTTAAGGGTACTAGACGACGATATATTTAATAGAGATAAATACTTTTTTTTTCTCTTTATTTGGGTCAAATAACAGTTAACACAATGTTCTCAAATCTTAGCATATAGCTTATAAACTTAAATAATTGTGCAACCAACGTCAATAACCACATATTGCTATTTAACTTATTAAACTAAAGTAGCGAGCGAGTGATAGAAGCTACATTCAAACAGAAATGATACATGACAAAGTCTGTTAATTACAAAGATCTGTTGAATAAAGTATAAATGAATACGACTAAGGCATATTGTTATAAATTAATAAAGGTTTCTATTGTATAGTTAGCAATTGAGACATAATCTTACTTATGTAAATACATAGAACATCCAAGATGGTTTATTTTATCATTAATGTAATTTTGCAATGCATTACGGAAACAGTTCCAAATCGCTGCTCAAATTGCGTAAACACATATCAATTCATGTATGAACATAGTAAGACCACTCAGAATAAATTATATTATAACAATGACTATAACAGTATACAATGGATACTTTGAATAATATTAATAAAAATAATAATTTCAATAATTTATCATTATCAAATCAAGACAGCACTATCATGCATTCATCTCGCAGAACCTGACATGCTCTCGCATGATATCCCTCCTTCAAATCCTCCCTTCATCAAATACTCATGCTCATCACACAAATATTTGCCCTTACCGGGATTCGAACCCAGGACCGTCAGCCTCACAGGCAGGGCCACTACCCGCTAGGCTGAACCGGCTGTCGTGGTATACACAGATAAGGACGATTTATATATTATAGTTTGCCCGCTAGTATCTACGTCACAACTCACAAAAGCGGCAGTCTGATCAGACATTAGATTGGCTCTTCATCAGCTTAGTGGAATTTCTTGCATCTGCAAGGAGTGAAAAATTAACTGTCAAAATCGGTTAAATTGTGACAGCTGTTCAGAATGACGTTAAAAATCCTAACATCCTAAACAGGCCTTCATGTAACGTTATTATCCTCATAATGTTATGCATAATAGCGCTATGGAAGGCGTCTTATAACGTTATAATTCCATAAAGTTATACGGCTATAACGTTATTATCTTAGTTTTATGGCGCTATATTCTTTTTTTTTTTTTTTTTTTTTTTTTTTTTTTTTTCTTTATTGCCTTAAATTACAGTATTGAGGTGTTCACAACAAATTATGTACAAGTGTAATTTTACCTTATAAAGGCATAGCAAAATATTAAATAGGTATATATTATTTACAATTTCATATTTTAAATAAGTTAAATTAAATTAAAAGTAACATAATATTTGCAGATTATATAATTAAGGGCAGTTGTGAAATTAATTTATTGAGAAATTTGTCCATCATAATCAAATCAATCAAATTAAACAGGTAAAAACATGACAACAACAACAATAACATAAAGATAGCATTAATAGTTCGACAAACTAATGGTTGAATTACGATTCGCACATAAATGAAATAAATCACACATATATTATATTCATAATTTAAATTATAGGTTATCATTATTATCACATTTCTCATAAAATTCATTTAAACTATATGGACACATTAATAAAAGATAATTCTTCAAACTGTTTATAAATTGATTACCAGAGAGGGATTTTATTTCAGTTGGTAGTTTATTGTAAGTCCTAATTGCCGTTTGTCTTGTACTTTTACTGTGGGACGCAGTTCTGGAAGTCTTTTCTTCAAGGTGTAGCCTAAAGCGATCTCTTAGTCGACTGCACTTCCATTCAGTGCTGATTGGGAACTCTTTTGGATAACGCCGTGTTAACTTGCACAGTTCAATAATATACATAGCTGTAACTGTGTGTATTTTTAATTTCAGAAAAAGATCGCGACAGCTTTCCCTGTTATCCTTAATTCCACTCAGAATACGGACGCACCTTTTTTGCAGAACAAAGATTTTATTTATATCCACACTACCTCCCCACAATGCCAATCCATACAGTATCCTAGAATGAAAGAAAGCATAGTATGCCTGCAGGGACGCCTGAGTGGTCGTAACTTTCTTGAGACATCTAAGGGCATAAGTGAAGCTACTTAGTTTTCCCTCCAGTACTTCAATATGTTTTTTCCAATTCATGAATTCATCTGCCCAAATACCCAAGAATTTAGCGTCCTCTACTAATCCAATTTCAGTGTTATCTATTCTAATATCTAAATGGATTCTGGGTGTATTATAGTTTCGAAAATGTATTAATTTGGTTTTTTTCGCGTTGGTTTTTAGCCCTACTGTTAACAACCATTCCACGACAGTCGTTATAGATCTCGTTATCTCATCGGATAAGGTAGCATCCTTCCTTTCAAATTTAAAAAACACTGAGATGTCATCAGCAAACATGGTAATCTTGTTTTCTATGAGTTCAGGCAAGTGATTTATGTATAAGATAAATAGAAGAGGACCCAGAACACTACCTTGAGGTACACCACGTGTGGTTCCCGCTATGGAGGATTCAGTGCTCCTAAGAATATTTGTTTTAGCGTCAACAAAAGGAGCCACTACTCTTTGTGTACGGTTTGTGAGGTATGATTTTAGCCAGCTTAAGCTGTTTCCTCTGACACCATATCGCTCAAGTATACAGGCTAAGACATCATGATCAACGTGGTCGAAAGCTTTGGACAGATCCAGTAGCACTGTTACTACATTAGACTTTTTGTTTAAAGAATCTGCCACAAAGTCCATCATCGTGAATATTGCGTCCACTGTTGATTTACCCTGTTGAAAACCAAATTGAGTTTGAGATATGATGTTGTATTTTATCAAGAAATCTGCTAGACGATTAACGTAGAATCTTTCAAAAATCTTTGTTATTCAGTAGCGCTATGCACAAAATAACGTTATTTTAACGTTATAGGGCATCTACTTCAGGCCCATACTCCTTCGTTATAGTCCATCTTTTTTACGCACCGCGCGCGTGAGTAGTTTAGGTACCTAAACAACACACAGCAGACATAGCGTATCTACGGCAAAAGCGCAATAACTTTATTCATAACGTTATTTTGATTTCGTTGTTTCTCCTACAGTTTTGTTATCATAACGTTATAATAGCGCTACAATAACGAAACGAATTGATTATAACGTTACATATTACATATATATTTGTTTGATGAGCACGGATGTTTGTAGCCCTAGTAATGGTTGTTTATCTATCTAAGTATACTATTTATCTATATAAGTATGTGTATCGTTGTCTAGTACCCAAGATACAGGGAATCCTAGTTTGGGGCTAGATCAATGTGTGTAAATAGTGTCCAAGGTATTATTATTATTATTTTGGCGTTATATTTATAAAGGTCTGACGTCCACATTGCCCTCCAGGTATACATCAACAAATCGAACCGGTCCGGGGAGTCGTCCAAGTCGCCCGGCGGCGCCACGTAGCGGCGGCGGCGACGCGCGCGCCTCACCACCCGCGGGACACAGACAGATGCGGCGGGGACGCAGACCGACACAACAGAGGGGGGGCAGACCGATGTACAGTGAGCGGGGTGGGGCGGGACAAACGTAGGGGGGGATCCGCTGTTGACCGTTGTATTTGGCTTCAGGTGTTAAGATTTAAAGTTTTTACTTTTTCCCTTGTGTTGTGGCTTTTGTAATCATTGCGGGACACAGACAGACACGGCGGCCGGGGCCGTCTTTAACCTATATGAGGCCCTGGGCACATTCGGATAGTGGGGCCCCTATGACTTCTACAAAGCCCTATTTTTAACCGACTTCACAAAAGGAGGAGGTTTACAATTCGACGCGACATTACTTTTTTATGTATGTTCCCCTGCTGCGCCTAGACGGATGGACCTATTTGACAAAATATTTTTTTGTCTGAAAGGGTTTACCTGCCCATTGGTTCCATTGACAAGGTCAGGATCTGATGATGGGATCCTGGAGAAATCGAGGGACCTCTTCAAAAATTATAGGCAGACTTAAAGTGTTTTTGTGGTTTTTATAATAACTCGTGCATTTACTCATGGTAAGCGTTATATTGTGATGCTGAACTGATGATGAAGACCACATATGGCCACCAGAACTGCTCCATACTAGGTACAAATAATCGCGTCACCTAGGAGTTGCCCACAGAAAACAATTACTGTCTTTATTGCTTTGGATGAGATATTGAAATAAATCGAGAATAATAACATTTTTTTTCGGAAATAACATACGTTGTCGGTTGGGCGAGGGGGCCCCATCGATCGCGGGGCCCTCGGCACGTGCCAGAGTGCCCATATGGATAAGAGTGGTGGTTTTATGATTCGGCAGCTTCCCCATATGGTGGGAAGCTGCCGAATCATAAAAAGATCCATCATCCATGTTATCCGTGTTTGACTGCTTATCAAAATAGATACTTTTTAGGAACTTTCAAAACAATAATTTTGTTCACGAGTTCTATGGAATACTAGCAAGTGACGTCATAGTCAAATGCTGTCTTTTTAAAACAAAATTGTGTTTATAAAATGCAACTGCTGGAAATATACAATTCTGGTATTGTCAGACGTTTTTGTTGAAACAGGTTCAGCTTGAGACACGTTTCTAGATTTATTGGACTATCTTCTCAAATACCGTATTCCGCCCAGTGACAAGACGCGACGATGATAACAACATAAGTTATCTTTTATCTGGCGTTTCTAAGGTTCCGTAAGTTCAAAGTGGCGGCGGCGGGGACGCAGGCCGACACGGCAGAGGGGGACACAGACCGATATGCAGTGAGGGGGGGAGTTAAGGGGGATATTGTGATTTTTCATTAATTAAACCTTTGCCACCCTTGTATCAAGGCGAGTCGGTTTTGAACCTTATTGATTATGACGGCCTCTGTGGCGCAGCGGTTGTGGCTCTGCCTACCATGCGAGAGGTCCCGGGTTCGATCCCCGGCTGGGGGTAATGAAAAAAAAAAAAAAAACCCCAGGTCTTGGATGTTTATATGTGTGTGACGTCGCTGTTTCTGGTTACCACGACACAGGGTATCCTAGTGTGGGGCCAGAAGCAATGTATGTGTCTGTATGTAAATGTTTATGTTTATGTTTATGTTTATATGTTTATTCCCTCGTATTAAAGTTCAAAAGCTATGAAAAATAATCAATCATCTGTTGATGGCTCCACAGCTGAGTGGGATATATGGCTTGGTCGCGTAGTATCTTACGTCTCACGTACGGCACGCCTTCAAGTTTGTATTACTACACCAAGCCAACTAGACGTCTAGGTCGGTCTGTAATCATCGCTAAGATGTTTTGTCAATACCAAAGAAAAGCCTTCAAATCGCCCTTGTCTGAGTACATTTTGGCATACCGGTAAAAGGGGGCTAATTAGAATTGAGGGGCTGATTGGAACTAATACAAAATGCAGAGATTTGGCTGCATTTTCTATTAGTTCCAATCAGCCCCCTTTTACTGCTATGCCATAAAAGGGGGCTAATTGGAATTGAGGGGCTAATTCATAGTTATTTCCTACAGTCGAAACATCTTACATTCCAAAAGCACGCAACATAGTCAAATACAACTGCAAATACAGGTCGCGCCAAAGTTCACTGTCACCTCTCTCTCACCATCTTACCCTATGCGAGAAAGGGAGGTCACAGCCCGCTCAGGGACAAAGAAACTTTGTGCGAACTGTTGTCAAAATACGGATATCCGCCTTTCGAATATATCGTCTATTTTCGTCCCGGATTTTGTATACTTTATTAACACCTAAACACTTTATTTGTAATTTCATTTTTATAATGACTTGATATTTAATTCTTTACTTCCAAAGATCACTAATAGAATTGGTCATATTGTAATCCCTTAATACGTTGGAATAAAGAGTAAAAGTGGCAAAAACCTATATTAATTTTATGTTGTGGGTAAATCGAGAATTGGTGATTTCGGGAAATGTCCAGTTTTAAAATTTACATTTTCTGAAACTCAATTTCGGAGTTTATCGCCAACGACTTATTTACTTTATGTAAATATCGCTCGGAAAAGACATTAAAATATATTATTTATTACAACATATTGGGAAAGTCGGTTTTGAGAACAAAGAATTTGGAGCGCGCGTCGGGTAGGAACATAGCTTTAGCGAAAATTTATAGAAATTAATGTAACGGTCGCTCATTTCATTATGCAACCTGTTACTGTTTTACAAGTCTGGCAATTGTAAAAATCCGATACTTATTTATCGATGTTGCCAGTTTAGATTTGTAAAACTAGTTGTTGATTGAAGGAATGGGCCACTGCACGGTTTTGACAACATTTATGGGTGTGATAACCTTTTCACTTGATTTGCGTTCATTTTGAATCCTACATGTTATTTTTTCTGGGGCCAAATTCTTTACCTCGGTTACATTCAAAATATTTTAGCAATTTTCAGCTAGAGATTGGGTATATTATGGTTTTCCAGAGATAATTTAAAATGAACGCTACAAGTAGACTTGCGGTATAATTTGGTTTTGGAGTGTATACTTAGCAGTGCAGCTCAAAATCGGATTTCTGTCTTGTAACGGGTTAAATGAAATGTAAAAGGAGTTTTGTCTCGAAACAACGGCAATGACTGAACGAAATCTTTGTAAAAGTATGGTGGTTCTATCATACGTATGTCTTGGACGTGTGTATGTGTGTGTGTGTGCGTAAGATGACTCATTGTAACGGACAAGTACAAATACTCGGTCCCCACCGAGTGGCACAGGCGTTTACCCAAATTCGAGTAAGATGAATAGCGATGTTATATGCACACGTCTAAGGCAAGCGTGTGTATGTATGAGAATTAATGAAACAGGAATGTTATTAAATTAAGTGCTGGAAATTTTTGAATTTTGAAACAAAATGTTTTGCCAGTTGTTGTTGTAAAATTGTCTGTCGACGTAGCTTTATGTGTGAATGTACAGTAAGAAATATAGGATAGGTATTGCTTGCCTTCTCACTCAGTCTTCTATAGAAAAAGGGACAGCACATCAATTGTTCTCTTTTAATAGATAACGCGTTGGCGGTCCGTCGGTACATAGCTTAGGTCGCCGTTGAAAACTGAAAAGCAGACGTTTTGCAAAAGATCGACTTATTGTTATATTACTGTAACATATTCGTGCACATAGTATGAATTCTCTAGTTTTTGTACATTACATTGTTACGGCATTGATTGAGATATCTTTCGACAAAAATATATTTAATTAGAAATACATCAACTCGCGATTTCAGTATACAAACATGTTGAGATTTTTTTTGACACCATGCTCAAAGGCATTTCGTCTCAACTTTAATGGAGTCTTTCTCACTGTTCTTTTAAATACATAGCCAACAACTATTCTGAATTGGTGGCCAATCCGAAGTCCTCGTCGAACGAAGTCGCCGACATGAAATTCATTCGTGAACCTTTGGTGGTAGCGACTCCGTCTCCAGCCAGTTAAGTTTGTGTTGTTACTGTAGTCATATTTCCATGCTGCTCCACCAGGCCAACTAGGCGCCTGTCAGGTATCATGTGTGACATGAGACTAAGGATGGCTCGGTGTAGTAGTAAATAAAAGTTGGCGGTGTCAAAAATGTTCGCCTGAAATTGTTCGCTCGAATGTTGCCAGCTTTCCATATTGGCTTTCGATTGGATGAGAGCTTGCGATACGTGTTTTATTTAAGGGCCTCTTCCAAGAAGTCTCGGTCTCTTTGACTGATAAATCTTTAATTTGTATGTAAAATGACAGATGAATGACATTTGACGACCTCTGTGGCGCAGCGGTTGTGGCTCTGCCTACCATGCGAGAGGTCCCGGGTTCGATCCCCGGCTGGGGGTAAAGAAAAAAATACCCCAGGTCTTGGATTTTTATCTGTGTGTGACGTCGCTGTTTCTGGTACCGACACAGGGTATCCTAGTGTGGGTCCAGAAGCAATGTATGTGCCTGTATGTAAATCTTTATGTTTGTTCTGTCGCGTAGAGCTTATTGGGACTTCTTGAAGCTGAATGTGAAAAATGATTAAATCTATCAAAACATGTTTATTCCGTTTTGACTTCTGTTAAATTAGTTTAAATATATTATGTTGAAAAAAATACTATATTTACCATGTCGTCGTAAAACATTTCATATGACAGGCTTAGCCTATTTGTGTATTTTGTTTGTTATAACGAATATTTGCGCTTAGAAAGGTTATTGAATTGTTTGGTTTCTATAATATATATGATAGATTCGGGCCGTGTTGTGCCTTTTGCCAAAAAAGCTATGTTATAGAGTAATAACTGCAGTTTTTTTTATGAAAAGGGATCTTGACTGCTATCTATGGTGCTTCTAACAGTTTTTTTTTTGTTGGAGGGAAAAACAATGGAATTGCCCATGCCCAGGAGTCAGACCTCCCTGCTATGTCCGGGTCCCCACATATTGAGCGGGCATCAGCTCGTGTGGTATACAGACTACAAACAAGCCCTTTGTTGTGTTGAGGGACAGTTATCGATATAATCGATTATACTGTGAGCCATGGAAAAGCTAACAGCTGGGACCCTTCATCATGGCGATGCCTTTCTAGTTGACGGTTGATCAATCCGAGCACGAATAAGTAAGACGAGCATTCTTTTCCAGTGATTCTGATTGGACAAACATCAATTTCGAACAGACAGATAGATGTTAGTTAGGGAATAGAAGGCAGGGGGTTACCAGTCTTTTTCCGATTCAAATTAGGTTCAAAACAAGAACATCACCATGGCAACCATTGCAAGCATTGCAAGTCGCCATAGTGGGCTTTATTTACCTAATACCAAGACTTGTTTTAAGACGGTCACAGTAATTTCGCGGATCAAGGGACAGGTTATTGATTTTTTAGAAAGGGATGGATATAGTGGTGGTCGGTTTCAATTGGCACCTAATCTCAAAAGCTTAATGCAGATGGCGCTGGTGAAGTTGACGCTGTCTGTCCGTCTAAAGTTGTCAAATTATGTTTAGTTCTTGTATTACATGGCGTGCTAACTTCATTTGAGGTTAATTTTGTCGTGCCAAGTGTATTTCAAAGATCACGTGACCTCTAACCTGAGATGAATGAAACTCTTTGCCTCAACGGCGCCGGCGCCACCTAGCGGGAACAAAGGCGGCCATGGCTGCCTTTCAAAACGAACGAATTTTGCGCGTTCTGGTTCGGAAAAAAATCGTAAGGAAGTAAAGCTGATTATGATAATCTTCGGTACGCTGTGAAGTATCCCTGTTTCGAATTTTACAATAATTGTTTTTCTATCGTGTTGAGGACACTTGAGTTCGTGTGTATGTATGTATAGAAAATATGAAATAGTAGGTACCTATGTAAAATTATACTCTCTCGAGAAAACTTTACTTTAATGCTTCGTATTTTTTCCTGTAGTCTTTGTCTTTTCCGAATAGTTGGGTTTTCTTCATTTGGTTCTTGTTAAAATTATGGTATATCTGTTAAATATCGTGCGATATACAATAACATAGTAGGAATTCACAAAACCATCTTTACATTGTCGGTTGACAGAAATATTTTTAGTCATAATTTATGTAACTGCCCGTTAAGCGGTGCTTATAAATAATTCTAGGTATAATTTTTCACATAAAAAAAACATGTAATCTGTACACGCATATAGTAACATTGGAACGCCTTTTTCTTCTCTTGTTTTCGCTTTTAAAGTATTTGGACGAGACTATTATATTTTTTATCGTGTTAAAATGTGGAAGTTCATCATGTAGAAGATTTGAGTATATTCAGCAACAGCAGGTAATTTTGAGTTTTTTTTTATGTACTTCTTCCGAGAATCTCATTCACTGATATTTATTTACTTTTTTGTTGTTGCTCTTGTATTTTTGCCAAGTAATTCTACAAAATGTTGCGTTTGACATGTCCTTGTATCGAAAATCTTCTACATTTTAGGATCTATCCGTTTTTAAATATGGAGATAAGTACAACCATTAATAAACATTAAATTCTGAATGATTTTTAAAGGTTAATAGAAATGAAAATCTAGAGAAAAATCTTTTGAATTCGTTAAATGGCTAAATAATAATAATAGATTTACTCCATATTTAAAATGAGATATTCAGTTTGAAATATCAAATCTTAAATACTTGTTTAATAGACAATTACAAAGTTGCGTTGAATTATTAAATTCCAGACTAATTTACTATTGTACACCGGCAAAAATAATAATACAAATAATTTTACCGCATTGTTTAACAATAATGTAAATTTTTACTAAATAAATATTTAAGGTTTTGATTTAACTAAGAGAGTTTAGAAAGCTGCATTTAAATATTAAAAAAGAAACAAACATAGCTTTGAGTGGGTGCGAGTGTTATCGTGTCAAAATGTACCCGTAATTATTATTGTATTTAATTATAATTACTAATATTATTAAATTAATTAATGTACGATAGTTATTAATAAAGTGATTTTTAAGCCTTTAGTTATGAGTTTAATTAATTTCAAACCTATAGGTCTTACTATAATAAAATAACTGGTGTTCAACACTTGTTTAAAGTCAAAAATGATTTGACGTTAGTTTTGAGGTAAAACTATGTTTAATATTTTTGTAGCACACGGTTGAAGTTTTAAGTAAATAGTTGCAATTGCTACTGTAGGCAGGCATGTATATGTCGCAGTTGGTTGGTTAAATCCGATACTTAACTAACTCTTTAGACCGTTAATTAAATGCCGACGTTTAACCAAGTCAAAAGCATTTTGATTTAAATAAAGCATCGTCCAAAACGTTTAACAATCTGTCTTACCGAAAGCCAGCGTGTTAGAAAACAAGATGGCGTCACGACAACAGCCGATTTGCACAGCTTATATCAGGGCAAATCATAGCGGTAGCGTAGGTGAAGGGTAAAGGGGGTGAGCGAAGCGAAGCCCCCTTTATCCTTCGTGTTAGGTTGAACATGTAAGAACAACAAAAAATACTTAAAACATAAACTTAAGTACACATAAAAAATATTTATATTGTATATGTCTTGTTGTCTAGGAACGTTTAGCAACTCGTTAAACGTTTCGTTCACTCACTTGTCAGACGGAATTTTAGTGACTTGATTAAACGTCGGTATTTAATTAACGGTCTAGAGAGTTATTTAAGTGTCTGATCTAACCAACCAACTGCGACACATATATTGTTTTTATTTGTGAAATACTTTCAATACAATTAGTAATCTCTATGTCAATAAGGAGTGGAGGAGACGCAGTTGCCAGTATGAGTAAGTTTAAATTCAATATTGATACAGTTTGTCCAGAGCCTATTTCTAGAAAAGACAAGAGGTAAGTCACCAACCATATTATTTATGCGATCGAAGCCTTATTTACCGATCACTAAGGCGCTGTGCCCTCCTAACTGACGTGATCACGTGATCAGGTTTCTGTCACGTCGCCTAGGTGGACGAGTCGCCTAAGCTCTGGGACGCTTACGTCGGAGATTGGGTAAAACCATGTAGAGATAAACTACGATACGACAGCGACGACTCAGGACGACGACGAGTGGGGAGATGGGAATAACCATCAAAATGTTGCCAAGAACTTCTTGGCAACATTTTGATGGTTATTCCCATCCCAACCTGTCCTTGCTTCTTGGCAAGAAGCAAGGACAGGTTTTTTGCTTCTACGTCTTGATAGTATTTTATGTTTAATTATAGACGTGATAACATCTTAGAAATCGATGAACGCTGGCTGCACGCACTTATAACTGTCACGTTCCGCCTGAGCCGAGCGTGCAAGCGAGAGCGCGGAACAAGCGATAGAGGCACGATCGGCCTAAGAGTTTTCTATGACGTTATCACGTAAAATTAGCGTCCGTAAACAGACTACAGACGACCAATATGTTTTCTCACTCTTATTGTATGCTAATGCGCATGATAAGCTTCAATAATAATTACTTTTCATAAATCAAACATTGCCGACGTCATATTTTCCACTACACAAGCACCTGTGCAAGCTAATAACTCAAATTAGTACAAATAAGTCCTCAAAAACAATCGTTTAGGAAATTAATAAGACAGCGTGTGTGCTCTTGCCACAGATCAGTAGCCATTTTCGCCTTACTGAGAAAGGTCTATCTTCAACTTCAAGACTTTGAAAATAAGTAAGCATAATGCTGAAATTCGTAGTTTTGGCAGCCACAGCGTGCTTTGCAGGTAAGAATTCATGATTACTCTACATATGTACATGTGGTACCTATGTCGTAGAATTCAATTATTTCGCGAAATTATCAGAAAGGGTTGAATTACACGAAAACATTTCTTTTTAATCAGTACTACGTGGTATTTTTTGTGTTACACATGTCGACCTAACACGAAGACTATTCACGGGCTTCGCTGCGCCCGCCCCCTTTAATCTTCACCTAAGCTACCGCAGTGTTTTGCCCTAAAATATTTCTTCGCTCAATGAAAGTTCTAATTCTACCATGGTTGGCTATATCATGATATAGTCAATTCTACGATATTGTTACTACAAATAGGTACAATGTGGGGTTAATCTGGCTCAACACAGACCTTGCTGTTAATAATTTTGTAATTATTTATTCCTGCTTATTGATTATGATAATGACTAAATATTATATTTTGTATCAGTTAAGCATAAGCAATTTTTAAAAAGAGATCTAAAAATCAATCTGTGGGAGTTTCTACGCCCTTCTTCTCCCATAGTGGTCCAATGTAGAGAAGTGGCAAAAAATGACGATTGCTAAGTATATGTAAATATCTACAGTAATAAAGACATTTGGAAATTTGGAAATACAGGATGTTTTGTGTGAAAATATCAACTATCCATTTATCTACGGTTCATTCGTTCAGCCCGCCCTGACCAACAAGGAGGCTTAGGGCGAGTATCTAGAAGACGGAATAAGACTTGATTAAATCCAGTAAACTTGGACAACTCCATAGAAATTTATATGGAGTTGTGAAAATTTACTCCAGTAGAGTCTCACTCCGCGTTCCAGCTAGTGGCTTTCTATTCTTTTATATTCGGAATTAGTAATCGAGATTCTTTTGAGCAAAAAACCATGATCCGGGTTTGTTTGCCGGCTTCCTCACAGTAATAATCAGCTAATATAAAATTATGATATGTACTGAATGGGCACCTCGATTTCTTTCAAATCCCGAAATATAGTTTTGGAAATTTGTGCAGACTTGTTTCGTACATCTTGAAAAAAAGTGCTTTACAAAAAATAATGTTTTATTATTTTTTCTTCTTTGAAAAAGCAAGAGGTTAGTAAACAAAAAAAAGGTTTCAATATTTAATCGTTAAGATGACAAAATGTGTTCTCTGTTCCGTGGTAAAGATGCATCAATGATAGGTAGTACCTAGATATGCAATTTCTATTACTTAACTAATTACCCGTTTATCATACGAGAGATAGCTAGGGTCAACACATCACTAGGATCACTTACTCGGTGGTACCGTTTAACTTTAAAAGACCTACGGTACCACCAATGGCCAGGGGTACCGTGGTTCCGAAATCTTAGTAAATAATCCCGTTGGTAGGAGATAGTTCAGGGCATTTGATTTGTCAGCTGATACTCCTTAGCGATCTTTTGGTCTGCGTTAACACTAATCGGACTTATCTATTGTTGATAACAATATATTTACCTGAGAGCCGACTTACTTCATTTCGTTCAACATGCCATTATACTGCTTTTAAACACATGTCAACTTACGGTCACTACGGCGTTTGGGTACAGAAATGCCTACAACTTCCAGACAAGGGCGATTATAAGACTAGCTTTTTTTGATATTGACAAAAAGATACTGACAGATACAAACGGGATTCTATTACTAAGGTTCCACTGTCCGTCTGCACGTCTGTCTGTCAGCTGGCTGAATCTCATGGATCGTAATAAGTTCAATTGAGAATTTCATAAAATTGCCAACTATTTCATGATAAGGATGAGAAAAAGGTTGAATTTGATGAAATCATGTCTTTTTAAAAGCATTTTTATTCAGAACTACCTACGTGGTGTTTTTGTGTCATAAAAGTCGAAATACACGAAGACTATTCGAGAGTTACACGAAGACTATTCGAGGGTTACACGAAGACTATTCGAGGGTTCCGCTGCGCTCTCCCCTTTTAGTCACCATCATCCACCCTTCAATATTTCTTCGTTGATTGAAACTTTTAATTTAAACCATGGTTGGGCATTTCATCAAATGACCATTTGTAAGTACTTATGATATTACTATTGCCGCTATAACAAAAAGTACTTATAATCATCACAAGTACAACTTGTATAACACTATATTGAACAACTTTTCTGAATCTCTTTTCTTATGGGAGAAAAAAATAATAAAACTCATGAATCGTACCTAATAGATACAGTTAAAATTTTCATGTCGTAGCCATACCATAATTACCATTAAGAATTTCATGAAAATGTCAACTATTTCATGATCTGGGCGACCATTTCATGATGTGGATGAGAAAAAGGTTGACTTGCATGAAATCGTGTCTTTTTAAAGGCATTTTTATTCAGAACTACGTGGTGTTATTGTTTTATAAAGGTCGAATTACACGAAGACTATTCGGGGGTTCCGCTGCGCTCTCCCCATTTAGTCACCATCTAAGCTAACGCAGTATTTCGCCCTAAAATATGTCATCGTTCATTGAAACTTTTAATTCAAACCACGGTTGACCATTTCATCAAATGATCACTTAAGGCATATACAGTGGTGGTCATATAATTAAGAACGATTTGTAGTACCAGATATTTTTTTTCAAAACTATGCTATGTGTACTTTTAAGTTCCTTCTTAAAAGTAATTAGTTGTGTTATGAAATAGCTACATCGATAAAGTAAACGGGATTAGGAGTAAATATTTAAAACATTTACTATTTTTTTTACAAATTTAATTGTTTATCGATAATTACAAATTCAAGTAGTAAAAATGCTGGACAAATAATTAAGAACGATTCTTAAGCTGCTCGAGAGTTGTTTCCGTAGATACTTAGATTTTACAAATCACATTAAATAAGACAGTGACAATGTTAAAAATTATAATTTAATACATTTTACTCTAAGTTAATAGTTTGTAGCGTGACCATGGCTTTTAATAACTGCCTTACACCGACGAGGCATTGATTCTATCAATTTTTGACATTTTTCAAGAGAAATAAAGCGCCATTCTTCTAAAAAAACGTTATATAACTCAGTTAGGTTACCACATCGTCGATTTGAAACCTTTTTCTTGACTTCGCGCCAAAGATGCTCTATGGGATTTAAATCTGGGCTGTTCGGTGGCCATGCTAAGACAGAAACTGATTGAGATGTGAGGAATTCTTTAACGGTGCGTGCAGTGTGCTTCGGATCGTTGTCGTGTTGGAATGTCCAAATAATCGGAAGTACGTCTTCAGCATATGGTAACATAGTTTTTTCGAGTATATTTTTGTACTGGAATTGATCCATGTTTCCTTCTATCAGTCTAACAGGTCCAACACCATGACCAGAGAAGCATCCCCAAATTTTCACATTTCCACCACCATGCTTTAATGTCATTTTTGTGTACTTGGGGTCGAATGCTGTATTCGGAGGGCGTCGAACATATCGTTTCCCATCAGAACATACTCTGTTAATTTTTGTTTCGTCAGAGAAAAGAACATTTTTCCACTGTCTTGCTGTCCATCTTTCATACCTCCTAGCAAATGCAAGCCGGGCTTGCCTATGACACTGTTTCAACATGGGCACCTTTCTTGCTATCCTTCCGTTCAACTTCGCTTCTACCAATCGCCTTCGGATAGTGCGCGCTGAGATCGCTGAAGGGTTATTTTCACCAAAGTATTCTTTTTTTAACTCATTAGACCCCTTAAAAGGGTATTGTTTTGCCAAACGCACGATATTTAGATCGTCTCGCTGAGATGACTTTCTCTGTTTAGGTACACGAGGAATATTTAAAGTTGTTTGATGTGTGTTAAAATGCTTCACAGCGTGGAATATCATCGTTTTTGAGCACTGCAAATGATTGGCAATCTTTTTATATGTTGCCAATTCATATCGCGAAGTTTTATTATTACTTCCCTTGTAGATGCATCACAACTTTTATTTTTTCCCATTTTTTTATTATGAAACGATCAACTTTTTGACTTTTACAGAACTAAATGGCGCGAAAATTACTCGAATAGTGGCCTAGTTACAGAGTGTTCTCTATTTAAATTTGAATAAAAAAATAAACTATCCAGCGTTCTTAATTATGTGGCCAGCCAGTAAGTTTGCAATAACATGTTAAGATATATTATATACAAAAAGTTTACTTATATAATAATATTGTTGAATTTATCATATTATAACTGTATGCTACGATTGTGTAAAACAGTTTTACGATACCGAGAGAGATACAAAACGATATGCAATAAGTGTTATTCTCGTAAGTTTGAAAAAAGCTTGTTTTCAAATAGTCGTTCTTAATTATATGACCACCACTGTACATAATTATTACTATCGCCGCTATAACAAAAAATATGATCAACACAATAACAACTTGTACAACATTATAATGGCTAGTATTTATTCGCACATCAGAAATACTGATTTGCACAGCAAAAAAGGATCAGAAAAAACACTTATTATGTTTTAAATGTTTTATATGGACTCAAGTTTATCATTTAAGTATTTTTGTTGTTCTTGCATGTTCAACCTAAGCTACCGCAGCATTTTGCCCTGGTATTTGCTGTGCAAATCAGTATTTTTGATGTGCAGTTGAATGTTTCCCCATTATAAATATAATAAACGACCCGAATGGCCGAGTCGGCAGTGACCCTGCCTACGAAACCAAAGGTCCCGGGTTCGAGTCCCGGTGAGGGCAAATATTCCTTTGATGAGAACGGATGTTTGTACCCTAGTCGTGGTTGTTTATCTATCTAAGTATAATATTTATGTATATAAGTATGTGTATCGTTGTCTAGTACCCAAGATACAGGGAATCCTAGTTTGGGGCTAGATCAATGTGTGTCAATAGTGTCCAAGGTATTATTAATTAACAACTTTTCCCAACAAACATGAAAAAATTCAAAATTCAAAATTCAAAAACAGTTTATTTCCATAAGAAACACATAGGTTACATTTGGAGAATGTCAAATCTTAAACTAACACATATATAATATATAGGGAAATATAGAACTCAATTTGAATTCCGTCACCTCAATGTTTTAGATGCTGGAGGCAAAGAGGCGACTAGAAACCTCCAGCTTTATTCGTTATTTTTTACAGAATTGGAGCAAACACATTCCCAAGCTTTCTTGTCTTTTATATAATCTGATATTTTGTAGTAAGCCTTTTTAGTTAAGTGATTTTTAACAACATTTTTAAATTTATTTACAGACAATTCTTGTAACTCAGTTGGGATTTTGTTGTAAAAGCGAATACATTTTACTTTACGTTTACATTTTACGTTACTCCCCCAGCGTCTTCCGGCATCGTGCGGCCTTGTCTCCTGAATGACCTCAAATGCATCCAGGATAATATGGCCGCGAACTCTAACTGTAATAGAAATATCGTTGGGTCTATACCGTCCGAATACGTTATTCCGGAGTACAGGTATGTAAAAGACTGCTTGACGTATTTTATCTACACACGTATCATAAACCCTCTTTACTGCGTCCAAAAACCGCACGTTACGGTCAGCATAATGTTAAACTACTTCGTAAAAACTCATTTTTTATCTGAATATAGAACATTATGACCATAATGTGTAAATTTTCTACATATTATGATGACATTCAAATTTCGAACGCCGACGCCCGCCTGCGTGCCGCGCCTACTTTGTCTGTGAAGTTGGTACTACAGAACAAGCTAAACAACTCAATGCCAGTCAAACATGCGGTTCCTGAACAGATCAAAGAGAGCTTATGATATGTCTGTAGATAAACTAGTGTATGTATCTGTACATAATTAGGCATTAAAACTCTCGAGTGATATTATTATGAAACGAGCCTCTCTCGAGTGTTAATGCCCTCCATTATGTAGCAGTCACACCAACTACTATAATGATGCTACTTATATCGACAAAACCTACACTTTTTATGCGCCAGAAGGAGGGTTATGTTTTTCGAGTGTATGTATGTATATTTCTTTGGCACGCTCTGTAGCCAAAACGGCTTGGTGGATTTTAGCTTGAGAGGTGTCGTTAGATTCGTCTTAACTGTGAGAGTGGCACTGGATACATCAAAATAAAAATAAAAAAATACCCTTTTTTATTATATACTACTCAAAAGAAAATAGGGGCCACTAAGTATTTTGATTGCTACGTGAAAAATATAGTAAACAGTAATGTATATTTATTAAAATAACATGTAACAAGGCTTTTGTTTTAACTTATGCTAATAACCATTTAATTGTGTAGTCAATTGTTTCACTTATTTCAATTAACATGAAATAAGTCCATTGTCAACAGCAAAAACTAAACAGAAACTCTTTGCAAAACAAAACAAAAACTGACACAAGCTGTTTTTTTAATGGTTTAGTAACGGGTGTGTTCTCCTCTCCTGTTTTCACACACCTGGAGCCTTGAATGCATACTCTCGATTAAGTTTCTGATGTATTCATCAGGTATCTCTTCCCACACACGTTTCAGAGCATCCATAAGCTGTTGCTGGTTGTGAACCTCTTGCTCATGCTCCCTAACCCTTCGTTTTAATTGGTCCCACATATGCTCTATTGGATTTAAATCCGGACTATACGCTGGCCATGGTAGGACATGAATATGGGAGTCATCCAGTACAGTCTGAGTGGCCCGAGCTGTGTGTGGGCGGGCATTGTCATGCATTAACCAGAACCCTGGCCCCACTCTCTGTGAGAATGGAATCACATGAGGCCTGATGACTTCATCGATGTACCGTTATGCAGTTACTGTGCCTTGATTTAAGAAAACCAGCTCAGTTTTGCCTTGTAAGCTAATCCCAGCCCAAACCATCACACTAGGACCTCCAAAGCGGTCAATTTCCTTGATGCAGACATCGGAAAATCTATCACCCTGTCTCCATACTCTAATCCGCCGATCATCACTACAAATCTTCACTTTACACTCATCTGTGAAGAGCACCATACCCCATTGATTCATGCTCCAATCTGAATGTTCGCGGCAAAAACTTAAACGATTTCCACGTCGAAACCTAGATAAAGGAATTCGTACTACTCGGCGTCTGGACCTTTGCTGGTCTTCATGCAGTCGATTACGTATCGTTTGGTCACTAACACGAGTCGCCGTTGTCAACCGTAGGCGATTTTGTAACTTACGTGCCGTCACAGAGCGCTCTCGACGGGCACTCAATCGGATGTAGCGATCCTCTTGTGCCGTAGTCGCTCGCACCCTGCCCGATCCAGGCCTTCTTGCAACACTGCCAGTCTCTTGGAACCGATCCCACACATTTTGGATGGATCGGCGAGAGAAACCCAACGGAAAAGCTACAGACCGCTGTGAATGACCTTCAGCAATCAATGTAACGGCTCTGGTGGCAGTAATGGTATCCATATGCCTTCGTTGACGTGGCATTATTAACAAAAGATGTTAAAAAAGCAAAAGATGGACAGAAATAGTTTTTTAACAGAATAAAATTGTGATTCCATCTGAAAGGAATTTGACCTGAAACTCGTTTTTTTTATTTGCTTCAATTTCTGGCCAGCTGTAAGAAATAAACACCAGCATTAAAGAGGTTGGATACTGAAGGAGGCCGGACATCATTAATTAGTCACTTATTAATTAGTTTACATCTAAAAATTTACTCAAAAACAGAAATATGTAAGTGGCCCTTATTTTCTTTTGAGTAGTATATATTTTTTTTTGCGATTTTATCTGTGGCGATTTTTTGTCTTTTTTTTTTATAAAGTTAAGTACCGGTAAAAGGGGGCTAATTGGATTTGAGGGGCTAATTGGTACTAATAAAAAAATGCAGAGATTTGGCTGCATTCTCTATTAGTTTGAATTAGCCCCTTAATTCCAACTAGCCCCCTTTTACATATCAAAATTAGGGATTTCATTTAAAAAAGAAACTGAAGCAATGAAAATGCAGTTGGGTTATTTGTTTTCGTAATAATTCCACTTGTTGATATTATTTGTCTGCTGTTCGAAAGAAGTCCCAAGTTAAATAAGTTAGTAGTTTCCGCTAGAGGCCAAAGAGTATTGCTGCTAGGCCGAAGCTTATTTCGACCATTATTATTTAAATGAAAAGCAACTCGTACTTGGCCAGAGAGGATTGTAAAAAGTACAGTTAGCCCATCGATATGAGTTAGCCACAGTTTGTATTGTAATAACGCTCTTGAAACTTCTGTCCACACATTAAAACATATGTCGTTCATTATTCATCGTGAGTGGCTTTACCTGCTTGATGACCTTGGTTACTTAGCCTCTATACCACTATATAGTCGGCAGTGACCCTGCCTATGAAGCCAAGGGTCCAGGTTTCGAGTCCCGGCGGGGGCAAATATTTGTTTGATGAGAACAGATGTTTGTACCCTAGTCATGGTTGTTTATCTATCTAAGTATAATATTTATCTATATAAGTATGTGTATCGTTGTCTACCCAAGATACAGGGAATCCTAGTTTGGGGCTAGATCAATGAGTGTAAATAGTGTCCAATGTATTATATATTATATTCACCAGTCTTTTGCTATTTTCTTTTGTGTTTCTCTGTTGTGTGTAATTGTTTTGTTAACCAGTTAGGAAGGGTTGTATTTTTAGTTGAACCATTAAAAAAGTTATTTCTTATCTCATACTAGGCTTTGGACACAGAATTGAATATGAACCATAGGTGCAGGTGTCACTTTATGTTTAGACAAATAAGCGGGTAGTGTGTGAAGTGCTTCTTTGCAGTTTTCGTAAAATAAAATGAACGACCAAGACTCGAAGACTCGCAGCTGGTACAAGCTCATCAATGTAGTTTTCGTTTATTATCGGCAAATGTATGTTAACATTTTTATTTTTTACTAGCTGACCCGCTCTCGCTTCGCTGCGGGTAGCTCTACCCCTACTTTACCCTTACCTATCCCTACCCTAACCTACCCCTACCCCTACCCAACCCCTACCCTTCCCCTACCCTACCCTACCCCTACCCTGACCCTGCCCTACCCTACCCTACCCCTACCCTACCCCTACCCTTACCCCTACCCTACCCTACCCCTGCCCTACCCCTACCCTACCCTACCCCTACCCTACCCCTACCCTACCCCTACCCTACCCCTACCCTACCCCTACCCTACCCCTACCCTACTCCTACCCTACCCTACCCATACCCTATCCTACCCTACTTTTAAACCTTCCCTGGTCTACAACAAACATTTCAAAACCAAAATCAGCTAAATCGGCCCAGCCGTTCTCGAGTTGTAGCGAGACTAACGAACGGCGATTCATTTTTATATACATAGTCAGGTCATAAGTTCTGTCACATGTGCAATATGAAATAATTTAGACATGTTTATAATTTATGTAAACATTTATATAGCAAAATGAACTTAATAAAACATAGATTCTTATGGTAATAAAGTTTATTCAAAATGACCCCCGCGATTTTGAATACAGGCCTTTATTCTGCGCGGCCAATCGTCTATCGCAGCACGAACGAGGTCCATGTCAATATCGGCGGCTGCCTTAATCAAGGATGCCTTGAGTGACTCCAAATCAGGATGAGGCTTTGAGCAGGCCTTTTCCTCCAAGTGTTGCCATATCTTGTAATCTAACGGACTCAAATCTGGACTGGAGGAGGGCCAGTCTTCGTGCCGGATGAAGTCGATTTCACGCGCCGCCAGCCAGTCTTGTGTGCTTTTCGCTCTTTGAGCTGGCGCAGAATCTTGTTGGAATACCCAGTGCCTGTTATTAAACATGGTATGAGAAACAGGTTCCACAAGGTTCTTGAGGACTGTATTTTAATACACAACTGCATTCGTTTTTACGCCTTTCTCACAAAAATGTACCTCAATTAAGCCCCAATAAGAGACTCCCACCCAACCAAACCATGAGCGAGGATGGAAAATGACCTCGTTGGACACGCGGAATACGGTTGCTCGCTTCTTCACTGCTGTGTGCGTACACCTTATCATTTTGTTTGTTGTAGCTCTCTTTCACGGTGAAAATTTTTTCATCCGAAAAAGAATTTCCCGATGCTTTTTTCCCGCGTACCGCTTCAACAAAGCGCGGCATCTCTTCAGTCTCAAGTCCATTAAACGAGCGTCCAAACGATGTCCTGTTTTTCTTCGATATGCCCTAAGCCCTAAGTCTTCATTTAACACCCTTTTCACCGTGGTCCTGCTTAACCCCATCTGAAGGGCCAACAGTTTCTGCTTACGTATGGGATTTCTTTGAATTCGCGCCTTCACAGCTTTTATCACTGCTGGAGTCCTAACAGAGCGAGGGCGACCACTTCTTGACCTGTCATCTACACTAGAGTCTTCATTGTATCGTTTTATGGTACGATAAACGAATCTTTTGGTTATATTAAAAAATTTCAGTAAGTCGAAAATCTGAATTGGCGCGTAACCGCAACGATGCAACGCAATAACTGCGACACGGTCTTCTTTAAGTGTCCACTCCATATTTAAAAATGAGGAAAATTCTAAAAAGTACACATTTTTATTTTCATGAAAAATTCGAAATTCGAATTCAATAAACTTTTTTGTGGCCAGCGTTCTAAATTCAAAAGTTTTTATTGTGTGACAGAACTTATGACCTGACTATGTATATAGATAGATTTAATATACAGAAAATCACAAGTGGAAAATCTGTCTGATATGAATAAGGTATCGTTGCAGGACTGAGATTAAAGTATCCAAATATAAAAAATTTGTCTCTCATTGCTAATTTCGTCTTTAATTTTATAACCATTTCATCAAAACGATCATTTCACATAACCTCCAAATCATCGTTTCGGTAGCCGACTGTACTTAGCCATTATGGCCCCAAGCGGTAATAGAAGTATGAAAATAAGGCGATTCAATTTTATTAATAGTAATATATCTTTTGGCCCCGTTTGGTTATCAATGTATGGAGATTCGCGGTTATGGGAACAATAGGCTGGCCCCTAAACAACCCTGTAGATTGTGTGTTATCAGAAACGCGATTGGAAGAAATCGCTCTATAGAAATAATTATTGAAATGAGGTCTAAATTTACACTTTTTTGATAATCTATTGATATTATTCTCGTGTTTTAATGCCATACGTTATGTATCAGTCACATAAACTACTATAAGATGGGTTTTGACAATACATTACCTGTTTTGTTTCAATGCTATCCATTATGTATCAGTCACATAATAGTAGTTTATGTGACTGCTACATAATAGAGGGCATTAATACTCGAGAGTGGGTTTATGAAACGAGCCGAAGGCGAGTTTCATAATAATATCACTCGAGAGTTTTAATGCCTAATTATGTACAGTTACATACACTAGTTTATCTACACATATCATAAGCTCTCTGTGATGTGTTCAGGAACCGCATGTTTGACCGGCATTGTGGCTCTGCAGTTGTTTAGCTTGTTCTGTAGTACCAACTTCACGCAGGCGGGCGTCGGCGTTTGAAATTTGAATGTCAGTACCAAGTTCACAGACAAACTAGGAGCGAAACGCAGGCGAGCGTCGGCGTTCGAAATTTAAATGTCATAATATGTAGAAAATATGGTCATAATGTGTAATTTTTCAGATAAGAAATGAGTTTTTACCAAGTAGTTTAACATTATGCTGATCGTAACGTGCGGTTTTTGTACGCAGTAAAGAGGGTTTTATGATACGTGTGTAGATAAACTACTATTTAGATGGGTTTTGACAATACATTACCTAGAAAATTTTCATAGTTGTTTTAGTCAATTTTGTATTAATTTAAAGCCGACTTTTTGTCATTCTTCCCTGGTTCCGTCTCTTTTACAGTGCGGGTCTTAAAGGGGATCTTTGCATGCACAAAATATCCCCTAAACTAGAACATATACAAATAGTATAACCCATCTAACATAAGTTATGCCTTTGGTTCCTTTATGTCGAATAGACCCGACGTCGAATCTACACTGTCGCTTATAGTAATTGACCGAGCGCGCGAAGCGATGAAGCGGCTCCGTTCAGCTTGGGCAAAAATGCTTTCGTATGTCCGTCTTACCATTCTGTGAAATTTTGTGACGTTCAATAATTAATTAATAGTTTTTTTTTCGATTCAGTTTTTGGAAAAATTTCAAAATGGCGGAAATAATGTGGACGAAAAAAGAAAAAAATGGTTTGACATATTTTAACAAATGAGGTGTCGTTGAATAAGTTAAAAGTCAATAGTTTGGATTTTAGATCACAAATGTAGTAACAAAGTTAATGGTGCGGCTACTTTCATATAAGTGTGTGGTATTGAAAGAAAAAATTTGCTCACCAGGTCTACAGCTCACAGAGCCACTAGTTTTAGTACATGAGTAGACGTGGCGGGGCTCGACGTCAATAAACTAAATCCTCCTCATAGGCAAGTTTTTAGGTACCTACCTATAAATTACACGATGAACTAAACAGTGAACAGTGAGTTATGAGTCACCGTAAGATTGTCAAAACCGTTAGTTGATCAAATATCGACAGATAGTAAACCAGACCGACAGGGTTTAGAATTTACGTTTCTTTTGTTATTACATGTCAACCTATTATTCGGGGGCTTCGCTGCGCTCGCCCACTCTAGTCTTTACCTAAGCTACCGCAGCATGTACTTATACGGTGCATTAATCAGTGGATATTAATTTTACTGAATATAAAGTGAAGTATGTTGATACATCTGCAGATGTTTTGGAATTTGAAGACAATATTTTGTTTAACGACCATGCCACGTTAGATAAGGAAAAGTCGTAAGGTATTAATTAAGAAAAGGAATCAACTGGACGTGAACTAATTTAGTAGACATGTATATAGGCTTCGTTCCGTTTCATTCATTTAGCAGGAAAAAAAACGGTTTAAAATTAATTCATTTTCCAGATTCGAAACTCCGTACTTCAACGCGTCGTACATTGACAGAAACTTAATCGTTCGAGAGCACGACAAGTGCGTCGTCTCAGAATTCTAGTAAGTATCAATATTTTTATATTACGTTTTAACCTTAATATATGCACAGTTCCTAATTTTTAAACCACATGACCACAGAGGAAGAAAGGAATATTTTTTTTATCACACCTGCTCTGAAAATACATACTAATTATACCAATTAGAGGGAAGAAACGCGTTTATCCCGCCCTTCAAATCCTTTCATCCCAAGGTATGGAAGTTTGTATGAAAATCCTTCCGACCCAAGGGTGGGAAGTATGTATGAAATTCCATTACATACCCGGTTTTTTTTTTTATTTGTCAGCAGTCATACTGCAAAGAGACTTTAACTGTCTACTAATTAAATTTCAAGTAAATTGTTACTGGCCACATACAGTTTTTTTTTACCAGTTACCAACCTCCTTGGTGCATACAGAAAATTAAAAACGAAATTATTTTTGTATATAAAACGCGCGGAATCACGGAAGAAGTGGCTGCATGACCTTATGATCTTAGCCTACTCCAGAAACGGGCGAATAAAAAAAGGAAAAGCCCGCGCATTTTCGCAAAAACTTCGATTGATTTAGCATTTATCTTTGTGTTTTTTGTAAAATATGGATGCATTTATGTCTATCATTTTCCTCGTAGGTGTAATAAAAAGCACTATACATACCTCAGGATAAAGTACAGTTCCATACCTCGCAAGCTCGTGGCGCAAATGCCATAATCTCGGTATGGAACTGTCACTTTCTTCCCTCTGAAGTAATGTACTATTATTGACTTTTTATTTCCTATTTATTCCTCTGTGACATGAATGCGGGAAAACACAGTGACCTCAAAGGCATGTCCAGCAAAGTCCATCAGCCACCAATGCCAAAATTTGTACATTTTGAGTTGCTAAAAGGCTAGTATTTAATCGCACATCAAAAATACTGATTTGCACAGCAAAAACACTTTTTATGTTTTAAATATTTTATGTGTACTCAAGTTTTGTTTTGAGTATTTTTTGTTGTTCTTGCATGTTCAACCTGTCAGTTCATAAGTTCTGTCACATGTGCAATATGAAATAATTTTAGACATGTTTATTATTTATGTAAACATTTATATAGCAAAATGAACTTAATAAAACAAAGATTCTTATGGTAATAAAGTTTATTCAAAATGACCCCCGCGATTTTGAATACAGGCCTTTATTCTGCGCGGCCAGTCGTCTATCGCAGCACGAACGAGGTCCATGTCAATATCGGCGGCTGCCTTAATCAAGGATGCCTTGAGTGACTCCAAATCAGGATGAGGCTTTGAGCAGGCCTTTTCCTCCAAGTGTTGCCATATCTTGTAATCTAACGGGCTCAAATCTGGACTGGAGGAGGGCCAGTCTTCGTGCCGGATGAAGTCGATTCCACGCGCCGCCAGCCAGTCTTGTGTGCTTTTCGCTCTATGAGCTGGCGCAGAATCTTGTTGGAATACCCAGTGCCTGTTATTAAACATGGTATGAGAAACAGGTTCCACAAGGTTCTTGAGGACTGTATTTTGATACACAACTGCATTCGTTTTTACGCCTTTCTCACAAAAATGTACCTCAGTTAAGCCCCAATAAGAGACTCCCAACCAAACCATGAGCGAGGATGGAAAATGACCTCGTTGGACACGCGGAATACGGTTGCTCGCTTCTTCACTGCTGTGTGCGTACACCTTATCATTTTGTTTGTTGTAGCTCTCTTCCAGGGTGAAAAAATTTTCATCCGAAAAAAGAATTTCCCGATGCTTTTTTCCCGCGTACCGCTTCAACAAAGCGCGGCATCTCTTCAATCTCAGGTCCATTAAACGAGCGTCCAAACGATGTCCTGTTTTTCTTCGATATGCCCTAAGCCCTAAGTCTTCATTTAACACCCTTTTCACCGTGGTCCTGCTTAACCCCATCTGAAGGGCCAACAGTTTCTGCTTACGTATGGGATTTCTTTGAATTCGCGCCTTCACAGCTTTTATCACTGCTGGAGTCCTAACAGAGCGAGGGCGACCACTTCTTGACCTGTCATCTACACTAGAGTCTTCCTTGTATCGTTTTATGGTACGATAAACGAATCTTTTGGTTATATTCAAATTTTTCAGTAAGTCGAAAATCTGAATTGGCGCGTAACCGCAACGATGCAACGCAATAACTGCGACACGGTCTTCTTTAAGTGTCCACTCCATATGTAAAAATGAGGAAAATTCTAAAAAGTACACATTTTTATTTTCATGAAAAATTCGAAATTCGAATTCAATAAACTTTTTTGTGGCCAGCGTTCTAAATTCAAAAGTTTTTATTGTGTGACAGAACTTATGACCTGACTGTGTATGGATAAAGGGGGCTTCGGTTCGCTTACCTCCTTTACCCTTCACCTAAGCTACCGCAGCATTTCGCCCTGATATTTGCTGTGCAAATCAGTATTTTTGATGAGCAGTTTCATATTTCCCTTGGTAAATTACAATTGTAGTCCTGAGAATTAAGATCACACAGACATTTAAGTACACAAAGTTGAACGTTGATTTAACAGAAATCGCGTAGACTTAAAATCTATCCGAGCTACAGAATTACTCCATCATCATCATCATATATTAAGGGGTCTTTTCGTCCCCCTGTCGCTGCAGCAACCTGCAGTACTCTCTGTCTTGGGCCTTGGTCTTCATCTGGTGGTGGTATGATCTACTGTGGCTCCAATTCTTTAGTTGATCTGTATATTTCCCTCTATTACCGTTTGCCCTCAGGCTTGCCCTCTATAATTGTAAGGAGGAGTCCTTCGTTTAAACCTGGATTAAAACTGTAATAGGTGCAGTATTAAGGGTCATCAGAAGTAGTCTTTCACTTATGTGAAGTGTGTTTATAAACTTGAGTCCCATGTCCTTATTTAAAAATATTGCAACCCCATTAATTCCCCCTTTGCCCATCTTCTTCTTCTTCTTCTTCTTCAGCATTTCACCGTCCACCGTTGGACATATGCCTCCCCAGTTGTCCTCCATCTTGTGCGGTCCGCGGCCATTCTCGTCCAGGATAGGCCGGCCGTGATCTTTATGTCGTCGGACCACCGTGTCGCAGGTCTTCCAACGCTTCTTTTTCCTGTGCGGGGTCTCCAGAACAAAACTTTAGAGCTCCATCTTCCGTCATTTCTGCGACAGATGTGTCCAGCCCATTGCCATTTAAGTCGCGCGACTCGTTTTCCTATATCGGTAACTTTAGTGCGTTGGCGGATGAGCTCGTTTCTTATCATGTCGCGGCGGGACACTCCGAGCATCGACCTTTCCATCGCTCATTGTGTGACTCTAAGTTTGTTCATCATCCCGGCAGTAAGCGTCCTTTGCCCATACTAAAGATGATTCTATAGTCATCGTACCAGTAGTCTCCGTCGCCCTCCCAGCGATGTTCACATATACCTAGTATTTCGATTTTCATCTCGTCCAGGATGTTTATCTGTTGACGTTGACAGGGCGTTCAAAACCCAGAAAAAATGTGTCCGAGAACTATGTGGTGCAGGGTATTTGGACAGTTGTAAACCTTTGTTTAAAAAAACACAGATTCTTCCCCTACTATGCCTCTATATTTATGAGATATGCATTTTTGTAAAAAAATACCCAGATATCTAAGAAAAACTGCGAAATGTTTAGTGCAAGAGGCAGATTCAAAGATAAATTATATGTTCCACCACAAAGGCTACAGTTATACTCTAAAAGTGCATATTGTATGGCAATAAGAATTTATAATAAAATCCCTGATGACATTAAATACCTTACATTTAATCAGTTTAAAACCAAATTATTTAATTATTTAATGGACAAATTATATTATAGAGTAAATGATATACTTACAACGAATCAATCTATTTAAATAATTTTATATTAAACTCTATTTTTAATTCATAACAGGACATTGTAAAATATTTGCACACCAAACTTTAGATGGTGAATATGTTGAAACTGATGAATACCAATAATTTTAAGATCACATGTACACATATTTAACAGCAAATAAACAATTTGATTGATTGATTGATTGATTGATTGATTATAAAAGGAAGCACAAATGTGTGAATACCACATAGCGGCTTAACCTTTCGAGCCCTGGACCTGGTTATGAGGCATCGCGATTTTGAACTCATGACGTTTTAATAAAAAAAAAAAAAATTGGCACAGTGGTGTCACCAGGGCTTAAGGGGTTACGACATACACAAGGCGAGCATCTTCCTAAAAACCACTTGGCGATATTCAACTGAGAAAGAGACCGCCACCGTGAACACAAGACTACGCGGAGCTAGAGCATATGGCCCAAGATCAAGATTTGGGAAATTACAAACTGATAGTCTAAACCCCGAGGTACCAGGATGTGATGATTATTAACCTCGGTTCAAACGGCTTGTCCATACGGGCCGGCAGAGGCACAATACGGTATTTGACAAGAAAGTCCAATAAATTTAGAAACGTGTCTCAAGCTGAACCTATTTAAAAAAAAACGTTTGATAATACAGAATTGTATATTTCCAGCAGTTGTATTTTATAAATTCAATTTAGTGTTAAAAATACAGCATTTGTCTATGACGTCACATGCTTGTATTTCATAGAACTCGTGAACAAAATTACCGTTATGACAGTACCTAAAAAGCATCTACTTTGACTAGCAGTCAAATACCGTATTGTACCCACGTTTCGCCAGTTAGGTACTCAATAATTTTGCGCCAAAAGGGGCTAGCCTATAGCCCCGCAGCCATGGAGATTGAAGGTTTCCTCACGATGTTTTCCATCACCGTTCTGAAAAAAATTAATAACAAAACTTTTTAGGTTATCGCCTTTTTAACCATACTTCAGTTAGTCGTCAATAAACTTAATTTGAAATAATTAAAGTGGTTTGTTTACGAAGCACAAAACTGGTTTGGTTATTTTCAGTTCGGTTGTTTAATAGCTAAGATTTAGTCATGTATAACCTTAATGAAGTAAACAAATTGGATTGGTAACTTGCAACAATACATGTTTACTTAGTTTATACTAATTCTTAGACTATTCGTTACTAAAGGCTTGCTGAAATATCAAACAATTATTATTGTTAAACACTAAACAAACATCTTGTTACTATTATCTCAATTAAGTTTGTTATTTTTTACACACAAAACTGCAATTCAACAATACTTATGTAATTAACAACAAACTTATATGTTGAACTAAACATAGCGTTATCCACTGCTAGACGTATTTTGATTGTTTACAACCAAACACTTTTGTTTACGGGATGACGAACTACCAACAGTCCTCGCGCGAGTTGAATGTAGTCTTGTCAAACAAAATCCGACCGTGCGGCACAGTGACAAGAGCAACTCTTTATTAATCTGTGCAAGAGCGAGAAATTTCAAAAACTGCATTTTGCTACGATCGACGCGACACGACGCGACACGCCATGTCAAAACGTTGATTTTCTATTCATTTTGCTGCTTGCGCTTGCGCCTCTCGGGACAATCGTGTGAAGACGGGTCTCCGTTTTTCATAAAACCACAAAGTAAAATAGTTCTGTGCTTGTCGTCTCTCTCATCAGCATAATCAGAAGAAGAATCTTTATTTCAGTCAGAGGCCTACTTAAAAACGAGTGAGAGTACCATGGCCGAGCAGAGCCCAGATGTTCTCGAAGATTATCTGCAGCAGTGGGGCCTGGAAGTGAATTTTACTCAATTCAAAGGTAAGTATTTACCTAATCATTTCCTTTCATTATCTTGTGGTAAGCTAAAGCTATGCCAATCTGGGGGTAAAAAGGCATAACGTGCCTGGCTCGGCCCGCGCCAGCATGGTGCCATCGCGCCAAAAGTTAGTACCTCGGCACCCAAACCTACAAATAAGGCTAGCTTGCATCTGTGTCTAACCTACCTACCGGGGGAGGAAAGTATGGCTATAGAAATAGAAGTATATTTAACAATCAACAGTAATTGAATAGGTACCTCTATTTCCTTACCACTACGTCGGTACCTAACCGAAATAGATTGATACGCCCTAATCACATGGTTTTCTCAGTTTCAGACATATGAAGATCAGTCGACTGAGCCGAATAGATCACAGGCCTCACAGGGTACTAATAATTCTACAACGTACGAGTATGGCCTACAGTCACTGGAGGACACTGGGACACTGGGAAAAAGATTCCCGTTGTTTTGAGATTTTGATTTATGTGATAATGGTTCTTACATTGTAAAATTTCTGAAGTCTAACAATACAACAATTACATTTGTAAAACAATTGCTTTTATTTATATGTTTTATATAGGTAGTACAAAAAAATTTAGTGTGTTTTAGCTGTAGTTTTTTGTTTATATGGTATTTAGTACTTCTGTAGTGTGTAACCTAATTTATATATGCTATCTGAGCATTTTAGCATGGCAATAAGCGGTAATTACCATTTGTTAATATTTCAAGAATCACCGATTAGATTGATTTGAAAATAATGTCAATCTAATCGGTGATTCTTGAAATATTAACAAAAGGGAAATTACCGCTTATTGCCATGCTAAAACGCTCAGATAGCTAAAATAAATTAGGCTACACACTAAAGAAGTACTAAATATTATATAAACCAACTACTACAGCTAAAACAAGCAAAGTTTTGTAACTAACAGTCAAACTGTTTTGTAAAAATTAACAAAACAAGTTATCTAAATTAACTAACATATAAGGTTATAGTAACAAAACAACAGCTAAAACAACTCATTAGTTTAGTTAATAACAGTCAAACTGTTTTGTAAAAAATGGCTGAAGTAAACAAACAATTGGCTTCCTAACTGCATGTAAGTAGGCCTACCTTTAAGTAAGCACCTTGGTATGACTTAAACAAAATAGTGTTAACATTAATTACAAAATAGTTTCGTTAAAAAATAACCAAACTAGATTTGGTTACGTATTGCTATAGTTTTGTGGTCACTTTTTCTATGTTATACGTAGACGAAAGTTTAGCTACGAATAACAAGGGTTTTTTTTCAGAGTAACGTCCGTTGTACTTAAGATAAATTACTTATCTCATTGGTTCGTGGTCAGCACTGGACTCGAACACGCATCTCCTGCCGGAGGAGCGATCGTGAAGCGTCTATACCACGGAGCTCATGTTCCACGGCTTCTTCCCTTTTTCCCCAGCATCAATGCAGACACAGACAAGGCAGTCCTATCGCTCGACTGCCGTAACCTACGGTTCGAATCAGACCGCACCATGTTGCAACATCGATCGCTGTTCGAAGACGCTGTTTTTGGATACCACATTGATGGGACTTACCGTGAGTTTCACTTCACTTCACTTCACTATCGTCTAATGAGCCTAATGTCTTCTATTTCATCGGGCGACGTCTGCAGATAAAGTCTGGCAAACGAAAGCGTGACCTGAGAAAACGTGGTAGAATTCATAAAACCTCTATGTGGTATCACTAACATAGATCACTACACTCCGTTCAGTTATTCTAAAGATCTTTGCCTCTCTTTCTGCTGTACGGAAGCGTTACAGCTAGAAAGAGAGACAGAGGTTTAGAATAACGGAACGGAGCGTGACTATCTATCACTATGTCGTTTGACGTGCCTTTGACAGCATAATATTGTTGCCATATTGAAACTTTTAAGAAAACTTGGTCACGCTTTCGTTTGCCAGACTCTACGTAGTATCCCTATATAGTCTGTGGTCTGCAGGTCGTCACCTGACGTCACTGGTTATCATGACGCTGAAAAAAAAATGTCAAATGCCCTAGATGGGCATTTGACATTTTTTTCCCAGGTTCCCTATCCCATGCAACACAGATTTTTCATTCCATAATTTCCCACGCATTTTTCCTCAATTGGGCTTCATTTAGTTATTAAGAATGTAGATGGTATATTTTGGAAGCACACAGATAAATAATATTTGACGTAAAAAAACGCGAGACGCATACAGGGTGGAATTTTGTGACACCACCTGGAGGGCAAGTACTCTAAATAATGGAGGTAGCGAATTTCCCTCAAAGGAAACATTCCTTTATTTTTGAAAAGAAACAAAACTGCATTCAAAGATTTTGAAAAATACGCTTGCCACAACCAGGAATCGAACCGGCTAAAATTCGAAAAACATCACCTGTACTTTTATGGCGACAATCGACAGGATCAATCATAAGGATCACATTTTAAAGATAATGGTACGGAATTCTTCGTGCGCGAGTCCGACTCGCACTTGGCCGGTTTTTTTGAGATTTAGTAAGACTAACGTACAGTGATTCATTCGAAGATGTTTTACAATTACAATGAGACAAAAATTGGCCGATGTTCTTTGTCGCCACATTCATGCCTTTTACAAAAAATAAGAATAATTCTCCAAACTTTTTTATCGACATAAGACAATGCACTCCCTACGTCCCCACACTAAAAATGGCATTTACATTTCCACGTCCAACACAAAAAAGCCTGCAAAGTGGCTTTTACTGTTGTTCATAATTGATTCATGATCTTGCCATGAACTTCACGTGTATCATTATCATATGTGATTCATTGGACAGGGAACCTGTTAAAAACGTTATTCGTTATTCCTCTTAAAGAAGACACTTCCCAAATCCAAAAAAAATATAAGAATAATTCACCAAACTATTTTTATTATTTTGACATGAGATAGAGCATTTCCTAAGTCTGTTATGAAGACATTATTTTCAATCACTGTTTGTTTGAAAACATTATAATACAAACTGCTGCTCAAACGAAGCGTGTGTTTGTTGTGTTTGATATTTAAATGCTTAACAGGCCTTCCTAGTCCCTATTAGGAAGATACACAAGCGAAACAAAGAAAGGGACATTGACATTGAAGTTACTTACCTACCTTGAACACAACTTGCCAGTGGAAATTTACTAGCGCTCTATGTTAACTGTATTTGTTTAGTTACGTAGTACGTAGTACATACCTAGAATAGTGTGTCAGATTCGTATATACGTGACACTCCCATGGTCTGCGGGCGACGGGGGACGAAAGATGCGGGGGCGGGAAAGAAGAGCGCGGGCGGTTCCTACCACGCGCCCCGCCGCCTGCGCTCTTCTTTCCCGCCCTCAAACCCCCCGCATCTTTTGTCCCCCGTCGCCCGCAGACCATGGGAGTGTCACCTACGAATCTGACAAGCTATACATAAGTACGGTACGATTATTTTAACCGCTCGACACTTCTCGGCGTTTTTATTATTTTTATCTACACACGTATCACATCATCATCACATCTAGGCTAGTATATTTTAGTTACTTTCATAGTGTTCAAAGCAGCGGATATTCAAACCATTTTTATTTTACAGAAAAGAGCTATTCGAGCAATTTATAATTTATAACGAACATACTCCTTAAGAGAGCTTTTTAAAGAAATTGACATACTAACAGTAGCTAGTCAATTTATATTCGAAAATATAATGTATGTACGCAAGAACCTTACAACACTTTCCAAACTTAGCGATAGCTGTAATGTTAACCTAAGAAATAATCACAGACTATGTGCGCCCCGTTTTAGACTCGCGAAGGTTAGCAATTCTTTCAAGGGTCAGTGTATTCTCTACTACAATAAGATACCTCTGGAGATTTTGAAATTGCCATTTGAGCAATTTAAAAAGCATGTTAAAGCGACATTGTCAAAAAAGGGATATTACAATGTTCAAGATTACTTAAATGACAGGGCTGTATGGGGTTAATCTGGCTCAACACAGACCTTGCTGTTAATAATTTTGTAATTATTTATTCCTGCTTATTAATCAATATAATTAAATTTTTCATATTTGTAATAGTCAAGCACAACCTATTTTTAAAAGAGATCCGAGAGAGAGAGTGAGAGTATATGTAAATATTTACAGTAATAAAGTACATACTTTGACTTTGACTTTGACTTATCATAAACCCTCTTTACTGCGTACAAAAACCGCACATTACGACCAGCATAATGTTAAGCAACTTGGTAAAAGCTCATTTTTTATTTGAAAAATTACACATTATGACCATAATGTGTAATTTTTCTACATATTATGACATTAAAATTTCGAACGCCGACGCCCGCCTGCGTCCCGCCCCTAGTTTGTCTGTGAAGTTGGTACCTACTACAGAACAAGCTAAACAAGAGCAATGATTAATGCCACAATGCCGGTCAAACATGCGGTTCCTGAACACATCAAAGAGAGCTTATGATAGGTGTGTAGATAAACTAGTGTATGTAACTGTACATAATTAGGCATTAAAGTGAATAAAGTCGATAAAGTGATAATCTCGAGTACTAATGCCCTCCATTATGTAGCAGTCACATAAACTACTATTTTAATTCGTAATTTCAGAGTTTTGCCTCACAAACTCCTCATGATACACCTCTGTGCCAAATTTCAAGTTTCCAGGACATCTTGATCACTCAGTGACTGAAACCGAGAAGTGTCGAAGGGTAACGTTACAGTAATCGTACTGTACCTGAGGTTCGTATTAAAGTGATACGAAAAAAAATGGGGTTTTTTTCGAATCCATTTACACCACCATGAAGTCATCTACAGATTTGATTTTTGGGTTGACGTTTATTGAGTATTTGATTAAGATTTTTACTAAAACAAAAACGCGATTGGATGAAATTTTCTTGATAGAATTTAATTACGAAAACACCTCTAAATTGTTTTATTTTTTCATGTAATTCTGAAATCCTAACTAATTTCATTGTGGAACTGCGTTCAAAATGTATTGTATTCGCAAAATCTCATTAAAAAACTTTTTTTTACAAAATAGCGTAGTTTATTTATAAACGATTATTCTGTGGTTTAGCGCTACGTTTTTAATTATTTCCCAATTCCGTCCCTCTCACACTGCGGGTCTTTCCGCCTGGAGTAACGGGGACCTTTGCATGGACGAGGTATCGCCTTAATAAAACGCTCTCAGAAGAAATGTTAAAAAGACAGACTTGAGAAAGGTATGAAAAGGCATCTCGAGGTTGTGTTTAGGACAGCTGTCAGCATTAAGAGTGTTTTATTGATGCGGGCTTGCGGGAAACTCTCTGAACTAACTGATGTTAAAAATAACCCAAATTTGGAACCCCCGTCCGTGGCACTCTAGCGCTCAAACGGGTGAGCGGATTTTAATGCGGGTTTTTTAAATTGGTAGTAAACTTAACTGCGATGGTTCACATATATATTTTATTATAATCGGTTGAGCGGTTCAAAGTTATCAGCCTAAATAGGAAACACGTGAACCAAATTTTAGCCGTAAGGTTTCATCAACATCTTATGGCCCGAGGACTTAGAAGTACATCATTTTGCCGTTACAGGTTTTGAATGTTATTACCATGGAATGAGGAGATGCCTCATAACGGGATTCGGTTCTGGAGAGATAAGACCGGGGTGTTTTAATTTTTAAATTTATAATTATTTATGTTCGCAGCCGCTCTCCGGTTCACGGTAACGATGAACCGCGCCGACAAGATCGACTTCTGTAACGAGTACACCTACACCGAGGTTTTGGCGCTGCCCATCTTCAATATCGCTCCTAAAGGTAGGAAATAGACGGCATAGCTATATCTAACTTCGCAAGCTGTTTAGGTACTTAGTTCTATTCCAAAACCTGCCTAAAGCACAAACACATCCCTAAAAGCTGAACAAAACAAGGGCCTTCTACTAAAACAATACCTATACACTCTCCGGGCAATAATGAGAATTTTAAAGGCTTGTGTTTAAACGATTGTCAAAAAATTCGAAAATTTACTAAATATTTATGTAAGTACTATCGAACCATCTGAATCATGACCCACCATAAGCTTATTTTGCTAAACCCCTTAAATGCAAGTTGGTCGAAATTCGCTTGAAGGTTTATTTCCTTGGTAACGAACTTGTTATCATTTGATTAGACACTGACATTTTGATAGATCTTACAAGTTTGAAAGTTTCAAACGAATTATCAGGCAAGTGGGTCATGATTCAGATGGTTCGATAGTACATATGTAATTATTTACTTAATTTTGTTTGGTAATATGATCACCAAACTTCTTTTTGTGTTTTGTGTACATAAGTTTACGTTTTAAGTATTTTTGTTGTTCTTACATGTTCAACCTAACACGAAGGATAAAGGGGGCTTCGCTTCGCTCACCCCCTTTACCCTTCACCTATGCTACCACAGTATTTTGCCTTGATATTTTCTGCAACTTTTGGTGATCATTTACCCATTTTGGGTAAGAAAAATTATTTTGGTGATCATTTAAATTGTAGCGAAATAAGCAATATGAAGTTAAGTTACTTTACAAGAACAACTTCTACTTATAAAGTTGAATTTTACTTTACCGGGCCTAACTTAACATAGTCTAACCATTACTAAATACTTTACCTAATCGAATTTAACTTTGTACCTAGCGACCATAATTTTACTTTGCCTCCCCAACAAATCTTTACTACATCTAGCATAAATTACATTTTTATGTTAACACTTTCCTTGCCACCTTGAAAAATCATGTTTTTTTTAAATACGCTTTCGAGCTGTAACTATGTAAAAAGTTGTAAGTATTTATTTTTACCCTTTGTCTTCCAGACAAACCGACTGAGAACTACTTAACCCGAGACCTCACTAATTTGATGACCTTCGAGCAAGAGACATTCGCGTTCAGAGGACAAGAAGTTATGAGCAAATATGTTAACCTGCTCATCTGCGACTATGGATGCTGAACGAAGAAATACCTATAATTCATATGCGTTTAAATAAGCTGTAACCACATTTTATACAACCTAGGTTGAGGGTTTTTCTTAAAATAGAAAATATAGGTGAAGCATTTATTCTATCTTTTATTGTTTTATCTACACACGTACCATAAACCCTCTTTACTGAATCTAAAAACCGCACGTTAAGACCAGCATAATGTAAATTTATTTAGTAAAAACACATTTCTTATCTGAAAATTTGTACAACATGACCATAATGTACCAAAATTTGTCAAATTATCACATTCAAATTTCGAATCCCGACACCCGCCTGCGTGCCGCCCCTAGCTTGTCTGTCCATACTACAGAACAAGCTAAACAACTGCAGAGCAATGATCAATGCCACAATGCCGGTCGAACATGCGGTTCCTGAACACATCAAAGAGAGCTTATGATATGTGTGTAGATAAACTAGTGTATGTAATGTATGTAACTGTACATAATTAGGCATTAAAACTCTCGAGTATTATGAAACTCGTATTCGGCTCGTTTCATAAACCAACTCTCGAGTATTAATGCCCTCCATTATGTAGCAGTCACATAATAAGTTTATGTGACTGCTACATAATGGAGCTACATCATAAGCTCTCTTTGATGTGTTCAGGAACCGCATGTTCGACCGGCATTGTGGCATTGATCATTGCTCTGCAGTTGTTAAGCTTGTTCTGTAGTACCAACTTCACAGACAAACTAGGGGCGGCACGCAGGCGGGCGTCGGCGTTTGAAATTTGAATGTCATAATATGTATAAAAATTACACATTATGGTCATAATGTGTAATTTTTCAGATAAGAAATGAGTTTTTACCAAGTAGTTTCACATTATGCTGATCGTAACGTGCGGTTTTTGTACGCAGTAAAGAGGGTTTATGATACGTGTGTAGATAAACTACTATTATGAACTGGAAAAGACCGTTAACGATTACCTAATTGAACTGTATGAAAAGCGATGTTGAGGTCAGATAATTTCGTTTTATTTGGGCCAAATACTGGTCTACTGGTGGCCTTAGGCAGACAACTGTTTCGACAAAATATTTAAAAAAAATATGTGTGGAATTCCGAAGATGTTATTGCGAATTTAACTGACGGATTAGTTAATGAAAAACCGTTTAAGTTACAAGAAGCAACATTTTTAATTTTAAGACTGATAGATAAATCTTTTATTTACAGTTACAACACTTATACACGAAAGAGACATAAAGCATACAAAAAAGCATTTAATTTGACAAATCATTCACAAAACAAAAATACAACACGCATTGCAACCAGCGAAATGGCCCTGGTTTTCATAACATTTTGAATCTTGTCACTACTTACCAGCTGGCCTCTCGAGTCAAAGCATCTTTTCGTTACACCATTCTGTATTTATTTTATTATGTTGGTACCTGTCCTTGCCAATTGTCGAATTAATGGCCTAATTCAAATTAATATTTTTTCAGTGTTTCGTCATACCCCTAGAATATAACTTCGTGTTCTCGATCTAGTTACGTATGAGTCAGTCATCAGTCTGCCCATATAAGATTTCATCATCCTCAAATTATCTATAAATTCGCCTAACAATCAACAACTGACAAACGATAAAAAGCTCCATTATAAATCTCGCAACAAAGGAACGCTATCAGCAAATTCCGTTAAAAAACTGCGCTTGCGACAGATAGACTGCTAAATCGTGGCCATTTGCTGCTCGCTGCTGACTTCACGTCAGTGCCAATCAAACCACGAAAGAGGCCGGACTCATGTCCACGCCATTACGTCCGTTAAAATGATCTTTATTTAAAAAACCTATCAAATATCATCCCAAAGATGTAACACGACCTCTGAACTGTGACCAGTAGCATAATAAACACGTGCAAAGTTGATAAAAACCATCAAAAGTGTTGTGTTTACTTCAACAATGAGCGTGTAATGAACTATAGTGACCAGTAAACAACCAGTTTTGAACACGATTGTTTGCCAACACCGTGCCAAATCAAATGAGTATTGTTTCAATTTCGACATGATACCATATTGAGGTGCACACACATTAAAATGGAGGACGTATACTCAGTCAAGGTAAAATCTAAACCTGATACAAGGAATTTGTACCCTTCTGAGAGGAGGTATTCAGCATCGACTGTTTCTGGGCTGGCTTGGGTGCACATTGCTCTAGCGGCTACGTCATTCCTACTCGCTTGCCTTGCGTTAGCCAGCCCGAACAACCAGCATTTTAAAAGATTAAACCTGAGCGATGTGGAGCAAAAAACCGTTGATAAAAACGAGCTATTGTACAACTTGACGGAGACTACCACTGATTGGAATTTAGGTGATAATAGCACCGAGAATGTGATTGAAGAGGTGTTTGATCCGTCGTACAGTCACATGCTGGTGATTGCACCGAGTTTGCTGACGGTATTCGCATTGGCAGCGGGTCTGGCAGCAATTATGGCTTCAGTGAGATGGTACATTGACCACAACATCACATGGTTGTTCATCATGTCATTACTATCGACTTGTTTCTCTCTCGTAGCTTTTCTAATGATCGCTGTCTGGTTTTCAAACACTGCTTCGGGAAACGAGAGCCTCTCGGAGTTTTATAGGGATAAAGTACCCTTTAAGGACGTTTATGTGATTAAAAACACAGAAGTTATTGACAGGAATGAGTCTCATATCGTCGTCGCTAGGAATGTAACTAGTAATACTGAAGCAACGACATCGCATTTGTTCACCAAACGTGTTCTATCAATTAACATATTAATAGCATGCTTTTTAGAGCTACTGTGGTCGATACTGAGTGTGAAGATATCATATAAAGGCATGAGAAGCAATTACAAAGATGAAGACGCGGAAAGACGAGGCAACTGTATATCAGTTGTAACAAAAATAAAGGGAAATGACGCGAAGAAATACCCTAGAAACAGCAAGCTTTTACCGCCCAAACCTGACTTGATAGAACACTACCCCAACAAGAAAATCAAAAGGATATTCCTAGCCAACGGCGAAAACGGTTTTTACCTGAAAACCGAAGACAATGACATTTCTGCAAAACAGAACACTGAAACCAGTTCAGAGTTCTACAAAGAACGTATGATGAATTTCCTCAACCGTTGTGCCTCCTCAGAAGCGGTCTCAAATCCTGAAATATCTCCCAGCGTCCATTCAGACCCGGTACTCAATACGATACCAGAAATTATAAACGTAGAAATTAACAGACAAGATGAAGAAAACAGCAGAATGACACCAAGCTGGGGTGATACTCCCGATCATACAATCTACAATCAAGACACGATAAATTTTGATCAAATTTTCAAGATGGGCACGAAAATATATAAAGATGATGAGGGAATGGAAAGCGACAAATAGACAAGCGAATGAAGAGAAAATTCCGAGGCTGAATAATTAGATGTGCGTGAAAATTGCACGTGATTGCTTAGTGTTGGTTCATGAACATGCATCAGTTACTAGAGCATCATGCAGAAATATACTCTACCCCGCGTGATTACGCAGATAATTGCACTGAAAGAGCTCAAGTGAAGAATCTCTTATACTAAACTATAAATCTTAACCAGTGAACTATGTAGTATAAGAATCATTTGACAACTGTGGCCACTAGAAAAAGGTTACTTTATATAGTACCAACTAAGCTTGACTTACTGAATCATAATTAAAATGAAAAAGTAATGTGTGATTTAATGATTCAATTGAAATAGCTATACCTAATATCTATGACTTAGAATTTAAAAAGTTAAATGTGAACCCAAAATTGGATTTGAAGCATCGTTGTAAAATGTATCACAAAGAAAGTCATTCAATTTACTAATATTACTATATGATAAAGTAATTATAAGTAGATAATAATGTTCCTGAACTTATTTCGTTCTAATAATATTACAGTTTCAAGATTTTATACCTTTTCTACTTTGATTGTTTGGTAATGATTGTGTAAGTGTCAGTCAAAAAACAAAAAATAATATAAGAATGATAATTGAATTAATAATGATTGAATTATTGCATATTTCTTTTCCGTCCTTTGCTAGAATCATCTTTTAGATATAAGCTCAATGTCTTTTAGATAAAAGTCTTTTGTTTATGACCTATTTTAGACGTAGAGGCAATAAAGTATATGAAAATCACTTTTTATTTTGTTGTGGCAGTGAACATGTTAACAAATGATACTGCCCTCCTATCCTAATTACTCTATGATGATATCAAAAGAGTATTTGTGTTCACCGCAGAATGACATATGTTACAATACGTCAGATTATTTGTTGATGTAATATCATGCCGTAAACTGAAATTCTAAAGATTGTGTTTAGTTTTTCTGTGTTTTATGTCCGTTTACAAATTGTTATGTTGCTTTCCGTTAGAAAATAGCCCTCCACCTACCCCGGAATAGAATGCAAGTATCATACGATCACCCATTTACAAACATACATGCTTTATATACACAGCGTTACGCCATTTTCCGTACGGGTTGGCAGAGGCACAGTTGTGCCCACGTTCAGCCATTACTGCTGTATTCCTATTTAAGGGGCTAGCCAATCGCTGTTTGAAGCCCACCTACATGCCGCGCCATTTTTTTTGGTTCAGAGCGGTCTGTTTGGACTTCTCCTTCTCACATAGGGTAACATGTGGTGAGAGAGAGCGGTGACAGCTCGTGCAGAGACAAAATAAACTTGGCGCGAACAATATACATCAATATCTATAGAGATCACCGCCACGAGCATTTGCAAATCAATACGACTGATATCCCAATAAGGGGTAGCTAGAGCTGCAGCCACGTGTCATCATTGACATGTCATGCTGCATTTGGCTCTGGGTTACCGATATGGTGCAAGTGGACCTAAAAAGTGATTTTTAATCCAGGTTAGGTCGTACCCACGAGCATTGGAGGCCCTGCTACCAGCCTGACTTATTCTTGATCTCTCGAATCATTACGATGAAGGTACGTTAACTTTTATCGATACTAGGTATTAGCTATTAAGTATTCTTTGGTATTTGCCTAGTACTATTAAGTATTCTTGCCGGTGCGCTCACGCAATAATACAAGCCGCACAGTGGTGCAAACCCGCGCTCATTCAGAGCATAACTTAGTACTAGTCTGAATCTGAAGTGATCGAGAATGGTACAATTTAATGATCACCTGACTAAAGCGGGTGCTTTATTGACGAGAGTTTATGATATGTGTGTAGATAGAAAGATAAATATTGTGTCATGTTATGTGCAAGAGAAATGAGACAGTGATTTCTTTGGACTGTACATATTTCTTTCAAAGATAACGGTACCAAAGGTCTGTTTTGCGTGTTGGGGGCTAGCCCATATGGAAATGGAGACTTATAATGTTTTGTGATAATATTATAGATGGGGACTTATAAAGTACCTATGTGATTATTGCACTATTAACTCATTAACTTGTATTTTTATAACATTCGTTGCTAACATATTGGAACCGACTGTAATGGTTTTTTGAAAATGCCCTCTAAGGGCTTGCGGTCGGTCTCAACTAATACTTTTTGTGTGTCAAGAATGTACTGGTGAAATTTCTTACATGCAAACACAATAGCTAAGAGCTGTTTCTCTATCTGTGCGTGTCTACTTTGCGTCTCTCTCATGGTCCTGGAGCCATGCTCGACCGCGTGAGCATCCTGCATGAACACTGCGCCCAGCCGCTCTCTGTTCGCTTCCACCCATCAGGACCGGCCGCGCCCCTTCGTTCCCACTAGTTACATCTAGAAGTTCCATCGTGGAACTAATGGGACTTTTTTCCCACTACTTCCATTCGCTGAATTATTTAAAATAATGTAACTACTGGGAATAGAAAAAATATACAAGGTGACATTTAGTTAGCTGACCATATTTTGGGGAATGATAGCACAGACCATTGTGAACAACTTTCCCAAAGAAACATTTGGTCGCAAACGAAAAGTATTTTTCGTCCCTCAGTACATTGACCCGATCTGCTGATTACAAGTTACTATGGGAGACCAATATTTTTTTTCGTTTACGACCGTTAACTTTCCCCAAAATATGGTCAGCTAATTAAATGTCACCTTGTATATTACCCATTAGTACCAGCAATGTAACTACACCAATGTGAGTGAACGCCTTTTTTTTTTTTTTGGAATTGATTTTTATGTTTTAGACTTTAGTCTTTAAAAACTTTGCCTTGGGGGGCGGAACAGATAGTCCCCGCCACAATTGATGAGTGAACGCCCTAGAGCTATTCCCACTAGTTATACTAAAACTTTTGTTAGGTTCCTAAACTTGCTCTGTGTACTTTTTAAGATGGATAGATCATCATACGAATGGCATCAACGTTGCAAGAAAGCGAAACACTGGATGTCGCTTTATAGGTTCTAATGATTGTTTCCTCCACCTACATATTATAAGGGATGAAATGTGGGATTTCCTAGTAACGGATTAATTATTTAACTTAAACAATCAATATTGCTACTTCAAACAAACAATCTATAAACAAAACCTAAACACAAAATTGACAACAAAAAGCAAAAAGCAGATAAACTTACATTGTGGCATTATATCTTATACATTTTAAAATTATTATAAAATTTAAATATATTTTAATTCACATTACTTATCTGTCTATGACAAGTATAAGTAATGTCAAATATGATATATTTAAACTCCATGTCGTCAAAAAACAAAATTTTAATGAGACCAAAATCAAAAACAACCGAGCCACGTCTTCGTACAGCGCCAGCACCCAAGGGCGTACCCAGGATTTCAGCTAGGGGGGGGCAGCTCATACCTGTTTCGAGAAGATGGTCGGTCAGGTATTTTGAAATTTATTGGTAAGGTAAATTGACGTTTATTTTATCTTCTAGGGGGTGGCAGCAGCCCCCCCCCCCTGCCCCTACCTGGGTACGCCCATACCAGCACCGGCTCACAGCACACATGCTCATGCACACTACCATACCATCTTTTTGCAACTAGTAACACTGTTAGGGGTAGTATACAAACTCATTAGTTAGGAATATATTTTGAGATTTAATTGAGATCACGAATAAATCTCTCTAATGATTTTTAGGGTTCCGTACCCAACGGGTAAGAACGGAACCCTATTACTAAGACTTCGCTGTCCGTCCGTCCGTCTGTCACCAGGCTGTATCTCAAGAACCTAGCTAGCTAGAGAGTTGAAATTTTCACAGATTATGTATTTCTGTTGCCGCTATAACAACAAATACTAAAAAACAGGATAAAAGAAATATTTAAGGGCGCTCCCATACAACAATTCTTTCAATACCACATACAAACTTATGGATGCACCTGGTTACGTACATGGAGTGTGAAAGTAACCGCACCAATAACTTTGTAAACAATATTTTGCTGTGTAAAATCCAAACTATTCACTCCACACCATCGCTTCCATTGAACGGTGGTACGGAACCCTTCGTGCGCGATTTAGACTCGCACTTGACCGGTTTTTTATTTCTAGCAAATATCCCTTATATTTGCTACGGTAGCTTAGGTGAAGGGTAAAGGGGGTGAGCGAAGCGAAGCCCCCCTTGACCTTCGTGTTAGGTTCAACATGTAAGAACAAAAAAATACTTAAAATAAACTTAAGTACTGATTAACTATTTAAAACATAAAAAGTGTTGTTGCTGATCCTTTTTTGCAGTCAATCAGTATTTTTGATGTGCGATTAAATACCAGTCATTTCTTATCAGTTGGTGCCGGCATATTATAGCAAATGAATACATGATTGTAAAAACCCACCTCAGACCATATTTTCCAAAACTTTTTTTTTTTTAAGTGTTCTCTAGGGCAATACGCGTGTTTTGAGTGTAAAAACCACCTCAGTTATAGTCGTATACTGGTGGATCTTTAGGCCACAATGGCTCAAGGTTTTTACATCCAAAGAGTGGGTGGTGTTTGAGGACGAATGGATGAAGGATTTGGTTGTAAAAAACTTAAGTTGTAAAAACCAACCCATTAAAAAATAAATAAAATAAGCCATAACGTCTCATATTCATAATCATTAACTTAAAATATAATTCTCAATTAATACTGATTAAAAAAAAAGTTCCATTTTTTTTTTGATTTCCCGATGTTGGTCAGAGGTGGGTTTTAACGATATGCATCTATCTTATTTGGGTCGGGCTTAATTCCGTCTTAGTTAAACACTTGATCTAAGTCTGTGACTTCCCTCACTCATATCTGTAATTTTTCTTTCTCCATCTATTTAATGCGGCGACAAACTAATATGAATACGGGTAAAAAAATATAGAGTGGATACCATACGTAATAGGTTGGCAGCTAATATAGAGTGGATACCATACGTAATAGGTTGGCAGCTAATATAGAGTGGATACCATACGTAATAGGTTGGCAGCTAATAAGGAGGATCATAATAGGTAAATATAGAGTGGATACCATACGTAATAGGTTGGCAGCTAATAAGGAGGATCATAATAGGTAAATATAGAGTGGATACCATACGTAATAGGTTGGCAGCTAATAAGGAGGATCATAATAGGTAAATATAGAGTGGATACCATACGTAATAGGTTGGCAGCTAATAAGGAGGATCATAATAGGTAAAATATAGAGTGGATACCATACGTAATAGGTTGGCAGCTAATAAGGAGGATCATAATAGGTAAATATAGAGTGGATACCATACGTAATAGGTTGGCAGCTAATAAGGAGGATCATAATAGGTAAAATATAGAGTGGATACCATACGTAATAGGTTGGCAGCTAATAAGGAGGATCATAATAGGTAAAATATAGAGTGGATACCATACGTAATAGGTTGGCAGCTAATAAGGAGGATCATAATAGGTAAAATATAGAGTGGATACCATACGTAATAGGTTGGCAGCTAATAAGGAGGATCATAATAGGTAAATATAGAGTGGATACCATACGTAATAGGTTGGCAGCTAATAAGGAGGATCATAATAGGTAAAATATAGAGTGGATACCATACGTAATAGGTTGGCAGCTAATAAGGAGGATCATAATAGGTAAAAATATAGAGTGGATACCATACGTAATAGGTTGGCAGCTAATAAGGAGGATCATAATAGGTAAAATATAGAGTGGATACCATACGTAATAGGTTGGCAGCTAATAAGGAGGATCATAATAGGTAAAATATAGAGTGGATACCATACGTAATAGGTTGGCAGCTAATAAGCAGGATCATAATAGGTAAAAATATAGAGTGGATATCATACGTAATAGGTTGGCAGCTAATAAGGAGGATCATAATAGGTAAAATATAGAGTGGATACCATACGTAATAGGTTGGCAGCTAATAAGGAGGATCATAATAGGTAAAATATAGAGTGGATACCATACGTAATAGGTTGGCAGCTAATAAGGAGGATCATAATAGGTAAAAATATAGAGTGGATACCATACGTAATAGGTTGGCAGCTAATAAGGAGGATCATAATAGGTAAAATATAGAGTGGATACCATACGTAATAGGTTGGCAGCTAATAAGGAGGATCATAATGGGTAAAAATATAGAGTGGATACCATACTTAATAGGTTGGCAGCTAATAAGGAGGATCATAATAGGTAAAATATAGAGTGGATACCATACGTAATAGGTTGGCAGCTAATAAGCAGGATCATAATAGGTAAAAATATAGAGTGGATACCATACGTAATAGGTTGGCAGCTAATAAGGAGGATCATAATAGGTAAAAATATAGAGTGGATACCATACGTAATAGGTTGGCAGCTAATAAGGAGGATCATAATAGGTAAAATATAGAGTGGATACCATACGTAATAGGTTGGCAGCTAATAAGGAGGATCATAATAGGTAAAATATAGAGTGGATACCATACGTAATAGGTTGGCAGCTAATAAGCAGGATCATAATAGGTAAAAATATAGAGTGGATACCATACGTAATAGGTTGGCAGCTAATAAGGAGGATCATAATAGGTAAAAATATAGAGTGGATACCATACGTAATAGGTTGGCAGCTAATAAGGAGGATCATAATAGGTAAAATATAGAGTGGATACCATACGTAATAGGTAGGCAGCTAATAAGGAGGATCATAATAGGTAAAAATATAGAGTGGATACCATACGTAATAGGTTGGCAGCTAATAAGGAGGATCATAATAGGTAAAATATAGAGTGGATACCATACGTAATAGGTTGGCAGCTAATAAGGAGGATCATAATAGGTAAAATATAGAGTGGATACCATACGTAATAGGTTGGCAGCTAATAAGGAGGATCATAATAGGTAAAATATAGAGTGGATACCATACGTAATAGGTTGGCAGCTAATAAGCAGGATCATAATAGGTAAAAATATAGAGTGGATACCATACGTAATAGGTTGGCAGCTAATAAGGAGGATCATAATAGGTAAAAATATAGAGTGGATACCATACGTAATAGGTTGGCAGCTAATAAGGAGGATCATAATAGGTAAAATATAGAGTGGATACCATACGTAATAGGTTGGCAGCTAATAAGGAGGATCATAATAGGTAAAAATATAGAGTGGATACCATACGTAATAGGTTGGCAGCTAATAAGGAGGATCATAATAGGTAAAATATAGAGTGGATACCATACGTAATAGGTTGGCAGCTAATAAGGAGGATCATAATAGGTAAAATATAGAGTGGATACCATACGTAATAGGTTGGCAGCTAATAAGGAGGATCATAATAGGTAAAATATAGAGTGGATACCATACGTAATAGGTTGGCAGCTAATAAGGAGGATCATAATAGGTAAAAATATAGAGTGGATACCATACGTAATAGGTTGGCAGCTAATAAGGAGGATCATAATAGGTAAAAATATAGAGTGGATACCATACGTAATAGGTTGGCAGCTAATGAGGAGGATCATAATAGGTAAAATATAGAGTGGATACCATACGTAATAGGTTGGCAGCTAATAAGGAGGATCATAATAGGTAAAATATAGAGTGGATACCATACGTAATAGGTTGGCAGCTAATAAGCAGGATCATAATAGGTAAAAATATAGAGTGGATACCATACGTAATAGGTTGGCAGCTAATAAGGAGGATCATAATAGGTAAAAATATAGAGTGGATACCATACGTAATAGGTTGGCAGCTAATAAGGAGGATCATAATAGGTAAAATATAGAGTGGATACCATACGTAATAGGTTGGCAGCTAATAAGGAGGATCATAATAGGTAAAAATATAGAGTGGATACCATACGTAATAGGTTGGCAGCTAATAAGGAGGATCATAATAGGTAAAATATAGAGTGGATACCATACGTAATAGGTTGGCAGCTAATAAGGAGGATCATAATAGGTAAAATATAGAGTGGATACCATACGTAATAGGTTGGCAGCTAATAAGGAGGATCATAATAGGTAAAATATAGAGTGGATACCATACGTAATAGGTTGGCAGCTAATAAGCAGGATCATAATAGGTAAAAATATAGAGTGGATACCATACGTAATAGGTTGGCAGCTAATAAGGAGGATCATAATAGGTAAAAATATAGAGTGGATACCATACGTAATAGGTTGGCAGCTAATAAGGAGGATCGTAATAGGTAAAATATAGAGTGGATACCATACGTAATAGGTTGGCAGCTAATAAGGAGGATCATAATAGGTAAAAATATAGAGTGGATACCATACGTAATAGGTTGGCAGCTAATAAGGAGGATCATAATAGGTAAAATATAGAGTGGATACCATACGTAATAGGTTGGCAGCTAATAAGGAGGATCATAATAGGTAAAATATAGAGTGGATACCATACGTAATAGGTTGGCAGCTAATAAGGAGGATCATAATAGGTAAAATATAGAGTGGATACCATACGTAATAGGTTGGCAGCTAATAAGGAGGATCATAATAGGTAAAAATATAGAGTGGATACCATACGTAATAGGTTGGCAGCTAATAAGGAGGATCATAATAGGTAAATATAGAGTGGATACCATACGTAATAGGTTGGCAGCTAATAAGGAGGATCATAATAGGTAAATATAGAGTGGATACCATACGTAATAGGTTGGCAGCTAATAAGGAGGATCATAATAGGTAAATATAGAGTGGATACCATACGTAATAGGTTGGCAGCTAATAAGGAGGATCATAATAGGTAAATATAGAGTGGATACCATACGTAATAGGTTGGCAGCTAATAAGGAGGATCATAATAGGTAAATATAGAGTGGATACCATACGTAATAGGTTGGCAGCTAATAAGGAGGATCATAATAGGTAAATATAGAGTGGATACCATACGTAATAGGTTGGCAGCTAATAAGGAGGATCATAATAGGTAAATATAGAGTGGATACCATACGTAATAGGTTGGCAGCTAATAAGGAGGATCATAATAGGTAAATATAGAGTGGATACCATACGTAATAGGTTGGCAGCTAATAAAATTCTGCCGCTTACGAACTCTCGTTTAGGTTAAGGGCAATCCGACTGTGGAACGCACTTCCCTGCGCTATTAGGGAAAGTCCCTTAATTTTCACTTTTAAGAAAAGATTGAAAGTGCATTTCCTTTCTCTTCCGTAAATGGTACCATATTTATATAGGTATATGTATGATTTATTATAGTTTATGTATGTTCATGCTATACATTTTATTTTATGTAGTGGAAGTATATATATATATATATATATATATATATATATATTTATTTATATGTATATATATTTATTTTATATTTGGTATAGTTTATATATATTTTGAAAGTAATTTGCGTCCGTATGTATAGTGTTATTGCGAACTAGGACTTTCCTGTATAATTAACTCTCCTGTCCTGCCTAGGTTTGCTGGAAGAAATCTCTTTTTAGAGATAAGCTCGCCTTTGCTTATTACATTACTTTTAATTGTCTGTAACTTTATACTATCTATGCAATAAAAGAATAAAGAAAGAATAAAGGAGGATCATAATAGGTAAAAAGATTCAGCTTAATAAATCGGTTTTAAGCTCCGTTTTAATTTATACTAGCATCGAGTTTTTCTTCTGGTAACTGATTTTGTGTCTAAGTCGAAACTTGATGATGGATAAAAAAATAAAATGGGCATTCGTAAATACTACAAATCAGTTACTATTTAAAATTGTTTGTATGAAAAACAAAGAGAAAATAGTTAATGTAATACATATCTTGTGTGACTTTTAAAAGCTTTAAATAAACTCTAAAATGATATGCAAAAAAAATATTTGAGGTTTTTATTTTTTCTACTGTGAAAGGTGAATAATTGAAAAAGGGTAGTATTTAAACGAGTGACTTTATTACTAAGTGAGGGACTGACTGCGAGCGATGGGAAATGAACAGAACAGTAACTTACAAACATTAATGTGAGTTAATACAAAAATACAAAATGAGAAGCTTCATAATATTAGAGCGATCTAATATTTTTTTGAGTGTCAACTCCGATTGAAAAGTAGCCACAATAACCTACTCTAGTCAGTCGTTTTTGTTTGCATACGCTTCGCTCCGCTCCGGCTTGGCTTCTTCAACGTTATAAGCTAACCGTTATAACCGTTATAACCCGATTGAAAAGTAGCCACAATAACCTACTCTAGCCAGTTCAATAGTTTCAGCCTTATAGCAAGGCATATTATATGTTTGCAAATATATATTTTGAAAAATTGAGGGCAATGGCATGTGCCTTCCGCCGTTTTTATTAAATTATAATGTAAAAATACATTTATAGTACTCGTTTTAACATTTTGAGCTGCCTACAAATCAGAGCCGGAAAGTGTTTTTGAGATGGCACGTAATAGTTGATAATATACTATTTATGCCATCCCGCTAAGATTATTAGTCGCCCAGACATTATTTATTGCTCCTCGACTATTATTTCAACTGGCTTGTCTAATTTATTCGCTACCTTAATTAACGCAACTATGATTTAAAACACCTTATTTTTGAAGTATAGTTAATATTATTGTCGCGAAAATATTTAATGGCTGGCAAGTTATTTTATTAGTTGCATACACTTAGTCGCCTTTTAAGTCGCCCCCGGCCCCCGGCCCACTTCCGGTAGACATGACATGACGCAGTTCCTAGACGATATCCAGGGTCTGATGATGGAGCCGGAAGGTGGCCATGGGAACTCTACATTAAAGCGACATAACCCCATCGAGTTTCAGCTCGTCGGATTTGTCTTGACTATTACCCTGGACCTAGATTAGTTTCTTGCCTTTTAGGATCCCATATTAATTAGTTCTACTATACAACTAATAAAAGCTTATTTCATTCATTAACATTGGATTCGGCAAAAATGCTTTCGTATGTCCGGATGTTCTCCTCTACAGGCCGCATTTCTCAACTGATTCTCGTGATTTTTTGTGAGCAGGTTCGATAATTGACAATAATTGCTTTTCATATGATGTGAACTCTCTAACCAGGTGCATTCATAAGTTTGTATGCGTTATTAAAAGAAAGTGTCACTTGCGGGGTCTACAGCTCACAGAGCCACAAGAATAGCCTGTTACTCTCACGGTGTGTAAAAATCCAACGATACCTCATTTGTTAAAATGCTGTTTGGACTGTTGCGTTTTTTTTTATTTTTCGTGTTAGGTTGAACATGCAAGAACAACGAAAAATACTTTTTCTCAAAAATAGTATGAAATGTTCCCATAGCATCTGTGAAGATAATATCCGAAAGTGACTCATCCTGGACAATTTTTAGAAGTGTCCAGGAAAACGCAAAAGTGTCCAGTAAGTAAGTATGAAATCCCATTTACATATCATAATATTTAAATATAGAACTATATTTTTTTCAAAGATAAGCTAAGGAGGTTATTGGCAGCTAAGGACCTTTAATAAAAAGGAAGAACCATAGAGGTCGACGTGTCCGAATTGCACTTATATTACACGACGTAAAATGGCGGGAAACTTACTTCATTCGTATTTTTTAATATTTCGATACTAATTAGGAATTAGATTCTAACAAAATAAAAAGAAGAATAAAATAAAATATTCACAATAAACATAAATGGTTTCATTTTTGAGAAAAACACTACACGCTTCGACCACAAGTGCCATCCTGGCCTCGTATTATAGCCGGACCTCGCCTTACTTCGGCTCGGCCGGCTAAATCATACTCGTCCAGGATGGCTTGCTTACTGGTCTCTGCAGTAATGTACTATTTCTCAAAAATAGTATGAAATGTTCCCATAACATCTGTGAAGATAGTATCCGAAAGTGACTCATCCTAGACAATTTTTAGAAGTGTCTAGGAAAACGCAAAAGTGTCCAATGAGTAAGTATGAAATTCTATTACATGTCATAATATTTATATATAGAACAATTAATTTCTTTTGAAGATAGGCTAAGGAGGTTATTGGCAGTTAAGGTCCTTTAATAAAAAGGAGGTACCATAGAGGTTGACGTGTCCAAATTGCACTTATATTGCACGATGTAAAATGGCGGAAAACTCAGTTTATTCGTATTTTTTACTATTTGATACTCATAACGAATTAGGAATTCGATACTAACAGAAGAAAAAGAAGACGAAAATTAAATATTCACAATAAACATAAATTATTTGATTTTTGAGAATAGCCACTATACATGCTTCGACGATACTTACTGGTCTCTGCAGTAATGTATTATTACATGGTTTTTAAATTACTTGAATGGCAATTTCAAAAAATCCAGAGGTAACTTGTTGTAGAACAGAATGCACTGACCCTTAAAAAATTTGGTTCCGCGATTCTAAACCGTGGAGCAGGACAGGTCTGTATGGGGTTAATCTGGCTCGACACAGACCTTGCTGTTAATAATTTTGTAATTATTTATCCCAGCTTATTAAATAAAAATAAATCATAATTGTATTAGTTAAGCACAACCTATTTTTAAAAGAGATCTAAAAATCAATCTGTGGGAGTTTCTACGCCCTCCCTCTCCCACAGTGGTCCAATGTAGAGAAGAGGCAAAAAATGACGTTTGCTAAGTATATGTAAATATCTACAGTAATAAAGTACTTTTGAGTTTGAGTTTGAGTTTTGAGCAACTATTAGTATGTGATTATTTTTAGAACTTACAGCTATCGCTAAATTTGGAAATTTTCTAAGGTTCTTGCGTGCATACATGATATTTTTGAAAATGAACTAGCTACAATTAGTAGATATGTCAATTTCTTTAAAAAGTTATCTTTTAAAATTATAAATTGACTGAATAGCTCTTTTCTGTAATATACAAATAGTTTGAATATCCACTGCTTCCCCCCACAACAAGATATCATAAGACATGACACTATGAAAGTAACTAAAATAGCCTGGCTGTAGCTACATCCGTGTTTTGTCTGATGTTCCTAACAGCGTTAGTCGCTGAAATTAATCTAGCAAATAATTTATCTACGTAGGGTCCCCACTGCAATTAGCTATCAATAGTTATTGCAAGAAATTTCGTATTATTTACTTATAATAACGTGTTGCTGTCTAACACTTAACTGGTCTCAACTTGCCTGACATTTAGAAGTGAGAATTTGATATAGTTGGTTTAACAGCAGCAGTTAACTATAAAATACTAACTGTAAACCAATTCAAGATTGAAGATAATATTAATATATATCATCATTAACATAATCAAAATCATCTTTTTTTCTTAAATTTTTGAAGTAGGTATCATCAGCAAACAACATTATGTATTTATCTAAATCAGTTTTAATACTCAACTTCGCGCGACAGGGAGCTAGCCCGTCGGCGCGGTATCCAGTAACAGCACCTTGTGTAGTTGCAACCGCTTTACATTACAACGGAAAAGTATGCCATAATTCTAACGAATTACTGTCTAACAGTTAAACTGCTCTCAACTTTTCTGATATTTGGAAGTGAGAATTTGTTACAGTCGGTTTAACCAGCATTTTACCAGTTTTATTTTTCAATATAATATCAACCGTAAACCAATCTAAGATTAAAGACAATTCACCACTATCATCATCAAAATCTTCGCCGTGGATATCCAGTAACAGCTCCTTGTGCTGTAGTTGCAACCGCTTTTTAAAGGAAAATTATTCCATAATGATCGGAAAATCATGTTTATATTTTGAGTTGAAATGAAAACAAATCTAATAACGCAATTTATAATTATAATAATAAATGTATCCCATTAATGCCCCCACCGACGGGCACGGGCCTTCACCCGGATCGGATACGAGTAAGATTGAGCCATACTCCACCACGCTGGCTCAGTGTGGGCTGATGGAGGGATGTCGGGCTAGTTGCCAATCCGACTATCAGAAGTCATCAAGCTGCCTTAGCAGGGCCTCTGATACAGCTTTACGTCTACTACCATCGAGTAAAAGCTACACTACAGCTATATTACAGTAGTGATAGCTGCTATCGCTACTGTAACATTACTGTGGGCCCCGGCTACGTGGTCGTAAAACGCCTCCATCAACCCTTACTCAGCCAGCGTGTTGGAGCACGGCTTAATCTTCTGGTATCCGGGTAAAGGCCTGTTCCCCTCGGCGGGGACGTTAATGGGCTACATACATTGTACCTCATTCCAGCTCATCCCCTCCTAGTCTCGCATCTGATGTGCCTGGAGGGCGGCGGGTGTGGCAGGGCGCGGGGCGAGGCGCTGCTGCTACTGCAGGGGGACCGGGCAGGGTTCACGCTCGCGGTCGCGGGAGTGTGGGCCGGCCAGCTGGTCAGTGCAGGGACAGGTATGCAGAATACCAAGTTGGACCTTACAGTATACTGATAAATAGCCCGAGATTTATACTAGAATGCGGTGACGGAATGGTGGCCAGAGCACGCGCGTAAACCGAGAAGCAGACTCAAACGTGCGAGGCCGAAAGCCGAGTCATTGCTGCAACTTAGTGCGTTTAAGAAATGGTCGAGGCCTAGGGCTGTAGTCAAGCATCACAAATGCCTCGCCTGCTAAGAAACATGCAAGGGCGTCGCCGAATGCCGAGACAATACATATTACGGAGGTGCGAGGCCACAGGCCGAACCATGCAGCACAAACCCTTACTTCACTGGCCGTTCACAAAAATACTTCAAAGTATAAGGAATCATTAACATCAAAAGGGTCTGGGATGTCGTCACTGTTTCTGGTTCCCACGACGCTGGGTGGTTTTCCTAGTATAGGGCCAGAAGCAGTGTACAAATACGCACACTGTACGCCGGCATAATATACAAACAGATTCAACAGACACACACACACCTATAATTATAGCTGTGCCCAGCTCCACCTCACCCCCAATACACCACAACAACGTGACGTGCATCAATGAACATACGGTGTGTTCATTGATGCACATACATGATGGTATGTTACATACCTGCCCCCGTAGCACGATGACCGCGGGGGGGGCTGTCGCGACCAGGAAAGTGAGGTACAGAGCTATTTCGAGCGTATAGCTCCGTCTCTCACTTTCCCTCGTCGCTACACCCCGCGGGGGTAAACATGCTACGGGTGCTGAAGCGAGAACTATCTGTTCCGCCTTAACCCACGGTAAAGTTTTTAGTGTCAAATGACAAAAAAACAAATCAAGCCAAAAAAAAAAACGATTACAGGTCAGTTAAGTAAAGCTGGCCCGTTCACAGTACTCACACTGATGCATTTTCACTGTATAGTATTAAATGTATATTTTTTAAAACACACTATACAGTATGTTTAAAAATGATTGATTTTATTCTATTCCTCGAACGAAATAGGTAAACAATCACAATAACGTGCGTCGATTGACACGAGAAACGAATGAAAAAAATATCACGATGTTTATAGGTTTGGGGTCGTATCGCATAATTTTAATTGTCATAATATTGTTTGGCATAAATCGTTTGGCCGAAGTTTTGTAAACCCGAATAACCATTTAGCATAAATGATTACGCATAAATTGCAAAGGCATAAACCTGGGCAGCATAAACATAAAAAGGCATAACAATCGTTTCACATAGTATAAAAAGGCATAACAATCAATTCACATAAAAGAAAATTTGATATATGTCAGCTAATATTATTTTCGTTAAATATTGTTTTTATTTGCATACGCTTCGCTCCGGTCTTGCTTTCTTCTAAGTTCCAACCATACCTACAACCCCATTGAAATTTAGCCACAATTGGGCTAGAGTAGGTTCTAGACAAATTTGGTACTACAACTAATACAAAACAATAACTGTCTTCTTCATACTCATAAGTTCGACCGCGCGCGAGAGAGCCAGACATTCTTTATGCCCAGATTCTTTATGCCCATGCACAGTGCAACGTCGCGCCGCTCTTATTCACAGACACAACACAAGCGCAACGTGTAAATGTGTTGAACGTGCCAGCTTTAGTTAACCGAAATGTATGTGCTTAGAAGTATAAGAATAATATGTCGCATTTAGTTGGTTAAATCAGACACTTAACTAACTCTCTAGACGGTTAATTAAATACCGACGTTTAACCAAGTCACTAAATTTCCCTCGGACAAGTGAGTGAACGAAACGTTTAACGAGTTTTCTAAACGTTCCTAGGCGACAAGACATATACAATATAAATATTTTTTATGTGTACTTAAGTTTATGTTTTAAGTATTTTTTGTTGTTCTTACATGTTCAACCTATTACGAAGGATAAAGGGGGCTTCGCTTCGCTCACCCCCTTTACCCTTCACCTAAGCTAACACAATGTTTTGCCCTGATATAAGCTGTGCAAAACAGCTGTTGTCGTGACGCCATCTTGTTTTCCAACACCGGCGTGTTGTTGGCTTTGGCTTTCGGTAAGACATATTGTTAAACGTTTTCGACGATACTTTATTTAAATCAAAATGCTAGTGACTTGGTTAAACATCGGTATTTAATGAACGGTCTAGATAGTTAGTTAAGTGTCCGATTTAACCAACCAACTGCGGCATATACACGATCTTTAAATGTTTAATAAATTACTAGTTAGTCCTGGAATGCAGTCAGTGCCATCAGAGGCGATTCACGCAAAAGCTCCGGAGGGTCCGAGCCCGACGCAAGATGGCGCCTATGTTACAAGTTACCAGGTAAACTTTGAGGTTAAAAACTATCAGGTAACTCTGCAAAAATAAACTCCGCTTCAAGACGCTTGTTTAAAAACGAAAATTTATGGGATTCATAATTATTTCATAATTCTTTATTGAACACAGTTATTTAAAAAAGATACATTTAGAGAAAACATTTGTACAAAAGCGAGCTTATCTATAAAAAGATATTTCTTCCAGCAAACCAAGGCATGACAGGAAATTTTATCAAGAAAGGGTAGGCAGTGCACAATATCTGAACAATAATAAAATATATATAAGTAAGTTAAATATCTATAAAATACGGTAAATAAAATGAGTATGTATTTTATTTACTGTATTGTATAGATATTTAATTTACTATTTATATTATTCACTATTTATTGTTTATACCAAACTACTAAATAAGTATCAATACATACATAAACCTGTACCCATAGTTTACATATAATAATAATATACTTACTACAACTCTCACAAAAGAGAGAGGAAGTGCTCTTACCCGGTTTTTGAAAGCGAAAAGAGTTGGGCTGTCTCTTATCGTACAAGGAAGTGCGTTCCACAGTCGGACCGCTTGCAACCTGAAGGTGTGCTCATATGCGGAAATGGTATGCCTTGGTGTGGCTAAGAGTGAGACTGTGTGAGATCTCCGTTGCCGATCTCCTGAAAAGAGATACTCAAAGCGGTCTCGAAGGTAGCTGGGGTAGCGCAGATTTTTCAATAGGGTGACTTTCAAACCCCTAGCTATAATAAAAATTTGGAATCAGAATCACTAGTAGAAAACAAAAAAGCATTTTTTTCGTTTTTTTTTTCATATTTGATTAATAGGAAATAGCTCCCATATTCGAATTTAAAGACAACCTACGCGCTCAGGGCGGGGCGTTGTGTGACTCCCGGTGTCTAATCTGCCCACCGCACCACGCACCCGCCCGACTCACCCCCGCAATGCTTTTACGTGCGCCGCCGCCGCCAGCCAGACTGCCAGACGCCAGTCCAGTCGCCTCGCCTGCGCAATCTTATCGCGGTTTGACGTGCGCACGCTACAAATTCCCCTCGCCGCCCCGCCGCCGCGCGGGTACTTTTACCTTTGAGTCCGTGTCCGTCTGATGCGCTCATACAAGATGTACTCTAATCGTGAATATTACGAGATGGTGCGTGTGTACATCCAAAGTGGAGAAAACCTGTACGAAGCCAGAAGATTGTACGAGACGCAGAGCATCCCTCGGCTCCAAGCTCAAGGACACCGTCAAACCATCTTAGAGGCAAACCAACGGCTTCTGGATTATGGCCAGTTCACAGTGCCAAGCCATGCTTATGGTGGAGGCGCGCCGCGTCTGGCTTTGAAGGTAGAAGACGCTATCTTGGAGTACTTTCAGCGCAGCCCTCGAAACAGTACGCGAGACGCAGCTCATCGTTTCGGCATCAGCCAGTATTCTGTGTGGAAGTTGCTGAACTCTACTGGACAGCATCCATACCACTTTCAAAAAGTGCAGCAATTAAATGAAGATGATGCGCCACGTCGTCGCAATTTTTGCGAATGGCTGGTACAAAATCAGAACAAGCACATCCTATGGACAGACGAGGCGATGTTCACTCGTGTAGGGCTCTACAACCAGCACAGTCAACATTGGTGGTCAGTAACCCAAAATGTATACGAGAACATCATCACCAAGTGCGCTTCAGTGTGAATGTGTGGGCCGGCATCGTGGAAGATAAAGTCATTGGGCCGTACTTCATCGAAGGCCGCCTGACCGGGGGCACGTATCTAGATATGCTGCGAGGCGTAATAGCAAACTTCCTAGAGGACGTGCCGCTCGCATATCTACAAGATTTTTTCTTCCAACAAGACGGAGCACCACCTCATTTCGCGCGACCTGTTCAAAACTACCAGGACGATGAGTACAGTGGTCGGTGGATAGGACGCGGAGGGCCTGTGCCTTGGCCTGCCAGATCACCGGACCTCACACCCTGTGATTTCTTTTTGTGGGGCGAAATAAAACGGCGTGTCTACTGGGACGAGGTTCAGAACCGGCAAGAACTTAAAGACCGCATCACAAGTGCATTTGACGCTGTAAAAAGTGATGTGGTAGTCTTAAGAAAAGTGCGTCGTAATGCAGTGAAACGTGCAAGACTGTGTTTAGAAAGGAACGGATTGCATTTTGAACAGTTGTTGAAGTACAGTTAAGTTTGAGGTACGTATTCAATATCATTGTTTTTAATAATTTCTTCAGCTCGCAGCACATCAAGTTGATCCTAAACTACAAACTACGTACAGTACATACCTAAACTCGTGCTCATCTCATGAAAATAAATAAAAGTTTTATAATACCTACACAAGAACTCAGTAGCTAGGGTAGGTAGGTAGGTACCTAACTAAATAATAATCGCGGCCCACCGGTGGTTAGTAGCTTCTTGACTGATCCACCCTAACTTACTGACCCCCACTCAAAAAACTAGTTAAACTGACCTATCTAATGGTGAACGCACACTTATCGGCATAGTCCGCACCGAAATACCGCACCGCATACGAAACCTCGCTCACCTATCCGCGTCGGAATCCGGAGAAATCCTGATGACGTCATCAGATTTGGCGCGGACTATGCGGACGAAGCATTCTGCCTTCTGTCTGCCACGAGTCGCAGGGAAGATTCCTTAGACAAGGTCTATCCGCTCCGTGCGGATGATGCGTGCCGATGCCGATAACTGTGCGTTCACCTCAAGAGCGGTCGTTTGCGGGTCGAAAATCCATTTGTTTTGTTTGAAATGTTGACTAGGTAGGTAGGTAGGTAGTTAGGTAGGTAGTAAGTTAGGTAGATAGGTTGTAAGGTAGCTAGTAGTTTGAAGGTTTGTTACAAGTAAATCAACGTATTCTTTAGTAGCTAGGCAGGAATTATTTTAACTACAAATTGCCGCGCACGTAGGTAATGCCGAGAGGATCGCAGCGGCGGCGGCGGCGCTACATAAAGTGAAAGCGCGGCGCTACACGGCTTGCCCGAGGCACCCGTGCATTGGTCGCTCTCTCGGATCGTGCATCTCGCTCGCGCTCACGCGCGCGTCCCTCTCGCTTTCGTGACCGATGAAGAGTGAAAAAGTGAATCAACATTGCAATCAAAACGTAACCAAGTGCCAGATTGCAGTGAGTGTATGTACCGCTGGAGGTTGGATTTCGCCTGAGGTGGGTTAAATGTACTACACAGTAGGCACACAACACACGCAGGCACACACGCCTCCCTGCTCTAGGCAGGGAGGGAGATCGTCCCCTCCTCCGGTGACAGACATTTATTGTTCCCCCCCACCTATTATTAGTGCAGATTGAGATGGAGCAGGAGATTCACGAACTCCGGCTCCGTAACCAGGCGCTGTCCCAAGAGCTCAGCCAGCTCCATGCCGAGAGAGAGTCGTGGACTAACTCTCAAGGTTTGTTCTCGCAACAAACCTTGTTTGAGCGGTCGCCGGCCTCTCCGACTGAGAGCGGGCTGACTCATAGCCATCAAGACCCCGTCATTATCCCTTTTGAGCAGACCTTACTGACCAGCCGCCCGGTAAATACCCCCGATTCTAATGAAGTCGCAATGGATCAGGTATACTCTGACCCAAGAAACTCTTTCGATGGTCTCGCCGAGGTAGGAGATGCTTCCGCCTCGGACGAAGACAACTTCAACCCCGCTAGGCCACGCAGGAAACGTGCCTCTAAGAGGCCTCCTACTCCAACCATTGGTCCGGAAAACTCCCTCGCCAAGGTCGGTCGTCCATCCAAGGCCACCCTTACTCCCTCCGCCGCAGCCAAACCCTTGCCAGCGCCTTCTGTATGTGTCGCGGCTAGAGTCCCGGGCACGCGCAAAGCGCTGCCACCCAAGATCTGTATCAAGAATAAAGATATGTGGTTGAAGATTGATGGAGCGCTCAAAGAGCGTAAAATCAACTTTGTTAGGGCAACTAACACCACTCAAGGGATCCTAGTCCAATTGCAGACCTCGGACGACCACCGTGCTCTGACTAAGTTCCTGACCGCTTCAAATATTGAGTACCACCATTGGACTCTACCGGAGGATAGAAGACTTCGGGTGGTTGTCAGAGGTCTTCCAAAGGAGATTGAGAGCGATCAAATCATGGATGACTTTAAAGCGAAAAACATTTCCTGTACACGAAGTGCATAGGATGTACAATGGTCGCTCCAAGTTACCGTACGACCTGGTGCTGGTTGTGGTCGATCTATCTCCACAGGGAAAGCAGATCTTCCAGGTTATGGAGATCTGCCATATTTCAGGTCTGAAAGTTGAAAACCCGCACAAAAAAATAAGCCGCTTCAGTGCTTCAACTACCAGTTGTTTGGCCACTCGGCCAAGAACTGTCATAGGAAAGGCCGCTGTGTTAATTGCCTGGAGGACCACGCTCTGAGGGCTTGCACACGCCCAACCGACCCCAAGGAGTCTGACGGCCCGCCCGGGTGCGTCAACTGTGGTGTGCTTGGTCACACCGCAGCCTACGGAGGTTGTCCGGCCCGACCTAAGCCACGCCTATCAGTACGGGCGAAAGCCGAAGCCCCAGCCCCAACTAATATAGGCCAGGCTCATCCTCGCCCGAGCCATAATGCCTGGGCTAAGCCACTTAGTTGGGTTCAGGATTCAGCGGAAAATCACACCAGCTTCCCCCCTCTTCCCCCTTCTAGGCAGTACCCCTCTACTCCCAATTCTTCTGCTGTGGCTAACAAGCCAAGCAAAATTCAAACAGCTCCAGCTGATTTATCAACTAGAGCCATGCCCCTCAAGTCAACAAGACCCCCTCCACCGACAGAAAATAGGGACTATTTAACAGACCTACTGACCATCTTGGACAGAATAGACCCTGATGAAATTGATGAGTTTTTACTCAAAATTGATACTGCAGCACTAAAGCAGGACCCTGCTGCTGCCTTGCGAGCCTGTCAAGCTTACAGATCATTGATTTCGGCGATCAAAGGCGTTCTCAGGAACCGTAATGTCTACTCTCCGTAATGGATACCACACCCGGTAGGATTAAACCTAGTGCATTGAGATTGGCCTTTTTTAACGCTGATGGCTTGAAGAGACAAAGTGACTTAGTATCCGCCTTCCTATCAGACCACCAAATTGACATTCTCCTTGTACAGGAGACCTTCCTTAAACCCCAGCACAGAAACCACAACATTTCTAATTATAAACTGATTAAAAAAGATCGCACTAATGGAATTCGTGGGGGCACGGAAATCTATTATCGGAGAAGCCTGCACGTCTCCCCGTGTGACTGTCCACCGCTTCAAAACATAGAAGCCTCAGTTTGCCGAATAGCAATGAGGGGTCATCAAACTATTACTATCGCCTCATGCTACCAAAGACAGGGCTCAAAAGACAGTCTTAGGCAACTCGAGGAGTCTGACATCTCGTCCCTTCTTAGTTTGGGTGATTCCGTCATCATTGCGGGTGACCTCAATAGTAAACATGTCGATTGGAACTGAAGAGTGACATACTCAAACGGTCCTCTCTTAAAGAAAGCCACCGAGAAACTTGCTATTGAACTACTAGCCCCAATGACTCCTACGCACTTTCCTAAGAACAACCCGGACTCGGAAGGTGACATCCTCGATATTATGCTCCTTAAAAACATTCTTCTCCCAATAAGAGGGATAGAAGTATTCCATGAACTGATATCCGACCATCGCCCCGTGATATCTATACTTGGTGATATTGAACCCCGCCCGCCCGCCATAAAATCAACCATAGACTGGACTTTGCTCCACAACACATTTAAGAGAAACTCCCCCTCCGAAGAATTAGAAAGAATCCCGCAAGTCATTGATTCTCAATCTGATGTTAACATAGCTATAGAGTCGCTGACTTCGCACATCCAGAAGTCAATTCAAGCCTGTACTAAGCCGGCAAACTCATCTGGTGATAGTAGGTGGAGACTACCTGAGGATATACGTGACCTCATCCGTGAGATGCGCGCTGCCACCAGAGCCTATGATAACTTCCCGAGCACTGACAACAAAATCGCAATGCGCCGTTCCCAGCTATTAGTTAAAACTGCCATCAAAGATCACAAATCCCAGAGATGGGATCAACTTCTGGTAGAGCTCACCCCAGATCATCAGGCTTACTGGAGGTTAGCGCGCACTCTCAAATCGGACGCGGTCGTGGATATCCCAGCCCTCTCCAGACCCGACAAATCACTGGCTTTCGAGGATGCTGACAAGGCTGAGTGTCTGGCTGACAGCTTGGAGAATCAATGTTCTTTGTATAATGTACCTTTTGACCAATCCCACGTAGACCTGGTGGACTCTGAAGTAGCCAGACGCTCAACACTTCCCCCTCAAGATACTATCGAGCTAGTTAACATCAATGAGGTCAATCTTATTATCAAGGAGCTTCACTCCAATAAAGCCCCTGGCTCTGACGGAATTGCTAACCGGGTTCTTAAGAACCTCTCCTACCCCCTTCTAGTCCTATTGGTGAACATTCTAAATTCCGCCATTGCCACCTGTATGTTCCCGGATGCATGGAAGGAAGCTGATGTGATTGGGATTCATAAACCGGGTAAAGATGGATCGATACCAACCAGTTACTGCCCTATCAGTCTTCTTAAATCCTTTGGTAAGATCTATGAGAGGGTGTTAAACAAACGACTGAAGGCGATAGCCTTCGGTAGAGGCCTCGTCCCAGACGAGCATTTCGGATTCAGGAACGGTCATTCCTGTGTCCACCAAGTACACAGGATCACCGAATTTATTTTGGACGGTTTCAACCAAAGGAAGCCGAAAGGAACGGGTGCCTTATTCTTCGATGTGGCTAAAGCGTTTGACAAGGTTTGGCACAACGGCCTGATTTACAAGCTGTACAACTTGAATTTCCCTGACAGACTAGTTCTTATTATCAGAGACTTTCTCTCTAATAGGAACTTTAGGTATAGAGTGGAAGGCACTCAATCTAGACCTCATCCAATTAAGGCGGGAGTCCCACAAGGCTCTGTGCTCTCGCCTCTCCTATTCTCACTCTTCACTAGTGACATCCCCTAACATCACAACGTACAGCTTGCCCTCTTCGCCGATGACACTGCTCTCTATTACTCTGGTAGGAATAGAGAAATAGTCATCAAAAGGCTCCAAATTGCCGCCACTCTCTTGAGCGATTGGTTCAAGAAGTGGCGGATTGAACTCAACCTATATTCTTCTCCCGCTTCACACCACTCAGTGAGTGGTCTCGTTTACCACAAATCTCCCTGTTTGGTCGTGCTATTCCATGGACTCGCCAAGTGAAATACCTTGGAGTGACACTGGATAGCCGTCTCACCTTCGGACCGCACATAAGAATTGTGAGGAATAAAGCCAAATTCGTTTTAAGCCGGCTTAACCCGCTTATTCAATCCAAGAGCAAACTCTCCTTACGCAATAAGCTAAGATTGTACTTAGCTTGCGTCCGTCCTATTTTTACATATGCTAGTGTGGTGTTTGCGCACGTGGCCAAAACCCACCTAGATACTCTCCAAATCCTCCAAAATAAATTTCTTCTTCGAGCCACGGGTGCCCAGTGGTTTGTGCGAAATTATGATCTCCACAAAGACCTGAAAGTGCCTACCATCCGCGACTTCATTAAGAAAGCTTCTACTCGATACTTCGATAGAGCTCTTCAGCACTCCAATCCCCTTATTCGCTTTGCGGCTGACTACGCCGCATCTCCCGAGGCCACCCAACCGAGACGTCGTCCCCGCAACATCCTCTCAGACCCTGTAGACGCCATTACGGCGCAATTAAATTTACAAGTACCCCCGGACACAGACAACCCCGACCCGACTCTACCCACCCGTCCATTATACATCCACCGCCCGCGCACGCGCAGGCGGAGGCGGCAACTTAGACCACCCACACCAGACACTGCTCAAGCCGCAGACAACCCACATGACGCCGTACGCTTTACGCCGGCACAAGACACACAGAGACGCAGCGACACATCTTAGTTGTGCCCGGCTGCCAAGTTCACTCCATTTACCACAACCCTCCCAGGTTGGGTCTCTCCCCCGGTAGGGCACGCACTCACGTGTAAATGAACTATTTGAGGCGGGGACTACCTGTCCCGCCCATCCCAAGGCAAAGTTTTTAAGGACGAACAGTCTAAAAACAACAAAGCTCAAGCCAAAAAAAAAAAACACAAAGCGAAACCGCGGTGCGATGTTATCAACACTGGGCGGGCGGTAAATATGGCAACAACACTATTCGGGACTAGAAGTTATACTTTGACGGTTGATTACTTAATATTTTACTATGAAAGCAGACGAAAGTAACAAAACATGCATTTTGTACTTTTATCAAGATCAAAAATCAAAATCAAAAATCATTTATTTCCATAGGATGTTGTTACATCACTTAGATCCGTCATTACATTTTTTTTGGTGAGTTCACTAACCCAATGGCGGAATCTGTGGAGAAGAGCTCACCGAAGAAACTCCACAGTCGTCGCATCTTTTGCGTTTCCTTTTTTAAATAAAATATTGTCAAATTACAAAATGAATGCTAATTATATATCGAAACAGCCTGTTACTCAAACAATCTATTCCCATGGACATCTGTCCTCTAAGTAATCAGATATCCTGTAGTAACCTTTTTTATACAATTTCTGTTTTATTATTATTTTAAACTTGTCTAAAGGTAAGTTTTTAATATCAGTAGGGACCTTATTGTAATAGCGTATACAATTGCCTTTAAAAGAATTACTAATTTTATGTAGTCGGCTTACATAAGCAACCAACTTGTCTTTATTTCTAGTATTAAAATTGTGTATATCACTGTACTTCTGAAAATTTGTTATATTTCTTTTTACATACACAAGATTGTCATAGATATATTGAGACACAAATGTCAGAATATTGATTTCTTTAAACTTTTCCCTCAGTGACACTCTAGGCCCTAATCTATACGGGAGTACGCTCTTTTGATATAGCTAGAGGTTTTACAGTCACCCTGTATTGAAAAGATAAAAAAGAATTTGAGAGTCTCGGCGACGACGAATCGGAAGCCACCCTATTTTACTTATGTTTTGAGGTTAAACCGTGTTCAATATTTTTTGTAGTTACACGGTGAAGATTTAAGGAAAAACAGCTTCAGGATGGAAGGAAATATTCTTACAGCACGATTTTCCATCTCTGACTGGTATTTTGATCGCAATTTCGAAATTACTCAACACTCAATTTTTATTGCATTCCATAAAATTGATGTTGCATAGGATGTTATAAGGATTGGACATGTGTTATTTATTGACCTTGTAAAAAGGCATTGCAATAGAAGAGAGTAAACAAAGTTTGTAGAATAGAAATAAATTAATTGTCTATTTCAATTTGTCATTTAAGTATCTACTCATTAACTGCATTTATTGTATAACTTTTGTTTTAACTTAAGCATAAATATATTATCTTCATCTTCTTGGTTCATTTAATAGAGTTTGTGGCAGATTATTATGTATTTTTATTGACATTAATGTCCTGATGAATGTAGTTTTAAGTTGGAAATGGGGAAGTGACAACTGTGAAACTAGCTATTTAGTTAAAATACTCCAAAGAAATATCTATCCAATTAATATGAGTGTATGAAGACATTCTTGCACTAATGTTTCTTTGTTGTAATTGTAGAGTGTTCAATCCATAAGGATTGAATACATTTTTCTTTCTTTCTGCTTTCGCTCTAATATATCGGTACTTTGAATGAATTTCTGCAAGAAGAAAGAATAAACCATCATCAGAGACATTTTTCTATGGCATCGCCTAACTGACACCATTATACCTATTCGTTGAAGATACGCGTCTTACCAGACCTACCTTACCTAACTTTCTCAAATTAACTTACCTAACTTCTGACCGAATGGCCGAGTCGTCAGTGACCCTGCCTACGAAGTTTTGGGTCCCGGGTTCGAGTCCCGGTGGGGGCAAATATTTGTTTGATGAGAACAGTTGTTTGTACCTTAGTCATGGTTATTTATCTATCTAAGATCTAAGTATAATATTTATCTATATAAGTATGTGTATCGTTGTCTAGTACCCAAGATACAGGGAATGCTAGTTTGGGGCTAGATCAATGTGTGTAAATAGTGCCCAAGGTATTATTTAATTCCTTTTCTAAATAAATATCTACATTTTAACAATTGACAGGCGGCACACTGCAGCACTACGAGATCAATATCTCCTCCAGACAATAGCACCGAGTTTCCTCCTCAAAGAGATACTCCTGATAACAGTAAGACATGTACAATGGGCATATAACTAGAAGTATTTTGATCTAATAGTAGTTTATGTGACTGCTGCATAATGGAGGGCATTAAAACTCGAGAGTGGGTTCATGAAACGAGCCGAAGGCGAGTTTCATAATAATATCACTCGAGAGTTTTAATGCCTAATTATGTACAGTCATACATACATCTACACACATATCATAAGCTCTGTTTGATGTGTTCAGGAACCGCATGTTTGACCGGCATTGTGGTTCTGCAATTGTTTAGCTTGTTCTTTAGTACCAACTTCACGCAGACGGGCGTCGGCGGCGTTCGAAATTTGAATGTCAGTACCAACTTCACAGACAAACTAGGGACGGCACGCGGGTGGGCGTCGGCGTTCGAAATTTGAATGTCATTATATGTAGAAAAACTACACATAATGACCATTATGTGTAGTTTTCCAGATACGAAACGAGTTTTTACCAAGTAGTTTAACATAATGCTGATCGTAACGTGCGGTTTTTGAACGCAGTAAAGAGGGTTTATGATACGTGTGTAGATAAAACAAATTAAGCGTCATCTATCATCTATCTTTTCAGCCTCCTGCACCCAATGTTGATTAATCAACACAAAAATCACGTTGCGTCGATTTCTGAATTGATAAATTCAATAAGTTAATGCTTAAGTATCGCTCTGTCACGTCCTTTTTGTGACATCTGCAGGGACAGAACGATCCTTAAGTATTGATTATTAATTATAATAATTAATATTGTAATATTTGTATTAGTTAAGAACAACCAATTTTTAAAATAGATCTAAAAATCAATCTGTGGGAGTTTCTACGCCCTTCTTCTCCCACAGTGATCCAATGTAGAGAAGTGGCAACGACGGTGACGATTGCTAAGTATAAGTAAATATCTACAATAATAAAGACATTTCATTGATTGATTGATTAGTGAAATTATCAATTCAGAATAAAATAAAATTATGCGATCGCTATGCGTTTCCCATAAGATAATTGAGCTCCAGATCTGCTAAACGTCCTAAAACTTATCTCATTAAGGTGACAGTTTGAAGCTGACCACAACTGCTGACGACGTGTTGCGTAAATGTGTGAGCGAGACAGCGAACGTTGTTACTTAGCGAATGAGTGAGACGGCGAGCGCAATTAAACAGCGAGTGAACTAGACTGCGGTTGCGGTGGGCTTCGACCTTGAGCGCTGACTGTTTCGCTTCTAGTTAGCGGTTCTGCATCGCTAGTTTGCGGTTCTGCATTGCTAATTAGCGGTTCTGCATTGATTTTGAGCGGTTGTGCATAGCTAGTTAGCGGCTGTGAATCGCTAGCTAGCAGTTCTGAATCGCTAGTTAGCGGTTCTGCATCGCTAGTCAGTTGTTCTACATCGCTAGTTAGCGATTTTGCATCGATTTTTAGCGGTTCTGCATAGCGAATTAGCGGTTGTGAATCACTAGTAAGAGGTTCCGCATCGCTAGTTAGCGGTTCTGCATCGCTAGTTGCATTACATAGATGTCATTCAACAATGTGTTTGAATTTTGTTTCATTAATGCGTCGGGGGTATTTTTTATTTTAATTTATAGTTACATTCGAACTTTGACCGTTTACTTATTCTCAGGACAAGGCAACTTCGAAATGGGACACGATGCCTGCGACACTCAACCTACTAAAATGAAATCAAGTGAAACGTACATAATACCGTGTGCACGATTGGAAGCAGGTAAATTACTTCTAAGGGTAAGTCTTCAAGGTATCCTAGTGTGGGTCCAGAAGCAATGTATGTACCTGTATATAAATGTTTGTTTGTTTCAGTGGGTTGTTAGGTTGATAATATATCGGACCGTACCCGCGGCAACACGTCAAATACAGCTGTGCTATATTATAGCTAAATTAATTAAATTACTTATGTAGTTTAAATTCGACTACCTATTTGTGTTGATATCGTGTTAAATGTTTTGATAGTTTGTTAACTAATAGTGTTCCAGTGCTAAATCAGACTTCTAATTCTTTTAAAATAATCGATCACGGACCATCAGACAAACGACGATTCGAACTGCCAACGGAAAAACCCGGGGAGTATTGCTTCATTTATAATTCATATTTTACAAGTATACAACTTGAAACAACACCATAATTTTATTAATAGACAATACACTACATACTGCTCAAGTCTCACTTTTGTGAGAAACGTCCATTCTCAAACACTGCGGCGCCTTTTGTTTTGTATCTTGGCATTTGACAACCTGTGGATTTACTTTTGACGATAAAACTAGCCGTTCACTCATATTACTTACTCGATAGGTATACACAAGTGCACTGAAGGGTTAGATCTTGGCAATTAATATGAATGTAGTGTAAGTTTCGAGCAAATTTTAGAGACATGTTAGGTACTCACTTCACAGCTGATCAGCGCTTGCTTATTGTTAGATAGTTAAGTATTTTATTAGTTCAGGACCCTTGTTCATATTGTTAACCTATACTTAAGTAGAAGTTAATTGAAACTTGACTGACTTTGACATAGAATAGCTAAATAGGGAATTAGGCACTATCCGATTAGTGCTACAGATACTATATGTAATTCTTTTTTTAATTTTCAGGCATGGCATTCTCCAACGTGACTACGCGAAGAATGTATGCACAGCAGAGAAATTCAAAACTGCAGCAACAACAAACCGAGGCAGTAGAAATTTAACAACAGGCTACTGGAAGAGCGCAATGAAAATGAATTTGAAATAAAACGCTTGAAAGCCAAGAACTCACAGCTAAGCAATAATGTGTCTACTTTGCGAGAAACACAAGAAGAGTCGCAAAATGAGATACAACAATTAGAAATACAATAGTGGAATCTTTTGACACACTGCTTGCTTCTGCTTGTGACCGCAGTAAATTCCTCCAATACCAACTCAATGAGGCAAACTTGAAGTTGACAGATATGTGCATAGAAAAAGAAAACAATGAATCTTGCCATATTACCTCTCTCCAACAAGAACTAGAAGTAGCCCACCTGAGCACTATCCTTCAAACCATGCAGATAAGCAGCAGATAAATTAAAAAGTATTTGAAATCAAATAAATTCATGAATAAAACTAGAGGGAATGTAAAACTACTAAAATTAGCATTGAAACAGCAACCAAACAGAATAAAAAGAATCTCCTTACTGCAAGAGGTTTGGGGAAAAAATGTAGGTTTACAGTCAGACCTCCAAGATGCCCAAGTAGAAATCCAGCATCTACGTGACCTCCTGGCAAACGCACTCCAATGTTACGCCAAAGAACAGAGTGAGTTAGTCGAACTCAGAGCGGCGAAGTCTGAGTTAGTTCAGCTACAACGCCACAATGCGGAATTGGTGGGCTTTCTAATTGAGGACCAAGAAAATGAGACCAGCAAGGAGGACGAGCCCACATCACAAACTCTCGTCTTGACTCCCCTAAAAGTGAGTGTTGCGGAGAATGGTGGGGAAAAAGTGGGGACTTTCTCCCAACATCATTCTTTGGCTGTACGTAACGGTGATCCGTCCTCTTGTCTGCTACGGAGCTGTGGTGTGGTGGACCAGGACCAAACTAACCACAATGGTAAGCAAACTCCAAAGCTTCCAAAGGCTGGCCTGCATGGCTATCACAGGTAGTATGAGAACTACTCCAACAGCAGCAATGGAGGCCATGCTGTGTCTTCCGCCACTCCAGCTGTATATTAAGCAGGAGGCCGCGTCATCTGCGGTGAGACTCAACACCTTAGGACTTTGGAGGAAAAACAGGACCTCACACACCGCCATCCTAGGGGAAGTTTACAAAAAATTTCCCATCTCTATGGCTTGCAGTGACAGAATCCCTAAACAATTTGTTTTTGACAAAAAATACAATATACAGTTACATGAAGACCCTCGGGTTGAGGGGTTCGACGTTAAAGAGCTCAGAATTTTTACCGATGGTTCAAAAACTGAAGCAGGCACTGGTTCAGGCACCTTCTCGGAGGACCTAATCATCAAGATAGCCATTCCACTGGGTGCCCATAATACTGTCTTTCAAGCTGAATGCATGGGCATCATCTCGGCCGCTAATGCCATAGCATCGAGAAAGGTAAGAGATTCCTCCATTCGAATCCTCTCGGATAGCATGGCCGTCCTACAAGCCCTAAATAGCAACACTATTAACTCAGGGCTAATCTACGAGTGTCACAAACGACTAATGGAGGTATGTCAACATAACCGCGTAATCCTTCAATGGATAAAAGGACACAGCGGATCAAGAGGTAACGATGCAGCGGATGAGTTGGCGCGTAAAGGATCTAGCTTGACAGCGTATGGTCCCGAACCTATCATCCCTCTTCCCTTCAAGATGGTACGCTCATTTCTGAGAGAGTCGACCAGGAATGATCATGCCACTCTTTGGACAAATCATGAGGAGTGCAGGCAGGCCAAGCTGGCCTTGCCGTCCCCTAGCGCTAGGCTGGCTAAGACCTTGCTTCGACTTAGTAGGCCGCGCATGCGACTGGTAACTGCAGCACTTACTGGCCATGGTTTCTTTAATAAACATCTATATGTCCTAGGTGTTACCGACAGCCCCCTTTGCAGAGCCTGCTTGGAGGCAGAAGAAACGGCTGCTCACGTCCTCATGGAGTGCACAGGAGTAGCGGACTACAGGGCTAAACACCTCGGTCAATCGAGGGACCTTCCAGGGATAGTCGGTAACGTAAAGGGCCTACTGGCGTTCCTGGAGGAGTTGGGTTGGCTCGAATGATGTCGCATTCCCACCCACACGCAAAATAGGCGCTTTAGTCGTCGAGTTGCGGAAACCAGCCCGTCTTACAATTGACAATTGACAAGTGAGTGTTGCAGCGTCTACCGCTTGCCCGACCAAGAAACAGCGTCGCCGTCGTCGACGAGGAGGCAAATCGCAGCTCAACAGCACAAGCGCCGCGCCGTTGTCGCGCGTGTCGCGCTGCCTGCTGAGGCGTGTGTCATAACTTTACTCAGAATACGTTGTATCTATTAATTAAATATAGAAAAATAGTAGCTACGTTGTTAGCATCTAATATATGCGACGCAGCTATAGTTGGTTCAGCCAAGTTTAACTTGAAATCAGCTGTTTTTGTTGAACAGACTAATCAGAATCTTGCTTATGTTAAGTGTAAGATGCCATGCACCCCTATTGAGAATTTACCGGTTAATAATACTTTGGATGCAACATTGGAATCTGTTTCAAGTAATTTGAATTAGTTCATAAGACAAAAGAGGAAATCTCTAGCATACAAGAGCCACTAAATATGTCACAGTGTAAGCCACACTTAAATATTAACCATCAAAACATCCAGGGGCTACCTGGCAAAGAACTTGTATTAGAATTATTTCTAAAAAAATCTGGTATAGATGTAACATAAAGGTTAAAGGAAAATATGATGTCTTTTAACTTAAATAATTACAAAATTGTTTGTTATTACAATAGAAAGACTGCTGATAGAGGTGGTTCTTTTACTTAGTAAAAAATAATATTAAGGTGATTTAAGGCGTTGAAAGACTAATAGAGGTATCCTGTGTTGAGTTAGGTAGCCTTATTATTGTTTGTGACTACAGACCTTCGAGGGATGAAAAAGGCCATGGAAATTTCGAAACATTTGAGAAAATTATGGAGGAAGCCCTCACTTAACTTTGTAGTAACAGAAAAAAGTTAATTGTTTGTGGCGATCTTAATGTAGATTTGCTCCTAGATACAACAATGAAACAACGATTAATAAATTTATTCAAATCATTTAATTCATGTCGTGTATTTCTAGAGCCGACTAGAATTAGGGAGGGTGGCAACGCTGCTGACGTAAACACTGTCTCCGTATATATTTTTAGAGTTTTGTGTGTCCAAAGTGAAAATATCCGTACCAAAGAGCTCCACTTGAGATAAACTTTTCATTTAGGGACAAGTCAATTGAATGTGTGAACAACTATTGTTTCCTGGGAATTCACATTGATTCGAATCTCAACTGGAAACATCATATCAGCAAATTGAAATCTAAATTATCTAGCTTTTCATACGCCCTATACGAAATTAAGAAAGCAACAGATCTAGAAACCGCCCTGAAAGCTTACTATGCATACGCACATTCTCGTCTTCAATACGGCATCGTACTGTGGGGAAAGAGTGTCGACATAGACAACATCTTTGTTCTAAAAAAGAAGTGTGTTAGAATTATAGCTAATATAGACCGAATGACCAGCTGTCGACCATATTTCAAAACCTACGAAATCCTCACCTTAACTTCGATCTATATTTTAGAACTATCATTATTTGTAAGAAAACATCTACACATGTTCCCTATGCGCGAACGCCCAGCAAACCTTAGACCTCGACCTAGATTAGCTGCCACAGACTCTAATCTAGTATTTGTATCATCAGGCCCTTACAACATGTGCGTAAAAATATATAATAACTTACCACCTTCTATAAAAAACCTAGATAACTTTAAAGAGTTTAAGAACACACTACATAAATTCCTAATAGCCAATACATTTTACAACCTAGAAGAGTTCTATGATAACGAACCTACCCAACAAAGATAGTAAAATTTGTTAAATGTTAAAATTTTATAAACTTTTTATTTTTACTACGTTTATAGTTTGTTATAAAGAAAAGAAAGATTTCTATAAGATTAAGATATTGTACCATAGGAAGTAGATTACTATCTTATGTTTTAGTTTTTATTTTAAAACTATGTTTGCTATGCCCTAGCGGGGCGCATGTTAGGGTCTTTATTCGTTATTTGACATCTTATGTACCACATGTATGCAATAAATAAATGAAATGAAATGAAATTATACTAACCTGCTAAACTTGCTTAGATAACGATGGTACCGGATTTTAATGAACATAACCTCAACAAGATCTACTCAGACTTCTTCAACATTATTTAAACAGAATTCAATAAAGTTTTTAAATTAAAGAAAGTCCGTGACTACAACGGTAACTCTAAAATTAATGACTGGGCAACGTTTGGTATTCGTAAAAGTAGAGTTATCTTGTAAGACCTTTATGAACAAAAAACCTGTAACTTTGTTAGAAAATTTGATAACTTTAGCGATATGTTGTAGATGGTGTTTCCACTGAGTGGGGAACAATCTTGCTTCCCCACTCAGTGGAAACAGGCACTTGTGATTCCCCTACCTAAAACGTCCAATCCCGTCGCCTTTAAAGAATTCCGTCCCATATCTATTCTGCCTATCCTCTCCAAAGTCCTGGAATCAATTGTTCACATCCAGCTCTCCTCCTATCTTTCCTCAAATAACTTATTAAATCCCCATCAATCAGGTTTCAGGCCGGGTCACAGCACTACCACGGCTCTGCTTAAAGTCACTGACGATATTCAATCGGCTATGGATCAGAAGCAGCTTACGGTCCTTACACTGCTTGATTTCAGTAGCGCCTTCAACTGCGTCGATTTCGATATCCTGGTTGAAATTCTAAAGTCGCTTAAAGTCTCCTCGCACTCGGCTCGCTGGTTTGACTCCTACCTGAGAGACCGCCAGCAGCGCATTAAGTCTGAGGAGATCTCCACGGACTGGTGTGAGCTCTCCACGGGTGTCCCACAGGGTGGTATCCTTTCTCCTCTCCTCTTCTCAGTATTCATAAACTCCATATCTGACGTTCTTAGTTCTTCTTATCATCTCTACGCAGATGACCTCCAAATATATCGGCACTTCTCTCCGTGTGATGTGAAACTGACTGTAGAGGCGTTGAATGCTGACCTCGACAACATCAGGAAATGGGCTATTTCATATGGGCTGCAAGTCAACCCGGGAAAATCTCAAGCCATGATTATGGGTACACGGCATTCGCTTAACTTGCTACAGAATTCGCCCGTCGATCCTGTATTGTATGATGGTACCATAATTAATTACAGTGAGAAAGCTAAGAATCTTGGGGTTATATTTGACAACTTGCTGTCCTGGTCGCCCCATGTTTGTGAGGTCAGCAGACGAGTCTTTGCGTCATTTCACTCCCTCCGAAGATTGCAGTACTTCCTGCCACGGCAGACTAAAATCACTCTTGCTCAGTCCCTTCTACTACCTTTAATAGACTATGCGGATGTTTGTTGGGCCAGCGCGAACGAAGAACAACTGAACAAACTCGAACGACTTCAAAATCTCGGGATTCGGTTTATCTACGGGTTGCGCAAGTATGACCATGTCTCCCAGTATCGTAAGGAGCTGGAGTGGCTTCCGATCCGTCTTCGCCGTGACATGCACATTCTCTCCTATCTGTTCAATATTTTGCGAAATCCCCGATACCCCACATATCTACGCCAACGTTTTGACTTTCTTTTCCCCAGGGATAGCAATCCGAGATCCCACACGGTGTCTCTCCTTTCAACTCCTCGGCATAACACTGCCGCTTACGAACTCTCGTTTAGGTTAAGGGCAATCCGACTGTGGAACGCACTTCCCTGCGCTATTAGGGAAAGTCCCTCAATTTTCACTTTTAAGAAAAGATTGAAAGTGCATTTCCTTTCTCTTCCGTAAATGGTACCATATTTATGTAGGTATATGTATGATTTATTATAGTTTATGTATGTTCATGCTATACATTTTATTTTATGTAGTGGAAGTATATATATATATATATATTTATTTTATATTTGGTATAGTTTATATATATTTTGAAAGTAATTTGCGTCCGTATGTATAGTGTTATTGCGAACTAGGACTTTCCTGTATAATTAACTCTCCTGTCCTGCCTAGGTTTGCTGGAAGAAATCTCTTTTTAGAGATAAGCTCGCCTTTGCTTATTACATTACTTTTAATTGTCTGTAACTTTATACTATCTATGCAATAAAGAATAAAGTAAAGTGTGAAGAGTTGTTGCAAGAAAACAACGAAATAGCAAACAAGCAGATACGTTTGTATTCACAAGCACCACAGTTTATATACAGCTAGCACAAGCAGTTTATAGAAGGAGAGATAGCACAGGAATAGTAGAAGAAGAAAGATCGAAGCAACGATACAAACAGAAGTTAAAATGCGTAAAACATATACGAAACAAAGACGCGATAGTGCGCGGTAGTACAGCGAGCGACGCGGGCTTCGCGTGGCTCTGATAATTTGCGACTGGCGGCGGGCGTCGCCGGCAGTGTTGCCGTTCTACAAAATTTTAAGTCGCTAGATACTCTGAAAAATTCCGCTAGATATGCGATAAAATCTTTTCTGAAAATCCGCTAGATGTCCCTAGATTTTATCTGTTATATAAAGCGCTGCTGCCTAAGTCTAATCTAGTTTTATACATTTGTTACTCATGCAAACACCTTTTATTACACTAAAATGAATAAATAAATAATAATCTAACAAAACTGTTAATATAATGAACAGGCAAAATAAATGAAACATGTTTATTAAAAAAATCCAGTAACCAATAAAACACCTAATCTAAATATATAAGTTAAATATGTAGGTAAGCATTAATTACTTTACAAAAAAACTGGATAATTAGGTAGGTACTTATACCTAAAATTCAAAATCAACGAAGAAGACATCTGGGTGTTCAATTATAATGTCAGCGGAAGATGAAGCCTCTCCAAGGTCTCTGGTTGCTTTTGATCTTCGTTTGGCAACTTCTTCCGGAAGATCATATGTAGAGCAATTTTTGTTTTTAATTCTGAGTTAATTTCTGATTAGAAGAATATAATTTAGCGTTTTGTCAGAAAGTGTATTGCGAAGTTTGTTTTTCACAATATTCATAGAGCTAAACACTCTTTCCACTTCTGCGTTTGAATGTGGCAATGATAATATAGCGATAGCGAAATCACGTAAATCCTGAAAGGTATTTATTCCTACTGCATTTTTATATGTAGCCACTTTAGCCCAAAAGCTAATAGGATTTCCATTTAGCGGACTCCAATCGACAAAGTGAATAGTTTGCCATTGCTGCAAAATTTTGTCTATTTTTTCTTCTGAAATTCTCATTTCCTTTGCAAGATCTAATATTGATGTGTTTTTCGATTGTTTTAGTGCCTCTTCCTCGCTCAATGGAGCCATTTTTTCTAGGGTTTCATAGATAGTCGGAAGCCGTTTTTGTATTTCTTCTACTAATTTCACATTAAAATCAATACATCGTGATATTTCTGAAAAAAGTCGCCTAGCCTACGGTTCAAAAGACGCTAAAAGTCGCTAAATATTTATTTGTCGCTGAAACGATTTTTTTTCCCGCTAAACAGTCACGAAATTCCCTAGATCTAGCGACAAAGTCGCCAGAACGGCAACACTGGTCGCCGGTCGGCCGATCGAGGACTCGGCACTCGAGCGCAGCGTGTACATCTAGCTATGTAAGTATACAGGCGCTGCGAGTTGCGAAACATACGGCCCGCCGCATACTACGGATATCGCCCGGCTTTGCTTGTGAATTATGAAATATTATGTGTGTATGTAGTTTTGTGTGTCATAAATAAATATGTGTATTTATATATTTATATGTAAGTTACCTACAATAACTATTTAAAAAAATATTCCAAAACTTTCAAGTTGGTTTGTAGAACTGCAAAAACTTTACACATTCATAGAAATTACAAAATTCGAATAAGAGAATTTGGCAAAGAATAAACCGTGAAACTGGCAAAGTTATACCAAGAGACAATGATTTCTGCAGATAGGTGATGATGTTGTTAAATCCAATGCTGAGGTTGATCGAGCTTTCGAAACATTCTTCACCAATGTATCCTTACTCACACTAGATCGTCTATATTCATCTCCCTATGAAGCAAAAGACTTTATTAAAAAAACAACACTTACGTCAGTAATCGGCTACGGATGCAGGTATTACCCTTATATCTCATATTTATTCTACATGGGAGGCCGCACAGGATGCTATCGGAGTTTTTTGCGATCTGTCGAAGGAATTTCGTTGTGTTGTCAAATACGCTATTAATGAAATTAAATCATTACGGAGTTAGAAATAAAGCGTCTTTAACCTTGAATTGGTTCACAGTTAATAATTTATTGTTAAACGCTGGTAAAACCAAGTGTATCAAATTCTCACTTCCAAATGTCAGGCAAGTTGAGACCAGTTTAGTGTTAGACAGCAACACGTTAGAATTAGTAAATGATACAAAGTTTCGTGGTATATCTATTGATAGAAAATTGCAGTGGGGACCCCACATAGGTAAATTAGCTGGTAAATTAAGTTCTGCGCTTACGCCGTTAGGAACATCAGATAAAACACGGATGTGCTACATCTAGGCTGGTATATTTTGATACTTTCATAGTGTCATGTCCTATGGTATCTTGTTGTGGGGGAAAGCAGCGGATATTCAAACTATTTTTATTTTCAGAGAAAAGAGCTATTCGAGAAATTTATAATTTAAAACGAACAGACTCCTTAAGAGAGCTTTAAAAAAATTACATACTGTAGCTAGTCAGTAAATTTTCGAAAATATAATGTATGTACGCAAGAACCTTACAACATTTTCCAAACTTAGCGATAGCTGTAATGTTTACCTAAGAAATAATTACAGACTAGTTGCACCCCGTTTTAGACTCGCGAAGGTTTGCGATTCTATCAAGGGTCAGTGCATTCTCTACTACAATAAGATACCTCTGGAGATTTTGAAATTGCCAACTGCCAATTGAGTTAACTATATTAAAGCGACTTTGTCGAAAAAGGCATATTACAATGTTCAAGATTACTAGAATGACGGGACTTTAGGGGTTAATTTAGCTCAACACAGACCTTGCTGTTAATAATTTTGTAATTATTTATTCCTGCTTATTGATTATAATAATCAATATTGTGATATTTGTATTAGTTAAGCCCCAACCGATTTTTAAAGAGATCTAAAAATCAATCTGTGGGAGTTTCTACGCCCTGCTCCTCCCACAGTGGTCCAATGTAGAGAAGAGGCAAAAAATTACGTTTGATAAGTATATGTAAATGTCTACAGTAATAAAGTAATTTTGACTCTGAGTTTGACTTTGTTGATATCTTTCTGAACAACTTTAACTATGAAAACGATTTTATCAGAGCAACTTTTTGGGCCGACCGTTCGACCGAATATTTGACAACGCTGTTTCTATTTCCCACAGCACGGGACCGTGAGAGCCCTTTACCCAGCAGTGGGTCGATGTGGGTTCAGCATGGTGATGATGATGATGATTGTTGTCAGGTTCCTGCTCCCATGACAAGGTGTTCACGAGCTCACTCCGAAGATACCACAGTGTATTGCCAGAGGCGCCGATGACTCGGGAGTTAATTGACAAGCGCTCAAGTTATCAGCGCGGCAGAAACTGTGAGTTGTCGTGGTTACCATGATTCTTAGCAAAACATCGGTCATCTTACCATAACATACAATATAGATTCATCTTCACCAGCCCTGGTCTAAGTTGGGAGTAGGGTAACATTGGGGGTTCTGCATCACAAATTCGCGCCGCTCGCTTCGCTCGCTCCGCTCGGTTTGTGCTGCAAAACCCCGCAATGTTATCCTACCCTGCAGGTTTTAAACGGCAACCTGTTTATTCTGAAGTGTGTCTGATTCGCACTGCAGCTCTTTTCAATTGCTTATGTTGACTGATGACGATCTGAGCTACAGAATCTTACTGTTTTTTTTTATCTGATAGGACGGGTACGCCGCCTACGCTATGCGTATATATTTCTTATAAATTACAAAAGGAAATAAGGTATTTGAAAAATAAAAAAAAAGATATTTCAACGATGGTTTATATTATTTTTAAAAAAGTACACCATTTTTTTAAACATGTAACATTTTTTAGTGCACAAAATGAAGGATGATACATACAATTTAAAATATCATTACAAAATCTATATTCTTTATGCAAACTTAACAAACTAGGACATTTAACGTATTCTAAATTTATAACATCATCATGATTAAATATATTCTTAATCCAAGTCGCTTTTTCTACCCCTTTACAATAAATTGTTTTGTCAACCAAGAATGGCTGCGTGTTCATTAAAAAATTGTCATAGGTAATGAAGCCATCATTCCAGAAAATTTTTCTATTTCGTTCTATCCATCTGATTTGCATCTTTTCTGTGTATGTAAGGTGGTGAAATGAAAAAGGTGGAAGAATTAATAAAACTTGAACTTGATCACCACAAATGATAGCAATTTCTTTAATAATAAATTCATTATTTTCTCTTCTGAATCCTTGTACATCTACAATAGCTGATGATTTCATGATATTTTTCGTACTATATTACTTAAAGGTCTGTACTCTACCAGATGATCGTTTATTATTAAGCAATATGCGCTTGTGTTATCCGGAATATCCTTTTCACATTCAATTTCTAAACGTACATCAACAGGTCCTGTTTTTAAATTTTCGTTTTGCCGTGAACAATCAATTACATACAACGGAGCTTTAGTTTTAAATGTTAGGTGATCAATCAACGGGTCTACAGGAAGATTATAGAACGACTGACGAAATCTAGCATACATATCGTATAATATATTGTACTTGTTTTCATCAAATTTCAAATTAAGAGCATCGTATGGATAATAGTAAGAATTTAAGAATAAAGTAACATTTTTCAAATTACAATGATCGAAAATGGCACTGTCTTTAACATTATTATTTTTTCTATTTGTTTGTAATCCAAATATAACATAACGTGGTTTCTCTAATTGTGAAGTTGTTTTAACAGACCATGTATGCTTGGTAGATTTAGGTAATAATGGATATTCATATAGATCCCAATTTCTGTATGCGATTTGTATAGGTTTGTCTTTCTCTAAGTGTTTTATTAAAGTAAGCTTTTGCTGGTCAGATACCTTGATATGAGGCATACGCCATTGCACTTTTTGTAAACTTACTGTAACAGAGTCATCTTTGTCAGTAACTACACTATTTAAACTTGTACTAGTTCTATTGAGAATTAGTTCATGTTTACAATTTATTATTATTTTTCTATAATCTTCTGCAAAGCCTAATAATTTATTTAATGGTAGTAAGACGTAAAAACTACCATCTTGATCATGAAATCCGTCTATGTTCCAACCCCATATAGCTGCTACTTTATTTTCTCCACTACTCATAGATACTAAAGATTTCATAGTTGTTGTTATTCCAACATTTCGTACACGATCTATTTCTACACCATTCATTTCATATCTAATGTCTTGAAATAGAAAGGAAATTGCATTATTAGTTAGATTAACTTTTTTTTTTTTGATAACTCCAGCCAGATCTCGAGCCTGCACACAAAATTTTCCCTCGATGTATATCGCACTTGATGATGGTAGTAAGTAGATATCTTGCTGATGAATTGGTATTCTTATTTCATCATTTTCATTAAAGCTATTATTGTAGGGATTGTAGGTATGCGTTTCATAACTTTCGATAGAATTATCGAACTGCGGATAATCTGATATTTTTAGAATACTCATATTTTAAACCCCAAAGTTTGAAGAAATTCCTTATTACTTTTTGTAATTATTTTTAACTTTTTACGTGTGGTTTGTTTCACGTTGCTCTTGATAATGGCTTTAGATTTATTATTTTTGTTTATTTTATAGACATCATGATTATCATTGAAGACTATCATTTCTTTTCCTTAGATGAAGACGCAGTTGAATTTTTTCGTTGTTAAAATTAATTAGGTTTCCCTCTAAATCCAAAATTTTTAATGTTACTGATGAAATGTATTTATTTTTTATTGGGAAATAAATAACGTTTTTTGGTACTTCAATAACTTGATATCCTGATGGAATATTAAGCACAAATTCATGTATTATATGTGTAGGTGAACCATTTGTAAAAGAGCCCTGTATTAGATCACATTCGACTCGTATCACAGACGCTGGTATAATGTTCACTGGATGAGTTGAATCATGCCATTTATTCGCTTCCAAAATCGTACTCGAGAATCCAAGCATTGCACCGATACTATTTTTCACGCGAAAATCAATTGGTTTAGTGCAAAATAAAGAACATTTTAAAGTATTGTTATTTGGATGAATCATAATGTTACAATTCTCCATTTTCGATTTTATATATTCATTTAAAGCAGATAAATCATAAATGCCATTTGGAATTTTTATCACATCATTATTCCCATATGCAAATACGTTATTGCTTTCATGTATGTTAGGAATTGAATTGAATGTGGAAAAAAATAATAAACCACACTCATAATTACCATCTAAACTCAAAGGAGATGTAAATTCAGATTGGAGAATAGATTTATTACCAACGATTGTTAGAGTCACAGACATTGCAACAACTGAACTCAAACGTAAAGTACTCAGTATTTATTTAGATCCCAAAAGGCATTTAAAAACTTTAAACATAAATGACCACATTTGTATGTGTTACGTTTCTGATCGTTATCATAATTATAAAATATATTTGGTCCTATGTATTTGATTAATTCTTCTGGTGGCTTTAAATTACCATAACTATCATAATACTCTACATAATTATCTAATTTTGCATAGGCTACCCAATGAGTTCCAGCATTCTCAGAATTGTCAAGATTCATAATAGCACATTCCTTTTTTAATGGATGCTGAGGTAAATCATCCCTCATAAACACTCCTCTGAAAAATGGAATGTTTTGACCATATTTAAGTAAATCTATATTAGTAAGCGCTCTCTTGGGTAGCCTATGATTTAGTTTTTTTTATTATTTACATAAATTCCCAAACCATCACCACGCTCTTTGAGACATAATCCTTTTCCTATACACAGTGTTTCCATTTTCTTGTTATGTCGTTTTAATTCTTTCAAGCGTTCCTTAGCGCATTTAATAGCATTAACTGCTTTAGCAATGCCAGCTGCCCCTCCAGCCAAACCACCAGCAGCAGACAGTCCAGCAAATATCGGTATCAATGGCAAGAATCCTCCAACTTTTGGGATAGGTATCACACGCGGGGTAATCACAGACTCATCTGAATCTGAACCCAATTCTTTAACAACAGCCATGGCGAGTTCGATAGCTGCCTTTTTGCATTGAGGTTTAAATTTTTTTATATGCTTTTTTGTAATTGAAACTATATTTTTAAAAGTTTTTTTCATTCCAGTGCCTTTTTTGATATTATTTTTGTCATTTTTATTAATACATTTTTTTTGATTTGTTTTTGATTTTTGCATCACCATTGTAATCTAAACGAATTGTAAAATACTATTTATAAAAATTGTATGAAAAGATGTTTCTTTTCGAAGAGGTATTATCAGAATGAGAATGTAACTTGTATATTTTGCTTATAAAACTTTTGATTTATCTATCCAACAGTTTTCATTAGAAGGCAAACCTAACCATTTTACGAATAGCTTATTTCCATTCTTTTTTATGACTTTTTCAACAAGATAAATATCAGGATGTCTAGTTTTTTGTAATTCTTGAATATAGAACGATCCTAATATAGGATTTTTTTTAGCATCTTCTAGGAGATAAGTGACAGGGTCTGTGTTCTGGATTTTTATAATTTTAAATATTTCTGTCGACCAATTTGGTGTATACCCTTTTTCAAAAGTTCCTTTATACTTACTTATACGCACATAATCTCCAAACTTAAGTATAGTTTTATTTTGTATGAACCTTTTATCTAAACGTATATTATTTTTATATTTTTGCAATATCTGTTCTTTATGACTTGCATTTACTTGATTGGGTTTCAAACCTATTGTTCTATGCATTCTGCCATTACACATTTCTATTAATTTTGAAAGAATATCATGACTAAACCAAACATAGTTTCCTTTTAAACTAAAATATCTATACATAATACCTTTAAAGGTTCTAATAAATCTTTCTACTACAGAAGCTTTCTTAGTAGAATATGTTGAGTAATGATTTATATTATAATGATTGAACAATGTTTTAAGTTTCTTGTTGTAAAATTCAGTTCCTAAATCAGTTTGCAAATTTTTAGGAATACGATTTTTACTAAATAAATGTTGGAATGCTTTAAATGTTTGTTCCATATTCTTTTGTTTTAAAGGATATACCCAAGCATACTTTGAAAAGACATCAATAACAGCCAATATGTATTTGAAATTAGAATTTTCTCTAGAAATAGATTGCATGTCGATTAGATCAGCTTGCCATAAATCATCAATGTCTTTCATCACAACATGTCTTCTTGGAAAATTTTTTCTTGCTTGCTTATGTATTTCTTTCACTACAATTTCTTTACTCATTTTTTTTTAATTTTCTGTTTCACTGACTCTATACTTTGTTTGATACTGTTGATTTCTGATCCAATTTGTGCCAGATTTTGGTTTATTGATTTGAGTTTAATTTCTAAGCTCTCTATATTCTTATCAACATATTGTTTGTTCACACAATCTCCAGCATCTACTGGATTTACAATATTTTTAAGGAGCTTATTTAAAGATCCATCAGTCATACTACAAATCAGATAATCTGAGTGACTATCCATTTTCTGTCGTTTAAATACATGATGTCCAAACTTATCGATGTTCATCGCTAGCCCGTCAGTAATAAACTAGTTTAATGAAAAAGTTTACGCTCTATTTATTCTCTAATAATACCTGCTTCTTTTAATTCCTCTATTATAGAAATTATTTCATTATCATGATTGGTATTTCCTGCACTCTTTGAGGCAACTAAAAGTTTTAACCTATCAATAAGTTCATTAGGATTGTCCCAGTATACTAAATCAGTATTTGATTTATATTTTTTTAATATTGGTAAACTACCACCTTGTTGTACTTTTTTTGTTTCAGTTTCAAGAAATAAAGGCTTAATTATTTTTGAATATTTTATTCCTGAATTACCTTGTATTTGTCCTGATGGAATAAATCCTCTTCTATGTGCATTAGTAGCAATTAAAATATCTTTATATAGTAACCTATCTTGTTCTGTGATCAAATCTATCTTAGGTTTATTTTCAAACAACAACTCTGATAGACCTGGAGTAATGACATAGCTTTTATCTTTAATACTAAACACTGAACTATCTTCAGTTTTCTTTATTACGATGGGAACGTTTCCTATTAGTACTTTGCCTCCTTCGTTTCTTATACCATAAGTAATGTTTTTATTCCTTTCATCATGGAAAATACTATCATCTAATTCATCTTCAGTATGCATACTAGTGTCACTTGTACATGAGCTAAAGTAATCATCATTATTCTCATTGGAAGCTTCCATTTGATTGTTTTTATTCTCTTCGTTTTTATGTATCGAGACTATCGACTCTAACGGATCAGTAATGGGTTTTAATATCTTACGTTGTTTACGTTCTGAAATATCTTCTTCCTCTTTCAGTATTTTTAATTTATTTTTAATATTCCTTACTGATTTTATTATTTGTTTTTTTATATCTACATCCATTTTAAAGTACTAATAATTGTACACTTCTGTTCGTTCTTATAGCTTGCACTATAGTGGTATTTTTTTTCTAATGACAGTAATATATAATCCTTTTATTCTAATTTAATAAATATATCAAAATATTTCCTGTACCTTCCCTTATCTAGCTCACAATCTTTGTTAATTATTAAACATGCGTATTTTTCTTTCCATATATCAGTAGCCATTGATTTAAATCTATGCCAACTCATATCAGAATTGACATGCTCATCATAAATATGTTTTAAATTTACATCATCTTGTTTGAAGATAACTAATAAATTAGCATTATCTCGAATCAACTGCTTAGGTATTTTTGAGTAAGTTTGCGATAAATAAAAACAATCAATTTTTTTATGTCGACCCATGGAAAAATAATTACGTATATCACTCTGATTTTCACAGACTACATCATCAAAAATAAATATTGATTTTGTCAAAGCATCGTGGGGTGGAATAACATTTTTTTCATCTTGGAACAGGAACAATTTAATTTCTGGAATGTATCTTATCACTTCCTCTAAAAATAGATATTTTGGCTGGAAAGCTGTTTTCGAATAAAGATAAATGTTATGAAATTTTAACCCATTTTCATTTAATAACAAACTTATCATTGCATTTGTTTTTCCACAATTCGATGGCCCGCATATTATGCAGCGAATGGAATTTGGTAAAAGAATGCTATGTCTAAAAGTGTTAGTATTTTTATCAACTTTTATTTCACAAATATTTAAAGAAACGGGTTGTTTGATTAACTTCATTTTAGTTTCTGATGACATAATGAGCTATTAATACATTAAATAGCATGTGTATTTATTGTTTGCATAAGAATAGATTTCATATAGTATACCAGGATCATAGCAAATGAAGATCTTTAGTCTATGCCTACCCCTCTTAGGTGAAAAGGTTCAAGCATATGTATGTATGTATGTATGTATGTATATTATTATGTTATTGAATACTTATAAAAGTTTGATTAGTTTCTGAAATTCCTAGAAAATGTATCCGTTTTAAGTTTCATCTTTACTTACGTCAGCAGATCTCCTTTTATATTAACAAAACCTAAACAACCCTCCCTTCCCCTCGCTCAGTCTATACTCATCACAAGCAGTTTATTTTATATCAGTGTATATTTAACCTAATCAGTGTGCACATCTAAGTGTCTTAGAGCTCTGAGGGATTACTTCCAGTCTCAAGGATCTAATAAACTATTCAAGCAACTTTATTATTTACAAGTGAGTACCTATTTTACATGTCTGTTTAAAAATAATATTATACTTCAAATCATTGCTGCAGTAAGTTTTAAAAAACATGTGAATGTTGTTTCAGAAATGTCGGAGAACTCTGTCTTCAACTACTACAATGTTAGCCCCCCAGCTGTGGACCCTAGTTTGATTGATGAGTTCGGTGTTGGGGGTGAAGGTCAAGATGTAAACGCTTGGCTAGATAAAGCTGAAAATAGGAGGATAGCATGGTTGGAATCCAAGAAGAAGGAAAAAACCATTGCCCCTAAAAAAAGGAAACTGAATGATGTTTCCTTTATTAAAAAAGAAAATGCTTCGGGATCATGTGTTATAAAAATTGAAATCGAGGCACTAGACGAACGAAATAAGAATAGAAATGTTGTTGTGCAATATGTGGTAAAAAATTTATATGAGGATGTACTCGAAGAGACTGAGAATTTAATTAGAAAAATTTCAAAAAAAATATGTGATAATAGTGATAATTAATATCAATAAGTAGTTTTTGTTATTTATGTTAGCTATCTCACCTTATTCTAGTATACGATGACTTCATACTATTTTATCTAATAAATATATCCCATGTAAATGTAAATGTGAATAAATTGATATTTAAAAGTTTGTGTTTAATTTATTTAATGAGATTTTAACTAGGATAGATAAAAACTTCAGTAGATAAAAATTTACAAAGTAGAGCTTGTCTCAGCTCAAATGACATGCCTCTCCACTTTAAACTCCATCTGCTTGTATGAGAAATGAGGTGGTGCGTCATTTGAGATAAGACAAGCTCTACATTGTTAAGGAAATGGAGGGTTTCAATAAATGATACAAACAATAAGGTTAAACAATATTATTTTATTGGAATAAGCGAGTAAATATCAACAGTACATGGAGCAAATTATATTAACTACAAATACATAAAACCTCATTTGGTTATTTTTACAAAGTTAAACCGCAAAATTTAACAACATTATATCTAAAGTGATGATTCCACTTTAGATATAACATGGTTAAATTTTGTTTATTTTTTTTAATTAATTTACAACAGCAGGTTATTTCTTAAAATATAGTGGAATAATGTCCCCAGGGCAATGTTTTAAAACTTCCATTTAATATCTGTCTTTTATCATCATTTGCATTTAAAACAACCTTATTTACTTTTTGTGTATAGACACAGTGATTTTTAGATCGTATAAAATACATTGAATCTTTAAATTCTATGTTTTTAAATAAAGCATCCTTATATTTATTAATATCCAATTTTTTTACAACACATTTTTTCACACCCTTGGCTTTCTTAACTGAACAGTTTTTATTTGTCTCTATACAATACAACTTGGCTCTTAAGCCCACAAATTCTGAAATAACATCCCCACTCATCTCATCTTTAAAATATCCTGGAATTTGTTTATTTAAACATGGCATATTGTACACATTGTCACACTTAAAATTACTAGTATCAAAATATTTAATATGTTTTTTCATGTCTTCATAAATATCCTCTGTATTTATAAGATACAGAAGGCTATCTGTATCTGTGTAACATAGTTGGATGTTCTTGTCATAAATTTTTTTCATTACTGAGTAATGAAAATTATATAAATGTGTTTTTGCTAGATCTAATATACTAAAACCTACATAAATTGGTTTATCCAGAATGACTTTTGAGGGCTCCATCTGTATGACTACCAAATCTTTTGAAATAATGACCAAATTTTTAAAATTAGGAGCGCTTATATATTTTTCAGCACCAATATATTTGTTTGTTTTATTTGATGAATCAGACCAAATGTTTATCAGTTTCACATCTACCTGCTTTCTCTTATTCTCTATAGTCTTACCAAAAATTGAGTTATTTTGTTTCTTGAAAAAATTTTTTTCGAATTCAGACTTTGCGTTTTGTCTTAGAGTTGTATTGAGAGTTATATAAGGTTCTAAAAATGCTCTTTGATCAAATGAAAGAACTCTATGAATTTTAAGTAATTGTAAGCCATGTTCTAAGCATTTTTGTAAATGTACATAATGAATCACATACTTATATTTATCAAATAAATTGGATACTAATTTTATATTTTTACCAAGGGGAAATGGAACCTTTAATTGTTCTGCAGCAAACGGTAGATCTGCATGATTGTCATGAATTTCAGAAGGATAATGTAAATCTACTTCAAGAATGAAACCTGTATCACTATGAGAACTTATCGTCATGACATTAAAATTGATCAATTCATTTTCTTTTAAAAATCTAAAATTTCCGGTGGGTAATTTTGACATCATCACATATCCATATAAATTAACACAGTCAAAATACATTAAATAATTTGAAGATATGTTAGGTTTATAATCGGATAAATATTTATTATTCGCTTTTGCATACCGTCGTGAGCATTGAGCTAAACCCCCTCTGATACCTTTTTCAAACATTTGATAGATTTCAACATCTGATATTAAGTCTAACTCAACACCTGTATAAAGCTGCATAGCATCCCAACTTAAAGATGGTGAAGAAACATAGTGACAAGGGTCTAGATTGTAATGATTAAGACTCATAAATCTAAATTTTTCAAATACGTCAGAAAGTAATAAAACATCACATTTCAAGTAAAAATCTGTATAGTCTCCAAGAGTTTTCATTCCAAATGTTTCCCAAACATTCATAGCATGATTATAATCATCATTGGTAATAATCTCAGAAGTGAGTTTGTTATAAAATTTGTTTCTGTCTGGTAATGTGGTCTCATTATATCTATCCCACGAATCTACATAGTCATAGCAAAAGACACCTTTTCTCCGAGCTAAATTAAACATCTTTTCATCTTCATAAAATGACTTTAAGTTAATGAAGTCTTCGGTTTCAAGTGTTTTAATGAGATTATCTAAACTTGAATCCAAAAAATTTAAAGAATCAACAAATTTCAGCTGAGCAGTATGTTGTCTGTCAAGTGGGATAAACTTTGTAAAGGAAATATATTTTTCTTTGTTTTTTGGTAATAGTTTAATGCGACCACATATTTTAGATAGCTCTACAATAAATAGATGACAATCGTAACCAGAAAGGTTATGGAAAATTATTGGAATGAATGGACAAGTCTTACAATTTAAATTGCATGAATTGTGTGCAGGTCCTCTAAATTTCCCAGTAAAGTGATCATGATCTAGAACTTTTGTATCTTCGAGAGAAAATGATTTTTTACATATATGACAGTTAGTTGTATTTTCCACTCTTAATTTTTCTTCTTCTGTTAAGGGAGTCATTTCTCTTTGTACAGATAATATTTTATGTAAACGAAGCAAATCCTTGCAAATTGACTCACAAAACTTTTGAGAACAGTTGGAACCCCTGTAGGAAACATAATCATTTAACTCTGGATTAGACTTACAACAAATGAAATAACCGAAACAAGTTGCTTCGTGTACCTGCACATTCTCTACATGAGTGGATTTATGTTTATCTGAATACTCGCGGAGTAAACTCTCGAAGTCACCATATATCACTATTGGAATCCTTTGTGTTCTTTCATAATTTGAAAAACCTGTTTTGCTGCCTTCCTCAGGAAGAACAGTCTGTATCCCTGCACAATTATGACTTGCTAACTTCTCTTCTGTACTAAAGTACATGAAGCATTCATCACAAAGATGAATTCGTGATTTGTGTTTCGTGAGTTGGTTGTGTAAGAGCTTTCCCATATCTTTAATTAAACAGAAATGATTTTTCGATTTACAACTGATAAATAACAAATTCACATGCTCAACACGTCTTCGCAAAGTTTTGTATAGAGGACCTGTTATACTACCATGTTCATCTAATCCATAAATATTGACACTCACTCCCGTATTATGTCTTTCAAACCATTTAATACATTTAAAGCTGGGGGGAAATGACATTCCTGAAGTGTTAAAAAAGTTAGAGAAATGAGGGTAAGATGAAAGTCTATTGGGATTATTTTTTGCAGGATATAAATGTGCTACAATGCTCCACAAAAAACAGTACTCATCATTATTTTTTATATTTAGACAAGACTTTGTGTTTTGAATACTTTTCGGAAGTGGTATGTACGATCCTGCTTTCAACGGACTAAATTTCGCAATGTTTATCTCCAAATGACTTACTGACTCTATAGTCCACCCCGACTCTGCGTGTTCAAACTCTAAGCACTTCATTAGCAAAAGGTTTGATAAATCATGGTATAAAACGGAAATATCAGTACTTTGCAATACCATGGTATATTTTGTGTTAAATGATTTTAAAGATTGAGTGTTATCTTTAGGTAGATTATATGTAATAAAAAGTTCTATGTTTACTTTTAACGATCGATGTTTTCTTAGAAGGGTGCTTATAAGATTACTAACGGTAGAATAGTTATCTGACAAAAAAAAATCAGGTACAAGATATTCTTTTTCAGGATTGACTCTATAACTGATTATTCTATTTCTAAACGCTGTTGCTATTATTTTAACATTGCTTAACTCAGTTCGTATCAAACAGTTAGATTTGTGAATGCTACTTTTCTTGTGAGAAGATAATCGTGAGACATATGCTTGACATTCTTGACAATAAACCATTTTTATCTGTAGGTAAGAGAATTATCTATTTAATCAAATACTGCTGTTGTAAAAGATTAGTAAAATATCAAATTATGTGAACGATGAAAAAATTATAACAATGACTTGTATTGATTACATGAATTTTTATGTTAATAAGTTGCTAAAAATATTAAGATTTTAAAAAAACAAAGGATAAATGACAGACGGAGGCTGATTCTTACGCTTGCGATATTCGGATATCGACAGCTTTGCATTACATAATATTCAAAGGATAAATGACTGGTCTTACTCCCTTGAATTGCTCCTTACTATCAGTAACTACTTTTGAAATCGAATGCCATAGGGGAGCATCTCCATTTACATTCGTTTTCATATGTATCAAAGCCAATTTACATCTGTCCCGATCTCCTAACTTGCTTCCCTCTAACTCACGGCTGTTGTACACCCGTAGCTCCACATAATATTCGCCTCGACGTGAAGGATCGGACTGGAATGAACACCCCGAGCCGGTGCGACGTGAAAGAAAGTTCTTGAGCGCTGATGCACGAATCGGCTCTAGCTCATCCTGTAAAGATGTGAAATAGGCATTCGCTATTATTTAAAAAAAATATATTTTACATTGTCAATGTAATTTCACTAGTAAAATATGCATGTCAATCAATTATTATTAGCAATTATTTTAAAACTGTGAGTTAAGTTGGATTAAGATAAGAGGAAATTGTTTTTACGAAACATTTTTGGTATATCTTTAATCAAAAGTTAATCAAAGTAATTACAAATAAAATTAGGGGCGGGGCTTGCGGTGCAGAAGTTGTGCGTCTGCCTACCATGCGAGGGATCGCGGATTCGAATCCCGGCTGGATAACTAAATAAAAAACAAACATCAGATCTTGAATGTTTACATGTTTGTGCTACAGATAAAAGTAAATAATGATTAAAAAATTAAAATAGACGAGCATAAAATATTATTCAAACAAGATGCTACATTTAGTTTAAAACATGAGAAATGGTTGTTTAAATAAAATAATATTAAAGCTTACCTCGGAATCTGGGAAGGTAGCAATTCTCTTCCGTTTCTTGGGCTGAGCACAAGGAATGGGCTCCTCATCCGACTCAGAACCGGCATCAGTTAGTGCTGGTGTTGGGATTGCCGCCGCTTTTTTCGCTTTAGGGGTTGAAGTTTTTTTCGCCTTCGCAGCAGGTTTTTTCTTCTGAACTTCGCTCCTGATCTCCTCGTCTACGTCAGAATCAAATGGGCTGGACCACCTAAAATATTAATAGAATGAAAAAAAAAAAAAAAAAAAAAAAAAAAAAAAAAAAAAAAAAAAAAACGGTCTCGGTGGCGCAGCGGTTGTACGTCTGCCTACCATGCTAGAGGTTTCGGATTCTAATTCCGTTGGGACAAAAAAACCTTCCTAGGTCTTAGAGATTAACATGTTTGTATTATCGCTGTTTCTGGTTCCCATGACACAAGGTATCCAAGTGCGGGATCCATAAGTGATAAAAAATCAAACTTACATACTTATGTCTTCAGTTCTTCAGCAGCACTAATTCACAAAACACGAGCTCACTCGAAGATATCGACGCAAGTATTAGAAAAGCGGCTTTCATCTAGTTGCATCAATATTTATAAGCTTTGATTTATAAAGGTGCATCAACATCGAACTTTCAATGGAAAAAATACTGTTAACCGGTGTAATAAAAAAAATTAAAAAAATCTAATGGCATAGGATTTTGAACCTTATACTTAGTATATTTCAAGTACTTATTATCAATTTTGTTTCCAACTATTAACAATCATTGTATGAACGCTGCCTTAGCTGACTGAATTTGGTCAATGGTTGTACTGGATAAGGACAAGTGTGTAATTAGAAACATAATTTTTAAATGGTTATGAGATGTACCTTTAAATACATTGATGGGTTTATTGGCATCATTAAAAATATCGTCCACTCTAAACAAGCAGTGAAAATTTCAATGTAAGCAGGGTTTTTAAGAGCATGGTTTTTGAGACAATTGTTTAGGATAACTGAATTATGTTGAGCTCTCAATGCAATGGATTCATACAGGGTGTTGATTTGTAAAGTTACACCCGACTCAGAGCCGATAGTTTACCATCTGAAAATTTTCCTGAAATTACCTAAAAGTGTGGATACACCCCCCCAGTCACCGCGCCCGAGTGCTAATAGACTCTTCCCCGCGCCCTGAACCTCAATCCACCCAGTGCAACACTTTTTGGACGACATTTCTATGTTTTTTTAATATTTGTAAAATCAAAAAAATATTAATTTAATTTTTACTGAAAAAAAAAATTTATTTTTGCTTTAGTATCATGTATTTAACCACCTCTGAGCTCGGCGTAACTTTACAAATCAACACCCTGTATAAAGCGCATAGCGCCTTCCTTATTCGTGATAGCTCCTTATATGCATAAGTTTGTTATGATTATGACATGGAACACTTATAAGGAATATCTCTGTCGTAGGCATATCATCGAATTGGCCATATCACGATATGGCCAAACGTGAAATATCATAAATCGATTAAATCTTTTAGGGCACACACTGCGGTAGCTTAGGTGAAGACTAGAGGGAGTGAGCGCAGCGAAGCCCTCGAATAGTCTTCGTGTTAGTTTGACATGTATAACACAAAAAAAACATCATGCAGTGCTGAATAACAATGCTTTTAAAAAGACATGTTTTCATTAAAACAGGTCATATCATGATATGGCAACCCATTTCATGATATGGTCAAGCCATTTCTGACCATATTGTGATATGGCCAAATCGACGATATGGCTACGACATCTCTAAGTAAACAAATGCAGTGTGAATGAAATACGTCACAACCTTGTCATCAGAGTTCCAAGGGTCATCATAATATGGATTCAGGTTTAAAACTTTAATTCTCCAGTATAAAATGAATCAAGTCCTACATCGCGCTATCAAAGTTTTTCATTCTTTTAGTATATAAGAAGTGTAAGATAAACTACAGTTAGACTGGTTCTGTGTGAGATGCTTTAGTTAAATTGGCCCGATTTACTACTGCTCTTATACATGTCCCATTGTCAACCATGCAAATTTGTCTCTTGAGGTGATTAGGGTTTGGGCAACCCGAAAGCAGCTTTAGACATAACCGCAAGGGAACAAGTACCACATACCAAGTGCCAAGTACCATATGCCACATACCAGACCAACCTAAGTGTTGAGAGAGATGTCGCAACAAGTGCCACGTACCACGTACCACGTATCAAGTAAAGACATCTCTCGAAACGCGAAGGTTTTGCTGCTATTTTTTATATCTTGAAATGAAAATTATTGATCACTTAGTGGACACAATTTTCATTATTTTATGTCTGTCAAGCAGACTAATTGTTAACTGCATAGCATACAATAAGATTTTGTAGCTCAGGTCGTCATCAGTCAATAGAAAAGAGGTGCAGTATGAATTAGACACACTTCAGAATAAACAGGTTGCCGTTTAAAACCTGCAGGGTAGGATAACATTGTGGGGTTTTGCAGCACAAACCGAGCGGAGCGAGCGAAGCGAGCGGCGCGAATTTGTGATGCAGAACCCCCAATGTTACCCTACTGTTGGGCAGGGTGAAACATACAAAGCGACCGATCCAATAAGTTCACATTCCCCGTTGCTGGGTATAAGTTTCGTCTTTACCACACCATCTGCCATCTACTCCAGTCCTGAGTCCATCACCTGCCTGCCAGCTGTGGCAATGACATCCGTCATCTGGCGGAAGCCGAGTCTAAAGAGTCTTGAGTTTGTTTTGCAGTAAACAAAGGCACCTGTTTCACAAAATACCCGAGGCCCAAAGAAAAACTAACTAAACCTCAAGATAACGTCGCATCCGCCCCTAAGCCCACCGCAACAAGGTCGTCATCTCCAAAGTCCCACTCAAGATCCTCGCGGGCTGAAGAGCAATTGATAGATATGTATGACTACTTGAACGCTGCCAGTAAGGACAGGACAGTTTGGGGAAATTTGAGGAATACCGATGTCAGATATCTGACAGACCTGAAAAAAGGTCTCCGGGCGTCACTTGGAATTTGCGAGGACTATAACCGTCGCGTGAGTACGGAGCCACAGACATACCATAGAACATATCATACTAGGGACTTTAGTTCTCGTAATGGTCAGTGTGTTTTATTATTTTTAGGGCTCCTTACATTAAAAGCAAAAAACCGGTCAAGTGCGAGTCTAAATCGCGCACGAAGGGTTCCGTACCACCGTTCAATGGAAGCGATGGTGTGGAGTGAATAGTTTGGATTTTACACAGCAAAATATTGTTTACAAAGTTATTGGTGCGGTTACTTTCACACTCCATGTACGTAACCAGGTGCATCCATAAGTTTGTATGTAGTATTGAAAGAAGTGTTGTATGGGAGCCCCCTTAAATATTTCTTTTATCCTGTTTTTTAGTATTTGTTGTTATAGCGGCAACAGAAATACATAATCTGTGAAAATTTCAACTCTCTAGCTAGATAGGTTCTTGAGATACAGCCTGGTGACAGACGGACGGACGGACGGACGGACGGACGGACGGACAGCGAAGTCTTAGTAATAGGGTTCCGTTCTTACCCGTTGGGTACGGAACCCTAAAAAGGAACTATTACAGGATCACTTCGTTGTCCATCTGCCTGTCTGTCCCTTTTTCTGAGGAATGTGTGGAGATACCTAACAAGTTAAAATTAATATCAATTGTAATTTGTAGTCTCTTAAATTCGAGAAACTTTCAAACTTACAGGTCAAAGCAATCAAAAGATACCGCCGTTTATGTCGCAATACATTTGGTTTAATTTGTTTGATACTCGCAAGGGAATCAAAACCGGTATGCGTCGCGCCACACCTTATGAGCGGTGGCCTTGAATGCGCAGTAGTCACTTTTCAATACCTGTAAATATGCGCAATAACTCCCGCCAACATCGCCCAGCGCTCTTGATTCGTGGCGCGAGGTATACCTGGTTCTCCCCGTTGACCTAGAATCGTGAAATTTGGCCAGGTCTTAAGCCCTCGGCACATGGAGCCACGCAACGGGGACGCGACTGCGACGCAACTCTCAAGCATTTGCTTGAGAGTTGAATATAAAACAGGTTTCAAAATAATTTAAACAAAAAGTAAAACTTATAAAAGTAATTAAAAAACACTTCTTTTTCTCTACGATCCCATAATCAGATCCTGACCGACGTTGATATATTGTTGAGAAGCTCTCCTGGAGCTCTATTTTTGAATCGCTCTCGCATGACTTTTACGTCACGCGAGCGCTCTTTTCTACTGATTTACCTTCGACATCCGAAATTTCGTATTTTTCAGTCATTCGCCTGCAACGAGTGGTCAGCACCACTCGTTGCGCAAGTCGAATAGTAGAATAAACATCAAATACGTCAAAGCTAATGTCAGCAGTGTCAACACAATTTGAAATGTCAGTGTTTGCTGTTTTCGCGCGTTTTTTCGAATTGGAATCCAAAACGTCAAATATGTGACATTGGCGACAGATTGACCAGCCTGATTTGTTCCATATTGTTGCTAGGATTTAGCACGCAGCTTAATTGAACAGACACTTGTCATGCAGCCTAAATATGAGAGCATTTAACGTTCCGTTTCCTATGCGATATTTACCGGTTTTTACTTTGACTGCGTGTAACACACGCGAGACACGCGCGGAGGGCTCTGGCCCGGTTACATTAATAATTAGGAATTAGTGTTCGCACTCACAATTATGTAAATAGCTGTACATTACTTTAGATATAAGAAAGACAGTTATTATGTTAAGGTCTGTCTCGGTGGAGCACGTAGGAACACATAAATCACAAAATACAACTAAATATAATATCTTGAATAACTAACATGTGTAACTACTATGCTTTGCTGAGACGGGTCAATAAAAATAAGTGTCTGTTGGTTCTTTACTTTAGAGCGAGCGACAGAGATCACGCATAAACCATGTAGGTTTCCGTGATCGCTCCGTAAACATTGTATAAAAAAATAAAACAATTTGTAACATGGATAAAAAAAAAAACGGATAAAAATCAACATTTCCAAATTTATTGGCAACACCGATGACGAACGATTTAAAAATGCAGAACTTAACGTCATGCGACTTGTAAGTCGAAATTGACATACGCCTCATGCGATATATTATGTCACGCGAGTGATTCAAAAATAGAGTTCCTGGTCCTTCGACCTATGTCACCATCACTTCCATTTCACGCCGTACGTCGAGCATACATTACTGAATAACCTTTATAAAGTTATTTTATCATTACCTCTACAGGTTCCTCTATACCTAGTGGTCTATGGAGCAGTTCCGGTGGCTATTTGCGGTCTTGATGGTCAGTTCCAATGTTTCCCGAGGAAGTACTAAGAAAAATACAATCGCTGTCTGTACTATTTGTTAGGTCTGGTAATATATGAAGAGTTCCCACGATTTCTCTAGTATCCCATCATTAGATACTGAACGGATGTTAATGGGACCAATCGGAAGATAAACCCTTTCAAAGAAAATTCCTTCCAAATCGGTCCATCCGTCTTGGACAAATCAATGAACCTATTCATGTTACAATATGCTTATAAAAATGAATCGCTGCACGTTAGTCTTACTAAAACTCTAAAATGGCCCGATCGGTTTGTATAATTCCTATTTGGTTCAATTCTTCTCAGACCAGAGGAGATTAAGATAAAAATAAAACGCAAAGAAACAGCCAAAAAATCGAAAAATATTTTGTATGGAAAGTTCATCCTATTTCGCTAGATGGCGTTGGTCGTCTTGATTAATTTATTTAGTAATTCAACCTCTTTGTTGGTAGCGGAACTTATATATGACATTGCGATGCATAAAGTTTGTGAGCAAAGAGTTTCGTTAATCTGAAGTCTGATGCGTATTATGCTTAACAACAGACCGATAATGTCGATATGGATCAGAAACGTATGAAGGTGCCTCTATAATGATAAACTAATTGTTTTATGATGGGGAACTATGAGAATACGAAAAACGCGCTGCGAAGATGCGCCACGGGCAGCTAGTAACAAATAAAAAACAAATACCGACGAAATGTAAACCTCCTCCTTTTTGTGAAGTCGGTTGAAAATTGCATGGAACTCAAATGCGACTCTCAAGTATGGTGAGTCACAGTCGCGTCCCCGTCACGTCGCTGCGTGTGTGGAAGGCCCTAAAGCACAAGTAAAGGAAAAATTCCGAATACCGAAAATTTAAATTCCTTCATAAAAATGTGATTTATGCTGAGAGCACGAGTGTTTAATCATAATCACAACAATACAACAACAACATGGTTTGGCAGCGAATGGACCACCAAAATGATTGGGTGTTAAGGTGATTCTCCCCGAACGGGTCCCAGACACACAAATGCCGTGCTGAACGTAGCTCCGTCCGGATGATCCTAACCACGGATGACTGCTGCTGCTGATGAAGGGGTCCAATGCCAGCCAGACCTGAGCTCCCAGCTCGTTCGCCGGCGGCACCTGGACCCCGACAGACTCGTGGTCTCCCGGCGTTCTCCCCCTGTTGTACCCCGGCTCACACTTGAGGGTATGGACGAAGACAACAGGCCACTCCCACAACTCGTGGGAAATTGTCACCGCGTCGGCGGCTGCCCTTCCAAAGGGCTGAGATGGTTGATGTTGGCGACATTATGGTGTGGAGATGGATGAAGTTAAACACTGAATGTTTCAATAAAGTGAAATCGTGTAACCAAGCGATTTCACTACTTTATTGAAACTAGGGCTCTTTACAACTATGACAAATGAAAATTACCTACGCACTCCGCGTTGACAACTGAGATTACAACAAAATACACGATCGATTGCTACGTCGGCGGCTTGCAAGAGATCTGAGATTAAACTGAGAATTACATATTCCACCGCGACGATGAGTAGATATTGAATAAGGTTAACTGAGAGTTAAATTTTGATACACAACCGCCCATAACGGTGTTCTACGGGCAATGCTTAATTGAATGAAGGACTGGTTGAGACTTTTTTATACATGAAACAACGTTCTCAGAAAAATAAAGTATAACGATGTCAATTGACCGGTCGTTCCATAGTACCGACCTTGACAAAATAAATACCAGGTTAGTGTGGAACAACAAGATTGTATGGCAACGTGAAATAATAGTAAAGGTCGGTTTATATCTACAGACATTGGGCGTGTCAGACACGTCAGACACCGTTTATTTACATCTAGCGAGCCAGATACATTCTTTCCGCGAATGCTGGCCGGGCACGGCACGTCGGTCGGCGTCTGCGCGGCCACGTTATGATACATATAAATACGTTCCTACACACTGTATGGGAGAATATTTTTTTTCACACCTTTCATTCGGAAAAGTAAGTTTTGCTCCACGACGAGAGGGAGCAAAATGCTACTTTTCTGTTCAAGCTACTTTTTTAATTTATTCATTGGCATGTAGCATTTACGCAATGTACCTATTGAACACAGATTAAAATAATCGAATTTAATTATGAAATTACATTATAATCGACTACGATGACGTAGTCGATTGAAAACGAACGTGTTTCAAGTTTTAACTTTAACAATGTTATATGAAAACTTATGAATTTTTCGTAATATTAAAAAAAATGTCACATTTTTTTTTTTACTGAAATCAAAACTATCGATAACTGTTATTGTGATATAATGAATATTGACATCCGAAAGCATTGTAATATTCGATTCGATTATTTTTACACATTAGTAAAAGTAACACAGGAATATTTTATCTGTGGTGAGCTTTCCCTAATCCTTCACAATCCACCAATATAAAAAAAGTTTTTTTACGTTGTTCGATTACTGTAAAGGTGGTGAAAGTATAATTCAAAGTATGAATGAATGAATGAATGGTGCTTCTCCAGCCAGGGTTCTAAACCTGTTCCGGTCTTTCGGCCGGCATACCAGAGGGCACAAGTTTTGAGGGGGGGGCGGAATGACCTGCTCTGTAGGAGGGGAAGGATAGTGAATTCAATCGACCGACTCTTCAGCCTGAAGCCAATATAGGATATTTGGAATGGGGAGGATGTGGGATTTGGAGAGCAGCTGTTGTTTTCTTCAAGTTCTTGTTTTCCTTCTATTTTCAGTTATTGTTATTAGTTGGGTTTCCTGAGTCGTGTTCGTTTGGGTTATCCAGTAAGTTCCCAGTTTCGCTTTCGCTCTCTGTTTCTGGAATACGGTATATTTGCCTCTAGGCCATCCTGACTTCGTCCCTGTTGTGTGATGATTCTGTCCAGTAACTGTGTTCTTTATCGTAGTATTTGATGTCATGCTTAAGGAAATCTTTCCAGGTGTATATAAGTTGGCCGACTTTCTTCTTCCTTGCTTCGTATTTGAATGGAGCGTGTAGTAAGTGCTGTTGTGGGCGTCGCAGAATATGTAACACATCCGGTGGTTTTTGATTCGTTTGGTTATCGTTTTGCCCTGTAGTCAGTCATGAATTTTGTGGTATCTTGGATAGCTTCTGGCGTTCTCAAACATGTCTCTGAGGATCAGGCGTTCATATTTTCTTAGTCAAGAACTGACTTTCAACTGTTTGCTTTAGTGAGGGTTGCCGCTTTTTGTCCGTATTTTATAAACAGTGCAATGACCATTTTGTAAATCGGGCGCACTATATTCCAGTCCATGTTGGATTTCTTTATAAAATGCATTAGGGCCTTGGAATTGCATATGACTTGCCGGCACCTCTTTTTTATTGTGTCCTATGTCCTGCTGTAATATATGTGCCGAGATATTTGATTTCGTTTACGGTTCGTATTGGAGCTCCGTCCAATACACTGGTTGTTTATGGGGTCTCTTATAAGAATTTTCGTCTTTCTACTTTTAAGTTTACCATGAGCATTTCTCCGATGATATTTAATTATTCACTTTTAGCTACTCCGCGGCATAGCAGCGCTGCGTATAAACGCTCTTTCAGGTTGCGGGCGGGCGGTCCGACTCTGGAACGCACCTCTTTGCACTATAAGAGACAGTCCAACCCCTTTTTCTTTTAAGAAACATATCAAAGAGCACTACCTGTCTCTTTCGTAAAAGTTATTGCATTTATATAATTATATGTAAAGTTTATGTATATATCGGTAATTATTTCGTATTTGCTATCTGTATTTTACAGATATTTTAATTTATTCCTAGGCATTTTAGTTATAGTAATTATTGTGCACTGCCTACCCTTTTATGATGCAATTCCTGTAATGCCTTGTCTTGCTGGAAGAAATCTCTTTTTAGAGACAAGCTCGTCCTTGTACATGCATTTTCTTTTGATGTAACTTTTACCATATTTGTGTGCAATATTGTGAAGGAGGTTTGTGCCTATAATTCCCTTTTTCCTGTATTTCTTTATAGCGTCTTGTCCGATGCGAGCATACATCTGTATGCTCGCATGCTCTGGTATCTACCAGAGATAGTGTTTTGACATATGTATCATGTTTGTTTCCTGTTTAAAGGCTATGTATATGTTTCTGTTAGTCAATTCCGCATCAATGTTGAGTCTTTTAGTTATTTCGGCGCATCCTCTAACGTTCCAAGTAGCAATGCGCATACCATCGCATGTGACTTGTGGTTTAAATATGGGGCTGTTTCGTATCATCGTATACCCGGTGTTGTCTGGGATGTCTTCTGTTGATGTTATGGTTGACCCTGAGGAGGTCATGGGTGTTGCATTAAGTATCGGGGAAAGTACGGTTATCGGTTGCTTGATCCGTGGGTAAATTTGGCGATTCAAGCAAGTATACGCTGTCGTAGTGGTGTCCTGTGCCGTTGAGGTTGATAGATTTCACTGCATCCGCTGGATTCTTGGGCGTGAATGTGAACGATGGTATATTTTGCTGGTGGATTGTTACGTTAACTAGAAAGTATTCGGCAGCTGGTATTATAATCTCCTCTCCAGCTCAAGTATCGTAATTGCGCAGATTTTCAATGTTGAGTTGTTGAAGATTTCAGGCTCAGTGATTGCGAGCTTTGTTCTGTTCATCGCCGTTTTCTTCTACATATTTATTTAGGTCCTTACGAATGTAAGTGTGGTTGCATGTTAATTGACATAGGTGATTAATTTGGTCAGCAATAGCGGTCAGTATTGCAGGTTGCGGGTAATAGGCAGTTACCATCTCAGCATTGGTAAGGCTTCCATTAGGTTATCTTCTTGGGATGTTGTTGAAACTTAGAGATAGCGTGATTTATTTGAACTACCTTTGTCTACGATTAACAGCTCGTAGGGGTTGCGATTGTCAAAGTTTGTGCGTATCTTCGTGCGCCCTTATTCTCGGTAGAGAGCCGCTTAGGACAAAAAGTCTCCGATTTTTTTGTTGTTATTGTTCATCAGTGGAAGTCTTTTGTTAATTGCCTGTTTTCTGGAAGATGGTGAAATGATCCTTTTATGATGTGCCATTGTTGACTGTTTCTCGCTATTTCTCAGAATATGCAGTTATGTAGTAGACGGGCTTGCATTATTGTTTTATTTTTCTGGGCTCGTCGGACCGGATAAAGTTAGAAATAGTTAAGTTTTGTTTTACTGTTATTGGGTATGTTCCTGCCTAGTTTTGTATTTAGGTATACCTATCTCCTACCTACTAGTACGGCACTGTGCCTGTGGGATAGTTTGGAGTTGGCGTAGTAATTTGAAGCGAGCGTGGTATCTGTTTATGAAATGGTATTTAGCATTACGAAGGAGGTTAACCGCCAAATATAGAGTTAGTTTTGCCTTTTGATCTGAGTTAGGGCTATCATAATCGCAGCGATCTCACCAGGTTGTTGCTCAGCTAGTGAGACTCATTGCACTGATATCACCTACTTCAATTCACTTCATTAGTACATATTAGTTAGGTCCGTGACTCGGGTCAAGGTTCAGTCCGTGAACAAGGCCCTAAAGATGAAGTACCCGGTTGTATCTGACCCGGCGGAGGGGGATGCATGTGTTTGTGGCGTGTGAGTGTATGTGTCGGTACGGTAAGTATCAAAGTCATTGGTCATCTTATCTTGAGTTGTGCATTTTGGGTAGGCCGGGGCAAGGTGTTTAGATTTACCGCTATCATATTATCTGTTTTTGGGGCGGGTGGAACTTGAGTGTACTTTGGTTGTCGCGCTGTATTTTAGTATGGGAAAAGTGAGATGCTGTATGATTTGACTGGTTGTTGATAGGTTGTTGATTAAGTTTTGGGGCTCTATTATGTATGCGCTGTCGTAGTGGCTGTCGGAAAAGGTCAAGTTGATAGTTCCGACTGCGTTATATTCTTGTTGGGGGCTATATACGATTGATGGGCCATTTTGTTGATGGATCGCTACACTTATTACGTAGAACTCCGCGGCTGCTATGATAATTTCTTCACCTCCCCACGTGCCCTGTATGTGGAGATTTTTTATGTACTCGGTGAAAGCTTCTGCGTTTGGTGCGTCGATCGCAAGTTTGATGCGTGGATAATTGCTGTTAGCTTCCACGTATCTAGCTAAGTCGCTTCTGATGTGGGTATGGTTGAATGTCGCTCCAAACAGATGGTTGATTTGATCTGCAATTGCATGGAACAGGCAGTTTCCCTCTCTGGGCATTGGTAGAGCTTCGATTGTAAGATATTACTACAGGAGAGAGCGTCGTGCTGTTTTAGCTAATATGAATGTGTATGTGGGTTGTTTCTAAGAGGTGTACGGCCGGTATGATGAGAGACGCTGTTTGGCTTTTTACGATCTATTTTTATTCTAATGTTTCCCGGTATTTCCAAGATGGGCTAACACCATAGAATGAGTGCCAGATGTGTGAGGGAACGTTGTGGGCCTTTTGTGCTTCGAAGCTTTTTCAATTGTTCCTAAATAGCAGTCAATTGTTTTGTCTAGTTTCTGGGAATTTGGTGAGATGGCCTTTTTATGGCATGCACGTGTTTAGTTTTTGTTTATTGTCGGGTTTAGTATATTTGCAGTTTAGCTGCGTAAAAATAATTCTAGGATTGTTAACTTTTGGGTTGGCTTATTCACAGAGTTTCAGGGTTTAGTGGAAGGTTATTGTTAATGACTGTTTTGAATGGTCTTTCGAAGATGAGGAGAAAAGAAATCTCGAGGAGAATTATTTTCAGGCAAAGCAATATAAGTATATGTAGCTATAATAATGTTTTATTAGTTGATTTTGATATTGCGCAGGTAGGGAATTGTTATATCCTGCCTATGACGCACCTATAAATGTGATTATGCCTTAGTCAATAGTGGCGACCACGGCCGCGGTAAGTGGTGGTTTATTATTGTCAGGCGGCGAGTGGTCCTGAGAGAAATAAAGTTAGAGGTAGGTAATCACTATCAATGATGTCCTAATCGGAATGATCTCACCAGGTTGGTGTGTTTAGCGGCGGTGGTGGTGGAGGCAGTAGCGTTGAGGGTGTCTTGCGTAGGCGTCGCTCGCTCCCGGCCTGTCGCTGCGTGGCTCAGACGTGCACCTGGCCTAGAATTCTAGGGCTTGCACAGATGGGATGCCTGAGAGTATCGCGCAGTTCTCTGGGCATTCATTACACTTGACCGCACTAGTATCATCACAATCACTGAAATGCGCGGTATTGCACAGATGGGGGTGTCTAGATGGATCGCGCACATTCCCCAGGTAACCCTTACAGTAACACGCGGTATAAGCCAGCCTATAAGCTAGGCTCGTTTTCGGGCCTCCGGAGGCAGAACAAAAGGCGCGCGCCGGGGATGAAAACTATTGTTTGTTTAAATGCGTTTGCGAGATCTCGGGGGGACACGTCCGTTCGTTCCGGCAACACAAACGCCCGTGAAAGTATAATTCAAAGTATAGTATTTTTTATAGAGCATTTAATTCAAATTTTCCTCATAGTCGGTGTGAAAAGTTGTATGTGTCACTCAGGAGCAAAATTATTTTCGTCATGGGCGTTAACGCTTGAATCCTTCGTGACGCTCAGGATTCTAACTTAGAATCCCTCGCTGCGCTCAGGATTCTATCGTAGAATCCTTCCCTTCACTATGGATTCAATGTACCGCCCTCGCCGTAAATACATCATTTTGTTCCCTTGTGACACAAATAACTATTGTCTGCCACGCCACGTGTCTGACACGCCCATTGTCTGTAGATATAAACCGACCTTAACGCGTGCCGTGCAGCACCCGTACCCTGCCGACTACCCCTCAGGGTGTGTTTACGCGGGAAAATGAGGGACAGACCTATGCGCTATATGAAGCTACGTCCCTCGCCTTTCGCGACAAAAGCATGCCGCGCTTTGGATCTTATTTCATTGTAATGGCTCCTACACCTGCCTTTGCTCCCGCTTGGAGGCGCTGGCATCGCTGGAGGCAAAGAGTTCCATTCATCTGAGGTTAGGTTCAAAAACATGTTGCGTGATCTTTCGTAAACATTTGACTCTGGCAAAATTAACTACAAATGAGGCTAGCACGCCATATATTATATGCAGTAAATAGAAATTGACAACTTTGACTGACAGACAGCCTCCAACAACACCGTCGCCGTCTTCAATGTGCTGTTGAGATTAGGTGCCAGTGTAGAAGTAAAAGCTCGACGAAATGCTACCAAAGGGCCATACGGACACTACCACAGACCAGTATAATGTCTGTGGACACTACCTACATTATATTGTCATCGGCCAAAGCATTAAGACTTTTATCGATACACGTATCATAAGCCCTCTTTACTGCGTACAAAAACCGCACGTTACGATCAGCATAATGTTAAACTACTTGGTAAAAACTCATTTCTTATCTGAAAAATTACACATTATGACCATAATGTGTAGTTTTTCTACATATTATGACATTCAAATTTCGAACGCCGACGCCCGACTGCGTGCCGCCCCTGGTTTGTCTGTGAAGTTGGTACTGAAATTCAAATTTCGAACGCCGACGCCCGCCTGCGTGAAGTTGGTACTACAGAACAAGCTAAACAACTGCAGAACCACAATGCCGGTCAAACATGCGGTTCCTGAACACATCAAAGAGAGCTTATGATATGTGTGTATACAAACTAGTGTATGTAGGTAACTGTACATAATTAGCCATTAAACCTCTCGAATGATATTATTATGAAACTCGCTTTCGGCTCGTTTCATAAACCCACTCTCGGGTATTGATGCCCTCCATTATGTAGCAGTCACATAAACTAATAATTTATTACCGATCTGCAAATTTTGGACTTGGCTTTTTGGCATAACAGAGAAATGCTATTATTTTCTGTCTAGTTTTATAAAGAAAACTTAATTGAGCCGGTGAGGCTTTTGCCCAGAAATGGCACTTCGTGTCGGCTAAAAAAAACGGCCAAGGGCCAAGTGAGCGCATGGCTATACTTTTTTTTGTACTTCCCGGAAATTGTATTCACAGGTGTGTCCAAATATGGCCAAAAGATACACTCGCCTTAGCACAGCGGTAGAGAATTAATCGGTTAAGTGCGAGTCGGACTCGCGCACCAAGGGTTCCGTATGCACTTGTAGATATGTGTATGTATGAGTACATTTAAATAGTTCGTAATTCACGTTCTTACAGATGCTTACGCTTGTACAGTACAGCATTAAGTCATTGCTTTGCGCCAGTTTAATGATTCTAGGAGATCAACGGAAATTACCTTAAAGGTTTTGATTCCTTTGCTAGTATCAAGCAATTTAAGCAGAATTGTGACGTAAACGGCAGTATCTTTTGATTCTGTTGGCCCATAAGTTTGATTTTTTTCACTACTTGAAGAGACGACAGACCTAAAAATCGATATCAATTTTAACTTGATATCTCCACGCGTTCCTGAGAACAAGGGTCTTGACAGACGGATGGACAGTCGATTGGACGGTTCCATACACAAAGGCTTAAAACGGGACCCTATTACTAAAACTCCGCTATCTTTCTGTCTGTCTGTCCGTCTGTCACCAAGCTGTATCTCATGAACCGTGATAGTTAGAGAGTTGAAATTTTCACAGATGATGTATTTCTGATGTCGCTATAACAACAAATACTAAAAAACAGAATAAAATAAATATTTAAGGGGGCTCCCATACAACAATTCTTTCAATACCACATACAAACTTATGAATGCACCTGATTACGTACATGGAGTGTGAAAGTAGCCGTACCGAAAGTACCAATAACTTTGTAAATAACATTTAGCTATGTAAAATCCAAACTATTCACTCCACACCACCCCTACCGTGGGTGGTACGTGTACGGAACCCTACGTGCGCGAGTCCGACTCGCACTTGGCCGGTTTTTCCTTTTTAGGTACGCGGCCCAAGAAATACAAAACATGACTTATGTAGCATCCTGTATGAATGTGAGTAATTGTAGTCAATTCGCGATAAGTAAATAATGATCCCTTAATCTAGCCTAATATCCCCCAGTGCCTGAAGACAATAGTTATTTGTGTCACAAGGGAGCAAAATGATGTATTTACGGCGAGGGCGGTACATTGAATCCAGAGTGAAGGGAAGGATTCTACGATAGAATCCAGAGCGTACCGAGGGATTCTAAGTTAGAATCCTGAGTGTAACGAAGGATTCAAGCGTTAACGCCCATGACGAAAATAATTTTGCTCCTGAGTGACACATACAACTTTTCACACCGACTATGAGGAAAATTTAAATTAAATGCTCTAAAAAAATTAAATAACTATACTTTTTTTATAATGGTGTATTTTTACCTTTTTTATAATGGTGTATTGTAAAGGATTAGGGAAAAGTCACCACAGATAAAATATTCGTGTGTACTTTTACTAATGTGTAAAAATAATCGGTTTCGGATATCAATATTCACTATATCACAATAACAGTCATCGATAGTTTTGATTTCAGTAAAACAAATAATTTATTATGACATTTTTTAATGACACGAAAAATTCATAAGTTTTCATATAACATTGTTAAAGTTAAAACTTGAAACATGTTCGTTTTTAATCAACTACGTCATCGTAGTCGATGATAATGTAATTTCATAATTATATTCGATTATTTTAATCTATGTTCAATAGGTATATTGCGTAAATGCTACATGCCAATCAATAAATTAAAAAAGTAGCTTGAACAGAAAAGTAGCATTTTGCTCCCTCTCGTCGTGGAGCAAAACTTACTTTTCCGAATGAAAGGTGTGAAAAGTTATTTAACCAATGCGTACTGCCCCCTCTCTCATGCGGTGCCGAAATATGGACGCTCACGAAGGAGATTGTGCATAAAGTCACGGTAGCACAAAGAGCCATGGAGCGTGCCATGCTAGGCATCAGGCTGTCAGACCATATCCGTAATACCGAAATCAGACGCCGAACCAAGGTGGCTGATGTGGGTTAAGCACGGCTTAAGTTTAAGTAGACAGGACACTTGGCAAGGCAAGAAGACGGAAGATGGACCAGATCGGTGACAGAGTGGTGGCCAAGAGGAGGCCAAAGATCGGTCGGCAGACCGTCTGCCAGATGGTCCGACGATGTGGCGAGGGTGGCAGGAAAGCAATGGACGCGGGTTGCGCAGGACCTTACTGAATGGCGTGTTATGAGGAGGTCTTCAGTGGGTCCCCTGATATGATGATGATGAATTTAGCTTCAATCACTTACCTTGCAGCCCCCTGCTCTCCTGTTCGCTAACTCAAGTATGCTTTTTTTGTAACTTTTCTTTTTACTCTACAGGTTTGTACTCCCTGCGAAAGAGGTTCTCAAAGTAAGTAATTCTAAGGCTATACTCCTACTTACGCCTAAACGCCGGGCCACACGATGCGGTGCGGCGCCGCTGCGGGGCGCACAGTAAGACTTAGAATTTGCGGATATACGTTTTTTTGTAACTTATCATTATTTTAATAATATTTTAATTTAATCGATACCGTCCTAAGGAAGGCGATCAGATGTTCTCAGTGCATTATTTGTTTTAAATGTTATAATTTATGAGAAATATCAATTTTCAAGAAAAAATATTATTATATTTATAAAAAGAGACAAATTTCTTAAAAAAAGCACTTGCTCGCGCAGGGAGACCCTCAGTACAATGGATTTTCCATAGGGTTGCACTCTATTTGTTACCTTGCAATAAAGTATGCATAAAGGTGACATTAGCGATGCATTTTTGCATTTTCGCCACCATGACAGCTTGGCTTTTTGTCGGCATATCGGTTCTGTACTGAAACGGGAAGGATAATGAATTAGTAACAAGACTATAGTAGTAGCGATGTTGTAGAGTAGAGTATTCCAGGGTTTGCAGCCGACCCGTAGAGTAGACAAATCGTACTGGCAGGCATTCTACGAACTCTCACTGGTGGCTCCAGGTAGCCGTTGTGCACACGACGGCCATACCCCGGTACACCATGTCGGATCGTGGGCTAAACCCGGTGAGGGGCCCGGGATACTTCAGGTTTCTAAGCGGATACCTCCCGCATGTAGTCTAACTCGGCGGTGAAGGCTGCTCACGCTGATAAGCACCGAGCGGCGGCACCTGTGCAGAAGACTGTTTCAAAAATTGGACTCCGAAGACGAAAAGTCCTGGACTGGGGGGACAGAGTGGGTTCAGCAGCACACACGAAAATTCCTCGCCCTTACCAATTGGGATGGTAGTAACCGCGGCTGCTTCCGCATCCTCAATTTCGTCGTCGACGCAACAACGATATTTTTTTTATTAAAACACCAAGAAAATTGGTGATCGCAAAGAGAACATCTCTCCCGAGCGGAAGACGGCCATTGTAGCTCATGATATCTCTCGATATGACGTAGATGTGGCTGTTATCAGCGAAACACATCTCGCCGACGAAAGAGACTTAGTGAAGCAAGGTGGCGGATACACTTTCTTCTTGTAAGTCCTTGCCTCATCTGAGCCGCGGCAATCAGGCGTGGCATTCGTGATCAAGAATCAGCTTGTAAAACATCTGCAAGAGTTCCCGGTGCACAACTTAGACCGTATTACAACTTTGCGCCTGCAACTGAACGATAATAACTATCTGAATGTCATCAGTATCGCTAGACAAATCTGATGACATTAAAGGACGATTTTACGAGGAGTTGTCTCACTGTATCGAGCACATACGTTCTAGGGAACAGATCCTTTTACTGAGGGACTCTAATGCCAGGGCCGGTCAGGATTTCACAACCTGGCCTAAAGTCCTTGGCAGATACGGAGTAGGCAGCATTAACGATAACGGACACCAGTTACTCATTTTTTGTGCTCAGTTAGACCTGGCGATCACGAATACAATGTTCCGAATTCCCGCCAAGCACAAGAATGCGTAGATACCACCAAGATCCAAGCACTGGCATCTCGTAAACTATGCTATAGTGAGGTAAAAAGATGTTTTTCAAGTCCAAATCACCCGCGCCATGCGCGGTGCACACTGCTGGACGGATAAACGACTTGTAGTCGCGAAACTGCTTCTCCGCCTCCTTCGTAATTGTAGATCCGTCACCACTAAGCCACCAAGTTTAAACTTGGACGGGCTAAAGCATTTCGGGACGAGGGAGAAGTATGGTGGTTCTTTAATCTTAGTGAAAAATAATATTAAGGTGAAACAACGGAAATATATTCTTGCACTTAATGTTGAAAGACAAATAGAGGTATCCTGTGTTCAGTTAGATAGCCATATTATTGTTTGTGTCTAAAGGCCACCGAGGGATAAAAAAGGCCATGGCAATTACGAAATATTTGAGAAAATTATGGAGGAAGCCCTCACTAAACTATGTATCAACAGAAAAAAGTTAATTATTTGTGGCGATCTTAATGTAGATTTGCTTGTAGGAACAATAATGAAACAACGTTTAATAACTTTATTCAAATCGTTTAATTTATGTCATGTATTTCTAGAGACTAGATTAGACGTACGACTATATTTACACTTACCAGCCAAACTTGCTTAGATAAGATTTTTTGTGACTGTTCTCACATTCACAAGTAAAAATGTAATTAACTGCTTACCTTCCGATCACAGTGGCCAAACAGTTTCATTCCCAATTGCTAGTAAGGATAAGACTGGTCCATAATTTAATGGCCTATAACATCCCATAGACTAGAGACATATACAAAAAACTTAGATATAAATTGGCCAGTACCGGATTTTAATGAACAGAATCCAAATAAAATCTACTCAGACCGAGGTACAGCTGAGGCTGTTTTTTCAGTGTGTCAACTGCAAGATAAAAGCAGAGAGCAGGGCCAACCCATGTACCTGTGTTTTATTGAATTTGACAAGGCTTTTAACAGCATCTCACGAGAAGCTCTCTAGATGGTGCTCGGAAAGATAGGGTGCACAGAGTTTATGAGATTTCTCAGACTCCTCCACGATGACATGCAGTGCTGCGTTGCTATCAACGATGAACAATCAGGGTGTTTCCCCTTTACCTGTGGGGTCAAATAAGGCTGCGTTCTCGCGCCTACAATGTTCTCGTTATAGTTTGCGGTCGTAGTCCGGGAGGTTATACAAGCCTCTCCAGAAGGTGTCCGCATGCATTTCCACACCGATGGCAGTCTTTTTAACCTGGCGAGACTCAAAGCCCGCACAAAAGTCTCTCACGCGGTGGTCACTGAGATCATCTCCGCGGATCACCTTTGTGACAGAATTCCTATAAAGCCTGCAACTGCGCATATTCGATCTCGACAAGCCCTAAATATTAATCTTATAATGATAAATAACTAAGCACAAAACTCAATACCCGTAATTAAAGGTCGATACCGATTACCGATAATATCGGGAGAGTCCAGGTTCACCGATAAACAAATAATACAAAATAACTTAGAAAATGGCGCCACAAATAATCTCTTGTATAGGTACTACTTTAAAATTTTAAAAACCCGTATGTTTTATTATTTATTGTTATAGCGGCAAAATAAATACACCCTCTGTAGAAATTTCAGCTCTACCTATTTCGGTTGATCTGGTAGAGCCCGGTGACAGACGGATAGACGGTCAGCGGAGGCTCAGTAATAGGGACCCGTTTGGCACCCTTCAGGTACGGACCCTAAAAATGAATGCATAAGCAAGTTACTTCGTAACTATTTTGTTTACAAAATAACTGACCATTGCATAGTTTCACTTTTAAAAACGTTAAAATAAGAGGAACTTCGTTTCTAACGCGTATACGCTCAGGGAGATGTGCTCTTGAGTTTGGTCATCATTCTTGGTCGTTATAATATAAGCTTAGGGTCGGACGACTAAAGGAGATTCTGCATTATGCCACGCATTGGCATTGAATTGTGCCCCTCCGTCTCGCCTTACATCGTGTGCTGTGCGGTGCCGCACCGCATCGTGTGGCCGGCCATGCTTGCGCGGTACGTCCTTTTGGGTACACAGTTCTTCAAGTCTGATTGTGTATCGTATAGAACATTCCGTGCAAGTATACGCTCATTTCAGGTAATAAGGTACATGGTAATTCGCTCAATTAGTTTTTTACTCGCTCATTTTGTTATTACCCATATATAAATGTACTGCTGCGGTCTCACACGTCTATTGACGCGTCGACGCTGACGTCAGACGACACGTAAAGCGTCAAATAGGAGACCAAGGCCTAACACTCATCATTGCGCAAGAGAATTTAATTACATTTTTATCATAGACCAAAAGTAAAAAAAATGTAAAATTTTCAGCAAGGACTCTAGTCTCGAAAAAGATCTGCCGAACGTCACCGGTATGCGCCGTGAACTTAAAGGTTATAAATCCACACATTCTTAATCAGTATTTTTTCCCCGTCCGTAGCTTCAGCGATGGACTAGTCCCCTGTCACGCTAAATGGAGAACTGAATAACTGGGTAAACGTGAGTGCAACTCTACCTCTACCACTCCATATGGGAAACCACCGTAATGCCAGTTTGTTTATCCTCTAGGTTTCGGGAATATTCTAAAAAAGACATTTTCCAATTTCGAATTTTATTACCAGGGCATGTGGTTTAAAATCGCGATGGTCCTCAAGACTCATAACCAGGGCCAGGTCTCCAGCGTTTAAGTTTGTTCAACATTTGCAGTCGAAACTCCCACGGCCCACGGCTCACACGTGCGTCTGTCGCTGCGCAAGTTACTGCAAGATGCTTTGCCCCTGCCGACATGAAGACAAAGAGATAGAAAAAAAAGTCAATGACTGGATACATGAGATTCCCGTCTTCCCCAATGAGTCACTCGACGACAGAAGCCTAAGGATCGGACTCATCCACAAATTAAAAGAAAACTTGAAGAAAATACCCAAAGGACCAGGATTTTTGGAGAAGGCTAAAGTGGAGACCAAAAAAACTATTGAAGCTCTCCCTATGTGGCTGCCTGATTCTCAATCGCAAAAGGATATAACGAAAGCAATGATTGTTGATAATCTCATAAGTAAGTTGGATGAAATCAAATATGATTTGAAAAGAATTCGTGATGAAGTTGCTCAGCTATTCAAGGACTTGAAGTATACTAATACTTGTAGCAATCAATGTCTAAAAAATCAAAGAGACAGGATCATTGAAGAAGCTGTTAAAAAAATAAGAGATATAATTGTAAACCGGCCACCAGAAGACGATGAATTTAAAGAGAGTTTGAAAACAGAGGTCATAGAAGCACTGCAGGAACTACCGATACAGGTGGAATCAGGGAATAAAACTAGCTATATAGTTAAGCTAGCAGATACCATGAGTGAAGAGTTAGTAAAAATCTCTGAAAGAGCAAATTTGAATCAAGAGGAAAATGAAGAAAAAGTCATATGGAAATGGCTGATTGATGTACCCGAATTTGCAGCAATTAAGTTAGATTCAAAGAAACTGGTTAAGAATTTGGCTAAACAGATTCATAGCTTACAAGATACAGAAGATAACACCGAGGAATTACAGAATTTTGTGCAAGAATTTGTTGAAGCGTTGTCAGAAAAAGCAGGAAGCATAATTGAATCTGATAGACAACACGAACTCGCAGATAAACTAGTGGATGATATAAAGTCGACATCCAAAATTCGAAAACGTTGGAGTGATAGTAGTGCCGGTCCATACTCATTCAGCACGCAATATGATGAGGCAGAATTAAGAGAAGTTTTACAAGATGAAGTACAAAACATTTTAGAGAAATTAAACAGCGACCGTGATACTATTGACAGCATTAAGTATGATATAGTTGATACTCTTGCTGATCAAATAGTCCGTGGGGATAGGAGTAACGATGAAGCTGCCAACATATCAAATCTACTACAAGAAGTTGGCCATCAATCGAAAAGTAAGGCGAATAGTATATCCCGCGAATTGACAAATCTGACCAAAAATTTAACAATGAGTTACAAAAGAGATCAACTGTCTATGATGAATACAGCCCAAGAATCAAAGAAAGCTACAGATGAGATATTTCATGTCCTTACTCGTAGTTTAGATGATAATAGCACTGAAGGCCGGCGGAAGAAACAAGCAATGGCAAAGGAGTTAGCTCAAAAGATTAATGAAATTAACAAGAAACCTAAATTAAATGACAAACAGAAAGTAGCTATGATGCAAGATGAAATGAAAAATTTATTGCAAAAACATTGCATGAAATTGAAAACGCCTATAGGTCAGTTAGTGAAGGATATCAATTCTAGCATACAAGCAGCTACAGCGGAAAGCACTCGGTACGATGATTCCGCATGTCTTCCACGAACAAGTTTTGGAGGAATAAGTAGCGTCCGTGGCAAAAGTCCAGTTGGCCAAAGACCAAAATATGGAGAGAAAATCGCAAATGAAATCATGGAAAATCCGGATTCATCCGGAGAATCCCCACGTACTTCAAAGACTCTTAGACCACAAGGTGCGTCAATTGGCACGAAAGATGAAAAAAGTCCAGAAGAATTATGGGTTAGCGAACTACCGATTGATTTTGGCGCCGAAAAGGAAGAAGCTGTGCAAAGTTTGATTGATGAAATTAAAGAATGGCAAAAATATCTAGAGCTCAATCCTGCCGCAAAAAAATCTGACATAGGCGAAAACTGTCTGCGGTACGAAGTTGTTCGATGGCTTAATAAATACACCAATCAGGAAAAAATACCTGCACTTATGAAAAATGTAGATGGTTTACTCAGACGGCTGAAAACTGGGAAAGGTTCTGCAGAATCACCATTTCCATCTGTTTCTAATTACTCTGATGTAGAAAGGCTTTTCGATGATATCCTGTTTCCATCTGGAGCTTCGCTTGAAGAACAAGAAAGTTTTAAAATGTTAACAGGAGATTTACTGAACAATCTAATGACGAAAATAGTCACTATTAATAATGATCCGGATATTTTAGGAGACGATTATCTGTACAAAACTATAGTCGAAGATAAAATCAATGAAATTTTGGACGCTTTACCGCAGAGTGAAGAATTAGCAAAAATGAAGCCAGCAATTAGAGAAAAACTGTTAAAGACAATATTGGAAGGCAAAGAAAAGACGAAGAACGCTCAAGCAGGAAGCATTTATAATCAAAAAGTGCGAGATGAGATACAGAAAATATTGCCTCATAGTGATAATAGCACGACTGAAGAAAAAGGGAACTTTGATGTATTCAGAGACAACATAGCTGACAGAGTAATAGAACTGTGTAGTGCTCCAAATGATGTACAAGAGCAAATGTGTCTTAAGTCGATACTAAAAGAAGCAGTGGCGGAGTTTTTGGATGATTATAACATGAGGCACACATGCTCTACTGTAGATACTTGTGCAACTTTGAGTAATATCATCAAGAGCATTAGGAAAATTGAAAGACCGAAATGTAAAGCATTGAAATCTCTACTTGAAGAAATCAAAATCAAGAACGAGCTGAAAGATTGGGTGAAAAAATTACCTTTCCGAACATTCTTGAGCGTTCAAGAAGAACTAATGAAAAACAAAATGATAGCCTTTCCAGTCAAACGGCTGCATGACTTAGAAAAGCAGAATGATATAAAACCTGATGACAATTACGATAGCAAACTTGAGGCAGAATTTGCAAAATGGCTGAAACTTCTTCCCCTAAAATCCAGTAAAAATATCGATGAAATCGTCGAAAGTCTTACCAAGAAATTCAAAGATACAAAAGAAAAGAGAAGCGTTAAGTGTCTCCCACAGGCAAAAGACCCTTGCGCATGTGAAAACGAAAGTAAGACTACTCTACCTTTAATATCTGCTCTTTGTCCTGAAGACTACGCTCATCTGAAGAGGATTAGAGAGCGGTCGTCATTCGGACTTCAAACTTTAGCTAAGTCAGACTCCGCTCGACCTGTAGACACGAGCAGCCAAACTCATTTCACAGACAGTACCGACTACGTACAGCCATTCTGTCGAGTGGGACGCGCAAGCCAAGTCGAAATCTCCCCAAATATCGTTGTGAACGAATATGCCTGGGGACCCAGTGTTGCTGGACAATCCAGCCAGTCGCAGGCAATGCGAAAATCCTGCTGTACTCATTCTATATCACCACCAACTCAATGCATGGAAACTTCAACAGACTGTCGTCCAACCCCACAATGCTTCAAGCCACCGCAATGCTATAAACCGCAACCTCCGTGCATGCCTAAGGCACCTCGTAAACGAACATTGCCACCCGGCAGACCTTGCTGTTCCAGACAGTACTCCAAAGAATCAGGATGTCCCAAAAAGCCTTGTAATTACCGAACCGAGAGTTTAGAATTGGACGACAATTCGGACGACGAATTGAGACCCCATTCGAAGAGTTCTATAGAAAATCCCTTCGATTATGAAGATAATTTGAGTGGCAATGAAAATAAAGGCTGTCAGAAGATACAACAGTCTTACCGTAAGCCTCGTAAGTGTAAGGTGAATAGACAGATCAGCTCAGCTCCTTGTCCTGTGCTAATTGAAAAAAAGAAGCATTGTTCAAAGTGTTGCGATTCCAAATGCCCTTACCCAAGCTTTCTGTATTTTAGAAGTTGATTATAATAAGCCTAATGGCTAAAACCTGCATTGCCATGACTTACATTTTGACACATAATGTCCAAACATGCATGATCGCTAATGGATCTTATAATGTACTTATATAATAATAGTGATATTCCTTATTATGTGTATTAGTCATTTCGCTTCAAAACGCGTCAACTATCAGAATACGAATATGTTTTCTATAAACCTCTATTGTATGTCTACAAGTATTCCTAAAAATATACTCCTCCATGTTTCATTAATTAGTTTTATTGAAGTAAAATACAGTAGATTGATTTGCTCTTATGGTCTGTCACAAATGAGGAATACGATGTTACTAAGTATAGTGAGGATATGGTAAGTAACAACATTTTCCTCTAATAAGAGGTTTAAAAGATTCCATCTTATCTGGCGAACACATTGTGAAATAATCATACATAACACACTAGATCTCCAGTACTTCCACATCTTCAGTACTTCCTCTCGTGCTATAGATCGGAGGCCTTTGTAACAGTTGTGGACTATCCTGGCCATCCACCCAGTTTTTAGAAGCCAATGGCCAACACGTGTACCCCAGGTACACGTGTTGGCCATTGGAAGTTTGGCTAAATTTGAGAGTCAGCTAAATCTGTTGTGTGTAGTCTTTGGGGTTATGCTAGGGTGGTTGCTAGTGACCATGATATATTTGCTCCTCTAGGGATAAATCTTTTCGTGGTAGGCAGTTGATTAATAATTGTTTGGACAGGTGTCAATGACGACCTGAATTGCGCACAGCAATAGTCACTGAAGAAATTCAACGCGGCTTCTATAATTTTTTCTCTGTACACCTCTCTTCCTGGTTCACTGTCTTTATGATAGTTGTATATCGTGGCGCGCAGCATACCACCCGCTCAACATGGCGTAAGTTTTTAACACTGTCTAACTTGGTATTCAAGTCCAGATATTAATATTTTGTTTAACCAGCAGTCACGTAAGTATTGAGGTCATTTGTGTATCTGTAATTCGGATTTCCTCTGAGTTCTTGTATTGTACCAACGCTGCTTTTTGTCGCGCTTTTTCGTGAAATTGGTTCTGGTCTGTCATTAAGACTGTGTGTAGATACTTCAGCCATTCATTGATGTCTGTTATAAGTCTCAGTTCGGTATAAAATCTCCAAACTGATGTATCCCCCGGCATTGCTACATCCATTATTTTTTATACACTTCTTGTGCACGGGATGCTTTATGTATGTATGTAGCGAATGCTTTTGTTAGTTTGAGTGCGAAAGCTTCTCTTGCCATCTCATCTATGAATTCTTGCGCATTATGAATTGCTGTCAGTTATTCTTCAACGTAATCATTTAACGTCTCTTGGCAAGACTTTGAGTTTTGACTCCGATATGTGAACTGCAGTTGACTCTATCATAGCAAGAATCACTAGCATTGAGTGCAGCAGTCAGCCGGTCCCTAAGTGATTTTATCATAAACGGAATATTCTCCTCATGACCAGGATGAACCGGTAATTGTTTCATCCAAATGATTATAATCTGCAACACAACATCTTCAGCCCCGGGAGTGTAAGTACCACTTCTGTGTATAGCGTACAGTTTATCGGACAATTCATTGACAAGTTCAGCACGCCTTAAGTTTTTGGTTAAATTGAAATTTGGATCTATTGACATACTTTTCAGCCAGTTTTTCAGACTATTCATTGACAAGCTCTATTCACTATTCAGCTCGCCTTAAGTTTTGGTTAAATTGAAATCGTAGTTGGTCGAGACTCCTTTAAATCCCCTCTTGGGTAGAGACACTCCATGGACTACACAGGTGAAATATCTTGGAGTCACTCTGGACAGCCGTCTCACCATCGACCTTCATATCAGGATTGTGAGAAACAGGACCAGGTTCATCCTCAGTCGTCTCAGACCCCTCATCCGTTCCCGTAGCAAACTCTCCTTACGCAGTAATTTAAGGCTTTACCTGACTTGCGTGCGCCCCGTCTTCACGTATGCTAGTGTGGTCTTTGCTTAAGCACGCAAACCCCACATAGGTACGTTGCAATCCAGAAAAAAAATCTTCGAGCAGCTACGGGTAGCCCCTGGTTTGTTAGAAACTACAATCTCCACAAAATTTTCCAGTGACCAACTGTTCGGAATTTTATGAAACAGATCTCAGCCCGCTTTTTCGATGAAGCGCCTCACCACCCAAATGCTCTCATCCGCTTCGCTGCAGAAGATGCAGCCTCACCGGAGGCGTCTCAGATACATCGGAGACCTCGGAACGTCCTATTGGACCCCGAGGATGACATTACATTGGAAATTATGGACAGATCCCCTCCCGCTAATCCTGAACCCACCTCCACCCTATACTTACACCATCCTCGCAGACGAAGGTGGCAAAATACAAAAAATACATCAGACACTCCACAAGCCGCAGTCACCACACTCCCACAAAACACTTCACGCCGGCGCAAGCAAAAAAATCCCTACAGCTGCGCACGTTATAGGCATGTGCCCGGCCGCTTCTCTTCGATACATTCATCACAGATGCCGCGGTCCCTGCCCGCTAGCGGGTTTCCGCGGCCACTGGCATAGCGCCAGACTCCCCAGAAATTGGGACTCTCTGTCCCTCTCTCCAGTCAAGGTAAAACTTTAAGAGTCAAGAGGCTAAAAGTAAAATAAGTCAATCCAAAAAAAATAAGTGTGTGACTGTGAGACATAAGAGGCAAACCACTTGAGCAGATCACCCCTAAGGCCAACCTCGCTAAGCTTATCTAATAGAATGCTATATTCGATCCGATCAAACGCCTTGCTGTATTCAGTATAGATGACATCCCCTTGGTCATTGAATTGGCCGGACGAATCGGACTGCACCCAAGGCTGCACGTCAAAAACAGCTGTGCTGTATTATAACTAAATTAATTTGTTTTAATTCGTCAATTTGTGAATATAGTGTTAATTTAAGTGTTTGTTTAGTCAACTAAAGTGTGCCAGTGCTAAATGTGGTCAGAATTGGTAATTGTGATAAAATAATCGATCACGGACCGAAAGACAAAGGAAATTTCAAACTGCCAACGGAAAAACCCCGGGGGAGTATTGTTTTCATATTTGCTTATTCATATTTTACTAGTATATGACTTGAACTTAACTATACATATACTTATACACTACATACTGCTCAACTCTCACTATTGTGAGAAACGTCCATCCTCACACCGCAGCGTCTTTGTTTTGTCTCTTAGCACTTGACAATCTGTGGAAGTACTTTTGACGATAAAACTAGCTGTTCACTCATATTTATTACACGATATACACAAGTGCACTGATAGGTTAGACCTTGGCAATTAGTGCGAATATATTGTATAAGCTTGTAGGTGATTCTAGAGACATATTAGGTACTCACTTCACAGCTGATCATCACAACACTTGCAAAACGACTAAAATTGTTAGATAATAAGTATAACTTTCATTAGTTCAGGACATTTATATTGTTAACCTATATTTACTTGTAATAGTTTAATTGAAACTTGTTGACTTTGACGTAGAATAGCTATATAGGGAATTAGGAACTATCATATCAGTACTACAGCTACTAACTGCAAGTCTTTATTCCTTCTGTTTTATTTTAATTTTGTTCGGAGCACCCATTCTTTTTTATTGTATTTCCAGGCATGGCATCCAACATTACTACGCGGAGAATGCACGCAGATCAGCGTATTTCTAAACTACAGCAACAACTAACTGACGCAGAGGAGTTAAACCAAAGGCTATTGGAAGAGCGCAATGAAAATGACTTTGAGATAAAAAGCTTGAGAGCCAAGAACTCACAGCTTAGAGATAGTGTGTCTACTTTGCGAGAAACACACGAGGAGTCGCAAAATGAGATTCAAAGATTGGAAAAACTTGTGGAATCTTTTGACACCCTGCGCACTGACCTTGCTTCTGCTTGTGATCGCAGTAAATTCCTCCAATACCAACTCAATGAAGCAAACTTGAAGTTGAGTTCACGCCGCGCGCAGTCGTAGCGGACGGACGTGTTTCACGCGCAGCCACTCCGACCTAGAAGGCCGCGATCGCGGTATACCTACTCGTTAAAAGTTATTGTGGTTTATCGCGACAATTTACAATATTCAGACCTTACTTCGTTCTATAAACAATAAATAGCCGCGCCACGCGCGGCACCCAAGGCAAATATGCTACCATACGAATTGGTAAAAGACCAAACACCGAGGTGTGAAGTGATGTGTTGTGGTAACCAATTAATCCACGAACTAAGTGAATTGACTCGGGACAATCAATATCCATTAAATAAAGTGAGGTGTGACATTTGCAAATCATTTAAAGTTATTAAAACATTCATAAAGTGCGAGTGGGCAGCTAATCGGGAATCCGGGAACAGTTTAGTATCCAAACCGCATTCCATAAGTACTTTACCGATGAGCGAAATTGCGGGCGCTCTCGTACCCAGTGCATTAAGTGCGACAGAGTGTTGTTCGTGCAGATGGTAAAACAATCTGACTTCGTGACCATCGAGTATATCAAGTGCACCAATAAACTATGTGAGATGGTGAACTGTATTGTGGAGCCGAATGGGCCATCGGAAGAAATATTTCCGAATACCCTACAATTATTCAAAGTAAAAAAGAAAAAATATATTTTCTACCAAGCGAACGGAACAATCCAATCAATCTGTTCGTTTCGGGCAAACATCTAGGAATGACAGTGGGTTACTCCTCAATAATAAATTCTCAGCTCTCATCAATGAAGGGAACTACGACAGCTCAGACATCGAATCAGATGCCCCGTCATTTGATCGAGCGCAAATGCCAAGAACCGGCAAAAGGAAAAACCTAACTTCACCGGAACCAACGGGCCAGCAACGCCAAGTCAAGCGGACGCTTCAGCAAACAGCTGGCATCAGAGATCCTGTGGAAACCAGTGAGAATCGCGCGCCTCCTGCCCGGCAACAGCGAGAGTTTGAATCGCGCTCACAGCCCGCCACCGTAAGCAATGACGTCATCACAGAAAAAGCGCAAGTTGACAAGCTACACAAACCACAGAACACATCACGCCCGGCCGATAGAAGGTTTCCGGCCGTAGTTGTGTACGCGGGAAATTATATCGATAGCGATAAAGCCGCGGCGATGCTGGCGAAACAAACCGACAGCACTTTCTCAGTAGACGACGTAAGAAAAAGATTCTTCTTTAGACCGCGGTCATAGTCGCGCACAAAACTGCTTGACTTGCTCGCCGCCAAACCAGACGTAGAATACTTCACCTACGGGGCCAAACAAGAACGCCGGCCGTCGCGTAAATTCGTCGCAAAGGGCGCACGCACAGCCGGCTACACCGAGGAAGAACTCGTGCGGTCCATAACTGATGACTATGCCATCACCCCCACAAGGGTAATACCGCTCCAGAAAGAAGTAATGCTGGCTTATATTTCCTGGAGAAATAGACTCTCGTGACATTCGCGGAATTTACAGAATCGCAGATCAGCGAGTAAAGATAGAAAAGTACAAAGTGAAACGCACGGCGGTCACACAGTGCAAAAATTGCCTTGCTTTTGGCCACGTTCAGGCCCATTGCCTTATGAAAAAGGCGGAAGCAACTATTACCGTTGATAGCGAGAACGGCGAGTGTAAAACTCTCTGTTCAACCTGCCGAGTCGAAGGGCATAACGCCAAACAAGCCAAATGCCCTGCATTCCAAAAGGAAATCACTGCGAATAAAAAGCGTCGAGAGGATTTCATAAAGAACAACATCAAAAGCCGCGCGCAACAAGGACTAAACTCGTTAATGCCGCCATCAAGAAAGGGGTATCCTACGCACAGGCTGTTGATAACCGACAGAAAAATGCTGGGAGCCCCTCAGAGAGCCTAGAGCTTCTCGGCAAACTTCTTACGCCCGAGATCGTAATGAAGCTAGTTAAATTCTTGTCAACCTTCGCTGGGTAAAATGGAGGGCTACACAAAAACTGTCAACAAAATTACGATATTGCATAGCAACATCAATGGAATAAGAGGGCGTCTTTCCGAGCTGAAACACCTAGCAGCAAAGCACGTGCCGGTGTCCTGGTTGTCAACGAATGTAAACTTGACTTGAATAAGCATAAATATGATATCCCCGGATATGACAAGATCTTCGATATGATCGAGCCCCACCTGGGAACTGCTAAATACGTACGCCAGAACCTAAGATGGGCAAGGATACGACTTCAGCCAGATCTCGCTGACGACAGCACCCGACGAGTTGAAGGATCAACTATAAAACTTCAGACCGCACATGGGTGGATTACCATCAACACCGTTTACTTCGAGTGCAATCAAGCAGCTGAGCGCAAGCAACAAATACTCGCGTTACTGGATGTCGAAGAAGCAATCACCATAGGCGATCTAAACATCGAGTCCACCATGTTGAACCACAGAAAAGATAGCGCGACGGGTCGGGCACTGAATGCAAAAATACACAACTCTGAGATAGCCATCCATCACACTGGCGTCCCATCAAGACCCCATTCTCGCGGCCAAGGAATACTCGATCTTGTAGTTACTACGGGCGCACTATCTGACCATAACACAAAATGTCTGCAGCTTGAGGATATTGGTTCAGACCATCGGCCATGGCTGTTTACAATATACATTCAACACGATGTTAATGAGACCGCGCGCAGAAATATTGGTGCGCTTCTATCAAATCCGGACAGACAACAACATTATAGACGTTTGATAGCTGAAGCATTGGAGCGTGATGAGCATATTAAAAATGACTACGCATCACATGCGGAGTGCGAAACCGCGATACAAGCACTGGAGCGCATATTAACCGAGGCGTTCGATGCCGTCATCCCGGAGAAAATCATTAAGTCATGTGACATGCTACCCGAGGGACTACGACACAAACTTGAGCTCAGAGCCGAGCTCAAAGACATGAGTTATCGCAACAAAGAAGACCTCACGCTTAGAAGCCAGTACCAACGAGCCAAACGAGATTTTGCCGACTCTCTTACGGAGTACAAGGAAACATTGGGGACCAAACTGCTCGAGAGTAAAAAGGAGAACCGACAAAAGATGTGGGCTATGCAAAAATCGCTCAAACGACCAAGCCAACAATTACCACAAATCGAGAGCTGCGACACAGAAGAGAAGACTCTTGAAGCACTAATACACGCGGCCATTGTGCATGAATCAAACGTGTCGGACACTTTGCAGATGACGATCGGTTTAGATGGACCACGCGTCAACGACTACAAAGTTACGATGACGCAGGTTAAGATGGCTGTCTTCAGCTTTAAGAACAGAAAAGCACCAGGACCCGACAAGATACAAGGCTACGCACTCAAATCTGCCGGGCCCTGTCTGTGGTTTAAGCTGACGCATATCATAAACTATGTTCTCTCGACAGGTTACTACCCGCACAGATGGAAGCTTGGCGAGTGTATCTTCCTGCACAAATCTGGCAAGAACTCACGATTAGCTTCATCATATAGACCTATCACGCTCCTGAATACCATGGGCAAAATCTGTGAACGGCTAATGTATGAGATCGTTCTACGGGAGACCAGCCATCTTATTCCTGAATACCAGCATGGATTCACACGTAAAAGGGGAACGGGAACGCAGATCCTCCGTACAGTCGCGAAAATTACCAGAGAACTCGAAGATGGCAACAGCGTCGTGATGATTTCCACCGACCTAAGTAAGGCTTTTGATTCGATTAACCACAAGGCGCTCGTGTACAAATTACACGTAGCTGGGATCAAAAACTCAGTGATCAGAATGATCTATCACTACCTTACTGATAGAAAAATCCGGGGGAGGTTCAGAACAACAGTTGGCTCAGACACACCAGTACCACACGGCGTCCCACAAGGTTTGATACTGGGGCCGCTGCTATTTAATTTATACATGTCGGATATTGGACCAGGCAATAGGATCGAGACGAGTAGAATTCAAGGGCTATATAAATCGCAGTACGACGACGACCTTTGTCTGCTAAACCCGTCGAAAAGACCTGATCTTGCGACGGCGAGGACGGAATGGGCCGCAGAATGCATACTTGACTACTACGAGAAGTGGGGCCTGCGCTGTAACGTAGACAAGACTGACTGTGTCATGTTCACAATGAAGCGGAAAAAAACACCAGCCAATCCGCGAGGATATCGGCCACACGTGCGATTGAGAGACCAGACTGTTGAGTACAAGAAGAGTGTGTGATACCTCGGCGTCCATCTCGACACAAGGCTATCCATGAACGTACACGCTGAGTATACGGCTAAGAAGGCAAAACAAATAAGGAGTATGCTGAACCCTATCATCGGCTGGAGATCGAGAGTTGACCTGGGTGTTAAACTACTCGTAATCAAGACCTGCATAGCACCTATTCTAGATTATGGGATAGTGCAGCTGCTGCCGAGAGTAAGCAGGACAAATCTTAATAAACTGGAAGCGACGTTGAGAACAGCCTACAAAAACGCGGCCCAGATGCCCCGCTGTCTCGACAGCAAGATCGTCTGGGAAATGCTGAACGAGGATCCGTGGCACGTCCGTGTCTCAGATCTTCACAATGAGCTTCTCGCCAAGGCCCGTTGTCTTGAAATTGAGGGTCTCGCCGACGCCGGCGCCGGTACTACCTACACACGACACAACCAGCACAACCCACTGATGCCTACGAGCAGACTTCGGGGAGTAGTCGTACCGCAGATCGCCAGAGCCGAGAGGTTGAAACCGCTTGATAAGCGAGCGCTACCCCCGCGCGACTGGTACCTATAATTTAATCAAGTACAGACGCGCAATGTTCTGGAAATATAATTGAAATTTAAATTACTAACGCCAAACAGATCCCGCACAGGACAGAATTTGTAAGAACACACCTCCGCTAGGGAGACATAAGATTGTACAACTAAATGAAAAACAATAAATATCTTTCTATTCTATTCTATTCTTGAAGTTGACTGATATGTGCATAGAAAAAGACTACAATGAATCTCGCCACATTACCTCTATCCAACAAGAACTAGAAGTAGCCAACCTAAGCACTATTGTTCAAGCCATGCAGACAAGCAGCAGAAAAATTAAAAAATATTTCAAATTAAATAAATTCATGAAGAAAACTAGAGGTAATATAAAACTACTGAAATTAGCCTTGAAACGGCAATCAAACAGAATATTAAGAATCTCCTTAATGCAAGAGCTCCGGGGAAAAAATGTAGGTTTACAGTCGGACCTTCAACATGCCCGAGTAGAAATCCAGCATCTCCATGACCTGCTAGCAAATACACTACAATGTTATGCCAAAGAGCAAAGTGAGTTAGCAGAACTCAGAGCCGCGACGTCTGAGTTAGTTCAGCTACAACGCCAGAATGCGGAATTGGTGGGCATTCTAATTGAGAATGAGACCAGCAAGGAGGACGAGCCCACATCACTAACTTTGGTCTCGACCCCCCTCAACGAGAGTGTTGCAGCGTCCACCGCTGCCCCAACCAAAAAACAGCGTCGTCGTCGTCGACGAGGAGGCACCTCGCAGCTCAACAGCGCGAGCACCGCGCCGCTCGCTGTCCCTGCTGAGGCGTGTGTCATGCCGCAAGCTGCCCCGAGGGCCGCGCCGTTCGCCGTTGCGCACGTTGCGACGCTCGCTGCCGCGAATGCCGCGCCAACCGCCGCCACGTGCATCAAACCACACTCCAACACGTGTGTCCCGCCACTCACCTCCACTCGTGTACCGCCAGCTACCAAAATATGTGCTCAGAGAAAAACTCTGTTGTTCTCCGACAAAGTAGGTGCAGGATTTGGGACTCTATTACATAACCGGCTTAACCAAAAAGTAACGAACATTTGCTGTCCAAATAGTTCATTTGTAGATCTAGTGAAGATGATTAGTCGCGGTATCTATGATGAGTACAGCACTATTGTAATTATGGTAGGAAATCATTCAAACATTAGTCAGAATGATTTGAATAAAAGTGTTGAAACACTTCTAGACTTACATAGTAGGATGAAATGCAAATTTATACTATGCAATTTTCCATATGCCTGTAATTTGACAGAACTAATCTGTGCATAGAATGAATATTCATTTATTTAATTTAGCATGTCATCACAGCGATGCTATTTTATATTTCGACATGAATAATTTTATTCATAACTTTACTCTGACACAGGATACATTGTACCTGTCTAATAAATATAGAAAATTAGTAGCTACATTGTTAGCTTATAATATATGCGACGCAGCTATAGTTGGTTTAACTAAGTTCAACTTGACATCAGCTTATGTTAAGAGTAATATGACATGCACCCCTATTGGGAATTCACCTGTTAATTATACTTTGCATGCAACATTGGAATCTGTTCCAAGTAATTTAAATTAGTTCATAAGACAATAGAGGAAATCTCTAGCATACAAGAGCCACTAAATATGTCAAAATGTAAGCCCCAGTTAAATATTGCCCATCAAAACATCCAGGGGCTACCTGGCAAAGAACTTATATTAGAATTATTTCTAAAAATTTCTGACATTGATATTATTTGTGTTACAGAACACTGGTTGAAGGAAAATATGATGTCTTTTAATATAAATAATTACAAAATTGTCAGTTGTTACAATAGAAAGACTGCTGATAGAGGTGGTTCTTTAATCTTAGTGAAAAATAATATTAAGGTGAAACAACGGAAAGATGTTCTTGCACTTACTCTTGAAAGACAAATAGAGGTATCCTGTGTTGAGTTAGATAGCCATATTATTGTTTGTGTCTACAGGCCACCGAGGGATGAAAAAGGCCATGGCAATTTCGAAATATTTGAGAAAATTATGGAGGAAGCCCTCATTAAACTTTGTAATAACAGAAAAAAGTTAATTATTAGTGGCGATCTTAATGTAGATCTGCTTGTAGATACAACACTGAAGCGACGATTAATAACTCTGTTTAAATCATTTAATTTATGTCATGTATTTCAAGAGCCGACTAGAATTACACTTACCAGCCAAACTTGCTTAGATAACGTTTTTTGTGACTGTGCATTCACAAGTAAAAGTGTAATTAACTGCTTACCCTCCGATCACAGTGGTCAAACAGTTTTATTCCCAATTGCTATTAAGGATAAGACTGGTCCATCATTTTATAGGCCTATTACATCCCATAGACTAGAGACATATACGAAAAACTTAGATATAAATTTGCCAGTACAGGATTTTAATGAACAGAACCCAAACAAAATCTACTCAGACTTCTTCAACATTATTCAGACAGAATTCAATAAAGTTTTCAAATTAAAGAAAGTCAGTGACTACAACGGTAAATCTAAATTTAATGACTGGGCAACGTTTGAAATTCGTAAAAGTAGAGTTATCTTGTATGACCTTTATGATCAAAAAACCTATAACTTTGATCGGAAATTTCATGACTATGTTAAAAAATATTCAAAAACTTTCAAGTTGGTTTGTAGAACTGCAAAAACTTTACACATTAATAGAAAAATTCAAAATTCAAATAATAGAATGAAAACAGTTTGGCAAATAATAAACCGCGAAACTGGCAAATTTATACCAAGGGACAATGATTTCTGCCTACAGATAGGTGATGATGTTGTTAAATCCAACGCTGATGTTGCTCGAGGTTTTGAAACATTCTTCACCAATGTACCCGTACTCACAACGGACCGTCTAAATTCATCTCCATATGAAGCAGAGACTTTATTAAAAAATAACACTAGCGTCAGTAATGTATATTTAAAATTTCATCATGTTTATCCCCAGGACATTGTCAAAACGTTTAAATTACTTAACTTAAAAAATACGGAAGACCTGTGGGGTATATCAGTCAAAGTCATTGGTTCAGTAATTCTAGTTATAGCCCCACACTTAGCTTATATATTCAATAAATGTGTTGACGATGGGGCTTTTCCAGACCTCATGAAACACAGTAAACTGATACCTCTGTTCAAGTCGGGAGATAAGGGCGATCCTTCAAATTTCAGACCAATATCTGTTCTTCCAACACTAAGGCCTACTAGCTATAAAGCGGATTAGCACTATTCTCCGTAAGTAAAACTAAGTAAACTAAGTAAAATATTTGAAAAGATTATACTCAATCAAATGCTCTCACACTTCAACCGTACAAAACAACTCCACGCCAAGCAATACGGTTTCACTAGGGGTAAATCGACTACGGATGCAGGTGTTACCCTTATATCTCATATTTATTCTGCATGGGAAGCCGCACAGGATGCTATCGGTGTTTTTTGCGATCTGTCGAAGGCATTTGATTGTGTGGATCATGACACGTTACTAATGAAATTAAATCATTACGGAGTTAGAAATAAAGCGTTGGATCTACTAAGATCATACCTAAGCAATAGAATTCAAAAGGCAGAAGTTAACGGCGTAAAATCTGATGGATCGGGTGTTAAAATTGGCGTTCCACAAGGTTCCATATTAGGCCCTTTCTTATTCCTGGTATATATTAATGATCTGCCTTTCATGGTGGAGAAATTAACTGACATAGTGTTGTTTGCTGATGATACTTCAATGGTCTTCAAAATTGAAAGACAAAAAGGAGATTTTGATGATGTTAATGGTGTATTGTCTTTAACCTTGAATTGGTTCACAGTTAATAGTTTATTGTTAAACGCTGGTAAAACCAAGTGTATCAAATTCTCACTTCCAAATGTCAGGCAAGTTGAGACCAGTTTAGTGTTAGACAACAGCACGTTAGAATTGGTAAATGATACGAAGTTTCTTGGAATAACCATTGATAGCAAATTGCAGTGGGGACATAAATTGATAATCAAATAAATTGATATCCAAATAGATAAGTTGGCTGGTAAATTAAGTTCTGCGGCTTACGCTGTTAGGAACATCAGACAAAGCACGGATGTGGCTACATCTAGGCTAGTATATTTTAGTTACTTTCATAGTGTGATGTCCTATGGTATCTTGTTGTGGGGGAAAGCAGCGGATATTCAAACTATTTTTATTTTACAGAAAAGAGCTATTCGAGCAATTTATAATTTAAAACGAACAGACTCCTTAAGAGAGCTTTTTAAAGAAATTGACATACTAACAGTAGCTAGTCAATTTATTTTCGAAAATATCATGTATGTACGCAAGAACCTTACAACATTTTCCAAACTTTGCGACAGCTGTAATGTTAACCTAAGAAATAATCACAGACTACGTGCGCCCCGTTTTAGACTCGCGAAGGTTAGCAATTCTTTCAAGGGTCAGTGCATTCTCTACTACAATAAGATACCTCTGGAGATTTTGAAATTGCCATTTGAGCAATTTAAAAAGCATGTTAAAGCGACTTTGTCGAAAAAGGGATATTACAATGTTCAAGATTACTTAAATGACAGGACTGTATGGGGTTAATCTGGCTCAACACAGACCTTGCTGTTAATAGTTTTGTAATTATTTATTCCTGCTTATTAATCATAACAATTAAATTTTTCATATTTGTATTAGTTAAGCACAACCTATTTTTAAAAGAGATCTAAAAATAAATCTGTGGGAGTTTCTACGCCCTTCTTCTCCCACAGTGGTCCAATGTAGAGAAGTGGCAAAAATGACGTTTGCTAAGTATATAATAATAATAATAATAATAATAATACCCTGGACACTATTTACACACATTGATCTAGCCCCAAACTAGGATTCCCTGTATCTTGGGTACTAGACAACGATACACATACTTATATAGATAAATATTATACTTAGATAAATAAACAACCATATGTAAATATCTACAGTAATAAAGTACTTTGACTATTGACTATTGACTATTGACATCGTTGCCCACACGCTCATACAGTCGTGAAACAGTATAATGTTGGACATTGTCGATCTGCCTTTTAAGAAACCATGCTGCATAGGGCTGAAACTAGGTTTAAGCGCCTCATAAAGCGCGTGAGTACACGATACGCTCAAATGAGACATAGTTTAGAAATTGGCCTGTAATGTTCTTCTAAACAAAATAGAGACAGGAATGGATAGATCCTCCGAACAAGAAACTAAAAACTTCGCCGTGATAGCATCAGGGCCAGCTGATTTGCACAGATCCAGAGATTGGATTAGCTTTCTGACATTGGAGATATTAACATCAATATTAAATATATCACATAAGCACTGCGATTCATCATAGGTAAATACGTGATTCCCGTCAATAGAGCATGGGCATATTAGTAAATTAGCTGAGAAAGTTAAAATGAAATATTTAGAGAAGAAGCCACTAATCGTATGCCCATCATCTGATATTACACCGTCGTAAGACATACTAAAGGGGAACGCACTGCCTTTTATTTTCGCTTATTCTTAATGTACGACCAGAAAGCCTTTGGATTCTTAACTATAGAATTTTCAATGTTGGCTTTGTATATTTCTTGGCAGTCTCGCTCCATCCTACAGGCTCTGTCACGCAATATTGCAAACGATGTCCTGTCGGAAATGGTACCACAATTTTTGATATTTTTGAAATGTTTAAACTTCTCCTTTAAAACTTTAATTAAGGCGGAGCTGAACCATGGCGGGTATTTTTTTTCGATAGGCTACGAGTAGGAATATAGAAGTCACGTAGTCCAAGGATTATGGTACAGAACATTTCGACAGCATCTTTGATAGTGCCCTTTCCAAGTATGTCGTACCAATATATATTTTTGATTTGCTTTCTGATTTGCTCGTAATCAGCTTAGTTGTAAGAAATATGCGGAATAGATTTCAAAGGGGCAAATAAAGTTACGGGTATAATCATATGTAAGGATTTATGATAGGGATCCTCGGGTGCCACTGGATCAGGGCAGGGCATGACTATGACATTGAAGTTAGATAATACAATGTCCGGGACTCGGCCAAAGTTGTTCACAAAACAATTGAATTGTTGGAGATGACAAACATTAAGAGTTTCAATAAAATCAGATGATTGAAGATTTCCATCAACCAATGACTATGTTATGCTGCTCATGTTAAAATCTCTCGCTGTTACAAATGTATCATTGGTTATTCATCACATTAGTTAGTTTGTTACAAAAATTATCAAGTTGTGTCTTGAAATTATTACCCATATTTTCATCACATAAATATAAAGAGCACAAATGGTCGGTAGAAATACATTTGCCGTTAAGCTGTAAGGAGATAGAAACCCACACATCTTCCGCTGTAGACTGCCAACATAAATTTATAGGCGAGCATAACAAACGCTTAACAGCAATCAACACGCCTCCTCCTCTGGTCTGCAGTGTAGAAGCATAGTCCCGGTCACGCCGCCACAAATGTACCTATCATCAAAATTTTCATTATCAGAGATTGCATCATGAAGCCAGGTCTCAGTCAAAGCAATAATATCGTAATCATTCAGCATAACATTTCGAATAAAAATATCAGTCTTTGTCCGCAGTCCCCGAACGTTTTGATAATACAAGAAACGATTATTCACGATGATAGATTACAAAAACTAAATAGGCACCTAAACAACAACCACAAAATGAATGCAATGTAGCTATATTGCAAATGAGAGCAAGCCCAACGCCAGTCTTTGTGTGAATTAGCAGTGTAATACGACTATAATTAATGGCTAATTTCATAGGATAACCCGGATATTTATCACCTGAAATTCCCGTGTCAAGGAGTGGGAGCCCTTTCGAGACTACATCGAGGTGTACAAAACTGGCACTAACAAGCCCGTGTCATCCGTGCCCCAATAAGTGTCTGGACATCATTTACCATCACGTCCGTGGAGTTAAGACAAGCCTTTAGTACTGGCGCCGAAACTTCTTGACGCTGGACCAACACCTCGTTGCTGCTACGGAGACGATCCTCGACTGGGGTGATGGCGGGAGGCTGGAGCTTGCTGCGCCGAGACCAGGCTACTCCATGCGGAGGCGTGCTGCTCACCCTGGCATCACAATGAGACGGTGCCGCGACTAAGAAACAAAAAATTCCGAAGATCTCTGGGCTATAATTGACGTTCATGGTGTACTGCTCACAATATGTGTGGTATACATACATTGCTCCCAGCATGAAAAAGAATAAGAAGAGAATAACTCAAGCGGAAAAAGATGCTGAATATGACCTGGTTCCTTAAGTCTGAGGAAAATATGGCCAAGATTACCGGTACCTTAATAATCATGGGAGACCTTAATATGAACAGTGCATCTATAGCTATCACCAAGTGTCTGGACATCATTTACCAGAACGTCCGTGGAGTTAAGACACGGCTGGAGTACTGGCGCCGAAACCTCTTGACGCTGGACCAACACCTCGTTGCTGCTACGGAGACGTTCCTCGACTCGTCGGTTGGAGATGCCGAGGTGACGGCGGGAGGCTGGAGCGTGCCGAGCCGAGACCGCGCCACTCCATGCGGAGGCGTGCTGCTCGCCCTGGCATCACAATGAGACGGCGCCGCGTCATCGAAACAGAAAATGACGAGGATCTCTGGGCTACAATAGACGTTCATAGTGCTTACAGTGTGTGTGGTATACATTGATCCCAGCATGAAAAAGAATAAGAAGAGAATCATTGAAGCGGAAAAAGATGCTGAATGTATGACCTGGTTCATTAATACTCAGGAAAATGTGGCCAAGGTTACCGCACCTTAATAATTATGGGAGACCATATTATGGTCTCCCATAATTACATAATTATTTATATTATAAATAATTATGGGAGAAATTATATTATAAACAGTGCATCTGTACCTATCACCATTTTTTTTTCTAAGTTTCTGTGGTATGTGTGAGACGAATGAGGTGAAGAATGATCATGGTAGCGTGCTTGATGTGGTGTTGCTCCCGGAGAGCGTGCGCAAAGTAACTGCGCGCGCTTCAGTGTCAGGCAGCCTGGTGCCACGCACTGACGCCTACCATCAGCCTCTCGACGTCATTGTGCCCGTGTTGTCTGACCAGCGATCCGGCCGCTTAGATCCCAGCAACATTGGTGGCCGCAATGACTGGAACTTTGCCAAGGGCAACCATGCAGTCATGTACGTACTCATGTGTGGCGTATCCTGGGATAGTGTTCTCGAAGCTACTGATGATGAGACGGTGGTCGGTCGCTCCTACGATACCATTTACGAAGTCTTCAACAACTCCATCCCGAAGAAGACTAGGCCAACCCGCCCTAAAAGGAGATACCCGGTGTGGTTCAATAGCGACATCACAAGGGACTTGGCCACGAAGGCTAAGCTGCACCGTAATTGGAAAGCGTGGAAAAGGCCAACTGTTCACGTCGCATTCAGCGAGCTGAGAGCCAACCATAATTGTCGCATAGATACTGCCTACGTCAACAACATGAGTAGTATAGAAAGCAATATAAGACATAACCCGAGCGCATTTTGGAAACATGTGAGTGGCCTACGATCGAAGGGTGGTTTCGAACCTCGGGTCACACATTAGGGATGGGAATGTGCTGGTGAGGAAGCTGCAACAGCATTTGCAAACTAATTCTCAGACGTTTTGAGCGTAATTTGACTGGACAACGTCCCTCCCTATTTTTTAATGCCTACAGCGATCAGCTGGTTCTACCTTTGGGTCGGATATTAGATCTTGCTCACGATCAAGGTGTAAGTACCCCACCAGCTGGAAGCTTTCTCGAGTCAGTCCTATCTCCAAGACAAGTGACACTGCCTCCGTTGATCAATATTGGCCTATTGCGATTCTGAGTTCATTGGCAAAACGGTCGATCATACATGGCAAAATCAGTTCGCAGATTCCACCGTATCTTAGCGACTCGCAACACGGATTCAGGAGTTGCCGCTCAGTTAACACCAACTTACTGACGTTAGTCAAGATTGTGTCGCAGTGCATGGACAAGTGATGTCAGGTGGACGTCGCCTTATGAACTTCCGTAAAGCGTTCGACAGAGTCGATAACGACGTCCTAATGAAGAAGTTATGTGCCATTGGATTTGCCCCAAGGCTGTTTCTTTTCTTCGCTGACTACCTCAAACACCACCAGGATTATGTGCGACACGGCTGTTTTGAGTCCTAGCCGTACCATACACGTTCGGGTGTTAGCCAAGGGTCTATTTTAGGTCCATTGTTATTTATCATTATGATAAATGACCTGGAATTAGAGCTCCAATACGCCAATTGCCTTCTGTATGCGGACGATCTGAAGCTGATACATCCTTCAGAGGATGATAGTTTGCTGCAGGAAGATCTAGACTCAGTTCGTAGGTGGAGTGTGAACAACAAACTCCTATTTAAAGCTGCCAAGAGTTATGTTATTTCCTTTACGCGCTCTTCTCACCCTATAAGCGCGACGTATACACTTGACACTGATTAGATGACTAGAGTGTATTTGATTAAGGACCTCGGTGTTACGTTTGACCCTAAACTTACATTCCATGACCATATGAGCACTTTTACAAAGGAATGCTTTAAAAAATTGGGGTTTTTAATAGGGAATGGTAAGGATTTCCAGAACCTGGGTGTGGGTCAGCTTCTATACACGGCTCTAGTGACAACCAAACTTGAATCTGGCTCGGTTGTTTGGAAACCGCACGAAAGATCTTACATACGATTGCTCGAGAAGGTACGCAAAGCTTTCCTATGATACCTATGTAAGAGGAAATTTGGATACTATCCTTACCTTTATCCATCCGCTTATCTATTGGGTATGCTCGGATATAACTCACTAGAGGTCAGACGTAACACCGAGCAGCTTCTGACGATTGTTGCGAGGCGACAGTAACTGTGTCGCGCTTGTCGGTACGGTACCTATGCGCGCTATTCGTGCCCAACAAATACCTCCGCACTCGCAGGCACCAGCGGCTATTAGGGGGCGACGCGCACAACACGGTGGCGTGCCAGCAGTCTTCGCTGGTGAGGGCGCTGTACAGTCTCAACGCTCTGTTGGCTGCAGCACCACTGACTGATCTGGTTGGTGATGCATGGAGGCATATTGAGCGAGAATGTGGAAGGTTCTGCGAGGGGAATGTGTGACAGGGTTGTGTTATGTAATTAAAGAATAATAAACTGTTTTTTAATTTATTCCAAATGACTGCATTGACATTTTTATTATTGAATTATTATTATTAATATTGACATTTATTGAACTGCCATGTACGATACTATAATTAGTTATGTTTCAATCTTGTTTAAATGGAAAGGTATATATGTTATTTGTATATGTACAATGAATTGGATATAGACTGTAATGTTGTGCATTAAAACTGTATTAATTAATAAATAAAAATAAATAAACCACACTTAATATTTATTTCAGTTACAAATTTATACATTAAGCATGGCAATAGGCAATGGTATGTAAATTTAATTTGCAATTGTGATTTATAAGTAAAAAACTGGTACATAGCAAAGCGGCACTTTATTAATTTATGCGAGAAAGGTAAGTCTGTCACCATATACATCAAGGCAAAGCTCATTATTAGAGTTATTAGGCCCAGAATTATGGAAGGCGTGATGACAAGTTATTTACGAGATGGTACAGTGGTGTGTGTAGAGCAGCAGGCAAATAAAGATAAAGATAAATTTATTGGTGTTTCCTTAATACTAAATACAATTTTCATGTAGCCCTGGGCTATGCGCTAGTATAAAATCAAAATCAAAATCAAAATCAAAATCAAAATCAAAATCAAAATCAAATCAAAATCAAAAATCATTTATTTCCATAGGATGTTGTTACATCACTTAGATCCGTCATTACATTTTATTGGGTGAGTTCACTAACACAATGGCGGAATCTGTGGAGAAGAGCTCACCGAAGAAACTCCACAGTCGTCGCATCTTTTGCGTTTCCTTTTTTTAAATAAAATATTGTCAAATTACAAAATGAATGCTAATTATATATCGAAACAGCCTGTTTCTCAAACAATCTATTTGTGCAACAAATGTGTTGCAAAGCCCAGTGTCTTCCTCTGGAGTCTTAATATTTTACATAATATCTTTGCTTAAATTTAAGTTAAGAAACAGTAGTAAATAAACTAATTTTTATCTAGAGTTAAGCAAAGTAAACATTTTGGAAATAACCTACAAACATATACAAAAAACAAATATAAAAAAGCAGACGGTACTTAGAAAAATAATTTTGATGTTGAATAAAGGAATTAAATGTTATTAATAAAGTAAACAGAACACTAACTGTACCTAGAACACACACGATTTTGGTAGGTAGTTATTATTTATCAATCATTGTAGTGGGATTAAAAAATAAACAACTCGTCGTATGTAAAGGAAATTAACCAGTCTGTGATTTTGTGTTTGAGCAAATTTGAATTAAAATTGTATATACCGAGAATTTTATTGACTTTATTGTAAATTTGAGGTCCCTTAAATGTTGTTGCGTTTTGGCCGAATTTAGTCCGGGTTCTCGATAAATCGATGATGTGGTTTTGGTAGGCTGGTGCCTACGCAACACTTACTTGAGTATAGTGCGGGTCGCGGTGAATGTAAACAAGAACACTGTTTTCAGTTTATTTCAAAGCGACATAGAGCACACAGTACATATAGTCAAGCACAGTCAAGCAAGGAGAAATGGAAAGAGAAGGAACAAGCACAGCGGTTGATATTAGGCGCATAAGTAATTTCGATAGCGGAGCGTAAGCAAAAGCGGCGGAACAGAGCGACATGCGTCTCGCGTCGTATCATCAAGCTCACTGTCCGGCGGCGGCCGCGCATACCAACTCCGGAGTTTTTTTTTTTTTTTGCCTTGAACTTGTTGTTTTCAGACTCTTTGTCCTTTAAAACTTTGCCTTGGGTGTGGGCGGGACAGGTAGTCCCCGCCTCAAATAGTTTATTCACACGTGAGAGCGTGCCCTACCGGGGGAGAGACCCAACCTGGGAGGGTTGTGGTGAATGAAGTGAACTTGGCAGCCGGGCACAACTAAGGTGTGTCGCTGCGTCTCTGTGTGTCTTGTGCCGGCGTAGAGTGTACGGCGTCATGTGGGGCGTCTGCGGCTTGAGTAGTGTCTGGTGTGGGTGATCTAAGTTGCCGCCTCCGCCTGCGCGTGCGCGGGCGGTGGATGTACAATGGACGGGTGGGTAGAGTCGGGTCGGGGTTGTCTGTGTCCGGGGGTACTTGTTAATTTAATTGCGCCGTAATGGCGTCTACAGGGTCTGAGAGAATGTTGCGGGGACGACGTCTCGGTTGGGTGGCCTCGGGAGATGCGGCGTAGTCAGCCGCAAAGCGAATAAGGGGATTGGAGTGGTGAATAGCTCTATCGAAGTATCGAGTAGAAGCTTTCTTAATGAAGTCGCGGATGGTAGGCACTTTCAGGTCTTTGTGGAGATCATAATTTCGCACAAACCACGGGGCACCCGTGGCTCGACGAAGAAATTTATTTTGGAGGATTTGGAGAGTATCTAGGTGGGTTTTGGCCACGTGCGCAAACACCACACTAGCATATGTAAAAATAGGACGGACGCAAGCTAAGTACAATCTTAGCTTATTGCGTAAGGAGAGTTTGCTCTTGGATTGAATAAGCGGGTTAAGCCGGCTTAAAACGAATTTGGCTTTATTCCTCACAATTCTTATGTGCGGTCCGAAGGTGAGACGGCTATACAGTGTCACTCCAAGGTATTTCACTTGGCGAGTCCATGGAATAGCCCGACCAAACAGGGAGATTTGTGGTAAACGAGACCACTCACTGAGTGGTGTGAAGCGAGAGAAGAATATAGCCTGGCTTTTTTCTGGGTTGAGATCAATCCGCCACTTCTTGAACCAATCGCCCAAGAGAGTGGCGGCTATTTGGAGCCTTTTAATGACTATTTCTCTATTCCTACCAGAGTAATAGAGAGCTGTGTCATCGGCGAAGAGGGCAAGCTGTACGTTGTGATGTTTGGGGATGTCACTAGTGAAGAGTGAGAATAGGAGAGGCGAGAGCACAGAGCCTTGTGGGACTCCCGCCTTAATTGGATGAGGTCTAGAGTGAGTGCCTTCCACTCTATACCTAAAGTTCCTATTAGAGAGAAAGTCTCTGATAATAAGAACTAGTCTGTCAGGGAAATTCAAATTGTACAGCTTTTAAATCAGGCCGTTGTGCCAAACCTTGTCGAACGCTTTAGCCACATCGAAAAATAAGGCACCCGTTCCTTTCAGCTTCTTTTGGTTGAAACCGTCCAAAATAAATTCGGTGATTCTGTGTACTTGGTGGCCGTGACCGTTTCTAAAACCGAACTGCTCGTCTGGAACGAGGCCTCTACCGAAGGCTATTGCCTTCAGTCTTCTGTTTAACACCCTCTCATAGATCTTGCCAAAGGATTTAAGGAGACTGATAGGGCGGTAACTGGTTGGTATCGATCTATCTTTACCCGGTTTATGAATCCCTATCACATCAGCTTCCTTCCATGCATCCGGGAACATACAGGTGGCAATGGCGGAATTTAGAATGGTCTTCAATAGGACTAGAAGGGGGTAGGAGAGGTTCTTAAGAACCCGGTTAGCAATTCCGTCAGAGCCAGGGGATTTATTGGAGTGAAGCTCCTTGATAATAAGATTGACCTCATCGATGTTAACTAGCTCGATAGTATCTTGAGGGGGAAGTGATGAGCGTCTGACTACTTCAGAGTCCACCAGGTCTACGTGGGATTGGTCAAAAGGTTCATTTGACAATGAACATTGGCCCTCTAAACTGTCAGCCAGACACTCAGCCTTGTCAGCATCCTCGAAAGCCAGTGATTTGTCGGGTCTGGAGAGGGCTGGGATATCCACGACCGCGTCCGATTTGAGAGTGCGCGCTAACCTCCAGTAAGCCTGATGATCTGGGGTGAGCTCTACCAGAAGTTGATCCCATCTCTGGGATTTGTGATTTTTGATGGCAGTTTTGACTAATAGCTGGGAACGACGCATTGCGATTTTGTTGTCAGTGCTCGGGAAGTTATCATAGGCTTTGGTGGCAGCGCGCATCTCACGGATGAGGTCGCGTATATCCTCAGGTAATCTCCACCTACTATCACCAGATGAGTTTACCGGCTTAGTACAGGCTTGAATTGACTTCTGGATGTGCGAAGTCAGCGACTCTATAGCTATGTTAACATCAGATTGAGAATCGATGACTTGTGGGATTCTTTCTAATTCTTCGGTGGGAGAGTTTCTCTTAAATGTGTTGTGGAGCAAAGTCCAGTCTATGGTTGATTTTATGGCGGGCGGGCGGGGTTCAATATCACCAAGTATAGATATCACGGGGCGATGGTCGGATATCAGTTCATGGAATACTTCTATCCCTCTTATTGGGAGAAGAATGTTTTTAAGAAGCATAATATCGAGGATGTCACCTTCCGAGTCCGGGTTGTTCTTAGGAAAGTGCGTAGGAGTCATTGGGGCTAGTAGTTCAATAGCAAATTTCTCGGTGGCTTTCTTTAAGAGAGGACCGTTTGAGTTTGTCACTCTACAGTTCCAATCGACATGTTTGCTATTGAGGTCACCCGCAATGATGACGGAATCACCCAAACTAAGAAGGGAGGAGATGTCAGACTCCTTGAGTTGCCTAAGACTGTCTGTTGAGCCCTGTCTTTGGTAGCATGAGGCGATAATAATAGTTTGATGACCCCTCATTGCTATTCGGCAGACTGAGGCTTCTATGTTTTGAAGCGGTGGACAGTCACACGGGGAGACGTGCAGGCTTCTCCGATAATAGATTGGCGTGCCCCCACGAATTCCATTAGTGCGATCATTTCTAATCAATTTATAATTAGAAATGTTGGGGTTTCTGCGTTGGGGTTTAAGGAAAGTCTCCTGTACAAGGAGAATGTCAATTTGGTGGTCTGATAGGAAGGCGGATACTAAGTCACTTTGTCTCTTCAAGCCATCAGCGTTAAAAAAGGCCAATCTCAATGCACTAGGTTTAATCCTACCGGGTGTGGTATCCATTACGGAGAATAGACATTACGGTTCCTGAGAACGCCTTTGATCGCCGAAATCAATGATCTGTGAACTTGACAGGCTCGCAAGGCAGCAGCAGGGTCCTGCTTTAGTGCTGCAGTATCAATTTTGTGTCTGTTGAATAGTCCCTAGTTTCTGTCGGTGGAGGGGGTCTTGTTGAGTTGGGGGGCATGGCTCTAGTTGATAAATCAGCAGGAGCTGTTTGAATTTTGCTTGGCTTGTTAGCCACAGCGGAAGAATTGGGAGTAGAGGGGTACTGCCTAGAAGGGGGAAGAGTGGAGAAGCTGGTGTGATTGACCGCTGAACCCTGAACCCAACTAAGTGGCTTAGCCCAGGCACTATGGCTCGGGCGAGAATGAGCCTGGCCTACATTAGTTGGGGTTGGGGCATGGGCTTTCGCCCGTCCTGATAGGCGAGGCTTAGGTCGGGCCGGACAACCTCCGTAGGCTGCGGTGTGACCAAGCACACCGCAGTTGACGCACCCAGGTGGGCCGTCAGACTCCTTGGGGTCGGTTGGGCGTGTGCAAGCCCCCGGAGCGTGGTACTCCAGGCACTTAACACAGCGGCCTTTCCTATGGCAGTTCTTGGCCGAGTGGCCAAACAACTGACAGTTGAAACACTGGAGCGGCTTATTTTTTTATGCGGGTTTTCAATTTTAAGCCCTGAAATGTGGCAGATTTCCATAACCTGGAAGATCTGCTTCCCCTGTGGTGATAGATCGACCACAACCAGCACCAGATCGTACGGTAACTTGGAGCGACCATTGTACATCCTGTGCACTTCCTGCACAGGAATGTTTTTCGCCTTCAAGTCTTCCATGATCTGCTCGCTCTCAATCTCCTTTGGAAGACCCCTGACAACCACCCGAAGTCTTCTATCCTCCGGTAGAGTCCAATGGTGGTATTCAATTTTAGAAGCGGTTAGGAATTTAGTCAGTGCACGGTGGTCGTCTGAGGTCTGTAATTGGACTAGGATCCCATGAGTAGTGTTGGTGGCCCTAACAAAGTTGATTTTGCGCTCTTTGAGCGCTCCATCAATTTTTAACCACATCTCTTTGTTCTTTATACAAATCTTGGGTGGCAGCGCTTTGCGCGTGCCCGGGACTGTAGCCGGGACAGCTACAGAGGGCGCTGGCAAGGGTTTGGCTATGGCGGAGGGAGTAAGGGTGGCCTTGGATGGACGACCGACCTTGGCGAGGGAGTTTTCTGGACCAGTGGTTGAAGTAGGAGGCCTCTTAGAGGCACGTTTCCTGCGTGGCCTAGCGGGGTTGAAGTTGTCTTCATCCGAGGCGGAAGCATCTCCTTCCTCGGTGAGACCATCGAACGAATTCCTGGGGTCAGAGTAAACCTGATCCATTGCGACTTTATTGGAGTCGGGGGTATTAACCGGGCGGCTGGTCAGTAGGGTCTGTTCAAGGGGGATGATGGATGATGGGGTCTTGATTGCTATGAGTCAGCCCGCTCTCAGTCGGAGAGGCCGGCGACCGCTCAAACAAGGTTTGTTGCGAGAACAAACCTTGGGAGTTAGTCCACGACTCTCTCTCGGCATGGAGCTGGCTGAGCTCTTGGGACAGCGCCTGGTTACGGAGCCGGAGTTCATAAATCTCCTGCTCCATCTTAATCTGCACTAACAGGTGGGAGGAAAACAATAAATGTCTGTCACCGGAGGAGGGGACGATCTCCCTCCCTGCCTAGTGCAGGGAGGCGTGTGTGCCTGCGTGTGTTGTGTGCCTACTGTGTAGTACACGTAACCCACCTCAGGCGAAATCAAACCTCCAGCGGTACTGAGTGTACTCACTGCAATCCGGCACTTGGTTTTGTTTGATTGGAATGTTTTTTTTACACTTTTCATTGGTCACGATTGCGAGAGGGACGCGCGCGTGAGCGCGAGAGGGACGCACGATTCGAGACAGCGACCGATGCGCGGGTGCTTCGGGCAAGCGGCGGACGACGAATGTGGTGACCAACTCCGGAGGTGGCGAGCGCGCCGACAGGTTATACCGTGACGTAGGCGGTTGCAGTGCGCGCTCCTATCTACTAATAAGAAACGGTGCGCTTGTCCGCTTTAACGTACAAAATATATTAAAGTTTATATAATGCAAAGTGACATTTATGATTCAACATAAGTGGATGCATTATGCACTTAAAAAATACTACTATTAAATTATTATTATTAAGTTAGTATTATTATATTTGTATATTATTATTTTATTATTATAAACATATATACACAGTCAGGTCATAAGTACTGTCACACAATAAAAACTTTTGAATTTAGAACGCTGGCCACAAAAAAGTTTATTGAATTCGAATTTCGAATTTTTCATGAAAATAAAAATGTGTACTTTTTAGAATTTTCCTCATTTTTAAATATGGAGTGGACACTTAAAGAAGACCGTGTCGCAGTTATTGCGTTGCATCGTTGCGGTTACGCGCCAATTCAGATTTTCGACTTACTGAATAATTTGAATATAACCAAAAGATTCGTTTATCGTACCATAAAACGATACAATGAAGACTCTAGTGTAGATGACAGGTCAAGAAGTGGTCGCACTCGCTCTGTTAGGACTCCAGCAGTGATTAAAGCTGTGAAGGCGCGAATTCAAAGAAATCCCATACGTAAGCAGAAACTGTTGGCCCTTCAGATGGGGTTAAGCAGGACCACGGTGAAAAGGGTGTTAAATGAAGACTTAGGGCTTAGGGCATATCGAAGAAAAACAGGATATCGTTTGGACGCTCGTTTGATGGGCCTGAGACTGAAAAGATGCCGCGCTTTGTTGAAGCGGTACGCGGGAAAAAAGCTTCGGGAAATTCTTTTTTCGGATGAAAAAATTTTCACCGTGGAAGAGAGCTACAACAAACAAAATGATAAGGTGTACGCACACAGCAGTGAAGAAGCGAGCAACCGTATTCCGCGTGTCCAGCGAGGTCATTTTCCATCCTCGCTCATGGTTTGGTTGGGAGTCTCTTATTGGGGCTTAACTGAGGTACATTTTTGTGAGAAAGGCGTAAAAACGAATGCAGTTGTGTATCAAAATACAGTCCTCAAGAACCTTGTGGAACCTGTTTCCCATACCATGTTTAATAACAGGCACTGGGTATTCCAACAGGATTCTGCGCCAGCTCATAGAGCGAAAAGCACACAAGACTGGCTGGCGGCGCGTGAAATCGACTTCATCCGGCACGAAGACTGGCCCTCCTCCAGTCCAGATTTGAGTCCGTTAGATTAAAAGATATGGCAATACTTGGAGGAAAAGGCCTGCTCAAAGCCTCATCCTGATTTGGAGTCATTCAAGGCATCCTTGATTAAGGCAGCCGCCGATATTGACATGGACCTCGTTCGTGCTGCGATAGACGACTGGCCGCGCAGAATAAAGGCCTGTATTCAAAATCGCGGGGGTAATTTTGAATAAATTTTATTACCATAAGAATCTATGTTTTATTAAGTTCATTTTGCTATATAAATGTTTACATAAATAATAAACATTTCTAAATTATTTCATATTGCACATGTGACAGAACTTATGACCTGACTATGTATATGTAAATTTTGCATAACGGATTGCGATTGATAAATAACATTCAGTAATAAATATTGATGTACTAAATTTAACTATTTTAAATTAAGATTTAGTGACATACACTGAATTAACGCCACATGGTAATGACTTCGTTTTGTCAACACATTTGGGTCAAAGATCGCAAGGCGATGTTGATTTAGAAGTAAAGTTTTAACATAGAGTTTGCGTATAGACAGCAGCCCTATCTCTCTGTATATACCATTGTTGTGGGGTTTCGTTTTGGCTAATGTAGGATAACTTTGAATAAGGCACGCTGGGCCCTTACTAAGCTGATTAAATTGGTTTTGCATGCGGATCCCCAGACCGAGATACAGTAGGATAGCACTGATTGACCAATCTCACAATATACCATCTTAGCCAGTTCAACATCTCCAACACGTCTTAGGTTTTTGAATAAGAACATCAATTTTCGGGTACGTCCTGTCAGCATTAAAATGTGTGGTCGCCAAGAAAGCCTCTCATCGATCAATACTCCAAGATATTGTATTGTTTTTGTTCGTTCGAGTTCGGGACAGTAGCAGAAACGGTCTAAACCATTGTCTCTGGTACAATTGTGTATTTTTATTGGCATATGATTAGGTGGCTTATTTATACCAGACATTGAGAATAGCATGTACTTAGTCTTTGAGACATTGAGGGTATCTATGAGCTTTCTTCCATCGGGTATTTCTTGTTCTTCCCAAGTTTGTAATCTTTGGAGTGCATCTAATTCTTTATTAATTGCGTTTTTTCATTCTGGTTATTTAACAGCTTCTTCGAAAGTTTCTGGTGCATTTGCACTGAGGCATATAACAATGTTAGTTTCATTTATGTTTTCTACATTTGTCGCGTAATCTTTAAGATAAGCAGGAGGTTTGGTAGTTGGTTCTTCTTCAGTTTGATCATTGTTCATTTCTGCATCTTTAAATTCATCTTCATTTTCTACTATATCTTTCTTTTCTGTATTGATTTCTTCTTCTTTGTCTTGAATATACCTTACTTGTTTCACTTCTTCGTTGTTTTTGAACTTAATGTCGCTTTCATCAAATCTTACATCTCTGGAAATAATTATCTTATCTTCTTCTGAATCCCATAATCTGTAACCAACAGTTCTATAACCTACCATTCTTGTTTGTTTTGCTCTCTTGGCTAACTTATCCGGTTTGGGTACCATAGTAGCCCAAGCTTTGGAACCAAATACTCCCAATCTCGATAGGTCGTTTTTACCAAAAATATTTTGCTGGGTGTCTTGAAGCATATGGCCCATGATGGCGATCTGTTCAATTGGTAAACTGCACATTGTATCGCTTCGCACCATAGATGTTTTGGCAAATCGGTTTTCGCTAATAGAGTCCTCGTTTTGTCGCATAATGTGCGGTTCATACATTCTGATATGACATTAAGTTGTGGCGTGTACGGTAATGTATATTCTAAAGTAATCCCTCTATTTCTGCATAGAAGTTTCAAACTATTGGCAGTGTACTCTCCACCATTATCGCATCTAATTTTTTTTACTTTATTCCCCGTTTCGTTTTCAATTCTTAATACATAGTTCATCAGTCGTTCTGTTGCTTCAGATTTGATCCTCAGGGGATATACCACGCAAAAATGAGAGAAATCGTCAATAATTGTCATAAAATATTTCTCACCATTAGGTCCTGGTTGTCTGATAGGTCCAGCTATGTCTGTGTGAAGCATCTCGGCTATCATTCTCGTTCTAGGCTTTGGGACAGGCGTGAATGGGCTTCTGGTGGCTTTACCCTCCATACAAGGACTGCAAATTCTATCAGATACAGGTAAGTTTAATATATGTAGGCTTTTCTTATTCAAATGACCTAAACGTTTATGCCATAGATTTGCTGCATCAGTAACATTACAGACTTCGTACTTACATAATTCGGCTTGTAACTTATACAACTTTCCATGCACGTTGCCGCATAAATATGGCTTTTTATTAAATATTTTAACATTGTTTTTATTAAAGTTTACGTTAAAACCTGCCTCGACAATCTTTTTCACTGATAACAAATTGTATGAAACATCTTTCACAATTAGAGCATCAATATTGATCTTAGTATTTTGGTATTTTATTTTAAGTTTACCTCTTTTATTAGTTGTAATACATTGGCCGTTAGCTACAAATATTTTTACATTTTTATCTAAGTACGTAATATCCGTCATATAATTTTCATATTTTTCATTTATTAAATGCTCCGTACATCCCGAGTCTACAATTAGTTCTATGCTACCACACTCACCCACATTAGCAATAATATTACCAGCAATGAAACCTATTTCTTCGTCTTCTGTGCCTGCTGCTGAATCATGTTGATACGTTGTATGTCGTGCACCTGAATTTCCTTTAAATGAGCGTCCACGCGCCCTTTGGTAGCTCCGTCCTCGTGTCAATGACCGTCCTCTACTCGGTCGTCCTCATCCTCTGCATTCGAACGACTTGTGTTCACGTTTCCCGCAGGAGTGGCACGTGAGGAAGGCGTTATTCTCATAACTTTCACTATTTCCGTCCATTTTTAACTTTGTCTCCATATCCAGTAGTCTTGTTTTAACAAATTCTATGTTCAGCTGTTTCTCGGAAGCCATAGTCTCTATTGATGTAATTACTTGATCGTATATCTTTGGAAGAGAAGACAGCAGATAGCAAATTTGGTCTTCTACATCGACGTTTACGTTGATTGCCGCTAATTCACTAAGAATTCCTTCAAATCTTAGGAAATATTGTTGTAAGTTGCTTTCATTGTCATACCGCATTGTTATGAGCTTCCGTTTTAAATAAAAAAAATTACAGACTGTTTTCCGTTAAAATATTGCCTCTAATGACGTTAACATTCCTTTGGTCGTATTCGCATTTTTTACAATGTCAATATATTTGTCGCTCAGACATTGTACCAAAATTGATTTAGCTCGTGAGTCATCTTTCAAAAATAATAGAGCATCTTTATCTGTCGGTATCTCTTTTAACAATACAATGCTTAATTGCTTTTCTTCCAGCAGTAATTTCAGTCTAAATTTCCAATGACTGAAATTTGAATTTTCAGTCAAAATCGGCAAGAGAGACCCCGCAGCTGTCATCTTTCTTTCTTATAAATTTCGCCGATATTATTTTTTGTGGATCGGACCTCGTTCGTGCTGCGATAGACGACTGGCCGCGCAGAATAAAGGCCTGTATTCAAAATCGCGGGGGTCATTTTGAATAAATTTTATTACCATAAGAATCTATGTTTTATTAAGTTCATTTTGCTATATAAATGTTTACATAAATAATAAACATTTCTAAATTATTTCATATTGCACATGTGACAGAACTTATGACCTGACTATGTATATGTAAATTTTTTCATAACGGATTGCGATTGATAAATAACATTCAGTAATAAATATTGATGTACTAAATTTAACTATTTTAAATTAAGATTTAGTGACATACACTGAATTAACGCCACATGGTAATGACTTCGTTTTGTCAACACATTTGGGTCAAAGATCGCAAGGCGATGTTGATTTAGAAGTAAAGTTTTAACATAGAGTTTGCGTATAGACAGCAGCCCTATCTCTCTGTATATACCATTGTTGTGGGGTTTCGTTTTGGCTAATGTAGGATAACTTTGAATAAGGCACGCTGGGCCCTTACTAAGCTGATTAAATTGGTTTTGCATGCGGATCCCCAGACCGAGATACAGTAGGATAGCACTGATTGACCAATCTCACAATATACCATCTTAGCCAGTTCAACATCTCCAACACGTCTTAGGTTTTTGAATAAGAACATCAATTTTCGGGTACGTCCTGTCAGCATTAAAATGTGTGGTCGCCAAGAAAGCCTCTCATCGATCAATACTCCAAGATATTGTATTGTTTTTGTTCGTTCGAGTTCGGGACAGTAGCAGAAACGGTCTAAACCATTGTCTCTGGTACAATTGTGTATTTTTATTGGCATATGATTAGGTGGCTTATTTATACCAGACATTGAGAATAGCATGTACTTAGTCTTTGAGACATTGAGGGTTAACAAATTGGACTGCAGCCAGTCTGATATTTTTGTAAGACCCAACCCAGCAGATTCCTGGACAGAGTCCCAAGTTTTTCCAGTGAAAACAATGGCAGTGCCACCTGCGACTAAAACAATTGTCCATCCTTTAGCGAGATGTTGCAGAGGTCATTTATGTAGACAAGAAAGAGTATGGGGCCAAGTACACTACCTTGAACGCCGTACGTCATTCCAACCTCTTTACTCTTCAAACTATCTATCTTGACACTCTGTACTCTATTTGTAAGATAATCTTTGAACCAATCATGTGCAATACCCCTCACGTCGACAAGTTCCAGTTTTTTGAGAAGTTGTTTTCAAGGCCATGCAGTGGTGACAGTGCAGTGGTACAGCAACAGGCAAATACATTAAAATAGCAAGTACGGAAAGATGCGGTGTACGGTGGTTCTCAAATGTTGAAGCGGGAACGGTGAGGGCCGACAAATTAATTTTCGAGAGGTCCTTTGAAATATTGGTGATGTTTCGTTGCGACCTACCATAATTCGGGCATGTCGCACCCAGATCGTGTTGAGGTTTTATGTAGAAGAATAAGCAAACTCTTATTTATCACAAGCCATATTATATTCATAAAAACATTACCACGACACAATCTACATAACGAGAGAATGTAACCATAGCAACCAGTCAACATTACTAGTGTGGAGACACGCAGCTAGTGCTGTACATCTCAACACTCCTCCTAAATGATAACATGGTTTACAGTTATTATTTAATACACAACTATATCTAACTTAACTAAACAAACAGTAAACTAACCAACTAAGAATTATCACAAGAACTTATCAATGCATTTATAAAACTTCTCTGTGCTCAAACTTTTAGTCATAACATCCGCTAAATTTTCATTGGTACAAATATTTTCTATACTGATCACCTTATTGACAACCAAGTCTTTTAAATAATGAACCCGTATATCAATGTGTTTTATACGCTTAGAATTCTCGTAATTCTTGGCCATTGATATCGCACTTTTATTGTCAACAAGTAACACGGCATTTACATCACAATTTAAGTGTTTACATAAGCCTTTTAAATTAACGATTTCCTGTGCTAATGATGCGGCAGCTATGTACTCGCTTTCGGCAGACGATAAAGCTACACATTGTTGCTTCTTTGAAAACCAAGCAATGGGGTTTTGCCCTTGTAGGATAATACCACCGCTAACACTTTTTCTGTCGCTTCTATCTCCAGCCCAATCGGCATCAGAAAATCCGTATAAATTATTGTCATTTGTCTTTTTAAATAACAATCCTTTTTCCTTCGTTTCTTTCAAATAACGTACTATTCTTTTTCCAGCTTTCCATAATTCTTCGTTCGGTTTATCTAAAAATCTGCTCAGATATGATACTGCAAATGTTAAATCCGGTCTTGTTGTAAGATAAATTAGACTTCCTTTTAGTTCTCGATATGGTACATCTAAAACTTTTGTATCGTCCTTTATTTCTATATTGTAATTTCTTTCCATGGGAGTTTTAATTCCGTTACATTCATCCATTTTGAATTTAGTCAATATCTTTTCAATCATTTTAGTTTGTTTAAGTTCTAAGGTATCTTTATTTCTTTTAACTTCCATTCCAAGAAAGCACTTAATTTCACCCATACATTTTGCGTTAAACTCCTCCTTAAGTGCTTTAATAGTATCTTCCCCGTTTCCAGTGATCAGGATATCGTCTACATAAATCAGCATCCAGCAATCTTCTTTGTAATACAAACAGTAATCATATTCTGATCTTTGGAATCCATTAGCTTTCGCAAATTCGTCAAGTGTTTCATTCCAACACTTTGGTGATTCAACCAATCCATACAATGCTCTCTTTAGTTTTAATGCTGTATTATTATTTTTTATTTCTAGTCCTTGAGGTATTTTGATAAATACATCAGACTTCAATTTTCCATTTAGGAATGCATTAGGAATGTCCAGTTGAATAATCTTTAAATCATCTTGTACAGCTTTTGATAAGATCATTCTTATTGTAGAATGTCTAGCAACGGGTGCATAAATGCTGTCGAAAATATCTTCTTTCTTTTGTTGGAAGCCTCTAGCTACCAGTCTTGCCTTTTTTGTTCCATCTTCTTTATGCTTAAATATCCATTTTGTATCTATGAGCTTTCTTCCATCGGGTATTTCTTGTTCTTCCCAAGTTTGTAATCTTTGGAGTGCATCTAATTCTTTATTAATTGCGTTTTTTCATTCTGGTTATTTAACAGCTTCTTCGAAAGTTTCTGGTGCATTTGCACTGAGGCATATAACAATGTTAGTTTCATTTATGTTTTCTACATTTGTCGCGTAATCTTTAAGATAAGCAGGAGGTTTGGTAGTTGGTTCTTCTTCAGTTTGATCATTGTTCATTTCTGCATCTTTAGATTCATCTTCATTTTCTACTATATCTTTCTTTTCTGTATTGATTTCTTCTTCTTTGTCTTGAATATACCTTACTTGTTTCACTTCTTCGTTGTTTTTGAACTTAATGTCGCTTTCATCAAATCTTACATCTCTGGAAATAATTATCTTATCTTCTTCTGAATCCCATAATCTGTAACCAACAGTTCTATAACCTACCATTCTTGTTTGTTTTGCTCTCTTGGCTAACTTATCCGGTTTGGGTACCATAGTAGCCCAAGCTTTGGAACCAAATACTCCCAATCTCGATAGGTCGTTTTTACCAAAAATATTTTGCTGGGTGTCTTGAAGCATATGGCCCATGATGGCGATCTGTTCAATTGGTAAACTGCACATTGTATCGCTTCGCACCATAGATGTTTTGGCAAATCGGTTTTCGCTAATAGAGTCCTCGTTTTGTCGCATAATGTGCGGTTCATACATTCTGATATGACATTAAGTTGTGGCGTGTACGGTAATGTATATTCTAAAGTAATCCCTCTATTTCTGCATAGAAGTTTCAAACTATTGGCAGTGTACTCTCCACCATTATCGCATCTAATTTTTTTTACTTTATTCCCCGTTTCGTTTTCAATTCTTAATACATAGTTCATCAGTCGTTCTGTTGCTTCAGATTTGCTCCTCAGGGGATATACCACGCAAAAATGAGAGAAATCGTCAATAATTGTCATAAAATATTTCTCACCATTAGGTCCTGGTTGTCTGATAGGTCCAGCTATGTCTGTGTGAAGCATCTCGGCTATCATTCTCGTTCTAGGCTTTGGGACAGGCGTGAATGGGCTTCTGGTGGCTTTACCCTCCATACAAGGACTGCAAATTCTATCAGATACAGGTAAGTTTAATATATGTAGGCTTTTCTTATTCAAATGACCTAAACGTTTATGCCATAGATTTGCTGCATCAGTAACATTACAGACTTCGTACTTACATAATTCGGCTTGTAACTTATACAACTTTCCATGCACGTTGCCGCATAAATATGGCTTTTTATTAAATATTTTAACATTGTTTTTATTAAAGTTTACGTTAAAACCTGCCTCGACAATCTTTTTCACTGATAACAAATTGTATGAAACATCTTTCACAATTAGAGCATCAATATTGATCTTAGTATTTTGGTATTTTATTTTAAGTTTACCTCTTTTATTAGTTGTAATACATTGGCCGTTAGCTACAAATATTTTTACATTTTTATCTAAGTACGTAATATCCGTCATATAATTTTCATATTTTTCATTTATTAAATGCTCCGTACATCCCGAGTCTACAATTAGTTCTATGCTACCACACTCACCCACATTAGCAATAATATTACCAGCAATGAAACCTATTTCTTCGTCTTCTGTGCCTGCTGCTGAATCATGTTGATACGTTGTATGTCGTGCACCTGAATTTCCTTTAAATGAGCGTCCACGCGCCCTTTGGTAGCTCCGTCCTCGTGTCAATGACCGTCCTCTACTCGGTCGTCCTCATCCTCTGCATTCGAACGACTTGTGTTCACGTTTCCCGCAGGAGTGGCACGTGAGGAAGGCGTTATTCTCATAACTTTCACTATTTCCGTCCATTTTTAACTTTGTCTCCATATCCAGTAGTCTTGTTTTAACAAATTCTATGTTCAGCTGTTTCTCGGAAGCCATAGTCTCTATTGATGTAATTACTTGATCGTATATCTTTGGAAGAGAAGACAGCAGATAGCAAATTTGGTCTTCTACATCGACGTTTACGTTGATTGCCGCTAATTCACTAAGAATTCCTTCAAATCTTAGGAAATATTGTTGTAAGTTGCTTTCATTGTCATACCGCATTGTTATGAGCTTCCGTTTTAAATAAAAAAAATTACAGACTGTTTTCCGTTCAAATATTGCCTCTAATGACGTTAACATTCCTTTGGTCGTATTCGCATTTTTTACAATGTCAATATATTTGTCGCTCAGACATTGTACCAAAATTGATTTAGCTCGTGAGTCATCTTTCAAAAATAATACTAGAGCATCTTTATCTGTCGGTATCTCTTTTAACAATACAATGCTTAATTGCTTTTCTTCCAGCAGTAATTTCAGTCTAAATTTCCAATGACTGAAATTTGAATTTTCAGTCAAAATCGGCAAGAGAGACCCCGCAGCTGTCATCTTTCTTTCTTATAAATTTCGCCGATATTATTTTTCGTGGATCGCAACCCAATATATTTTTATTTACTTACTGTACGCGATCTGCTACCATGTTGAGGTTTTATGTAGAAGAATAAGCAAACTCTGTTATTTATCACAAGCCATATTATATTCATAGAAACATTACCACGACACAATCTACATAACGAGAGAATGTAACCATAGCAACCAGTCAACATTACTAGTGTGGAGACACGCAGCTAGTGCTGTACATCTCAACAGATCGATCATTGACGTAGACGCAACCCTGCCCCTGCTTACTAAAAATAGCCACCGACATTGTTTTTGACAGTACGCTCGGCAGCAACAAAGATTTCTTTGTCATAGCGATGAGTGAAGCACACTATGATAATACTTTGGTAATAGAACTCTATACTTATCCAAAGAATGTACAAGTGCAACGTGTCTTAAGTCGATACTAAAAGAGTTCTTGGATGATTATAATATGAGGCACACATGCTTTGCTGTAGGTACTTGTGCAACTTTGAATAATATGCATTAGGAAAATTAAAAGACCAAACGGTGAAGCATTGAAAACTTTACTTGAAGAAATTAAAATCAGGAACGAGCTGAAATAATGGGTGAAAACATTACCTTTCCGAACATTCTTGAGTTTTCACGAAGAACTAATGATAAACAAAATGATAGGCGTTCCAGTGAAACAGCAGAAAAGCAGAACGATATAAAACCTGATTACAATTACGATAGCAAACTTGAGGCCGAATTTGGAAAATGGCTGAAACTTCTTCCAACAAAATCCAATGAAAATATCGATGAAATCGTTGAAATTCTCATAAAAAAAGAGTTCAGTGTCACCCACAAGGAAAAGACCCTTGCGCATGTGAAAAAGAAAGTAAGAATACTCTACCTTTAATATCTGCTCTTTTTACTGTAGACATAATGACTGACTGAAGTCATCTGAAGAATACTGAACACGGATAAGCGTAATCTGAAAACGATTAGAGAGCGGTCGTCAATCGTCTTTAAACTTTAGCTAAATCAGACGCTTCTCGTCTTGTAGACACGAGCAGCCAAACTCAATTCTCAGACAGAACCGACTACGTACAGCCATTCTGTCGAGGAAGACGCGCATGCTAAGTCAAAATCTCTCCAAATATCATTGTGAACGAGTATGACTGAGGCAATGCGAAAATCCTGCTGCATTCAATCTACATCACCTTTGGCACCACCAACTCAATGCATGGAAACTTCAACGGATTGCCGTCCAACCCCACCATGCTTCAAGCTGCCGCAATGCTACAAACCGCAACCTCCATGCTTACCTATGGCTCCACCTTGTAAACTAACATTACTAGCCGATAGACCTTTCTGTTCCAGACTGTTCTCCGAAGAATCAGGATAACCAAAAAAGTCTTGTAATTATCTAACCCAGAATTCAGAACTAGACGACAATTCGGACGACGAATTGCGACCCCATTCGAAAATTTCTACAGAAAATCGCTTCGATTATATAAATAAAAATCGTCACTTATATGGCGTTTCTGCAGCTTGTGGTTTTATGGTGCAATTGCAAGGTGGAATTTGTGAATTTTGATGATGTTTTTGTGGTGGGGCAAGAATGATGAACACTAGTTATAGCACAGAAGTTTTTTTTGTATAACTGAATTTCACATCGAAAACATCCCGGATTTTTGTTGTTGCTAGCGCTAGCAACAACCCACACAATAGACGGACAGGAATGGAAAGACAGATTTTTCACTAAAAATAACAAACGAATACCAAATTCAAAATAACATTTCAAATGTGACACAGATGATCAATTAGAAAAAGATAAAACATCAACGAGGTTTTACTCTTCAACAAATATAAAACTTCAAAGAGGTATTACTCTTCAACACTCCTCCTTAATTTCATCTTCCTCGCACTCTGTCATTCATCCATCATTTATCATACAACACCCATATTGTTCGCACACCAATTTAACTTCCCTTTCAGTAGAGGCTTGGTCAAGGCATCAGCAATCATGCGAGTCGTCTCAATAAACTCTAACTTAACTGATCCCTCCTCAACTGCATCTCTCACAAAATGCACACACACACAGGCACACATCAATATGTTTTGTACGTTGATGGTGCACAGGGTTTTGTGCAATAGCTATAGCAGACTGACTGTCGCTTTAGATATTCACTGACTCCTCAGCCGTGTCAGTGACCTCTGCTATAAACCTCCTCAGAAATATTGCCTCTCTCGCAGATTCGGACATTGCTACATATTCTGCATCTGCGGTCGAAAGTGCAACAGTTCTCTGTTTCTTGCACTCCCAACTTATTGCTCCTCCTTTCCATAAGAACACCACACTTTTGTATGCTTTTCTATCATGTATTGAGGCATAGCTCGCGTCTGCAAATCCTTCTACATTTTGCATTGTAGATGTTCTGATGTACTCCAGTTCAAGTTTTTTGGTAGCCTTCAAATATCGGAGTACCCTTTTTGTAGGTATCCAATGCTGCTCTGTGTAGCAGCAGTTAAACTGACTCAAATTGTTTACAGCGTATGCTATGTCTGGCCTCGTGCTGACACACAGATACATTAATGATTCAATCAGATTTTGATAAGAAATCTTCGGGTCAGGTTTGTGTTCTGGTCCTGGCCTCTCTAGTTTTTCATCGAGAACTGATGGTGTTGATGCTACCTTGCAGTCAGTCATTTCAAAACCTTCAAAACCTTGTCGATATATTTATCTTGATCAACATTGATTCCTTTATCATCCTGGGTAATAGGCATTCCTAGAATCAGGATGCTTTTCCCAAATCTTTCATGTCAAACTTTGACATAAGGTCCTTTTTGACCTTCTGGAATTCCTCTGAATCATTCCAGAATATCAGCATGTCGTCCACGTAGACTGCTAAAATTATAATCTTCTTTCCTGTGTAGACACATGATTCATTTTTTGACCGCTTGAATCCAAGTTGTAGAAGTTCATTTTTAGTTTGTGGTTCCATGCCCTGGGGACTTGCTTCAGTCCGTATAATGAATTCTTAAGCAGACACACATAGTCCTCCCTCTTTTCCTCGAATCCCTCCGGTTGTTTCATGTAGACCGTCACATTTGGATCTCCATTAAGGAACGCAGTTTTTACGTCTATCTGATCCACGTTCAAGCAACTGCTGGGCCACACTTGCAATCAGTCGTACGGCTCGTTTCTGAAGTCTAAAGATACGTTCCCAGTCAGCGGCGCGCCCCCAGAACTCGATTCCGTATGACAGAACTGACTGCACTGTGGCGAAGTAGCAGGTCCGAACCGCTTCTTTAGAAAGTGTTGACGATAGTCTACTGAGCGCAAAACAGGCGCTACCTAATTTACCGCACAGCTTTTGTATGTGATGCTCCCAGGTCATTGTCTGGTCTATGACAAAACCGAGAAATGATGCGGAGGAGACTTGTTCAATTCTCGTTTCCTCGACGCGTATATCCAGTACGCGTCTCCTGCGTCCGGAAAAGTCGAAATTCATTACTTGAGTCTTTGTTAGATTGAGTGCGAGGCCATTTTTTTTTAATCCAGTGCCATAATTGGTTTGCATCTTGATTGAGTGTGAACTCTAGTGAGTCGAGAGTTTTGCCCGTGACTACAGCTGCTACATCATCTACGAAAATGACCAATTCACCTTCGGTAAGTCATTTAGGAGGAGAGAGAAGGCAAGGTTTGACAGTAAGGAGCCTTGAGGTACACCCATGTCTGTCATGGTTCCGTCGGATCTTAGGTTACCTCCAAACCCTAAAACATATTGAGTAAGATTTTTCAAAAAGCTCGTTATTATATTTAATGCTGGGCCATCGATTCCATGATACTTCAACTTCATTCGAGCACATCATAATCTGCGACGTCAAACGCTTTGGAGAGATCACAAAACAAGATGGCTACCTGTATTTGATGTTCACGAGCGCTCAGGATGCGATGCACGACGTCACGGGCAAGCATAGTTGTTGAGTGGCCCTGACGATATGCATATTGGCGCTCGGATAGTGCATTTAGTCCAGTCATTACGTTCATTCAAAAAAGAAAATGAATTTGCGGATCAAATTTTTTGATATGTTGTAGGGGATACCTAGAAAAGCTTAACTTGAGTTTTTCGACCAAGCTTTCCTAGGAGCTTTCGCCGCCATCTTGAAAAAAGGGGTAAAATTTGTTTCTCGGCAATAACTCGGCTATCCGATGAGATTCGAAAATTTTTGTAGGACACTGTTTGTAGCTTTTTTGTGCTCTACAATAAATTCTTGACCATTTTTAGCGTATCATGCATCGTTGTCGAGATATCGATCGATAAAGACAAAAATTTAGGACACAATTTTTGTTTTTTGCTTTTTTTTGTTTGGGTCATAATAAATATAAAAATTTGTAGAATTCAATCTTGTAAAGCATATTCAGACCTACAATTTCCTTCTCGGATTTTTTTATGTTGGACAAAAATTACGATCTCCAGCGCGCCGCAAAGTCGGTGAATCCACGCTCAGCGTCGAGCGAGCTGCTCGCTCGGTTGTGTCTGCATGTCGAATCGAATGGGAAATTGTTGAGGAAATTGATGGGATAAAAAATAAGTACATAGAGCAACAAATTAAGGATCACACAAAAGTAATTTATTAAACAAATAATTTGTTTAATCAGTAAAAAAAAGTTTGTACAGTACATTTGAGCGAAAAAAAGTACAAAACACACGTTAAAATGAATAAAAGATTGTCTCAAGAAACTTTTGTGATAAAAAAAAATGCAAACACACTCGTCAAAGGGGATGCCAGGTTTTTCAATTATTTTTTTACAATACAAAATAAACAAAACAAAATAAACGGAAAGAAAAATATTTTTTTCTGCACTCGAGACAAGAACGATGGACTTTTTTCATGTCTTTTTTCGCTTGGATGGTCCAGGCTGAAGATCTTCGTCCTCCGTAAACTCTTCGAGTTGTTGTGTCTGTTGAAACGTTGGAAATGATGCTGATTCGATGAGAGCATCGTCATCATCATCGTTACAAACATCGTCGTCGTCGTCAAGCAAAATGTCGACTCTGGCGACGTTACTGCATGTTTACCCACTGCAGTGCATGCAAATAACGGAGCAACTAATTCCCGCTTTTCTGCTCCCACAGGCGGCCTCACAATTTCCTTTACACTTACAGGAAATGAGTTTTAATAGTTCAGGCGGAGCGGGTTCGGCGGTGCTGGTGATTGGATCTGCAGCGGAGAGAAAAAAGAACGAGGACGCACAGCCGTAATTATTGCGTGAGCAATCGATGTGCACTTTTTTTCCACGAGTCCAGTGCACCACGTTTATCTTTCATTATTACTGTTGAAAGAAAAACTTGTAGAGATTCCGGAACAGCGGCTTCGACATCCCGTACAAATGCATCCGAGGGAGGATAATTTTGTTCGTTGTAAACGACGCTTCTTATGTCCTCTCGAATTATAGCAGCAGCTTCGAGAATAACTCGGAGTCTTTCCTCGTGAGAGCTCTGCTTCTTTTCCTGGTACCATTTATCCGCAAGAATTTTGAATCCGGTGTTTCGAAAACAAACGACACAATCTCGCTTTTTTTTCTCGATAATCAGAATGTCCTCGCCATATTTCGCTTCTAAATGTGCTTTAATTGTTTTGATGTGCGGAAAAAAAATTCCATTTGCGTGACTCATTAATTCAGTCATCGAAAATTGGCATTCGTCGGAATTTTCTTTCAGAAACGAGTAAATCCCCTCCATTGCCTCGTCGACTTTGTTACCTGTCGGTCGTCCTCTTTTCGCACCCTCCTCAGGTAGCGGGTTGTACACACGATGCATGCATTCGCGATGGTAGCGAACTTCTACGGCGATGAGATCAGGTACCGAGCAGACACACTTGACGATAGAAGCGGCAAATTCATCGTTACGTCCGAGCAGATATTTTAGGACGTTATCTTTCATAGACTTTTCTCGAACCGATCGAATTTTGTGTCGTCGATGCAATTTTTTTTTGTTTGATCGGAAAACGGTACTCCACAAAACAAACATTTATTTTTAAAACCAAAACGGTCTTCGAGCTGCTGTTGTTGTTCGGGTTCCGGTTCAGGTTCAGGTTCCTATTCTTCCGAGACTGATTTCGGTCGACGAGCGGCAAACGACGCGAGTCTTTCGTTCGCATAATTCTTATAACCCGCCTTATGCACACTCACCGATTCGATAGTTTGTAGCATGCGTTGATGGTCCACATGCCCTCTTTTCTCACTCACCGTTAAGAGAGTTCAAACAGCTTTTTTTAGCAACATAAATGTCGTCAATTAACGGTTTTTTACAAATAAAACAGTCTCCCATGGTCACAAAATTGTTGAAACACGTGTGCTCACTCCGTAAGGCTCGAGGCAACTAACTGAGATGCTACGAAAAGGAGAACATGTTTCAACACGTAGACCCTAAAAAAAGGGTCCCCTTATACCTGACCCCTCAAACTCCAACGGACGCTCTATGCGGGGACTCCGTTATAACGAGTTTACAGCCAACTAGATATCGAAATTTTTGCCCAGAATATCGGAACCCTCGATTTACACTACGCACAGCAAAAACTCAACACGATACGATATACTATCTTGAGCGCGCTCGACGCTCGACTTGAATTCTACAATTTTTTATATTTATTATGACCCAAACAAAAAAAAACAAAAAACAAAAATTGTGTCCTAAATTTTTGACTTTATCGATCGATATCTCGAGAACGATGCATTATAAGCTAAAAATGGTCAAGGCTTTATTGTAGAGCACAAAGAAAGCTACAAAAAGTGTCCTACAAAATTTTCGAATCTCATCGGATAGCCGAGTTATTGCCGAGAAACAAATTTTAACCGTTTTTCAAGATGGCGGCGAAAGCTCCCAGGAAAGCTTGGTCGAAAAACTCAAGTTAAGCTTTTCTAGGTATCCCCTACAACATATCAAAAAATTAGATCCGCAAATTCATTTTCTTTTATTTGCCTTTTTTTCGGATGAAATGACTGGATTAATTGGTCAATGATAGGTGTTGAACCAATCGAGTGCTTAAGCCATTTTCATTTTTTTTGCTATAGCAGGTATTATTGCAATCGGACGGTAATAATTGGGGTCGATTTTTTACCTTTGCCCTTATAAAGGGGACAAATTTTTATTTCCTTGAATAGACCATTCCGCAAGCAGAGGTTGAACAGTACTGATAACGGGGAAGCTAATGTTGGAGCGGTAAAATTTATCAGCTCTGTTGAAATATTATAGATATCGCGAGTAGGTTTTACTGCGACTCGCTTTTTTATTATTTCAAAGACTTCTTTAGGCGTGAAGTTATTATAAGTCGAAGTGCGCGGTCGGCCTGTGGGCGCGCGGCTTTAAGCGCTGCGCAGGTGCTTTCCAATTTGGCTCGCGGGGCTCCGCACGCGGCAGCTGCGGATGCGAATTGCACATTGAGGTGGTTCACCAGCTCTTGTTTGTAATTAAAATTGATACAAAGGTGAAATCAGCATGAGTTTTCTTTTTTCCACTCCATGCTAACTATTCGCCACATTGTTTTTTTTTTTGGATTGATTTTTATTTGTTTTAAACTTTAGTCTTTAAAAACATTGCCTTGGAGGGCGGAACAGATAGTCCCCGCCACAATTGTTCTGTTTCACGTGAGTGCGTGCCCTACCGGGGGAGAGGCCCAACCTGGGAGGGTTGTGGTGAGTGGTGTGATTTAACGTAGCCGGGCACAACTAAGGTGTGTCGCTGCGTCTAAGTGTGACTTGTGCCGGCGTAGAGTGTACGGCGTCATGTGGGGTGCTTTCGGCTTGTGCAGTGTCTGGTGCGGGTGTTCTTGTTAGCCGCCTCCGCCTGCGCGTGCGCGGGCGGTGGATGTATAAGGGGCGGGTGGGAAGAGTCGGGTCGGGGTTGTCTGTGTCCGGGGGTAACAGTAAATTTAATTGCGCCGTAATGGCGTCTTCCGGGTCTAAAAGGATGTTACGGGGGCGTCGTCTCAGTTGGGTTGCCTCGGGGTTTGCAGCGTAGTCAGCCGCGAAACGAATAAGGGGGTTGGAGTGATGTTGAGCTCTGTCGAAGTATCGAGTAGAAGCTTTTTTCATGAAGTCGCGGATGGTAGGCACTTTCAGGTCTTTGTGGAGATCAAAATTCCGCACGAACCATGGGGCACCCGTGGCTCGGCGTAGAAATTTATTTTGGAGGATTTGAAGACTGTCTATGTGGATTTTGGCTACATGCGCAAACACCACACTAGCATATGTGAAAATGGGACGGACGCAAGCTAAGTATAATCTTAGCTTATTACGTAAAGAGAGTTTGCTCTTAGATTGAATCAGCGCGTTAAGCCGACTTAGGACGAATTTGGCTCTATTCCTCACAATTTTAATGTGCGGTCCGAAGGTGAGACGGCTATCCAAAGTCACTCCAAGGTATTTCACTTGGCGAGTCCATGGAATAGCGCATCCAAACAGGGAGATTTGTGGTAAACGAGACCACTCACTGAGTGTTGTGAAGCGAGAGAAGAATATAGCCTGGCTTTTTTCTGGGTTGAGTCCCATCCGCCACTTCTTGAACCAGTCGCCCAAGAGAGTGGCGGCAGTTTGGAGCCTTTTGACGACTATTTCTCTATTCCTACCAGAGTAATAGAGAGCAGTGTCGTCGGCGAAGATGGCAAGCTGTACATTGTGATGTTTGGGGATATCACTAGTGAAGAGTGAGAATAAGAGAGACGAGAGCACAGAGTCTTGTGGTACTCCCGCCTTGATTGGATGAGGTCTAGAGTGAGTGCCTTCCACTCTGTACCTAAAACTCCTATTGGAGAGAAAGTCTCTCACAATAAGAACTAATCTGTCAGGGAAATCCATGTTGTACAGCTTGTATATGAGGCCGTTGTGCCAAACCTTGTCAAACGCTTTAGCCACGTCGAAGAATAAAGCGCCTGTGCCTGTCGGCTTTCGCCGATTGAATCCGTCCAAGATAAATTCAGTTATCCTGTGTACCTGGTGGACACAGGAATGTCCGTTTCTAAAGACGAACTGCTCGTCTGGGACGAGCCCTCGGCCGAAGGCTATCGCCTTCAATCGATTGTTTATCACCCTCTCATAAATCTTACCAAAAGATTTAAGGAGGCTGATAGGGCGGTAACTGGTTGGTTTCGATCTATCTTTACCCGGTTTATGTATCCCAATCACATCAGCTTCCTTCCATGCATCCGGGAACATACAAGTGGCAATGGCGGAATTAAGAATGGTCACTAGTAGGACTAGAAGGGGGTAGGAGAGGTTCTTTAGAACCCGATTAGCAATTCCGTCAGAGCCTGGGGCTTTTTTGGAGTGAAGCTCCTTGATAATAAGATTGACCTCATTGATGCTAACTAGCTCTACAGTATCCTGGGGAGGAAGTGAGGAGCGTCTGGCGACTTCAGAGTTCTCCAGGTCTACGTGAGACTGGTCAAAGGGTTCATTTGACAATGAACATTGGCTCTCTAGACTGTCAGCCAGACACTCAACCTTGTCAGCATCCTCGAAAGCCTGTGATTGGTCAGGTCTGGAGAGTGCTGGGATATCCACAACCGCGTCCGATTTCAGAGTGCGCGCTAATCTCCAGTAAGCCTGATGATCTGGGGTGAGCTCTACCAGAAGTTGTTCCCATCTCTGGGATCTGTGGTCTTTAATGGCAGTTTTAACTAGTTGTTGGGAACTACGCATTGCGATTTTGTTGTCAGAGCTCGGGAAGTTATCATAGGCTCTGGTGGCAGCGCGCATCTCACGGATGAGGTCGCGTATATCCTCAAGAAGTCTCCACCTACTATCACCAGATGAGTTGGCTGGCTTTGAACAGGCTTGGATTTACTTTTGGAAGTGCGAAGTCAATGACTCTATAGCTAAGTTAACATCAGATTGAGAGTCGATAACTTGTGGGATTTTTCCTAATTCAACGGAGGGAGACTTTGCCTTAAAAGTGTTGTGGAGCAAAGTCCAGTCTATAGTTGATTTTATGGCGGGCGGGAGGGGTTCAATATTACCAAGTATAGATATCACGGGGCGATGGTCGGATAGCAATTCATGGTATACTTTAATCCCTCTTATTGGGAGAAAAATGTTTTTAAGAAGCATGATATCGATGATGTCACCTTCAGAGTCCGGGTTACTCTTAGGGAAGTGAGTAGGAGTCATTGGGGCTATTAGTTCAATAGCAAGTTTCTCGGTTGCTTTCTTTAAGGGAGGACCGTTGGAGTTCGTCACTCTACAATTCCAATCGACATGTTTGCTATTGAGGTCACCCGCAATGATGACAGAATCGCCTAAACTAAGCAGGGACGAGATGTCAGATTCCTCGAGACGCCTACGACTGTCATTTGAGCCCTGTCTCTGGTAGCATGAGGCGATAGTAATAGTTTATTGACCCCTGATTGCTATTCGGCAAACTGAGGCTTCTATGTTTTGAAGTGGTGGACAGTCACACGGGGAGATGTGCAGGCTTCTCCGATAATAGATTGCCGTGCCCCCAAGTCTTTCATTAGTGCGATCATTTCTAATCAATTTATAATTAGAAATGTTGGGGTTTCTGTGCTGGGGTTTGAGGAAAGTTTCCTGTACAAGAAGAATGACAATTTGGTGGTCTGATAGGAAGGCGGATACTAAGTCCCTTTGTCTCTTCAAGCCATCAGCGTTAAAAAATGCCAATCTCAATGCACTAGGTTTAATCCTACCGGGTGTGGTATCCATTACGGAGAATATACATTACGGTTCCTGAGAACGCCTTCGATCGCCAAAATCAGTGACCTGTGAGCTTGACAGGCTCGCAAGGCAGCAGCAGGGTCCTGCTTTAGTGCTGCAGTGTCAATTTTGAGTAAAAACTTATCAATTTCATCTGGGTCTATTCTGTCCAAGATCGTTAGTAGGTCTGTCAGATAGTCCCTATTTTCTGTTGGTGGAGGTGGTCTTAATGACCTAGGGGGGGGGGGTGGCTCTAGTTGATAAATCAGCTGGGGCTGTTTGAGTATTGCTTGGCATGTTAGCAACAGCGGAAGTAGTGGGAGTAGGGTGATACTGCCGAGAAGGGGGAAGAGGGGGGAAGCTGGTGTGCTGCCCCGATGATCCCTGTACCCAACTAAGTGGCTTAGCCCAGGCATTCTGGCTCGGGCGAGGATGAGCCTGGCCTATATTAGTTGGGGCTGGGGCTTGGGCTTTCGCCCGTACAGATTGGCGCGGCTTAGGTCGGGCCGGACAGCCTCCGTAGGCTGCGGTGTGACCGAGCACGCCACAATTGACGCACCCTGGTGGGCCGTCTGACTCCTTGGGGTTGGATGGACGTGTGCAAGCCCCCGGAGCATGATCCTCCAGGCACTTGACACAGCGGCCTTTCCTGTGGCAGTTCTTGGCCGAGTGGCCAAACAGCTGACAGTTAAAGCACTGTAGCCGCTTGTTTTTCCTATGTGGGTTCTCAATTTTCAACCCTGAGATGTGACAGATCTCCATAACTTGGAAGATCTGTTTACCCTGTGGTGATAGATCGACCACAACCAGTACCAGGTCGTACGGTAACTTGGAGCGACCATTGTACATCCTGTGCACTTCGTGCACAGGAATGTTTTTCGCCTTCAAGTCTTCCATGATCTGCTCGCTTCCAATTTCCTTGGGAAGACCCCTAATAACCACACGGAGTCTTCTATCTTCCGGTAGAGTCCAGTGATGGTACTCTATTTTAGTTGCGGTTAGGAACTTAGTTAGATCCCGGTGGTCATCGGATGTCTGAAATTGGACTAAAATCCCCTGTGCGGTGTTGGTTGCCCGGATGAAGTTGATTTTACGCTCTTTGAGCGCTCCATCAATCTTCGTCCACATATCTTTATTTATAATGCAGATCTTGGGCGGAAGTGCTTTGCGCGTGCCTTGGGCACTTGCTCCGACTATTGACTGCTGCGACGGCACAGTTTTGGCTGCGGCAGACGGGGTTGGGACGGCCTCGGATGGGCGTCCGACCTTGGCGACAGAATTGACAGGACCTGGAGTGGGGGGCCGCTTCGGGGCCCGTTTCCTACGTTGCCTCGGGGGACTGGAGGTGGAGTCTTCTTCCGAGACGGAAGCTTCTCCTTCCTCCGCGAGCCCGTGGAACGAGTTCCTTGGGTCGGAATAGGAATTGTCCTGATCCATCACGACTTCATTTGAATCGGGGGAGTTATTTACCGGGGCGCAAGTCTGTCTTGTCTGTTCCAGGGGAATCACAGTGGGTACGTGATTACTATTGAGAGCCAGCCCGCTCTCAGGCGGAGAGGACGGCGACTGCTCAATCGAGTCTTGTTGCGAGAACAAGACTTGTGAGTCAGCCCAGGACCCTCTCTCAGCGCGAAGTTGGCTGATCTCTTGGGAAAGTGCAAGATTTTCGAGCCGGAGCTCGTGCAGCTCCTGTTCCTACTTAAAAAGGCTTACAACAGGGGGGGGGGGGGGGGGGGAGCAATAAAGTCTGTCGCCACAGGAGGGGATAACGACCCTCCCTGCCTGAGCGGGGAGGCGTGTGTACCTAAGTGTGTCTGTGTACCTATTGTGTAAAACACTAAACCCACCTCAGGCCAAATCCAAACCACCAGCGGTACACACACTCCTGTAATCGGGCACTGACACAAACACTATATGGCGGAATGTTCCGTTTGCCATGAACGAGCACAGGCGGGGTGCGCGTGAGCGCGAGAGAGACGCGCGCGTGCGCGCGAGAGGGATGCGAGATTCGAAGCGGAGGCCGATACACGCGGGCGTATCGGTCAAGCGGCGAACGACGAGTGTTAATTCATGAAAGGTGTGAAAAAAATTTTTTTTTTCGCCACATTGTCTTTACTATGTTGTCATTTTTATATATGATGTCAGTATAATATTGAGTTTTATGAGATTTTAATTTTATGTCATATTGCATTTGTAGATCTATTATTTTGTTTTGGATGTCTGTATTATTAGGTGATTTATTATTTATATCGATTATGTCAAAGATTAAAGATTCATGTCATATATGTCTTTCGTTATCCATCTATTTTTATATGATACATTCGATTTTAGTTTATAAGGAAAGCAGATTTTATATTTATTAATTATAATGTTTATAATTGATTCGGCTAACTCATCGGTGCTTGTTTTGGTGTGGTAGACTACGGACCAGTCTACGCTTCCGAGTGCCGCTTGGAAGGCTGCGCAGGCGGCGCGGGTGTAGTCGTGTTCGCGGTGCATGCATGGCTGCTGCACATGCGCGATGCAGGTGAGTGCAGCGCGCACGGCAAAGTGGTCGCTCAGGTGAGTTACGACAGGACACGGTATGACGGTGCCGGGTGTGGTGTTGCTATAAAGATGATCGAGACTGGTAGCAGTCGTTGCGGTCACACGGGTTGGGAAGTCAACTTCATTTCTGAAATTATGCGACATCAAAACCTCACTTAGTTGTTTTTGCTCCGAGCTTGTGGTCATTGTGTTTATATTGGTATCGCCTACAATTAAACAATCCATACCTATGTCATTTATCTTGTCAAGAAGCCGATATATCATCCCTAAAAATTCAGTAACGCATACAAGATTAGTCCTATAAATGCAAACAATTAAAGTCTTAAATTCTAATATACTACTCAAAAGAAAATAAGGGCCACTTACATATTTCTGTTTTTGAGTAAATTTTTAGATGTAAACTAATTAATAAGTGACTAATTAATGATGTCCGGCCTCCTTCAGTATCCAACCTCTTTAATGCTGGTGTTTAAGTCTTACAGCTGGCCAGAAATTGAAGCAAATAAAAAAAACGAGTTCCAGGTCAAATTCCTTTCAGATGGAATCACAATTTTATTCTGTTAAAAAACTATCTGTCCATCTTTTGCTTCTTTTAACATCTTTTGTTAATAATGCCACGTCAACGAAGGCATATGGATACCATTACTGCCACCAGAGCCGTTACATTGATTGCTGAAGGTCATTCACAGCGGTCTGTAGCTTTTTCATTGGGTTTCTCTCGCCGATCTATCCAAAATGTGTGGGATCGGTTCCAAGAGACTGGCAGTGTTGCAAGAAGGCCTGCATCGGGCAGGGTGCGAGCGACTACGGCACAAGAGGATCGCTACATCCGATTGAGTGCCCGTCGAGAGCGCTCTGTGACGGCACGTTAGTTACAAAATCGCCTACGGTTGACAACGGGGACTCGTGTTAGTGACCAAACGATACGTAATCGACTGCATGAAGACCAGCAAAGGTCCAGACGCCGAGTAGTACGAATTCCTTTATCTAGGTTTCGACGTGGAAATCGTTTAAGTTTTTGCCGCGAACATTCAGATTGGAGCATGAATCAATGGGGTATGGTGCTCTTCACAGATGAGTGTAAAGTGAAGATTTGTAGTGACGATCGGTGGATTAGAGTATGGAGCCAGGGTGAGAGATTTTCCGATGTCTGCATCAAGGAAATTGACCGCTTTGGAGGTCCTAGTGTGATGGTTTGGGCTGGGATTAGCTTACAAGGCAAAACTGAGCTGGTTTTCTTAAATCAAGGCACAGTAACTGCACAACGGTACATCGATGAAGTCATCAGGCCTCATGTGATTCCATTCTCACAGAGAGTGGGGCCAGGGTTCTGGTTAATGCATGACAATGCCCGCCCACACACAGCTCGGGCCACTCAGACGGTACTGGATGACTCCCATATTCGTGTCCTACCATGGCCAGCGTATAGTCCGGATTTAAATCCAATAGAGCATATGTGGGACCAATTAAAACGAAGGGTTAGGGAGCATGAGCAAGAGGTTCACAACCAGCAACAGCTTATGGATGCTCTGAAACGTGTGTGGGAAGAGATACCTGATGAATACATCAGAAACTTAATCGAAAGTATGCATTCAAGGCTCCAGGTTTGTGAAAACAGGAGAGGAGAACACACCCGTTACTAAACCATTAAAAAACAGCTTGTGTCAGTTTTTGTTTTGTTTTGCAAAGAGTTTCTGTTTAGTTTTTGCTGTTGACAATGGACTAATTTCATGTTAATTGAAATAAGTGAAACAATTGACTACACAATTAAATGGTTATTAGCATAAGTTAAAACAGAAGCCTTGTTACATGTTATTTTAATAAATATACATTACTGTTTACTATATTTTTCACGTAGCAATCAAAATACTTAGTGGCCCCTATTTTCTTTTGAGTAGTATATTTCTATAGCGGATACTTCACAATATTGCTCAACTGACATGTTACATGTTATATTCTTTTTGAATGGTAGTCTGGTTTATTTTCCCATTATGCACGCTACCCACTCGAGTGTAGAGCAAGAATTTTGAAAACTTACCCCTGTTGCCATCTTATCTCTCAGAAGGTTGCGTATACCCAGATGTCCTATCCCCCGATGCCATAACATCACTTGGTCGCCGGATTCTGTTGAAACTGCCGCCGCTGAAATCTGAGAAGTACCTTTAATTCTATTAACTCCTCTTTCTCCCACGCATTTTAAAGCAGGCTTTCCCTTTACCTCACATTTATCATGTTTAAAGATAATGAAACCATTTTTTGAGAATATAATTACGTGACCCTTTTTCACCATTTCACTCACACTCAATAAATTAGCTTGTAATTTAGGTACGTACGTAAGATTACTGACAGTTAACCCTGACTTACATACTACCATAACTTTACCTTGACCAAGAACCTCATTACCATCTGCGCACGTTACTCTCAGAGCTTGAGGAGTGTCTTTAAGATCTCCAAACCACGATCTATTATTCGTCGTATGTGTCGATGCTCCAGAATCGACTATCCAGTTCTCTTCTTCATGAGATGACTTTGAGATGATTTTCCATTTGAAGAAGTTTTGTCCCCTCTGCGACAGTAGTACTACCATCTAGTTCAACTGGTAGTACAAATGATACACCTTAGGGTCACTAGTACTACCAGTAGTACTAGTGACCATAACGGCAGACCGGTAGTACAACTGTCCTGTAGTTTGTTGCTTTCATAGCGATACTCTTTTCTGTAGATCCTGAACTGGCCACTTAAATAAGACTGAAGTACTTCTGATATGATAGTTTAATCAAATTAATAAATTACATGAGTGCCTTTGCCTGTAATATTTGTGCATCTATTACGCCGGAAATAGATAAAATGGACGATTCAGCTTCAGCTGAAATAAATATCGTACAACGCGGACGTGGCAATGTGCTACTAAATAACGGTCACCAATACTATTTACTTAAAAAATATAAAGACTCAAATTCCATTTGGAGGTGCAAGAATTACAAATCAACAAAGTGCATCGGAACTGTGACCGTTACTGCGGTAAGTTCACTTATTTGAAACTATTTATTACACTAACTACCTAGAACACTCATAAACGTGCATTGTAATGCTTTTACTTTTATGAATGCTTTGCTCTATGTTATTTATCTATTTTTTTTTACAGGACTTATTACAAGTTGTGAAAAGAGTAATTCATTCTCCAGCTTGCTCGCCTAATGAAAATGAAAACACAGTTTGTTCAATAATATGTTCAAGTATCGAAACTGCGGCTTCAACTGCAGAAGAAAGTGTCTCTGCAATATATAAAGAAACAGTGGCATCCATGAAGGATTGTCGTGTAGCGACAAGAACCTAACCAGAACCTAACAAGAAACAACAACCAGAATAAAATTTAGAAATGACAGTTTATTATGTTGATTTACAATGACTATTTAAAAAAAAATGATATGAGGATGAGGATGAATGAGGTGACACAGGTTTTACAAAAATACAGGTACAGAAGATATAAAAAGGGGAGCGAAGGACACGGAGCGTAGGAGGGCAGAACAGGGAGCACGCGGCGGTGGTGCCCGGAGCCTGGAGTAGTGGCGAGTAGTTGGAGATCCGGAAGTGGTGTAGGAGGTGGCTTGAAGGCAGCAGCACGTCAGGGTATAGATGGTTGGAGACGGCAGCACGTCAGGGTATAGGTGGTTGGAGACGGCAGCACGTCAGGGTATAGTTGATTGGAGACGGCAGCACGTCAGGGTATAGGTGATTGGAGACGGCAGCACGTCCGGGTATAGGTGGTTGGAGACGGCAGTAAGGCAGCAGCAGCAAACTGTAAGCGACTCAGCAGAGGCTCGCAGGATCTCGGGGCAGTGCGGCCCCGGGATAAGGCCTTTAGGTGATGCTTCCTCTTCAAGATCTCAAGCGAGACTCCTCAATTTCAGCAATGTTCCGCTCTTATACCCTTTTTGGAGAGTTCTAAAAATTATTTAAATTAAAAGCAATATTTGTGAATGGCCAAGAGGGAAAAAGTATTTTTGTAAAAGTATTGACGTAAACATATCGGACCGCTAATGAGTTTGAATGGACATTGCCATTACAACCAGATAAACAACGATATCAAAATATGTCAGATTTTGATTTCAGGCTCGTAATAGAGAAAACAACAAGATAACAATGAAAATTGGGACAGTTACAGATACATAAAAAGGTAGCGCACCAGCGCGCACGAAGCCCGAGATTGCAGAGTTTCGGAGAAAGCCAAATACAAGGTCACCAAAGGTAAACCCCTTCGACATCGATTTAAAAGTGCTGATAGTGTGAAAATACGAAGTGAAAATGATTTGTTATTGTGTTCTTATGGTTTAAAACGTTACAGGGTCCTATGAAAATAAAGGTGATACGAAATATCCAGCTGCGAGATAAATGCAGACCATCAAAGCAGACTGGAAAATGGCATGTAAGTAGCATAACACTACATTTTCCCCCCGACCCTGGAAAAATTTTTGACTCAGCAAAAATTTTGATATGTACATTTTAAAATAAACCATAAAAACACAGCTTTGCAGAAACAGACATCACCAGGCAAAATCAGATATACCATCTCTTACATTCATCATCTTCATTCAGGTAAGGGTGGAGTTCACATTCAATGACTACCACTCTAAAAGTGTGTTTTCGAAAGGACATTCAGGCTTACTTAAGGAGTTGTCATCCGCTCCTGCGTGGAAAAAAAAATAAGTGGAGGTAAAGAGAAACAAATTAATCCTAAGGTAGCTTTAGTCGCTTTGACTTAAGAAAAGATTAAGAACGGCCAGAGCGGTAGAGCTCGAAGCCAGAGATCAGCAACATCGCCAACGAGATGTGTCTGAAATAAAGATAAAAAAAAAGGTGAAGACTAACCAACAAAGATTCGAGGTCCTAAAGTAAAATTTGTTGAAAAACACTGGATTAAAGGAAGAAATAAAAATAATAAGGTGAAAATGATGGTGATATTTATACATATATACAAATTAACAGTTAATAGAAGTTAAGAAAATTTAAGATTTTATATCTTTAATGTGCCACTTGCCTCTAACTCCGTTAGGGTCTTCGAGAATGTATACTAATGGTGAAAGTTTGGTTATTATTTTACACTTAATGAATTTAGGGGCAAGTTTAGCATTAAAGTATGCGCCAGCATTGCTTAAAACATGTTTTTTACGCCAAACAGTATCTCCCACATTAAATTCTTTAAAAGACCGGCGAAGATCATAGCGAGCGCTATTTTTAGCGTTAGCTATGTGAAGTTTAGTTTGAACTCTGTGAAAGATAGATGAGAGGAGACCAGCATTAGACGCGTAAATATATATATATATAGTAAGACGAGGCATAAATATCAATTCCTCGAGATTCTGAGTTGGAGTATAGAAGGAACCACAAGGTATTGTTTCCCTACCAAAGACTAAAAAGTTTGGAGTAAAGCCAGTAGCAACGTTTGTAGCGCTGTTCATTGCGAACTGAATCTTAGTAAGATGGTTGTCCCAGGATCTATGATCGTCTCCTACTAGGGATGCTAGAGCTGTAATAATCGTACTATTAAATTTCTCTGTAGGATTAACCTGAGGATAATATAAAGCTGTGTGAAAAATACAAGGAACGTTATAAGAATTTAAGAATGAGTGGAATTCTCGCGACTGAAATTGAACAGCGTTGTCCATTATAATAGTTTGGGGAATGCCATGAACTAGAAACACTGAATTTTCTAAGACATTAATGATATTAGCTGAAGTAGCACGTTTAAGGGGAAAAATCATAGTATATTTAGTAAAATTGCAGTTAATTACCAGAATATACTGATTTCTTCTCCGGGTCATAGGCAATGGACCCATAAGATCTAAGGATATAGTTTGAAAAGGTCTGGAGCAAAGTTTAGGTTTACCCATAAGACCATTGGGAGAATGATTAGTGTGTTTGTAGGTTAAGCAGGTTTCACAAGTCGAGATTAAATTGACAATGTCCTTAAACATACCAGGCCAATAGTATTTTAAAGATATTTTATTGAATGTCTTGAAGATACCAAGGTGGAGTTCTGAAGGGGAACCATGGCTAACTTCAATAAGTGCATGTCTATCTTGCGGCAGTGGAACTTCCTTCCAAATAAAGTCATCGTTTAGACGATCGGGAGAATGGATGCAGCGGTAAAGTTTGTTATCCCTGTTAATGTAGTTGGGATATGCGTCTGGGTTGTTGGAGCATCCGAGAAAAATCTTGTTGTAGTGCTCAAGTTCACGATCAGGTGGTTCTTCAATCGTAATAGGATGTACGCCTTGAGGTGAAGTTTCTCGTGTATCAGGACGTTCTTTATTCCTATGTCTTGATAATAAATCAGGAACGTTATCCTTTCCTTTTTTTGTTTCAGTACAAACTTAAAGCATGATAAGCGTAGAGTCCAGCGCGCAAGTTTTCCAGATGGATTCGATAAGTTCTGAAACCATTTAAGTGCAGCGTGGTCAGTATATATTGTAAACTCTTTACCATTGTCTAGGTAACATCGCCAATGTTCTAGCGCAGTTATTACAGCCAATGTTTCTCTTTCAGTAGTTGAGTAGTTTTGTTGATTTTTGTTTAGTGCTTTACTCATGTAAGCAATCACGACTTCTTTGTCATCTTGATGTTGAGTAAGCATTGCTCCTATGCCATAATTTGATGCATCACAATGTACAGAGAAGGGTAGTTCGAAGTTAGGGCAAGCAAGGACAGGAGCAGTTACCAAAGCTTCTTTAAGTTTCTGGAAAGCAGCTGCAGCCTTGGAATTCCATAAAAATTTAGGAGCGTTCTTCCCGGAACAGGTTAGTTGGTTGAGTGGAGAGGCAATAGTGCTGAAGTTTGGAATGAATCTTCTAAACCAGCTGCAGGTGCCTATGAATCTTCGAACTTCTTTTCTGCAAGTAGGTACAGGATATTCTAGAATAGCTTTTATTTTATCTGGATCAGCACGTAGACCATACTCGTCTACTAGAAAACCAAGGTATTTCAGTTCTTTCCTGAAGAATTGACTCTTTTCAAAGTTAATAGTCAGATTAGCATATGAAAGTTTTTCATGAACTTTCATGAGAAGCGATATGTGCTCATCAAAAGTCTCGCTAATAATAACGATGTCATCCAGATAGCAAAATACCTTGTTCTCAAATTCAGGAGTAAATAGCGTATCCATTAATCTTTGTTGGGTTGCAGGTGAGTTAGTGAGACCAAAAGGCATTACTTTGAATCTGAACATACCTCTTCCAGGAACATAAAATGCTGTCTTATCTCTATCAGCAGGATTCAAGGGAATCTCCCAAAATGCTTTCGCAATGTCGATGCTTGATAAGTATTTGGCATTTCTCAGGTTGTCCAAAATTTCGCTTATTAGAGGCAGACTATAAGCATCACGACGTGTAACTGAGTTAAGCTTCCTGCTATCTACGCAGAAACGCCATTCACCATTCTTCTTTGGAGTGATGAGGACTGGAGATAACCAAGGACTCTCGCATTGTTCAATGACGTTTCATCCCAGCATCTTGTCAACTTCATTAATTAAAGCCTTTTGTTTTTCAGGAGACAGTCTGTAACATCTTTGTTTGATCGGAAGAGAATCACCAGTGTCAATCTGGTGGGTGATTAAGTGTGTGTTTCCCAGAACACCATTTTCTTCAAAAGAGATTGTCTTGAAGCGTTGGATGATATCATTAGCGATGTTCTTTTGATTAGGAGTTAAATGCTCATAAGGTAAAACTTTAATATCTTTAGTGTCGATAGCAAAGCATTTAGGATCTGTAAAGTTAAGAGAAGCTAAAACACTAGGTAGAAGATTAAATTTTCTCCAAAAGTCAATACCTAGTATCAGAGAAGGAAATATTTCAGGGAAAACATAAGCTTTAATCAAGTGAGTTTCGTTATTGAAATGGACAGGTAAGTCAAAATAACCCAAGGAATTAATATTTTGATTATAAGCAGTAGAGACAGTAATAAGATCTGACTTGAGAAGTTTGCAGCCCAGTTTAAGAATTTCCAAATGAGAATTATTACCCAGAATAGTTACTGAGCTGCCAGAATCTAGTAAACCAGATAAAGTTAAGTCATAAATTTTGACATTAACGAATGGACGATTAAGATCTTGTTCTTTGGAGTAGAGTGTAGAAGAGATTTTGTAGCAAGCAAAGAAGTTTTGAATTGTTTTGATCCAATTAGTCCACTCGTCCTTATCAAAGTTTGAGTTACTTTTCAAGTCAGCAGTTAGTTTTTTTGTACTAGTATTAGGTTTGGGAGAACAAGTAGGGCAATCTGCAGTTTTAAAACCCTTAAGACCACATTTGAAACAAATCACGAATCGTGGTTGAGTGCAACTGTTCAAAGTATGACCTAGTTTACGACAGCGAACGCAAAAAGAACTTTCTTGGGGAGCTGCAGTTTGAGAGAGACTATTAACTTGTCTAGAAGGGTATTTGTAGGGTGGAGTGAATTTATTCATGAAGGGAGGAGAAGGTCGTGAGTTATTAGAAGAGTTTGGAGAGTCAACTGAACTTGAAGTGGAATGCTTGTAGTTGAATTCAGAAACATGAGGACTTTGTTGCAAATTTGGTTCTTTAAATTGTTTGTCTCTGTCTAGGAACTTTTCGTAGTTTTGGCAAGTGGCCAGAAGAGAATCGATAGAGTCAATGTCTTTTAGAGCTACGAAGACTGAATAACATGGGCGAATATTTCTCAAAATAATCTCCAATTGTTCTGTTTCAGAAAGTCTTTTTGAAAGGCGAGCGAACATTCCAGACATGATGGAAATATAGATGACGATAGGTTCATCACGACCTTGAGTACGATTCCTAATCGCTTCTAGAAGTTTATGATCATAATCAAAACCACCAAAGTCTTTGATTAGTAAAGAAGAAAGTTCGTTCCAAGTTAAGTTTGGATTCTGATTATATTAAAATCTGAACCAATGAAGGGCATTGCCGGTGAAAATTTCGAACGCCTGAGAAATCAACAAGTCCTTGGACAAGCCACGAGCTAAGCTATATTCTTCAAGTTTTTGAAGAAAGGATCTTGGACAGCTTTTACCATTGAAGGTGTGTCTTTTCAGATCTTTGAAGACGTTGGTTGGAGGGAAAGATTGAGGTGGTGGTGGAGGATACGGGGTATGGGTCTGGACAGAAGTTTGAGAAACAAGAGGGGGTTCCATGACAGTCGGGTCAGCAGGAAGGTCAAGTGATGGAGAGTCATTTGCAGTTGAAGGTGGAGTCAAGGATTCGACTTGTTAAGAAATAGCGTCAAATTTCATCTTCAAAGTATCGAAACTAACTTTAGAGTCTGGATATAAGTCAGTATCTATTCGCTCCAATCTGTAAAAAACATGATTAATAAAAGTTTCTATTAATCGTAAGTATTTGGTTTCACCTTGTAAAAATTTTTCAATTTTACAATCCAGGTAAGTCAGAGTAGAACCAATTTGAGAAAAGTCATCCTCAATCGGAACTGAAGAAGTCAGAATATCTTCAGGGTGAGAATTCGCAACTAAACGCAAAACCTGTTTTTTAAGAAGCAAAACAGTATTAGCTGGTTCCCCACATCTAATCTTTACTTCGTATTCGAGCTCGGCCTTGTTAAGGAATTCGTACTTAATAACCCTTTCCATTGTAATAGTTAAATTGAAAATTTTACCTCTTTCCGTTTATCTAGAATAAAAATATTGAAGTGATGAAGTGAAGTGAAGTGAAGTGAAATGAAGTAATGTAAGTTAAATGTAGGCCTAAATATAATCCAGATGAGTTGAAAAACTAGATGAAGTTTTGTTTTAGAATTTGGAAAATATGAAAAGGACGAATAGATAAAGATTTAAGAGCGAAAGAGAAAGCAAATCAAAAGGAACGAGACAAGGCGCAGAAAAGGTGAAGAAGGGTGAAGAAGAACTTTTATGTTGGGCGCCAAAATGTCGTGTAGCGACAAGAACCTAACCAGAACCTAACAAGAAACAACAACCAGAATAAAATTTGGAAATGACAGTTTATTATGTTGATTTACAATGACTATTTAAAAAAAAATGATATGAGGATGAGGATGAATGAGGTGACACAGGTTTTACAAAAATACAGGTACAAAAGATATAAAAAGGGGAGCGAAGGACACGGAGCGTAGGAGGGCAGAACAGGGAGCACGCGGCGGTGGTGGCCGGAGCCTGGAGTAGTGGCGAGTAGTTGGAGATCCGGAGGTGGTGTAGGAGGTGGCTTGAAGGCAGCAGCACGTCAGGGTATAGATGGTTGGAGACGGCAGCACGTCAGGGTATAGGTGGTTGGAGACGGCAGCACGTCAGGGTATAGTTGATTGGAGACGGCAGCACGTCAGGGTATAGGTGAATGGAGACGGCAGCACGTCCGGGTATAGGTGGTTGGAGACGGCAGTAAGGCAGCAGCAGCAAACTGTAGGCGACTCAGCAGAGGCTCGCAGGATCCCAGGGCAGTGCGACCCCGGGATAAGGCCTTTAGGTGATGCTTCCTCTTCAAGAGCTCAAGCGAGACCCCTCAATTTCAGCAATGTTCCGCTCTTATACTCTTTTTGGAGAGTTCTAAAAATTATTTAAATTAAAAGCAATTTTTGTGAATGGCCAAGAGGGAAAAAGTATTTTTGTAAAAGTATTGACGTGAACATATCGGGCCGCTAATGAGTTTGAATTGACATTGCCATGACAACCAGATAAACAACGATATCAAAATATGTCAGATTTTGATTACAGGCTCGTAATAGAGAAAACAACAAGATAACAATGAAAATTGGGACAGTTACAGATACATAAAAAGGTAGCGCATCAGCGCGCACGAAGCCCGAGATTGCAGAGTTTCGGAGAAAGCCAAATACAAGGTCACCAAAGGTAAACCCCTTCGACATCGATTTAAAAGTGCTGATAGTGTGAAAATACGAAGTGAAAATGATTTGTTATTGTGTTCTTATGGTTTAAAACGTTACAGGGTCCTATGAAAATAAAGGTGATACGAAATATCCAGCTGCGAGATAAATGCAGACCATCAAAGCAGACTGGAAAATGGCATGTAAGTAGCATAACACTACAGGATAAGGGTCTTACTTTAATTGAAAAGTTACCGTCGTACGACATTTATCGAAGCATTGCTATAAGAAGACGAAAAAAAATTTCAAAGATAGAAAATTTAGTCTTTAGAGATTTGGTACCACCAGCATTTGACGATTTTATTCTCGCAGATTACAACGATAATAAAAAGAGAAATTGCCGAATATTAATTTTTGCTTCAGATAAAGCACGAGAACATCTCGAAGATGGCAAAATCTTTTTTGGCGTTGGCACATTTGAGAATTGTCCAAGACCCTTTAAACAATTATATGTAGTATTTTGTGATTTAGGCAGCAGTGAAGGCAAAAATAATGTAGTACCGGTTATTTATGCACTCCTGCCAAACAAATTTGGAAAGTCGTATTCCATTATGTTTGAGATCATTAAGTCGCAAGTCCCTAAGTGGGCACCGAATAAATTCGTTATGGACTTTGAACCGGCACCTATGACTGCCATCAGAAATGTTTTTCCCCAGACTGCACGGTTGTTTTTTCCATTTTCAGGACAGATTAAAAAAGAAAGCGAGAAAACTAACGATTATAAAACGAAACACTAAAACAAACAAAATCGTCAGTTTGTGCATGGTTTTGCCCCTTATTCCAGAAGCCAAAATTGATGAAGGGTTCAATTATATACTAAAAGAAAATGAAGTTATTGGAGGTATAGTGTTATGCTACTTACATGCTATTCTTGCTTCCTTTCCCTTAGCTCCAGCTCCACAATCAGTCATTTTTGTTTGTCCTTCAGGGTGCTTGCTCTATTACGCTGGATACTTGGTGAGCTGTGCAGCTTACTATTTGTCATCACCTTTATTTCCATAGGACCCTGTAACGTTTTAAACCATAAGAACACATTAATAAATCATGTTCGCTCTGCATTTTCATGCTATCGGCACTCCTAAATCGATAGCGAAGCGGCTTACCTTTGGTGACCTTGGTTTTGGCTTTCTCCGAAACTCTGCAATCTCGGGCTTCGTGCGCGCTGGTGCGCTACTTTTTTATATTCATGGTTACTTCATTTACTTCATGGTTTTAATGTTGGTTTTCCGTATTACGAGCTTGAAACGAAACTTTGACGTTTGTTGACGTCTTTGTTTATCTGGTTGTCATGGCAATGCCCATTCAAACTAGTTAGCGGTCTGATATGTTTGCGTCAATACTTTTACAAAAATACTCTTTCTCTCTTGGCCACCCACAAAAATTACGTTTAATTTAAATAATGTTTAGAACTCTCCAAAAAGGGTATAAAAGCGGAACATTTCTGAAATTCTGGAGTCTCACGTCAGCTTCTGAACTGGAAGTACCAGTTAAAGGCCTTATCCCGGGGTCGCTCAACCCCGGGATCCTGCGAAGCCTTCAAACTCCTTCAAATCTTCAAATACTCCATCTACAACGGGATTCTGCGGGCCGTGCCTATGCCGCTATCGTTCCTACATCGACGATTTCTACAACGGGATCCAGTGAGCTGTAGCTACCAGTACGCCGCTACCGTTCCTACAACGACGATTTCTACAACGGGATCCAGCGAGCTGTAGCTACCAGTACGCCGCTACCGTTCCTACAACGACGATTTCAACAGCATCTACAACTACAAATACGCCCGCAACCTGGTCATCACCCCACTGGTCTACTTCTCTTCGTGTTCTCCGCTTCCTTCTTTCTATCCAGACATCTGTATTTTATAAATCCTGTTTCACCTCATTCATCTTCATCTTCCTCTCATTTTTTTTTTAAACTAATTCATTGTAAATAACCAATAAACTGACACTCTAAATTTTATCCTGGTTGTTGTTTTCTGTTAGGTTCTGTTAGGTTCTGGTTAGGTTCTTGTCGTCACACTACATTTTGGCGCCCAACGTAAAAGTTCTTCTCCACTCTTCACCTTTTCTGCGCCTTGTCTCTTTCTCTTTGATTTGTTTTCTCTTTCACTCTTAAATCTTTATCTATTCATCCTTTTCACATTTTCCAAATTCTAAAACAAAACTTCATCTAGTTTTTCAACTCATCTGGATTATATTTAGGCCTACATTTAATTTACATTACTTCACTTCACTTCACTTCACTTCTATAACACTTAACTATAACACTTGCCTAAATATTTTCCAAATTCTAAAACAAAACTTCATCTAGTTTTTCAACTCATCTGGATTATATTTAGGCCTACATTTAACTTACATTACTTCACTTCACTTCACTTCACTTCTATAACACTTGACTCTACACTTAACTATAACAATGGAAAGGGTTATTTTGACTTACTTTTCCAAATTCTAAAACAAAACTTCATCTAGTTTTTCAACTCATCTGGATTATATTTAGGCCTACATTTAATTTACATTACTTTACTTCACTTCACTTCACTTCACTTCACTTCACTTCTATAACACTTAACTATACACTTAACTATAACAATGACTCCACCTTCAACTGCAAATGACTCTCCATCACTTGACCTTCCTGCTGATCCGACTGTCATGGAACCTCCTCTTGTTTCTCAAACTTCTGTCCTGAAGGTGATACGAATCTTTATATAAAATTTTTGCATGTAAGTAGCATAAATTTTCTTAACTTCTAACTGTTAATTTGTATATATGTATATTCTTTATTTCAGACATATCTCGTTGGCGATGTGGCTGATCTCTGGCTTCGAGCTCTACCGCTCTGTTGTATATATGTATATTCTTCATTTCAGACACATCTCGTTGGCGATGTGGCTGATCTCTGGCTTCAAGCTCTACCGCTCTGGCCGTCTTTAATCTTAAGGCAAAGCGACTAAAGCTACCTTAGGATTAATTTGTTTCTCTTTACCTCTACTTAATTTTTTTTTTCCACGCAGGAGCGGATGACAACTCCTTAAGTAAGCCTGAATGTCGTTTTGAAAACACACTTTTAGAGTGGTAGTCATTGAATGTGAACTCCACCCTTACCTGAATGAAGATGATGAATGTAAGAGATGGTATATCTGATTTTGCCTGGTGATGTCTGTTTCTGCAAAGCTGTGTTTTTCTGGTTTATTTTTGTACATATCAAAATTTTTGCTGAGTCAAAAAAAATTCCAGGGTCGGGGGGAAAATATGGTGTTATGCTACTTACATGGTATTCTTGCTTCCTTTCCCTTAGCTCCAGCTCCACAATCATTCATTTTTGTTTGTCCTTCAGGGTGCTTGCTCTATTACGCTGGATACTTGGTGAGCTGTGCAGCTTACTATTTGTCATCACCTTTATTTCCATAGGACCCTGTAACGTTTTAAACCATAAGAACACATTAATAAATCATGTTCGCTCTGCATTTTCATGCTATCGGCAATCCTAAATCGATAGCGAAGCGGCTTACCTTTGGTGACCTTGGTTTTGGCTTTCTCCAAAACTCTGCAATCTCCGGCTTCGTGCGCGCTGGTGCGCTACTTTTTTATATTCATGGTTACTTCATTTACTTCATGGTTTTAATGTTGGTTTTCCGTATTACGAGCTTGAAACGAAACTTTGACGTTTGTTGACGTCTTTGTTTATCTGGTTGTCATGGCAATGCCCATTCAAACTAGTTAGCGGTCTGATATGTTTGCGTCAATACTTTTACAAAAATACTCTTTCTCTCTTGGCCACCCACAAAAATTACGTTTAATTTAAATAATGTTTAGAACTCTCCAAAAAGGGTATAAAAGCGGAACATTTCTGAAATTCTGGAGTCTCACGTCAGCTTCTGAACTGGAAGTACCAGTTAAAGGCCTCATCCCGGGGTCGCTCAACCCCGGGATCCTGCGAAGCCTTCAAACTCCTTCAAATCTTCAAATACTCCATCTACAACGGGATTCTGCGGGCCGTGCCTACGCCGCTATCGTTCCTACATCGACGATTTCTACAACGGGATCCAGTGAGCTGTAGCTACCAGTACGCCGCTACCGTTCCTACAACGACGATTTCTACAACGGGATCCAGCGAGCTGTAGCTACCAGTACGCCGCTACCGTTCCTACAACGACGATTTCAACAGCATCTACAACTACAAATACGCCCGCAACCTGGTCATCACCCCACTGGTCTACTTCTCTTCGTGTTCTCCGCTTCCTTCTTTCTATCCAGACATCTGTATTTTATAAATCCTGTTTCACCTCATTCATCTTCATCTTCCTCTCATTTTTTTTTAAACTAATTCATTGTAAATAACCAATAAACTGACACTCTAAATTTTATCCTGGTTGTTGTTTTCTGTTAGGTTCTGTTAGGTTCTGGTTAGGTTCTTGTCGTGACACTACAGAGGTAACGATAACGTGAAACTATTCTTATTTTATGTTCAAGGTCATTGGATGCCGAAGAAAGCTTTGTGGTGCACTTTCGGTGAGCGGCATCGGACAAATAACGTCTGTGAGGGTTGGAACGGTAGGTTCAACAAAAGTTTTAAAAGAAGACCAAACATTTTGCATCTTTTAAAAATCCTTAAGAATGATGCTATGTTTCACGCTGTTAACGTAATGACATCAGAACCTGCCAAGCCTGTTGTAGATAGAAATACCTATATTCAGCATGTTCAAATGCAGCTAATTACAGGGGAAATCGATGTTCCATTATTTATGGAAAAATTACGTTAATTTGTTCTCAACTTAATCTTAAAGTTAATTATAAATAAAAGTTATTATAAAATAAATTGATCATTCAGTTATTTATTTTATTATAATAAGTACGAGTAAGAGTAGGTACAATCGAACCATCTGAATCATGACCCACCAAGCTTATTTTTCTAAACCCCTTAAATGCAAGTAGGTCGAAATTCGCTTGAAGGTTTATTTCCTTGGTAACGAACTTTTTATCATTTGATTAGACACTGACATTTACATAGATCTTACAAGTTTGAAAGTTTCAAACGAATTATCAGGCAAATGGGTCATGATTCAGTTGGTTCGATTGTACATAAAGTTTTACATTTTATTTCAATGCAGATGTAACTGTTAGTTTAATGTATAGCAATACGCTTTTAAATATTTCGACAATGTCTTCCGTATGCTCCTTTTCAAAGCTGTCTGCGGTTGTAATTGCTTCGTCGATAATATTATTCCACTCTTCCGTGTCCATGTGCTGCGAACACAGTAGTGTGTTTGGCTGTAAATATAAAGCATATTTACTCAGTAACATTGCCTTGTGAAAATCGGAAGGCCGGTGAAGTCTTAATTCGGTGCACCCATTAATAAGACATTTGTTTTCATCTGCTGCAACTGCACGTCTTAATCTTAACATATTTCTACCCGGAATTTGCATGTTTTATTTTTCACTGTATGATGTCATGTCATGAATGTCGTGCAATCTGTCTTTTTATTTTCACGAAAAAAATAAAAAATCACAGATATTATTATAAGTGGCCAGTCTATTTATATAAGTAAAGAGCCTTTGCTCTTTACTTATACGAGATGCGAGAATACTTTTTCCTTGATATAGATTTACTTTCCCGTTTTTCAGAGCTTAATAATACTTATAACCATAATATATTTACGTATAACAATACAACGTGTTTTCTGACCCAATGTGAACCCTGAACGGGGTGATGTAGTAGGCTATACTGAATAACTTTTACTATGGTGCTAATGACGAAATCTAAAAAAAATGTCTTTTACATACATTTTGACCGATCGATACCGATCGACCATAGTAAAAGTTGTTCAGTATAACCTACCAAATCACCCCGTCAAAGGTTTTCAGTGGGTTAGAAAACACGTTATACATATTTTGTTTACCTACATCTGGAACGTGTATCATATGTACTACCAGTTGAACTTTTAATACAGTGGTCTATGACAAAACCCGAGGGATATTCTTGTATTTTTAGAAGTAGTGCTAGTGACCCTAAGGTGTATCATTTGTACTACCAGTTGAACTAGATGGTAGTACTACTGTCGCAGAGGGGTTTTGTCTTGACATAGTCGGTAGTAAGCTCCATGTTACTTGACTACATGGCTAATCTCATCGGTTGTAATTGTAATGTCAGGCCTTGTAGGAGAAGAGCAGTCAATAGTTCGTCATCAACCTCTTTTCCTAGGTCTGCCTTTTCTTGGGATGTCGCAATGACACTTTTGACATATTCTCTGATTGTCTTGAATTGTTCCAGTTTAAAGCTCACAAGTTTTGATAAAAGTTTACATCTGTTATTTAGTCCTTTATCTTCAAAAGCATTCCTCAATTGTTCCCAAGCTTCTTTTGCTGTTGAAGCTTTGCGTACATGTACCGTGCAGTGGGGTTATATCATGGTACATATTCTAGCTCTCGCTTTCTGATCTCTCTTCCTTGAATGTCGGTAGTTGCTGGAGATACACTCTTGTATTCCCACAGATCAGTTTCTATTAGGTTCATTTCCATATACAATTTCCAGGTGGCGAAGTCATTGCTGCCGTCGAGTTTTTCCATCGGCATGCCACTGTTGTTACCTGAACACCGTTGTGGACTTTGAGATCCTCCTCCGAGGACCCCGTTACTGTCACTCATGTTTTCACTGTTTTCAAACATTCTTAAGTTCGTCGGCCCATAGCCTCTTGTGGTGGGGCAAGAATGATGAACTAGTTAATAGATAGCACAGAAGTTTATTTTGTATAACTGAACTTCACATCGAAAATATTGTAACCCGGATTTTTGTTGTTGCTAGCACTAACAACAACATACACAATAGTCAGACAGGAATGGAGTGATAGATTTTTCACTAAAAATAACAAACGAATACCATATTCAAATTAACATTTCAAATGTGACACAGGTGATCAATTAGAAAAAGATAAAACATCAACGAGGTTTTACTCTTCAACAAATATAAAACTTCAAAGAGGTTTTACTCTTCAACAGATGTCCCGACGTCTTAGATTGAGATTGGATATATTACGCCCCGCAGCCGCAGCCGAGGTAGATAGGAGAAGGAGGTGACAGAACCTCGGAAAATGCGATCCCATAGGCAGAGTTTATGACAATGTTCCACCTGTTAGAGTTCGATAAGCTATCGTCCTCCAAGCCCCAGGACCGCAGAACTGTAGATTGAGATTGGAGATATTACGCCCCGCAGCCGAGGTAGATTGGAGAAGGGAGGTGACAGAATCCCGGAAAATCTGAGGCGAGGCTGTGGATCCCTTCATGAGATCCCAAAGGCAGAGTTTGCGATAATGTTCTGCCTGTTGGAGTTAGTCGATAAGCTGTCGCCCTTAAGAGAATCGCGAGCCTCCATACAATAAGCGGTAACCTTTTTCACCCCTTAAGCCTTGTCCGATTTTCACAATTTTTTCACATGTTTGAGATACTATGAAAAACTATGCTCGTGCGTTTTGTTTTTTTTGAAATATTTTGTATTTTAGTAAATATAAGGACCTAAACATTCACTTTTTTGACCAAAAAAAACCCTCGTGCATTTTATTTATTTTTAACCAATCAAGCCAGATTTTCAAAAAAAGGAAAAACTACAAGCATCGTTTTTGATGTGTGGAAACTAATGAGACCAAATTTGTCTTATTCTATAAAGGTTTAGGGGTAGAAAAACGTTACCGCCCAAAAGCATAATTCGGCCGAAAATTTAGGCAATTGCGCTCTTATAGCTCTGAGATAGCTTGTATTTTGGTAAATACCTACTCGCGCCGAGTTCTGTCGCCATTCGCTCGTCTTGAACTGACGGCATTTCCGTCAAAATTATGGTAAGTTTGTGTGTACCAAACCTAACCTAACAATGTCCCTATCACAACATCGTGTCTAGGGCTCTGGTTCCACAGAGTCCCACAACAATCTCTTACGTGTTTGGCCGGCAAATTTGGCCAAAGTCAAATGCAGTAAAATCTTTCTGAGTAAAAATAAACTTTTCAAAGTGTTTGTAGGTGGAATAATCAATCTAGTTAATAAGTATTCTATGTTATCATTCAGATTTTACCAGAGATCAGCTAAGACTAGCAGAATATGTGGGGTGAAATTTCAATAGTATCTAGATAAATACTATTGAAATTTCACCATACCATTTCCTTAATGATAGATAGATAGATAAAGCGTTTATTCAATCGTCATAATACATAAAACAGAACACAGAAAATAACAAGTAGACATGGAATAGAAACAACAATTAAGTAGTTAAGGGTGATCAGACATATATAAGATATTACAATTCAGGAAAAAAGCATACATTTAGTCGTGGTGAGTTGTGTACGGCGAAGGAGAAACGGTTCCAGCTCAGCATATGCTACAGGAAGACCTGTAGCGCTGGTATTCTGTCGGAGCCAGATTAATTTGGGTGTGATATTTAAGGTGTTGATTTGTCTACGTGGTTTATATTGATGAAATATATAAATATGATAACAAGGAAAGCTTTGCGAAAGAAACTAGGGAACATTTGTGTCTAAGTGTAAGATGTGATGATTGTGAGTACAAGCTAAGATATTTGAATAAGTTGCCGGAATAACCATGCCAGAATGTTGACATTAAAATATTAATTCCAAAAAGCCATAACATGTCTATAAAGATGAAACCATTCTTAAAACATTGTTTAGATCTAATTATGTGATAACAGGTACCATTTTTTGTAGTTTTCTTTTTGTTGTAGTACATGAGTTTACACGAGCGAACATTGAAAAACAAAATCTTTGAAAATCTTGGCAAGTTATATTCTGACATACTTATCCCCACCTGAGCCGCCGAACGGATCAACCGCGCTGCAAGAGCAGTCTCTTCTCACAGAACTCACAAACAAAGTAAATTACTGTTTTGACAATTTATAAAGAATAATACTTATATTTTGACTAGCAGTCAAATAGCCGATAACCAGAATTCTAAAATTGGTTTGTTTGTCGGTGCGTCCAGTGCTGATAAGTGTGAGTTTACCTGTTGGCAATAACTTATACAAGTATTTAAAGGCAAGTACAACGCGCAACAGCACAACAGTAGGTAGCAATGTTTAATCTAGTTTGTGAAATTTCTGCGTTGTATGTACCTAGTAAAAAATTACCTATTTACCTTATGGAACCTTTAAAATAACTATTTGTGTTTCAGATTCAGACTGTGACTCAAGTGGCCTCATTCTCTGTGTGGATTTCATATTATGGCAGAGCCAGTAACTTACTGCCATATGGAGGATATGGAAAAGGATGTTTTTATTAGTGTTTTTAAGTGTTTTAATAAAGTCAAGTATCTGTAAATTATCTATAAGTATATGACTTAGATGTATGTGTAAATGTATTTTTATCACACCTGCTCTGAAAATACATACTAATTATACCAATTAGAGGGAAGAAACGCCTTTATCCCGCCCTTCAAATCCTTTCATCCCAAGGTATGGAAGTTTGTATGAAAATCCTTCCGACCCAAGGGTGGGAAGTATGTATGAAATTCCATTACATACCCGGTTTTTTTTTAATTTCTCAGCAGTCATACTGCAAAGAGATTTTAACTGTCTACTAATTAAATTTCAAGTAAATTGTTACTGGCCACATACAGTTTTTTTTTTTACCAGTTACCAACCTCCTTGGTGCATACAGAAAATTAAAAACGAAATTATTTTTGTATATAAAACGCGCGGAATCACGGAAGACGTGGCTGCATGACCTTATGATCTTAGCCTACTCCAGAAACGGGCGAATAAAAAAAGGAAAAGCCCGCGCATTTTCGCAAAAACTTCGATTGATTTAGCATTTATCTTTGTGTTTTTTGTAAAATATGGATGCATTTATGTCTATAATTTTCCTCGTAGGTGTAATAAAAAGCACTATACATACACTCGGCGCCACGAATAAAGAGCTCTCGGAGAAACTGGCGGGGATTACTGCGCATGTGTACAGTCGCGGCATAATTCCGAAGTGCGTTTTTAGGGTTAGTGTGAAGGAATGAGTGTTCAGGACTTTCTTCACTTCTATTTTTTCTCTGTTTGATATTTTGTTGATTGGGATATTAGCCGATGTAAATAATGGACTTTGTGTCAAATAAACTATAGGTACTCTCTATTGACAACATTTGTTAACGTCAAGGTTGAAACCTATATATAAATAACCCCCTAGCATAGAATGCCCCTAGTCACTAGGGCCTAGTGAATATAGATACTTGTAGTAATAGTCCTGCACATTCTTTTCTTCCCGCTGACTAATAATTTGTAATTCGACCGGGGCGAAAGATAACGTTGGGTAATATTGTATGCGACTGTACTCAAGAAGCTTCGAGACGTGCTTTCGGTGCGGGCATCGGGAAGCGACTGATCAACGAATCAGGTGCCGGCGCTGACTACCGCCCCCGTCGCTCCTCACTTCCCCGCGCGAAAAGTGACTACTGCGCATTCAAGGACAAAGCTCTTTAGTCGTGGCGCCGAGTATACCTCAGGATAAAGTACAGTTCCATACCTCAAATGGTTTGCGCCCCTCGCAAGCTCGTGGCGCAAATGCCATAATCTCGGTATGGAACTGTCACTTTCTTCCCTCTGAAGTAATGTACTATTATTATTATTTATTATAGATAAGTTATTAGATATTGTGCACTGCCTACCCTTTCATGGTAAATTTTCCTATAATGCCTTGGTTTGCTGGAAGAAATCTCTTTTTAGAGATAAGCTCGCCTTTGTATATTTGTTTTCCATGAATGTAACTATTTATATATCTTCGTGCAATAAAGAATATAAATATAGCCCATCATATCTAGCCAAATCGATTCATACCTACATACTTCACAATTCAGGAACTAGCCGGTAGCCAATTATCACATTTTATGTATTATCATCATCATAGTGTACTACACAGAGAAACTAGTCTTATTACCTATTTGTTAATAATAATATAAATATAAAATAGTTTTAGGTAAAGCAGGCTTTATCAGAGTTGACATACTTACATGGAGCTGATGAACATCTCTCTGTAACCCAGAGAATAGAAAGGAAAATTGTTACGAATTAATATCATTATGAATTGTCTAAGCTAAGATACGGTAAGATACAGACTGTAAAGATAATTTATCTCTGAGGCAGCTGAGAAATCTATTTCTCGCATAATAATATGATAATCTGGGGTGAGAGAGATGCGACGCCTGCTCAAAGATACTTGGCAAAAACCTTAAAAAGAATATATGTATTCACGGAAACATGATTTTCATCTAAGGCCTTTTTCACAATGCTATATGCTCTACATGACAGATTCATCTGTCCATTTCATAACAACATAACATGTAAAATGTACATTTTTCATACAACATATGATTTACTTGTCACATAGAGCTCTGGACGTCCTTGTAATGCCCGGCCCAGTAATGTCCGGCCCCGGAATTGGCGTCCCGTAGGCCCACGATTACGGGGTCGGGCATTCCTGGGCCGGACATTCCGTGGCCGTACAAAATAGTTCTCGATCTCGGAATGCCTGAACCCGGAATCGGCGTCCCGAGTACCGTAGGCAACTGCTATATCAGAGATTAGGGTGTGTTCATAGTGTCTCTATCTCAAAGAATCTATTCATATCATTAATGTTTTTTTTATTTGCATACGCTTCGCTCCGCTCCGCTTTGCTACGCTTCGGTTTTGCTTCTGCTAAGTTCCAACCTAACCTATAACTTAATTGAAATTTAACCACAATAACCTACTCTAGACAAAGTACTTGTACAAAAGGTCATAGAAAAAAAACCCAGAATCGCCAGCGACGAAATGTACAAAAATGGGTTCACTATAGTCAAACCATTGTTTTTTAAAAAATTAGCCCCCGAAACGATGTAGTATAGAAGTTATCATACTATATACATACATTTATTTTTATGATTTATGTTATCGCTGTCACTTTAATGCCCTTTAATATACAGGATGTAACAGAAAGGTGTAGTCATATTTAAGGGGGTTCTAAGGGACATCATTCTGAGCAACTTTCACTATGATACTGATTTGATCAGAGCAACTTTATTTTTCACTACTCTATCTATACAAATAACCTGTACGCCCGGACCAAAACGTATGGAGGAATAAAAAATAAAGTTGCACTGATAAAATCGGTTTCATAGTAAAAGTTGCTCAGAATGGTCTACCTAACATTCCCCTAAAATATGACTACACCTTTCTGTTCCTGTCTAAATATATGTGTGCGTGCGTTCTTCAAAAAAAAAGTAGGATCTCAGTTTGACCTGTATGTTTGTATGTATATATGTTTCGCGGACAACCGCTATTATCTCGCGTTTGCGTTGCCACAAGCTGAAAATGATCTTAGATATAAGCTAAATATGACATTACATACAATGTCATATAATAATAGTTTGATTCATTTGATTGACTCTAACAATTATGTTAGTAAAAATGTTTATTTGACCAAAGGTAGTTACTACCTTTCAGATTTTTACAAACGACAGGTAGCTGTGTCGCTATCTTATTTTTTTAGTATTACAGCCAAGAATTTGGCTAACCTGACTGCTTCTATTGAGCACAGATAAGGGATATTGGAAGACATTCCAAGTAATTTAAATTAGTTTTTAAGACAATAGAGGTAATCTCTAGCATACATAAGCCAATAAATATATCAAGCAAGCATAGGAGATCAAAAATGTGTAATATCTTGCCCGAATTAAATAAGTCAAAAAGTCTAATAATATCCCAATATTAAATAATATTCAGGCAAAGGGTAAGCCCCACTTAAATATTACCCATCAAAACATGCAGGGGCTACCTGGCAAAGATCTTGTATTAGAATTATTTCTTAATAATTCGGACACTGATGTTATTTGTATTACAGAACATTGGTTAAAGGAAAATATGATGTCTTTTAACATAAATAATTACAAAATTGTCAGTTGTTACAATAGAAAGACTGCTGATAGAGGTGGTTCTTTAATCTTAGTAAAAAATAATATTAAGGTGAAACAACGGAAAGATATTCTTACACTTACTGTGGAAAGACAAATAGAGGTATCTTGTGTTGAGTTGGATAGCCATATTATTGTTTGTGTCTACAGACCTCCAAGAGATGAAAAAGGCCATGGAAATTTTTAAATATTCGAGAAAATTATGGAGGAAGCCCTCATTAAACTTTGTAATAACAGAAAAAAGTTAATTATTTGTGGCGATCTTAATGTAGATCTGCTTGTAGATACAACACTGAAGCGACGATTAATAACTCTGTTCAAATCATTTAATTTATATCATGTATTTCTAGAGCCGACTAGAATTACACTTACCAGCCAAACTTTGCTTGCCAGATAACGTTTTTTGTGACTGTGCATTCACAAGTAAAAATGTAATTAACTGTTTACCATCCGATCACAGTGGTCAAACAGTTTCATTCCAAATTACTAGTGAAAATAAGACTGATCCATCATTTTATAGGCCTATTACATCCCATAGACTAGAGATGTATATGAAAAACTTAGATATGGGTTCACCAGTACCGGATTTTGATGAACAGAACCCGAACAAAATCTATTCTGACTTCTTCAACATTATTCAAACAGAATTCAATAAAGTTTTTAAATTAAAGAAAGTCAGTGCCAACAACGATAAATCTAAATTTAATGACTGGTCAACATTTGGAATTCGTAAAAGTAGAGCTATCTTGTATGATCTTTATGAACAAAAAACCTATAACTTTGATATAAAATTTAATGACTATGTTAAAAAATATTCCAAAACTTTCAAGTTGGTTTGTAGAACTGCAAAAACTTTACACATAAATAGAAAAATACAAAATTCAAATAATAGAATGAAAACGGTTTGGCAAATCATAAACCGAGAAACTGGCAAAGTTATACCAAGGGATAATGATTTCTGCTTAAAGATAGGTGATGATGTTGTTAAATCCAACGCTGAGGTAGCTCGAGCTTTTGAAACATTCTTCACCAATGCACCCTTACTCACAACAGAGCGTCTAAATTTATCTCCATATGAAGCAGAGGTTTTGTTAAAAAACAGCACTAGCATCAGTAATGTAGATTTTAAATTTTATCATGTATGTCCCCAGGATATTGTCAAAACGTATAGATTACTTAATTTAAAAAATACTGAAGACCTGTGGGGTATGTCAGTCAAAGTCATTGGTTCAATAATACTTGTTATAGCCCCACACCTAGCTTATATATTTAATAAATGTGTTGATGATGGAGCTTTCCCAGACCTCATGAAACACAGTAAACTTATACCTCTGTTCAAGTCGGGAGACAAGGGTGATCCGTCAAATTTCAGACCAATATCGGTTCTTCCAGCACTAAGTAAATTTTTTGAAAAGGTTATACTCAATCAAATGCTCTCACACTTCAACCGTACAAAACAACTCCACGCCAAGCAATACGGTTTCACTAGGGGTAAATCGACTACGGATGCAGGTGTTACCCTTATATCTCATATTTATTCTGCATGGAAAGCCGCACAGGATGCTATCGGTGTTTTTTGCGATCTGTCGAAGGCATTTGATTGTGTTGATCATGACACGTTACTAATGAAATTAAATCATTACGGAGTTAGAAATAAAGCGTTGGATCTACTAAGATCATACCTAAGCAATAGAATTCAAAAGGCAAAACGGCGTTAAATCTGATGGATCGGGGGTAAAAATTGGCGTTCCACAAGGTTCCATATTAGGCCCTTTCTTATTCCTGGTATATATTAACGATCTGCCTTTTATGGTGGAGTAATTGACTAACATAGTGTTGTTTGCTGATGATACTTCACTGGTCTTCAAAATTGAAAGACAAAAAGAAGATTTTGATGATGTCAATAGATTATTATCTTTAACCTTGAATTGGTTCAAAGTTAACAATTTATTGTTAAATGCTGGTAAAACCAAATGTATCAAATTCTCACTTCCAAATGTCAGGCAAGTTGGGACCAGTTTAGTGTTGGACAGCAATACGTTAGAATTCGTAAATGACACGAAGTTTCTTGGAATAACCATTGATAACAAATTGCAGTGGGGACCCCACATAGATAAATTAGCTGGTAAATTAAGTTCTGCGGCTTACGCTGTTAGGAACATCAGACAAAACACGGATGTGGCTACATCTAGGCTAGTATATTTTAGTTACTTTCATAGTGTCATGTCCTATGGTATCTTGTTGTGGGGGAAAGCAGCGGATATTCAAACTATTTTTATTTTACAGAAAAGAGCTATTTGAGCAATTTATAATTTAAAACGCACAGACTCCTTAAGACAGCTTTTTAAAGAAATTGACATACTAACTGTAGCTAGTCAATTTATTTTCGAAAATATAATGTATGTACGCAAGAACCTTACAAAATTTCCCAAACTTAGCGATAGCTGTAATGTTAACCTAAGAAATAATCACAGACTACTTGCGCCCCGGTTTAGACTCGCGAAGGTTAGCAATTCTTTCAAGGGTCAATGCATTCTCTACTACAACAAGATACCTCTGGAGATCTTGAAATTGCCATTTGAGCAATTTAAAATCCATGTTAAAGTGACTTTGTCGAAAAAGGGATATTACAATGTTCAAGATTACTTAAATGATGGGTCTGTATGGGGTTAATCTGGCTTAACACAGACCTTGCTGTTAATAATTTTGTAATTATTTATTCCTGCTTATTAATTTTGATAATGACTAAATATTATATTTTGTAATAGTTAAGCATAAGCAATTTTTAAAAAGAGATCTAAAAATCAATCTGTGGGAGTTTCTACGCCCTGCTTCTCCCACAGTGGTCCAATGTAGAGAAGTGGCAAAACATGACGATTGCTAAGTATATGTAAATATCTACAGTAATAAAGACACTTGGAATTTGGAATTTGGAATTTGACTAAACCGATTTTGATGTGCTTTTCAGAAAAGTATTTGTTACCTTCTAGAAAAGGATTTAGTGCAAGTTGTATCAAAATCGGTTTAGTAGATCAAAAGATATAACATTATTTTATTGTTTAATTAATCTAAAATATCTAGCATACCACGTCGTTTTTGCAGTAACTTATCATATATTTTTGATGTACATATATGAAATTTCTGGCGATTCTGGGTTTTTTTTGGCCAACTCCTTTGACCCAATAAATATAATGCTACTTGAACTCAGTCACCAGTGTTTATTTTTTTAATAAATGGCAGAATTGAGTTTGTTTTCATTTTAAACTAACCAAATAAGAATACTTTTGAGGTTATGCTATGTGCCAAGTGAATGCTAAACTGGCTTAATAAAAAACCTCACTACTATGACCATGGCCTTAGATTCGTCTAAGGTAAATCGAAATTGTTCGACCAATCAGAAGCCAGTATTTCCATTCAATGAGAGACGTCCCACAATTCCGGGATCGAGAACAGGCAGTGCACGGCCCCGGAATGCCCGGCCCAATAATGCGCGGCCTGGCGTAAATTGGCGTCCCAAATCCCGCGATTCCGGGGTCGGGCATTCCGGGGCCGGGCATTACTGGGCCGTGCATTCCTGTCCCCCATCCGGACATCTGGCAGGTTCTGTGAGATGAATGGATGATTGTGTTGTCCCTATATTATGGAACTGAATTGAATTTGCATTTATATTATTGAAACTGAATTAAATTGAATTTATAGTTATATTAATGCAATGTATTAGAATTTAATCTGTTTTTATATGACTGTAATGGAATTGCCTATAACTATCTCATCTTATATACACAGATATCGAGAGATAGGTTGAGGGGCATGGCACGTGCGAACAAGTGTAGCTCCGACAGCTTAGATATTAAAAATTCTCGGTAGTCACCGGGCGACCGCAGTGACGAATTCATTTCCGTTGTTTATCGAAAATGCCGACCTGTGCAATACTCACGTGCAAAAATAGAAGCGAGATTGTGAACTCCAAGAACACCGGTGTCACATATCACTTGTAAGTCTCATTCCAAATATTATTTCTTCTTAAAACACAAGAAATAAACATTATTACGAAAATAAATCATTCGCGGAAAATTCGTCACGAATTGACATTAAAGTGACAATGTCATGTTGTTCTCGCTAAGTTTACTATACATTGCTTGTTTTGTATCTTAATTTCACTACTTATTGCCAAGCTAACACGCAATGAATATTTCACACTTATCTAAGTACGAAAGCAAAGATGCATCGTGATACGGAGGCGAACTGTTACACGCACACAGAGACGACATATAGTGACGGGGATAGTGATAGGAGAATTATGTTTTTGAATCGATAGATTTTATCATTCCGCAATTACTAATATAGTTAATGTAATAATATAGTTATTTTATTGCTCATAATACGTAAGTTTATTATTAGTTATTCCAATGATTGCCAAACAGGCAGTTTAGATTTTATGTTTGTTTAAAACCTTGACCGACGAAGGATAATGGGGTGTTATAAGTATTGATCGGAAATTCCGATGCTTTCGGTCAGGTCCGAAGAGTTCACAGTTATTCTACCTTCAGAAACCTCTTTGCCTCTCTTTCTAGCTGTAAAGATTCTGTTGAAAAAAAGAAGAGAGGCAAAGGGGTCTCGTATGTCGTATGTCGTATAAATATGTCGTATTTACAAATAATTTACTATTTTATTTATAGAACCCGGCATTGTATACGACTGTCTATACCAGTGTCTATAAATTATAATCGATCGATGATACACGCTGTCCTTGCACTGTGCCAACACTAGCTCGACTAGCTAGTATACCTGCGGTAGTGTGGGTGTGTTCGGACGATAGGTGCATGACATTGCACTGACCAATAAAAGCGGAGGGATTGATGTACGAGTGGTGTAAATGTATGCGTGTTCTTAGTTTTCGGCGACACTGGTTCCGATACAAGCTTAGCGCCAAGGGCCTATCTCTCGATATCTGTGCTTATATATATATTATCTCGAGTTAAGTCTTATTCCGCTTTCTAGCTAGTGGCACTAAGTAATCATGGGTTTTGAAAATTGGATACAAAAAATCGGGTGACTGGGATTCAAAACGTTAATAAAACTCAGATTTCAATGTCAAAATATTCACACACACCCACATAATCAATCATACATAAGCATTTGTTATTCTAGAAACCATTTAGTCTTATATAGGTACCAATTGCAGTTGCGCATGATCTAATTATATTCTAAATAGATCTAATAGATCTAGGTTAGATTCTAGTTTTATCCCTACATTTCATTCCATTTAATCATGTTGAGCGGGCGGCATCTTGCACTGAGGCGATTGGTGAGTTGAGGAGTTGGTGCCTGAAAAAAAAAGATACTTATTATATCAAGAATATCTTATTGCAAACATTAAAAAAATAGAAAATACTTCTAGAAGTAGGTACCTACAAGCTAAAAGTTTGGATGGTGGTGGTATAATTATTAGATCTTGTTTTGAGCCAGATGAAGTAATAAAATAACTCTTCTTTTAATTTGCTTACCTCTTTTTAGGTTAATTTTACCAGTTTTAAGTGTATTTGAAAGAGATCCCGACCAAGTTGTGATGTTCTTGAGAACAATTTGTTTGAAATGAAATAATTTATTTGCGTTGATGTGGTACAGTCATAGGTCTTATCATTTAGTATTATTATAATAGAGCGACACATTCAGCCAATTTGTGGCATGCAAATAGTATTTGTATGAACAACGACGTACGTTCTCTAATATTATAATCGTTAGGACCGTTAGGTTAGTATACTAACATTAAATCTTATTGAATTAATTAATAATTATTAATATCATAATAGAAACAACACAATACACATTAAATTAAATAAAACCATTATAATATTATTACATAAATTTGTTGACTTTTTGTGTCGTTTTGTAAAACTCCGTTAAGTTATAAAAGCAATTATTAACAAGCCATTTTCTTAACTTTGACTTAAAAATAGGTAAAGGTAAATATTGTAGATCTGTGGGTAGACAATTAAATATCTTTACCGCCATGGCATATCTTTTTAACAGTTCTGTTTTGGCTCGAGGAATCACTAGGCGGTTTGGGAATCGGGTATTGAATGTACATGAGATGGAATTTTTTGTGAACAAATTAATATTTAGTCTTACAAAAGTACTAATTTCAAAAATGAAAAATACCAGTCAGTCTAAGAAGATTTAATTTTTTAAACAGTGGCCTACAAGACTCATATGGGTGCGCGCCACACAAAGTTCGTATGCAGCATTTCTGTATGATGAACAGACGTTGTATTACCCCAGACAACGATTCCATAGCGTAATATGGATGCAACATATCCGTGGTAAGCTAATAGGGCTGACCCCCTTCCTGCTACCTTTGCAAGGCGGTAAACTGCAAAATTAAAACTATTTACTTTTTTGCATAATTTGTCAACTGAGCTTTCCACGATAATTGTGAATCTATTGTTATACCTAGAAAAACTGTGTCATTTGATTCGTTGATAGATTGATTTTGATATGTTAAGGATAAATTTAATTCCGGTTTTATTTGATTGTAAAATTGTATATACGATGTTTTGTCAAAATCAAAATCAAAATCAAAAATCATTTATTTCCATAGGATGTTGTTACATCACTTAGATCCGTCATTACATTTTTTTGGGTGAGTTCACTAACCCAATGGCGGAATCTGTGGAGAAGAGCTCACCGAAGAAACTCCACAGTCGTCGCATCTTTTGCGTTTCCTTTTTTAAATAAAATATTGTAAAATTACAAAATGAATGCTAATTATATATCGAAACAGCCTGTTACTCAAACAATCTATTCCCATGGACATCTGTCCTCTAAGTAATCAGATATCCTGTAGTAACCTTTTTTATACAATTTCTGTTTTATTATTATTTTAAACTTGTCTAAAGGTAAGTTTTTAATATCAGTAGGGACCTTATTGTAATAGCGTATACAATTGCCTTTAAAAGAATTACTAATTTTATGTAGTCGGCTTACATAAGCAACCAACTTGTCTTTATTTCTAGTATTAAAATTGTGTATATCACTGTACTTCTGAAAATTAGTTATATTTCTTTTTACATACACAAGATTGTCATAGATATATTGAGACACAAATGTCAGAATATTGATTTCTTTAAACTTTTCCCTCAGTGACACTCTAGGCCCTATTCTATAAATTGCACGAACAGCCCGTTTCTGCAGAATAAATATACTATTAGCATTCGCAGCGTGACCCCACAATAAAATACCATAGGTCATTATACTATGAAATTAACTAAAGTAGACTAGTCTAGCGGTGTCTACGTCGGTAAGAGCTCTAATTTTTTTAACTGCGAACGCTGCCGAACTCAGTCTGTTCGACAATTTATTTATATGAGGATCCCATTGTAGTTTGGCGTCTAAAGTAATGCCCAAAAAGTCAGTCGACTGCACAAAGTCCAATCTCTGTCCTTTTATAAATATGTCTGTAGTTACCGGGTTCACATTGGGTAACACGAATTTAATACATTTAGTTTTCTTTTCATTAAGTAATAAATTGTTAACAGTAAACCAGTTCACTATACTAGAGATAGCATTGTTTACCTCGTCATAATTTGATTGCTGTCTTTTAACTTTAAATATCAAAGAAGTATCATCGGCAAACAATACTAACCCATGTTTTGCTTTAACAAGGTAAGGTAAATCATTAATATATACTAAAAACAAGAAAGGACCAAGAATTGAACCTTACGGTACGCCCATACTTATTGAAGACCCAGGTGATCTTTTCCCATTAACATCGACCATCTGAACCCTATCTGTTAGATATGACTCCAGAAGGCCAAGTGCCTGATCTTTTACACCATAATGGCGTAACTTCCTGACAAGAGTGTCATGATGGACGCAATCAAAAGCCTTGGATAGATCGCAGAAGACACCTATTGCATCCATTGCGTCTTCCCAGGCATCAAAAATATTGTCGATTAGTTCAACACCAGCATCGGCTGTTGAACGACCCTTTGTGAAACCAAACTGAGCAATATGAATTAAATTATTGAGATAAAAATGACTTTGCAATTGATTAAGTATGAGTTTTTCAAATATTTTGCTAAGCGTTGGTAGTATCGATATGGGTCTAAAATTGGTGGGGTCTGATGTACTACCAGCTTTGAATAAAGGTATAACTGTACTTAGTTTCATCAAGTCAGGAAACACACCACTATCTATACATTGATTAAATATACAACAAAGGTGAGGTGCAATACAATCTACAATGGAACTAATAATTTTTACTGATAGACCATGGGCGTCAGCTGTCTTTTTCATTTCCAGGGATTTAAATGCTTTTACAATGTCTTCATTATTTACGTGCCTAAATTTAAAATCTGTTTTACATTCCTCAAAGTTTTGTTTAAGTATAGATTCAGCAGCAGCGGGAGATGAATTTAAAGACTTGGTTGTTGAAACTGGAATGTCCGTAAAGAAATTTTCGAAAGCTTTTGCTACTTCTAGGTCTGTACTTAGCAATTGATTATCTATCTTAAGCTTGAAGTTATTATGTGTAGCTTTGGCCTTTCCAGTCTCTCTGTTTATAATTTGCCAAGTCGTTTTCATTACATTGCTACTAGATTCAATTTTGTTTTTAATGAAATTAGATTTAGCTACGGCACAAACGCGTTTAAACATTTTTGAATAACTACGAACATAATCTAGAAAGGCCGTATTTTTGTTATATGATTTCTCTTCATAGAGTTCATATAAACTTCGTCTGCTCCTATGAATTCCAACTGTCGCCCAATCACTAAACAAAGCTTTGTTATTAACTTTTATAGTTTTTATTTAAATACCGTATCATATTCATTTTTGACAAGGTTAAATACTGAGTTGTACAACAAATTTGGATCGTCACTGTATGGTATTTCCCATAGTTTATCTAAAATATTATTCCTGTAGTGTTGAAGCCGAGTGTCACTAACGGGCACACATGTAATATCCTCTTTTTGGTCCTTTTTTATTTTAATATTGAATATACCTATCTGACCAGAGTGATCAGAGGTTAATTTATTGATGACCGATTTGAAAATGGGCGTAATGTTAGTAAATATATTGTCAATGCAGGTAGCAGATGTTGCAGTAATTCTAGTAGGCTCCAAAAACAGATAGTTCATGTTGTGACATAAAAATAAAGATTTTAATCTAGTACAAATATTATTGTCCTCTAACAGATTAACATTAAAATCACCACAAATTATAAAAAATTTGTTTTTATCGCTGATTTTAATCAACACTTCATCCATTTTCTTTTCGAATAAATCAAAGGATGAATCTGGTGGTCTGTATACGCTCATTACAATAAGTTGTTCAAGTTCAATACAGGCTATTTCCATGGTACGCTCAACAGACAGGCTCACTATGTCAACTCGTTCCTTATATTTAAAACTATTATTTACAAGTATTAAGGAGCCACCGCGATCAGCTGTTTTTCTGTTGAACGAACTAGCAACGTGGTGGTTATTAAAGTTGAACATGAACTGATAACTCGTTCATCGCTGTACATTATATACCTATCCTTTGTCCGAGAGAAGGAGGCGTTATTGATAACACTATTAGTACTCAAGTCGACTGACGGCGGCGCCTGGGTCAGTATCAGCTGTTCGGCCGGCTGCTCGGCGGGACACACGGTCGGCACGGAACAGTCCGCTGGAGCTTGTTTACAATCACAGATGTGATTGTCGGTCAAAGATATGAAAGTGTCATAATTATACTTACACGTCTCCAACAAACTATTCATAGCCGACACATGTTCCTTAATTTCGTATTGTGCTGACTCATATTTACGTGTAATACTTTGTAATGATGAGATTAAAATATGCATATCTGACTGGAGTCGCCGTGTGTCACATTCATACTTTTCTGTAGTTTTTTCCAAACATAATCTACAATCATCGATTTCCTTAATTAATTCGATACGTTCCTTGCTACAATTTACATTTTTACAAAATATTTTATTTCTATTAGCTAGTTTTTGTGTTTTTTTTGTATAATTATTCAATTTAACATATTTATTTAATTTATTTTTACTACAGCTCATAGTGGTTACTGATTGCGATCTATTAGGACTATCACACGTGAGATCACAAGCTGTTAGGTCAATAGTTGGTATGCCAGTTTGGCTCATGACCTCATTATAGAAGGCCCTGGTTGTAGCACTGTCTCGCTGTTCCTCCCGCTCGCTGAAAACTTGAAGCTCGTGGTGTGCCTCTGCAAGCTTTTGTTCAAGTGATTTTATGTGTTGCAATGCTACGTGGTGGACATCATGACACTTGTAAAATGAGTCGACTTGGTGTTGTAGTTCATCTCTCTGGGCACTGAGATCCTGGCATTGGATGTCCAACTCACTGAGCTCTTCTTTTAGCGCCGAATTTTTCTTAATTTGCTTTTCTATCTCCTCTTCACACTCATCTCGCTCTCGTAGAAGTATTTCACAAAGCTCTTGGCTCTTCTTGAGCTCCAGCAAGGTCGCTTTCAGCTTCAACTCCACATCGCGTGTGCTCATCTTGCTTCGGGTCAGCATTGCACCCTTTTTCGCCTGAAAAAAAACCGCGAATAGGTGTCAGTGTATGACCGGGTGGAATACTAGCGAACACTAGGGAGTTTATTGCACAATGAAGGTGTTAAGTGTGTGTTTTTGTTGAATGTGGCAGAATGTTGCGTCTTCAACTTTGCTTCCGCTTTTGCCAAGTAAAGAGAGACAAAACGGTACCTGAGTGAGTGTACGGCAAGTGTTTCACTTATATGAAGGTTTGTTTAGTTTGTTACGGGTGTGAAAGGTGAGATTATTGATATAAATACAGAAATAAAACGATACTTCCCCCGTTTACGTCGTTGTTATTTGAACTGATTTTGACAGTTCAATCGGCCGGTACAATCGGTCTTGTTTTTTCCAAAGCTTGTATGTTTGCACAGCTGTTTCTTATCTACACATTATTTAATCACTAATTACTACTTAAATTAAGTTTACTCGTGCAGAAAAGCAATTTTGACTAATTTAATTGAAATAAAAACTACAGAGCTGTTTACATCGTCAGCTATTCGGTCTGGGGTTGCCAGCCGAAAAAACATGTCGACATTCACACATACATTATTCATTACTAACCAATTGATAATGTCTTTAATTGTATTATTTATGTCATTGTTAAGTTCATTGTTATTTGTACATTTTATTATAATAGAAATATCTGCAAATAGGGTGGAACGGTGTTTTGTAACTTCCGGTATGTCATTAATGTATAATAGAAATAACAATGGGCCAATCACACTTCCCTGTGGAACTCCAAATCTATTGTGACGTAGTTCTGATTTATTTTCTGTTAGTTCTAGTTGTTCGATAGTTTTTTTATTACGACGTATTGTTTCCGATTACTAAGGTAGGTTTTAATCCAATTGTATGCTGGTCCCCGGATACCGTATCTTTCACATTTTCCTAAGAGGATATTGTGACTGACGAAATCAAAGGCCTTTGACATGTCGAAAAATACAATTACTGTGGGTGTTTTATTATCAATAGATTCGGCCAACATTTTATTATTATATTAAGTTAAAGCACGCCAGAGTAGTTGATTTTCCCTTTTGGAATCCGTTTTGCTCCTGTTTTATTACATTGAAATTTGATAAAAATGTCGTTATTCTACTGAGCATGATTTTCTCATTTTTTTTGTTAGTCTAGGGACTAGGGTAACTGGCCTGTATTTACTCATATCGGTTTTGTCTCCTTTTTTGTGCAATGGCTTTAACACCGAGATTTTTAATTCTTCAGGGAATATTCCTTCCGTGAGTGACCGATTGGCTAAATGTGTCATAACCGTTGATAATTTTTTGCAACAATATTTTAAAATATTGGTTGCGATTTCATCGTAGCCCGTAGCATTTGTATTATTTCTTCTTGTTGCTTCTTAGCACTACCCGGGAGGGCGTGAAGATCTGTAGCAACCAAGTATTTCCTCATTTCCTCAACACATTAGGACTAGAATAAGTAGAATAAAACACAGAAGTAGGAACTCACATGTGTCTAGACATCCGCGTCGCGCGTGGGTCCGCCCACCGTTAGATAACTCATTAAGAAGGAGAATTCTCGCCCCAAGTCGTTTGCGCCTTCCCTTTTTTGGTTCTGTTTGACGCCGCCCCAACGCCAACTCCCGTATATCCTCCATAAATGAAATAGAGCGTTGTTAAACGTTGGGCCACTCATGGTGCTTAAATCGTTTTCATTCAGCAGTTTCAGAGACATTTAGTAACGAATCCAAAGTTTCACAAACAAACAAAGGAAGAAACAACACGTACCAAAGACAAAACACGGTTCAAACCAGAGACAAACTTCATGTTTCTAGCCGAGCACGAGTTTTCTAACCGAATTTTTGTCGATTGAATTGATAGGGAACATCCTTTTCAAGAAGTAGCCATACTGCCACTGTCTATAAAGCAATTGTGTTCTTTGGTGGTTCGGTGGCCTTTGCACTGCGGACGAGGTTCCACCGCCAGCGTACCCGAGTTAAGCGATCGAACAGTAGACTTGGAAATTAGTCTCATAGTGGCTGGTACTTCTTCAGCATTGCTCGAGTGATGAGATCGCTTCGTATTTAGTAGCATTGCCCCCCAGTAGACTTGGAAATTAGTCTCAAAGTGGCTTCAGTATTGCTCGAGTGACGAGATGGCTTCGTATTTAGTAGCATTGCCCCCAAGATAATTTGAATATGTTTTCTACAAACTTCTATTGTTTGTCTACAAGTATTCTTGTAATACTTTATTGTACAAAACAGTGAAAACAAAACAAATATAAAGAAAAGAACATGTAAAGTCGAAGTCAAAGTCAAAATTTTAATAAAAATAATAAACTACTTACCAATATCTACACAATACTAAAAATAATGCTTTATATACATATGTAACATATAAGTGTTTTTTAAAATATACTCCTCCATGTTTCATTAATTTGTTTTATTGAATTCAATTACAGAAGATCGATTTGCTCTTAGTCTTTCACAAATGAGGAAGACGATGTTAGTAAGTATAGCGAGGACATGGCAAGTAACAATATTTACCTCTATTATAAGGCTCATCAGATTCCATCTGATCTGGCGAACACATTGTGAAATAATCGTAACACACTAGATCTCCTCCACTACTTCCACATCTGCAGTCCTTCTTCTCTTGTACTTTGTCATCATAGCTTTTCTTTGCTCTCCTTTTGGGCCTTGGAACAAAGTCATCTACTGGCCTATTTGGTATGCCGTGGCTGCGTGGCGTGCTGTAGATCTTAGGGCTTTGTAACAGTTGTGGATTATCCTGGCCATACATCCAGTGAGTAGAAGCCTGGGGTACACGTGGTGGCCATTGGAAGTTTGGCTGAATTTGAGTATCAGCTATATCTGTTGTGTATAGTCTTTGGGATTTTGCTCGGGTGGTTGCTTGTGGCCATGATATATCGCCTATATTTGCTCCTCTAGGGATAAATCTATTCGTGGTAGGTTGTTGAGTAGTGATTATCGGGACAGGTGTCAATGACGACCTGAATTGCGCACCGCCGCTGAAGGCGTCATAGTCAACTTCTTCAGTCTGCATGGATGGCATTGCCCTGTTGTCGAACCGAGGCGTTCCGTAAAGTTCCTGCTGTTGACGCACTGCTGATTTTATTCTCCAAGAGCGAGACATATCTGGTTCTTCTGGAATGACCGGACGATTCGGAGCCGGAGTTATAGTGATAGGCGCATGGTAGCGCCGCTTGCCTTCTGTGGCTCTCAATCGTGACATCAATCGTTCCACCATTTCTGAAAAGTTCAATTTACTATCCACTCCCATCTTCGTCAAACATTTGGTTATTTCGTTTCTCATTCTTTGTTCGTTTTCGAACGAGTGACCAGCATTTTCCATTTCATTCAGTCGGTGAGCAAGGACCCCTTTTATTTTCTCTCTCTGATATACATCCAACGAGCATTCTGGGAAAGGTACTTCTTTCAACCATTTTGATATTTCCTGCTTCATACGTATCTCTTCAACTTCACGACACACCGAAGAATCTCCGGGAATTTGAACAATTTCCAAATCGAACAAAAGTTTATCTTTTTGGATTTGAGCGTCCTCCCATGAATTGTTCCTGTTTGGGTCACTAAAGAAATTCAACGCGGCTTCTATAATTCTCTCTCTGTACACCTCTCTCCCTGATTCACTGTCTTTATGATAATTGTATAGGATAAAATCATCAATCAATTGTTCTTTGAATTGTTCAAACTGTGCTTTTTGTGCTGACGTCATAGCTGGGCTGATTACAGATGTTTGAAGCACTGTTGCCACAGCTTCTTGTAAGTTCGACCTATACAGATTATTATCCCTTTCTTGAACTATCAAAGGTCTGAGTTGAATCAACTCCTCCATCAATTTCACTTTCAAAGCTAACATTTGAGCCTGCTTCGCAGGATCGATGGGCATTCTAGAAACGATATGGTCTAATACTTCTGATAATCTAGCTTTATACACCTCAGCGTGTTTTAGTACTATATCGTCCATGTTTAAGGTTCCAACTTGAACGAGTACATTAAATTGATGTTGAGCTCGGAGCTCCTCAATTTCTTTTTGGTCTTTAGCTTTGAATGGAATCGAATGTAACCAAGCTATTAATTTGTCGCTGCATTGATCTGCAACACTTTTAGGTTGGCAACAAGGGGGTTTCTGCATCTTAGACTGAAGATAACTAGTTTCTCTACGACTTCGAGGAATTGAGTGTATTTGTATTTGCGAAGGTCCAATAACTCTCGGTCCACCTTGCATTTGACTTTCTTCATATTCATGTTCCGTATTATCCACCCTATTCAAGAGTTGTTTAATGATAAGGGGATAATTATTTTTAAATCCAGATATCAATATTTTGTTCAACCAGTCTGTCACGTAAGTATTCAGGTCATTTGTGTATCTGTAATTTGGATTTATTCTGAGTTGTTCTTGTATATCGCATAGATATTGCGCCAACGCTGCTATTTGTAAGGCTCTTTCATGAAATTGGGTCTGGTCTGTCATTTCCACTGTGTGTAGATTCTTCAGCCACTCATTGATATCTGTTATTAGTCTCAGTTCTGTACAAAATCTCCAAACTGATGTATCCCCCGGCATTGGTACTTCCATTATTTTTTTATACACTTCTTGTGCACTGGATGCTTTAGGTATGTATGTAGCGAATGCTTTTGTTAGTTTGAGTGCGAACGCTTCTCTTGCCATCTCATCTATGAATTCTTTCGTATTATGAATTGCTCTTAGATATTCTTCAACGTAATCGTTTAACGTCTCTTCGCCAAGACTTTGAGTTTTGATTCCGATATGTGAACTACAGTCAACTCTATCACGGCAAGAATCGCTAGCATTAAGTGCAGCAGTGAGCCGGTCCCAAAGTGATTTTATCATATACGGAATATTCTTTTCATGACCAGGAAGAACAGGTAATTGTTTCATCCAAATGATTATAATCTGCAACACTACATCTTCAGCCCCGGGAGTGTAAGTACCACTTCTGTGTATAGCGTACAGTTTATCTGACAATTCATCGACAAGTTCAGCTCGCCTTAAGTTTTTGGTTAAATTGAAATTTGGATCTATTGGCATACTTTTCAGCCACTCTGATATTTCTCTTGTTATAAGGAGCTCATCGTGGAATTTCTTTACAGTCATCTCTTTACTTAAGTTATTGTATACATTTTGACGGGTTAATGGTTGCTGTTTTTGGAATTCCAAAACTAGTCTTTCAGTTATAGCTTCCTTTGTTAAAGGGTCTCCAACTTCGTATTGTTCAACGTATGCATTGACAAACTCTACTAAAGTATGGTTATTTACACCTGATGTATTAGGTTCATGACTAGAAAATTCTTGAAAGTTTCTCCCGCTAAAGTCAACTTCATGACTCTCAGGTAAAATTTGGCGGCAGCAAGGATTTAGTGGGTTTGATAACATTTCTAGCAGTGTCTCTGCATACAGGTTTAACGTCGCTTCGTTGTCTTTGGATGCTTGATCCATGGGACATTTTTTAAGAAACTTCTTAATTTCGTTCTTCATTAAACTTTCTTGTAAGTCTGCCGGATTTTGCGTTTCACGTTCTTTCAGTTTTGTTAGATTGTGAATCAAAAATAATTTAAGCGTATCAAACGTTTTCACATCTTCTTGGGTTTGTACTGCTAAAGGAAGTTTCTGGATCCAAGCATTGACATCTAAACTTATATCTGGTGAATTAAGCAACTGTAAACCTATCTGTACGACTTCAAGCTCACGTATATGTGCAATGAACTGATTTGCTATTGAAAATATATCTTCTGAATTATATTTTTCTGCAATTTTAACTCCCTCTTCTGTTGGCAACTTGTCGAATTTAAGTTTTGTTTCCTGCAAAATCTGGCAAGTTCGTTGCTTCATATCTTGCCGTGTCTCTATTTCTGCGAATGAAGTCATAACTTCTTTTGCGATTTTGGTCACCAGCTTTTCCTGTAAATATTTGATTTTTGGCGCGCTTTTCCGAAACCACGGTTGGTCTTTCAACCAATCCATTGCTCCACTTATGACTTGATCGTAAATGAAACCTTTTTCACTAATAGTAGGCGGTGCATTAATAGATCCCGGCAACCTTTGTATTCTGTCTTTCAAACTTCTGGTCAGACATTTAATGTGTTTCTTTTCATTTGGTTTCACAATTTTTTCAAGCCATAACTTTAAGTCATTTTCCATTCGTTTATCAGATTTTGAATCATGCGATCCTTTTATCTGTTCCATTAATTTCACTGCTAATTCATTGATCATAGCGTTTTTTTCTTTTCTATCTTCAGTGGTATAAATAGTTGATGGTTGCTCATTCATCCAAATCGATATTTCATCTTCTATTATATCTATTCCTGTTGGTTTACCTCCTGCAATGATTCTCAACTCTTGACGATTGCCTTGATACGGCATTATCAGTATGGGAACCGGTATTTTTTTCAAAATTTCCATAAGGTACATCACAGCGGAATCAAAACGGCCATGTTCATCGTCATCCACAAGTTTGAATAACCATCGATGGATTTGGAAAGTCATTTGTTCTGCTTCCTCTTCATCAGTCGTTTCAGGGTGTAGTTGTAAATATTTTTGTCGATCTACAACAGTGCCGGCTAAATCTTTTACCATAACCGACTTGAACTTTTTATCTTCGCAATTCTCAAATTTTATCGGTAGCGTCTCCATCCATTTATCGATTTCCTTCTCGACTGTTTCTGTATAAGATTTTTCTTCGGGACTCTGTTTTTGTTTTGGTCTTATTGGGACAAGACCTACATCAGGGCGTATTTCTGATAGGTCTTGATCAAAGTTAACGTTGTTATCACATGAACCTTCTGGTGAAGAAGTTTTGACTCCACATCTGCTTTTGTTTTGTGTATTTTGGTAAATGATCATAGTTCCTGATAACTTTGTACATCGCGTTTCATCATCTTTGTCGTCATCATCATCATCATCATCTATTAGCGTATTTTGAACATCGTCAAATATCGGTTTTACGAGCTCTTCTCTCCCCTTTTTATTGCCACTATTATGAGGTGTATCATAAACAACACTTTTCGATTCAATTTCAAAAGATTGAACTGATTTACTAGTGATATTATATTCTGATATTTCTTGCTTGTCGTTAGTCTCTAAGTTTGGGAGATTTGTCACCTTTTCGTCATTTTCCTTTTTGTTTAGGAGTTTATAATATTTATCGTCAGCACGGTAGACATTAGAAATACATCCATCATCTGATAAACGATCCGCTAAATCACCAGCTAACTGACGTAGATATAATCCTTTATAATCAGAACAACATATATCTATTGGTAGTTCATTTAATATGTTCAAGATCCGCCTGACTAAAGTAGATCTACTGCGCTTCATATTTGTACCCTGGTATGGTTCAAGGCGCGATGATAATAGTTCCACCACAAGATCTATATCAACTCCACTGATGATTTTTATTTCTCTATTGTCTATCCAATTGTAAATTTCATTCTTCATTTGTTTTTGTGCACTTGTGCAACAAGTCACCTGGTTAATGTAGCAACACTTTGAGCAGTCTTCTGTCACTTCACTACCATCCAGACATCTTTTATTATTTCCCGAAATACTGCTTCTCCTTTCAAAGCTGTTTTCTAGTACATCCCAATTCAGTTCTTTGATCTTATTTAGAAGATTTTCTATAACCTTTTTCTTTAAGATATACTGATCTCTTTTAGCAGTCGGTACCCAAATTGGTAAAGTATCTAAACAGTGTTCTATTTCATTTTTAACAAGTTTTTCATAATTCTCTTCTTTCATTTGATTTGCCAATCTTTTGATATTTCGAGCCAAGCCATGGGCCAAAAAGCTTCTAAACTGTTTGTTTGCCGCTTTCTGATCCGGTAACACAGGTACGCCGTCTAGCCAATTCATAATATGGCTTCTCAATTTAGTCTCATAACCCCCAATGTCACTACTTGGTGACTTTCTTCGCATGCACCTATCGTCTCTATCATCAGCTGTGATGGTTCCATCACTGATTCTGTCATTTCTGCTTCTTTCACCAACACCATATTGATCATCTGGTTCTTTTTTTATCCAAGTTTTTGTTTCGGCACAGCTCTTTCTGCCACAATCACTTGGTTTATTCAAATTAGTATCAATTTCATAATCTCGTCTTTGTCTTATATCGATGAGGTCAGTATTGTTGTATCTAGTGGTGTTAGAAATGAAAGAGCGACAAGGGTTATCTTTAAAAGAGGTTCGCCTTGTATCAAGTTGTCTTGTAGGTTCCGGATACAATGTTGATGTGGTTTCTCCTAATAAATGAAGAGAAATCTAATCAATGTAGGTATCTACAATATTTGAGATGCGCCGAATATGCAATAATATTCTAAACGGTTTAACAATTATCCCTTCATGGTCTTCAGGTATTGAAAATTATATTTGATTATGAAACTGATTGTAATATGAAAGGAAAGAAAAAGATTCCTCAAAATTCAAGAGTTCAACCTCATGCACTTTTAGGGTTCCGTACTACCGCACTTTTAAGAGTCCTATCGCTGTCAGTCACATGAACGTCCCTCCGTCCGTCGTCTGTCACAAAGGTTTTACAGGCAAACGGTTAAAGCAACAGTCTTCAAATTCACAGTATAATCTTGTTGACAATAAATGCAGTTAAAGTGGGGCGCGAAAAAATATATTTTAAAAACCATTGAGTATTTGTACCATTGTATTCGTTGTTTAGGGCTCGTTGAGCAGATAGTTACTGTATTTTTTGTTTAAAAATATATTGGAAAACAAACGAATGAGAAGTCAGTTTTACTACAAATTTTGTACCGAAGACATTTTTAATTTCCCATTGGCCCACGACCATAAATTTTGGTTATAATGTTTATTATTAAGTATATTTCACTAACAAATACAAACATATTGATAAATTAGATTTTTTCTTTAACGTTCCATCATTTTTAGGCTTATATTTTACTATTGTAACGGAACCCTAAATGTGCGAAGACCGACACGCACTTGGTTGGTTTTTGATTACATATCATCTCACCTGTTTCTTCTGTTTTTGCACTGAAACTCCGAGATAGCTCAGAATCCTGTGAAGTAAACAACATCACCATGACATTAATAAAGAAGAAACAAAAAGATTACGCAAAATTGTATGTATTACCTCCGTTCTGCCACTGTCAAAAGCTTTAGAGTCATTCACATCCTTTGGCTCAGGCTTCTGAGCACAACAATATCGAGAACTTTTTTCCACTGGTCTCATCTCTCCAGCTGTTAAGCTCTGGTTATCAGATTGTTTCTCAAATGACCACCTCAGGCGTCCTGGTCTAGACTTCTCTCCAATCCCAGAAGGTAGCCTTCTGTACCGACTTTCATTGTTGAAGTCTTGACCGTATCTGGACTGTGTCTCAGTCCACATGCCACAGTCCTGTCGGCACTTTGATTCATTCCGGATATCTAGGTCCTGAACGCATTTGGACTGTGTCTCAGTCTGCTTGCAACAGCCCTGTTGGCACTTTGTTTCATTCCGCTTATCCAAGTCCTGCCTATATTTGGACATTTTCTCCGTCCGCTTATTATAGTCCTGACCACATCTCCAATCCATAGCAGAACACGACTCATCCTTAGCTCCTTGGTATTTTTGACTGGATACAGAAGATCTTTGGCTTCTTGCTGATTCTGATGTACAGTAGAGCTGTTTGTGGACCTCTAGACGATTTTTGACCTTCGAACAGTACTCAGGCTGACACTTGCAGGCCTGAAATAATTTGCAGTCTAATTTTAAAGTGCCTACTAGGCGAGTGTATAAAATAGTAGTTGTAGTATATTATAAGTATTTAGTTTATTATTATAGTTATTATATAATTTATTTTATTTATTATTTTATATATTGCACACATAGGTCTATCCCTGCTAAACCATCAACTTTTCCCATGGTTTGCTAGAAGAGATCTCTTATTAGAGATAAGCTCGCCTTTGAACACTTTTTTATGTAACTCTTGTTTTCTGTATCATTTGTGTGCAATAAAGAAATTATGAATTATGAAATTATGAATGCTTAGACTTCTGCTCAAATAAAAAGGATCTGAGCGAGCCGCGGACAGACAGACAGATGAACAGATAAGGCAGAAGTGAACCTTGAATTCCTTCCTGCCTGATTGTTCGATGGCATAGCGAAGATAGCAGGAAAACTAAGGACGCGGGTAGCACATGACTGAGATGGATGACGTGTACAGGAGGAGGAGGACGAGGAGACCTATACTCAACAGTGGGTTAGCTAATTTAGTTACCCAGCTAGTGGCTCTGTGAGCTGTAGACCTCGCGAGAGACACTTTCTTTTAATAACACTTGCAAACTTATGAATGCACCTTTTTACGTACATTACGTACCTATATATATAATATTTGTATCAATAACTTTGTAGACTACATTTTACGGTCATAAACTTAAACCAACGACACCTCATTTGTTATAATCTGGCAAGCTATTTGGACTGCAGCGGTTTTATCAAATTTTAAAACCCCCACATCTCCGCCAATTTGAAAAATGTCCACTAACGGAATGGACAAGAAAAATTTCGAACCTGCCCACGAAAATTCACGAGAATCAGTTTAGAAACGGAGGCGCTTTGCCCGCTCGGTTAACAAATTCCATAAGCTAATGCCATGATGGTAATGAAGCTTTCTTATAAGACCGAATTAATAAAGAAAAGTATCACCGGTCATTAGAAGGAAATGCTCTTATGTTTTGACTTTCTTTTCCATCAAATACTGAAGAGGGGTTTTTTTATTCATTATAGGTAACCTCAAAAAATACTAAAAACCACTCACGAATGCAGATTCAATTTTTTCCTTCAGCATTCTGGAAATGTCGCTCAAATAAACCAACTCTGTGTTAAAACACTCATATGTGTGATGGTACTCTTTATCGCTGAACTCCTTGCTATGCTTCTCATAGTAAGGGTTTTGGTTGGCTGCGAAGTGACTGTCTTTTATTAAATCGCTGCTTTTACTTGTCTGCGGTAAACCGGCAGAATTGGGACGTCTTTTTAATGTCTTCATTGGAATTGGTACTACGGTGGATGGTGCTGCAACACAAACACATACACCTGCTCAATATTTTTTTAGATAGGGTGTTTTACCACACATTTGAGCAAATAGAAAATATCCTAAAGAAACCTTCATATATCCATACCCGCAGCGATGGGTTAGCCCCATCATGCGTAATAAAGTATTGAATATTATGCCCTTTACTCTATATCGGAAAAGGCGAAAGTCGAGGCTTTGAGGTTCTGTCGAACTTTGATTTGTCGGCTGGGCATCCGGACAAGCCTGTAGATTCTATAAAATACGATCACTTCACTTTACCTTAATTTTTTTATTTTTTTTATTTATTTTTTTTATTTTTTTTTGGCTTGATCTTTGTTGTTTTTAGACTGTTCGTCCTTCAAAACTTTGCTTTGGGATGGGCGGGACAGGTAGTCCCCGCCTCAAATAGTTCATTTACACGTGAGTGCGTGCCCTACCGGGGGAGAGACCCAACCTGGGAGGGTTGTGGTCAATGGAGTGAACTTGGCAGCCGGGCACAACTAAGGTGTGTCGCTGCGTCTCTGTGTGTCTTGTGCCGGCGTAGAGTGTACGGCGTCATGTGGGGTGTCTGCGGCTTGAGCAGTGTCTGGTGTGGGTGGTCTAAGTTGCCGCCTCCGCCTGCGCGTGCGCGGGCGGTGGATGTATAATGGACGGGTGGGTAGAGTCGGGTCGGGGTTGTCTGTGTCCGGGGGTACTTGTAAATTTAATTGCGCAGTAATGGCGTCTACAGGGTCTGAGAGGATGTTGCAGGGACGACATTTCGGTTGGGTGGCCTCGGGAGATGCGGCGTAGTCAGCCGCAAAGCGAATAAGGGGATTGGAGTGGTGAAGAGCTCTATCGAAGTTTCGACTTTACCTTCACTTCTTGTCATCTCATACTTTATATGTCAAAATTTAGTGCAACTCGCTGCCACGCTCGCAAGGGCAGCGTTAATATATATGCGAAGTGAAGTGAAGTGAGGGTGAAGTGAAGTGATCGATTTTATAGAATCGACAGGCTGAATGCTTTAAATTCTCACTCACCACTCTCAGTATGCGTGACAGATATAACATCTTCATTCAGCCACCTATCATGCTCAAGAAGACTCCTTTCACATGACTTCTTGGAGGGCTCGTCGAATCCTTCGTCGTCTCTAGACAAGACGGCGGCACTTGTTGACCCTTGAGTCATGAAGATGGTATCTGGAATATATGATGTCATCATCAGCCGATCAGCATGAGGATCTTTGAGAGCGTGGAGAAAATTATCTTGAGGGAATGCCCCTGTGAAGTCCCTCCAAAGAGAAATACATAAGATTTATCGGCACTGCACATCTAGCCACGGAGTCACATGCAAAATTGCACCTAATTAGTGCAATATAATCTAAATTATAATACAATTTTATTTATCTACACAAGTATCATAAACTTTCTTTACTGCGTCCAAAAACCGCACGTTGCAACCAGCATAATGATATAATACTTGGTAAAAACTCATTTCTTATCTGAATAATGTATCAATATTTCGACATATTATGACATTCAAATTTCGAACGCTGCCCCTAGTTTGTTTATGAAGTCAACTCAACAAGCTAAACAAGTGCAGATCAATGCCACAATGCCGATCGAACATGCGGATCCTGAACACATCAAAGAGAGCTTATGATATGTATGTGTTAAACTAGTGTATGTAACCGTACATAATTAGGCATTAAAACTCTCGATTTTAATGCCCTACATTATGTATCAGTCACATAAACTACTATTGCATTAAAAAATTTCAAAATGTATAAATGTGTGTGTCAAATATTCGGTGACCGAGTAAAAAGTTTCATTTTTGGGTAAAACTAAAGAGCACTGCTAACTGGTTAATACGCACTGTTTTTGATTGAATAGAATATATTTACTAGAAAACAGAGAAGAGAAGAAGTCCAGACATAACAGAATAACAAACGGGTCGTTGCTACGAAACGCCCGGAAACGTAGGTCAGACCGAAGGGGCTGACCACCACACCACCCCTCTAGGGAGTGGATTAAGTTATTTACAATTCCTAAATAAATTGATCTAAAAAAATATATAAAAAAAAATACAATGACATATAATGATTTTTTTAACTAAATAATTTTGTTTAAAATAACTATTTGTGAATATAGTGTTATTTTTAGTGTTTCTTATGTTAATTAATAGTGTGCCAGTGCTAAACGTGGTCAGAATTATAATTGTGATAAAATAATCGATCACGGAACAACAGACAAAAGGACGATTCAAACTGTCTTGACACTGTGTTCAACTGTCTTTGTCTTGCCTTTCCCTTGCTATAAAGCGAGTGTTTTTTGTCTTTGTTTTCACATTACTAATCATAATGATGACTCGCAATGCTTGGTCTCGCCAAGCGGATTCCAGGCTCCAACTGGTTTTGCAGGAATTAAAGCAAGCAAAGGGACAGGTGGAACAATAAGAAGCAGAAAGAGATGAAAATGAAAAAACTATCTTAGAAACCTTAGAAAACAATCAAAAATTAAAGAGGGAACTGTCCGCGCTACATTCCATTAATATTTCTATTAGTGAGGAACGGGATAGGCTGCAACTAATAATAGAAGGGTTTGATGAGCACTGTGGCACTGAGTTTGAGTCCGTCCTGCACAGAACCTCAGTCCTGGAGAAGGAACTGTGTGATGCCCACCAACATATCACACAGCTAGAAGAAGCGGCTATTAGCTCTGCCACAGTGACCACGCAGAGCTTATTTGATGAGTTGGTAGCAATAAATCCTCCTTGGGCCATGTTTCTGTTGCGGGCTGTAGCTTGACCACTGTGACTATTGACCTTACTAAGGATGACTCAGTGTGTAGTATGGCAGCCAGCAGCAGGGACAGCACACACAAATTGAAACTGAGTAAAAATAAGTTGAGAAAATATGTCAAAGTTAATAAGTCTATAAAAAAAATGCTAAAAAATCACAAAAATGGTCGTAACAAAGCTTCATAATAAAAGAAGGGTTTTAGATAAACTGGAGCTGTGTACCGCTCAGCTTAATTATAACCAGATTAGCTATGAGGACAACATGCATGAGCTAAGACGCAAACTTGACCAGGCGGAGCGCTCCCTGGGGCACTACATTGGCCTCAATGACAAAACCAGAGCGGAAACCAGGGAACTAAATCTAGCTATGGATGCAGTTCTCAGTAGCCAGGTTAGCCTAGAAACTAAAATATTGGAAAGCTGCTGTTGTGTGCCGGACTGTGCTATATCAGCTACTTCCCTTCTGGATGTCAGCACTTCATATCCAGGTATAAAAACAATTATGTCCAGCGATGAACTTGGAAAAAATGTGGGCCAATTATTAAATATGTATACGGAGCATACGGTGATAAATAATTGTTTACCAAACTGTAATCTGCATGATATTATGCAAAAGTAGATAACGCTACATATAGTGATGACTTTTATTTAATCATATGCCTCGGTAATAGGGTAATGTGAACAAGTCTGACTTAATTAAATAATTAAACAAGCTCTGTTTTTTTAAAGTAAAACAAATTGTTATGTTCACATTCCCTTACAGCGACAGCCTGCCACAAACAGAAAACAACCTTAGATATAAGCTGAATATGACCTTGCATACTATATCATGCAATAATAATATACATGTAATGGATACTAACAGTTTTGTTAGTAGAAATAAATATTATTTGACTAAAGGTAAATATTACCTTCCTAGTTATTACAAAAGACAACTAGCAAATTCGCTATCCAAAAATTTGACTACACATAATGCCTCTATTGAGCATTATACTGATGTTTCAAACAAAACCTTGGAAGCTTTTCCAAGTAATTTAAATTAGATTCAACGACAATAGAGGAAGTCTCTAGCCCGTCAAATAATATTAATAAAATACATAATAAAAACAGAAAACTTAAAATTGGACAATAAATGCAAAGTTACTAATCTGCCCCAACAAAATATTCAAGGTATTAGCAGTAAATTATTAGAGTTGGAATTGTACATGAACTCTTTTAATATTGATATTTTATGTCTAACAGAACATTGGCTAAAAAGCCATGAGCTCATGTTCAATTTCAGTAACCACCAGATTGGTAGTCCTTTTGCAGATCACATGCTGTTCGTGGAGGCTCTCTAATATTTCTAAATAAACACTTAAAGTTCAAAAATCGTAATGACATAGTATGTTTATCAGTTGAAAGCCACATTGAAGTAGCATGTGTTGAGTTGGAGCGTATAATTGTAATAAGCGTTTACAGCCCACCATCAGCTTCATTTGATGTGTTTGAAAAAATCATGGATGACATATTATTTAAAGTATCAAAATCTTATAAAACTCTTATGATATGTGGAGACTTCAATGTAAATTTATTAGAAACTTACTCCCTTAGTACGAGACTAACTAACTTATTTAATTCTCACAACTTATAGCCACTTTTCATGGAACCTACGCGAATAACTGAAACCTCAGCAAATTGTCTAGACAATGTATTTGCTTATCCAAATGAAAAAATTGTACCTAAAAAGATTATAAGTAATTTTAAGTCAGACCATTTAGGTCAGACAATACATTAGACTAGAAATTCAACTTAAAAAATGTTCTACAAGAAAGATAAAATACATACCTGTGCTGCACATCGGTTTGAAAGGTTTAAATTTAATTGGGATAGCAAACTAACTACCTATCAATTACTCTAATAATAACCCAAATGAGTCATATTGTATATTTTTTTATAAATTCAGCAATGCGTTCAATGCAGTATTTACTACCAGATCGATTGTGGTCTCAGACAAACTTAACTTTAGTAAGTGGGCCACAGTAGGTATACTTAAAAGTAGACAAAATTTTACATTATATGTGTATAGCAGACCATGAATATTTGCGTATTTCTAACAGCTTTCTAAGAGCACCCACCGTGGGTATACCTTTATAAAAACCTTACAATCCTATGTACGCATTACTGTTACATACGGATCACACCATTTAGAGCCGGTTAAAAAGCAGAAATAATTTCCAAGACTGGATTCCCGTGATGGACGAACTTTTTCCATATACACGACATACATACATAATAGCTATCTACACTTGTAGTGTGAGGAAGTGTAAGGAACCCTTGGTGCGCGAGACCGACTCGCACTTGGCCCTTTAATAGAGTTCCGTAACTTAAAAGGAAAAAATGAACCCTTATAGAATCACTTTGTTATACTTCCTAGTCGGTCAAGTTCTATCACAAGGTTTTTGATAGATAAAACTCAGCAATAAACTTTTTCTTATTCGTATTATACATGATTAAAAAGCTTGTTGATTAAAATGTATTGCAATACAATACATTTTGTACGATTATCGCAATATGACAAAAAACCTTATAACTTGAGACAATCGCGAACCCAAAACACGCCGCAACTGACAAAAATACCACTTACTACAAATTTAATAAAAAAACAGTGTTCCAGATAACCAACAAGGTTTTTTTTATTTATTCTGAAACCTCGATTTTAGACCATGCTTAACAACTAGCATTTGATTTTCTGTTAGCTTTCAGTTCCAACTGCTCCCAAAGAGAACTTTACGTACTTTTTACGTTTTCAGAAAAACGTATAAAAACCGGTCAAGTGCGAGTCTAAATCGCGCACGAAGGGTTCCGTACCACCGTTCAATGGAAGCGATGGTGTGGAGTGAATAGTTTGGATTTTACACAGCAAAATATTGTTTACAAAGTTATTGGTGCGGTTACTTTCACACTCCATGTACGTAGCCAGGTGCATCCATAAGTTTGTATGTGGTATTGAAAGAATTGTTGTATGGGAGCCCCCTTAAATATTTCTTTTATCCTGTTTTTTAGTATTTGTTGTTATAGCGGCAGCAGAAATACATAATCTGTGAAAATTTCAACTCTCTAGCTAGCTAGGTTCTTGAGATACAGCCTGGTGACAGACGGACGGACAGCGAAGTCTTAGTAATAGGGTTCCGTTCTTACCCGTTGGGTACGGAACTCTAAAAATGATCTTGTGGGCAACAAGTACAGTCAAGTTCATTAATATATGAGCATTTCCAAGGCTTCAAATATAAATGTACATGGAAGGGTACTTATATATCTGAACAAATTCATCAATCAAACATATAAACACATATCGCCGTTCATATTAGTCTGAGCACGTCTTTCAGTAATATCTTAACAACTGAAAACTAATTAATATCTGTGCTAATGATTTTCCAAATAATTTACCCATTAAAAAGTACTAAAATATTTACACGAGGGTTTTCATGCATTAAAACACATGTAGTGGTACATAAATATCTGTACCTACTAACATTAACACTTCGAATTTTGAAAAATGACAATCATCGAAAAGAGTACCTTACTGTCAAATTATACTTTTGTCTCTTTCGTTTTGAGTGTGACGTCATAGAAGTGTCATTAATGTTAGCTAGCGGCTTATGATTCATTTCTGATACTTTCGAGTTGCAATCTTCTTAAAGAGGTTGTTATCGACATTGATAACTGGCCACTTACCATTTCTTGAAAATATGACATGCTCTATTGTCAATCACATAAAATTTGTGATTCGTATGCGTAATTGGAAAATATATGATTATGATTATGATATACACAACAATAGTATATATACATAGTCGGTCCATAACTTCTGTCACAAATATTTTGCCGCATAGTAAATAATACCAAGTTTTATTTTACTATATATGGTTTGATAGCTCATTAAATACTGATAAATTAGAACGATTATTGGATTTAAATGCTTAAAGCCATATTACACAAATGCTAGTTTCTTCAGAGATTTTGCACTTTTTTACCCAATCAAAAATACGGACGTGATTCACTTTATCTTTTTTCCATGACTCTTAAAACCTTTCAAACTTACCTGAGATTTTAGTCAGAACCCTCCCTGAACCCGTTACCTTCATTTTGAAGCATAAGATAACTAAGTCTGGGTAAAACTAATTTTCATATTCACATTTTACGTAGTGTACAGTCGAGTTCATTAATATATGAGCATTTCCAAGGCTTCAAATATAAATGTACATGGAAGGGTACTTATATATCTGAACTAATTCATCAATCAAACATATAAACACATATCGCCGTTCATATTAGTCTGAGCACGTCTTTCAGTAATATCTAAACAACTGAAAACTAATTAATATCTGTGCTAATGATTTTCCAAATAATTTACCCATTAAAAAGTACTAAAATATTTACACGAGGGTTTCAAATACATGTGGTGGTACATAAATATCTGTACCTACTAACATCAACACTTCGAATTTTGAAAAATGACAATCATCGAAAAGAGTACCTTACTGTCAAATTATACTTTTGTCTCTTTCGTTTTGAGTGTGACGTCATAGAAGTGTCATTAATGTTAGCTAGCGGCTTATGATTCATTTCTGATACTTTCGAGTTGCAATCTTCTTAAAGAGGTTGTTATCGACATTGATAACTGGCCACTTACCATTTCTTGAAAATATGACATGCTCTATTGTCAATCACATAAAATTTGTGATTCGTATGCGTAATTGGAAAATATATTTATAAATTATACCTGCATCAAAATGTACAGAATATCGGACCATACAAAACACAAAATAGTTATGATGTATGAGCAGGAGCAGGGTGTTAGCGTATCAAATATAGCTGAAGAATTGGGCGTAATGGTAAGTTCAAATTTTTATTTTGTATTTACACGTGATGATCAGGCTTCTAATTCGTGCAAATCTTCTTGGATATTTTGTAATATTTTGTATCTCTGCACGGAGGTACTAAGTATGTGTTTCGTTGTCTAGTTTCCAGTACATAAGGCCCACATTATTTATTACATGTATTATTTTTGTTGCAGAGGAACACGGTTTACTTATGGGTAAAACGGTGGGTTGATGAAGGTGATGTAAAACCTCACGCGTCTAAAGGGCGGCCGAGAAAAACAACACCTGCCCAGGATAGAGAGTTAGTTGAACGCGTGAAACAACGACGATTCATTAACACTACAGTTTTAGCCTCTGACCTACAAGTGTCGAGCTTAACTGTACGTCGCAGACTTCATGAGGCTGGTCTTAAGAACTGCATACCTGCTCGGAAACCTGAATTAACCGATAGGCACAAATCGTTGCGTTTACAATTTGCAAATCGCTATCTGGAACACAATTTTGAAGGATTTACCCTTATGGACGAGAAGGTTTTCGTGTCATCAGCGGATGGGCGTCTGTCTCTCTGGCGGATGCCAAGAACAAGATATGACGAAGAAAATGTCCGCCCTGATCGCCGTAGCGGGCGAATTTCGTTAGGATTCTGGGGCTGGATGAACGCAGGTGGGCCAATAGAAATGTGCGAAGTAAGTGGACGTCTCAATGGTCAAGGATATCTGGAAATATTAGGAGATTCGTTTTTGCCTACAGCAAAAATTGTTTATCCAGACAACCATAAGGTCGAATTTATGCAAGATAATTCCAGTATCCACAATTCAAGGCTTGTCCAGGCGTGGATTGAAGAAAAGGAAGAGCTGGGCGAATTGAAATTAATTAAAATGCCACCGAAAAGCCCAGATTTGAACCCCATAGAGAATCTATGGGGTTTGATGGTGCAAGATTGGGATTCTACAAAGGCTCGAAATCGCAATAGTTTACGAGCACATGTCAAAGAAATTTGGGAGACATACAGAGCGACTGATGCCTGTCAAAACATGATACAATCGATGAAAGACCGATTGCAGGCGGTTATAAACGCTGATGGTGGTTACACTAAGTATTAATTTCAATAAAAATAGGCAGACTTAACGAATGCAATAAAAATTTACTAAACTAATTATATTAGGATTATTATGTGTAACCCGCTAATATTAAGGTGTTTTTAGTTTGCTTAAAGTAGGTATGTAGGTATACTTAGCTAAGAAGACATGCGTTTTTATTTTAATGGTTAAATATATGGACCCGAAATATAATATTTGTTTTATTGACATAACTTTTTTGATGCATTAATTCGTCTCCACTTTCTAAGGTGGATTTAGAGCTTTTTGTGTTATTGCATATTTCCGCAGGCTGCGGGACCCAAGTGATTTATTTATTTAGTTATTTCGTTTTATTATTGTATTTAATAATTTATACTTGTCCACATAAAATTTAAACATGTTAGTTCAGTCAAGTTAATTAATATATGAGCTTAACTGAGGGTGCTACCAACTGCAACTAACCAGTGCTCTGTTATGACTTTTGTGCATAACAGAGCACTGGTTAACTATTAATGAAATTATGTTTAGCTTTAAAAATCACCAGGTTGGTAGTTCGTTCACCAGACTTAATTCAATACATGGTGGGGCATTAATCATACTAAACAATCATATGAAATTCAAGGAACGTAAGGACATTGTTTCCTTATCTGTTGAACGAACTATAGAACTTGCAGCTGTGGAATTAGAACAGTTCATCGTTATATGTGTCTATAGGCCACCCTTGAGCGACTTTGAAATGTTCGAGAAAATAATGGAATCCGTCCTAACTATTTCATCACACAGTACGAAACGATTAATTATATGTGGTGACTTTAATGTTAATCTGTTAGAAAGAACTACTCTCAGCGTTAGATTGATAAATCTTTTCTCATCATTTAGGCTTAGCCATTTATTTATGGAGCCAACAAGAGTGACTGCTACTAGTGCTACATGCATTGACAACATTTTTACTGATGTTATTCCAATCAGTAAAAGTGTTATCAGTGAATTGGATTCAGATCATTTAGGTCAATTATTTCAATTTGATTCTATTAGAGAACCTGTCATTAAAAAGAAAATTTCGTTTGTGCCAATAACTGCTGACCGGTTAGAAAGAATGAGATACTCTTTAGCCCAGGAACTACCGTTTTTGGCTGCTGAACAGTCTCCTAATATAATGTATAACTTATTCTTTGAAACCTCTATGAAACAGTACAGCGCGATATTCACTTCAAAATCGGTTGTGGTTGGTGGTTCAAACGACTTTAGTACGTGGGCTACTGCAGAGTTGCATAAACGCAGGCAAGCATTGTATGCATTGTATGAGGAACGACGGTTCAACATGAGTGACGAATTTAAAGAACAAGTCAAACAGTTCTCCAAACAATTTAAATTAGACTGTCATACAGCTAAACGTAATTTTCTGAGTAGTAAAATTAAGAATAGTTCCGATGTTATAAAAACGACTTGGAAAATAATTAATGAGGAGGCCGGTCGTAGTAAAAAAGCGAGTCACGATTACGAACTAAAAATCAATGGACAGCTTGCGAGTTCTAGCTTAGAAGTTGCAACTGAATTTGAATCGTTTTTTACTAATGCACCGGCTTCCACGACTAAGTATTTAAATTCGTCACCTTTGTCTGCTGTTGCAATATTAAAAGATAATGTCTCAGAGTGTGCTTCATACTTGAATTTTAAGCTCGTCACAAGTTCAGATGTCGTAAAGGCATTTAAATTGATAAATGTTAAGAAAACGAATGATCTTTGGGGACTCTCTGTTCACGTCGTTAAATCCCTGATCGAATTAATTGCACCTGACCTAGCGGTCATTTTCAACAATTTTATAGACTGCGGTGAATTTCCTGATTTAATGAAACAAAGTAAGATAATTCCCCTCTTCAAAGCAGGTAGTACTCAAGACCCCACCAATTTCAGAACTATATCAATACTACCAACTTTTAGTAAAATTTTTGAGAAATTAATCTTATCACAGCTATTACATCATTTTGAATCAAATAAGCTAATGCATAACAAACAGTTTGGATTCACTCGCGGTCGTTCAACAACAGATGCCGGAATTCAGTTCATTGAAAGTATTTTTGATGCCTGGGAAGAGTCACAAGATGCCCTAGGCATTTTTTGTGACTTATCTAAGGCTTTTTATTGCGTTTGTCATGAAACATTGATCAGGAAATTACATCATTATGGAGTTAGAGACACGTCATTGAATTTGTTAAAATCTTATCTGAACGGAAGAATACAAAGGGTAGACGTAAACGGAGAACGATCACCAGGATCATTGGTTTCTTTGGGCGTGCCACAGGGCTCAATATTGGGACCCTTCCTATTCCTCATCTATATAAACGACTTACCCTATCTAGGAAGGGACTGTCATGATATGGTACTGTTTGCTGATGACACCTCACTTATTTTTAAAACAAAGCGAAACCAACACGCTAATGATGATCACGTGAACAATACCATATCAAGAGTGGTAAATTGGTTTGATGTTAATAATTTGCTATTAAATGAGAAAAAGACTAAATGTGTTAAGTTTCTTACTACTAACGTTAAAAATAATCAGACATGTATAACAATTAAAAATGAGGAATTGGAATTGGTAACCAGCACAGTGTTTCTAGGTATAACGTTGGATTCCAAACTCCAATGGGGTCCACATATTGATAAGCTATCGAACAGACTGAGCTCTGCAGCTTTTGCATGCAGGAAAATCCGTCACTTGACAGATTTAAAAACAGCCAGATTAGTTTATTTTAGTTATTTTCATAGTATTATGTCCTACGGTATTCTGCTCTGGGGCAGTGCTGCTGACATAAATACTATTTTTGTGCTGCAGAAGCGGGCTGTTCGTGCGATTTATAAAATGAATAATAGAGATTCTCTTAGAAATAAGTTTAAAGAAGTAAATATATTGACAGTCCATAGTCAATATATTTACGAGAATATTATGTATGTCCATAAGAACATTGTTAACTTTCGAAGAAACTGTGATATACATAACTTTAATACTAGAAACAAGGACAAACTTGCAGTGCCCACTACTCGGCTCCATAAAATAAAAAACTCGTTCAAGGGTAATTGTGTAAGATTTTACAATAAACTCCCAAGCACTTTGACAGATCTATCAATTAATAAGTTCAAGAAATACATCAAGCAAAGGCTTATTTCTAAAGCTTACTACAGTATTAAAGAGTACATAGACGATAAAAATGCTTGGGACTGAATTGTTCTAATTAATTGTGAGCATCCTCACTGCCAGAGTTTCTTTTACTGGACACTTGGAGGCCTTTTACACCTCCAAAGATCAATTTAATTATACAACTCTTGACTGTGGGGACCATTTACATCTCCTATTATCATTGTATTATTGACTAAAGAGACTATACATCTCTGTTATTTATATTTTAATTATTTTATTATGACATTTGAGACTCTTTACATCTCTCAGAAACAATAATTAAGTACTTTTTTTTTTCTGATAATAAGATACAAATAATAATACCAAATGTTCTGTAAAAAATTAAATGAAATGACATGTGAAAGTGCCCTTGTGGCCTATTTACAGAATAAACGTTATGAGTTTTATGAGTTTTTTGAGGGTTCAAAAATATCTGTACAATTTATGACATTTACAATAAGGTGTAAATGTTTACATAAAATTATGAATTTAGCTGCTCAAGTTTATGAACTCCATTGTACAGATATTTATGTACCACTACATGTGTATTAATGCATGAAAACCCTCGTGTAAATATTTTAGTACTTTTTAATGGGTAAATTATTTGGAAAATCATTAGCACAGATATTAATTAGTTTTCAGTTGTTTAGATATTACTGAAAGACGTGCTCAGACTAATATGAACGGCGATATGTGTTTATATGTTTGATTGATGAATTTGTTCAGATATATAAGTACCCTTCCATGTACATTTATATTTGAAGCCTTGGAAATGCTCATATATTAATGAACTCGACTGTAATACAAGTTCAAGAAAACAAGTATTAGTATTTTTTTTTGTTACAATTAAATTACTTACAAGATACTTTAGACCACCACACATATTAGAAATGTTCAAGAAAATGTTTTTGAGCGCCCTGTTTCTAGCACTAACTTTATATGGTAATACATTCTTCGTTAAGTCAGACATACTATTAAATATCTTAGAAACTAAGTATTCTTTTGTTCGTTTTCCGTAGTTATCATTCACTTTAGGTACAAAGAGTCGACCCTTACTAGCCCGCCTGGTTTTACTATTTAATATGATTTTGTATCTATTATCCCAATATTCTTCCTTTGCTATCTCCAAAAGGTATTTTTTATCAACAGGAATTACGTTACATTTTTTAAGTAATCCCTCTTTACCTGTGTACTCAATTTTAACTTTTTTATCAACTAAAATCTTCAGGAATCGTATTTGCAATTGTTTTATTTTATTAATATAAGTTTTATATGAACCACCGTAAGTTGTAATACCATATGATATTAGTGAGTCTACTAGTGCAAAATAAAAGCAGTAAAGGACGGATCTAGGCACATAGTACTTTAATTGATGAAACTTTCTTAACAGTATCCTTAATTTATCCACAACAAAGCCAATGTGTTTTTTCCAGCTAAACTTACAATCAACAATTATACCTAGGTACTTACATTCTTTAACCTGTTCAATATGCTGGCAAGTACAACATGCATATTATGAAGACAATTATAGCTATGACCTATGACGACTAGTTCTTTATTTCGATTCTTAAAACTTGAGGAGATGCACATAATATTTGTCTTTTTAACATTTAGAATAATACCATTATCGTGAGCCCATCGTGTAATATTATCGAAATCCTCCTGTAAATATTGTTGTATTACATTTATATCTTTGTGGCCGTACATGAGACAGGTATCATCAGCTAACATATAAATATTACAATGTTTCACAACTTTAGGCATACTATTTACGTGCATTATGTAACAGGCCGGCCCGGTCACTGACCCGGTTGCCACCCACCCCGTACCTGACATCTTCGCAGCTCCCAGTGTGGTTAGTTACTTTAACTGCTAATTTTCGATTGTTTAAATATTGTCTAAACCAGTCATTTAATCTTACTTTAATACCACAGTTCACCATAGACTTCAGGAGGACCTCATGATCAAGTGTATCAAAGGCCTTCCTGAAGTCTATGAAGATAACCTCCACCTGGTTCTTATTATTTAAATGATTGTTTATATCGTTCGCAAATCATGACAATAATGTTGAGGTACTTTTCCCTTTCTGAAACCCACACTGCGATGGTGAGATGACGTCATGCTTAGTTAGAAAATACAAAATTTGGCCTATAATAGCTTTTTCTACAATTTTATTAATGCACGAAAGAATTTCAATGGGACGATAATTTGTGGTTTCACTGTGGCTTCCATTTTTAAACATTGGATGAATAATTGAAAGTTTGAGGTTTTCAGGATATTTTTGACTGTTCAACAAAGAGGTTAATCATTTTAGCTAAGACTGGGCTAATTTCTAGTTTAATTTCTTTTAGATCGCTTATTCTTATATGATCAAAGCCAGGCGACATTTGGTTATCAAGTTGGTCGATAATTTTTTCGATTTGTGATAGAGTGACTTTGATAAAACGTATGGAGGCATTCATAACTTTAGTATTATCTTCCCTCTCTAGCAACTCAGAATTACAACTATGTTGAGACTTGTGTAGTACGACTTCGTTTACAAAAGTGTGGGCAAAGTTTGAACATATAGTTTGTATATCAAACTGACTACCCATATGCTGCATGATCACTTCGTCCAGGGACTTTTTACTGTGCCCCAGCCAATCATTTATGTGTTGCTATATTTTTTTACTATTGCCCCAATGTTTTTGTAGTAATTTTTTTTCATACAAATTTTGAGATTTATTTATTAATTTGAAAGTTTTATTGCGATACCTAGTGCATTCTAATCTTTTAGCCATATTGTTAGGACAGGCCCTCCATAGGCGATACAATTTATCCTTATGTATTATACAGTTTTTTATCTCAGCAGAAAGCCATGGACAGGAGTCCTGTTTACATTTACGAACTTTAATTGTTTTTAAATTCTTATTATAAATGACTTCAAATATTTTACACATTTTTTCATAAATCAAAAGTGGACAGTCTAGGTACATCAACTCTGACCAATCAGTGTTTTTTAAATCTTGTTTAATTAATGGGTTATTCAGAATTTGTTTAGTATTTTTTTTATCTTGTCCCGTAACTTGATTAGTTGTTATATAAGTTGTCATATAAGATGATGATCAGAGATGCCACACCTAACAATGTTAGAACTAAAATTATTAATTTTACATTGTCTTATTAAAGTATGATCCAAACATGAGACGATTAGCTTTCCATCCCTTATTTCTTCCCTAGTTACATCTGAAATTGTATTAAGCAGTCCGTACTCACTCAACATGTCCTCATACAGCACAGTATCCGTGTGATGTTTAGATAATGTATTTATATTTATATCACCGATTATAATTAGGTCACGGTCACGCGGAACCGTGTTCACAGCACTTTCGAGCTCGCGTACAAACACTGGCACTTTAGATAACACTTTTTTCGACGATTTTTTTTTTTGATTGATTTTTATGTTTTAAACTTTAGTCTTTAAAAACTTTGCCTTGGGGGGCGGAACAGATAGTCCCCGCCACAATTGTTCTGTTTCACGTGAGTGCGTGCCCTACCGGGGGAGAGGCCCAACCTGGGAGGGTTGTGGTGAGTGGTGTGATTTAACGTAGCCGGGCACAACTAAGGTGTGTCGCTGCGTCTAAGTGTGACTTGTGCCGGGGTAGAGTGTACGGCGTCATGTGGGGTGCTTTCGGCTTGTGCAGTGTCTGGTGCGGGTGTTCTTGTTAGCCGCCTCCGCCTGCGCGTGCGCGGGCGGTGGATGTATAAGGGGCGGGTGGGAAGAGTCGGGTCGGGGTTGTCTGTTTCCGGGGGTAACAGTAAATTTAATTGCGCCGTAATGGCGTCTTCCGGGTCTAAAAGGATGTTACGGGGGCGTCGTCTCGGTTGGGTTGCCTCGGGGTTTGCAGCGTAGTCAGCCGCGATACGAATAAGGGGGTAGCATATGTGAAAATGGGACGGACGCAAGCTAAGTACAATCTTAGCTTATTACGTAAAGAGAGTTTGCTCTTAGATTGAATCAGCGCGTTAAGCCGACTTAGGACGAATTTGGCTCAATTCCTCACAATTTTAATGTGCGGTCCGAAGGTGAGACGGCTATCCAGTCACTCCAAGGCATTTCACTTGGCGAGTCCATGGAATAGCGCGTCCAAACAGGGAGATTTGTGGTAAACGAGACCACTCACTGAGTGTTGTGAAGCGAGAGAAGAATATAGCCTGGCTCTTTTCTGGGTTGAGTTCGATCCGCCACTTCTTGAACCAGTCGCCCAAGAGAGTGGCGGCAGTTTGGAGCCTTTTGACGACTATTTCTCTATTCCTACCAGAGTAATAGAGAGCAGTGTCGTCGGCGAAGAGGGCAAGCTGTACATTGTGATGTTTGGGGATATCACTAGTGAAGAGTGAGAATAAGAGAGGCGAGAGCACAGAGCCTTGTGGTACTCCCGCCTTGATTGGATGAGGTCTAGAGTGAGTGCCTTTTTTTTCGACGAAGTCGGCCGGTACACCGCTATTAGGTGCAGCCGCGACCCTCGCACCTGAATGGTGCCAGCAAGTGACTCGCACGAAGTGAAGAGCGTTTGCACGCGCTGGAAGACGTGTTCTTTAAGAACATACATAAGTAAGCCACCACCTCTCTTAGTCTCACGGCAGACAGCATACATATCAAATTCCGGAAGCTGGTACACGGAGACAAAGGTGTCTTTCAGGTTAATTTCTGAGAATATTAGTATATCTAAGTTTGTCAATGTATCACCAAACTGAGAGAGAACCTCACCAAAGTGTTTCTTTAATGATCTGACATTTAAATGGGCAATGTTGATATCTTTATTTCTGTTTAGCGTTAGGTGTCTTAGCCAGGTTTTTGGATTAGCATAAGTAGTGCAATAGTTCTCTTGTACATCGTTGTAATTGAATTGAATGCTTAACGTTTAATCGAGTAAAAAATTACGCGGGTATCATGTAGTGGGTACCCTCAAGTTTTCATAATCGCCTCCAGGTCTGCCGTGGTGGTAATATGGAGTGTACGGGAACCTTCGTTTTTTTTACAGAGAATGCGCCCTTTCTTAACCCATATGAACTTAAAGTTACCTCGGAGGCTTTGCTTAGTGTTCCACAGCAGCTCCCTGTTATATTTGGTGAGATCCTCATTGACAAAGATGGCGGTGCCCTGCTGTTCTCCCGGGTACAGGTCGCTGTCGCTGCGGAGGAGGCCCCGCTTGCTCATCCACAAGTCGCGCGTGTCCTCGCTGCGCAGACGCACGATGATGGCGGGCGGGCGGCGCCCTGGCACCGGACGGCCCATCCTCCAGGCTTGCTCCACATCCGACATTTTGGTTCCCATTTGTGTAGCTACTTGACTAATCACCTCTTTTATGTTTTCTTTGTCTTTCATTGTCACTCCGACTAATTCAATATTTCTTGATTTTTCATTTTGCTCCAACGCCTGCACTCTTTGTTCCAGGGCTTGGTTTACCTTTTCAAAATTCTTGCATTTGTTGGTCAGGTCATCAATTTTATTCTGTTGCTTTTTCACCACTTCTAAAATTTCACTCTTTTTATTTAACATCTCGTCGTATTTATCCGAGTAGAATCCAATGTCCTCCTTTATTTTTAGTACTACCTCCATTTTCCTATTTAGCTCGCTTAGCAACGCTTCGACCGGTTAGATTTTGGGGTCCAGGTCCAGGAACACTTTAGCGTTTGAAGTTGCAGCTGCCAAAGGAGAAGGTGGCATGCAGTTCTCACAAACACCTCTGCTAGCTTTAGTACAGGATTTATGAAAAACTTTAAGGCACCTTTTACATGTTAGGAGGGCATCCTTCGTGGCTATAATCTTCGAACACTTTACACACTTAGTTGGGGTGCTCGACATCTTCTTGAAGGCACTAGCTTGACGATAATTATGATGAAATATCGATTGTTGATTCGCTAAACAATAAATATGAAGCGTACTCGTCGCACTGTAATTCGCTAGCTTAGGCACGTAGTGTCGCGGCGAGTGCGACCGGACGACTGACATAAGGCATTACAATTCGGCATTAAAACTCTCGAGTGATATTATTATGAAACTCGCCTTCGGTTCGTTTCATAAACCCACTCTCAAGTATTAATGCCCTCCATTATGTAGCAGTCACATAAACTACTATAAACTTCTAGATCCACGCAATCAAAAAATATGGCCCTTTATATCCCAAACTTGCTGAACTTGCTGAATTTGCTTGATACTCGCAAGGGAATCAAAACCTGTAGGGTACTTCCCGTTAACCTAGAATCATGAAGTTTGGCAAAAATCACGGTCTTATGGTGGTATTATGGCACAAATAACGGATAGAATCCGAAAACTGTGGTTTGATCATAAAAATTATGTTTTTGGTGAAAATACATATGGAGCCTATCGTAAAGTATCTAAGAGCTTCCGTGGTCTAGTGATTACACCCTCACCTGTCACTCAGGAGAAGCAGGTTCGAATCCACTTATGTAAAAAGGCTTACTACAAAATATCAGATTATGTGGAAGACAAGAAGGCTTGGGAAGGTGTTTGCTCCAAATCTGTAAAAAATAACGTATAAAGCTGGAAGTTTCTAGTCGCCTCTTTGCCGCCAGCATCTCAAACATTGAGGTGACGGAATTCAAATGGAGTTCTATATTTCCCTATAACTTATTTATGTGTTAGTTTAAGATTTGACATTCTCCAAATGTAACCTATATGTTTCTTATGGATATAAACTCTTTTTGAATTTTGAATTTTGAGTTACTGACCACGTACCTAAGGCTCTGCCACCACTTGTGGGAAAAGGGTATGTATGTAACTGTACAATTATATAACTGTTATATTAATAATTACTTCATTTATACTAGCTGCCCGTGGATACGGCAACGCATACGCGTTTTCAAGTTTCTCATAGTTTACGACCAGAAAATTGTACGTCCCTAAGCATCAACATCATCAACTCCGTCCATAGCGATATAAATTTGTTGGGCATGGGCTTTTGCAGATAGAATCCAAAACAGCCACTTGAAATAGACAAATGAGGTCGAATCCAAATCATACAAGCAAGCACCCTTTTTTTTGTCACGTGATTTAGGCATAGATATTCAATCATTTAGCCTACACGCAAGTTAACAGAATAAAATCACAGCCTTGGATGTTTATGTGTGTGACGTCAATGTTACCAGTTCCCACGATATCGACAAAGGTTATACTAGTGTGGGACCAGAAACAAGGTATCCTGTACTGTAGGTTTAGGCCTGTGTACTGGGAGTAACTGAAAGGTTTTAAAGCCGTTTAAAAAGCAGAAATAATTTCCGAGATTGGACTCCCGTGATGGACGAACTTTTTCCATATACATGACATACATACATAATAGGTACCTACAAGTATGTACGGAACCCTTTATGCGCGAGTCCGACTCGCACTTGACCGTTTTTTTTTTTTTCGTTTCGTTGTACAAATCAACGAAAAAAAGAGATTTCAAAAAATCATATCTGGAAAACGGAGCTCCGACACCTGAAAATTTTGGCCCGTGTTTTTCGTCTAAGCCCAACTATCCAACGAAATCACGAAAGCCCTGCGTCTTTCTAAAGTGAAGCTGATCTTGGGAAGATAATATGGATCTGGAGAAGATGATAAGGTTTGGGGTATGTGGTGATGATTTGAAGAATCTAGAAATTATTCCATACCGCGCTCCACCGTAGGGTCTTTTCTGTCCATCGCCGCACGACCAAAAGCTTGAGTTCCGGCGTCTCGTTTGCGGAGCGATTCCGAATTCTTGAAGAGGCCTGGTAAAGCAGCTGTAGAAAAAAAATAAAATTACGCCAAACCAAACCACTCCTAAAACTGTAAGATTTGGAGAATTTCATCCTTAGTTTTTCACTGCCAAAGCGAAACGCCGCCACTCCAATTAAATAAATAAGGCTTATGTTTAAACGATCACCAAAAACGCACCTATTTTACTACCAATTAATTCGAAACGACCGCCAAAATTAGTAAACGATCACCAAATTGTGTTTGGATAAATGATCACTGACTTCTTTTTATGTTTTAAGTATTTTTTATTGTTCTTACATGTTCAACCTAACGCGAAGGATAAAGGGGGCTTCGCTTCGCTCACCCCCCTTTACCCTTTACCTAAGCTGCTGCAGTATTTTGCCCTGATATTTTCTGCAAGTTTTGATGATCATTTACCGATTTTGGGTAGGAAATAAATATTATGGTGGTCATTTAAATTCTTCTCAATACTTAATACAATAACGACAAGCATAACGGATAATTGAGTTAGTACGTGACGTCTGCATGGGTTGGCACAGAATGCGTCGAACCACCTGATAGAAACATTATCAAAGGCGACTTGACGACCCGAATGGCCGAGTCGGCAGCCTAGCCAAGGGTCCCGTCCCGGGTTCGAGTCCCGGTGGGGGCAAATATTTGTTTGACGAGAACGGATGTTTGTACCCTAGTCATGGTTGTCTATCTATCTAAGTATAATATTTGTCTATACAAGTATGTGTATCGTTGTCCAGTACCCAAGATACAATGAATCCTGGTTTGGGGCTAGATCAATGTGTGTAAATAGTGTCCAAGGTATTATTATATTATTATTATCAAAGGAACCTAGTCAATGCTTTATGGGTTCTCATACTAACATGTAGCATGGACGGTGATCTGTTGTCCAGAGTTGAGCACGGTAACTGCCACTTGCTGAGAGTGTCCATAGAACGTGGCGACCATGCCACCACCTTCAAGCAGATCCATTTTACAAGAAAACTGGAGTAGATGGCGATCTTCTTTGGTAACAGATAGCTGGTGAATTTGACTGAGCACTTAAAACTTTCAAGGGAATCTGTAACAAAATAATCCTTTACAATAATTTGGAAATTCCGTGCGAACTTATCAAAACAAACAGAAAAGCAGAAAAAAATAAACAAAGGCCAAAGACTATAGATAACTATACCACAGACTATAATTAAATTCATCCAGTCTCCTTGGAGAACAGATAATGGGCCAAGGACGAGCCACCCTCGAGCCAATGAATCGTCATCATCATCTTGTCCATGTTACCCCAGAGCAGAGGCATTCTATCTCTCTTTCTCTCAGTACAGTGTCAAAGAATAGATTACGAAATACAGGTCGGTTAACTAGAGCTGGCGCGTTCAACACATTTAAACGTTGCGCTAGTGCAGTGTCTGTGAATAAGCGTGCGGCGAGACGTTGCACTGCATAGGCATCAATAGTCTGTCTGTCTCTCTCGCGCGCGGTCAAACTTATGAGTGTGAAGGAGACAGTATCGTTTTGCTTTGGCTTTGCTTATAAGTATTGAGTGATCTACTTTGCATTCGTGTCACGGGTCAATCGACGCGCGTTAATTTGATTTATGATTGTTTACCTATTTCTAGGTTCATTCATTTTTGAACATACTGTATTGTGAAATAACATCAATGCAAGTGTGAGTACTATGAAAGTGTGAGTACTATGAACGTGCCAGCTGCAGTTAACAAGACGAGGGGGTGATGATGAGAAGAGATGGCTGGGGTGATCAGTTGTTTGGTGGGTTTTAAAGGACAAAAACTGATGCCGATGCTGTGCATTTTTATAACCCTTATCCACTCCCTCCCTTGATGGGGTGCTCAAATGCCTACAAAGTGCGAGGATCCGTGAGTCACCGAAATCGGTCGGGCGGAACACATCATCAACGCTCATCGAAGCGCACTCGAACCGTAGAGGTAGCAAGGACAACCTCAGACGAGCGACCTGTTTGCCAGAACTTCCACGAGATCACCAGTTTAGAGAAAAAACAAGCAAAGAGTAATGTCATCTTTACATAGACCATTTTGTATTTGACACAATTTGCAATTTGCAGTAAATATTACCAAATTCCAAATTCAGTTGATTCTTTTCGATATTCTCACAAATCTGTCAGTATCCTTTAAAGTGAAATGTAAGTATCTCGTACGGGGGAGAGTCACAACCACGCCAACATACATACATACATGCATAAGCTCAAGCCTTTTACCAGGAAGACGGGTAGGCAGACCTCCACTGCGCCATATGCCAGTAATTCCCAGGACCCGCACATCACAGCAGCTCCAAAGATATGAGTCATGAGCCCTTGATAAGGTCAACTTGCACCAGACTAATGATAGCCGCTAAATACAGTTTAAACACAACATGAGCACAACACTGTCAAGTTACGTAGCCGTACGTCAAGCATTTATTAAACTGTATTTAGCGTTTGCCAAATTCTGGGGCAAGTCGGCCTAATCTTAAAATGTTAGCCCGGGTTAGCTCTATTCTCGGAATATCTTTACAACTCCATATATAATATAAAAGTGCCCGCTCGCGTACCAGACGTCGGATGTTATTGTATTCCCACGAATCAGGGGTATCCTAGTGTGGGGACAGCCAGAGGCAAAACGTGTATTTTTTTTTCAGGCCAGTGCCCAGCAGTGAGTCTCTCAAGGGCTGTAGTCAACTCGACGCCAGTTACTCAGTGCCTCGACTTAACAAAATGTCGGTAAGTTAGTGGTGGGGATTTATAACTATAAATATAATTCAACAAGTAAAAACTTAAAAAAAACTTCAAGTCTCTTTTCTTCCCCCCCGCCGGTCGGGAACACACGAAAACCATACTACGAAACCTATCTACTCAATACAATACAAATTTACGGCACATTAGTGAAAAAATCCAGATTGCATCTCATTTCATGATAAAGAACGTAAACACCACTAATAATTCAGCAACTTAAAAACTTTTAAAATACCAAGCCCTATTTCTTCCTCCCCGGAACATTGTGAATGTCGTCAAAATACGTGAACTCAAAGCTAAGATATATGTCTGTCTGACAGTCAAGTCCACAAATTTTATACGACATAAACGAATATACGGTATTTCTTATTTTCAAAAAATGGGGCCGAACTGGAAGGACACCCTTTCAAACAAAAAAAGGATTTTTAAATTCAGTTTATAAGTAGTACCAGTTTTGAGGTAACAAACATAAACTGAAACCTGAAACCGACACAATAAATGAAACCTTAAGTCTGAAATTTTTCTGACTTGTCTCTTTGTTAAGCTGATAACTATCGAACTACTGACCCGATTTAATTAAATTATAAGCAAGAACCTTTGCAGGTAAGTCTACTACAGTTTAATGAAAACCGCATTAAAATCCGTTCACCCGTTTGTTCCCTAGAGTGTCACAGATAGATACCCAGACGCTTCAAAAAATAATCGTCGGTGGTGAAAAAGGGATCATGTCTTCATCATCATCATCACAATCAGCCTGTCAGGGAACCCACTGCTGAGTATAGGCCTCCTCAGATACAAACAGACGGTGATAAAAACATCATGTGGAAAATGAAGTATTGAATTAAGCTGGGAACTCATTAGGGAGCCGTAACTGTAACTGTTACACGAACCCTAACCAAAATGAATAGTGTGTACCTGATTCGCGAGCCCGCCGCAGCGAGCCGATGAGTGAAGCTTCTCAATCAAAGCACACTAGTTAAGAGGTTCTATCGTTAAGCCTGAATTATATTTCAACCAGTCAGTAGCGAGTTAGATAAAGGGTCAGTGAAGTCATATGTAGTAAGTAGCGTTCAAACGAAGGCGAGTGAGTACAGTACTAAACTCGCTTATCTAAATGCTGGCTAGTTAAGTTGGTGGGGTGTGGAAGACGCGAGGTGGTATATTTCGCTCTGTACAGGCCGAAAAGTCCTTAAAATAAATGATTCTTTATTTCTTTCGACTTTCTTTCTAAAAATAGGAGGTCTATTTAACTCAACTTAATCGGTTCATTAAAAGTAATCGCTTACTTCTTAACTAGCTTTTGCCGTTCAACGGCAATAACTACTTAACTCGCCGATGCGCAAGTTAACTTGTGCTTATTGAAATGTAAGCCTGCACAAATAATAATAATATACTGATACAATCAATGGTCAATAAATAATATGCACTCATAAAAGAACAATACCGTCAAATTTTTAATATATGATATTGTATATGTGTACTGTTGATGTGCCTAATTAAATATATAAATCCATCCAACTAATATTATTAATGTGAAAGTATGGATGAATGTTTGTGTGTTTGTGCCTCAATCATGCTAAAACGGCTGGACAGATTTGAATAAAATTCAGCACAGAGATAGTTCATGAGCTTGATTAACATATAGGACACTTTATATCCAACCGCACTAGAAGGAATGTAACGTTATATCGATAAATGATAATTCTTAGGAACACCCAATGAAGTTGCGGGCATCAGTTATTACATAAATAAAGTATACTCGGTTACATTATTAGTATAATTATACTATCTGTGGTAACAGTTACACCGCTCGCTAGTGAGTACCCGGCTTAACTGACTAAATGTTTCGTCGTGGGCGTAACTAGGCGTTGCTACCCCGTATGGGAAAAGGAGTGACGCAAAATTTGTTTTATTTGCCCATCTTCTTTGAAGACTCTACAGTGTGTTCACAAATCTCTTGACTTTTGATCCTCAGCATATCCCTATGGACATCGACAACTAACAACATCTTGTATCTGGTAGCATGGATGCAAACATCCAACGAAAAGTTGACGCTGCGAACTTTCAGAAGCGTTTGGACGCAAATATCCAAGGAGAGATGGACGCCAGCGTACACCGAGGGGTGGTAAGATTTTACGCAACTACGCTAGAAGTAGGGTACGACTTTTCGATCGAATGTATTTATGTATGGCTAGTATGCGCTACATCTCAAATGACTTGACGGATTTTTAGCCACGAGCGGAACAGAGGAGCTTTATGCGTTTCGGGTTTCGGGTTTGTTGGTTGTTTACTTTACCGATTTCGATGCAGTTTTTTGCATTAAACAGCAATATGATAATATAATAATAATATCTTGAACACTATTTACACACATTGATCTAGCCCCAAACTATGATTCCCTGTATCTTGGGCAATAAACAACGATACACATACTTATATAGATAAATACTATACTTAGATAGATAAACAACCATGACAAGGGTACAAACATCCGTTCTCATCAAAGAAATATTTGCCCCCACCGGGACTTGAACCCGGGACCCTTGGCTTCGAAGGCAGGATTACTGCCGACTCGGCCCATCGGGTCGACGAATAGTTTTAAAAATAAATAATAGTAATTGCAGAGCAGGTTCTTAGATATGTTTTGCGGTTGTAGACCATCAGGAGGCGCTGCAGAAGCTAGATTGAGGGCTTCTCATAAATTCATCAATTCAATCATATTTAGCCATTTTCGATGTGGTTCTTGCATTATACATATAGATTTCATCTCATAGCCGATTTCGTAGAGGATTGTTTAAATTTTTAGGGTTCCGTACCTCAAAAGGTAAAAAATGAAGTTCTAATAAAGGATCACTCGCGTGGCCGTCCGACCGTCTGTCACAGGCACTTGACATTTTTGTCATATTTTTTTTTGTCTATCATCTGTAAAAATATCTTATCCTATAACCGAAACATAATTAAAGTCTAATATGAAAGAAATAATGCCTTAAAAAAGTGGACGGGGTAAAATGACAAAACGAAAAAAAAAACAGCAATTACTCACGTAGGGTATAGTTGATAACCTCGAGGTCATTGACCTTGACCTTTCGTGCATATTTCGCAGAAAATTCTCAATTCTGCCGTTTCGGAATATAAAATTTGAAACAAGGCACCCCACTTCCTAGGCAGTCTTGTGGCTAGACTCTATCCACTTCCACTTTCAATGAGCAAAGAGTTTCGTTAACCTGAGTACATAGTTCAATACTTACATACTACATACACAAAACTCTTTTTTAATGTTTCGATGTACGGCCTTGAATGTAGTCCTATATACCTAGTATTCAATATATATTTTTTAAATAGAGGTATACTTGTGCAAAAGACTGTTGTTTTACATTTTTCCGTGTACAATTATGGAACCGTATGGAACCCTTCGTGTGCGGGTCCGGCGTCCTACTCGCACTTGACCGGTTTTATTTTACACGAGCAATATTTTCTATCGATGCGATTGGGCGCCTTAGCATTTGAATGACAGTGAAACTGAAATCAGAAATACCTGTCAATAATACGACTACTGTATCAGTAACCTTATCATGTACTCCCTGTAATCATAATCAAATCAAATCATAATTCACCAAGTTAAAAACTTAAAAAACGGACTTCAAGTTCGCCCTATTTCTTCCCCCCGGTCGGAATGCGAATGAAGTCCGAATGTACATGAAAAGTCCTCATCATCACTTTTGTTGCACGGAACCAATACGAAAGTGTATTTTTTTAATTGCATTTTCTTCAAAAGTGCCTTATTCAATTTTGATAATACACAGTCAGGTCATAAGTTCTGTCACACAATAAAAACTTTTGAATTTAGAACGCTGGCCACAAAAAAGTTTACTGAATTCGAATTTCGAATTCTTCATGAAAATAAAAATGTGTACTTTTTAGATTTTTCCTCATTTTTAAATATGGAGTGGACACTTAAAGAAGACCGTGTCGCAGTTATTGCGTTGCATCGTTGCTGTTACGCGCCAATTCAGATTTTCGACTTACTGAAAAATTTGAATATAACCAAAAGATTCGTTTATCGTACCATAAAACGATACAATGAAGACTCTAGTGTAGATGACAGGTCAAGAAGTGGTCGCCGTCGCTCTGTTAGGACTCCAGCAGTGATAAAAGCTGTGAAGGCGCGAATTCAAAGAAATCCCATACGTAAGCAGAAACTGTTGGCCCTTCAGATGGGGTTAAGCAGGACCACGGTGAAAAGGGTGTTAAATGAAGACTTAGGGATTAGGGCATATCGAAGAAAACAGGACATCGTTTGGACGCTCGTTTAATGGACCTGAGACTGAAGAGTTGCCGCGCTTTGTTGAAGCGGTACGCGGGAAAAAAGCATCGGGAAATTCTTTTTTCGGATGAGAAAATTTTCACCGTGGAAGAGAGCTACAACAAACAAAATGATAAGGTGTACGCACACAGCAGTGAAGAAGCGAGCAACCGTATTTCGCGTGTCCAACGAGGTCATTTTCCATCCTCGCTCATGGTTTGGTTGGGAGTCTCTTATTGGGGCTTAACTGAGGTACATTTTTGTGAGAAAGGCGTAAAAACGAATGCAGTTGTGTATCAAAATACAGTCCTCAAGAACCTTGTGAAACCTGTTTCTCATACCATGTTTAATAACAGGCACTGGGTATTCCAACAAGATTCTGCGCCAGCTCATAGAGCGAAAAGCACACAAGACTGGCTGGCGGCGCGTGAAATCGACTTCATCCGGCACGAAGACTGGCCCTCCTCCAGTCCAGATTTGAGTCCGTTAGATTACAAGATATGGCAACACTTGGAGGAAAAGGCCTGCTCAAAGCCTCATCCTGATTTGGAATCACTCAAGGCATCCTTGATTAAGGCAGCCGCCGATATTGACATGGACCTCGTTCGTGCTGCGATAGACGACTGGCCGCGCAGAATAAAGGCCTGTATTCAAAATCGCGGGGGTCATTTTGAATAAACTTTATTACCATAAGAATGTATGTTTTATTAAGTTCATTTTGCTATATAAATGTTTACATAAATAATAAACATGTCTAAATTATTTCATATTGCACATGTGACAGAACTTATAACCTGACTATGTATATATATATATGACCTATGACCTACAAATCAAAACAAGAATCATCAAAATAGATTCATAATTGACGGAATAATTGCGTATACAAAAAAAACAGTCGAATTGAGAACCTCCTTACTTTTTCACCGACTTCAAAAAAGTAGAGGGGATTCTCAAATCGGTTGCATTTTTTTCAAGTTTGTTACCTCAAAACTGGTACTATTTATGAATCGATTTAAAAAATTTGAAAGGGTGGATAACCTTTCAGTGTGAAAGTGTGTGAAAGGGTGTGTGAATCTTTGAAAATTAGCAATCGGTCCAGTAGTTTGGTATCTACTGCGAAAATACTAGAACTATGATGTCATCCAGGAAAATTAGTGTTATCATTGGTATTTAAGGTCACTGTCATGAGATTAATTCTGTCTAAAAGCACCGTATATTCGTTTTAAATAATAAATGTATCCCATTACGCGAGTAAGATTAAGCCATACTGTCCCTGCCACTGAGTTCAATTTATATTATTTAGTACACTAGTGCGTGCCCTACCGGGGGAGAGACCCAACCTGGGAGGGTTGTGGTGAATGGTGTGAACTTGGCAGCCGGGCACAACTAAGGTGTGTCGCTGCGTCTTTGTGTGTCTTGTGCCGGGGCGTAGAGTGTACGGCGTCATGTGGGGTGTCTGCGGCTTGAGCAGTGTGGTGTGGGTGGTCTAAGTTGCCGCCTGCGCCTGCGCGTGCGCGGGCGGTGGATGTATAATGGACGGGTGGGTAGAGTCGGGTCGGGGTTGTCTGTGTCCGGGGGTACTTGTACATTTAATTGCGCCGTAATGGCGTCTACAGGGTCTGAGAGGTTGTTGCGGGGACGACGTCTCGGTTGGGTGGCCTCGGGAGATGCGGCGTAGTCAGCCGCAAAGCGAATAAGGGGATTGGAGTGGTGAAGAGCTCTATCGAAGTATCGAGTAGAAGCTTTCTTAATGAAGTCGCGGATGGTAGGCACTTTCAGGTCTTTGTGGAGATCATAATTTCGCACAAACCACGGGGCACCCGTGGTTTGTGGGTTTTGGCCACGTGCGCAAACACCACACTAGCATATGTAAAAATAGGACGGACGCAAGCTAAGTACAATCTTAGCTTATTGCGTAAGGAGAGTTTGCTCTTGGATTGAATAAGCGGGTTAAGCCGGCTTAAAACGAATTTGCCTTTATACCTCACAATTCTTATGTGCGGCCCGAAGGTGAGACAGCTATCCAGTGTCACTCCAAGGTATTTCACTTGGCGAGTCCATAAAATAGCTCGACCAAACGGAGATTTGTGGTGACCACTCACTGCGTGATGTGAAGCGAGAGAAGAATATAGCCTGACTTTTTTCTGGGTTGAGTTCAATCCGCCACTTCTTGAACCAGTCGCCCAAGAGAGAGGCGGCAATTTGGAGCTTTTTGATGACTATTTCTCTATTCCTACCAGAGTAATAGAGACCAGTGTCATCGGCGAAGAGGGCAAGCTGTACATTGTGATGTTTGGGGATATCGCTCGTGAAGAGTGAGAATAGGAGAGCCGAGAGCACAGAGCCTTGTGGGACTCCCGCCTTAATTGGATGAGGTCTAGAGTGAGTGCCTTCTACTCTAAACCTAAAGTTCCTATCAGAGAGAAAGTCTCTGATAATAAGACCTAGTCTGTCAGGGAAATTCAAGTTGTACAGATTTTAATTCAGGCCGTTGTGCCAAACCCTGTCAAACGCTTTAGCCACATCGAAAAATAAGGCACCCGTTCCTTTCGGCTTCCTTTGGTTGAAACCATCCAAAATAAATTCAGTGATTATGTGTACTTGGTGGACACAGGAATGACCATTTCTGAACCCAAATTGTTCGTCTGGGACGAGCCCTCTACCAAAGGCTAATCGCCTTTAGTCTGTGGTTAATCACCCTCTCGTAAAACTTTCCGAACGATTTGAGGAGGCTGATTGGGCGATAACTGGTTGGAGTTGATCTATCTTTGCCTGGTTTATGAATTCCAATCACATCAGCTTCCTTCCAAGCACCCGGGAACATACAATTGGCAGGAGAGGTTCTTAAGAACCCGGTTAGCAATTCCGTCAGAGCCGGGGGCTTTTTTGGAGTGAAGCTCCTTGATAATTAGCTTGATTACAGATGTAGTGAATAATCCTTTCCTTTGTTTTTTTTCGGAAATGTTCGTTTTTGTCTTACTACTTCACCGCACTCAGTACCCATCGAGACAACGTAGGGAACGATCGCATTGCCAGAGGATGTATCTATATAGAGTAGTTAATACCACAGAAATATTTTGTTGATATTTATGTTAGATTTTGTGATAAACTTCATGGACTCGTGTATTAATGCAGGCCACCTATATTAGTTTTTTTGACTTTACATTTCACTCTTGTCTGTCATTTTTGTAAATAATAAACATTGATTTTATTCGATCCACATTAACAATTTATAACAGACATGCCGAAAGCACTAAGAAAAGGGAAACGTTTAGATCGGCAAGCCTGCGAAGTTATTATCAATATTTATTTATATTTCTTAACTGAAAATGATAAATTCAAACATACCAACTATACTGCTTACTTTTGTAAAGTCCAAAAACGAGTTTCGGAGGCCAGTGGAATTTCTCAACGAACAGTAAATAAAATATTGCAAAAATAATACATAAATCAATCCACCTCCAATAGTCCGAAGTCGGCAAAGTTGGGTAGACCAAATAAATTATTATGTCTAGGTCTTGACGATTTTGACTACAACGTTATACGCCGATTAGTGTATAATTTCCATTTGATATAAAAACTAGTACCTACAATTAAAGCCCTGAAGTCCAAGTTATCCGAAGCCATAAATTTTAAGGGATGTGACTTTACGCTAAGAAAAATTCTTAGAAAAATGGGATTTCGGTATAAAAAAGTTGAAAACAACAGAAAATTACTTATCGAGAAAGATGATGTTCATTGAAAAAGAGTAAAGTTTTTAGCCGCGATAAAAAAGTACAGATTGCAAGGGAGAGAGATTGTTTATATGGATTTAACATAAATCCATACCTCACATTTGGCGGGTAAAAGCTGGGCTGACTCGTCAGAAAACGGAGTGAAACAGTTAATTTCTAAAGGACAACGTCGTATAATAGTGCACGCTGGTAGTAGAAAGGGGTTTATACCTGGGGCATTGTTAATGTATCAGTCTACTGATAAAACAGGTGACTATCATAACGCGATGAACAATGAAAACTATGAAAAATGGCTTCGTAATCAACTCATTCCAAACTTAGCTCCACATTCGGTACTAGTAGTAGATAATGCTGCATATCATAATAAGTACGTAGAAAAGCCTCCTTATTCAAATACCAGGAAGCAAGACATGATTGATTGGCTATACAAACATAACGTTCCGATTGATCCGTCATTAACAAAACTTGAAATATATGAAATTATTTGCAAGTACAAACAAGACTTTGTAGAATACTCTATAGATAAACTTATGAACCAATATGGACACAGCGCACTAAGATTGCCACCATACCATCCTGATTTCAAACCGATTGAAAACATATGGTCTCAAATAAAGGGATACGTATCCAAAAGAAACATCAGTATGAATATGACTACTGTGAAACAATTGGTACAGGAAAAGGTTAATATGATTGGTTCCGATGTTTGGGCCAAAGTATGTGACCACGCCATCAAATGCGAAAACGAGTACCGAAAACAAGAACCTGAGTTGGAAAATTATATGGCTAGTTTTGTAATCACCGTTCATGAAAACTCTGACGATGATACACCAGAAAATAGTTCTGATTCTGACTGTGATATGGAAGTTTGAAGTATTGTTTTGCATCACACTGTCCACCCCGCTCCTCCTCCTCTTATCCCGCTGTCATAATCGAAGTCGTTCATCCAATCAGAAAATCATATTTATTTATATTAATTTCTCTGCTGGTTTGTTTTGTTTTATGTTGAGGTGTCTTTTTTGTTATGTCATAGTATTATTAATTAATTACAAAAATTTATTGTTATAAAAAAGGTCTGCAAAATCCTACTGTAGTTTTGACTTATAGTTAGACTTTTGGGGTTCCAATCCTTATAGAATCATTAGATCATCCCAACCGGAATTTGGTTTTTATCAGTGCGTTTTATTGAAATAAAACGTCCTCAGTAACTATTTATATTTTTGTTTACCTAAAGAATTCTTTATATGATAGAATCGTGGTGGTTTTAACATCTCAGTGTAATATACGTCAAACGGGCAATTTGACATTTGACATTGATAAATAAAGTATGCGATTTATTTGATACCTACACGTTATTTAATAATACAGTAATTCATAGACACATCGGCACCATTCGGGTGTTATCGTTGTTCCGAGTTTTGCCGATAGGAAAGGATTATTCACTACATCTGTACATTGATGTTAACCAGCTCAATAGTGTCCTGAGGGGGAAGTGAGGAGCGTCTGGAAACTTCAGAGTCCACATGGTCCACGTGGGATTGGTCAAATGGTTCGTTAGACTCTAAGCTGTCAGCCAGACACTCTGCCTTGTCGGCATCCTCGAAGGCCAGAGATTTGTCAGGTCTGGAGAGTGCTGGGACATCTACCACCGCATCCGATTTGAGCATGCGCGCTAGCCTCCAGTACGCCTGATGATCTGGGGTGAGCTCTACCAAGAGTTGATCCCATCTCTGTGACCTGTAGTTTTTAATGGCAGTCTTTACAACTTGCTGGGAACGACGCATGGCTATGTTATTGTCAATGCTTGGCAAGTTATCATAGGCTCTGATGGTAGCGCGCATCTCTCGGATGAGGTCGCGTATATCCTCAGGTAGTCTCCACCTACTATCTTTAGAGTTAGCCGGCTTTGTACAGGTTTGGATTGACTTCTGGATATGTGAAGTCAATGATTCTACAGCTAAGTTAACATCAGACTGAGAATCAATTGTCTTCGGGATTTGATCTAACTCAGCAGAGGGGGAGTTAGTTTTAAAATTGTTGTGGAGCAAAGTCCAGTCTATGGTTGATCTTATGGCGGGCGCGAGTGGTTCAATATTACCAAGTATAGATATCACGGGGTGATGGTCGGATATCAATTCATGGTATACTTCTATCCCTCTTATTGGAAGAAGAATATTCTTAAGAAGCATTATGTCGATGATGTCCCCTAACGAGTCCGGGTCGTTTTTAGGAAAGTGCGTAGGATACATAGGGGCTATTAGTTCAATAGTAAGTTTCTCGGTGGCTTTCTTTAAAAGAGGACCGTTAGAGTTTGTCACTCTACAGTTCCATTCGATGTGTTTACTATTGAGATGTCCCGCGATGATGACTGAGTCTCCCAAGCTAAGAAGGGACGAGATGTCAGACTCCTCGAGTTTCCTACTGATGTCCGCTGAGCCTTGTCTCTGGTAGCATGAGGCGACAGTTATAGTTTGATGACCCCTCATTGCTATTCGGCAAACTGAGGCTTCTATGTTTTGAAGTGGTGGACAGTCACATGGCGATACATGCAGGCTTCTCCGATAATAGATTGCCGTGCCACCCAAAATACCATTTGTGCGATCGTTTCTAATCCTTTTATAATTAGAGATGTTAGGGTTGCGATGTTGATGTTTTAGGAAGGTCTCCTGTACAAGAAAAATGTCGAAAAGGTCTGATAGGAAGAAACAAAGAACTAAGTCTATTTGTCTCTTCAAGCCATCAGCGTTAAAAAAGGCTTATCTCAGTGCACTAGGTTTGATCCTTCCTGGTGTGTTATCCATTACGGAGAATAGTCATTACGATTTCTAAGGTCGCCTTTGATCGCCGAAATCAGAGATCTATGAGCTTGACAGGCTCGCAAGGCAGCAGGAGGGTCCTGCTTTATTGCTGCAGTGTCAATTTTGAGTAAAAACTCATCAATTTCATCGGGGTCTATTCTATCCAGAATTGTCAGTAGGTCTGTCAAATAGTCCCTATTATCTGCTGGAGGTGGGGGTCTTGGTCTTGTTGAGAACGGGGGTGTGACTCTAGATGATGCAGCAGCTGGTGCTGTTTGATTTGAGCTAGGCTTGTTTACCATAGCGGGAGTATTGAGAGTAGATGGATTCTGCCGAGAAGAGGGAAGAGGGGGGAAGCTGGTGTGATGGTCCTGTGATCCCTGTAACCAACTAATTGGCTTAGCCCAGGCATTCAGGGTTGGGCGAGGATCAGCCTGGCCTTTATTAGTTTGGGCTGGGGCTTGGGCTTTCGCCCGCATTGGTGGACGAGGCTTAGGTCGGGCCGGGCAGCCTCCGTAGGCTGCGGTGCGACCAAGCACGCCACAATTGATGCACCCAGGTGGGCCATCTGACTCCTTGGGGTCAGCAGGCCGTGAGCAAGCCCTTGGAGCGTGATCCTCCAAGCACTTCACACATCTGCCTTTCCTATGACAGTTCTTGGCCGAGTGGCCGAATATTTGGCAATTAAAACACTGAAGTGGTTTGTGCTTCTTGCGGGTTCTCAATTTTTAGCCCTGTAATATGGCTGCTTACCCTCTGGGGACAGATCAAACACAACCAGTACCAGGTCATATGGTAGTTTCGAAAGGCCGTTATACATTCTATGCACCTCATGTACAGGAATGTTTTTCGCCTTTAAGTCGTCCGTGATTTGATCGCTATCAATCTCCATTGGAAGACCTCTGACAACCACCCGAAGTCTTCTATCCTCCGGTATAGTCCAATGGTGGTACTCAATATTAGAAACGGTCAGAAACTTAGTCAGAGCACGGTGGTCGTCTGAGGTCTGCAATTGAACTAAGATCCCCTGAGTGGTGTTTGTTGCCCTAACAAATTTGATTTTACGCTCTTTGAGCGCTCCATCAATCTTCAACCACATCTCTTTATTATGATGACTTCACTTGGAATGTTATAACACGAACGGCGTGCGTGAGCACGAGAGGAATGCGCGCTTGCGCGCGAGTGGGATGCACGATCAACAATTTCCGAGAGCCGGTACACGGGTGTATCGGTCGAGCGGTGAACGTCGAATCAAGCCATACTGCACCACGCTGGCTCAGTGCGGATTGATGGAGGGATTTTACGACCACTACCTTTTAGCGATAGTAGCCGGGACCTACAGCCTAACGTGTTATCCGAAACACTGAACGTCCGATACTGTACTTAAGCTAAATTAATTATCTCATTGGTACATGGTCAGAAATCGAACCTGCATCTCCTGTGTGAGAAGCAATCGTGAAACCCGTTAGACCACGGAGCTCTTTATATTCGTGTAATACGTGTGGACTTGACTGCAGACAGGCAGATTTCGTAGCCTTGTTTTTGTGTATTTTGACGACATTCGCATTTCGAGCGGTGAGGAAGAAATAGGGTTTGAACTTGATGTCGATTTGTTTAAGTTTTTAACTTACTGAATTATTGAAGTCGGTTGAAAAGACAGCTCGTTTAAAAATCGTGTTCTGATCGGTTATTGGAAATTGACGACCCGAATGGCCGAGTCGGCAGTGACCCTGCCTACGAAGCTAAGGGTCCCGGGTTCGAGTCCCGGTGGGAGCAAATATTTGTTTGATGAGAACGAATGTTTGTACCCTAGTCAGGGTTGTTTATATCTTAGTATAATATTTATCTATATAAGTATGTGTATCGTTGTCTTGTACCCAAGATACAGGCTAGATCAATGTGTGTAAATAGTGTCCAAGGTAGTATTATTATTATTATTATTATCATTATCAATCCTAGTTTGGGGCTAGATCCATGTGTGTAAATAGTGTCCAAGTTATTATTATTATTATAATTCCCAATGTGAAAGTAACATAATAAGCCTACTGATCTTTTTCATATTGAGGTATGACCCCACAATCGCTTGAAAAGACAGCTGGTGTGTAATAATAATAAGTAATCGTGTTCTTATTGGGCAATATGCAGAATCAATCTACTGTCTCGGTTCAGGTGACAGTGATCCAAAGTCTGCGGGACGCGGGTCTGGCAGTGACAGTGGTGGAGGGAGACAAGCAGTACACCCTCCTGCCGAGGGACATGACTGAAGCAAGTGAGTGACATCATCATCAGCATACAAACACAAAGCTTAAATAACCTATAAATTAAAAAAATACACACCCGACACAAGTTTTCATAACTTTCATAATGCAAAAACCGCATCTAAAATTGCAAAATATTTTCTGAGAAGCCAGGATGATTTGACGCTCAAAGCGTCAATCATCCTGGCTACTGTAGCGCCCCCTGGTGGTCTACAACCAAAAAACGGTCCAGAAGTTTTCCAGGAAAATGGTAACGGACACACACAAACAACCTCTATAACCCCAACGCTTATACGTTTAGGAAACCTGATGAGATTCCATTCACTTTTCGAACCTGATGAATAACACACTGGTTTGCTATGTACAAGATATATTTATGTCACCGTAAGATAGTCAAAACCGTTAGTTGATAAACTAACGCGTTAGTTGATCAACTATCGACAGATTGTAAACCAGACCGACAGGGTTTAGAATTTACGTTTATTTTGTTCTTACATGTCAACCTAACACGAAGACTATTCGGGGGCTTCGCTGCGCTCGCCCCCTCTAGCCATCACCTGAGCTACCGCAGTTTTTGCCCTGGTATTTTGTTTGCAATTCAAGTTTAAACCAGTTTACTAGTTTATCAACTACCAACCAGTACCGTTAGTTTATCAACTAACGCGTCATGTAGTAAGCAGTACGCTGCAGTTTACTATCTGTCGATAGTTGGCCAACTGACGAAAAAAAAAACGTTACTTTATCAATTTTATTGACGGTTTTGACCACAGATATCGAGAGATAGGCCCTTGGCGCTAAGGCAGTGTCGCCGAAAACTAAGAACACGCATACATTTACACCACTCGTACATCAATCCCTCCGCTTTTATTGGTCAGTGCAATGTCATGCACCTATCGTCCGAACACACCCACACTACCGCAGGTATACTAGCTAGTCGGGCTAGTGTTGGGACAATGCAAGGACAGCGTGTATCATCGATCGATTATAATTTATAGACACTGGTATAGACAGTCGTATACAATGCCGGGTTCTATAAATAAAAAAGTATTTTTTTTGTAAATACGACATATTTATACGACATACGACATACGAGACCCCTTTGCCTCTCTTCTTTTTTTCAACAGAAACCTTACAGCTAGAAAGAGAGGCAAAGAGGTTTCTGAAGGTAGAATAACTGTGAACTCTTGGGACCTGACTGAAAGCATCGGAATTTCCGATCAATACTTATAACACCCCATTATCCTTCGTCGGGCGAGGTTTTAATAGTAGTTTATGTGACTGCTGCATAATGGAGGGCATTAAAACTCGAGTTCGGCTCGTTTCATAATAATATCACTCGAGAGTTTTAATTCCTAATTATGTACAGTTACATACACTAGTTTATCTACACACATATCATAAGCTCTCTTTGATGTGTTCAAGAACCGCATGTTTGACCGGCATTGTGGCTCTGCAATTGTTTAACTTGTTCTGTAGTACCAACTTCTCGCAGGCGGGCGTCGGCGTTCGAAATTTGAATGTCAATACCAACTTCACAAACAAACTAGGGACGGCACGCGGGTGGGCGTCGGCGTTCGAAATTTGAATGTCATTATATGTAGAAAAACTACACATAATGACCATAATGTGTAGTTTTCCAGATACGAAACGAGTTTTTACCAAGTAGTTTAACATAATGCTGATCCTAACGTGCTGTTTTTGAACGCAGTAAATTGGGTTTATGATACGTGTGTAGATAAACAAACTTAAAATCTAAACTGCCTGTTTGGCAATCATTGGAATAACTAACTATAAACTTACGTATTATGAGCATTAAAATAACTATATTATTACATTAACTATATTAGTAATTGCGGAATGATAAAATCTATCGATTCAAAAACATAATTCTCCTATCACTATCCCCATCACTATATGTCGTCTCTGTGTGCGTGTAACAGTTCGCCTCCGTATCACGATGCATCTTTGCTTTCGTACTTAGATAAGTGTGAAATATTCATTGCGTGTTAGCTTAGCAATAAGTAGTGAAATTAAGATACAAAACAAGCAATGTATAGTAAACTTAGCGAGAACAACATGACATTGTCACTTTAATGTCAATTCGTGACGAATTTTCCGCGAATGATTTATTTTCGTAATAATGTTTATTTCTTGTGTTTTAAGAAGAAATAATAGTTGGAATGAGAGTTACAAGTGATATGTGACACCGGCGTTCTTGGAGTTCACAATCTCGCTTCTATTTTTGCACGTGAGTATTGCACAGGTCGGCATTTTCGAAAAACAACGATAATGAATTCGTCACTGCGGTCGCCCGGTGACTACCGAGAATTTTTAATATCTAACCTGTCGGAACTACATTTGTTCGCACGTGCCACGCCCCTCAACCTATCTCTCGATATCTGTGGTTTTGACTATCTTACGGTGACATTTACAAGAAATGGACAGAGAAAAGATAAGTGAGAAGATAAAAGCTATCACACTCTCATTGCTAGGCAACAAGGGAATCGGAAGTGTTTACTATAAAGAGGCGGTATATGGGAGTATGAACGCCACATAAGTACCGCCTCCGTACCATTCCGTTCGGCGTGGGTAAAAAGACTAGGCCCAGAAGGAAATGGCTGACGCCTGCATGGAAAAGCCCCAATAAGAGTGGGTCAATCTCCGTCCATCCAGTAGGATGGACGGAGATTGGACTAGTAAGTCCCATTGAGTTGTCCCATGGGACAAGTGGCACTCATTTTATTGTCCCAAAAGTCCCATTCATCATCATTTCAGCCTGTTAATGTCCACTGCTGAACAAAGGCCTCTCCAATCGCACTCCAGTGTGACCGGTCCGTAGCCACCTGCATCCAACGAGATCCAGCGATCCTCACCAGGTCGTCGGTCCATCTCGTAGGTGGCCGACCCACACTGCGCTTGCCAGTACGTGGTCTCCATTCAAGGACCTTTTTGCCCCATCGGCCATCCGATCTTCGCGCTATGTGGCCTGCCCATTGCCACTTCAGCTTGCTTATCCTACGGGCTATGTCAGCAACTTTGGTTCTTCTACGGATCTCCTCATTTCTGACTCGATCTCGTAGAGAAATACCAAGCATAGCCCTTTCCATAGCTCGCTATTGCCGATAACACAGTTTTTTTAAAACATAGGTAGTAAGTAGACAAACTAACTCCTGCAATAGTCTGTGGCCCTGGTATAGATACTTCAACTCAGTTGTGCGCGCGGCGCTATGTGTGCGTGCGCTTGTAAATATACAGGTTTCATTTGTGTGGCAGTGACGCGGCAGTCGTCCTCCGAGCAAGACGTGTTCTTATTAGGGTTTGCAAAAACCGGAACTTTTCACTATCCGGATATTATCCGTTTTGAAATTTGATTATCCGGATATCCGGATATTTAAAAAAAATAAAAATACAGAGTAAAATGTATGGGAATAGTTGTTTATTTAACTAAATGGACTGCGGATATTTAAAAAAAAAAACAAAAAATAAAATGCATGGAAATTGTTGTTTATTGTACTGAATGGACTGATGTGATCGTATGTAACAATAATAACAGCTTCACAAGGAATTTGGAAAGTTAAATCTTGACGAAATAACAATGATTTTCTTATCATTATTAAAGATTTGCAAAATCAACAATATTAAAGTCTTATAATAATATTCTCATGCTTAACTAGAAAGACCTATTAACTAATGTGTTATAATACTACGATAAAAAAAGAAACATTTCTTAAAATTTAAATAGAATAACATGCAAAATCAACCTTTTATTATTTGAAATAATTAAAATTAATCGATACAAAGATGTTTCTTTGTGGAATGAGGAGAAGGCACGTAAATATAAATTATTTTTGTAAAATTATTGAACACTATTATTTATTCACCTGACTCTTTTGGTAGTATGATCTTAAAAAACTTAAAGCATCGAGAGTATTATCATGCATTAAACTACGAATTTCATTACACATGTAGCCTGCGGCGGAGAATACTCTCTCAGCTTCTACGCTGGTTGGTGGTACAGTCTTCAGTAATTTGTACACTCGCGACAAATGTAGACCCCGTTCGCCACCACTGTCGGCGCCAACTCGGACCTTCGTTTCTATGTCTAGTTGACTAGAAGAATTACTATGTGCTGATGAAGTTGACGGTGTTGCTGAAATGGCTTCATTTATTCTTTTCTGCAACTGTTCCTTTATTGAGAAGGTTGTGTTCAAATTAGCAGTACCTTCTTCAGTATGCGATTGGGATTGTGCTGTTGAGTCATCAAGCGTAGATTCCATCGGCTCCGGCTGCGGTTTTGGCGAAAAGTATTGCGTATTCATTTTAGCGATGAACTTTAATATCTCTTCACTATCAGGATTCTGGAAAGGGTAACTTGAAGGACCTTCTTTATAAAAATTGGCACAGTTGTGCAAGTATTTTAGTGTGCCACTTATATTAAGTGGCACACTAAAATACTTTACTTAATTCGTCGTTCACTGATCCTTTTATTTAAAGACACAATGAGCTCGTCGCTGACGCAGCTGTTTTCTTGATCAAGTTTTTCAATCATAAACTGCAATGCAGCTTCTGCTGTCAATAAGTCAGCTTTTTGTTCGCAGATTGCTTCCACGGTGGCTTTTATAATGCACAAAGAACTTGATAGGTTTTCCAACAGCTGTATCTCTTCATCAGTGAAACGTATTTCATTGTTGTAGTCAATTAGTGCTTTTTGAACACTGTTCTTCAGTTTCAGAAAATTTTGAATCATTACAGCGAGGCTGTTCCATCTTTTTTTGACGTCCAACGATAATTTGATATTAGCCTTTTCACCTTCTTGATCGTATTTGTATAAACGCTCTGATCTAAGTGGAGACTTGAAAAATTTTACAACTCTTCGGACCTTTGCGACATCTTTGTAATTCTTAGTTATTTCTGGAGCATTCTCAGGGGAAACATTTGCAGGCGTTGGTACTACAAATAAACCCTCATTATCATCTTCCTCGTCAGAGCTGTCTTCATGATATGACTCTACGTCGCTTGTTTCTGGGATGCGCTCTACCAATCGCTGATTATTTTTATAAAGCACGTCAAGTACTGCACACTGAATTCCGTGGGCTAGACAAAGCTGATGAAATGACGTGCTTTGCCGAACCATAGCTTTCATAACGGATGCATCATCCGAAGCTAAACCACAAACATCATCTTCTAGGGATAAATCGTATTCAGCCAGTCTATTTTCAAGAATTTGATAGCAGTTGTCTGCATTAGCGCTTCCTGTTATTCTAGCGAGTCCCAGGTTTCTGAATTTTTTGTCTTTCAATTCTTGAAAATGAATGTTGACATTCATGTAACGTATGTTTCTTAGTGAAGTCCATTCATCTAGACTTGCTGTGAACCTGAAATCACGCGATTTGAGTACTTCTAATTCTTTTTTAACCTCTTGCTTTAACTCTTCGCTCCGGGTAACCACAGTTTTTCTTATAGTGTGGGGAGAATGTGGTAATTTGAGTCCACTTTTGTTAAAAAGCGTTCTGATTGAGGTTGATCTGCAAATACAGTTAAACGAAAGTCCATCTAATGCAGCTAATTTTGAAACTAAAACTTCAGCACTCTCCTCGCTTTTGAAGAAGTCAGTCATCTTAACTTTCTTGGTCGGAGGTTCGGAAATCGTTTCAGTCTCCCGAGTTGAAGCTGCAGTTGATGTTGATGCAGTTTGCTGAGTAGATGCGATTGAAATCGTCGGGTGAAGTTTAAGATGCTTGTGCAAAGGTGAAGTAGAGCCGGCTATTTTCAGTATTTTTTTGCATTGTTTGCATTGTGCTTGCAAACCATCTGTACTGCGCAAAAAATGTTGCCAGACGGAACTTGAGTCCGTTGACTTCTTGTACTCCTTAAATTCAATTTTACTTGTCATTTTACTGCATTTGTAATATTGAATTACAATCTGAAAAATAAAGACAAGTGTCTATTTAAAAAAACGGAATAAGCAAGGCAAAGACGACAGTTAATAGATAACTATTTAAATCTACATCTCAGCAATGGTCGGACAAACGTAATAGGTGCCATTTGACATTAAAGAAATCCATAGAAAAAAAACAGCGCCACTCAACATTGAACCTTATCTCCATGACTTAAGTAAAAGTCAAATGGCACCTAGAGATCGCACCACGAAAGAAGTCCCGCGGATTTTCGGTCTCTCTCTTTCACTCTACAATCTAAAGTCCATGGAGTGAAAGAGAGAGACCGAAAATCCGCGGGACTTCTTTCGTGGCGCGATCTCTATTACGTTTGTCCGACCATAGCTTCAAATTAAATAATCCGGTCTTATTCATTTACTATTAACTTTAATGATAATATACCGCATATTTTTTCGCTCTTATCTTATACCAATCGAGTAATATTTTACTCAAAATTCTGAATTACATAAAAATATGCTGCCTACAAGTTTCAAATCAAATCAAAAATACCACGTGAGTTTTTGTTGTAGTTGTAGGCTACAACTACAACACAAACTCACGTGGTATTTTTGATTGCACATTGCAGTTCATTTATTCAAACTACAACTGTTTTTCACAAATGTTATTTTTTTACGTCAATAAATAAAATATATAATTTACATGTAGGAAAAATAAACGATGATTTTTAGAAACTTACCTCATAGTAACACACAATTATTCGCGTGTAATGCGTCACCAAAAAAACAACAACACTGTCACTTCGCAAAAGGGTTTACCTGAGACTGAGACAAGGACCCTCCCCTCTGATTACCTATTCAAACGCTACTGCAACGCGATTGGCCCGTTTAGCACAATGACTCTACAATGCGGGCACGGCGCAGGTAGCAACTGCGTGGTAATTATTAATTGCTATAGTTGGACAAATTTAAGAGGTGCCGTTTGACGTTTACTTAAGTCATGAAAATATGTGAAGTGTGTGCAGCTGATTATTTTTCTATGGATATCTTAAACGTCAAATGGCACCTAATAACTTTGTCCGACTGTAATGTATGAAATTAAATTAAAATCTCTATCTATATTTAACATTACATTAAATAACTCTTTGAAATTGTCATTAATTTATACACAGCAAAAGCAAAAAAGAGACGTTTACATATGTAGGTAGATATAGCAAAAAAAAAATAAAAAAAAAATTTTTTTATGATGTTTTCATGTCAATCTGACATAACTTTAAGATCCGGATAGCCGCATTTTAAGACAGAAATTATCCGGATCCAAAAACTGTACGGATATCCGGATAATCGGATATCCGGATATCCGGATAATCGGATATCCGGATATCCGGATCGCAAACCCTAGTTCTTATCGCTTTTTCTTACGGGTACAGTCGTTAACAAAAATGTCTAGTTCTTCGCGGAGAAAATGTTTAAGGAGTCAGGTAAATATTTGTTAGTTTTAAATTTAGATATAACTAATTTTTATTACGATTCTATTTCTTATAAAAATTAAATAATATTAAAATGAAATGAATTATATCCTTGTTGACGTTTATGTATTTCAGACTCGAGAAACCATTGCTAAGGTATACGAATTTCTGAAAAAAGAAGCGAGAGATATATTGCAACTAGTAAGTGATCCAGTTTGCAGTGCAAGTCCAATTTTAATATCTAAATTAAGTGAACATTTAAACAGCGTACGGAAAAGAACAGCAATGGCAGTGGGGGTATCAGAGAGTACAATAACTAATATATTGGCTGAAGGAAAAGAATCTGACTCTAAATTTAAATCTCCGCATAAAGACCGCAAAAAACGTTCAAAGAAGTAAGAATTAGACAACTTTAACGTTGATGTTATACGTTCAACTATTCAAAATAACCATTTAGAACATCACGAGTTACCTACCTTGCTAAAGTTGAAAATAATATTTCAAGAGAAACTTAATTATGATGGAAGTATTTCGACTCTGCGCACAGCTATGTTAAAGTTGGGATACAAATGGCGAAAAACTGTAGCTAACAGACGTGTTATTATATAGCGGCATGACATCCAAAAACTACGGTTTTCTTACCTGAAAAACTTGCTCAGATACCGTCAAGAAAATCGGTGTATCGTATATACAGATGAGAGCTATATCTTAACTAGTCATGTGCAAAACAAAGGATGGGATAATAAAGATGGACCACCTTTAAAGAGAAACATGTCTAAAGGACAAAGAATTATCATTGTGCATGCTGGTTCAGAACAAGGTTTCGTTCCTAACGCACTACTGACATTCAAAGCAAATACTGTTTCCGGTGATTATCACTCTAATATGAACGCAGAAAACTATGAAAAGTGGCTAAAAGAACGTCTAGTACCGAATCTGCCACCTAACTCTGTAATTGTGCTTGATAATGCCTCATACCATAATGTTCAAAATGACAGAGCTCCAAATTCTAATTCCAAAAAAACAGAAATGCAGAGATGGCTGACAGAAAAACATATAGCTTTTAATCTAGATATGAAAAAAATTGAACTGTATGATTTGATAAAAAAAAAAACAAAAAAAAAACATATTTGTTATAAGATTGATGACCATACTTCAGCCATATGGCATAAAAATTCTTCGACTGCCACCATATCATCCTGATCTAAACCCCATAGAAAATGTGTAGGGAATTAAAAAAAATATATATTGCTTCGCATAACGTCGACCAAAATGTGACGGGAATAATGGAACTAATAAATGAACGTCTAAGCCAAATTGATGTCGACATGTGCAAAAGAAAGAAGAAGAATACTATCGACATTTTGACATGGAGTCAGAAATCGTATTCAACCTTGGTGAGAGCAGCGAATCCGACAATTCATCATTTGATTTTTCAAGTAGCGATTCAGAATGAGTAATATGTTCAATACATAAACATTAAATTACAGTGTGCCAATACCAAATTATTGTTTTTTTAAGAACCCATATATTATCAAACACAACAAGTAAGCGCTCCTGCACACGATAACTGTATTTGTATTTGTACCCGACTGTACCTCTTGCCACGCACACAAAGTCACTGTATATGTACAATGTTTACCCACACATAGCGCCGCGCGCACAACTGAGTTGAAGTATATACTTTGTGTGAATTTCGATCAGCATTTCAGGCTTTTTGCGTTAGAGGATGTTATAATTTGTGAAACTATTTGACGACCCGAATGGCCGAGTCGGCAGTGACCCTGCCTACGAAGCCAAGGGTCCCGGGTTCGAGTCCCGGTGGGGGCAAATATTTGTTTGATGAGAACGGATGTTTGTAACCTAGTCATGGTTGTTTATCTATCTAAGTATAAGATTTATCTATATAAGTATGTGTATCGTTGTCTAGTACCCAAGATACAGGGAGTCCTAGTTTCCAGTAGATCAATGTGTGTAAATAGTGTTCAAGGTATTATTATTATTATTTGGATGATATGCTACATTAAATCCTATAACCCTATAAGTAGTGAAGATCGTTATTTATAGATGTATGAGCTCAAAAATGGGAGGCCCTTACCCAGCAGTGGGACATCAGAAATGGGAGGCCCTTAACCAGCAGTGGGACATCAGAAATGGGAGGCCCTTAGCCAGCAGTGGGACATCAGAAATGTCATAAAAAAGTAAGTAAATGTAGCCCATTAATGTCCTCACGGAGGAGGACCGGCCTTTCCCCGGATACTATAGTCATATGCCACCACGCTGTCATTATGTGTAGTTTTTCTACATATAATGACATTCAAATTTCGAACGCCGACGCCCGCCTGCATGCCGCCCCTAGTTTGTCTGTTTTTTTTTTTTTTTGGCTTGAGCTTTGTTGTTTTTGGACTGTTCGTCCTTAAAAACTTTGCCTTGGGATGGGCGGGACAGGTAGTCCCCGCCTCAAATAGTTCATTTACACGTGAGTGCGTGCCCTACCGGGGGAGAGACCCAACCTGGGAGGGTTGTGGTGAATGGAGTGAACTTGGCAGCCGGGCACAAATAAGGTGTGTCGCTGAGTCTCTGTGTGTCTTGTGCCGGCGTAGAGTGTACGGCGTCATGTGGGGTGTCTGCGGCTTGAGCAGTGTCTGGTGTGGGTGGTCTAAGTTGTTGTATATAATGGACGGGTGGGTAGAGTCGGGTCGGGGTTGTCTGTGTCCGGGGGTACTTGTAAATTTAATTGCGCCGTAATGGCGTCTACAGGGTCTGAGAGGATGTTGCGGGGACGACGTCTCGGTTGGGTGGCCTCGGGAGATGCGGCGTAGTCAGCCGCAAAGCGAATAAGGGGATTGGAGTGGTGAAGAGCTCTATCGAAGTATCGAGTAGAAGCTTTCTTAATGAAGTCGCGGATGGTAGGCACTTTCAGGTCTTTGTGGATATCATAATTTCGCACAAACCACGGGGCACCCGTGGCTCGACGAAGAAATTTATTTTGGAGGATTTGGAGAGTATCTAGGTGGGTTTTGGCCACGTGCGCAAACACCACACTAGCATATGTAAAAATAGGACGGACGCAAGCTAAGTACAATCTTAGCTTATTGCGTAAGGAGAGTTTGCTCTTGGATTGAATAAGCGGGTTAATCCGGCTTAAAACGAATTTGGCTTTATTCCTCACAATTCTTATGTGCGGTCCGAAGGTGAGACGGCTATCCAATGTCACTCCAAGGTATTTCACTTGGCAAGTCCATGGAATAGCACGACCAAACAGGGAGATGTGTGGTAAACGAGACCACTCACTGAGTGGTGTGAAGCGGGAGAAGAATATAGCCTGGCTTTTTTCTGGGTTGAGTTCAATCCGCCACTTCTTGAACCAATCGCCCAAGAGAGTGGCGGCAATTTGGAGCCTTTTGATGACTATTTCTCTATTCCTACCAGAGTAATAGAGAGCAGTGTCATCGGCGAAGAGGGCAAGCTGTACGTTGTGATGTTTGGGGATGTCACTAGTGAAGAGTGAGAATAGGAGAGGCGAGAGCACAGAGCCTTGTGGGACTCCCGCCTTAATTGGATGAGGTCTAGAGTGAGTGCCTTCCACTCTATACCTAAAGTTCCTATTAGAGAGAAAGTCTCTGATAATAAGAACCAATCTGTCAAGGAAATTCAAGTTGTACAGCTTGTAAATCAGGCCGTTGTGCCAAACCTTGTCAAACGCTTTAGCCACATCGAAGAATAAGGCACCCGTTCCTTTCGGCTTCCTTTGGTTGAAACCGTCCAAAATAAATTCGGTGATTCTGTGTACTTGGTGGACACAGGAATGACCGTTCCTGAATCCGAACTGCTCGTCTGGGACGAGGCCTCTACCGAAGGCTATCGCCTTCAGTCGTTTGTTTAACACCCTCTCATAGATCTTTCCAAAGGATTTAAGGAGACTGATAGGGCGGTAACTGGTTGGTATCGATCTATCTTTACCCGGTTTATGAATCCCAATCACATCAGCTTCCTTCCATGCATCCGGGAATATACAGGTGGCAATGGCGGAATTTAGAATGGTCACCAATAGGACTAGAAGGGGGTAGGAGAGGTTTTTAAGAACCCGGTTAGCAATTCCGTCAGAGCCAGGGGCTTTATTGGAGTGAAGCTCCTTGATAATAAGATTGACCTCATTGATGTTAACTAGCTCGATAGTATCTTGAGGGGGAAGTGATGAGCGTTTGGCTACTTCAGAGTCCACCAGGTCTACGTGGGATTGGTCAAAAGGTTCATTAGACAATGAACATTGACTCTCTAAGCTGTCAGCCAGACACTCAGCCTTGTCAGCATCCTCGAAAGCAAGTGATTCGTCGGGTCTGGAGAGGGCTGGGATATCCACGACCGCGTCCGATTTGAGAGTGCGCGCTAACCTCCAGTAAGCCTGATGATCTGGGGTGAGCTCTACCAGAAGTTGATCCCATCTCTGGGATTTGTGATCTTTGATGGCAGTTTTAACTCATAGCTGGGAACGACGCATTGCGATTTTGTTGTCAGTACTCGGGAAGTTATCATAGGCTCTGGTGGCAGCGCGCATCTCACGGATGAGGTCGCGTATATCCTCAGGTAGTCTCCACCTACTATCACCAGATGAGTTTGCCGGCTTAGTACAGGCTTGAATTGACTTCTGGATGTGCGAAGTCAGTGACTCTATAGCTATGTTAACATCAGATTGAGAATCGATGACTTGCGGGATTCTTTCTAATTCTTCGGAGGGGGAGTTTCTCTTAAATGTGTTGTGGAGCAAAGTCCAGCCTATGGTTGATTTTATAGCGGGCGGGCGGGGTTCAATATCACCAAGTATAGATATCACGGGGCGATGGTCGGATATCAGTTCATGGAATACTTCTATCCCTCTTATTGGGAGAAGAATGTTTTTAAGAAGCATTATATCGAGGATGTCGCCTTCCGAGTCCGGATTGTTGTTAGGAAAGTGCGTAGGAGTCATTGGGGCTAGTAGTTCAATAGCAAGTTTGTCGGTGGCTTTCTTTAAGAGAGGACCGTTTGAGTTTGTCACTCTACAGTTCCAATCGACATGTTTGCTATTGAGGTCACCCGCAATGATGACGGAGTCACCCAAACTAAGAAGGGACGAGATGTCAGACTCCTGAGGCTTCTATGTTTTGAAGCGTTGGACAGTCACACGGGGAGACGTGCAGGCTTCTCCGATAATAGATTGCCGTGCCCCCACGAATTCCATTAGTGCGATCATTTCTAATTAATTTATAATTAGAAATGTTGGGGTTTCTGTGCTGGGGTTTAAGGAAAGTCTCCTGTACAAGGAGAATGTCAATTTGGTGGTCTGATCGGAAGGCAGATACTAAGTCACTTTGTCTCTTCAAGCCATCAGCGTTAAAAAAGGCCAATCTCAATGCACTAGGTTTAATCCTACCGGGTGTGGTATCCATTACGGAGAGTAGACATTACGGTTCCTGAGAACGCCTTTGATCGCCGAAATCAATGATCTGTGAGCTTGACAGGCTCGCAAGGAAGCAGCAGGGTCTTGCTTTAGTGCTGCAGTATCAGTTTTGAGTAAAAACTCATCAATTTCATCAGGGTCTATTCTGTCCAAGATGGTCAGTAGGTCTGTTAAATAGTCCCTAGTTTCTGTCGGTGGAGGGGGTCTTATTGACTTGGGGGGCATGGCTCTAGTTGATAAATCAGCTGGAGCTGTTTGATTTTTGCTTGGCTTGTTAGCCACAGCGGAAGAATTGGGAGTAGAGGAGTACTGCCTAGAAGGGGGAAGAGGGGGGAAGCTGGTGTGATTTTCCGCTGAACCCTGAACCCAACTAAGTGGCTTAGCCCAGGCATTATGGCTCGGGCGAGGATGAGCCTGGCCTATATTAGTTGGGGCTGGGGCTTGGGCTTTCGCCCGTACTGATAGGCGTGGCTTAGGTCGGGCCGGACAACCTCCGTAGGCTGCGGTGTGACCAAGCACGCCACAGTTGACGCACCCGGGTGGGCCGTCAGACTCCTTGGGGTCGGTTGGGCATGTGCAAGCCCTCGGAGCGTGGTCCTCCAGGCCCTTAACACAGCGGCCTTTCCTATGGCAGTTCTTAGCCGAGTGGCCAAACAACTGACAGTTGAAGCACTGAAGCGGCTTATTTTTCTTGTGTGGGTTTTCAACTTTCAGACCTGAAATATGGCAGATCTCCATAACCTGGAAGATCTGCTTTACCTGTGGAGATAGATCGACCACAACCAGTCGTATACGGTCGTACGGTAACTTGAAGCGACCATTGTACATCCTGTGCACTTCGTGTACAGGAATGTTTTTCGCCTTTAAGTCTTCCATGATTTGTTCGCTCTTCCATCCAACCATCCGAAGTCTTCTATCCTCCGGTAGAGTCCAATGGTGGTACTCAATATTTGAAGCGGTAAGGAACTTAGTCAGAGCACGGTGGTCGTCTGAGTTCTGAAATTGGACTAGGATCCCTTGAGTGGTGTTAGTTGCCCTAACAAAGTTGATTTTACGCTCTTTGAGCGCTCCATCAATCTTCAACCACATCTCTTTGTTCTTGATACAGATCTTGGGTGGCAGCGCTTTGCGCGTGCCCGGGACTGTAGCCGGGAGAGATACAGAAGGCGCTGGCAAGGGTTTGGCTGCGGCGGAGGGAGTAAGGGTGGCCTTGGACGGACGACCGACCTTGGCGGGGGAGTTTTCCGGACCAACAATTGGAGTAGGAGGCCTCTTAGAGGCACGTTTCCTGCGTGGCCTAGCGGGGTTGAAGTTGTCTTCGTCCGAGGCGGAAGCATCTCCTTCCTCGGTGAGACCATCGAATGAGTTTCTTGGGTCAAAGTATACCTGATCCATTACGACTTCATTGGAATCGGGGGTATTTACCGGGCGGCTGGTCAGTAAATTCTGCTCAAGCGGGATAATGACGGGGTCTTGATAGCTATGAGTCAGCCCGCTCTCAGGCGGAGAGGCCGGCGACCGCTCAAACAAGGTTTGTTGCGAGAACAAACCTTGAGAGTTGGTCCACGACTCTCTCTCGACATGGAGCTGGCTGAGCTCTTGGGACAGCGCCTGGTTACGAAGCCGGAGTTCGTGAATCTCCTGCTCCATCTCAATCTGCACTAACAGGTGGGGGGGGGAACAATAAATGTCTGTCACCGGAGGAGGCGACGATCTCCCTCCCTGCCTAGAGCAGGGAGGCGTGTGTGCCTGCGTGTGTTGTGTGCCTACTGTGTAGTACACGTAACCCACCTCAGGCGAAATCCAACCTCCAGCGGTACACACACTCACTGCAATCCGGCACTTGTTTATGTTTTGATTGGAATGTTGTTTCACTTTTTCACTTTTCATCGGTCACGAAAGCGAGAGGGACGCGCGCGTGAGCGCGAGAGAGACGCACGATCCGAGAGAGCGACCGATGCACGGGTGCTTCGGGCAAGCGGCGGACGACGAATCGGGCAACAGTTGCGAACCGTGATTTATAATAACCGAGTGCACAGACTACTACTCATTTAAAGTTCCGCTTTAATGTCATATTGGCTCTGTCATTTGCCGAGCGACAATAAGTGACAGTACTGTCCGCCAAAATTATCTTGGCACCCTCCCTCTTTCGCTCGCACTCGTCCTCGACGCGTCAGTGACGGACGCTATGACGTCAGCAGAGCGAGGTGTCAACTTTACTTTGTCGTTTTGTATTATGACTTGAGTTGTACGTCAAACTTAAATCCATTGTATGATACGTTCAGACTTTTTCACTAGGTTGCGTTGGTAGCGAACTTTATCTTGACTATGCGATGCAGAGTAAAAAAATATATGACCAACTATGTTTTTTGGTTGTCCGTCAAACTTTGAGCTTACGGTTGTGCATCAAGAGGAATTTGAACACCAAAATACCAAATCCTACGGCGATGGGCTAGCCCCCTGTGACGCATAACGGGGAAATTTGAAGGAATTGTTAAAAAAACATGTTATATTAGGTTAGATGATTACATTAATGACAAAGAGGTATGGAGCCCTGATTTTCCAGCGCAGCACAAAAACTACGCGCACGTTTGTAACATTAGACATATTTCTGAAAAAAAAAATACATTTAGAAAAGAATAGTAGGCAAGGTTACAGTGTAAGTACGAATTTCTTGCCACGCTTCTTCTCCGCTGCCGTAACACGTCCCAAAGCGGTAGTAGTTTGTATTGCATTGCATAGATTCAAATGACGTTCAAAAAGTGTTCGTAGGAAATAAATATTTTGCAGTTTGAAGTTTGAAGTGTAGAAAAACTGACTAAACATACCAAATCATGTCCCTTCCAGTGAGAACCTTCAGACCCCAAAACCGATCCGAAGTGACCCAACCCAAGACCTCAAACCCGCAATACAAACACCAGTCCAACCTGACCCATCCTGCCCGACCAAGTACAAGAGACCAGGGAACCAAGGCTGCTGGTGACATTAGAATGAGGAGCAGCTCGCAACAAGCCACTGATGGCAGATTCACCACCACGTATAGGGTAAGTGCAACATGAAACATAGTGAGTGTTTAGGTAAGCTGCCTACTAAATCTTAGCAATAATATGGAACACGTAGGTCTGTTCCATTTGTCACAAATGTCACAATATTTGACGATTTGGATTCCAATTTGAATCAAAGTTTGTCGCAAGAATTGACGTTAGTCTGTGATCGCTGTTTTAGCAGCCTTTCCCCGACTGGACCACCAAAATGATTGTTGATTTAGCAACTCTGCACCTCCCCGAATGGGTCTCAGACACCTAAATGCCGAATTCCCGGCCGGGCGTTTCACGTGGCTCCGTCCGCTCGAGAACCGCGGATGACTGCTGCAGTTGATGAAGGGGGCCCAGTACCAGCCAGACCTGATCTCATATATCGATCCCGACTGCACTTGGGCGTAGAATGGGCTACCAACCACAACTACGTGGAAAATTGTCGCCGACCGGCAAATAAGGGATGAAGATAAAACACTGACTTGGTTACACGATTTCACTACTTTATTTGAACTGAAACTAGGGCTCTGTAGGCTCTGACAAATAAAAAATACGCACTCCGTGTTGACAACTGAGATTACAACAAAATAAACGACCGATCGCTACTTCGGCGGCTTGCAAGAGAAAACTGAGATTAAACTGAGAATTACATTTTCCACCGCGACGAAGATTATTTAACTAGGTTAACTGATAGTTTTTTAACACACATCTGGCCATGGCGGTATCCTGCGAGCAAAACTTGATTGAATGAAAGACTGGTTGAGACTTTTTTATTCAATGCATTTGGAACAGTGACACAATGCATAGGAAAATCAAGACATCCCCTAAAAATGAAATTCTCAGAATTACATATCTCCGATGTCGCAGTTTTTGTAATAAGATAATATAAAAGAAACTATGATGAACAAAACCCATTAAAGCAGGCAAAACTCAAAACGCCTTGGGTATCCATAAGACGCATAACCCAATCTTCCGAAATAGACATCCAACTAACCAACTCATAGTATCTACTACCTCTCCCTGACTTTTGAAACTATGTTAATAGCTCCATTGCTAATGTTGTGAATGATCTTGCGAATTCCATATTCTTTTTTTTTTGGCTTGGCTTTTGTTGTTTTTAGTAATTTTGACCGTTATTAAAACTTTGCTGTGGGGTAGGCGGGACAGATAGTCCCCGCCTCAAATAGTTTATTGTTGCACGTGAGCGCGCGCCCTGCCGGGGTAGAGGCCTAACCTGGAAGGGTTGTGGTGAGTGGTATGTGTTACGCAGCCGAGCACGGCTTTTGTGTGTCGTTGCATCTCTTTGTGTCTTGTGCCGGCGTAGATTGCACGGCGCCATGTGGCGGTGCCTGCGGCTTGTGCAGTGTATGGTGCAGAGAGTCTAATATGCCACCTTCAACTCCGCGTGCGCAGGCGCTATATGTATAATAGACGGGTGGAGTGGGTCGAGTCGGGATTGTCTGTGTCCGAATCAAAAAAAAAATAACAAAATCAAACAAGTTTATTTGCATGATTTTTGGTAACAATATTGGATCTTAATTTTATACATTTTCATCGCAAAAATCTGCCTTTTCAGGCGTACAAATATTGATTATAATAAATTAATTTTAAGTCATCACATTATTCAATTAAATTAAATAGTTCTAACATTTTATAAAATATATAATTCACACTTCAATTAAATTAAATAGTTCTAACATTTTATCAGAAAAATACATAATTCACACTTCAATGTCATAAGTAAGTAAGTTATAGTTCTATAAATATGTGTAATTTGTAATTAGGTACACTATTTCTGAGTTTGTCTCTATTAAGATACTCATTGATAGAATAGAAACAACGACAGATGAGCCAATCATGTAATTTAGTTTTAAACAAATTAAATCGTAGTTCTTTCAATTCTGTTGTTAGGGCATTGTATATTTTTATTTCCATATGAAAGACATAGTAGTCCGGGGATAGTTGTTAATTTAACTGCGCCGTAATGGCGACTTCCGGGTACAAAAGGATGTTACGGGGTCATCGTCCCGGAGTCAGCCGCGAAACGAATAAGGTCAGCCCCCTTATTCGTTTCGCGGCTGACTACGCTGTTAAACTGTGATGTGAGTGTAGGATGAAGAGCTCTACCGAAGTCTCGAGTAGCTTTCCTAATGAAGTCGCGGACGGTAGGCACTTTCAGGTCGTTCATCTAATTCGACAAAGGAGGAGTTCGTTTTAAAGGTGTTATTTAGGAAAGTCCAGTCTATGGTTGATTTGATAGAGGGCGGGAGGGGTTCTATATTTCCAAGTACAGATATCACAGGGCGATGGTCGGATAAAAGTTCATGGTATACTTTTGTACCTCTTATTGGGAGGAGAATGTTTTTGAGTAGCATGATATCGAGGATGTCATCCTCCAAGTCTGGGTTAGATTTTGGAAAGTGCGTAGGTTTCATCGGGGCTATTAATTCTTTGTTAAGTTTCTCGGAGGCTTTCTTTAAAAGAGGACCATTTGAATTTGTCACCCTACAGTTCCAAACAATGTGTTTACTATTGAGATCTCTTGAGAGATGGGGCTGACGAAGTACCGTACGTTACTGTGTTCAGTGTATATGTTTTAAGGGATTCCGACGAATCGCTCCTGTAAATTATTTGTTGTAGAGAGCGTTGAGATGAAACTACATTTATGGCTCTGTACATCTTTTCTATGTCACTCGTGACTACGTATTTATATTGGCGAAAATGTAATAGTATAGACAGAAGATCATCCTGTACGGTGGGCCCCACCATCTGAATATCATTGAATGATTTTCCTGATGCCGTGACTGGCTGAGGCGTTGAAGACGGCTCAGAGTTTTGTTGTGCTACTTGATTCGCGGAGTCCGCGGTGATGTGGTAGACAATAGGAGATTTACCTTTTATCATACTCTTTATTTTCAGTCATGTGGCCAAGAGCTATATACTCTTCTATGAACTCATTGTAACTTTGCTTAAAGACAGGATCGCGTTCTAACCGGTGCTCCGGTATTTTTGCCATGTGGTAGGATTCTCCCAAGGCCTTTGGCGAGTCTTTGAGCGGAATGGTTACCTCAAATCTACCCTCATCATCTCATATCGTGTTCTCCTTGAAACCCTGCTCGCAATCCCGTTCCTCCTGAGTCAGGCAAAGCATTGATGGTACTGAGTCGAGTTCTCAAAATCGAGTTAAGTCTGGCACTTCTGTTTGAATGAAGTGACAACTTGGTTCTTGGTTGGCTTGATTGACAGACCCAGTGACCACCCATCCTAATTTTGTTTCGCGAAGCTGTGGTTGATTGTTACCTAGACTAACGGTGTTTGTACCGAGGATACTCCAAAAAACTTCGGCCCCGACCGAATTATCTATAGCTGATGGTACGTTGTATGTCGGGTCCGCCAACTCTATCCCAGGAGGTATTAATGTTTGCTGTATGTGGACGTATAATGAGGGCAGTAATTTTGTTATTTCTGTTAAAATGTAGCAGTTGATGTTCACCCCATAGTTGCTGCTAGAGGATACGTCCCACGACTGGGCACTCTGCAAAGACTGATTATGAATACCTGTTACAGTGGCGCCAATGATACGTCTTACCAGAGCAAGTTGCCCGCAGAGGCGTTGCGTCACGAAGTTGGTAGTGCTACCATTGTTCAGCAGAAGCTGCTACCATTGTCCAGTAGAAGCCCTTGCTTGCCCTGATGGCCTACCAGCTTCACCAAAGCTGTCGATAAGAGAACAAAGGAGCGGTCTGTATCTGTCATCATTCGTCGTCCGCCGCTTGCCCGAAGCACCCGTGCATCGGTCGCTGTCTCGAATCGTGCGTCCCTCTCGCGCTCACGCGCGCGTCCCTCTCGCTATCGTGACCAATGAAAAGTGTAAAAACAACATTCCAATCAAACAAAACCAAGTGCCGGATTGCAGTGAGTGAGTGTACCGCTGGAGGTTTGATTTCGCCTGAGGTGGGTTACGTGTACTACACAGTAGGCACACAACACACGCAGGCACACACGCCTCCCTGCACTAGGCAGGGAGGGAGATCGTCCCCTCCTCCGGTGACAGACATTTATTGTTTCCCTCCCACCTGTTAGTGCAGACTAAGATGGAGCAGGAGATTCATGAACTCCGGCTCCGTAATCAGGCGCTGTCCCAAGAGCTCAGCCAGCTCCATGCCGAGAGAGAGTCGTGGACTAACTTCCAAGGTTTGTTCTCGCAACAAACCTTGTTTGAGCGGTCGCCGGCCTCTCCGCCTGAGAGTGGGCTGACTCATAGCCATCAAGACCCCGTCATCATCCCGCTTGAACAGACCCTACTGACCAGCCGCCCGGTTAATGCCCCCGACTCCAATGAAGTCGCAATGGATCAGGTATACTCTGACCCCAGGAATTCTTTCGATGGTCTCACCGAGGAAGGAGATGCTTCCGCCTCGGATGAAGACAACTTCAACCCCGCTAGGCCACGCAGGAAACGTGCCTCTAAGAGGCCTCCTACTCCAACCATTTTTCCGGAAAACTCCCTCGCCAAGGTCGGTCGTCCGTCCAAGGCCACCCTTACTCCCTCCGCCATAGCCAAACCCTTGCCAGCGCCCTTTGTATCTGTCCCGGCTACAGTCCCGGGCACGCGCGAAGCGCTGCCACCCAAGATTTGTATAAAGAACAAAGAGATGTGGTTGAAGATTGATGGAGCGCTCAAAGAGCGCAAAATCAACTTTGTTAGGGCCACTAACACTACTCATGGTATCCTAGTCCAATTACAGACCTAAGACGACCACCGTGCTCTGACTAAATTCCTGACCGCCTCTAATATTGAGTACCACCATTGGACTCTACCGGAGGATAGAAGACTTCGGGTGGTTGTCAGGGGTCTTCCAAAGGAGATTGAGAGCGAGCATATCATGGAAGACTTGAAGGCGAAAAACATTCCAGTATGTACAATGGTCGCTCCAAGTTACCGTACGACCTGGTACTGGTTGTGGTCGATCTATCACCACAGGGGAAGCAGATCTTCCAGGTTATGGAGATCTGCCACATTTCAGGGCTAAAAATTGAAAACCCGCATAAGAAAATAAGCCGCTCCAGTGTTTCAACTGTCAGTTGTTTGGCCACTCGGCCAAGAACTGCCATAGGAAAGGCCGCTGTGTTAAGTGCCTGGAGGACCACGCTCCGGGGGCTTGCACACGCCCAACCGACCCCAAGGAGACTGACGGCCCACCTGGGTGCGTCAACTGCGGTGTGCTTGGTCACACCGCAGCCTACGGAGGTTGTCCGGCCCGACCTAAGCCTCGCCTATCAGGACGGGCGAAAGCCCATGCCCCAGCCCCAAATAATGTAGGCCAGGCTCATCCTCGCCCGAGCCATAATGCCTGGGCTAAGCCACATAGTTGGGTTCAGGGTTCAGCGGTTAATCACACCAGCTTCCCCCCTCTTCCCCCTTCTAGGCAGTACCCCTCTACTCCCAATTCTTCCGCTGTGGCTAACAAGCCAAGCAAAATTCAAACAGCTCCAGCTGATCTATCAACTAGAGCCACCCCCCCCCTAGGTCATTAAGACCACCTCCACCAACAGAAAATAGGGACTATCTGACAGACCTACTGACCATCTTGGACAGAATAGACCCAGACGAAATTGATGAGTTTTTACTCAAAATTGACACTGCAGCACTAAAGCAGGACCCTGCTGCTGCCTTGCGAGCCTGTCAAGCTCACAGGTCACTGATTTCGGCGATCAAAGGCGTTCTCAGGAACCGTAATGTATATTCTCCGTAATTGATACCACACCCGGTACGATTAAACCTAGTGCATTGAGATTGGCATTTTTTAACGCTGATGGCTTGAAGAGACAAAGGGACTTAGTATCCGCCTTCCTATCAGACCACCAAATTGACATTCTTCTTGTACAGGAAACTTTCCTTAAACCCCAGCAGAGAAACCCCAACATTTCTAATTATAAATTGATTAGAAATGATCGCACTAATGAAAGACTTGGGGGCACGGCAGTCTATTATCGGAGAAGCCTGCACATCTCCCCGTGTGACTGTCCACCACTTCAAAACATAGAAGCCTCAGTTTGCCGAATAGCAATGAGGGGTCATCAAACTATTACTATCGCCTCATGCTACCAGAGACAGGGCTCAAATGACAGTCGTAGGCATCTCGAGGAGTCTGACATCTCGTCCCTGCTTAGTTTAGGCGATTCTGTCATCATTGCGGGTGACCTCAATAGCAAACATGTCGATTGGAATTGTAGAGTGATGAACTCCAACGGTCCTGTCTTAAAGAAAGCAACCAATAAACTTGCTATTGAACTAATAGCCCCAATGACTCCTACTCACTTACCTAAGAGTAACCCGGACTCTGAAGGAGACATCCTCGATATCATGCTTCTTAAAAACATTATTCTCCCAATAAGAGGGATTAAAGTATACCATGAATTGCTATCCGACCATCGCCCCGTGATATCTATACTTGGTAATATTGAACCCCTCCCGCCCGCCATAAAATCAACTATAGACTGGACTTTGCTCCACAACACCTTTAAGGCAAACTCTCCCTCCGTTGAATTAGAAAAAATCCCACAAGTTATCGACTCTCAATCTGATGTTAACTTAGCTATAGAGTCATTGACTTCGCACATCCAAAAGTCAATCCAAGCCTGTTCAAAGCCAGCCAACTCATCTGGGGATAGTAGGTGGAGACTTCCTGAGGATATACGCGACCTCATCCGTGAGATGCGCGCTGCCACCAGAGCCTATGATAACTTCCCGAGCTCTGACAACAAAATCGCAATGCGTAGTTCCCAACAACTAGTTAAAACTGCCATTAAAGACCACAGATCCCAGAGATGGGAACAACTTCTGGTAGAGCTCACCCCTGATCATCAGGCTTACTGGAGATTAGCGCGCACTCTCAAATCGGACGCGGTTGTGGATATCCCAGCACTCTCCAGACCTGACCAATCACAGGCTTTCGAGGATGCTGACAAGGCTGAGTGTCTGGCTGACAGTCTAGAGAGCCAATGTTCATTGTCCAATGAACCCTTTGACCAGTCTCACGTAGACCTGGTGGACTCTGAAGTGGCCAGACGCTCCTCACTTCCTCCCCAGGATACTGTAGAGCTAGTTAGCATCAATGAGGTCAATCTTATTATCAAGGAGCTTCACCCCAAAAAAGCCCCAGGCTCTGACGGAATTGCTAATCGGGTTCTAAAGAACCTCTCCTACCCCCTTCTAGTCCTACTAGTGACCATTCTTAATTCCGCCATTGCCACTTGTATGTTCCCGGATGCATGGAAGGAAGCTGATGTGATTGGGATACATAAACCGGGTAAAGATAGATCGAAACCAACCAGTTACCGCCCTATCAGCCTCCTTAAATCTTTTGGTAAGATTTATGAGAGGGTGATAAACAATCGATTGAAGGCGATAGCCTTCGGCCGAGGGCTCGTCCCAGACGAGCAGTTCGGCTTTAGAAACGGACATTCCTGTGTCCACCAGGTACACAGGATAACTGAATTTATCTTGGACGGATTCAATCGGCGAAAGCCGACAGGCACAGGCGCTTTATTCTTCGACGTGGCTAAAACGTTTGACAAGGTTTGGCACAACGGCCTCATATACAAGCTGTACAACATGGATTTCCCTGACAGATTAGTTCTTATTGTGAGAGACTTTCTCTCCAATAGGAGTTTTAGGTACAGAGTGGAAGGCACTCACTCTAGACCTCATCCAATCAAGGCGAGAGTACCACAAGGCTCTGTGCTCTCGCCTCTCTTATTCTCACTCTTCACTAGTGATATCCCCAAACATCACAATGTACAGCTTGCCCTCTTCGCCGACGACACTGCTCTCTATTACTCTGGTAGGAATAGAGAAATAGTCGTCAAAAGGCTCCAAACTGCCGCCACTCTCTTGGGCGACTGGTTCAAGAAGTGGCGGATCGAACTCAACCCAGAAAAAAGCCAGGCTATATTCATCTCTCGCTTCACAACACTCAGTGAGTGGTCTCGTTTACCACAAATCTCCCTGTTTGGACGCGCTATTCCATGGACTCGCCAAGTAGTGTACCTTGGAGTGACCTTGGATAGCCGTCTCACCTTCGGACCGCACATTAAAATTTTGAGGAATAGAGCCAAATTCGTCCTAAGTCGGCTTAACGCGCTGATTCAATCTAAGAGCAAACTCTCTTTACGTAATAAGCTAAGATTGTACTTAGCTTGCGTCCGTCCCATTTTCACATATGCTAGTGTGGTGTTTGCGCATGTAGCCAAAATCCACATAGACAGTCTTCAAATCCTCCAAAATAAATTTCTACGCCGAGCCACGGGTGCCCCATGGTTCATGCGGAATTTTGATCTCCACAAAGACCTGAAAGTGCCTACCATCCGCGACTTCATGAAAAAAGCTTCTACTCGATACTTCGGCAGAGCTCAACATCACTGCAACCCCCTTATTCGTTTCGCGGCTGACTACGCTGCAAACCCCGAGGCAACCCAACCGAGACGACGCCCTCGTAACATCCTTTTAGACCCGGAAGACGCCATTACGGCGCAATTAAATTTACTGTTACCCCCGGACACAGACAACCCCGACCCGACTCTTCCCACCCGCCCCTTATACATCCACCGCCCGCGCACGCGCAGGCGGAGGCGGCTAACAAGAACACCCGCACCAGACACTGCACGAACCGAAAGCACCCCACATGACGCCGTACACTCTACGCCGGCACAAGTCACACTTAGACGCAGCGACACACCTTAGTTGTGCCCGGCTACGTTAAATCACACCACTCACCACAACCCTCCCAGGTTGGGCCTCTCCCCCGGTAGGGCACGCACTCACGTGAAACAGAACAATTGTGGCGGGGACTATCTGTTCCGCCCCCCAAGGCAAAGTTTTTAAAGACTAAAGTCTAAAACATAAAAATCAATTCCAAAAAAAAAAAAAAAAGTATCTGTCATAACGTCGGAGGATAGTGCTAAATTGCTGAGTTCCACATTTATTGCTTTATTGTTGCATAATAGGGTGCTGTGGTTTTCACGGCAATATCGACAGTTTGAATAACTGCAACGGTTTCGCACATGGCCTGGATTCGAGCATTTTTCACAAACATTTAACTCAATAACCTTTTTATTCTTAGTTTCTACTTCTAGCCTAAAAGGAAGGATAGCTGTAAATGGCATGGTTATCATTACACATCAAATACTTTTTAATTGGTCTCGACACATTGAGTATTATTTTCTTGAGTAGCTACCAAGAATGACCTTTGTTAAGGGGTTTCTCTAAGGTTTCCAAAAGATCAGCCCTACTGCTGATGTATTTTACAAAATCCTTTAGTGTTGGTGGATCCGACATGTTATTCCCAAACTCTTACCACTGTCTTTTTGTTACAAGATCTAATCTATTTGTCATCATGTGAATGATAAGAGTATCCCAATCCTTAGCGGGCTCAGACTGGTGGAAACACAATCCTCGTAGCTGTCAAGATAACTGTGGCGTAGTAGTGATAGTAACAAGTTGCCCGCACACCTGACGGAGCCGTCTTCGTTTCAGACGGCGCACTGCAACATTCATCCGACGTCGCCGCCGGAGAATTTCTCAGAGTTTCCGCCGCAGAGAGTAGCTGCACGGCCTGGTAAGAATCTGATGTCAGTTCGGCGAGAGCAATCTACGTATTTATAGGGGGGTAACAGAAAGATATGTTCATATGTTAAGGTATCCCGCTTTTGATATCTAATGCGATTGAGTTACTCACGAAATCCTCTACTGTTGAGGACTGCAAACATACAGAGAAGGCCTAGGTGACGAGACGACAGTAATTAATTAAAACAAATGCACTTTAGATAAAACTATTGTTATAATCAGGTAACCAACCAAAAGATTATGAGGTATATATAAGACACTGACAGAAATTAACATGAAAAACTATGAGCACTAATAACACATACATAGACCGGCCCTGACGACGCTACGCTGCAAAGTGTGCGCCAAAAAAAACATAGACAAGCCCGGCGAAAACTGATAAGTTTCGTCTACTCGCCGCTATTGACCGGAAACGCTAGTGACATCCGGCTTCTAGAACATTCGTTGTAAGAAAAGTTCCAGAACCCGGAGGAATAAAACTCAATAAAATCTATACAAAACAAGAGAAAGATGTGGCGACGTCTATCGCAGGGCGGATGAACCACGCGGGCATGAAAACGTCACGGTATTGAGAACCCTGCACACCGGCTAGAGGGTGATAGCAGGATGCTGTCTTACATCGGTCACACACCTACTGTTAAGGACATCTTTTTTTCTTCTCCATATGTTTTGGGCCTTGCGGTCAGCTGATTTGTTTGGAGAAATGATACCCTAAGAATCAATGACCGCAATGTAAAGGCGGCAAATCCGACTGACGCAGCGGATATTCAAACTTTCATATTATAGAAAAGAGCTGTTCGAGCAATTTATGTAACTGTAGCTAGTAAATTTATTTTCGAAAATGTAATGTTTGTACGATAACCTAAGAAATAATCACAGACTAGTTTTCAAATCACGAAAGTTAACATTTCTTCCATGGGTCAGTGCATTAAAAATAATGTAAAAACTAATTTGTCTAAAAAGGGATATCACAATGTTCAAGATTACACAGATAAATGACAATACTGTATGGGGTTAATCAAAACAGAACTCGCTGTTAGTAATTTTGAAATTATTTATTCCTGCTCATTATTTAAATTAATTAATATTGTAATATTGTATATAGTTAAACACGGCCAATAAACACGGTCACGACTTTGAACCTTATGCCATGGTAATAAAATTTAAAACCTATAACCGCAAAGTGGCTTTAGCTAACGCCGCCGGTGGTAATCAAAAGGTTAAAAGAGATCTTAAAATCTATCTATCAGTGATTAATTTCCACGCCTACCGAACGGCGTGGAATCCTGAGGGGATGGGCTTTTGCCAGCACGTGAGAGAAAAGTGAATTGAATGATTGTTACTGACCTTTGTCTCCGTAGACAGGAAATCGAAAGCTCGATTCGAGACGGGAATTCGGGAAAAGGGCACAGTTTGGGATAGGATATGGAGTGAATCTCACTGTCGCTGCCGACGCTGTCGCCAGCGTGCTGCCTGCCGACACGTGGAGTCGCCGCTACCGGTACGACGATGACCAATCCACACGGATCACTTGACCGCTGACGCGAATCTACTTATTTCCCGACGATGTAGATGATTAACACTCCGACCAGGCCCGACGCCTGTATTTGGTAATTGGTACACCGAAATACCATCAATGGCACGACGCCTGAGCAGACATGTTGTTTTTCTCCCGACGTGAAAAGAGTAAAGAAAAAATAACCTCCAATTTTTTCCTCTCGTTGGTACGAGTGACAGCTGCGGTCCGTTTCCGCTTAGTGATGTCCCGATTACTCGCGGTTGATCCGCGCAACAAAAAACCGGTGCGTTCCGAAGCATAAATATTAAACAGTCACCCGCCCGGACAGGCCCGAACCTGTCCCTAATCAATAGGAAGGCGAGAAAGTGTTGCGACCGCTCTCTTGTGGACCGAGTCCCCCACCTTGACTTCTGCTGATCGAGGCGTGCCATCCCGACCCGTGTACAAATTGACGATCCGTCCTCGTCTCCATCTCAATGATGGCAGGTTCGCATCCTTAATCAGCACCAAATCACCGACTTGAGGGGGGCTCGTCCGGTCAGTCCACTTAAGGCGCTGCTGCAAGATGTGCAAGTACTCAAGGGACCACCGTTTCCAAAAATCTTGAGCCATCGGCTGCAACATCTGCCACCTAGTTGTAAAATGGGTATTCTGGCAGGGCGTTAAGGGGCTGACCTATCAGGAAGTGACCCGGAGTCAACGCTTCCAAATCATTTGGATCCGAACTGAGCGGGCACAACGGACGCGAGTTCAGTGTCATTTTAATTTTACAGAACAGCGTCGCAAGCTCTTCAAAGCGTAGAGAGGTCTCACCGATTATCCTCGTCAGGTGCGACTTACCCGATTTAACCGCAGCCTCAAAAATTCCTCCCCAATGAGGACATCCCGGCGGACTGAAAACCCATTCAATCCCTCGTCGGGAGCAAGCCGTACCGATGGCGTCCTGGTTACCGTTCAGGAATTGAGTGACCTCCTGCAGATATCGCCTGGCTCCGACAAAATTTGTGCCGTTGTCCGAACGGATTAATGTCGGGAGGCCCCTTCGTGAGACGAACCGATCCAGACAAGCGATAAATGCCTCCGTAGTGAGGTCACTGACCACCTCCAAGTGGACTGCCTTCGTGGCCAAGCACACGAAGACGCACAGGTATGCCTTCACTAATCTGGCGTTCCGTAGCTGTGAAGACTTGACCATGAATGGTCCCGCGAAATCCGTTCCGACACCCGCAAAGGGCCGGATTTCGTTAACCCTATCCGAGGGCAAGTCACCCATCTGGGGCTGCATCGTAGCCGCCTTGGCCCGATAACAAGGCAGGCACCGAAATACAACGCTCCGCACTAAGCGTCTTCCCGATAGAATCCAGAACTCGCGCTGGAGAAACGCCATCAAAGCGTGGCATCCGATATGCCCATTCCGAATGTGTCGATCCTGTATCAACAGTTCGACCAACTTCCCTTTCCTAGGGAGTAACAACGGGTGGCGAGCCGCATAAGGCAGGTTGGCATTCCGCAGCCGACCTCCTACCCTCAGCAATCCTTGAGGGTCAATAAACGGGTTGAGCCGAGCCACAGCTCCCTTCAGTTGGACGCGTCCGCGTCTCAGAATGTCCAATTCGGACTTAAAGTGCACCGTCTGCACGTTCCGTACCAATGCGAACAACGCATGGTTCCGTTCCCGTGGTGTCAGGACCTGTGTCGGCACTCGTTGCGCCTCAGAATTCCGACAATTCCGCGCAAATCGGCAGATCCAGGCGGTCACATTGACCAGCTTGTCGAGCGAGCTGTACCGTTCCAGCAGGCTGAACTCCTCTTCCGGCTCTGGTTGCGTCGTACAGACACCGACTGTCAAGGCGCCGTTCGCCGTGGTAATGCGTGGACTCATTGGCCAATCCGATTCGGCTTGAGTCAACCATTTTGGACCCCACCACAAGGGATGTCCAACCAACTCCAGAGCGTGACACCCACGAGACGCACAGTCTGCTGGGTTCATTTCCCCTGGAACATGTCTCCAGATTAAGGGAACCTCCGAATTCAAAATCTGCGAAACCCGATTCGCCACAAAAATCTCCAGCTTGTGAACTGAAGCCTTCAGCCAGCATAACACGATCTGGCTGTCCGTCCAAGCGTAGACCGTATCTTCCAACGCTATTGACCCACGAAGAACCGTCATCGTGTGGTTGAGCAGACGAGTCAGGAGAGCCGCTCCCGAAAGCTCTAATTTGGGAATGGTCAGGCGAGTGCGCAACGGCGCAACCTTGCTCTTGGCCATGACCAACCGCACATCAACCTCCCCCGAGGAGTCGACCGTACGCAGATACACCGCAGCTCCGTAGCCCTTCTCCGAGGCATCGCAAAACCCATGCAGGGTGGCGGTGTATCGTTTGGTGGGGACCAATCTCCGTGGCAGTGAAATCCGATTGATGCCAGGGAGGGTCGAAAAGAACGATTCCCACTCTGAGCTCAATGACCCGCCGATCGGGTCGTCCCAGTTCAGCTCAGCAGATTTTGCATAAAACACTTGAGCTGAAATGTTACCGGGGTGATCCACCCGTTTGGATCAAATGTCCTAGCCACCGTTGAAAGGACGTTCCGTTTCGTCCAGACCTTCGGGGAGTCCAACTCGACCCGATACGAAAACATGTCTGACACCGGCTGGTACTGGACGCCTAATACCGACAACATATTTGGATTTTCCAAATTTTCAAAAATGTGGGGTTCCTGCTGGTAGTCATCCGGAAGACCAGTCAGTAACTCTGGAGAGTTCGACATCAATTTCCGGAGCTCGTAACCTCCACCCCGTAAGAGCTCAACTAGCTCGTCCCGTCGAGCGAGCGCCTCCTCTACGGAATCTGCACCGGTACAGATATCGTCCACGTAGAGGTCCTGCTCCAGGATCGCTGCTCCTCTAGGGAAATTTAACCGTTCTCGATCCGCTAACTCCCGCAGAGTGCGAATCGCCAAATAAGGACTGGACCGTAGCCCGTACGTGTTGGTGTTCAGCTCGTACACCGTGATGGGCTGATCTGGGCTCTCTCGCCACAGTATCAGCTGATACCGTCTATCGTCAGGGTGAATGACCGTCTGTCTAAACATCATCCGGATGTCAGCTACAAACACAACATTGTGTCGACGGAACCGTGTGATAACATCCGCGATGTCATGGTTCAACTTCGGCCCTGAATGCAAACACTGGTTCAGGTTCATGCCGTTAGATGTTGATGCCGATCCATCGAACACTACCCGTATTTTGCCCTCCGGGGTCCTTAAGACCGCGTGATGGGGCAGGAAGCAGTGGTCTTCACGCTTCCAGTCGATACCCGAAACCGACATGTGGCCGAGCGACTCGTATTCCTGCATGAAGTCGACGTACTTCTGCCGGAAAATCCCGTCACGCTTCATGCGTCGTTCCATCGACAGAAGCCGCGTCTCGGCTGCATGGTGTGAACTGCCCAGCGACAGGCGATCACTCCGAAATGGCAGACGTGTGAGAAATCGACCTGACCGAAGGCGACCAGTATTGTTCCGATAAAACTGTTCACACTCTTCTTCAACCGGGTCCAACCGGCGGACCGTAGGTGGTTCCTCCACCTCCCAAAATTTCTGTATCACCTCCGAGAGTACAGAACCGAATAAGGGACTACGAGTCGCTAGGCGTGGGGCAGCTGGCATGACCGGACCCATTACCGCATGGCCCAGTCTGGTGTTGACCGAAACCAGACCAGTCGCCTGCAACACGTGGACACCTGGCACTAACAGGTATCCCAAGGCATCGACACCCAATAAAATGTCTACTGGGCTCGGAATATCGAACTCCGGGTCAGCCAGTGACAACCCAGCGACCAACTGTCGCACCGAGGGCGACAACCGTACGTGAGGGTGTGAGCCCATCACATTAGGCATGACTAATGCCGTGACCGTCAGATTCACCGATGAATCCACCCGTGACGAGAGAGTAATCCGACATACTCCCTTAACGGAACCGACTTCCGTGTTCCCAATTCCCCGAATGGAATGTGGATACTCCCTTACCGAAATGCCCAACCGTCTTACAAGGTTGCACGAGACTAAGCACCCCTGGGCCCCCGAGTCCAATAGTGCTCGTGCCACACAAGATTTGCCGTCCGAACTCCACGCTATCACCGAGGCGGTGGGGAGCGTGTCTGTGGAGTGGCGGCACCTTGTAAGTGGGTGGCGTGTCCCTAGCGGGAACCTCCGCGGGATCCGAACCCGCTGGGACCCCCGTCGGCCTGGTAACTCGGCTGCTGTTATGCCACCGGTGGCATATCAGACCGCATATACATCAGGGGGTCCCAACCCGCATAATAGGCCCCTCGCTCTCCCGGTACCCGACCATACCGGACTGTGAACGGTGTGCCCGGTGGCCACCGTGGATGGAGGGGGGAGAGCGGATCCAACCTGGGGCGCTCTAGGAATGGGGGCGAAATCCGACTGTTCGCCTACCTGTTCGCCTCCCAGAGCGACGGGCAGGGTGGCGCAGAAGGTGGTGGGCTCCCAGCCTTCGCGCCACTCATAGGTGCCATCTGACACTCGCCCGTAACAGACGGTGAGCCAGCGGCCCGAAGTCCTCGCTGACCCTGGACAGCGGCGACCAAACCCCGGCTATCCCGCCTGTTACCCCCCGCGCTGCCCCCTTCCCCTCGGGGGGGGTCCCGTCCGCGGGTACCCCAGTCACCCCGTTGGTGACTCCCGTTGCCCGGAGGGGGACTGGGTCCGGCCCTGGTTGGGCTCTGTGACCGACCAGCCTGAGTCCGGCCCTGGTGACCATCCGAAGGGCCTGACCGGTTCAGCCACAACACGATGTGGTGCTTGCCACCGCAGCACCCACAGGGGGACGCGCGTGAGCACTCGCTCAGCGGGTGCGGCCCCAAACAACCGAAACACAATCGGTGGCGGAAGACCACCTTCCTGCGGGCAGCCACACCGAGCGCCTTAAAGTTGGCGCAACTGGTCACTTCATGACCGGCACTGTCGCAGTGCACACAGCCGTCACCCGACGGCGCGGCACTAAAAACGCCAAATTGTTTTGACCACCCACCCCCCCCGTGGGGGTGGGGGGCGCGGCCCCTCCCGCATCCGCGCGGGTTGGCGCTGCACACTGGCCTCCGAATCCATGGTATCGCATCGCCTGCATTCACCCTCCAAGAAATCCGTTAATTGGACGAGCGTGGGCAGTTCCGAGCTACTGCCCCCATGCAGCTGTTCAAACCGACTTTGAACAGCTGCAGGCAACCGTGACAAAACCATATATAATACGATATATGACCATTGGTCTACCGGCAGACCAAGGTTCTGAAGGGCCTTAGTGGCCACCAGCACAGGGTTGAGCACCTGTACCCGGATTTCAACATCCCGGGTTACTCTTGGGATGCTGAACAGCTTCCCCAGCTGCGCATCAACCAACCGCCGTTTGTGTTGGTAGCGGTCAAACAATATGACCCGGGCAATCTCATAATTGCCCGCCGTAACCGTTAGGTGACCGACCAACTCCTTCGGTTCACCCCGCAGTGCCATCAATAGTTGGGCCAACTTGTAGGCGTTGTCCAGGTCGTCCCGACCGTGGACCAGGCTATCGAATAAATTGATGAATGCCGGCCACTCATCAATTGCCCCACCGAAGGCCGGAATCTCCAGGTGTGGCAGCCGTCCAACAACACCCTTAGGGGGCGGGTCTCCGCTACCCTCCCCGCGGTCATCCCGACGCGACCGCTTAATTTTTTCGGCGCGACGCTCGATGTCGCCCAAGCACTCCATCGCTTGGTCAGCATCCGCGCAGAGCTGCTTCACTGCGGCCACCGAAGCCTCATCCGTAAGCCCGAGGGCCTCAGCCTCCGCGGCCAGCCGACACATCTTCCCGACGCGTGTCATTGCGTCCTCCACACGCTTGAGCAGGACATCGTCCATGTCAGGTCGCTCCACATACTTGTGAGTATGGGCGAGCCATCTCATCTCCTCACGGACGCCATACCGCAGTACCGTCAAGGGTGAAGGTGCCATGGTTACCAATTCAATTGTTTCTGGTCCTATGCTTCACTACCGAACTAAGCACAGCCAGAGACCAGCACTTTCCCGTCAGCGCTGGGCACAGAAATTAAAACTAAGTTGTAAAAACCAAGGCAACTACTAAAACAATTAAATCCTAAACAATATTTAATATGGTCGCCCTGTGGACATACACCTTATAATATACACTCTAAATCAATTAGAGAATGCCACCATGTGGTACAATACAAATAACACACAAAAGGTTATTATAAAAAAAACGATTTTTCTAGCAGTGGCCCCTCCGATATGACCCACACTTCTTTTGAGGTCAGCAAAATCAGCTTAATACCCCTTAAATAGCCCGACCCTGCTGTGTAAACCGAAATAACACTGCAGTACGATAGAACCCGACGTTCTACCACAAGTAATACAATCTAGTTACTTCGCAGAATGACTGTTCAATCTTTTATGCGCGCAACAGTAGTTTCCGACTACACTTATAGTTTCCGACTAACCGAAAATGAACTTTAATTGTGGTGTACCGACCACAGACTCACTCACAAACCAGATTGCCGGCCAATCTGAGATATTCTTTTCCCAACTACAATGTGGCAACAACCCTACACCTTCCGTGAATTGATTAATTTCCACGCCTACCGAACGGCGTGGAATCCGAAGGGGGTGGGCTTTTGCCAGCACGTGAGAGAAAAGTGAATTGAATGATTGTTACTGACCTTTGCCTCCGTAGACAGGAAATCTAAAGCTCGATTCGAGACGGGAATACGGGAAAGGGGCACAGTTTGGGATAGGATATGGAGTGAATCTCACTGTCGCTGCCGACGCTGTCGCCGGCGTGCTGCCTGCCGTGACCGTGGAGTCGCCGCTACCGATACGACGATGTCCAATCAACAGGGATCACTTGACCGCTGACGCGAATCTACTTATTTCCCGACGATGTAGATGATTAACACTCCGACCAGGCCCGACGCCTGTATTTAGTAATTGGTACACCGAAATACCATCAATGCCACGACGCCTGAGCAGACATGTTGTTTTTCTCCCGACGAGAAAAGATCAAAGAAAAATAACCTCCAATTTGTCCTCTCGTTTCGATACGAGTGACAGCTGCGATCCGTTTCCGCTTAGTGATGTCCCGATTACTCGCGGTCGATCCGCGCAACAAAATCCGGTGCGTTCCGAAGCATAAATATTAAACAGCCGGTTGCGTATCAGCGGCCGAGTTACTCCAAGGCCGACGGAGGTCTCAGCGGGTTCCGATCCCGCGGAGGTTCCCGCTAGGGACACGCCGCCCACTAACAGGGTGCCGCCACTCCACAGACGGTCATGCTCCCCACCGCCTCTGTGATAGCGTGGAGTTTGGACGGCAAATCATGTGTGGCACGAGCACTATTGGACTCGGGGGCCCAGGGGTGCTTAGTCTCGTGCAATCTTGTGAGACGGTTGGGCATTTCGGTAAGGGAGTATCCACATTCCATTCGGGGAATCGGGAACACGGAAGTCGGTTCCGTTAAGGGAGTATGTCGGATTGCTCTCTCGTCACGGGTGGATTCATCGGTGAATCTGACGGTCACGGCATTAGTCATGCCTAATGTGATGGGCTCACACCCTCACGTACGGTTGTCACCCTCGGTGCGACAGTTGGTCGCTGGGTTGTCACTGGCTGACCCGGAGTTTGATATTCCGGGCCCAGTAGACATTTTATTGGGTGTTGATGCCTTGGGATACCTGTTAGTGCCAGGTGTCCACGTGTTGCAGGCGACTGGTCTGGGTTCGGTCAACACCAGACTGGGCCATGCGGTAATGGGTCCGGTCATGCCGGCTGCCCCATGCGACTCGTAGTCCCTTATTCGGTTCTGTACTCTCGGAGGTGATACAGAAGTTTTGGGAGGTGGAGGAACTACCTACGGTCCGCCGGTTGGACCCGGTTGAAGAAGAGTGTGAACAGTTTTATCGGAACAATACTGGTCGCCTTCGGTCAGGTCGATTTCTCACACGTCTTCCATTTCGGAGTGATCGCCTGTCGCTGGGCAGTTCACACCATGCAGCCGAGACGCGGCTTCTGTCGATGGAATGACGCATGAAGCGTGACGGGATTTTCCGGCAGAAGTACGTCGACTTCATGCGGGAATACGAGTCGCTCGGCCACATGTCGGTTTCGGGTATCGACTGGAAGCGTGAAGACCACTGCTTCCTGCCCCATCACGCGGTCTTGAGGACCCCGGAGGGCAAAATACGGGTAGTGTTCGATGGATTGGCATCAACATCTAACGGCATGAACCTGAACCAGTGTTTGCATTCAGGGCCGAAGTTGAACCATGACATCGCGGATGTTATCACACGGTTCCGTCGACACAATGTTGTGTTTGTAGCTGACATCCGGATGATGTTTAGACAGACGGTCATTCACCCTGACGATAGACGGTATCAGCTGATACTGTGGCGAGAGAGCCCAGATCAGCCCATCACGGTGTACGAGCTGAACACCAACACGTACGGGCTACGGTCCAGTCCTTATTTGGCGATTCGCACTCTGCGGGAGTTAGCGGATCGAGAACGGTTAAATTTCCCTAGAGGAGCAGCGATCCTGGAGCAGGACCTCTACGTGGACGATATCTGTACCGGTGCAGATTCCGTAGAGGAGGCGCTCGCTCGACGGGACGAGCTAGTTGAGCTCTTACGTGGTGGAGGTTACGAGCTCCGGAAATGGATGTCGAACTCTCCAGAGTTACTGACTGGTCTTCCGGATGACTACCAGCAGGATCCCCACATTTATGAAAATTTGGAAAATCCAAATATGTTGTCGGTATTAGGCGTCCAGTACCAGCCGGTGTCAGACATGTTTTCGTATCGGGTCGAGTTGGACTCCCCGAAGGTCTGGACTAAACGGAACGTCCTTTCAACGGTGGCTAGGACATTTGATCCAAACGGGTGGATCACCCCGGTAACATTTCAGCTCAAGTGTTTTATGCAGCAATTGTGGTCTGCTGAGCTGAACTGGGACGACCCGATCGGCGGGTCATTGAGCTCAGAGTGGGACTCGTTCTTTTCGACCCTCCCTGGCATCAATCGGATTTCACTGCCACGGAGGTTGGTCCCCACCAAACGATACACCGCCACCCTGCATGGGTTTTGCGATGCCTCGGAGAAGGGCTACGGAGCTGCGGTGTATCTGCGTACGGTCGACTCCTCGGGGGAGGTTGATGTGCGGTTGGTCATGGCCAAGAGCAAGGTTGCGCCGTTGCGCACTCGCCTGACCATTCCCAAATTAGAGCTTTCGGGAGCGGCTCTCCTGACTCGTCTGCTCAACCACACGATGACGGTTCTTCGTGGGTCAATAGCGTTGGAAGATACGGTCTACGCTTGGACGGACAGCCAGATCGTGTTATGCTGGCTGAAGGCTTCAGTTCACAAGCTGGAGATTTTTGTGGCGAATCGGGTTTCGCAGATTTTGAATTCGGAGGTTCCCTTAATCTGGAGACATGTTCCAGGGGAAATGAACCCAGCAGACTGTGCGTCTCGTGGGTGTCACGCTCCGGAGTTGGTTGGACATCCCTTGTGGTGGGGTCCAAAATGGTTGACTCAAGCCGAATCGGATTGGCCAATGAGTCCACGCGTTACCACGGCGAACGGCGCCTTAACAGTCGGTGTCTGTACGACGCAATCAGAGCCGGAAGAGGAGTTCAGCCTGCTGGAACGGTACAGCTCGCTCGACAAGCTGGTCAATGTGACCGCCTGGATCTGCCGATTTGCGCGGAATTGTCGGAATTCTGAGGCGCAACGAGTGCGGACACAGGTCCTGACACCACGGGAACGGAACCATGCGTTGTTCGCATTGGTACGGAACGTGCAGACGGTGCACTTTAAGTCCGAATTGGACATTCTGAGACGCGGACGCGTCCAACTGAAGGGAGCTGTGGCTCGGCTCAACCCGTTTATTGACCCTCAAGGATTGCTGAGGGTAGGAGGTCGGCTGCGGAATGCCAACCTGCCTTATGCGGCTCGCCACCCGTTGTTACTCCCTAGGAAAGGGAAGTTGGTCGAACTGTTGATACAGGATCGACACATTCGGAATGGGCATATCGGATGCCACGCCTTGATGGCGTTTCTCCAGCGCGAGTTCTGGATTCTATCGGGAAGACGCTTAGTGCGTAGCGTCGTATTTCGGTGCCTGCCTTGTTATCGGGCCAAGGCGGCTACGATGCAGCCCCAGATGGGCGATTTGCCCTCGGATAGGGTTAACGAAATCCGGCCCTTTGCGGGTGTCGGAATGGATTTCGCGGGACCAATCATGGTCAAGTCTTCACAGCTACGGAACGCCAGATTAGTGAAGGCATACCTGTGCGTCTTCGTGTGCCTGGCCACGAAGGCAGTCCACTTGGAGGTGGTCAGTGACCTCACTACAGAGGCATTTATCGCATGTCTAGATCGGTTCGTCTCACGAAGGGGCCTCCCGACATTAATCCGTTCGGACAACGGCACAAATTTTGTCGGAGCCAGGCGATATCGGTAGCGGCGACTCCACGGTCACGGCAGGCAGCACGCCGGCGACAACGTCGGCAGCGACAGTGAGATTCACTCCATATCCTATCCCAAACTGTGCCCCTTTCCCGTATTCCCGTCTCGAATCGAGTTTTCGATTTCCTGTCTACGGAGGCAAAGGTCAGTAACAATCATTCAATTCACTTTTCTCTCACGTGCTGGCAAAAGCCCACCCCCTTCGGATTCCACGCCGTTCGGTAGGCGTGGAAATTAATCTAACGCCTGTATTTGGTAATTGTTACACCGAAATACCATCAATGGCACGACGCCTGAGCAGACATGTTGTTTTTCTCCCGACGAGAAAAGAGTAAAGAAAAAATAACCTCCAATTTTTTCCTCTCGTTGGTACGAGTGACAGCTGCGGTCCGTTTCCGCTTAGTGATGTCCCGATTACTCGCAGTCGATCCGCGCAACAAAAAACCGGTGCGTTCCGAAGCATAAATATTAAACAATGAGAGTTCCTTCACCCTACTTCTCCCACTCGGTCCAATGAAGAGAAGAGTTTGCTAAGTATTACCTCGTTCAATGAAGAAAGGAATCTAAAGTGGCGTCTTATACTGACTGCTGATAGAGTCAACAAAAAAGCGGTTGTGGTTATTGTACATGAGTATGATAACAATATAGTTGAAAGCGTTCAAATATGTACATATTGTTGTTGTTTTTTTTTGTTAGAGAGCGCTTGGCACGTGTTGTACACGTTCTAAGCGCGCTCTGCAAAGAAAGCACGTATAATAATTACGAGAGTGAAAAAGTACAATCAATGTTCATATGCGTCAGTAGTTAATTATATTAAAAAACAACAAAATATAGTTCTCGATGAATTGTTTCTATTTCATATATATAAATATTTTATACATAAAAACAATAAATAACACGTGATGTATCCAGAGAATAAGACATGGAAATTGTTGTGGTGTACAGCTCTGAAATTACAGCAGTGATGAAAAATTGGGTTTAAGTTGATGGCCCTTCCCCCGGGTCATTTTAATCTAAAGGTTCGACCCTAGACATTTCGCTGTCATTTTCTTCATCATCGTTTTCGTGGTCATCCGATTCTTCATCACGGTACAATACTCACTCACTCATTCCTATCTGGACAATTAAATCTTCCATCTCCTGTTCTCTGGATACATCACGATTCCAATACATGTCTTCGACTCTTTCAGTGTCAACGTCAAAATTAAGAATAACAATAACAACATAATTTATATCAAGAATTCGAGAGTAACGACCGCATCGCGACAGTCGTGAGAGCAAATCCAGACTGATTACTTTTTTTGCGGGTAGTACGGCCTTGTGTGAGTAAAGCGATAGTGTGCGAGTGAAAAAGCATGATGATGGTCGACATTTAAAATCTCTTTCTCCATTGAACGAGGTCTTTTACGTAAATATCTACAGTAATAAAGACATTTTGACTTTGACCTTGCTTTCTGATTAGTTTAGTTTGGGAAATATTAAACAGCACATCAACAATACTGATTTGCACGGCAAATATCAGGGCAAAATGCTGCGTTAGCTTAGGTGAAGGGTAAAGGGGTTGAGCGATCTGAAGCCCCCTTTATCCTTCGTGTTAGGTTGAACATGCAAGAACAACAAAAATACTTAAAACAAACTTGAGAACACATAAAATATTTAAAACATAAAAAGTGTTTTTGCTGATCCTTTTTTGTTCTGCAAATCAGTATTTTTGACGTGCGATTAAATACTAGTCGTTTAGTTTTTATGCGTAAGGATTCGGTCTCATTATTTTGTAAGTGAATCGACTTTTAATCATTGTGCTAATAATACAGGTGACGGTAACTTCGTGGTTGGCGGCTCGGGCAGCGGCGAAACCTATTTGCCGGTCAAGTCAAACTCCCACCGGGGTGGCTTATGCTGGCCTGACCGAGGTAATACAAATATGTCCTACTGACCTGCTAATGTTGGATAGCTGAATCAATTTTGCTTACTTTTTTAATCCAAATAACCGAGTCTATGAGCTGAAGACCTCGCGGGTCTGTCTTCATTAAAACTATTTTTGTTTTAATTATTTTCCACCCTGTCACACCCCCTTGAAGTTTATCGGATCAAAAAGTGGTTCGAACAAAAGAGTTCCGTTTTAAAGGGTAAGAAAAAAGTATTATGACATTATTGAATATTTTTCGAAGTGGCTCCAATATGTTTTTTGTTTATCTTTTTTCACCCCAACATCATAGCCCTTTTGAAAATATCCAAAAACTGAATTGCACGTACACCTGGGAGAACCCGGGTGCGAACTGCCGCACACGCGAGAGATCCCAGGTGCGAACTGCCTAACACCCGAGAGATCCCGGGTACGAACTGCCTCACACGTAATAGATCCCGGGTGCGAACTACATCACAAGCGAGAGAACCCGGGTGCGAACTGCCTCACACGCGAGAGATCCCGGGTGCGAACTGCCTCACACGTGGGAGATCCCGGGCGTGGACTGCCTCTCACACGAGAGATTCCAGGTGCGAACTGCCTCACACCCAAGAGATCCCGGGCTTGAACTGCCTCACACGCTAGAGATCCCGGGTGCGAACTGCCTCACACGTCAGAGATCCCGGGTGCGAACTGCCTGACACACGAGAGTCCGGGTGCGAACTGCCTCACACCCGAAAGATCACGGGTGCGTACTGCCTCACACGCGAGATAGCCAGGGTGCGAACTGCCTCACACCCGAAAGATCACGGGTGCGTACTGCCTCACACGCGAGATAGCCAGGGTGCGAACTGCCTCACACCCGAGAGATCCCGGGTGCGAACTGTCTCACACACGAGAGAACCCAGGTGTGAACTGCCTCACGCGCGAGTGATCCCGGGTGCTAACTGACTCACATGCGAGAGATCCCGGGTGCGAACTGCCTCACACGCGAGAGATCCCGGGTGCGAACCGCCTCACATGCAAGAGATCCCGGGTGTGAATCCCGGCTGGGGAGGAAGCAGAAAACTGACGGGTCTTGGGTGTTTATATGTTTGTGACTGGTTCTCACGAGACAGGGTATCCTAGTGTGGGGCCAGAAGCAATGTGTATGCCTTTGTATAAATATTTGTCTTCAGGTTCAGTCTGCACGCCCCGATCGTCAGGACAAGAGCACGACTCGTTTCTCAACTCGCTGCGTCGCTACCCCAGCCAGTCGGCCAACCAGTCGCTGGACAGATCCGACGAGATGATCCAACGACTTATCTCGTTCACGCAAGCTAGGCATTGTGAGTGCTCTATCCCCTTAGGCATGGTGTCCACTTAGGTGAAAAGACGGGACATTGATCTGACAAAGGTCACGTTTGGACGGCATGTCTTTTTGGGTAACAATCCTTCAATTCCGATTGGGTAGAACATCTGAACGTCGAGATCTGATAACTTTGAGTGAAAGCGTAACTCACTTGCCTATTTGATTATCCGTCCACTTAATTCGCAATTTAACCCTCTAACCAACCACTGATATTTGAAGACAACCAAAGTTAGCTTGGCACCTCGCTGTGATGACGTCATAGCATCCGTCACTGCCCTACCGACGCGTCTAGGGCGGGAGGGAGGGGAAACGCATTACAGGCGGGTGCCAAGATAACTTTGTGGCGTAGTACTTAAATATCCGTCGACCCCATAGCACAACTAGTCAATTAACAAAAATTTTTCATCAATTAAAGGACTCGTCGTTCGCCGCTTGACCGATACGCCCGCGTGTATCGGCCTCCGCTTCGAATCTCGCATCCCTCTCGCGCGCACGCGCGCTTCTCTCTCGCGCTCACGTGCACCCCGCCTGTGCTCGTTCATGGCAAACGGAACATTCCGCCATATAGTGTCTGTGTCAGTGCCCGATTACAGGAGTGTGTGTACCGCTGGTGGTTTGGATTTGGCCTGAGGTGGGTTTAGTGTTTTACACAATAGGTACACAGACACACTTAGGTACACACGCCTCCCTGCTCAGACAGGGAGGGTCGTTATCCCCTCCTGTGGCGACAGACTTTATTGCTCCCCCCCCCCCTGCTGTAAGCCTTTTTTAAGATGGAACAGGAGCTGCACGAGCTCCGGCTCGAAAATCTTGCACTTTTCCAAGAGCTCAGCCAACTTCGCGCTGAGAGAGGGTCCTGGGCTGACTCACAAGTCTTGTTCTCGCAACAAGACTCGATTGAGCAGTCGCCGTCCTCTCCGCCTGAGAGCGGGCTGGCTCTCAATAGTAATCACGTACCCACTGTGATTCCCCTGGAACAGACAAGACAGACTTGCTCCCCGGTAAATAACTCCCCCGATTCAAATGAAAACGTGATGGATCAGGACAATTCCTATACCGACCCAAGGAACTCGTTCCACGGGCTCGCGGAGGTAGGAGAAGCTTCCGTCTCGGAAGAAGACTCCACCTCCAGTCCCCCGAGGCAACGTAGGAAACGGGCCCTGAAGCGGCCCCCCACTCCAGATCCTGTCAATTCTGTCGCCAAGGTCGGTCGCCCGTCCGAGGCCGTCCCAACCCCGTCTGCCGCAGCCAAAACTGTGCCGTCGCAGCAGTCAATAGTCGGAGCAAGTGCCCAAGGCACGCGCAAAGCACTTCCGCCCAAGATCTGCATTAAAAATAAAGAGATGTGGACGAAGATTGATGGAGCGCTCAAAGAGCGTAAAATCAACTTCATCCGGGCAACCAACACCGCACAGGGGATTTTAGTCCAATTACAGACCTCCGATGACCACCGGGCTCTAACTAAGTTCCTAACCGCAACTAAAATAGAGTACCATCACTGGACTCTACCGGAGGATAGAAGACTCCGTGTGGTTATTAGGGGTCTTCCCAAGGAAATTGGAAGCGAGCAGGTCATGGAAGACTTGAAGGCGAAAAACATTCCACTTCCCTAAGAGTAACCCGGACTCTGAAGGAGACATCCTCGATATCATGCTTCTTAAAAACATTCTTCTCCCAATAAGAGGGATTAAAGTATACCATGAATTTCTATCCGACCATTGCCCCGTGATATCTATACTTGGTAATATTGAACCCCTCCCGCCCGCCATAAAATCAACTATAGACTGGACTTTGCTCCACAACACCTTTAAGGCAAACTCTCCCTCCGTTGAATTAGAAAAAATCCCACAAGTTATCGACTCTCAATCTGATGTTAACTTAGCTATAAAATCATTGACTTCGCACATCCAAAAGTCAATCCAAGCCTGTTCAAAGCCAGCCAACCCATCTGGTGATAGTAGGTGGAGACTTCCTGAGGATATACGCGACCTCATCCGTGAGATGCGCGCTGCCACCAGAGCCTATGATAACTTCCCGAGCTCTGACAACAAAATCGCAATGCGTAGTTCCCAACAACTTGTTAAAACTGCCATTAAAGACCATAGATGCCAGAGATGGGAACAACTTCTGGTAGAGCTCACCCCAGATCATCAGGCTTACTGGAGATTAGCGCGCACTCTCAAATCGGACGCGGTTGTGGATATCCCAGCACTCTCCCGACCTGACCAATCACAGGCTTTCGAGGATGCTGACAAGGCTGAGTGTCTGGCTGACAGCCTAGAGACCCAATGTTCATTGTCAAATGAACCCTTTCACCAGTCTCACGTAGACCTGGTGGACTCTGAAGTCGCCAGACGCTCCTCACTTACTCCCCAGGATACTGTAGAGCTAGTTAGCATCAATGAGGTCAATCTTATTATCAAGGAGCTTCACTCCAAAAAAGCCCCAGGCTCTGACGGAATTGCTAATCGGGTTCTAAAGAATCTCTCCTACCCCCTTCTAGTCCTACTAGTGACCATTCTTAATTCCGCCATTGCCACTTGTATGTTCCCGGATGCATGGAAGGAAGCTGATGTGATTGGGATACATAAACCGGGTAAAGATAGATCGAAACCAACCAGTTACCGCCCTATCAGCCTCCTTAAATCTTTTGGTAAGATTTATGAGAGGGTGATAAACAATCGATTGAAGGCGATAGCCTTCGGCCGAGGGCTCGTCCCGGACGAGCAGTACGGCTTTAGAAACGGACATTCCTGTGTCCACCATGTATACAGGATAACTGAATTTATCTTGGACGGATTCAATTGGCGAAAGCAGACAGGCACAGGCGCTTTATTCTTCGACGTGGCTAAAGCGTTTGACAAGGTTTGGCACAACGGCCTCATATACAAGCTGTACAACATGGATTTCCCTGACAGATTAGTTCTTATTGTGAGAGACTTTCTCTCCAATAGGAGTTTTAGGTACAGAGTGGAAGGCACTCACTCTAGACCTCATCCAATCAAGGCGGGAGTACCACAAGGCTCTGTGCTCTCGCCTCTCTTATTCTCACTCTTCACTAGTGATATCCCCAAACATCACAATGTACAGCTTGCCCTCTTCGCCGACGACATTGCTCTCTATTACTCTGGTAGGAATAGAGAAATAGTCGTCAAAAGGCTCCAAACTGCCGCCACTCTCTTGGGCGACTGGTTCAAGAAGTGGCGGATCGAACTCAACCCAGAAAAAAGCGAGACTATATTCTTCTCTCGCTTCACAACACTCAGTGAGTGGTCTCGTTTACCACAAATCTCCCTGTTTGGACGCGATATTCCATGGACTCGCCAAGTGAAATACCTTGGAGTGACTTTGGATAGCCGTCTCACCTTCGGACCGCACATTAAAATTGTGAGGAATAGAGCCAAATTCGTCCTAAGTCGGCTTAACGCGCTGATTCAATCTAAGAGCAAACTCTCTTTACGTAATAAGCTAAGATTGTACTTAGCTTGCGTCCGTCCCATTTTCACATATGCTAGTGTGGTGTTTGCGCATGTAGCCAAAATCCAAATAGACAGTCTTCAAATCCTCCAAAATAAATTTCTACGCCGAGCCACGGGTGCCCCATGGTTCGTGCGGAATTTTGATCTCCACAAAGACCTGAAAGTGCCTACCATCCGCGACTTCATGAAAAAAGCTTCTACTCGATACTTCGACAGAGCTCAACATCACTCCAACCCCCTTATTCGTTTCGCGGCTGACTACGCTGCAAACCCCGAGGCAACCCAACCGAGAAAACGCCCCCGTAACATCCTTTTAGACCCGGAAGACGCCATTACGGCGCAATTAAATTTACTAATCATAATCATAATCATAATCATAAATCATTTATTTGCTTATAATATGCGTACAAGGAGTTCTTAAATAGCTAATGTCCTAGCATATTAACCATTTAGAATGGTGTGCAAATATTATAATACAAGTAATGGAAATAGAAGGTCAAAATTGGTTCAATTAAATTAATCACAGCAATCATAACATTATCAATAACAATAATAATTACAATAAATAAATGCAAGAACACATTTATAAACATTATTTTTTTAAAAAGTCACTAACATTATAAAACATATTTTCCAATAAGAAATTAAATAACTTGATTTTGAATAGATTAATTTTGAGGTCTTTTAGCTCTTCCGGAATAGTATTAAATATTTTAATTGACATGCATAGTGGGCTATTGGAAAACAGTTTGAGCCTTTGTGGTGGTAAATAAAGTTTGTTTTTACTTCGGCCTCTACAATTGAATACCTCACAGTTTTTCCTAAATAGGTCTGGATACTTTTTGACGAAAATACAGACTTCAAATATGTACATACAAGGTAATGGCAGTATGCCCAATTTTTTGAACAGAGGCTTTCTGTTACCCCCGGACACAGACAACCCCGACCCGACTCTTCCCACCCGCCCCTTATACAGCCACCGCCCGCGCACGCGCAGGCGGAGGCGGCTAACAAGAACACCCGCACCAGACACTGCACAAGCCGAAAGCACCCCACATGACGCCGTACACTCTACGCCGGCACAAGTCACACTTAGACGCAGCGACACACCTTAGTTGTGCCCGGCTACGTTAAATCACACCACTCACCACAACCCTCCCAGGTTGGGCCTCTCCCCCGGTAGGGCACGCACTCACGTGAAACAGAACAATTGTGGCGGGGACTATCTGTTCCGCCCCCCAAGGCAAAGTTTTTAAAGGCTAAAGTCTAAAACATAAAAATCAATAAAAAAAAAGCACAACTAGTTGTATCATCATGTAGTACTTTGAAAAAATTGGTCCCATCGCACTTTCATGTCGTGCCTATGGCACAGCTTTCAAACTAAAAACTATCATATCTTGAAAAACTGTTAAAAATTATGACAACTGTCAAAATGATGACAAATGTCAAAAATTATACCCGCGTCAAAAAATAAATGAAATAAACTTATGTACTTATCAAATCTGTTTTCAATACCTCCTTCAACAGTCTGCTGCCCTGGTACTTCACAATCACGCTCAATCAACACTCTTTTTACCGCACACCTAAGAGATATTAAGTTGAGCTAAAGTAGCGGAAATCAAGAAATTTATCAGGGACCCATAGACCAACTAAAATAGTTGTGCCATGGCACCAATTTTTTCAAAGTACTACACGATGACACAACTTGTTAGTTGTGCTATTCAGTTGAGCTGTGGGGTAGACGGGCTTAAATCATAATTTACTTTGCCTTCCCGACTGCCATCCCAACCTGTCGCGTACGATACATGTGGTGTGGGTTGGTAGAGATATTATTTATTCCAGGCAACTCTACGAGCCCCAAGCCAGCACAGACGTCCAAAGTCTACAACAGCCAAGGCAACACTCAGGACGCCAGCTGCTTATTCAACGGACGCAACATAAATGCAAACACTTTCCAGTAAGGCGTGTTCTCAGTCCGCGTAAACTGTTATGTTTCTGTCACCGGAAGGTAGTCTAAACCGTCAGTTGATCAACAAACGCGGTAGTTGATCAACTATCGACAGATAGTAAACCAGACCGACAGGGTTTAGAACTTACGTTTCTTTTGCTCTTACCCCTAGTCTTCACCTAAGCTACCGCAGTGTTAGCCCTGGTATTTCCTTTGCAATTCAAGTTTAAACCAGTTTACTATTTTACGCTTTTAACCGTTAGTTGCGTCATAGAGTACGCAATACGGTACAGTTTACTATCTGTCGATAGCTGACCAACTTACGAGAAAAAAACCGTTAGCTGATCAACTGACGGTTTGGAAAATCTTACGGTGACATTTCCATAAACATTGAGTTGCCGCAAACTATTGATGTGTCAATAACTTTGTTACATTTGTAACATTTATATACTGGCACATACATTGCTTCTGACCCAACTCTAGGCTACCCTGTGTCGTGGGAAATAACGACACACATAGACCTGGGGCTTTTTTTATTTTTATCCCCAGCCGGGCATCGAACCCGGGACCTCTCGCATGGTAGGCAGATCCACACCTGCAGCGCCACAAAGGTCGTCAGCGCGTAGCAGATTCCCGAGGAAGTGGAGTGGTCCGTGGATATCCATAAACTAGCAAGTGGCACGCAAAGTGATACAAAAATCCGTGTGTAGGTAAGTACGATTCGAACTTACCTACACACGAAGAGTTCCGTACCATCATCAAAGAAAAAACCCAAACTAGTGGCTCTGTGAGCTGTAGACCTCGCGAGCGTCACAGGAAATTTGCGTTGTTTGATTATTGTTTTTCGTCCCCTCGCATCACACCTCCGACCCCTTGAATATCCGACAGCATTTTCTTTCAATACTACCAATAATGTATGTGGATACAAACTTATAAATGCATCTGGTTAGTTACATGGGGTATGAAAGTAGCCGCAACAATAACTTTGTGAACTACATTTTGCGGTCTTCGCAAACGCAACACCTCATTTGTTAAAATCTGTCAAGCCGTTTGGGCTGCACTGGATTTTTATATTTGCGAACCCATATCTCCGCCATTTTCCAAAAAAAAACTGATTCGATAAAAATAAATAATGTTGAGAAGTGCGAGCCGCACTGGAGAACATTCGGACACACATCCGGACATACGAAATAATTTTTGCTCAAACATAAAACGGAGACGGTTCGTCCGCTTCGCTCGCTCGGTCAAAAATCTAATATTTTGTATGGCAGCCCTCTTTACATTTTTCAATTGCGTGCGTTCTTTATTTGAATTACACATCGAGTGAAAATGTCAAGATGAGATACCCGCTGACGGAGAGACGGGCAGACGGACGGACGGACAGCGGAGGCTTAGTAAAAGGGTCCCGTTTGGCACCCTTCGGGTATGGAACCCTAGAAGACACCAGTCCATACAAACTTTAACCCGTTTAACCTTGTCTTCGTTGGAAGAAGAACGCCGAAGAAACCCTAATTAATCTCTGTTTGTCCCAGAAATTTCACCACATGCGAGTATAACAAACCTCAGAGATGTGACAAGAATCGCTCCATAGACGTCATCAGCTGGTTGGACACGGAAGACAGCGGCAGCAGCTACTGCAGTCGAAACCAGAACATCAGGAGACCTAACAACGGCGGACGAAGGAACAAGAGTGCCAGTAAAGTTTGTGTGTTATTGTGCCGCTATTTCTGGTCCTCACACTGGGCGTTAGAATCCTAGTGTGGGGCCAGAGGCAATGTATGTTTGTAATACCTTGAAATATAACATAGCGTCACGCCTTTTTCCATACGGGCTGGCATTTATTCTATACTCCATTAAACGTCCATTTTACCTCAAAGACAGTTTCCGAAATGCGAGGTTACAGTCAACGCCTACTGTCATGTTTCCATCTTTGCGGTTTGCAAACTAGCCATGTGTCTGTATCGTGACCATATCATAGGGTTGATCATTACAAGAAACGGCCAACCATGGTTTTAAAACTTTCAATGAACGCAGAAGTATTTTAGGGCAAAACCCAGCAGTAGCTAAGGTAATGACTTAAGTTTCACTGTGATCACCCCATTTAGTCTTCGTGTTAGTTCGATATATATGTCACCGTAAGATTGTCAAAACCGTTAGTTAATAAACTAACGTTTTTGTTCTCGTTAGTTGGTCAACTATTGACAGATAGTAAACTGTAGCGTACTGCTTACTACATGACACGTTAGTTGATAAACTAACGGTTAAAACAGTTCAATACTAATCTGGTTTAAACTTGAATTGCATACGAAATACCAGGGAAAACAGTGCGGTAGCTTAGGTGAAGACTAGAGGGGGCGAGCGCAGCGAAGCCCCCGAATAGTGTTCGTGTTAGGTTGACATGTAAGAACAAAAGAAACGTAAATTCTAAACCCTGTCGATCTGGTTCACTATCTGTCGATAGTTGATCAACTAACGGTTTGACTTTTTATTTTTATTTTTTTGTTGGAGGGGAAAAAAATGGAATTACCCATGCCCAGGAGTCAGACCTCCCTGCTATGTCCGGGTCCCCACATATTGAGCGGGTATCAGCTCGTGTGCTATACGGACTAAAAACAGGCCCTTTTTGTTCACAGTTGTCTTACTAAGAATTAACTGTGAGCCATGGCCTCGGTATATGCTGAAGGCTTTCTACCTGCAATTTGCCCTTTTGGGCGATATATATGTGTATATGATATATATGGGAGGAGTTTGCCTGCTTACCCGATTTTATGAGCGGACATCAGCTCATAGTCAACGGGCATGATAGCGGCATGTTAGGGGGGCAGATACTAACGGTTTGACTATCTTACGGTGACATATATAACGTCTGTTCGACGTCATCTTATGATGACATTTTCATGTTATAGCTTTTTAATTTCATTACCTACCATGGCATGAGGTTCAAAATATCGATGCCTCATAACCACGTCCAGGTCTTGTCAAGATGAAAGCTATTCTTGATCCAGGAGCTCTATTTTTGAATCACTCGCCTCGGAAGCGAGCGCTCGCCAAGCGCCATGATTAGCAGAAACTAGTTAAATCGAGTGATATTAAATAATCGTTGCGCTTGGCGAGCACTCGCCACGACGCGAGTGATTCAAATAGAACTCGGACGTTTTCTAGTGATGTAGCGAGTGATGTTCGATATCGTGCAGTTTTATTGTTTTGACTAAAATACCCGTGATTTGCCTTGTAGGGGGGATAGGGTAGGAGAGATGAATCAAAGGCAATGGTAGTTGGACTAAGTTAATTAAGAGTAGTACACACCTTAATAATGTTAGATAGGCGGTTACGCCCTTCTTCCCTATATCTTCACTGAAGGGGAAAATAAAATAAAACTGTTATAAGTTTATTTTATTTTATAAATTTTGATCTACTCTGGTTAAATGGTTACATGGTTAATAATGTTTTTTAATCAATCATCTTCGTCCTATTTTTATGCACTTTATCTTACGATCTTTAGTCGGTAATCATTGCGATATCAACAGTAATTGATTTATTTTATCAATTTCTAGTTAAATTATTAATCTAACAAAACTTGTTCTAGTTATCTAACAAAACTTGTTGTAGGCATCTGTGACATGATTTTTGCAGACCTTTGAAGTGCTAGAAAATATCCTCTGCTTTTAAGGAAGGTTGTATGATTGCATTTTTTTTTAAAGAAAGGAGTTTTTTTTTGCATACCTTCTTAAAAATATGTTTGGCTATTTATTATTAGTATCTTTTAAGATATAATTTTCAAAGGCATCCCATAAAATAATGAAATAAGGACCTCTGATACTAACTGAGGGAGGAAAATATCACCTTCAATTTTTTCTTCAAGTTGATGGCGCACATTGAAAGTTACAAACATCGATAAAAGATTATCAAACTAACAAAAAATGTCACGAAACATCATTATGTTTCGTGACATTTTTTCTCCTTCCTAAAGTGTCATGTTTGCTAGAAATACGGTTTAAAAAATAACGTTTGGCACTGCGTGTCTCCTCATCATTCATCCTCGCATATGAGATATTTTAGAATAATTTTATACATAAGTTATTATGTTAGTAAAAAAGCCTTATATTGATTTATTAAAGTTGTAGTTTTGTAGTTAGTAATAGTAGTTTATGTGACTGATACATAATGCCTTATTGTGTACAGTTACATACACTAGTTTATCTACACTCATATCATAAGCTCTCTTTGATTTGTTCAGGAACCGCATGTTCGACTCGCATTGTGGCATTCATAATTGCTATGCACTTGTTTAGCTTGTTCAGTAGTACCAACTTCACAGACAAACTAGGGGCGGCACGCAGGCGGGCGTCGGCGTTCGAAATTTGAATGTCATAATTTGTAATATCAACATTCAGATAAGAAATGAGTTTTTACCAAGTACTATATCATTATGCTGGTCGTAACGTGCGGTTTTTGGACGCAGTAAAGAGGGTTGACATGGATAACAAAAGGCCTTAGTTTCTACTAAAACTAAGAGACAACTTAAAATATAAATAAACCAATCCAAGAATAATGCCTTAAAACCTCAAAAATCCTACACAGAAATATAAAAAAAAAACATAAAAAAATATAAAAAACAAAATTTCATAGGGAAAATTAATAAATCAAGTAACAAAATAAAAACAATGTGGCATTTAATAAATCAGGCAAATCTAATCAAAACAAAGAAACTAAAAATATACTACTTGCTACAAATACAAATATAGTTGAAAATTGCCCAACACACTATTTCGACAGAGCAATCAAAAATCCTGGCCATAACGAGGAACTTCCGATGATCACGTTTTCTTCTAATCTCAAGTGACAGCTCAAGCATTACCACACTTACCACAACAAACAAGTTACGTATACGTGTGTTGATAAAAAATGTTTTGTGGCATTATTCCAAAATCTACAAACCCATGCAATCTCTTATTTTGTTTCTCAAGCTGAAACCTACATAAATTGCACATTAAAACTGAGACAAATAAATAGGAGACTCTTTTACCAAGAAGGAAAAAATATAAAATCATCCTGAAGTATGTATGACATGTGCTAAGAATTTTATGGCTAAGACAGGCAGTGCCAAAAGTTACATTGATTACATGATATCTCAAAAAATAGAGCAATACCAAGCATGTTTTCAAAAACGTTAGCACACAAAAAACTTCTCTGCCTCTGCGGTCAAAAAAAGCTTGCAGAGGAAATTTCCTAGCACTTCGAAGGTCTGTAAAAATATGTCTCAAGTCACAGATGCCTAAAACAAGTTTTGTAAGAAATTAATCAGATTTAAATCAGTATTTAATTACAGATTATTGAAAAAGACATCAATAATTGTTAAAAATCGATTTCATTACCAATTATTTGTAAAATTCTGCATTTTTTCGTCGTAAACAATAAAACGTCGATTAAAATTAAACGGTAAGACTTTGCCTAACACAAGTTTGGCCTAAATAGTGCTAAATGTTTAGTCTAGTCTGTTCTAGCTTCGTCTATAGGCTTTGCATCGATGTACATTTTTCAAAGTTATGATATTTTTATTTGTTTATCTACACACGTATCATAAACCCTTTTTACTGCGTACAAAAACCGCACGTAACGATCAGCATAATGTTAAACTACTTGGTAAAAACTCATTTCTTATCTGAAAAATTACACATTATGACCATAATGTGTAATTTTTCTACATATTATGACATTCAAATTTCGAACGCCGACGCCCGCCTGCGTGCCGCTCCTAGTTTGTCTGTGAAGTTGGTACTGACATTCAAATTTCGAACGCCGACGCCCGCCTACATGAGGTTGGAATGCCGGTCAAACATGCGGTTCCTGAACACATCAAAGAGAGCTTATGATATGTGTGTAGATAAAATAGTGTATGTAACTGTACATAATTAGGTATTAAAACTCTCGAGTGATATTATTATGAAACTCACTCACGAGTATTAATGCCCTCCATTATGTAGCAGTCACATAAACTACTATTATCTACACACGTATCATAAACCCTCTTTACTGCGTTCAAAAACCGCACGTTACGATCAGCATTATGCTAAACTACTTGGTAAAAACTCGTTTCGTATCTGGAAAACTACACATTATGGTCATTATGTGTAGTTTTTCTACATATAATGACATTCAAATTTCGAACGACGACGCCCGCCTGCATGCCGCCCCTAGTTTGTCTGTGAAGTTGGTACTAACATTCAAATTTTGAACGCCGACGCCCGAAGTTGGTGCTACAGAACAAGCTAAACAACTGCAGAGCCACAATGCCGGTCAAACATGCGGTTCCTGAACACATCAAAGAGATCAAATCAAATCAAATCAAATCAAATCATTTATTTGTGGAACATAGGTATACATTTAGTTGTTATTATAATGTTATGTCTCTCTATGTTTCGCCATGAGGCATACAAATATTTTACACATTTATGGATGGGTACATAATTTTGTCACAAACATTTATGTCAAAGTCTTCGAAGTCAGATTATAAACTTCATTGATCAAATTGCGTGCCCAGAATCAAATCAAGAGAGCTTATGATATGTGTGTAGATAAACTAGTGTATGTAACTGTACATAATTAGGCATTAAAACTCTCGAGTGATATTATTATGAAACGGCCTTCGGCTCGTTTCATAAACCCACTCTCGAGTATTAATGCCCTCCATTGTGTAGCAGTCACATAAACTACTATTGCCTTCATTAGTCAAAAGGTCGGTCTATTGCGGGTCCGGCTCGCACACAACGGGTTCCATACTATCGTAAAAAAAAGCTTTATAATATAATAATATATTTAAATATAAAACAAAAATATTATGTCCGAAACTGGATTCGAAGCCGGAACTTAAAGATTACGCAACCGATATCCAACCATTTGCGCCACGTGATAAGCCCAGAAATCTAAGATCTTATTTGAATGGGGGTTAAATTATAAGTTAACGTGTAGTTCATTATTTTTTGATGTAACAGCAACAAAAATACACATTTCAACTTTCTACCTATTACGGTTCATGAGATACAGCCCGCTGACAGACGGACAGACAGACGGACAGACGGACAGCGGAGGCTTAGTAATAGGGTCCCGTTTGCCACACATAGGGTACGGAACCCTAATAAACATATGTGCATGAAATTCGGAAACGGACGCGCTGTATTTATCAGAAAACGCCCCTATTTTAGACTTTGACATTAAATATGGCAAAATTCCACTGAGACAAAACAAATAAAATAAAGTGTCTTTGATAGATCTTAGCTTAGAGAGCGTCCATTAATTAGGTGAGGCGTCTTTGACATTTTCGCCACCTTACTGGTGAGATTTCATGAGATTCGGCTCGAACAAAGGATTGATGAGATTGCAGTCCTGGATTCAAGGTGGAAAAATTAATAGTTAATACTAATGGAACTACTATTGACATATTTTATTCATGAAACCATTATTTACTTCAATTTAACCCAATTTTTGTCGCAATTTACAGTTTTTGAGGGGAAAAATTAGATGAGACTTGGCTTTGACTCTATAGCCATAACATAAAAAAATGCTTTTAAAAAAGGCCCGTTTCCCTGAAATACAACCCTTTCTGATCATTTCATAAAACTGGCCTTTCATGAATTTATCAATAAATGGTTTGCCCATTTCTATGATATGGCCACGACATCAATAAGGAATCAAAACAGTCAGCCGGCGCCGACTCTCATATGTAATGGGAATTTCCGATGCGTCATTCTCCATGTCTCTTCCCATCCGAAGTCCTCCTTCTTCAGGAAAACCCTAGCTGAAATCTGGTTCTTTTGTTTCAGAGGACACGTATAAACGCTAAAATTCAAGGTTAGTAATATAGCATCGTGCATTTTTAATCAAACGTAAAATATGTAGCGTCACATTTCACATAATATTTAAATAAAGCTATATAGATAGCTTAGATAAAAAATACATAGGTATTTTTTATTTATTTTAACTACACACGTATCATAAACCCTCTTTACTGCGTACAAAAACCGCACGTTACGATCAGCATAATGTTAAACTACTTGGTAAAAACTCATTTCTCATACGAATATTGAAGATTAATGTGTAATTTTTCTACACATTATGACATTCAAATTTCGAACGCCGACGCGCGCCTGCATGCCGCCCCTAGTTTGTCTGTGAAGTTGGCACTGACATTCAAATTTCGAACGCCGGCGCCCGAAGTTGGTGCTACAGAACAAGCTAAACAACTGCAGAGCCACAATGCCGGTCAAACATGCGGTTCCTGAACACATCAAAGAGAGCTTATGATATGTGTGTAGATAAACTAGTGTATGTAACTGTACATAATTAGGCATTAAAACTCTCGAGTGATATTATTCTCGAGTATTAATGCCATCCATTATGTAGCAGTCACATAAACTACTATTAGAATGAGTATATTCGGAGGGGGGAGGGGGGAAATGGGATTTATTTTGCCTATTTTCTTAATTTTTTTTTTTAATCTCGCAACAAGCCCTTTCATTATACATGTGCATGTCACACGATACGGTTTGGAAACTATTTTTTAAATTTCTGACCGAATACTAGTTTTGGAATAAATATGTTTTAACTTAGTATGGTATTTTGTTACAGTATTGTATACTATAGCAAAATACCGGTGTTCGATTCCAAATCGATATTCGATCGATGGTTTCTGAACGGCCATTTTGAATTTGACGTTGCTGCCAACCTAGCAGTTTTTTGACAACTGACAGACGAAAGCCCCCGCAATGTAACGCGTTTTGGTTAGGGTATTGAAATTAAATCGCAAGTCATCTGGAATGTATTCGGGTTTCCCTCAGGATTGTCTATATAGCTGAGTGTGTTGTGGTTCCCCGAACCAGATAAAGTTCGCATTTACGTGGCCGATTGGTTTTTACCACGTAACATAACCTGTGTTGGAACACTGTGCTCATTGAAGCTGGCCCGCCAGTCATAGGAGGTTGGCTGAAGAACCTGTCTACCAAGAAGAGCCTAGGGTGCACCCGGGCCTTGCAGAGAGACAGGAGGTTGACGGGACCGAAGCACAGACCAGGTTAGATCGACCCCAATTACTTCAGCTCGGTGAATCGCCGACGTTCACACTTCTTGGCAACTGATCGTTACGCTACCTCGTAGCTGATGGGCCCCTACGAGGTCATTAGGTGCTGAGAAGCCTGAAAAACCGGTGTACGGTGTAGTGGCCGCACGTCTTGAAGATGTTATAGGAAGTTATGTTTAAGCTCTGGTAGCTATGATGGGTTCTTGTAGTTGTTGTAGTTAGTTAGAGAAAGATCACCAAAGTTCAGTAAAGCACTATATTGTCACTTAATAACACGAAATACAGATAAATTAGGCAAGTCTTTCTTGGTAGATGTTAACCCGATCAATATCGTATTGCTACTGCTTGTTTTTGTATAGGTACTAACGTCATGCTAAGTGCAACGCTAACAAATTAAAAGTAGGTCGTTATTAATTATGTACAAACTGTACATCTTGGAAGCCCCAAGAAAAGATAAAAGTATGATAAGAAAGATTTGCCTTAACAATTAAATTAATCAAAATTAAAAACTAAATTGTCTGCACCGAGAATAAAGTCCCGCCGCGATGCATCCGCTCGAGGCGTCATCGGTCTCGGATTGTCCCGTGCTGGTTTTTGCTGATTCTGCAGTTCTTTGCTTATCGTTGATGGCTCGATTTGCTCGCGCCGCTCTCTGACTGCATTATGTTTTCTCGTACATTTTGGAAGGCAGTGAGTCTTCGCCACCCACACGATGCCGATGATGATGAGGACGGTGACCATCGAGTAGCCAACCACGTAGTGGTGCAGATCATGTCTTGTTAAGTTGGCGGGCAGGCTATTTTCCTTTCTCTTCTGAAATTCAACCTGTTCTCTGAGTTTCTTCATGTCAGCATTTTCGCTCGTAAGTTGATAAGGCACCTTAGGATAGGTCAGGCTCACTATGTTGTTTACAGTAGAGTTTATTGTTGCTTCCGGAATGTTATAGTTTATTGTTGCATTACTTTTGTATTTGTTGTGTGCGAAGATGCTTAGATCATCGGACTGTAGCACACACCCCTGTGATATTGTTATGATAGCGGCAGATGTGAGATGTCTTCGTTGCAGATAGTCCGTATAGTGCATGTCCCGCAGCATGTTGCCAGCCAACTGTTCGGTAGGTGCAACTCGATCCACTCTGTCTTGCATGACGCCGGTTTAACGTCACAGGGCAAGGTCGTTGTGTGACCCAGTAACTTTGCTTCGCACGGAGTTTTGTCAATGTTGTTATGAAGATTGTAGATCGGCACATTCTGTTGATAGATGTACTGGTCTTGATTGTGTACAGTACAGGAGCGTAAATTTTCATCAGTTATCGACATGTAGGTATTCTTTTTGAAGTCTGTTGCTAGGTATGGGGTTCTCGGTTGGATTATGACTATTTCAGCGCCCATCTTGATCGGCAGTGGAATGATCCGATATAGAGCGTAGTCCCCTTCCGCCACCAATGGTATTTGGATTTGAAACAGAAAATAATTAGTTGTGACCCTAGCTCTGACCTTCAAAAGCTTGTATAATTCCTTGATGCTCTTCGTGACATCAGTGTCGCCCGGGATTGACAGGGTCTTCGGTAGTTGTTCGTTTATGTTTTTCAGTTGTTCCATTAACTTAGTAGGTGTAATCAAATGAACGTCAATGTGTCCTTGGTACACGTCAGTGAGTGTATTGAAAATTATTTCTTGTATTTTTTTCAAGTTGTTAATAAGCATGTAGGCTGACAGGGATGCCGAGCTGAAGTAGGTTGTCGCCATTACGACTTCTAATTCTTCTTTAATTGTTGCAAAGTTAATGTTGGTTTGATTGATAAAGCCGTCGATCATGGTGAACTGTTGTTGTATATTATTTTCATTTTTCTTGAGTAAGTCGTTTTGGAGTTCCACTATTGAGGTCTGATTTTTTATAAGTTGTAATAAGTATTTTTCGTTTTCTTGCACCGATTGTATATCATCTTGATATTTTTCCGCAAATCGCTGATCCAGCACCCCAAACAGGCTGTTTGTGACGTAGCCTACTCCGTCGATTAGTCCTCGTTTCTTCCTTCTCTCGCCTAGGTGGGCATGTGGAGACAGTAGCATAGTTATCGACATGTAGGTATGTTTTAAGTTCTTCGTTCTCGTAGTAAAGTTGATCCAGTGTCGTTTTGCAGTATCTTGGGTCCGTTTTTTGGCAGAAATTGTTAATGTCGTTGAGATATCCTTCCATTCGTCGAATTCCATCCCAGTAGTTAGTTAAGTTATAATACATGACTAATGTCCATTCATCGTGTGTAACTTGAAGCGCTCCTAGCTTATCGTAGTAAATCGGCCGTTCGGGTTCCACCTTGGTTATTTGTGTTTTTGTTGAAGTTGCGTACGTTCCAGAGATGAATGTAAACATTAATAGCATCGTCGTCAGAACAGAGAAAACCACGTAGACCTTTTGAGCTTTTCTTTGGGTTTTCATGTTATTGCTGTTCGGGTCCACATGTTTTTCGACGTTATTTGTTCTGTTTTCATTCTTTTCCGATTCGGTAGGCAATAATGATAGTTTTGTTACGGGTCTTTTGATCGTTCCAGTTTGAGTTTTTAAAGTAGTTACGCGTACGTAGCCATCAGCGCCGGGGTGAACCTCCATCACACGTCCCATTGCCCATTTTGCGGGGGGGAGGTTGTCTTCCTTAACCAAGACAACGTCTCCCATCTTGATGTTTTTGTTAGGCTTGTTCCACTTGCATCAGTTGATAATGTTTATGAGGACCGAAGCGACGACAGCGAACACAGTTGTGCAAGATGGATTTGACGGCTCTATTGCCCCCGATTATCCAGTACCGCTGCCGTATGTATGTTAGTGTGAGCCGCGATCATAAGTTTTGTAAATCTTCCGTTGCGCGAGAGAATTACAGGATTTTTCATGCCTCCTGGTAATATTGATTTGTTCAGTCGACCTCCCACACGCATAATGTTGTTCTCGTCCATGTAAGGGTTAAGTTTATTGATGTTGCTTTTTGATTGAAGTTTATATAGAGACATTGTTGAGACGATGTTGATGTTTCTTGTAGGGTATATTCGGGGTCCTTTAGGAACTCTGGGCCCTGCCACCAAAGGCTAAAGTTGAGTAGTTTACTTGGTTGTAAACCTCTGGATGCACAATCAGCTGGGTTGGGCTCCGATTTCACGTATCGCCATGTGTTAGCTGGCAATATAAGTTTTATTTTATTGACTCTGTTTGCTACGTAGGTTTCCCACCGCGATGATTCACCTTGTATCCATGCTAGCACCACTTGTGAGTCGCACCACGCTCGTTTGATTATGTTGTAGCCGGCGAGAGCTGTTTGAACCTTTTTCATTACTTCCGCTAACAGGAGAGCGCCACATAGTTCCATTCTTGGTAGGCTTATTTTCTGTGATATGGCGCCACACGAGTTCTTGCGATCAGTAGGGTTAAAACAAACTCTCCGTGTTCATTTAGGACTCGGCTGTAGACAACGCAGGAGTATGCTTTTTCACTTGCGTCGCTAAATCCCAATAGCTCGATGTTGTTATTTAATCCGGCAATCCATCTGGGAATTCGCATTTCCGGAATGATTGGTATTTCACCTTTCAGTTTCAAGCCATTCTGTTTTAACCTCCATTGGTACCTCTTCATCCCATCTCAGATTACTTATCCATAGTTTTTGAAAGATAAGCTTGGCAGTTAGTGTAACGGGAGATAGCCAGCCCAACGGGTCATAAAGTTTGGAAATCTCTGATAAGAGTGTTCGTTTTGTTAGTTTTGAGGTTTGTTGGAGTGGCCAGTTAAACTTGAATGTATCCGCTTCCGGGTTCCAGGTTAGACCAAGGGTTTTCTGTGATTCTTCGTATTTAAATTCAAAGTTGTTTTTTGTCGAAATTTGCTCTTCAGTTAGTTCCTCTAGCAGAGCAGGGTGATTTCCGCTCCACTTTCTTAGGTTCATGCCGCCTCTTTGTAGCAACATGATGAGTAATTTTTGTAGCTATTTAGCTTCTTCCAGAGACGAATGACCGCTGATCAGGTCGTCCATGTAGAACTCTTGAGTCAAGGTCACTGCGGCACCTGGATATGGTACCTTGTCTCCATCATCACTAGCTAATTGTTTCGAAGTCCTCATCGCCAGCCATGGAGCACACTTAGTACCGTAGGTTAAAGTTTGTAATTTGTATTCTTGCATGTTTTCTGTTGGTGAGGCTCTCCAGATGATTTTCGTCAGGTCTCGTTGTTCTTCCTGAATCCAGAGGCAACGGTACATTTTTTCAATGTCCGCTGTGAAGGCATAGCGGTAAGTTCTCCACTTCAAAATCAATGCTTGAATGTCTTTTTGTAGGTTCGGACCCTTCTCTAGCAGGCTGTTGAGGCTGTAGCCGCTAGATGTCTTCTGAGAAGAAATTGCGAGATGGCTATGTTTTTTGAATTGCCAAGTTTTCTCTCAAAATCCGAACATAAGGGCATCTGAACAATGTATTGTCCTTGAGAATTACGCTGAACAGTCTTCTTGTAAAACTCTTCACATTGCTCTTCCCTTGGCGTATCCGGTTGCTGCTGGGAGATGTCTTCGGTTTCCCAAAAGCGTGTTAGTTCTTGTAGGTCAATCAAAGTTACATTACAGCAGTATGATTTAGTTATGCTGCCACATAATATCCACCCCAACTGTGTTTGTTGTGCAATAGGGGCTGATTGATTGCCTTTCAGTAAGCCGTCCAGAATTATTTCAGCCTACACTCCTGCCCCAAGTAAGAAATCTATGTTTTGAGAGATGTTATACTCCGGATCGGCGAGTTTTAAGTTGCTTAAATGAGGCCAGTTAGCCTTGGGGAATGACACGTTCGGTAAGTTGTTAGTTACTTTTTTCATAATCAGCGCTTGAGTTTCAAACGTGTAATCCGAGTTAATTGATTTACAGTTTATTTGAAGACTTCCTTTGCATTCCCCTGAAGATGATCCAATTCCATTGACGCTAGCATTACATTTCTTTCGGGGTAGTTTTAGAAGATGAGCCGCCCTTTCCGAGATCAGGTTTACTTGTGCTCCTTGATCCAGAAGTCCGCGAAGATTTTGGTAAGTTCCCTCAATAGATTTAATATTCAATTGAACTGTTGTTAATAAAATCTCTTTATCGTTAGTTGGTGCGTGATTTGAAGTATTTGCTTGACCCGAATTGGATGATTGCTGAGTTGAGATGTTTATGTTTGCAGTTGTTTTCTTTGCGTAATGAAGCATCGTATGATGTTTCAAATTGCACTCTTTGCATGTTTTCGCTGATTTGCAAGCGTCCGAGCCGTGGCTAAAAAGACAGTTTTTGCATAAACGAAGTTTTGCAATTGTGGCGTTTCTTTTCGCTGTATCCATGTCGACAAACTTCGGACATTGCATCAAAACATGATTTTCGTTACATAAAGGACATTGTCCATAAGTTGTATGAAAGATTTTATTAAATTTTGGTTTGTAGTCAAAATGTTTTTTTTTTTGAGTTTGTTTATTCGACAGAGTGGAGAAGGGCTTCGTTGAGTTTTCTTTTCTTGTGCTTTTCTTTGCTTCAAAGGCGAGAAATGCTCCCTCCAAATATTTTAAAAATTCTTTAAGTTTCGGAATCGCTCGTTGATCATCCCGAGTCTTCACATAGTTCTCATAGGAAGTTGCGTCCAGTTTTTGCGACATCAAATACACAATGATGGGGTCCCATGTTTGTACGTCTAGGCCGATATTCACGAAACCGTTGACAGCTTCGTTTATGACGTCATGCATCTTTTTTAAGTTGAACGCGTCGCGTTCTTGTATGTTGGGAAAATGCATTATGGTGTTCATGAAGGTCACAAATTGCAGATGACGATTGTCGTATCTTTGCACTAAAAGTGCCCAGCACGAATCGTAATTATCCGCGCTGATCGATAGGTGTTGAACAATCCTCTCAGCTTCACCATGAAGTTTCGTCTTTAAATGCTGCATCTTTTGCGCCTTGTTTATAGTGAGGTTGTTGTGGATTGTTTCCGTAAATAGATATTTAAAAGAAATCCACTGTCTATAGTCTCCTTTAAATTCCGGTATGTCGACTCGCGGCGCAGAGTGCTGATAGTGCATTGTTGAATGTAGTTTGTTTTTTAGTTGTTTGCGTAATTGTTCATAATCCTGTTCGCCTTTCAGGATGCGAAAGTTGTATGCCTCACACTGGACCCCCGCCGCCCGCCAGACTTGCCTCAATCTCACAGTGCAGTTTGTCGACAGGTTCCCATTTCGACTTTAAGATGGCTAAATAATCTTCCAGTTCCCATTTTTCAGTGATGGACTGAAAATCGATTTTCGCCATGGCGCGATCAAGCGCTTTGATGTTAATTTCTTGCTTGAACATAAGTAAGTTGATGTTGTTTTCATTAGCCTCTGGGATCCCCGCCAAATCAAAGTTGATGTTGTAGTCGGTAGGGGTTGGTTTTAACCCTTGAAGAGCTTGCAGTTTCTTCAAAATGTCATCTTTCGTTTTTTCATACATTTTATTAGTCATAGCATAGACGTCATCGGTAAAGTACGTGATGTTCTTTTCAGGAACCGTGGCCTCAATTGTTCCATGCCTTTCTTCAAACTCCTGCCAGTAGTCGTCGAATTTGGAGAGCGTATTCGATAGGTAGTCCTTAGTCTTCCTTGATGAGCCGACCTTCCCATAATTAATGCATCCTTGTTTGAATTTGTTAAAAAGTTCTAGTTGTAAAGTTAGATGTTCCATGATGTTCCTCAAGTTTGAACGCTCAGGGATTCGGCGAAGTTTAGTTGTCCTCCTTTCCCGTCTTGCAGTTCACAGTAACGCGAAAAGGTAAAGTTGTTATTGTTTGTTCACTTTCACGTCCTGCAGTTCACAGTAACGCGAAAAGGTAAAGTTGTTATTGTTTGTTCACTTTCACGTCCTGCAGTTCACAGTAACGCGAAAATGTAAAGTTGTTGTTGATTGAAGTAAGTAGTTTCAGTTCAGAGCTCGCTGGATGATGGATGCAAGTGATCACGGCCGTGAATCTCAATCCCCTCCGTCCCTGCACCGATGTTTACGACTTCTCAATTCAATTCGGTGATTCCGCTGGTGGAGGCCGAAAGAACCGATCCGTTATCAGTGAGGAATAGAAGGAACAAAGAATCGCTTAGTTTGTGGCACTTGCTTCTCGATGCTCGAAGGACCATAAAGATGTACGGTGTAGTGGCCGCACGTCTTGAAAATGTTATAGGAAGTTATGTTTAAGCTCTGGTAGCTATGATGGGTTCTTGTAGTTAGTTAGAGAAAGATCACCAAAGTTCAGTAAAGCACTATATTGTCACTTAATAACACGAAATACAGATAAATTAGGCAAGTCTTTCTTGGTAGATGTTAACCCGATCAATATCGTATTGCTGCTGCTTGTTTTTGTATAGGTAATAACGTAATGCTCAGTGCAACGCTAACAAATTAAAAGTAGGTCGTTATTAATTATGTACAAACTGTACAACCGGAATACCCACAAATGAAGCTCTAACTTTAGCTAGTAAGGTTGGACAATTTTATTTTCGCTTCTTATATTATTTCGCTTGTGCCTGTCAACATTTTTAGTGAAGCTATTATGTTTATGTTCTTTCTAACGTACATGATATTTTCATAAATATATTGACACGGTACAGTCATAAATAACTTGAAGAAGACAGTCTTAGGTCTAGTACCTATAACTACAATAAAGTACAATGACATAAATCCTAACTAAACATAAGAAACAAAATACATATCTATAAAAATAAACCGCCCCAAGAAACGCCAAATGTGCCCATTACACTGGCAGCATTACCGCGCTGCACAGCTAGCGAGATCCTCTGTGACAGGAACGATCCGGAGCGGTGGTCAAATCCTCGGTCCCTCAAACGACGCTCAATGTCCTTGACGAAGGCCCTACCCTGCGAACCCCACACCCCTGTGGTCTCGACGGCCAAAGAAACAAACAGATAACTTCCCATTAGCTGTGTGTATTTAATGCATTTCTTCCGCGCTGCCGACTCAGCAGCAGCACCCGGGGTTACCATAGTTGAGCTGATGTGGGATGGTGCATACGTGCACAAGTAGGTCGCATCCCACAATAGGCAACGACCTCTCTCCCACGGTATTAACGTGAGACCCCCCGGACGTTTCCCGTCGCTGCGGCTCAAACCCGGAGGTTCTAGAACCGTCGGAATATTGACAGAGACAAGCGCTCTCTGGACGATGTCGTTCATAGTGCTTTTTTTTAACAGTGCCCTCAGGGAGTCACGACTGCGTAGGTTATAAATTGCTCTAATACCTTTTTTTGTAGAACAAAATTGAGTCAATATCAGCAGCTCGACCCTACAGCGAAATTTCATAGGACATAATGTTGTGGAAATAACTAAAGTAAACAAGTCTCGCCGTAGCTACATCCGTCAGCTGTCTGATTTGTCTCACAGCATATGCAGCTGAACTTAGTTTTCCCGATAAAGATGTAATGTGAGGGCTCCATTGTAGTTTCGAGTCAAGTGTTATCCCGAGGAAAACCGTATTATCAGTAAACTCTAACTTATCATTATTTAATATAACCTCATTTTTAAGGAATTAACAATAGACAAAGTGAATTTTATACATTCCGTTTTTTTTCGCATTAAGCACTAAATTGTTAACAGTGAACCAATTGAAGTTGTCCAAGAGCGTTATTTACTTTGTCATAGTTCTGTACCTGTCGATCTACTACTATTACTTTAAATATAATTGATATATCATCAGCAAATAACAGAATCTTTGACAAATTCTGAACCATGAAGGGCAAATCATTAATATAGACCAAAAATAATAAAAGTCCTAATATGGAACCTTGAGGCACGCCAATTTTCACGCTAAATCCCGATGATTTGGTTTTGTTAATCTAAACCTTCTGAATTCTATTATCTAAATAAGAACTCAAAAGAACTAGAGCTTTATTTTTAGTACCGTAGTGTTCCTTCCCGTGTTAACAGTAAAGTTTCATGATCTACGCAATCAAATGCTTTGAAAAGGTCACAAAAGACACCAATGGCATCTTTTGATTCTCCCCGTGCACTAAAAATATGTTTTAATAGTTCAACACCAGCATCTGTGGTACATCGTCATTTTGTAAAGCCGAATCGCTGGTTATGTAATATATTATTGTGATTAAAATGGGAAAGCATTTGATTGACCATGATCTTTTCAAACACTTCACTAAATACCGGTAAAACTGATACAGGCCTATAATTACTGGGATCTTTTTTGTCACCAGCTTTATTTGGAGGAACTACTTTGCTATTTTTCATTAAATCTGGAAAGGTACCGTGATCAACACATTTATTAAATATGTAAGCTAAATATGGTGTTAATATATCTACAATTGATCTACACACTTTAACTGACATCCCCCATAAGTCTTCAGTGCTCTTAACTTTATTGTCTTTAAAAGTCTTAATAATATACTGGAAACTGGCATGACTAAATTTAAATTCAGTTCCGCAGGCGTCCAAGTTTTCCTTAAGCAATGTAGCTGAATGGGATGGTGAAGATTTTAGTTGTTCAGTAGTTTTCAAGGGTATAGTAAAAAAGGTAAGGTAGTAAAAACGTCTCGAATTCCTGAGCTACTTCTGAATTTGCGCTTATAATACCGCGATCTGTCTTAAGTGAAAAGTTATATTCGCGTGGCTTTGTACTACCTGTTTCGCTATTTATAACTTTCCATACAGTTTTATTTTATCGACGGCAGATTTTATTTTACTACTTATGAAATTTTCCTTGGCTTTAAGACACTATCTTCAAAGTTATAGAGTAATCGTTGAGATATTCTTTAAACCTGTCACTATTTGTCATGTTTCTTTGTTCATAAAGTTCAAAAAGTCTATCTCTTGCGGATTAGCATCCGCAAACCTGGGGTCGCCCAATCACTGAACTAAAATCTATTGTTAATTTCTTTCGTATATTTTTTTATATCTTCGCTTACCAAAAAAAAAAGTCTTGATATAAATTATTCGGGTCGTTCAAATTATAATCGTGAACAGGCAATTTATCAAGTAGAACATTTTGGTACTTTTCTAACCGACTAGTAGTGATGGGTCTGGTTTCTATTTTTATTTTATGAATATGATTAATGAAATAAAATTTAACACTGACCTGATCGCAGCGAGATAATAAAACTTTTTTCTATAGGGTCACAATCACAGAACACAATATTATTATTACACACCTAGGTCAGACACACGAATGATCCTATAATGGTTCCGTTTTTTCTTTTTAAGGTACGGAACCCTAAAAACGGTCAAGTCCAAGTTTGACTCCCACACGAAGAGTTCCGTACCATCATTTAACCGGTCCATATATGCGTGGCATTACCGATTTTGAACGATGGCAATAAAATTCATAACCTGTAACGGGAAATGGCATTTCTAGAGAGAACCCGGTGATGATCAGACAAACAGGATGGACAGCGAAGGCCTTGTAATAGGGTCCTGTTCGGCACCCTTCGGGTAATTTGCCTCAACGCACATAGTTTTTTTTTGATAATTTGGGTGATATTATACAGAATGATTCCGATGACCATTTTATGCTGGTGGGTGACTTTAATTTGTCATGTCTCAACTGGGATTCGGAATCGCCTGTGTGCATTAAATATGGTACCATTGCATTTCAATATTCGGCAACTAACTACATAAATATTTTCTTAGAACTTTTTCGGGTTTCAACAACATAATAAACTAAAAAAAATCTGTAAATGATTACCTTTTATCCTAGACTTAGTTTACAGTAATTTTTATGTTGATGTGTTTCAGTCTTGTTAGCCCGTTGTTGATAAGGCCAGTAGATTTCACGTCACTCTCCAGCTTGCGTTCTCGGCAGTCGGTGTTCGCACCGTACGGGCTACGAAACGTTTAATGTATCTTTTAGGAAAGGTGACTACAGTTCCATGAATAATATATTTCTGGAGACTGAGTCCTTGTGTACTAAATTCACAAATACATGCCATTGAAACATTGTACCGAAAATCACGACTTTTAGCTCGCGTCAATACCCCATATGGTACAGCCGAGCCTTAATTAACATTATCAAGGAGAAGGATAAGTATCACTCATTGTGGAAAAATAGAAAAACCGTTCAGACTACAATACTTTCTCTCTCCTGCGTAGTAGACAAAAACAAGTGCAAGAGGAATGCCATAGAGGCTATCTAAGGTTGACTCAGGAAGGTATCAAGAAGAATCCTAAACTTTTTGGTCATATGTCAAATCTAGGAGAAAGGATGGTTCCGGTTATTTGCAGAATATGAAGCATGACAGCAAAGTCTTGAGCTCGAAACAGGAAATATGTACTGCGTTGAATTAGTATTTTGGTAAACTGTTCTGTTTGCCTGCTGACTCTTATCCTGATGTAGATCTTTTGGAACCACCCCATCAACTGGTAACAAGCAATGTAGTGGTCTCCAACGAGGACATCTTTAAGCTCTTAAGGAACCTTGGTAAAAGCAAGGGACCTGTCTCTGACAACATATCTCCCGAGTTTAATTGTAAGTTGCGCGGAATCACTGGCTAAGCCACAGCAATAATAATAATAGATCATTCCACGAGGGAGTGTTTCCGGTTTCGTGGAAATTTACAAATATCATACCAGTGCATAAAAAGGGTTCTAGGGTACCAGTTGAACACTATAGGCCAATATCGAATCTCAATGTCTTCAGTAAGGTGATGGAGCAAGTAGTTCACAAACATATTTATCAAAACATTTCTGTAAACAACCTTGGTTAACAGCAAGGCTTTGTGAGGGCCAGGTCCACAAAAACCAACCTGACTGTATTTTGAACTCGGTCCTCACTAGTATGGATGGAGGTGGGCAAGTCGATGCTGATTATACAGACTTCGAAAAGGCATTTGATCGCGTCGATCATTTCATTTTGCTGAGGAAATTGATGAAATAAGGAATACAGGGCGCGATCTCTTGCGATGGACTGAATCATACGTCAATAAAAGATGTCAAGCTGTGGTCGTTAGTGGATATCGGTCGGATCTGGTCGTAACAATTCCTTCTGGTGCTCCTCAAGGGTCTATGTCTCATGCCACATAATATATATATATATATATATATATATATATATATATATATGTGGCATATTTGTACGACATCGGCATTTGCCTCAATAACTCGAGTCTTGTACTATATGCTGATGATAAAAAGTATTCTCAAACATAGCGTCAATTCAGGATTGCATTAATTTACAAGAAGATCTAAGCCGCCTATCAGCTTACGTAATAGGATAAACATCAACGTTACCAAATGTAATATAATCAGTTTTACCAGACGGATAATGCCGATTTCATATGAATATAGCTTTAACCTTACAATCCCCCAAGCCTCATATGACGCTCGCCTCGAGTACCGTCCGTCCCCCAAGCGTCATATGACGCTCTCGCTCCCGCGCTTTTTTAAACCGGTATATTTTGGCCAATTTTTGTCATGTTGGTACTGTTAAAGATTTTCCAGACGCTCAATAAGACAAAGTCTATAATCCGATACAATTGTCTATGGTCATTCATAGAAAAAAATATTCAGACTGGAAAAAACTAAATCACTTTTTCTCGCGAGCGAATTTTGACTGATCTTTTCTGAGCTTTTATGGTGAATATTGAATTGTTTCTATAAGAACACACTAATGTTTTTATTGTTTTAAAAAAGATATATTGTGTAGATTACGTAGGTATCAAACAACATGTATATTTGTTGATGTTTTTCTCATGTCGGCTAGATTTGTGTCGAGAAGGACCATTTTCATAGATGTCTGTGATTCTCATGTCGGTACAATAATAAAGGAAGGTCACTGTGACATTAGTTTTGCATTGACTAAGAGAGGGTTTCATTAGCTACTCATATTTAGCACTCTCATAGTTCTAAGAGTTACCATTTCAACATAATCACTTGATACGTCAGTCAAGTGTCGCGCGCCGCGCGGGCTTAAGTGTGCCTGGGGGACGAGCTGTGTCGGCGCCAAGTGGCTGGGGGTGCGAGGGGTTAATGACCTATATATTTTAAGAGTACACTCCATTCGTGATCTGGGGTTTATCTTAGCCGCTAAGCTTACATTTAAAGAAAACATCACAAATAAGGCTTTTATAAACCTTGGATTTATTTTAAGAGTCAGCAAACCATTTATTGATATTGACTATGTAGGTGTTCTGTATTTTTCATATGTCAGAAGCATCCTCGAGTAATACTGTACTATCTGGAATCCTCAGTACTCAGTATATGTAAATAGGATCGAAATAATACAGCAAAATTTTCTAAAACAACTTAGTTTCTGTGACAGATTTCAAACTGATGATTATGCAGAGGAATGCCGTCATCATAACATCCTCAACCTCGAATCTCGCCGAGCCATGTTAGATATGCAGCTTCTGTATAACATTTTTCATGGTATTGTTGATTGCCCAGCTCTAGTCGATGCACTGCTCAGGCTGAATGCTCCGTCGATCCGTACTCGTCACACGACACTCTTCAACGTACCTCTGGACTGTACAAACTACGCTGCTAACTCCATCAGCCGCCGCCTGCCTCGCACTTTCTGAATTGGATATCTTCCACAACACGCCGGGCCTATTAAAAATACTCGTGACCAAAATACTAATAGACGCAACTGCTACTTATCAGTTAATTGAATAACTAAATAATATTCTCTCCATTTCCTACATAAACACAAACACACATACACACACAAAAACACAATGGACAACATCCCCTCCCTGTTTTGTTTTGTATTATACATATTTGTAATAATATCAGATGCCATAGTGTTATTTTTTTAAGCTTATTGATTACCCTATTTAATATTAAGATCGTATAATAAGAGCCCTTTATTGGCCGATGTCATATATTAATGTTAAGTACTTTAGATTGTATCGTGCTGTGGACTCAGTTCCCAAATAAACAAACAAACGAAGCTACGAAACCTAATAACTCTAAAAAGCAATTGAATATGGTATTAAATAGTGATTAACTGTTATTTTTACAGCACGCCCGACGCTGATATCGAAGGAAGTGTCAACCACACCCAGGGCAGAGCCGACGCGAAGGACAGTACGTACGATCTCAATATTCTTACTGGAATAACGCTTTTACAATCTGCACAATAGTTTTATTTTGTATCATCAACATCATCATCAATCAGCCCACATTCACCCACTGCTGTCCGACATCAATCGCATCGCCATAAAAGACAGCTCGTGTAAAATGATCGTGTGCTAGGGGGGTAATTAGGGCTTCCAAACTCGGATTGTTTCCAACTCCGGAGCTAGTTACGATGTTGAGTAATCACATCCGGAATCCGGAGCCATGGCCCCGGAGCATGATTTTTTTCTATGAATGAAGAAAAAATTATCGTTTTTAATCAGCATGAGTTTTATGGCAGATAAACTATGTAACTACACATAAAAAATGTAACTTAAAACATTAAAAATCTACTTTTTTTCATGATCGAAGATGTTTTACGGAACGTAATAGTAGTTTATGTGACTGATACATAATGCCTAATAATGTATAGTAATATACACTAGTTTATCTACACACATATCATAAGCTCTCTTTGATGTGTTCAGGAACCGCATGTTTGACCGGCATTGTGGCATTGAGTTGATTAGCTTGTTCTGTAGTACCAACTTCACAGACAAAGTAGGGGCGACACGCAGGCGGGCGTCGGCGTTCGAAATTTAAATGTCATAATATGTAGAAAATTTACACATTATGGTCATAATCTTCAATATTCGGATGAGAAATGAGTTTGTACCAAGTAGTATGTCATTATGCTGGTCGTAACGTGCGGTTTTTTGACTCAGTAAAGAGGCATTTTATCTACACACGTATCCATAAACCCTCTTTACTGCAGCCAAAAACCGCACGTTACGATCAGCATAATGTTAAACTACTTTGTAAAAACTCATTTCTTATCTGAATATTGAACATTATGACCATAATGTGTAATTTTAATAATGACGATAATGTATCAATTTTCTACATATTATGACATTCAAATTTCGAACGCCGACGCCCGACTGCGTGCCGCCCCTAGTTTGTCTGTGAAGTTGGCACTACTGAACAAGCTAAACAAGTGCACAGCAATTATGAATGCCACAATGCCGGTCGAACATGCGGTTCCTGAACACATCAAAGAGAACTTATTTGTTTGTTTGAAAAACTTTTATTCATAAGAACTTAAAAACTACACTATACAGAGCACCCCAAACAGCATTGCTATTTCTTGGGGTAGGTATACACTCTTTTATAGATAATTATAAGTACCTAACAATACCAAAGCCAATAATTACAAAATGACAATGATGAGATTAGTTAACACTTACACATTATAAAAATAAACAAAGCTAATCAACAAACAAATTAACGCTAAACAGTAGGTATTGTACTAAAGAGAAGGTAATTAACGGTAGGTAATTAATTAATTCATTAGTAAGTTTAATTATTACAGTTTACAATTGTTCTAAGAAATGATTTTTAAGCAACTTTTTCATCTTTACAAATTTATATGGTATGACACTTTTAGTTACATCACTCATTCTATTGAAAATTATAGGTACTATATATTGTTTTGTTCTTTTCCCATAATTGTTATTTAGTTTAGGTACAAAAAACTTTGCCTTGCTTGCTTGCCTAGTTTTTATCTTGCCTATGAATTGTGTTTTATATGTAGTTGACCAATACTCCTCTTTCGCTATTTCAAAAAGGTATTTTTTATCTACTGGTAATATCTTACAATGTTTAAATAGGCCTTCATAATTATCTCTAAACTTATTTTTAATGTGTTTATCAACTAACAGTTTTAGAAAGCGGAGTTGAAGTTGTTTTATTTTGTTTATGTACGTTTTAAAAGATGAGCCATAAATAACAATGCCATATAATATCAACGAGTCTACCAAGGCAAAGTATAGACAATAAAGGATTGATCGGGGTACAAAATATTTTAATTGGTTAAATTTCCTTAATAATATTCTTAATTTATCAGTTAGACAGCAAATATGTTTTTTAAAGTTAAAGTTACTATCTATAATAATGCCAAGATATTTACATTCATAAACTTGAGGGTAGAAGAAATACACATAATATTTGTCTTTTTTACATTGAGTATGATGCTATTATCATGTGCCCAGCGAGTTATGTTGTCAAAATCGTCCTGTAAGCATTGCTGAATTACATTTTGATCCTTATGACTATATAAAAGACATGTGTCATCGGCAAACATATATATTTTACAATGGTTTATCACATTAGGCATGCTATTAACGTGCATAATATAACAGGCGGGACCGGTCACTGACCCGGTTGCCACACCATAACGGACGTCCTCGCACCTTCCCGTGTAATTATTAACTTTAACTGTTAGTTTCCGTTGAGACAAATCTTCTCTAAACCAAGCGTTCAGTTTGCCCCGAATTCCACAGGTCTCCATAGACTTCAGAAGGACATCATGATCTAGCGTATCAAATGTCTTCCTGAAGTCTACGAAGATAACACCGACATGATGTTTATTATTTAAATAATTATTTATATCATTAGCAAAATTAGACAACAGTGAGGACGTACTTTTCCCTTTTTGGAATCCAAACTGGGAATGTGCGATGACGTCATGCTTAGATAAGAAACGATGGATTTGTCCAGTTAAGGCTTTTTCAATTATTTTATTGATACATGATAAGATCGCAATAGGCCGATAGTTCGTGGTTTCACTATGGCTACCACTTTTATAGATTGGTCTTACTATTGAAATTTTCAGATGGTCAGGATACTTACATTGTTGTACAAAAAGGTTTATCATTTTCGCAATTAATGGCCCAATAGCAGTCTTTATGTCTTTTAAATCAGATAGCCTTAGTTGGTCAAATCCAGGGGACATATGGATATCAAGTTGTTCTATGATTTTTATCACTTGAGAAGCGGCAACCCTAGTGAAGCCCATGGAAGCATTTACAGTCTTACTATAATTTTTTCTATTTAACAGCTTCGTGTTACAATTATGTTCTGCTTTCAATTGCACAACCTCCGTAGCAAAGGTGTGGGCAAAGCTAGCACATATAGACTGTATATCCAATTTGGTGCCCATATGTTGCATAATAACCTCATCTAAGGATTTCTTATTACGTCCTAACCAATTATTTATATGTTCCCATACTTTTTTACTGTTACCCTTACATTGTTTTAATATTTTTTTCCAATGAAGGTGTTTAGACTTATTTAATAATTTAAAAGTTTTGTTACGGTATCTCGTATATTCTAATCTTTTGTCCATATCATTTGGACAACTTCTCCATTGTTTATACAGATTATCTTTATGAATAATACAGTTTCTTATATCTTTAGTTAGCCACGGACATGCATCCAATTTATTATTTCTAATTTTAATTGATTTTATGTTTTCGTTATATACAACTTCAAATATTTTACATATTTTTTCATACATTAATAAGGGGCATTGAAATTGTAGTAGTTCCGACCAGTCTGTATGTTTTAAATCTTGTTTTATAGAAGAGTTATCAAATATTAGTTTTGTCTTTTTAACTTGTTGTCTTATTGAGTTTATAGATAAACCTATGTATACAAGATGATGGTCAGAGGTACCACACCTAACTATGTTTGATTTAAAGTTATACAATTTATTTTGTCGTACTAGAATATGATCCAAACATGATACAATTAATCGAGAGTCCCTAATTTCTTCTCTGGTCACTCCAAATGTAGTGTTTAAGAGTCCACACTCGCTTAATGTGTCTTCATACAACACTGTGTCCGTATGTCGTTTTATGAGCGTATTTATGTTTATGTCACCAATGATCACAAGGTCTCGGTCACGCGGGACCGAATTCACTACACTTGCGAGCTCACGTACAAACACTGGCACTTTAGACGGGGTTTTACAGAAGTAGGCGGTCGATACACTGCTAGCAATTGCAGCCGCACACCGCGCACCTGCACAATGCCGGCCAGCGACTCGCACGACGTGAAGAAGGTAGATTCCCGCAGGAAGACGTGGTCCTCATGCACATACATCAATATGCCACCCCCTCTTCTGTTCTCCCGGCATGCAGCGAACATCTCGAACCCCGGCAGCTGGTACCAGGTCCTTTTTAAGGTTAATTTCGGTGAAGATAAGTACATCTAGATGTATTAAGGCATCCCGTAGTTTAGTTATTATCTCAGTAAAGTTTTTCCTAACCGGTCTTACATTTAAATGTGCGATATTAACATCTGTAGTTCTGTTATCAGATAAGACATTTATCCATGGTTTTGGGTTTTCATAGGTTTTGGTATGTTTTTCCTGCATATAATCATCTTTATCATTGAATTTTAGCGACTAAAGGTCACACATGTAGGCTTATGTAGTAGTGAGATAAGTAAGTAGGTATACATACTTCAAGATTTAGCAACAGCTTCTAGATCTGCTCGGGTGGTGATATTCAGCGTCCTCGAGTCATCCGTTTTTTTACATAGGATTCGCCCTTTCTTCACCCATACGTACTTGAAGATTCCTCGTAGGCTTTGCTTCACATTCCAAAGGAGCTCTCTATTGTACTTAGTGAGATCCTCGTTCACGTAGATAGGCGTGTCTTCAGGTTCACCCGGAAACAAGACCTTGTTGCTTCGGAGTAGGCCTCTTTTGCTCATCCACAGGTCTCGAGCACTCTCATGGCACAGGCGCACGATAATGGGCGGCGGGCGGCGGCCGGGCACGGCGCGCCCCACACGCCAGGCTTTCTCCACATCTTTTATATCTACTCCCAATTGCATGGCTACCTTCCCCACTGTTTCCTTTATATTTTTGTTCTCTTTTAAAATAACGCCAACCAGTTCTATGTTTTTACTTTTATCCTTTTGTTCTATAGCTTGTACTCTTTGCTCTAAGGCCTGGGTCAGTTTTTCAAAGTGTTTGCATCTGTTGGTTATATCATCTATTATATTTTGCTGTTTTTTCATTGCAGCAAGTATTTCATTTTGCTTCAGCAACATCTCATCATACTTTTCTGCGTAGAAACCAGTGTCCTCCTTGATTTTAAAAACTACCTCCATTTTTTCGTTTAAAGCGTGCAGCAATGACTCGACCGTTACATTTTTGGGATCAAGGTCCAGAAATACCTTTGGAGCTGGGCTTATGGTAGGAGTATCTAGTACACAGTTTTCACAAACACCACGGCTGACCTTGATGCATGTTTTGTGATAATCTTTAAGGCATTTTTTACATTTAAACTGCCCGTCTTTCGTAGACACATTTTTGCAACACTTCACACACTTATTAGGAGTATTGGACATTATCGCAGGTAAATACTTGTACTTTCACTTAATTTACAGTAGATAAACTGGTAATACACTTGAGAATAAGGTTATTTGAACGCGTCGGTTAAATTTATCAGCTATGGTATAGACGAACGTAGTACCGCGGCGAGTGCAACCGGACGACTGTACAGTAACCGAACAACGTTTTTTTATAATGGCTTATTGTGATGGATTGGGGAAAGGTCACCACAGAAAAAATAGTCCCTTGCTAGATTTACCAAAGTTATTATTTATGATATGCGTGTAGATAAACTAGTGTATGTAACTATACATAATTAGGTATTAAAACAATGTTTCAGTCACATAAACTACTATAATGCTCTTACACATGAGCAATATATTGGAACAAATGGATTAGGCTCAGAAACCCCCAAGGACAAACTTTTTGGAACAGAAAAAACTCTTCGCTATGAACACCTTCTTTCAAAAACGACCTGCTAGAAAATGGACTTGGATCAGCCCCAATGGAAAAACTAAAAGTGAAATAGACTACATAGTAAGTTCTGATACACACCTGGTCACTGATGTTTCGGTCTTCAATTATTTTAACACGACTAGCAGCGACCATTGTTTAGTGAGAGCCAAGTTAGTTCTTGACATACGTAAAGAGCGGAAGAAGATGGTGATTTCACTGAGTACGAAGTACGAAAATTCAGACTATTTGTTACTTACAAAAGACAGAGTATTTGTTACTTACAAAAGAAATTCAGGATACAGCTGAAAAATCAATTCGAAGGATTGCAAGAACAGAACCTAGACGTGGACGCACGAAACGAGGTGGTGACACACATAAAGAATCAAAATTATTATCGGACGCACTGTTTCTTGTTGACAGTAGAAGAAAAATGAGACTGCAGACATTATAAGATCAAAAAGAAATTCCAAAGTGACCTAGCTTGTCCAATAAGTTTGAAGTAAATGCCAGCGAGTAAAGTAAAACATAACTCTCATCAGACGAAAGAACGTCGCTACAAAGTAACGTCAGTTGGCCAACATTTTCCTTTGTAGACTTTTTCAAATCAAATCAAATCAAATCAAAAATCATATATTTCCATAGGATGTTGTTACATCACTTAGATCCGTCATTACATTTTTTTGGGTGAGTTCACTAACACAATGGCGGAATCTGTGGAGAAGAGCTCACCGAAGAATCTCCACAGTCGTCGCATCTTTTGCGTTTCCTTTTTTAAATAAAATATTGTCAAATTACAAAATGAATTCTAATTATATATCGAAACAGCCTGTTAGTCAAACAATCTATTCCCATGGACATCTGTCCTCTAAGTAATCAGATATCCTATAGTAACCTTTTTTATACAATTTCTGTTTTATTATTATTTTAAACTTGTCTAAAGGTAAGTTTTTAATATCAGTAGGGACCTTATTGTAATAGCGTATACAATTGCCTTTAAAAGAATTACTAATTTTATGTAGTCGGCTTACATAAGCAACCAACTTGTCTTTATTTCTAGTATTAAAATTGTGTATATCACTGTACTTCTGAAAATTAGTTATATTTCTTTTTACATACACAAGATTGTCATAGATATATTGAGACACAAATGTCAGAATATTGATTTCTTTAAACTTTTCCCTCAGTGACACTCTAGGCCCTAATCTATAAATAGCACGAACAGCCCGTTTCTGCAGAATAACTATACTATTAGCATTCGCAGCGTGACCCCACAATAAAATACCATAGGTCATTAGACTATGAAAGTAACTAAAGTAGACTAGTCTAGCGGTGTCTACGTCGGTAAGAGCTCTAATTTTTTTAACTGCGAACGCTGCCGAACTCAGTCTGTTCGACAATTTATTTATATGAGGATCCCGTTGTAGTTTGGCGTCTAAAGTAATGCCCAAAAAGACAGTCGACTGCACAAGGTCCAATCTCTGTCCTTTTATAAATATGTCTGTAGTTACCGGGTTCACATTGGGTAACACGAATTTAATACATTTAGTTTTCTTTTCATTAAGTAATAAATTGTTAACAGTAAACCAGTTCACTATACTAGAGATAGCATTGTTTACCTCGTCATAATTTGATTGCTGTCTTTTAACTTTAAATATCAAAGAAGTATCATCGGCAAACAATACTAACCCATGTTTTGCTTTAACAAGGTAAGGTAAATCATTAATATATACTAAAAACAAGAAAGGACCAAGAATTGAACCTTGCGGTACGCCCATACTTATTGAAGACCCAGGTGATCTTTTCCCATTAACATCGACCATCTGAACCCTATCTGTTAGATATGACTCCAGAAGGCCAAGTGCCTGATCTTTTACACCATAATGGCGTAACTTCCTGACAAGAGTGTCATGATGGACGCAATCAAAAGCCTTGGATAGATCGCAGAAGATACCTATTGCATCCATTGCGTCTTCCCAGGCATCAAAAATATTGTCGATTAGTTCAACACCAGCATCGGCTGTTGAACGACCCTTTTCGTAAATCACCTTATGAGAGTAAACATTTGCAGCTAATAATATATATAAATAATGTTATTTACTTGTGATACGATATTCCTTGTTTTTTAACCCATTAACGCATGGTCTTACCCGAAATGGGTCAAGATTTTCTACCTTATTGCTTGGTAATATAGTTCAAAACCCGTGAAACCCATATATGGGTTAGTATGTGGTAAAGGGTTAACGCTAGAGAGTACCTACATTATCTCGCGGCAGGACACCATTTTACACAAATACAAACATGTCTTGCGATTGTTACTGTTGTTGCGGTTGTGCCAATAAGCAGGAGCTACTGCTTACTGGCACAACCGCAATCCCATAAAATAAGTTAGAATAGAATAGAATGGAAATAGTTTATTTTGCCTTAAAAAATACATAAAAATACAGTTACATGGCACATTAGTTAATGAGACAAAAAAGGGACGGTCTCGGCGTTTGCTGTGAGTAGTACAAACATGTTTTAGCTCACAGCGCTGGTTTTCAGACCGTACCTGGAAAAGAGAGTAAGCAAAACCTTGTAGGTGTAGTCATATTTAAAGGGTTTTGAGATATTATTCTGAATCGGTAGTGAAGTATTCAGAATGATATCTTGATTGAATGATCAGGCAACTTTATTTTTCTCATCTTCCCATACATTTCGGGCTGGATGGGCAGCTGATTTGTATGGAGAAGTGAAAAATAAAGAGGCTCCGGTCGAATCAGTTTCATAGTGTAACTTGTTCAGAATTATGTACCCAGCAACATCCTAAAATATGACCACACGTTTATGTTACATACTGTATAACGCTTATTTTTACAGTCATGTGCCAATCGCAAAAATCATATTCTCATAATCCTATAAAACTTTCAGTTACACCCCGTATAGAAAGCACTTTGTTTCAGATAGCTGTTTCCGTCTCGCCCATTTCATTACACTCAATACGAAGCAAAGCAAGCCTAGTAATCACACAAATGTGCAAACTTAACAGAGAGCTGGCAACACCAACTAATTTCAAAGAAGCGACCATAAGTTTCACAGACATGAACTTCGATAAAGTCTTAAAGCAGACCGACATGGAAATTTTGAGTATAGCAAGAAGAAAACCGCAAGAAATGATGCCAGAAGCAAGTATGGATCACCTGAAAGAACAAATATTGAAGTTATTGAAAGTAATACCGCTGAAAATGGATGAAAACCCAAAAGAACGGAAGATTAGAAGAGTGGTGTTGAAGAAACTGTATTCTAAGCTGAATTTTATTTACGAGAACTTTGATACAAACGAGGTAGATGGGAAATTGTTACAGTGTGTGAGAAAATCTCTGAATAATGTTTTGGAAAATCAGATTTGTCGGCGAATGTTTAAAATACAGAACAGTTTCCAAGTCTACAATGTGAAATGTCAATCAAATAAAGATGCAAACAATAAAATTAAATCCCCTGCAGCTAAACATAAAGTGAGGCATAGCTTCAGCGATCAAGTACTGATTTGGTTCGGGAAAGTAGCGAAAAAAATTTTGAAGCAATCGACAATTGATTATAGAATCCTTGAAGTTTTTGTCGATAGACTAAAATCCATAGCAGCCGACCGGCCCGTAAATGATGTTGATTACAAAACCGAACTGACCGCAGAGACCGTCAGATTTCTTTGTCGTATGCTCTCATCGCCTAATAACTCCGTCCAAACGAACATACTGTTAAATAAACTCGCCCAAAAACTTGCCATCAAATTAATGGGGTTCCCGCTATTAAAAGTACCTAACAATCAGACTGTGAATTCTGCGACCGTAACATATTTCCATTTACCGATGGGTAAGGAATCTAATCAAAAATATATCATGCTTTCGGATGATGAGATTGCAAGGAATATCAAATACAATATTAAAGATGTTCTGACATACTTTTTGAACAAAGAACATATTTATTTACCAGATGATTTAGTGTCCAATGTCGAGCAAGACTTGATAAATATTCATATTGACTCACTCGAGCTAAATAATAGCGAGGAAGACTTGAATGATGAAATCCGAGAATTTCTACATGAAACAAAACTCTTTAATACTAAACAAATCGATGATTTGATAGACATTATCCTGAAAAGTTCAACCAACTACAACCTAAAATCCGTTAGCGACTATCTGTTAGATACAACTTACGTAGTTTATCAAAATAAACCAGTGCATTTTGCATCGAATACAAGAAGCGATGGAAGCCCAAACAATACTGACATAAGCATTAGTGCAGTCTCTGACCATGCCTTGCATGAAAATATGGATCAGTATACAAAACTTCTTTGTCAGCAAATAGATGAATGGCTATCAGGCCTGCACATGATCATACCGCTAGCTAAAGAACCTGGATTTAGACAAATTGTAGTGAATGACCTAGCTGGTGATATAGTCGACCGAAACAAATACCTAGAACTAAACCAAACACAAGTTACTACTGAAGAAGAAGAGATAGAAAACCTTAAGTATCAAATATTCAAATGGATTAACAAATTAGCCGGTGAGAAAAATAAAGAAACTATCGAGCATGCACCTGATTTAATGCGGAGGATACAAAGCATTCCAGTTCCTCTTCTTACAAAACCACAAGAATCAATTTTAGACCAATCCTATGAAGAAATGGTCAATGACACGACAAAGCAATGGCTATGTAATATTCCAAACAATTCAAAGACTGGAAATATTGATCAGAAAGTAAAATGCTTTGTATATAATTTGAGCAAAAACGTCAAAGAGAAGCCTAAAGATGCAAGTACAACAATAGACAAATTTGTTGATGACTGGGCTAAAACGGCGTTAAAGGGCAATCAGAATGAAGATGAAATCAAAAAGTTAAAGCAACTTATTAAAGCAGTACCCATAATTAGTCAAGACAAAATCGACCGAAGGAAAGATCAAATTGTGATTGCGAATTTAAAGTATTTGATCAATGAGTGGGCTGAAACATTCCCTGTGGAAGTAACAGCCGAACCCTCCTTCGTAAACAGCAGAAGCAGACTGGTCAATGAACTAGCAAAAAAACTGTTTGACACCCGAAATAAATTCACTGATTCTCCATCAAAAGTTACGGAAAAAAGATTGCAAGAAGAAACTTCCGACTGGCTTAGCATCTTTTCTTTACACCCTTACAACGATAGAAAATCTTTTCGCGATAGATACGCAGAAAGACTGGTCAAAAACGTTCTTGAGGCAAAGTTAGATGTACACGATCGTAACACAGCACTGAAATATCAGCAGATGGAATATAAATGCCAACAAGGCATGAACGCCACAAGCAGCAGTGAAGACAAGCCATCGTGCTGTCAACCAAGAAAACGAAGCACTCCAGAGGTGCCAATAACCCATGCTGACAACATACAACCCAACGAGTTCTTAGCACAAAATCAATCAGTAGTTAATATAGGTAAACCAGCAGTTAATCAAGATAAACCAGAATGCTTCAGTAATAACATCGGAGAGATATGTGACGTAGGCTGCACTCAAGTATCTGGCGCTAACAGTAAAGGTGGTCCTGGATTGACCACTAGCAGATCTTCTCTCACCAAACGTTCAAGCCCCCGATCCTTGGCTTTGGAATCTCCGAATAGAATATCTAGTGGTCCGACTACATGCACCCCTATGGCAGATAACAGTTGTCCTTCTTACTGCAAAACTGCTAACAAATCCGTTGAGCAGCTCAACGAAGAACTGTTCGACTATTTGGTGCAATGGTGTGAACAAGTACCAATTGAAGCTGGAACTTGTGAAGAGCAAGAGGTTGCAATACTTGCTAGGAAGGGTTTGAAGATTGGAATAGCTCAGGGTATTACCAAAGTGAGGTCTGATCCTCGGGCTGTGAAAGATAATGTTTTGTTTGAGGATATGCTGGAAGAACACATAGATTCTCTATTAGATTGTTTGCCACAAACGCAAGCGTTGGCATTTCGAAGGAGCCCTATGAAGGCAAATCTTTTAATGATAGTGGCGGAAAATAATCAACACTTAACAGAACTGTTTAGGGCACAAAATTACAGACAACAGCTGAAGAATTCGCTAACGAGTAACGTGCCGGAACTACAATCTCAACCGTCCAGAGAAGTCAACATCAATAATGTTATCAACAATTTTATCATAGCCAACTATAAAGGTAACGATCCCCATATAAAAAACCTGTATAACCTGAAGATAAATCAGGAAATTGGAGCTGCCATCAAAAACCTTAGAGCAACCACTGATGGAAATGTGGTGGAGGGAGACAAATTGCAGCACGCAGTATTTACAGCTATGCATAATGTACCAGTACCGACAGAACAAATGTACCGAGAGTATGTGAAAGAAGCGTTCCTGCAATGTGAAATAGACGAATGGTTCAAAGACCTACCAATGATACCAAATCCTACACCGGAAGAAAAACTTCAGTTCCATAACGAACAATTACATTTGGCACAGAAACTGACGATCATTGAGAAAGAAGGGGGTGACAAAGATGCAAAAATGAGGTTGGAAGTAGAGAAGTTTCTTCAAGACCAAAGACTCCGACCGGGAGAACTGAAAAACGCTGAATTTATGGTCGATGAGCTAATCCATCGAATTTTGAATAGCGAGAATCTAAGAAGTCTTAACTTTACTGTAAATGAACCATGTAATGCAGCAGCTGACCACACAGACTACAACTTATTCGATGTAAACTTGCCCCTCAGTTCCACTTTAGCTGGAATACCTAGTCGTGGGTCTAGGAGAGTCTCATTGGCAGGAAATCAACGTATACCCATCGAGCAATCTAGAAGGCTTTCTATGCCTGTTAGTCCTCAAAGATCTGTGGGTCCGCCGCATAGTTCGATTTTAGCTGGAGCTGCTATGCCGGTATCGATAAGAGATTCTTTAACTGCCAGTCAAGGGAATCCTTGTTGTCAACCCAGGGATCGGACGTTATCCTCTGGGTCATACTCTAGATCTCAAGCGTATGACAGCCAAAACATGTCCCGATCAATGCGCATGTTAGAGGATGTTCGTCAAAATCGGCCTGAACCTATTTGGGAATCATTGGACGATAGCAGATTCCCTAAGCCACCACGACCAACCGCTTACCCACTGATTCCACCAACTGAAAACATTCGTAAACCTTTACAAGAATTCATGCCCGAAGCTAAAGCAAATACATGGGTAAATCTATCGGAAGCGTCGGATTTAAACTCTCTTCCACAGTCTGGGATAGACAATCCTTGTTGTCAAACCATGTCACAAGGCGCCCCCATATCACAAACTATGGAAAGGTCTCGTCGGTCCTCAGTGCAGTTTTCTAACCCTTGCTCTCAAGGTGCGACCCACATACCAGTGACTTCACAACAAAGACCGGCATTAAAACCTGTTACACAACAAGTGCAGCGGGGTGCAAGAATTTTCCAGGACAGTCAGATAGCTAGGTCAAGCAGGCCTTGTTGTGAGCCAACAGCAGACAAAGGACAGAAGAAGGCTTTAGCAGACATAAGAGAAGCAGTCGTAGAATGGTGTCAACAACTTCCAATAGCTGACGAGCCGCAAAGAGCAGCTTACCTCAGATCAGCAATCACAGCCACATTAATATCCAAAGCAGCAGAATTCAACCAAGACCCAGAAATGTTGAACGACGTTTTCGTCTACCAAAAGGCTTTGGAATCTGAGATAGAGAAGATATTCGAAACTGTGCCGTACAGCGAGGAATTGGATGAGGCTGGAGAAGTGTTGAAGAATGTTCTTGTGGAGAGATTGATGCACTCAAGAGAGCTCGCAAAATCAGAACAAGATGTTCACAACTACAGAAGCGAAGTCATCGAGAAAATAGAAAAAGTTATAACACCAAAAGACGCGTCTGCACGACAAGAAGCTAATCTCCAAGCGACAACCGCAGCGACCAAAGATGATATCGTCGATACACTAGTTGAATTGAACTACGCTTCCAGGACCGATACAGAGAAAAAGGAGCAATGTAAGTGCAAACTCGTTAAAATAATCGACAAATGCGTGGCTGATTTGAAAAGCAATGGAGTGCGGATGAAATCAGAAACCCAGATAAAAGACAAACTTTTTGACGAGTTGGTAAATATCTGCGCACCCGACAAAGAGGCTTTAACTGACGAAGTGGAAGAAATCAGAATAAAGAAAGAAATCTCACAATGGTTCAAAGATCTGCCAATCCAAACCTCAAGCCCAGAAGACGAGCAAAGGAACAACAAACTTAAAATGCTTCTAGCAAAACAAATTCATGACATAGAAAGAGAAGAGCCAGCGTCTTCAAACAACTATGTGCCGAGAGTCAACGCAGAAATTGGTAGAATGATGAAATCTCTTGTTTTCAAACCAGGAGAAGAGCACAATATCAAACAATTAGGTGATCGACTGACAGCTAAATTGAAACTTACTGAACCGGCAAGAAGACTGAACTCTCCACAACCCCAATATTCTCAATTCAGTGACTTCTCCGCACCTCCTATACTTCCTGAATCTGGTCAGTATCTTCATGTTTCTGGGGTGAGGAGACGCCTTGAAAACTCCACGTCTGATGATGATGATGATGAAGGGATACGGATGTATTGTGAGTGTGGAAGAAAGTCTAGACGTAGAATGCAATGCTTTCCCAGATTTGGACCTTATGGATGCTACCCACCTTATTACCACCAAATGCCACCATTTTACTACTGCTAAATCTCAAGGTCTTACTTATTGTAACAAAATAATATTTTGAATTATAAAAAAAATATACTGACGGCATTTTTAAGTAAACTTATTTGACATATTGTATTGTGTTGTTATTTATTCTGTTCGTTATAAAATGTTTCATCTACGCATATATCATAAACCTCTAAAGTGGGTGATAGACGTACGAACTTTAAGTACGCGGTTTTTAAGATCGCGAACTTACTCGTCCCGACGTTAGTGACACACGTATAGCTTACTCACTCTTACGAAGAAGCTCTGTGTTATTTAGGAATTCTATCGTATTACATTTTAATAACTAGAAAAAATAGACGAAGTCGAAAAGTGTGGGTAAAGAACTGGCTTACGAAAAGAGAGCGTTTATCACATGTGAATTCATTTTTTCTTGACGTTCTCAATCGTAGCATCTCTTTCCACCTTACGTATAATTTCTAATAAATTATTGTATGCTAGACGCTTCATATTTTTGTTTCTGTAATCGTTCTAATTTTCCAAAGACAAGGGTTATTCCGTAAAGCTTCTATAAATTCGGTTAGCAGTTCATGCGAATAAATTCGGAAATCACTCATTTTGAGAATTTTCTGAATCAGTATTATCAAAAATTGCAAAAATCTCTAAACAAGACAAGCGTGCGCGTCCACGAACTAGCAAAACAAAATGGCGGCTCGCGGCTCGCAGTGCTGCCACACGTACGAGCCAAGACGAGCTACGAGCAAGATTTCAAACCGGTTGGATTGCTGACGATTTTGCGCGGCGGTTTTAATGTACGCGTACTTACGGTGACACACAAGCGAAAAAGGTCGTCGAGCCATAAGTGCGCGTACTTGCTCGTACGTCTATCACCCCCTTAACTCTATAATGCGTTCAAAAACCGTAAATTAGGACCAGCTTAAAGATAAACTGTTTTGTTAGAACACATTTCCTATCTGTGGTAATTTGATTCTTATTTTTGCTTCATAATAACATCGAATTCAATATTCTTATTACATTCAAATTTTGAACATCTCTGAAAAAAGGAAGTTTCATAATAACTTCGAATCCGATCTCATTACATTCCAATTTTGAACTTAACTTTAAAACAAAGCAATTTGATTTGACCTTAATGACCTAATCTGATAAGCTTGTTGCAGTTGGTGCTGGTGTAGTTGGAGGCTGTATATCTGTCAAAGTCATACAATTTTATTTACTTATAATATATGGCATCCTTACCTAATTTGAGGTTAATTTTGCCAGTGTCATGTGTATTTGAAAGATCACGTGATGTGTTTTGAACCTAACCTCAGATTAATTAAATTCTTTGCCTCTAACAACGCCAGCGCCACCAAACGGGACCAAGGCGGGCATAGGTGCCATTCTGATATATACTACTCAAAAGAAAATAAGGGCCACTTACATATTTCTGTTTTTGAGTAAATTTTTAGATGTAAACTAATTAAAAAGTGACTAATTAATGATGTCCGGCCTCCTTCAGTATCCAACCTCTTTAATGCTGCTGTTTAAGTCTTACAGTTGGCCAGAAATTGAAGCAAATAAAAAAACGAGTTTCAGATCAAATTCCTTTCAGATGGAATCACAATTTTATTTTGTTTAAAAAACTATTTCTGTCCATCTTTTGCTTCTTTTAAGATCTTTTGTTAATAATGCCACGTCAACGAAGGCATATGGATACCATTACTGCCACCAGAGCCGTTACATTGATTGCTGAAGTTCATTCACAGCGGTCTGTTGCTTTTTCGTTGGGTTTCTCTCGCCGAGCCATCCAAAATGTGTGGGATCGGTTCCAAGAGACTGGCAGTGTTGCAAGAAGGCCTGGATCGGGCAGGGTGCGAGCGATCACGGCACAAGAGGATCGCTACATCCAATTGAGTGCCCGTCGAGAGCGCTCTGTGACGGCACGTAAGTTACAAAATCGCCTACGGTTGACAACGGGGACTCGTGTTAGTGACCAAACGATACGTAATCGACTGCATGAAGACCAGCAAAGGTCCAGACGCCGAGTAGTACGAATTCCTTTATCTAGGGTTCAACGTGGAAATAGTTTTTGCCGCGAACATTCAGATTGGAGCATGAATCAATGGGGTATGGTGCTCTTCACAGATGAGTGTAAAGTGAAGCTTTGTAGTGTTGATCGGCGGATTAGAGTATGGAGACGACAGGGTGAGAGATTTTCCGATGTCTGCATCAAGGAAATTGACCGCTTTGGAGGTCCTAGTGTGATGGTTTGGGCTGGGATTAGCTTACAAGGCAAAACTGAGCTGGTTTTCTTAAATCAAGGCACAGTAACTGCACAACGGTACATCGATGAAGTCATCAGGCCTCATGTGATTCCATTCTCACAGAGAGTGGGGCCAGGGTTCTGGTTAATGCATGACAATGCCCGCCCACACACAGCTCGGGCCACTCAGACTGTACTGGATGACTCCCATATTCGTGTCCTACCATGGCCAGCGTATAGTCCGGATTTAAATCCAATAGAGCATATGTGGGACCAATCAAAACGAAGGGTTAGGGAGCATGAGCAAGAGGTTCACAACCAGCAACAGCTTATGGATGCTCTGAAACGTGCGTGGGAAGAGATACCTGATGAAAACATCAGAAACTTAATCGAGAGTATGCATTCAAGGCTCCAGGAGTGTGAAAACAGGAGAGGAGGACACACCCGTTACTAAACCATTAAAAAAACCAGCTTGTGTCAGTTTTTGTTTTGTTTTGCAAAGAGTTTGTTTAGTTTTTGCTGTTGACAATGGACTAATTTCATGTTAATTGAAATAAGTGAAACAATTGACTACACAATTAAATGGTTATTAGCATAAGTTAAAACAAAAGCCTTGTTACATGTTATTTTAATAAATATACATTACTGTTTACTATATTTTTCACGTAGCAATCAAAATACTTAGTGGCCCCTATTTTCTTTTGAGTAGGATATATTTGTCGAGATGATGTTCTATTCAAAATTAAACGTCGATGCCGCAATGCCTGTTGCCCGCAGCCTCCAATACACCGGTTGGTGTATGTTACCTCCACAACCAAGAAACAAGTTACCGCGCCACGTCTGAGTAGGTGCCTGTACCCGACGTTGCGACTTTCGGTTCCCTTGTACTGTGGTGGAGGGGTGTCGGGGAGAGGCGTCTAGTTCGATGAAGTGCTGTCTTCATCATGAGGGCTCGTATATACTTTTAGAGTTGCTTGATTCACTTATGAAGTTATAAATTTTTTGTAAATGATGCGTAAAATCAAGGCTGTGGGCTCCAGACCATTACGGTTGCGGGATCGAGGTCTTATGGATACCTCAACCGCGGCGTCCACTCGGGGGGCATATCCCCCCACTCTTGGGTTGCCCCTACTTGTCAGGGGCCGCGCGTGGCCTCCGCTGTGCCCGTTGACTATGAGCTGATGTCCGCTCATAAAATCGGGTAAGCAGGCAAACTCCTCCCATATATATCATATACACATATATATCGCCCAAAAGGGCAAATTGCAGGTAGAAAGCCTTCAGTATATACCGAGGCCGTGGCTCATAGTTAATTCTTAGTAAGACAACTGTAAACACAAAGGGCTTGTTTTTAGTCCGTATACCACACGAGCTGATGCCCGCTCAATATGTGGGGACCCGGACATAGCAGGGAGGTCTGACTCCTGGGCATGGGTAACGCCATTTTTTTTCCCTCCAAAAAAAAAAAAACTGCCATGCTTTCACCGTCTATTGGCATACAATGGCGACAGCGGTGCGCGAGCTTCTTGCGTGAAATCAATCGCTATTGTCGACAGAGTGAGTTCTTGTGCGAATCATTTCGGTTGCGGGGTTGAGGACTTATGGTTTCCTCATGCCCGCGGCGTCAACTCGGGGGTCACATCTCCCTAGGTCTTGTATGGCCCCTACTTATCAGCGACCTCGCGTGGCCTTCGCTGTGCTGAGCTTTTGCCGTCTATTGGCATACACTGGCGATAGCGGTGCGGAAGCTTTTTCTTCATTGTGCCGTGCTTTTGCACACTTCTGCTGGCTTACACTGGTGACAGTGGGATGAGCAGCAACTCTCTAGGTAGATGTCTGCTTTCGGGCGGTCGTGCGTGGTGCGGAGCGATGTTATGGAGATATACGTGGAGGCTGGTGTTGGCGCAGTTCTGCTGGTTTACACTGGTGACAGTGGGATGAGCAGCAACTCTCTAGGTAGATGTCTGCTTTCGGGCGGTCGTGCGTGGTGCGGAGCGATGTTATGGAGATATACGTGGAGGCTGGTGTTGGCGCAGTTCTGCTGGTTTACACTGGTGACAGTGGGATGAGCAGCAACTCTCTAGGTAGACGTCTGCTTTCGGGCGGTCGTGCGTGGTGCGGAGCGATGTTATGGAGATATACGTGGAGGCTGGTGTTGGCGCAGTAGTACATGCGCCGGGCCAGCCGCGCGACGAATTTCTCCACGAGGTGCATTAGCGTGTCCCGTCCATGTATGGGGATTTTTTTTATTGAGGTACGGCTACGCAAGAGGTATAACAACTTTTTATGCAAGAGGTATTCAACGTTTTGACACAGAGATTACGATTATCATAAAATTTTAGTAAATACCTGTAATCTTGAGGCCTCTGCCGGTCCTTGATGTTTTTAAAATATGCTATTTTTAGGGGTTCCTAATACACCATACTAACTATAAATCATATAAAAGGTGGACCGGCAAAAATGTATGGAGGCTGGTCCAAGGACCTATAACGACACCACATATGTCATCAGAAAGGTATTTCAATATACTACAATAGTTATTATGGGGGCTCATTTCAAATCACTGTGGGAATAAAGTGATAAACACGTTGTAACTTGCGCTATAAGTTGATAAAATATGAAATAATTCTTTTTTTTTTCATATGAAAATTAGTTTTTTGTATCGCCATAACTTTTTTCACACAGTGATTTGAAATGAGCTCCGATAGTAATTATTATAGTATACAGAAATACCTTTCTAATGACATATGCCACGTCGTTATTGGTGTTAAGGACCATTTTGTCTGGTCCTCCTTTAGAGCTACGGCTACGCAAGAGGTATCAAAAGTTGCGTTTTGACACATAGATTAGGATTATTATTAAATTTAATCAAATATCTTTCATCTTGAGGCCTCTACCGGTACTTAAAATTTCGCAAATTGGCCATTTTAAGGGATTCCTAACTACAATAAATCATACAAAAATTACGTTGAAATGGTATTTAATAAATTTAAGGGTAGAAAAATGAATCAAAGAAACGTTTACAATAGATAAGAGAAATAATCAATGGATACTTTAAAAGTGAAACTGGTTTTTGTGCCCAAAATTAGGCATTTCCGCGCGAGATTTTAATCTGTTCCTATAATGAAACCATCCCGAGCTGTAGCGTCCGTGACGCTTTGAGAAGCCTCTGTCGTCTTTGCGTCTGTCGAAGATATGAAAGTCAGGATAATAGAACATAGAAGAACATTGACTACTGGTGTAGTAAAAACTGGACTTCGCAGAAGAATGCGAAGATGTGTACAAAACAGAGGAGGACATGTTGAACAAGAACTTTAATCTAGGAAGTTAATAAATGTTATTTTGTACAAACTTACCTATTGTTTTGCTTCACTTTCTAGGGCCCAAGAATAAATTAGGCTCAATAAGCGTAATTATTTTTACGTCCACTATCGCCTATGAAACTAAGTTGTTTCCTACGAGATAAATAAGACCCTAGAGTGTTATGCCTTGTTGGACAGCTGATGAAACGTAGATAGTTTTAGGCACATCTGCCAATCGTCTGCTATACATTTATTTTATTGATATTCCTTAAAGAAAGGTAAATTGTCAATTTTTTATTAACTTTTTGAACTTTCAATCGTCCAGAAAAACGTATTTAGTTACGTAGGATGTTGGTTACTAAGTTCATAGAGCATCTTAAACTGCATGTAAAAAATAAACAAAAATAATAAGGCGCACCAATTTCAAAATATCATATTTAATGGCAAAAAATCGGAAATTTTTCTAAAAAAAATAAACGTCGATTATCTCGAAAATGGTTAGGTTTGGGGTAGGGTGTTTCATAGTGAAATCAGTCAGAAAAGATGGGTACTACACGCCCTTAACGGATCTAGGTCAACTTAACCTGTAACCCTGTATATATATATATATATACATAATATAGTGCTGTTTGCTGATGATATTTCACTTCAAAATTAAAAGACAAACAGAAGATTTTGATAATATGAATGGTCATAAACCTAGATTTGGCTCACAGTTAATAATTTAAAGTTAAACGCTGGTTAAACCAAGTGTCTCAAATTCTTACTTCCAAATGTCAGGCAAGTTGAGACCAGTTTAGTGTTAGACAGTAACACGTTAGAATTAGCATATGATACGAAGTTTCATGGAATAACAATGGATATTAAATTGCAGTGGGGATCTGCGGCTTAAGCTATTAGGAACATCAGACTAAACACTGATGTAGCTACATCTAGGCTATTTTATTTATTTACTTTCATAGAGACATGTCTTATTGTATCTGGGGGGAAAGCGGATATTCAAACTTTTTTAACACGCCTTTATTAGGTTCACCTGTAACTAAGTAAATTTGTAAACAAATCTTACAAGTTCAATTTGACCTACTTCCCGGAATAATTATGTAAGTTCGGTGTCAATGTAATATTATGATACCATCGAGCTGATCTGATGACGGAGCCGGATGGTGTCAACAGGAACTCTGTAATAAAAAAACGCTATCCTACCGAGTTTGGGCTCTTTAGAATCGTCTCGGAAGGTTTGAAGCTGATGTGATGATGGAAGCTGAAGGTGCATAGTGGAACTCTTCAACGGCTACAAGTCAAGTAAACTTGGACAAGTCAAGTCAGTTTGGACTCGTTTGATTTGTTTTCACGTGACAAATACATTGATCTTAGTAGTGACTGTATCGAGCTGATCTGATGATGAAACTGGATGGTGGTCACAGGAACTCTGTGATAACATAACGCAATCCCTCCGAGTTGGGGCTCTAAAGAATCGTCACGATGAGTAGTTGATAAGCGGGTTTTTAAGTTTTTAACTTAGTTATTATTATATTAGAGAAAGGAGCTATTTGGGAAATTTATAATTTTAAAAGAACATTCTCCTTAAGACGAGCGAATGGCGACAGAACTCGGCGCGAGTAGGTATTTACCAAAATACAAGCTATCTCAGAGCTATAAGAGCGCAATTGCCTAAATTTTCGGCCGAAGCTTTTGAGCGGTAACGTTTTTCTACCCCTAAACCTTTATAGAATAAGACAAATTTGGTCTCATTCGTTTCCACACATTATAAACGATGCTTGTAGTTTTTCCTTTTTTTGAAAATCTGGCTTGATTGGTTAAAAATAAATAAAATGCTCGAGGGTTTTTTTTGTCAAAAAAGTGAATGTTTAGGTACTTATATTTACTAAAATACAAAATATTTCAAAAAAAACAACGCACGAGCATAGTTTTTCATAGTATCTCAAACATGTGAAAAAATTGTGAAAATCGGACAAGGTTTAAGGGGTGAAAAAGGTTACCGCTTATTGTATGGAAGCTCGCGCCCACACGATTCTCTTAAGATAACATTTTAAAGTAAGTGGCATACTAACTGTAGGTAGTCAATTTATTTTCGAAATATAATGTTGGTACTACCTTGCAACATTTTCCAAATTTGGTGATAGCTGTAATGTTAAAACCTTAGAAATAATCACAGAATAGTTGCGCCCCGGTTTAGACTCGCGAAAATTAGCAATTATTTCAAGGGTCAGTGCATTCTCTACAACAACAAGATACCTCTGGAGATTTTGAAATTACCATTGGAGCAATTTAAAAACCATGTAAAAGCGACTTTGTCTTAAAAGGGGTATTACAATGTTCAAGATTACTTAAATGACGGGACTGTATGGGGTTAATATAACTCGCTGTAAATAATTTTGTAATGATTTATTGCTGCTTATTATTTAAAACAATGAATATCTTGATATTTGTACCAGGTAAATACACCCAACTTTAAAAGAGATCTAAAAAATCTTCTGTGGGGGTTTCGCCCTTCTTCTCCCATAGTGGTCCAATGTAGAGTAAGGCAAAAAATGATATTTGCTAAGTATATGTCTCAGCGGTGGCATCTGACTAAGGATCTGTCTAAATAAAAGAGCCAGATAAATCACGGGATAATTTTATTTGGAGAAGGATAGATCATCAGGTTCGCGTGTAGTTGGCATTGCTGATTGAACGTATTACACCCAGAAGTGACTCGCCGAGTGGTTAAGATCTCCCGCGGCGTCTCCAATGAATTCCAGCTTTCAGTCGTCAATGAGAGGCAGGTCACTCCACTGTCAGAATGTCGTCTCCGTCTCGAATCCGTTGACGTGGTCCAAGGGCCTCGTAGTTCGTAGGTTAATCGGAGGTTAGCCGAGAGCTGGGCATTCAGACCCAAGGCTTGGAAATTAACCACCAAGGGCTTGCAAATTGGCCATCAAGGGCTTGGAGAACTCAGCTCCATAATGACTTCGTGTCAAAAGAAAATAAAATAAATCTGAGCTAAAGTTATTTCAAATTAGAAGCTATATATAGCTGTTATAGTATACTATAACATAACAAATTGACAATTGAGTTCTACTACAATATATATAAATACAAACTTAACCACGACTTAAAAATAAGCAAGACACTAAATTTACGCATGGTTACAATGTTAATATCTACAGAAGTAAAGAAATTTTGATTTGATTTGATATTAACCCGTGCTCTAACTGACTGATACGGTGGATTGGGGTTATCTCATGAACTGCAATGATTACGGAGTTGAAATTATGAGTGAGTATTTCTATTGCCGCTACAACAACAAATAGTGAAACACACGCGTTTTTAATATAAGAAATAATAGTGGTCCCCATACAGGAGACTTGTTATTTCCACTTTCGAGTTGAACGAAGTGAAACTTTTTGGGAAACTTTTTCTTAGTTACAGGGTGCTCTAAATTAGAATGAATTATGACAGCTGAGGTGTTGCTAGGAAAAATTAATGTCTATTCTCTAAAGAGTCGCGTCACACACACACGTCGATAACGTGGTACTACTAGTAAACCATATTGGTATAATTACAATGGAACTTTACTTAGGTAAGTCTATTTAATTTTTAATTGTTTATTACACTTAACATTAACATTGCAATATTTGTATTGGTGGAGTTCCGTGGTCTAGCAGGTTCGAAACCCGGCGCAGATCATTTACCCACGAGATAAGTAATTTATCTTAAGTACTTTATACGGTGATGGAAAACATCGTGAGTAAGCCTTCAATCTTCATAGCTGCGGCGATGGGGTAGCCCCCTGTCTCGCAAAATTGAGTGTTTAATAACTGGCAAAAAATTGCCACAATTGTGCCTCTGCCACCCCGCATAGGAAAAAGCGTGGCGATATGTATATGATGTAGTTAAAAGTAATATTTTCATAAAAGAGATCTAAAAATCATTCTGTGGGTGTTTCTTCGCTCTCATAGTGGTCCAATGCAGAGAAGAGGCAAAAAATGCTTACTAAGTATAAGTCCACCACTCACAAATATCGAAATTGACGACCCGAATGGCCGAGTCGTCAGTGACCCTGCCTACGAAGCCAAGGGTTCCGGGTTCGAGTCCCGGTGGGGGCAAATATTTGATGTGAACGGATGTTTGTACCCTAGTCATGGTTGTTTATCTATCTAAGTATAATATTTATCTATATAAGTATGTGTATTGTTGTCTAGTACCTAAGATACAGGGAATCCTAGTTTGGGGCTATATCAATGTGTGTAAATAGTATCCAAGGTATTATTATTATTATTTTATCTACTGTTATAAAGTAAAATCTGCTTCCACACACACAGACATCTTCAGTAACTCACCCTGCTTAGTGGACAGCCAGCCCGAAACCCGATCCCAAGACCTTGGTCCTAGAGCTAAGTAGGTACACTCACTCAATCTACATACATGTATTGTATTATTTTGTTTTGTTCAAGTTGTCCTGTTTTTTTATTGATTGCCCTGTTCCTTAATGGGCATTTTACACGTTCTCATTTAAATGAGCTTTTATTTCTTGTATGCTGTGAAACAGCAAATAAACACGCGAAATGAAATAAATAAACTTTGACTTTGTACACCGTGTAGGCAAGGTGTAGTGATATTTCAAGGAGTAGTTAAGGACATCATTTTGAACAACTTTCACTATGAAAACAATATGATCAGCGCAACTTCGATGTTGACATTTCTCTACATTTTGAGCTCAGCTGCTAAATGATGTGCTTATATCTTTATGAAATCATTTTCGTATATTTTATTGCACATGAAAATTGACATTAAAAGCTTATGTAAAAGACATTTACAAAAGCAAGCTTATCTCTAACAAGAGATTTCTTCCAGCAAACCCAAGATGAAAAGGATAAATTTGATAGCAATGACAGGAAGACCCTTGCGCAGAAATACAAGTAAATAATATGAATAAGTTTTTTTTTACTAAACTACTTAATATACTACATACATATAGAAGAACATTAATACCGTATATAAAATACATATTTGTAAATGAACAATACTACATATTAAATCATTAAGTTTACGAATGAGAAAGATAATGCTCCTTTAGACGATTCTGGAAGATAAAGACAGATGGACTGACTTTCTACGACCCGAATGGCCGAGTCGGCAGTGACCCTGCCTACGATATAAACTAATATTTATCTATATAAGTATGTGTATCGTTGTCGAGTACCCAAGATACAGGGAATCCTAGTTTGGGGCTAGATCAATATGTGTAAATAGTGTCCAAGGTATTATCCAAGGTATTATTACTGTCCCTGATGGCGCCGGGAAGCGCGTTCCACAGATATATTGCCCTCATTCGGAACCTATGTTTGTAAGCGACGGTATTGTGAGACGGAGAAGAGAGCATGGAGGCCGTGTGGGATCTTCGAGGTCTGGTCTACGGAAGGAAGTCCAGGCCTTCTCGCAGAAAGCTGGGATATCGAGGGTTAGGTAAAATGCTGTGCAGGAAAGTGAGGATGTGAGTATCCCGACGAATTCGTTCAAGGTACTCTTCTGTACTATATACACGAAAATCAATTGACTGTTTTCGGATTTTCTCTTAATATACCCTCCATAATATACCTCTGTGCCAAATTTCAAGGTTCGGTTATCTTGATCACTTTCAGCGACTTAACCCTCTCAATAGCCATTAAAAAAATGTCTATAAAAAGCCAAATTGTCATGGCGGTCAGCCACTTGTGGCGGGGACTATCTGTTCCGCCCCCCAAGGCAAAGTTTTTAAAGACTAAAGTTTAAAACATAAAAATCAATCCAAAAAAAAATATAAAAGGTCAGCCACATTACCGTTTTTTTTTCATTTACTCAGTCAGTAGACCAATCCAGTGTTAGATACCAGAGAGAAGGTACGTTGATCCTCTATTTCCGGTCAGTATTGCCAGTAATAAAAAAGAATAGTGGGTAAGTAGTAGTAATTATTTTATAAAAAATAATATAAATATTATTCCAAGTGCATACTAGGTGTCATGCGCGAGTGGACAGTAAAGTTAGAGTAACTGAACTGTTAATACTTCATTTGCGATTTGTTCTTGGGGAAGGAAAATTGTTCACAATCATTGGTGATTCTTGGTAAATAAGATGATCGGTGATGTTTCTGCAGACTTTATGTAATCGCAGCTCTATACCCCGCCTACAGTATAACACTATCAATTTCACAGTGGAATAGGCCTCTCGACTCGGCCAGTGGGCTGATCACCTGCGCCAGTGATGATGATGATGATGATGATGATTGACCTCTCTCTCATTCCTTCTCTCTCTCTCTATCCCTCTGAGGTCGTGCCTCTTCCTACCAAGCGCGTGGTCCCGGGTTCGAGCCCCGGCTAGGGATAGGGAAAAAAAATGTGTGAAATCGCTGTTTCTGGTTCTCACGACCCAGGGTATCCTAGTGTGGGGCCAGAAGCCTATATATGGATGAATGTTTATATTTATCCCTCTCTCTTGTCTCCTTCTGTCTATATTTCTGTCTTATCTCTCTATCCGAATGGCCAAGTCGGCAGTGACCCTGCCTACGAAGCTAAGGCTCCCGGGTTCGAGTCCCGGTGGGGGCAATTATTTGTTTGATGAGAACGGATTTTTGTACCCTATATAAATAATATTTATCTATATGAGGTATGTGTATCGTTTTCTAAATTCCAAATGTCTTTATTACTGTAGATATTTACATATTTTATTACATAGGCATGATGTCCAGCATTACAGGCAAATGACCAATGCGCATATACTTAGCAATCGTCGTTTTTGCCACTTCTCTACATTGTGGGAGTAGGTGGGCGTAGAAACGTTTTTTTTTTTTGTCTAGTACCCAAGATACAGGGAATCCTAGTTTGGGGCTAGATCAATGTGTGTAAAAAGTCTCCAAGATATTATTATTATTATTATTATTATCATCTAATCTCTCCTCTCTCTCTCTCTTCTTATCTATCTTCTATCTCTCTCTAATTTATCTCTATCTTTCTGTCTCTTCTCTCTAAATCTCTCTCAGATACAGAGGTACGCCCAAGTTTAGCCAGTGATTAAGTTCTCTTTTTTCCGTGATTGGGGCCTGAACTAACGCCGTAGCTCTAAAGACTGGAGTAAATTGTTTACATAAATATGGCGTCACGCCTTCACCCATACGCGGTGGCACATGCGCAGTAGCGACCACGTTTATTCCACAGTTTAATTGATCAAATTATATTCACCGCTTCGTCACTTGCTCGCTTCGATCAAGACATTTTATCACGGTAATAAAGACAACCATTTTAATGAGTGCATGCACCTTTATCTGTGTACTTGTGTATCTTCTCAGTTCACTTCCCGATATGAGGCGAATCGGTTGTGTCTTCGTGTTTGTGTGTGGTGCATTTATTTGTGATGGGGTAAGCTGATTTTGGGACACCCTGGAGTTGTTTCAGGCTATTGCATACTCTGTGGCGGTTGTGGCTCTGCCTATCATGCGAGAGGTTGCGGGTTCGACCCCCGGCTGATACAGAAAAAAACTCCAGGTCTTGGATGTTAATATGTGTGTGACGTCGCTGTTTCTGGTTCCCACGGCGCAGGGTATCCTAGTGTGGGGCTAGAAGCAATTTATGTGCTTGTATGTAAATGTTTATGTTTACACTCAGACCTCTGCGGCGTTGCGGACGCTCTGCCGCCCGAAAGAGAGTGCCGGGTTTAAAGCTCGGCTGAGGAGAAAGAAAAAGGAACCCCAGGTCACGTCGATGTTTCTAGTTCCAACGAGACGGTATCGTAGTGTGGGGCCAAGTGCCAACCTATGGTGGCGCCTGTATAGTATATAAATGTATTTTTTAAATACACGCTATTTTATAAGTATATAGGCACGTGCTTAGGATATATAAAGCTGGCTACCCACAAAAATTCAAAATTCAAAAAGAGTTTATTTCCATAAGAAACACATAGTTTACATTTGGAGAATGTCAAATCTTAAACTAACACATATATAAGGTATAGGGAAATATAGAACGCCATTTGAATTCCGTCACCTCAATTTTTTAGATGCTGGAGGCAAAGAGGCGACTAGAAACCTCTAGCTTTATACGATATTTTTTACAGAATTGGAGCAAACACCTTCCCAAGCTTTCTTGTCTTCTACATAATGTGATATTTTGTAGTGCGTATTTACGTGTGCGTGATTCTGCGAATTATCGCGCACGGCCGACGACTACGGACAGCGACGCACCGCACACGAGGCTCTTCCAACGGTGCGTTTCAGTCTGTGTGGGTCTTGAGATTCGAAGCCATCTCTTGACACGAGCTCGCACCGCACCTTTGAAGTGACCGGCTCGCCGCGGACTGGACGCACCGCGACGGACGTGCTGCGCTACCACGGACGATGCACTTCCAATGGTGCGTCGGTGCAGGCTGGCTCGCGTCCGTCCGCAATATCACGCACCGTGGGAAGCCAGCTTTAGACTATAATATATAAAATTTTCCTGCAATCAAAAGCCCAGACACTTGCGCGTAAATTGACACTTTACGGCAAAGCATTTAGGTTCGTTCATAATTGAGATTATTACGTTCTAGTACAGTCTAGTAAAGGGGTTAAAAATAAAAAATAAACAGATCTTTGATAATATGTGATGTCGCTGTTTCTGGTTCAACTAAACAGGGTATCCTAATGGGGGGCCACAAGCAATGTATGTGCCTGTATATTATTACTTTTTTTCTTCAAAATATGACCTATATTTAAAGTCAGTGAAATCGACTCTGCTCATTATTCTGAACAAACTAGTTTCTCCTTATGCGTTTATTCATTGACACGTTGTATATTTCCTAAGGAAAGTTTATGATTGAAACCTATTTATAACCGACTTAAAAAAGAGAAGTTTTCTATTCTATACGTACGAGTGCGCATGTTATATTATCGGAAACGCAAAATATTGTCTCATGTCATTCTTTTAGGGCTTCCCAACAAGTATACAATAGTAGATTGCTAACCAAGAGTAGAAAGTGACCCATTATTGCAATAAACAAATTGAATTTAATTGAATTGAATTTCACCCGAGATATTTCTGGACGCCGAACGAAGTGAGATAGTTCGAGGGTGAAATGGGTTACTTTCACCCGAGTTATTTAGTCTACTTTTCATTTCGACTGTGAGGAAAACAAATTTTCCGAAAGCGACATGACATTTCCACTTAGGATCAGAAGGTACTCGAAGCAAAACGTCCTTTGAATCAGTTAGTCCGCCAGTCATAATGTCCTTTAAACCAATTTGACCACAACGTGAAAACGGCCAAGGAGCAAGTCGTACTCAATCCATAAAGCCCTTAGAGCAAATGGATTTTAGCGAAAAATAACATGGTATTAAATTATGTTACATGGTAAAATTACAGTGGCGTATGGAGCTCCTATTATTCTCTTTTCCATGTATGCTAATACTCTGTAGAATACGTGATTGAAAATGTCTAGTGATGTCATACTATAGAAACTAGCATGCCTTTTAAATTGCGGACGTTTTGCTCTCAAGGCGATTTATTTAGCGGACGATATGTCACCAAGAATTTTTTGCTTCTGCAACAGCTTTTGCCTGTTCTTTTATCGCTTCGGGAGTTAAATCAATGTCGATGTCTCTGGAATCACTTTCCGAAACCATTTTTAATCGAAAAAAGACACGCTATTTATGTTTAATCTCGTGTCCCCGCTTTTTCTATTGCAATCTTTCATTGTTTTTCTTACTAGATTCTGAAAAAAAGTTAAAATATACATACTGCCAACATTAGAAAAGTTTGAAAAACGTATCTATTGGTTTCAATTTTGTTTTTGTTAAATAAAATGACGTAACTCAATTATCATCGATTCCGTTGCTAATCTTAAAAACAAAAATCTATCTATCTAACCATGAAAATTAACTTTTATTGGTATATGTATGTTTGTATGTCTTCGTATTTATCCGAATAGAAAAACACCGTACTATACATAATATTTTTCGAATTTCAATAATTACTAATCATTAAGACTAGGGATTTTTAGTTTTTTTAAATATAGGTATCACTCATTGACTGACTGATTGACTTGTAGATCGGAAACCTAAGTGGGGCAAGTGGGAAACTAAGAGTTGCTCACGATACGGCCAAGCCATACTTTTTGTCTGACCCAATGGAATATCTATAGGATTTGGCACCCATTTTGATCTCAATTATTTTTCGGTGAAGTTGCTCGAACTTGGTTCCCATTCTTAGAGACTGAGACTTTTTTGTTGAGATAAACATAATAATAATAATAATTCTTTATTGCACAGAAAACACAATGTAAAAAGTATAACGAACAATATGCAAAGGTGAGCTTATTTCTAAAAAGAAATTTCTTACAGCTAACCTCTGAGGAAAGGAAAAAATATTTTTAGAGAGGTAGTACTAGTGTACAATTAAGAGTTAAAAGAAAGAAATAAAGTCAATATACTATCAGATAAATCACAATACATCCTACACATACTATAAAATAAATTAATAGAATACAATAAATACATAGATACACATACATACTATAAGATACCCACTATGCGGAAGAGAGGAGATGCTGTTTCAACTTTTTCTTAAAAGAGAACAAGGATGTGCAATCCCTAATAGCGCAAGGAAGTGCATTCCACAAACGTATTGCCCTTAACCTAAACTAGTGCTCGTAAGCAACAGTGTTGTGCTGAGGAATTGACAAAAGTGACACCGTGTGAGATCTCTGAAGTCTATCCCCAGAGAAATAAAACTCAAAATGTTCACGAAGATATGCGGGATAGCGCGGATTCCTCAAAATATTGAAGAGTAAGGAGAGAATGTGCATATCACGACGAAGTCGGATCGGGAGCCAGCCTAATTCCCTACGATATTGGGACACGTGGTCGTACTTACGAAGTCCGAAGATAAACCGAATCCCGAGATTTTGAAGTCGCTCGAGTTTGTTCAGTAGATCTTCGTTCGCGCTGGCCCAGCAAACATCGGCGTAGACAATTAAAGACAGAAGAAGGGTCTGAACTAGCATGATAAACATTACTATTGCAATTATAATTTATATCAAGCAACTTACCTGCATCTTCCGTGAGAGAAGCAAGCGTGGAACACATTGGACCACGGAACTCTAAAAGCTGATTGAGTAACAGGCTGTTTCGATATATAATTAGCATTCATTTTGTAATTTGACAATATTTTATTTAAAAAAGGAAACGCAAAAGATGCGACGACTGTGGAGTTTCTTCGGTGAGCTCTTCTCCACAGATTCCGCCATTGTGTTAGTGAACTCACCCAAAAAAATGTAATGACGGATCTAAGTGATGTAACAACATCCTATGGAAATAAATAATTTTTGATTTGATTTGATTTGCTGTATTCACAAATTGAAGATTTTTTTCATCAATTTCAAGTTAGATTAAATATCGCTTAGATCCCCGAAATACTAATAGAAATCACCGCTATATAATTTTCATTCATATGTTTTTTTTACCATTGAATAGTAGTTTATGTGACTGCTACAGAACGGGGGGCATTAATACTCGAGAGCGGGTTTATGAAACGAGCAGAAGGCGAGTTTCATAATAATATCACTCGAGAGTTTTAATGCCTAATTATGTACAGTTACGTACACTAGCTTATCTACACACATATCATAAGCTCTCTTTGATGTGTTCAGGAACCGCATGTTTGAACCGGCATTGTGGCATTGATCATTGCTCTGCAGTTGTTTAGCTTGTTCTGTAGTACCAACTTCACAGACAAACTAGGGGCGGCAGTCGGCACGCAGGCGGGCGTCGGCGTTCGAAATTGTAATGTCATAATTTGACAAATCTTGGTACATTATGGTCATAATGTACAAATTTTCAGATAAGAAATGAGTTTTTACCACATTTACATTATGCTGGTTAAGAGTAGCCGCACCGCAAAACCGCACGTTAAGACGTGCGGTTTTTAGACGCAGTAAAGAGGGTTAAAGATACGTGTGTAGATAAAATACCTATCGTATCGTTCACGTCAAACTTTTTCACTTTTAGGTTCCTGCAGCTTTTGTGTTAACAATTTTAGATGTTAGCTGTATATTTTTTCCTGTCACAAAATAATCTAAGATTACAATTATGCATTAAAATAGAACATCTTTGTCTGGGTTTTGAAGTTATTTATTTATACCACCCAATTCGCCTGGTATCGCACACTTGCAGCCAAATATCGGTCAATTGGTACCCTGATATCGCACACACATTCTAATAATGAACATGAACATGAAAACACCCATCTTTGCTTATTAAAATCAACATAATATATTCATTTATGAAAGGTTACTTGAATAATAATATTAACACTTATGCCAAAATAAAATATCACACAATATTGTTCTAGGAACCGTTCAGAATTATATAATAAGTGGGATATTTTGAAAGTCATAAAACATGAGCAGGCGCAAACAAATTGTTCTTTTTTGTTGTTTTTTTTTGTTGTATTCGGGATTCTTAACAGTAACAAATATTTTATTTATGGTTTTTCATCAAATATAATGTAAAAATTATAGTAAATTGTGGTGTAAAATGTTGTAAATAGACTAAAAATTAGACAACGCTATGATAGACATAGGTGAAACCTGGTATACCTATTCATATATCACCTTTATGAATATAAGATAGTAAAGTCCAAAATTATTTACTTAAAAATCGTTGATCTTTACATGTGTGCGTATTTGGTAGTTTGCCATTATAACCACTATGTTTTTCTCAGAGAGCTAAAATATGAAAAAAAAATGATTTGACATAGACAAAAGATCATTTTATTTTTATGATTGATTTTATTATGTGGCACACCCGTACGATAGTGCAATTTGTGGAAATATTGATGCCAAAAACGCGGCACACCACCTTTTTTGGAGTAAACCCACAGAGCATTGAATATTAGAGAGAGGGCAAGCCGCCGCGTAATGGCTGACCGTTGTATGCCCAGTGCATTCATTTGCTCTCAGCGAGAATTCCCAAGTGCACGCGCCGATGCCGCCTTAGAAAACTGACGACAACTTAGCTTTATTTTCTATAATTCCGGCCTGTGCAGTTGTCCTATGTGAAAATCGCAGTGATTCGACAAATTTTCATAACAAGGGTATAACATTTCACAGGTAAATACTGAAAATACAATATTTCTTCAATAAAAAAACACGATTAACGAAATATTCCGAGGAAGTAATGCTATTGAGTGCATCCAGATTCCGTCTCTCTCATACTCATTAGCGTTACCTACTAGCGAGAGAGACAGGAAATAAATTTAATGTCCATGACGGTTTGTGTGCTGTGTGCGTGCTTTATGAAACAATGTGCGCCTCATGCGCACGTATACAGCCACGTAACTGCTTTGCCTGTGTTTATCAATACGAGAGTAGGGATAAATGTGTAAGTGGTTATTATGTGTGCGTGTTCGTTGTGTTTATTAAATGATACGTTGTATGCGTGAATTCAGCTTGCGACAATCGGTTTGCATATAAAATAGGCTGAACGCCCTATCTCCTATGTTGAGATATCTGTGAGAAAACCTAAAATAAATAATCAAATGAGTACTCTAATTGGTACACTATTTCATCTACTGATGCATTCAAAAGCTAATTAGTATTTCAAATGACTACAACATTATGAAGACCACAAAAGCTCTGCGTGATATGACCGTAGATGAAAAAACAACGAAAGTGAACGTGTCTACACCGGTTGCATTTCCGAACACTATTGATAGGTCTAATGAATAGTGATCTCAAAGAAATTTGATACCTCTATTGACTCTAAAATTTTCCGTAAAAGTATGCATTTTAATGTAGTAGTTCTATTGATACTGAGGATATTGTGACAAGTGTGCGATACACGGTGCTGTGCGACAATAGACTCTTACCCTAATGACGATTTCCCACACAGTTCAGTGCTACCTATCATTGTGGCTATGATCCATACATAATTTTAATGGTACTTTGTTTATTTACATTCACTTACGTAACATTATACGACCGTTCTAACAGTAAAGGAAAACGTCGCAAGGAAACGTTCATACTTCCTTAACTGCGGCCATGAGCTAGTCCCCCTGTTACGCAATAACAGAGTATTTAATTAGAGGCTAAAACATAAAAGTCTAAAATTTAGATCACTCCATTCCTTGTTCATAACTTTCGAACTAAACCGATTTTAATTAATAAAACCAATCGGTTTATGTTTAAACGATCACCAAAAACGCACCTATGTTACTACCAATAAATTCGAAACGACCGCCAGAATTAGTAAACGACCACTAAATTGTGGTTGGATAAATGATCACCAGATTTATTTTCATGTTTTGTGTACTTAAGTACTTAAGTTTATGTTTTGAGTATTTTTTGTTGTTCTTACATGTTCAACCTAACACGAAGGATAAAGTGGGCTTCGCTTCGCTCATCCCCTTTACCCTTCACCTAAGCTACCGCAGTATTTTACACTGATATTTTCTGCAACTTTTGGTGACTATTTACACATTTTGGGTAGGAAAAAAATCTTTTGGTGGTCATTTAAATTGTTCTCAAACATATCTAGGAGCCATTACAGTAAAGTCCAACAACGAAAAACTGTATCAAAATCCGTTCATCCTTTTGACCGCTATTCCGTGTTAAGCTGATAGCTTTCGAACTACTGAACCAATCGTAGGGATGTCGATTACCACTTACAGAATACCGCATCAAAATACGTCTACCCGTTCGATTGCTCGACAGAAACATATACAAACAGAAGTGGAAGCCCACTTCAAAACTTATTTCCCTTGCAGCTAGCATGTGGCGGTAAACCCTTGCTTTTGTTAAACTTTTTGACGAATTTCAAAAACCCTTGAAAAACCGTTTGTTTTATGACTATTAAGTCTTGGGCTGCGTGAGAAAAGAACTCTTACAGTGGTCTTCCACAACTGCTGGTAATGGTACAACAACCCTCTTTTTTCGTCGGGGGATAAATTATATTCAAAATTCTAAATTCAAAAAGAGTTATTTCCATAAGAAACCCTTGGTTACATTTGGAGAATGTCAAATCTAAAACTAACACATGTATAAGGTATAGGGAAATATAAACTCAATTTGAATTCCGTCACCTCAATGTTTTAGATGCTGGAGGCAAAGAGGCAACTAGAAACCTCCAGCTTTATACGTTATTTTTTACAGAATTGGAGCAAACACCTTCCCAAGCTTTCTTGTCTTCTACTTAATCTGATATTTTGTAGTAAGCCTTTTTTACATAAGTGATTTTAAACAACATTTTTAAATTTATTTACAGACAATTCTTGTAACTCAGTTGGGATTTTGTTGTAAAGGGAATACTTTGCCCTTTAAAAGATACATTAACCTTATGGAGCCTAGTAGTAGGTATAGCTAGTTTATTCCTATTTCTAGTGTTGACATTGTGCCTGTCGCTATTCTTAGGAAATTTATCAATATTTTTGTGGACATACATTAGGTTTTCATAAATATACTGACATGGCATTGTCATAATGTTAATTTCCTTAAATTTACAACGCAGTGACTCTCTGAGACCCACATTGTAGATTGCACGAACAGCCCTCTTTTTAAAATAAATATATAATAATTTGGTTTTCAATAGCGATCATATGCGACCGGTGTCTTAACGAAAGTTGTCTATAATTATGGTTACTATCATTCCATGGTCACATAGCAAAAAGTGTATGGAGGTAGACAGAAAAAAAACTCAATGAGTGCTCTGAAACAGTGCGCGCGTGCAACTCGAAATTCTAGGTTATACGATATTGTGTGGAAATCTGTGTCAAAACCTGTGTTTTCTTTGGGCAAAAGAATGGTAAGGAAATCTAAATCTCTAAAACTACGAATATTTCTGGTACAGTTAGTAAGATTCGTCAATTACAAAATCAACTCGGCCACGTGCCTGAATGGTTTAGTTGATCAGACTCAAACCTTTACATACAGATCAGAAATAAACCTTTACATACAGGCACATGCATTGCTTCTGGCCCCACACTAGGATACCCTATATCGTGGGAACTAGAGATAGAACATACAAGACCTGGGGTTTTTCTTTACTTACCCCAAGCCGGAGATCGAAGATAACTTTAAAGTAGGAAAATAAGCGAAAGAGACTTGGCCCAACGACACAGGGAATCCTAGTGTGGGCTCGAGAGACACCACAAAAAAATTGTAAGCTTATCAATTAACGACTTTTATTATTATTAGTGGCTGGGTAAACCCATAGACCATACATTCTGCGCGGGTGAACCTCTTGTTATATTATATTCTATTACGCATGACAGGGGGCTAGCCCATCGCCATGCAGATATAAAGGTTCCCTCACGACTTTAGGGTTCCCCAGAGAAACAAGGAACCCTTATAGTTCCGTCAAGTCTGTCTGTCCGTCCGTTCGTCCGTCCAAATGTCACAGCAACTTTACGCAGAAACTATCAGGACTACACAGTTGAAACTTGATATGTAGATGTATTCTGTGAACCGCTTTACTATTTTTATACAAAAATTGAAGACTTAAAATAATTAAAGTCCCCATACATGGAACTGACTGAAACTATAATTATTATTTTTTCATCATACCTGTATGTGTGGGGTGTCTATAGGTCTTTAAAAATGACGTTGAGGTTACTGAAATCATTTTTCCTCAAAGTAAATCTTTAAAGAGACAGACCCTTCCAAAGTGGATAAATGTACCTCTAACTTTTAAAGTAAGAAAGCGAAAAATTTACAAAAAATAAATGCAGTTTATCTCAATACACACTTTCAACAAAAATAGCTTTAAACAAAATAAAATGAGCAGTTTTTAAGAGATAATACATTTATAAAATATTTATTAGAAACCGCAATGATAACTTTGTCATTCATACAAACACTATGAAAAACAAAGTTACGACACAAAATCCAGTCACATAATTACTTGCTACAACGGAACCCTTCATGGGCGAGTCCGACTCGCACTTGGCCACTTTTTCCATCTCCGTTAGAATTTACTCATCTGTAATAAAATAGTTAAACCGGAGCCATTCTTGCAAGTCGCATTTGACATCTGTCAACAGTAGGAAAATAAATTAATCGTAAATCATTTAACTGTTTTCAAGGTTTTTCCCCTAATATACTTTTTATGATAAACCTCTATACCTAATTTCAAGTCTCCAGGATATCTTGATCACTTTCAGCGACTAAAACTGAGAAGCATCGAGCAGTACAGTTAAAGTAATCATAAACATTTACATACAGGCTTTTGGCCCCACCTTGTGTCGTGGGAACCAGATACAGCGACGTCACACACATATAAACATCCAAGACCTGGGGGTTTTTTTTACCGCCAGCCGGGGATCGAACCCGGGATTGGTTTCAGGATTGGGCAAAAATGCTTTCATATTGTATGTATGTCCGGATGTTCTCCTCTACAGGCCGCATTTCTCAACTGATTCTCGTGAACTTTTGTGAGCAGTTTCGATAGTTAAATAGTTTTTTTTTTGTCGATTTAGTTTTTGGAAATTTTACATAAAGACGGAGATATGCGAAACTTCTAAAAAAACCGATACAGCCCAAACAGCTTGATAGATTTTAATAAATGAGGTGTTGTTGGATTTCTGGAGATCGTGAAAATGACAAACGCTATTTAATTTTAGTGAAAAATCAATAGGTTGGATTTTAGATAGCAAAATGTAGTTTACAAAGTTATTGGTGCGGCTTGTTTCATACTCCTTGTACGTAACCAGGTGCATTCATAAGTTTGTATGAGGTATTGGAAGTAATTGCAGACGCAATATTTGTATTTATAGTAATTTCACTTGTTCCCCCTTGTTCACCCGATAAACTTCAAGGGTTCGGGGGTGTGAGGGGGTGGAAAATAATTAAAAAAACGCAAATTTCCTGTATCGCTCGCGAGGTCTATAGTATAACCAAGTTCATAACTTTGTGTTTCAGATGACGACAATATCCATATCCATAGCTGCGGTGTAGGGCTAGCTCCCAGTCACGCTATATATTTGTTTTAACTAGGCCCATAGTAATCTGAACACGGCTTGTGTTATGGGTAATAGACGACGATATATTTAATAGAGATAAATACTTATGTAAATACATAGAAAACATCCAAGACTAAGAAACAAATATGCAAGATCATCACACAAATATTTGCCCTTACCGGGATTCGAACCCAGGACTGTCAGCTTCGTAGGCAGGGTCACTACCCGCTAGGCTAAAACGGTCGTCATATCGGCCATGTTAAACTGGCTAACTATGCTTCTGTCAGCTCGTATGGGAAAAGGTGTGACGCTGTGTTATTGCTGTTTCAGATGACAACATCGCAGACTAAGCGGACTATCGTAGTGCCGAAATGGAAGATGAACAACGGCCTCGAGATACCTGCACTCGCACTTGGCACCTACTTGGGACTTGACCTGAAGGTCAGATCATCATCATCATCAGACATTTGATTAGCATACCTTGGGGTATGATTTTACCCATCAAACATCAAACTTCAAACTTCAAACTTCAAAACATTTATTTTAAAACAGATTCTTGAGAACACTTTTAGTATGTCATTTGAATCTTTATCTACATACGTATCATAAACCCTCTTTACTGTGTACAAAAACCGCACGTTACGATCAGCATAATGTTAAACTACTTGGTAAAAACTCATTTCTTATCTAAAAAATGGTTGTTTGTAAAGTAGGTTTACGATCGAGATGTTTACGTGATAAGCCTCCGCTCGTGAGGATTCCGCGTGACAAGTTTCACGGAATGACTGGCAGCGCTCGAGATGAGACGGGAGATCGGTCCGTCTCTCTCTCGTTATACCTGCGATCGCGCTCGTGAGGTTTTGGTGTGACACAAGTTTCTGAACATGTCACCCGACTAAAACGATTTTAAAGACGTTATCACGTCAAAATTTACACATTATGACCATATATCTACAATTTTTCTACGTTACGATCAGCATAATGTTAAACTACTTGGTAAAAAAACATTTCTTATCTGAAAATTTACACATTATGACCATAATGTGTATTTTTTCTACATATTATGACATTTAAATTTCGAACGCCGACACCCGCTTGCGTGCCGCTCCTAGTTTGTCTGTGAAGTTGGTACTGACATTCAAATTTCGAACGCCGACGCCCGTCTGCGTGAAGTTGGTACTACAGAACAAGCTAAACAACTGCAGAGCCACAATGCCGGTCAAACATGCGGTTCCAGAACACATCAAAGAGAGATTATGATATGTGTGTAGATAAACTAGTGTATGTAACTGTACATAATTAGGCATTAAAACTGCCCTCCATTACCCGAATGGCCGAGTCGGCAGTGACCCTGCCTACGAAACCAAGGGTCCCGGGTTCGAGTCCCGGTGGGGGCAAATATTTGTTTGATGAGAACGGATGTTTGTGCCCTAGTCATGGTTGTTTATCTATCTAAGTATAATATTTATCTATATAAGTACGTGTATCGTTGTCTAGCACCCAAGATACAGGGAATCCTAGTTTGGGGCTAGATCAATGTGTGTAAATAGTGTCCAAGGTATTATTATTATTATTATTATTATTATGTAGTAGTCACATAAACTACTAATATAATGCAAAAAAACCTACCACATGTGTTACTTCTGAAAGTGTAACTGTGTGTGTGAAACTCATACACTGCAAGACGGCCTACTTCTTTTCAACATGTTTTTTTTTTTCAAATATAGGTCTTATGTTACAAACGTGTACGTGGTTCTTGTGCTGCGCTGGAAAATCATACCTCTATGTCATTACAGTAATCATCTAACCTATAATATGCTTTATAACATAATGTTTTTTTAACATCACTTTAGTAGCATATTCTAATAATATAGCTATTCTAAATAAAAATAAAAATAAATATAAACAAAGTAAAATAATGTAAATATCGAATAAATTTCAATATATAAGGCAAATAAGTTGAAACTCGTTATGGAAATATATGTTGATAAATATTTATTAATTTGCGGAAATACCTATACTACATAATTTGCATACCTATTTAAGGTTATACCACGTGACACTGATATTACTTATATTTAAGATTTAATGTAAACCATGATACGTAAAGTTTAAATTTAACCAAGAAATATATGGGTCGTAAATGAAAAAATAAATTCGTCCTTCAGTACATTGACCCGGTCAGCTGATTACAAGATACCTACTATGGGAGAATAGTACATTTCCCACGAGGTCACAAAGGCTATCTACGCAGCTCGACGAGCCGAATGGCCGAGTCGGCAGTGACCCTGCCTACGAAGCCAATGGTCCTAGGTTCGAGGCCCGGCGGGGGAAAATATTTGTTTGATGAGAACGGATGTTTGTACCCTAGTCATGGTTGTTGATCTATCTAAGTATAATATTTATCTAAATAAGTATGTGTATCGTGTACTAGAGTACCTAAGATACTGGGAATCCAAGTTTGGGGCTAGGTCAATGTGTGTAAATAGAGTCCAAGGTATTATTATATAACCGAGAAATTTACGGCACGAACCGGAGGCGAGGGTCGTAGTGAGGTTCGTAAACAGCCTTTTAGAACGAGTTAGGATTAGAATGTATTCGCCTGAGAACCCAAAATCAAGCGGCGGAGGTGCTATTTTTAGCTCAGAAGTCGGAAAATATTGTTTTCGTTTACGACCATGTGTTTCTTGGGGAAAGTTGTTGGTACCTACTATCATTCCCCAAAATATGGTCAGCTAATGAAATAACTTTCTGTATATAACGACCCGAATGGCCGAGTCGGCAGTGACCCTGCCTACGAAGCCAAGGGTCCCGGGTTCGAGTCCCGGTGGGGGCAAATATTTGTTTGATGAGAACGGCTGTTTGTACCCTAGTCATGGTTGTTTACCTATCTACGTATAATATTTATCTATATAAGTATGTGTATCGTTGTCGAGTACCCGAGATACAGGGAATCCTAGTTTGGGGCTAGATCAATGTGTATAAATAGTTTCCAAGGTATTATATGTATAAACTATAAAGTGCCACGTTTGCGAGATAGTTGGAAGTAAGTAAATTTTTGTAGAAGCTGGAATGTGAGCGAGATGGTCGAGCGATTTTGAGTGCCTAGCCGCAGGTGAGGCCTTCTAACAGACTTTTGGCTGAGACACCACATAGTGCTTTTCATGACTACTGCAGGGAAATGAAAATAATTATATAGGAAAATCTAACGTTACACCTTAGGATAAGTATTACCATTTTTTGTTTGTTTGTTTAGTTGTACTCTATCCACATTTACCACATCCATTGTGCGCTGAAGGAAAATAATAACGGGCCAAGTGCAAATCGTACTGTTGAATTTTCTACTGTTTTCCTTCGACATCCGAAATTTCGCGTTATTGAGTCAGTCGCAGTGTTGCCGTTTTGTGTGTAAATACACATTTTTTGTGTAATGTAGGCCTCCTGTGTGTAACCCGTGTGTAATAGGAATATTTGTGTAATTGTATGTATTTGACAAGGTAGTCCTATAAATCTAGAAACATGTCTCAAGCTGAACTTATTTAAAAAAAAAACGTTTGACATTATAAGCGTATAGAAGTAAGTAGACACATGTAAAACTCAATGAAAACAAAATGTGCAAAGGCAAGCTTATCTACGATCTAATTTGCAGGTAAACGACCTGGAGCAAGGCGAATCCGGCGAGCCCACATGCGATCTAAGTGACGTCATTTCAGCCGCCGTCGACGTCGGTTACCGACACTTCGACACTGCTGCCATCTATCTCACCGAGCCGGAAATCGGCGTGGGACTGCGCAAGCGCCCAGATTTAAAACGAGAGGACCTCTTCATTACTACTAAGGTCAGTCGCTCCTTAGTTGTTTACGGAAAAAGACTTGTTACAGCATGAAAAAGATAGCATGCTGCTTGACGTCAGTCTTTGCCTGTTAGTGAGGGCAAATGCCTAAAACATCGATTAACCAAATTAATCGATAGACTCTTCAAACATTTGTGAATTGTATGCAACACTTTTGATAGATTCTTTCAATTTCGATTCTTTCCGATTGTTTCCCTAGTGTTTAACCCTTAACGTATGGCCTTACCCAAAATGGGTCGTGATGTTCAACCTTAATGCGATAATAAAGTTCAAAACCTATGAAACCCATATATGGGTTAGGTGGTGAATGGTATATGGGCGCGAACTGAATGCTAACTAAGTAATGGTAGGATGGCACTTGGCTGGCTGGCTAAACGTGGGCACAACTGTGCCCCTGCCACTCCTAATGGAAAAAATCATGACATCTTATCTATACCATGGACGAATTAAACTAGAGGACTGACAACGTCATAGAAAAAAACGTACCCTGCTAGAAAGCTAAAATCCTGTATTATTTCTAGATGTCGCTGTACCACGCAATAGATGCTGGTGCTTAGGGTGATCGCGTAGTATAATCCATAGTAATATCGACGCAAAAACAGAGATGGCGTAAGCGTAAGGCTTGTTTATTCTTAGGAAATTAACGCTTATACCGCCGTTCTTCCTAAATTAAGTGCGCCACCACGATACAACCTATACTAGAAAGAATTTTTGAACTAGTAGCTCTATCTAGTAATATACATTTAAACTAAAAATCGAATTACGCTTCAAAGTACTACGGTCGTTTGTCCACTAGTTTTATTCGTCCATGTCTATACTTATAAAATGAATCGCGGTACGTTAGTCTTACTAAACCTCTAAAATTACCCGATCGGTTTTTATAATTCCTTCATTCTTCATTATATAAGAGCTTCGCTCTTGTCGGTGGAGTTCCTTCCATGCACTTCTATATACTTCCCTCTCCTTGACGTCCTGATGCGACACTACATTTATCTTCTCCTTCACTTGGTCCATGTAGGTTCTCCGTGGTCTACCTCTCTTCCTTCGTCCCTCTATTTTACCTTCCAGTATTGTTTGGAGGAAGTTGTCGTTCCGTATCAGGTGTCCCAGCATCTTTCCTCTTCTATTCTCAATAGTTTCCAACAAATATATTGTTTTCCCCAACCAACTGCGACACCTCCTCGTTGTTTTTCCTTTTCATCCAACTGATTCTTTCCATCCTTCTCCAACATCACATCTCGAACGCTTCCAATCTTTCTCTGTCTCGTTGTGTCATGGTACAGGTTTCGCCGTCATATTACGCAATGGTCCAGACGTAAACCTTAATTAGTGCTGACGCAGAGACACTACGTACTGTCTACATGGCCCTCTGTCAGTCAGTCCTTGGCCACTGCATTACGTGCTGGGGTGGATCTTCTAAAACACACATGCTAGCTATAGAAAGAGCCCAACGTTCCATACTAAAAGTTATGACCAAGAAGCCCAAAAGGTTTCCCACCACGGACCTTTATAAGGAATGCTGGCTGCTAACTGTCAGACAGCTTTTTGTATTGCGCACATACCTGTTAATGCACCGCAAAACCATTAACGCTGCAAACTACCACAATCTCTTAACGAAAAGAGTTTTCAGAGTACCTGTCCCATCATCTAACACAACTTTCGCTCAAAGATTCCCTTGGTTCCTCCACCCATACACCTACATATAACCGAGCTGCCAATTCTTGCGACATAAAACAAGCTTCAGTACAAGAAGCAAAAAAGTATTTAAGAGTAAGGCTTCTTAGTTTAAATTATGCTGAAAAGGAGAGGTTATTTAAAATAATATAAAATTACAATTTCATTATTTGATATAAAAAATATTTGTATGAAGTATATATTTTTAATATATATGTATGTTTAGTTTATATTTGTTACTTCTCAATTTATATTCATATATTTAACTTCTCTTGAGAAGTTATTATAATAGGTCTGAAAATTGAAATAGGTAATTTTGTGTTTTCTTTACGTTTTAAGACCTGGAGAATCATTTGCAATCATTTTTAGAGTGATGTCTGTGTGTGTGTGTGTGTGTGTGTGTGTGTGTACGTACGTATGTACGTGATCAAAATTATGGAATTCGTTTTCTCAATAACTACTGGACCGAATCGCTTTGATGACCATATCAATCGATACGCCACGTCATGACTTAGATCTGAAAGGAGTCTAGAAAAAATCGGTCCAGCGGTTCGTTTTTTATTTGTAAAAAACTGACTTTTTTGAACACGCAACGTTAATTTTGTATGTAATTCCAAGTATTGAGGGGTAGATGTGGGTTTTTGAGGGTGCTGGTTTCGAATCTTTCATCAGTTTTTTAAAATTCAAAATGGCGGACCCACTATGACGTCATCTTTTTCGTGAAAATTCTTTAAATTCGATAAAATTTATTAATTATTGTGTAATGTTAAAAAATTGTTTTTTTTTTTAATTTTTAACTTCAATTGAAAGTTGTTATGATCAGTTAGGAAATGGGAATAGTTACTTTCGTAATTTCTTTATGTTTTAAGACCTTAAGAATCATTTGCAGCAGAGATCGGCAATAATGATATTTTCATTATTAATATCAGCGAATATTATTAATCAAACTGAAAATTAACTGAATAATTTTGTTTTTTCTTTGCGTTTCAAGACCTGGAAAATCATTTGTTATTATTTTCAGAGCGATGTCTAAGTGTGTGTGTATGTGTATATATACATGATTTTTTAAAGTATTTTTTTTACGTCTTTACTAACTGTCTAATACGTACTTACACCAAAAAAACACTAAAAACAGTGAAAAAATACCTTGCCCTTTAAAGGGTTAAGCACTAAATACCTAAATAGTTAAAAAAAGAATTCTTCTCAAGAGAAGTTGCTTGTACGGTACTTGCTGCCGAACCGATTTTTATTATATTCTAACTTATTTAGTCTAGGAAATCAGATAACCTTAGCAATGAGAGCAGTTAATAAACGTTCTATTCTTGCTTTTTTATAGTTTTTAGTATTTTAAAATAAATTACCTAATAGATAGTCTCCATAATAAAATAACTATTACGTTAAGTTAAATTACTTACCTACCGACTTTATGTTAAAATTTGTTATCAAAGTTATATTGTTTAAACTTGTAAACTTGTTAGCCACCTGTCCACCACCGGTACCTCTTTCTATCATAAGCTGCCTACCGTCCCCTGCGATACGGGCGTTGCCTAGTGTAGGGGACACCGAAGACCAGAAAATTCACTCTTACACCACTTACTTTAATCTTGTGTCTCATACCTGTCATTTATTTTATATGTTATGGTGATAATAAATACTCTTTACTTTTACTAGCAGCAGAATGCCAGATCTTTTTCATAGTTCTCTAGATAAACTCTTGCATAGTTTACAGCTAAAGTACAAAAAGAAAAATATTATAGTGGGTGGTGACTACAACGTAAATATGCTAGGGACAACCCCAGCCAGCTCACGATTATTAGATCTATCTAAAAGTTTCAATTTTTACCAGCAAGTTAAGGAACCAACTAGAATTACACCAGAAACGTGCACTTGCATAGACCTCATTTTTACCAATTTCAGCGAACCGAGCACAATAGTAACCACTACTGAATTTGACCATAGAGGTGTTACAGTTGCTGTACCCATAGACCTAACAAAAACACAACAAGAGCCAAAAACTTGGCATACACTAAAGAGAAAATTTAGCTCATTAAATATTCAAAAATTCATTGCAGTTTTAAGTATAATAAATTGGGTAAATATACTACAAGCCACTGCAAACGTTGATAAAAACTTTGATACTTTTTATAACAAAATAAAACAAACACTGGATCAATGCATACCAAAAGTTAAAATCAAACTTAATCATAAAAACACACAAACATGGATAACTAAAGGTATCAAAAATCATGCGAGCATAAACGTCTTCTTAGAATTCATACATCACAAACAAAAAGCACAATCTAGAACCATTACAGAGAATATTCAAAAACTCTAAAAAAGGCAATAACTAGATCAAGGAAATTAAACTATATAACAAGACTTAAAAACTCAAAAAACTTTACCAAAACCGTGTGGCAAGTAGTAAAAGAGACATCAAACAAACTTCGGAAAATAAACAAAAATAACATCGAATTACTAGAGGGAATCAAAAAAATAAACGATCCGAAAATTATAGCTAATACCTTCAATGACTTTTTCCTATCTATCGGCGAAAACCCTAACAACTCCTCTACAACCCCACCAGGTAGACCAGTACTAACCCCGCTCGAAAACTCATTTTACATCCACCCTGTAACTGACAATGAAGTATACACAATTGTGTATACTTCATTGTCGTATCGTTTTAATAATTATTAAAAAGTTAAAGAATAAAAACAGTGCAGGATTTGACGACTTCCCTACATCTTTATTAAAACAGTGTCCTCAATACCTAGTCACGCCGTTAGCATTCCTGATAAACCAATCATTCAATACCGGCTGTTTTCCTAATTTGTTAAAAAAGTCGATAATCAGACCGTTACACAAAAAAGACTCTAAACAAAACACCAATAACTATCGCCCAATCGCCCTTTTGTCTTCATTTGCTAAGATTTTTGAAATCGCAATGTATAACAGGCTTTACATATTTTGCGAAAAGTTTAATGTTTTTAATGATAATCAACACGGATTCAGAAAAGCAAGGTCTACTACACTAGCAGTTTTTAAATGCATAAATAATGTCTTAGACGTTATTAATAATAGAAAAAACGGAATTGGCATTTTTCTCGACATGAGCAAAGCTTATGACCGGGTTCTTCACAATATCATAATTAAAAAACTTTCAGGAGTCGGCGTGCGAGGCATAGCCCTTAATTGGTTCGCTTCCTACTTAGATAAACGCACACAGCATGTAGAAGTAGATCATTACAACCATCAGACAGGTGAGATTTCTAAAGTAAAATCAAAAACTAAAATCGTACACAGATCAATCCTACAAGGCAGCTCTCTTGGATGTTTGCTGTTTTTGATTTATATAAACGACCTTCCGAAAGTTATCGAAGACTCGTGCACACTATTTGCATATGACACTTCTGTTCTAATCCCAGGCAATCATGTCCACTCATTAAATAACCATCTAAACTCCACATTTGATACTATCGTCAACTGGCTCGAAGACCACAATCTCGAACTTAACCTTAATAAAACTAAACTAATACAGTACCAAAGAGCTCCACTTGAGATAAACTTTTCATTTAGGGACAAGTCAATTGAATGTGTGAACAACTATTGCTTCCTGGGAATTCTAATTGATTCGAATCTCAACTGGAAACATCATATGAGCAAATTGAAATCTAAATTATCTAGCTTTTCATACGCCCTATACGAAATTAAGAAAGCAACAGATCTAGAAACCGCCCTGAAAGCTTACTATGCATACACACATTCTCGTCTTCAATACGGCATCGTACTGAAAGAGTGTCGACATAGACAACATCTTTGTTCTACAAAAGAAGTGTGTTAGAATTATAGCTAATATAGACCGAATGACCAGCTGTCGACCATATTTCAAAACCTACGAAATCCTCACCTTAACTTCGATCTATATTTTAGAACTATTATTATTTGTAAGAAAACATCTACACATGTTCCCTATGCGCGAACGCCCAGCAAACCTTAGACCTCGACCTAGATTAGCTGCCACAGACTCTAATCTAGTATTTGTATCATCAGGCCCTTACAACATGTGCGTAAAAATATATAATAACTTACCACCTTTTATAAAAAACCTAGATAACTTTAAAGAGTTTAAGAACACTCTACATAAATTCCTATGACATCCCTGACAACACCGGATATACGATGATACGACACAGCCCCATATTTAAACCAAAAGTCACATGCGAGCGTATGCGCATTGCTACTTGGAACGTTAGAGGATGCGCCGAAATACCTAAGAGACTCAACATTGATGCTGAATTGACAAACAGAAACATACATATAGCCTGTATACAGGAAACAAACATGACATCGGGGACATACATTTGACAACCTGGAAGAGTTCTATGATAACGAACCTACCCAACAAAGATAGTAAAATTTGTTAAATGATAAAATTTTATAAACTTTTTATTTTTACTACGTTTATAGTTTGTTATAAAGAAAAGAAAAAAATCTATAAGATTAAGATATTGTACCATAGGAAGTAGATTACTATCTTATGTTTTAGTTTTTATTTTAAAACTATGTTTGCAATGCCCTAGCAGGGCACATGTTAGGGTCTTTATTTGTTATTTGACATCTTATGCACCACATGTATGCAATAAATAAATGAAATGAAATGAAATGAAACTTTTTACTTTTACTTGCCTTACATTACGTAAAGTGAATTTTATGCACTTTGTCTTTTTTCGATTCAGAAGCAAGATATTGGCAGTAAACCAGTCTAGTACCCGCGAGAGAGCATTATTTGTTGTATAGTATCTGTGCTGTAAGTCAGTTTTTTGTCTCCTAATTTTAAAAAATCGTGACGTCATCATCTACAAATGATACCATGTTTTGTACCATGAATGGCAAATCATTAACATATACGAGGAAAAGGAACGGACCCAGAATAGATCCTTGTGGGACTCCTATGTTCACCTGAGAACCCGATGATTTTGTTCTATTAATGTCAGCTTTTTGAACCCTCCCTTCTAAATACGACCTCATGAGCTTTATTGCATTTTATTCCGTAGCGTTTTAGCTTTAAGATCAATGTTTCGTGGTCTACACAGTCAAATGTCTTGGACAGGTCACAAAAAACACCTATAGCGTCCCTAAGATCTTCCCACGCATTAAAATATGTTTAACTAACAAGACTCCAGCATCTGCTGTCGACCGCCCTTTTGTAAATCCAAACAGCTGGCTATGAAGAATTTGAGGCTCATTGAAGTGCGCCAGCAACTGACCTAATATAATCTTCTCAAATATTTTACTTAATACGGGTAGAACCGAGATTGGTCTGAAATTTGTGGGGTCATCCCTATCGTGGCTTCTAAATAAAAGTACTAACCTGCTGCGTTTCATGAGATCAGGGAAAGTACTCTCACATTTATTGAAGATTTTAGCTTACTGAGGGGCAAAATTTGTAAATCTTGTTTAAATTTTAAAATTTTTTTTTGTTGTGATCGGCCTTCACAAGACTACTTCCTGCGATTTTCAATCTACTTCCAAGTTGACAATTTGCCCACTGTGATCAGACTTTAAACAATTTACTGTACACTTCGTCAAAATTTCACAATCGCAGAAGACGTTATCAAGGCAGGTTGCAGTAGTTTCAGTTATTCTTGAGGGCTCTGTGAAGATGTTGACCAAATCGAATGATTTAAAAATTATAACTGATTTAGTATGTAACGGGGAGTCCACCCGCAAGTCTATATTGAAGTCGCCGGAAATAACTACTTTTTGTTACTACTAGAAGCTACTCTCACGACATTCTCCAATACTGATTCAAATATACCATAATGAATGGCAGGGGGTCCGTATACGCTTACTACAATGTATCTACCAAGGTCAACACACAATAGTTCTATTAGTTTCTCATCAGAAAGTTTTCAAATATCCTTGCGCTCTCTAAATTTTAGGCAATTTTTAGGGTTCCGTACCCGAAGGGTTCCAAACGGGACCCTATTACTAAGACTTCGCTGTCCGTCCGTCCGTCCGTCCGTCCGTCTGTCACCAGGCTGTATCTCAAGAACCTAGCTAGCTAGAGAGTTGAAATTTTCACAGATTATGTATTTCTGTTGCCGCTATAACAACAAATACTAAAATCAGGATAAAATAAATATTTAAGGGGGCTCCCATACAACAATACCACATACAAACTTATGGATGCACCTGGTTACGTACATGGAGTGTGAAAGTAACCGCACCAATAACTTCGTAAACAATATTTTGCTGTGTAAAATCCAAACTATTCACTCCACACCATCGCTTCCATTGAACGGTGGTACGGAACCCTTCGTGCGCGATTTAGACTCGCACTTGACCGGTTTTTTTTTAACCAATACTAAGGATACTCCGTGTTTTGCAGACTTTCTATTGAAGCAGCTGGCTATTTGATAGCTATATGATACAGAGAAATTCATTTGAGACTCAAGTAGCCAGTGTTCTACTAGGCTTAGTATACTCGGCGCCACTGCTAAAGAGCTTTGTCCTTGAATGCGCAGTAGTCACTTTTCACAGGTGTTTGGCGCGGGGAAGTGAGGAGCGACGGGGGCGGTAGTCAGCGCCGGCACCTGATTCGTTGATCAGTCGCTTCCCGATGCCCGCACCGAAAGCACGTCTCGAAGCTTCTTGAGTACAGTCGCATACAATATTACCCAACGTTATCTTTCGCCCCGGTCGAATTACAAATTATTAGTCAGCGGGAAGAAAAGAGTGTGCAGGACTATTACTACAAGTATCTATATTCACTAGGCCCTAGTGACTAGGGGCATTCTATGCTAGGGGGTTATTTATATATAGGTTTCAACCTTGACGTTAACAAATTTTGTCAATAGAGAGTACCTATAGTTTATTTGACACAAAGTCCATTATTTACATCGGCTAATATCCCAATCAACAAAATATCAAACAGAGAAAAAATATAAGTGAAGAAAGTCCTGAACACTCATTCCTTCACACTAACCCTAAAAACGCACTTCGGAATTATGCCGCGACTGTACACATGCGCAGTAATCCCCGCCAGTTTCTCCGAGAGCTCTTTATTCGTGGCGCCGAGTGTATGTCTACTCTGTATTGCTTTAGGCGACTTTTCTGTTGTCTACCCTGACAGTTAAAATGAGTAGTCAAACTTAATTTACTTCCATTCGTCTTGGCTGTTTTTAAAACTTCAGCCTACAAAAATTTAGTAGAATTATTTCTATATTCGTCATTTTCTACTGGCCACCTTGTTATTTTCTCGACAATAACAGGGTCATAAATATTTAATGCCAATAATTTCTGTCGCTTAGATGACGCAGGTACATACATTGTATCCCTAGTTAGTATAAAATTTCGAATAAACTTATTCATATCAAAATATAATACTCGGTCCCGATGACCAAAAGTCAAGTTACATACATAAGCCGGTTGAGTCTAGAAATCCGTTCATTTTGTGCCTCTGATAGAGCATTGGAATAAGGAAAAGCACAGAATAATTTTCCTTGCCCGGAGAGATACTATAGATGCAATGTATTTTATCACATCGTCTTGTTAAACTCCTGTGCTGTTCCCCATTTGTAATACAATCGTTGTATTACTGTTATACTCCCTATTAAGCATGCAATTTAATATCTCCACGTAAGATGCATCAGGCATACAAATGTTTTTTACATGCTGCCGTAAGTTATTCTGCAGCTTGATGCCTAGACCTACTCCTAATTTATCTGAATACACTATGGTCTTGAAGACACCATTTTCAGGAACTGAGTTGCTGGTGGGTGTTTATTGCCAATTTCCATCTAAGGCATCACAGGTTAACGTGTTGCTATGGCGCGTTGTTCCATTTTATGCTACCGATGGACCACCTGCCTTGACTCCGTGCGGCTGTGCTAGATCCCGCTGTATAGAGGCCGCTGTGACGGGCACTCTGCATGGTGAAGACAAGCAAGCCTGCCTGGCTGTTTCAGTTCTCTTCCGCTGCTAGGGACTCAGCTCTAAAGGGGCTGCTTTCCCCGCCAGGTCTTGTGGTGGTGGCAGGTTTGGCAGAGACAATCTTTGTTCAGAGTCTTCCATGTTTGTCTGACACAAGGACTCGAAGCGCTCAAGATTGTTTTTGCTTATTACAATCAACTCATTCATTGAAGAGACGCATTCATTATAATGAGTTTGCACTGTTGAGTACTTGCATGTGATTTCCGCTAAATCATACTGCAGATTTTCCAACTGAGATTTTAGTTCTTGCTCTACTTTGCTGAATGCTGCAACTAATTGAATTTATTGTATATGCACTGGTATACTTTCCATATTTTTACGGCTTTGTTTCACAAGTATTGGTACTATTTGTATGTTTTTTCTACACAAGTACTTTCTGGATATATTTTCTAGTTTTAATATATTTTCTTATCTTATTTGTACTGTTCATTTACGGCACTTGAATTCTTCATGGTGCAGGAGGTATCACAAGCTGTTAGGTCAATAGTTGGTATGCCAGTTTGGCTCATGACCTCATTTTGTTGTAGCACTGTTTCGCTGTTCCTCCTGCTCGCTGAAAAGTTGAAGATCGTGGTGTGCCTCTGCAAGCCGTCGTTCAAGTTATTTATGCGTTGCAAGGCTACGTGGTGGACATCGTGACATTTGTAAATGAATCGACTTGGTGTTGTAGTTCATCTCTCTGGGCACTGAGATCCTGGCATTGGATTTCCAACGTTAGAAGATTTAAAAATAACTTTAATCGAAGAGTGGCAGGAAATTCCTCAAGATTCCGTCAGAAAACTCATTTGGTCAATGAGAAACCGTTTACAAGCAGTAATTAGGGCCAGGGGGGGTAATACAAAATATTGAGAGGGGATAAATTACACATTGTAAATAAAATAAATATCTTATCATAATCCTCGTATTCATTTTGACATCTACAACTTTAACCATTTGCAACAATTACCTGTATTTAGGTAGGAAATTTCATTAATTTAAAATCTTTTTGATATAATTTGAAAGCTTATAAAATTACCTTTCAATTGATATGCCATAATTTGTAATACATTGCATAAAAAAGGCAAAAACTTGTCTTGAGCAACTCGCGATGAAGTGATTCCAGTTTCATGCTCACGAATGTGTTACACATTGCTACAAATTTTGGCTAGCATACCTGTGTTCACTGCTACCCCAGAGCGGACTTTCTCAAGCCTAAGGAGCCTGAAAAATTTCCTGCGCAACACAACGAGTCTAAGTAGATTGAAGGGTTTGGCTCTCATGAATATTCAGTATGGGGCAGAAAGTGATGCGGATGAAGGATGTCTTCTAAGACATATTTAAAAAGAAAAACAGACGGATTATTCTGTAATGCGTTTGCAGCATTTTTTTACATGAATAATTAATTCATTTATTGGTGAATAACAATAAAAATAATAACACATACTACAATGGCTAGTATTTAATTGCACATCTAAAATACTGATTTTCACAGCAAAAAGAATCACCAAAAACACTTTTTATGTTTTAAATATTTTATGTGTACTTAAGTTTTTGTTTTAAGTATTTTTGTTGTTCTTACCTGTTCAACCTAACTCGAAAGATAAAGGGGGCTTCGCTTCGCTCTCCCCCTTTACCCTTCATCTAAGCTACCGCAGCATTTTGCCCTGATATTTGCTGCGCAAATCAGTATTTTTGATGTGCAGTTTAATATTTCCCTTTTACAATTAAATTAAATACAATAAAATACAAAGACATAAATCCGCCAAACGCTTCGTCATAACTAAACTTAAGAAACAAAATACATATCTATAGAAATAAACCGCCCCAAGAAACGCCCGCACCAAACGTGCCCATTACCCTGGCAGCATTACCGCGCTGCACAGCTAGCGAGATCCTCTGTGACAGGAACGATCCGGAGCGGTGGTCAAATCCTCGGTCCCTCTTTGAATATTAATGATTATATGTCCTTTTTTGTCGTTGTAATTTCATGTATGCTGCAAGGCGGCCTTAGTCATAAAGTCATAGCTAATTCCGTTTCTGTAGGTATGTTAACATGTTTGTTGAACTTTCAGGTCTGGAATACACAGCACCGTAGATCCGAAGTTGTCGAGTCTCTAAGAAGTTCGCTGACGCGTCTGAAAATGGACTACGTCGATCTTTATCTGATGCATTGGCCGATTGGATTGAACGTAAGAATGATTGATTACTCACTTTAAATAACTATAGATAAAATCGGTTCAGTGCGGATCGACTATGGGACTATAAAACTTAAGCACTAAAAATAATAAAAACAAAAACAAAATAGTAGTTTATGTGACTGCTACATAATGCCTAATTATGTACAGTTACATACACTAGTTTATCTACTCACATATCATAAGCTCTCTTTGATGTGTTCAGGAACCGCATGTTTGACCGACATTGTGGCTCTGAAGTTGTTTGGCTTGTTCTGTAGTACCAACTTCACGCAGGCGGGCGTCGGCGTTCGAAATTTGAATGTCAGTACCAACTTCACAGACAAACTAGGGGCGGCACGAGGCGGGCGTCGGCGTTCGAAATTTGAATGTCATAATATGCAGAAAAATTACACATTATGGTCATAATGTGTAATTTTTCTGATAGGAAATGACTTTTTACTAAGTAGTTGAACATTATGCTGATCGTAACGTGCGGTTTTTGTACGCAGTAAAGAGGGTTTATGATACGTGTGTAGATAAAGATAATAACATTACGTCCGATCGTGGATTCGAACCCAGACCTTACAAATCGTGAAACCGCTATCAAACCAATTACGCCATCACAACTGTTCGATAAGCCCCGAAATCTACGATCATAATAGAATCATGACATGGTTTGTTATATCGCCCCGAGGGTGTTAAAACACTGTTCTTGTGTCCCCCCTTTCTGGAAATGTTTATAATTTTTTGCTGTAGCGGCAACAGAAATACACATTCTGCGAAAATGTCAACATTCTGCCTAATTCGGTTTTACGGTTCATGAGATACAGCCCGCTGACGGACGGAAAGACAGACAGACAGTAGGACTGCATACTTTAAAAAAAAAACACCGACGCATTTAATGAAACTTGAGGCGTGGTGCCAACTGAACAGAATAAACAGACACGATAAGACATAGGCCCACGCTTACACGGCTCGTCCTTTTTGGGTACCCAATCCTTCAAGTCCGACTGCATAATCCTTCAACACGCCGTGCAAGCGTGGCTTATGTTGTCAAGTCTCTCGCTTGTCTGTTCAGTTGGCATCGCGCCTTGAAAAGTCTAAAACATGTTAAATTTTTTGTATGCCTAAAGCCGAATTTACATTACTTTTTTTTTATTTTTTATTTATTTAAATTCTTCTTAACTTAATCTTATTTATAACAAACAATCGCAGTTTGTTGGCGATGCGTTCTGATTTTATTACATTATTATTAATCTATATATTTAATTATGTAGGTGCTTTAGTACCTACATAATTGGTATATAAATATAACAAAATATTAATTACATAAAATAAACAATTTATTTATTATAATTATGTAATGTGAGGTTAGATTCATAAACTCAGTCACCCCCTGTCAGAGTTACAGACTGTAACATGAGGTGCTTGAGTTTATGTTTAATAGAATTTTTACATAGCTTTTCTTCAGCAAGCAAGGGAGGATATTGGTTACAGATTCCGGGAGTCATAACTACGAATTACGAAACTAGTGGCGTTAAAGTAGTTTTGTGACATTAATTTCATGAACAATTTCACGTGTAAACGTCTAGTTTTACAATGCATTGATTTACCGACACTGAAACAGTTTCTGATCGTGCACGGTTTTTTGAGAAACTAGTGTCGAGAAAGCGCCTGCGCTGGTGGGTCGTGTGTTTTTTTTTTGTCGTGGTGTTGGCGGTGTTTGTCGAAAAAAAAAATGAGACCAATTAAAATGACCACCAAAAATTTTTTTTCCTACCTAAAATGGATAAATGCTACCCAAAATGGGTGAATGATCACCAAAAGTTGTAGAAAATATCAGGGCAAAATACTGCGGTAGCTTAGGTGAAGCAAACCGAAGCCCCATTATCCTTCGTGTTAGGTTGAACATGTAAGAACAACAAAAATACTTAAAACATAAACACAGACATACATCACACACATACGTACATAAAACATAAAAAGGAGTTTGGTGATCATTTATCCAAAAACAATTTCGTGGTCGTCTACTAATTCTGGCGGTCGTTTCGAATTAATTTATACTAAAATAGGTGCGTTTTTGGTGATCGTTTAAACATAATCCAAAAAAAAATATGTCAAACCAACGTTGGGCAGCTGATAAAAATATCAAATCCACCAACGTCTTTTCTTTCGAGACAACCTTTTCTTAATTTTATACAATAACATCTGCAAAATGCAAAATAAAGCTTTGATGTTGGCGAAGCTATGAACACAGTTGATATACTGTGGATTTTACGATACTAGTCTTTTTAATGAAACTAGTTTCACAGGTCCTGGAAGTAGTGTCATGAAATTAATTTCATATTGCATGAAACTAGTTTTGTAATGTAAATTCGGCTTTACTGTCCGCAAAACCGGTGTCCATAGATAGAGTAAATACCACCAAAAGTATGAATTCCGTAAACGATAAACTTTGCGAGGAATTGTTTCTTTTTTCAAAATGGCGGTCTCCATCCAAAAATGTTCGAGCCGTTTTGGTTCACTTGTTTTGTATCCTTGTTAAGCTGATAAATAACTTACGAACCACTGAACCGATTTCGATAAAATATTGCCTAATAATAGATTGGTAACCTAAATAATAGATCTGTCACCTTATCAAACCTCGTGAAATGAATAAGAGATATCAGGAGAGCGAACTGATGGGTCAGGGTAGGTGAAGGCTGACATATGAATATATAAAAACCCTCAATAAGTGACCAATTTGTAATTATTTGGTGATAGTGACCAATCTACTATTTAGGCGACCAATCTTATATTTAGGTAATCAATCTACTATTAGGGTGACCAATCCAATAATTTGATGAGCAATATTATTTCTCGGTGATTCTTAAATTAATTTTAGGCCACAGATCTATTATTTTAGGAACAATATAATGTATTAGGTAATTTAAAGGCATTTATTAGTTAATGAATAAAACCTTACGAACCGAATGGTCAAGTCATCAGTGAAGTGACCTACGAAGCCAAAGGTCCCGGGTTCGAGTCCCGGTGGCGGCAAATATTTGTTTGATGAGAACGGATGTTTGTACCCTAGTCATGGTTGTTTATCTATCTAAGTATAATATTTATCTATATAAGTATGTGTATTGTTGTCTAGTACCCAAGATACAGGGAATCCTAGTTTGGGGCTAGATCAATGTGTGTAAATAGCTTCCAAGCTAGGTATTAGGGTATTATTATTATTATATATTATGCCATTTTGTATTTTTTTGTTTTTTGTACGACAGGCGGATTATTCTTATTCGGATACAGACTACGTGGAGACCTGGCGAGGCCTGGAGGACTGCCAACGCCTAGGACTTACCAAGTGGGTACCAAATAGCCGCAGAAGTTAACTAGGCGCCCGCGAGGAATGTCGTTATCAGGCGGGTAGCCTAGTTAACTTCCTAGTTGGTTTCTTAAACATGTAACTTTTAATTATATAAAATTAATAGCTCTACTTTTAAATTCATGTTGTTAAAAGATCATAATTCATAATTCTTTATTGAAAACAAATATTTTACAAGTGACATTAAAAGAAAATGTATGTACAAAGGCGAGATTATCTCTAAAAAGAGATTTCTTCCAGCAAACCAAGACATTAAAGGAAATATTATTATAAAAGGTAGGTAGGATGTGCACAATAACTAGTATAAATAAAATGCCAAGGAATACATTATAATAATAATAATACCTTGGACACCATTTACACACATTGATCTAGCCCCAAACTAGGATTCCCTGTATCTTGGGTACTAGACAACGATTCACACACTTATACAGATAAATATAATACTTAGATAGATAAACAACCATGACCAGGGTACAAACATCCGTACTCATCAAACAAATATTTGCCCCTACCGGGACTCAAACCCGGGACCCCTGGCTTCGTAGGCAGCGTCACTGCCGACTCGGCCATTCGGGTCGTCATTAAACATTAAACACTTAAAGACAGTAACTAATAAATAAGTACCGAAATATACTACATACACTTTACATATAAATACATACAATAACTTTTATGAAAGAGAGAGGAAGTGCTCTTTAATACGTTTCTTAAAAGAGAAAAGAGTGGGACTGTCTCTTGCTATGGGAACAGACAAGACAGAGAATTAGATCGAAAACAAAGCCAAAGGAGCCGTATAGTTGACAGTAAAAACCTAAAACCGTCAATTGTTGAGCCTTGTACGCCACTATCTCCGGCAAGCCCTTCAACATCGAAAGGAAAACCTTGAAACGTCTACATTACAGCTGCCTAAGCAACACCAACCACAAAATACGGACACTTTGCCAAATACCAAGTCTTATCTTATACGACCGTTCCGAAACCAAACAAGAATATATCGAAAACTGTTCTAATTTCACAATAAATTTCTAATGTTATAATTTCTTACTGAATATGGAATGTCATCCTATACTTTTTGTGTGTTTATGTTTGCCTGAAATGAAATGCACATGTCGCAGTTAGTAGGTTAAACCAGACACTTAACTAACTCTCTAGACCGTTAATTAAATGCCGACGTTTTACCAAGTCACTAAAATTCCAAGTGAGTGAAAGTGAGGCAACAAGAAATATACAATATATATATATTTTTTTAAGTGTACTTAAATTTATGTATAAAGTATTTTTGTTGTTCTTACATGTTCAACCTAACACAAAGGATTAAGGGGGCTTCGCTTCGCTCACCCCCTTTACCCTTCACCTAAGCTACCGCAATGTTTTGCTCTAATATAAGCTGTGCAAATCTGCTGTTGTCGTGACGCCATCTTGTTTTCCAACACGCCGGCTTTCGGTAGGACAGATTGTTAAACGTTTACGACGATGCTTTATTTAAATCAAAATGCTAGTGACTTGGTTAAACTTCGGCATTTAATTAACGGTCTAGAGAGTTAGTTAAGTGTCTGATTTAACCAACCAACTGCGACACATACACTATTCCTATTTCTTGGACTATTATATTTTTATGACGTCGCTGTTTCTGGTTCATCACCACACAGGGTACCCTAGTGTGGGGCCAGAAGCAATCAGTTGCCTGTATATAAATATTTGTTTTAAATGTAGGTCCATCGGTGTGTCAAACTTCAACAAGACACAGCTGAGTCGACTCATCAGAGAGGCTCAAGTCAAGCCGGCTGTCTTGCAGCTTGAGGTAATATATAAACCCAAAACTTGGGAGCTAGCCCATAGCCGAAGCTATGGAAATATATAGTTTTTTCGCCATGTTTTGTTTCTTGCGATACAATAAATTTAAATAACTCAATCGATTCTATAACCACTTACTTTTTAACCGACTACAAAAAGGAGGTTCTTAATTCGACTGTTTTTAGGGTTCCATACCCGAAGGGTGCCAAACGGGACCATATTACTAAGCCTCCGCTGTCCGTCCGACTGTCACCAGGCTGTATGTCATGAACCGTGATAATTAGACAGATGAAATTTTCACAGATGATGTATTTCTGTTGCCGCTATAACAAAAAATACTAAAAAACGGAATAAAATAAGTTGTTTATCTTTAAACCACATACAAAGTTATGAATGCAACTGGGTACGTACATGGAGTGTGAATGTAGCCGCACCAATAACTTTGTAAAGAATATTTTGCTATGTAAAATCCAATATAACAAATACCATTGTACGGTGGTACGGAACCCTTCGTGCGCGAGTTCGACTCGCACTTGAACCTTTTTTTTATATTTGTTACGCGATTATTTCGTCAATTAGGTATGAATTGATTTTGATGATTCTAATTTTAATTAATAGTTCATACTTTAAAGGTGGTCCCAAATAAATTTTATAATAATTGATTCAGATCAGAGCTCTTTGAAAAAATCAACAAAAACAAAATATATATATGTCACCGGAAAATAATACGATCCGTAAGTTTATAAATTTCCTAATTTTTTTTCCGCAAGTTTATAAACATACTAACCTAACCTAACCTAACCTAACCTAACATAACCTAACCTAACCTAACCTAGCCTAATATAATCTAGAAGGAAGTTTATAAATTTCCTAGGAAATTTATAAACTTGCGGATCGTATTATTTTCCGGTGACATATACACAGTTGACGTTTTGGTTTGTGGTTCCATTCAGCAACGGTTTTGATGAGGACTTTTCGTGTATATAGACGACATTCGCATACCAACCGAGAGGAAGAAACAGTGCTTGAACTTGAAGCCGTTTTTTTTTTAACTTGGTGAATTATCAATCACTCCCCAGGTCCACCCGCAGGCCGTCCAGCACGAGCTGATCAGCTACGCGCAGTCAGAGGGGCTGGTCATCATGGGGTACAGTCCGTTTGGATCCCTCGTGTCCCGCTACGGACAGGAGGTCGGCGGTCCGAAGATTGACAACCCGATACTGAGCGGGATCGCGAAGAAGTATAACAAGACCACCCCGCAGATTTTGTTGAGGTGGTTGGTAAGTACAGTGTTTTATTATATGACCTGGAGGAGGCACAGTTGGGCTCCCGTTTAGCCAGCTAGGGCTAGCCCATCGCCACAGATGGAGGACTAAAGACTATCACGATGTTTTCAACCCTTACTTACTTAGCGACCCGAATGGCCGAGTCGTCAGTGACCCTGCCTACGAAGCCAAGGGTCCCGGGTTCGCGTCTCGGTGGGGGCAAATATTTGTTTGACGAGAACGGATGTATGTAGCCTAGTCATGGTTGTTTATCTATCTAAGTATAATATTTATCTATATAAGTATGTGTATCGTTGTCTAGTACCCAAGGTACAGGGAATCCTAGTTTAGGGCTAGATCAATCCCAGCTAGCAAAATGTGACCAAAAGTAGCCGTATATCAGTGATAGGAGCAGTATCATATCCGCGACATATACGCTACTATCACTGGAAAAGGGCCCCAGTTTTACAGCATTTTGATGATAAATCTTGTGTATATTAGCTTTGCTTATCACTATTTTGTGACATTTCCGTTGTATTTTAGTGTTGATTGAGTCAAATTGATGATATATCAATAACTTGGTGATCTTTGTATTACTAAATACTGATACAATAGCAACCGCGACGCCTGTTTGTTACTTCACACCAGTTCCTAGCAAAGTGACGCGAAAACGTGTTGAAAAAACATTAAAAAAGAAAATAAATAAGCTGAACGTCAGCTTGCATTACTGGTAAGTAAATGTTAAAGTATTTGTTATGGCTAACATTGTGCTCGTTTGGGCTTTTATCTGTAAGTTACTCTTGCACTTCCAGTTTTATCGTTCAAATAGTATCACATTATAAGCATTTTTTTCATGCCCCCTTCGAATTTAGATTATTTCATTATTAAAATTAATTAAATAATTAGGTAACACAATGAAGACACCATAATGTTACTAATGTGTGATTTGGTTACCAATAAATCACCAATTTACAGCTTCTTTCCACCATAGTGAAATGTGCTAGGGTTCCGCAAAAAGTGTACTTAAACCCCAGCCAGAGTATCTTTGGAAGTAACGAAAATTGTTTCTCATCTTTTCAGTTTCTTTCGGGTAATTGAAAATGGTAGTATTATTGGACATTGACTGTTTTTTAACTAGAGATCATTTTAATATACTGAATGAATTTGAATGGCCATGGATAGCAACTCATTTTATTCTGTCCGAAATATGTTATGGGTGTGGACATCTAACTAATCCTGGATTACAGTCCCACTTCATTGTCGACAGAAGCAATATAAGAAAACTTGTAATTATAAAACAGTTGTGGTGTCAAGGATGTCAGTATACTTATGCTGATCACTATCCTGAAGACGAATGTATCTGCTGCTAATAATCTCATCACTGCCTTAAATAAAAGTCAATGTTTTTTTACTAAATATGAGTTTGCTAAAATACGGTTTAAAGGATTTTGAAAAAAAAAACTAAATGCACTTACTTATGATTATAAAAGATTATGTGCCTTTTACTCTCAAAATTAATATCAACCGATAGTAAGAATGCGAAACACATTTATAATAATTACAAGTACGAACAGTGAGTATATTTTATACAAACACACGGTTTATGCGAAGCGTGTAGGTACTGTAGGTATCGGCACCGAGGCGGGCCGCCCGCCCCAGCGCAAGTGCTTCGCGTAGTAGGTACCCGCTCATTCTGTCGCAACGCGCGGCACCTGTCTCAACTTGCCAATGCGAAGGTTTGTTTTCATTCATGCGCGTGATCAAATGGTGACTGCTCAATTACTCATTGCGCGTGTTGTTACTTGTTGCTCACTACACATCACATGCACGTCTTATATCTTATTCACATTGTATTAATTTATTTTCAGTTAAGTTTGCTGTTCCATTAAACGATCAGTTATCACTTAGTTCTATAGTAGAAAAGTTACGGACGGCTCTGCGCAAATAGCGTTTATAGGTAAATAAGCCCTTGTTTGTTTTTCTGCTTGAATCTTTTACTAACCTCTAAGAAATATCATCTTAAGTGATTTCTGGCCGATTTTTTTAACTCTAAAATGATTTTAGTATAGTTAAATATCAAATAATAAGTTTTTATTTGTATCTAGGTATTATACTAATATTATAATATGGTGAAGTATTGAAAGTTTGTTTTAAATACGTAACAACCTAAACCCCAACGTAAAAAGGGGCGTTGAGATTTTATCTGTGTGAGTGTGTATATAGCTAGAGATGTAATACGAAAAAAGTTTCAGTATGTATCTCATTGAATAATTTGAACTATTTTTTTACCTAACTAAATTATTTGATTTTCAGATCATGCCTTTCATAGTTGTGCAAACCCGTGAAAACGGGGAACTTTTTATCACTTTCTGTCCAGAGCACTGGGAATGTAATGGACAATTGTTTTGGCCAAGATCCATGATGCAAGGAGAGAAGTTGAGAAGGCAGGAAGATTCGCGTCCAGGATTCGACTGGAGCATTTTGGACTGTGAAGTCAAAAGACGCAATTTAACATTAGCACAAGCGAAAGCTGCAGTTAAAGCCATGTCAGACTTATCAGAAACTGAAGCAGAAATCGAAATGTTAAGAAATATGAAGAAGAAATGCAAGAATGAGACGAAAACTATATGTTTAAATAACTTAGCGAGCATTGTATTGCAGTAAGTACCAATTATAAAGTGTTTAATTCATCTACCCATGCTCTGACTCTTTTATTAGGTTAAGATGTATTTTGCAGCATAGATTAGAGGTGTGTTGGGGTGTTTACACACACGCCGCCGCCTTGGATTTGTATGGAGCCTCTCATACGACGCTGCGCGCCATGGTACATAGACTTGTACATAGACGCCGTGGCGGCGGCGGCCCTTAGAGGTGTGGCTTGCACTTGTGTAGTTACTAATTATACTTTATTTAATAGTCTTTGTTTCATTTCAGAGCAAAATTAATGCTTCTTCGTCTTCGTCGACTGTTACGACAAATACCATTCAAACGGTACAAATGATAGAAACCGAACAGCCTACAACAGTTACTGAACAGCCTACAATAGTAACTGAACAGCCTACATCAGTAACTGAACAGCCTACAATAGTAATGGAACAGCCCACAACAATAACGTAAGAATTAATCGATGACGTCACTGTTCCTGAGACTCAAAATAGTATATTAGAAAAAGTGGATTGTATTTTATCCGCCATGGTCGTTGTTCAAGAAAACCAAACAGGTATTCAGAATGGTTTGGAGCGCCTCAAAAAAAAACTTATTGAAGTGGACACAAAATTTGATAAATATTTAAAAGAGGCACAGGACTTTAAAAATAGCTCATTCATAGGAGTCAGACTAACTGATGACAAGAAATCCTTAATGGAGTTTGAAGAAAAACTTAAAAAAGGAATGGGATCAGATTTAAAATGCAAATTCTTAGCAGTTTGTGGAGTGGGCAAAGGAAAGGGTTTGAACAATTGTTATTCCCTTATAGACGTCATGTTTAAGAGACAGTTCCTTACTGAATGTTCATGGTCCGGTGCTAGCCGAAACGAAAACCAATGTAAAGTATGTTTCAAAGCATATGAACTGACATTGAACTTATTCTTTTCCGTGATCCAAGAGAGTGACCCTTCATTTACATTAAAGGAATGTGAAGCATTTTTTAAAAGTATTTTGAGAAACTCAAAGAGGCGTAATGATGCAAAGGGTATAAGAACATCATCATCAAGAGTAAGGTCAAAGGGACAGGGAAAGGGCAAAAAATCTAAATTTACTGTCAACTCTACTGATGATTTACAGAAATCTTCCTCTTCAGCGTTGGATACAAACAACACAGTGGCTCAATCTAACGATGAAGGTACTGCAGGAATTTTAGAAGAGAATCCCGGTCCAAGTAAATAATAATAACTTAACTTTCTTGATCAAGTTTTGAGTTGTATCTGATAAATGAAAATTTTTGTTTTTTTTCAATTGCTATTAAGATTCCTTTTTAAGTTAAGATTTCGTTCGTTTGAAAAGATAATCATAAATAAGTGTACTGTAACTGGACTCCGTAGCTTTATTCAAATATATACTTCCCAAAGAAAACAGGTTGGATAGTAACTATAAAAAAAATACTTTTCATAGTAAACTAGACAGTTTCAGTTTACTAAGCAGAAGGCCGAACAATTCAATTTATAGAAAGTAGATATTTTTATGTTACTATCCAGCTTAATTTTTTTGGAAGTTGATACACTTCAAGCTAAGAAGCAATTACAACCCGTATATGAGAGGTGTATTAGACATTTTACAGTTCCTAATTTAATTGTGAAATGCTGTCATGAAAGGAGTTGATTATTTTGAGAATTTGAAGTTCGTTTTTTTAAATTATACCATGGAAAAATTAATAAACAACTTGATTAATCTATCTAGAAGTATTATATTAAGTTCCTTATGTTATGAAATTATTCATCTCAAACCCAAAAAAATATTATTTTATATCCCTACAGAAAATTCAACAATTAAGCAGTAGAACCAACAGGTAGTTACAAAATTATATAATACGTCTAAATTAAGTTAATATAGTGTCGAAATAATAATCACAAAATTATAAATATTACAATTTATTTTATTGCTAAAAAGTATGAAGCAGTGGAACAAAATATATATATGATTCAAAATCAATAGAAACTAGTTTGCATTTTATAGAATCAAGGGCGTTAACATGCATGGTTTTCTTTATTGACTTGAGGTCACATTTATATATATTCAAATAGGAAGATTTCATTGGATATATAAATGAGCTATTAAAAGACTGGATTTCAATAACATGTGCTAAATTGCTCAAAAACCATTTATCTTTCGGTCGTGATGACAAAATATAACTTTCTAGATACAGTTCTGCAATATTGCCGTGTACACTTTTATACTCTTTAAGAAATGGTATTTTTTTGTTAGTTTTGTTACTAGAGTCAAGATCAACATAACTCATTTCGCTTATTCTTCCGGCAACCTGCTCCAGTGGCTTGTTGCCCTGTCTAATCATTTTTTTAGAGTGTGTAATCTATTCTCAAACGGATAGGCACAGAACTGTTGAAGCACACCATATTTTTTTATCTCATCTATAACGTGTGTCAAATTGTGCACATTACCCGTTATGTAATATTTCCCATAGATTATTTTGAATTTTAGGACAAAAATGTCCAGCAATTCCCTCGCTAATTCCAAGAATTGAAAATGGTTCTCATTTGAACAAATAGCAATCGCACAAAAAAGGTACAGAAAATGCTGGAATACTGCAGGTTTTAAGGTTTTTTCTAAAATAATAAAACTTAAGTAGTACAAAAAAGTACGAAACTCAGACCCTTTCCAATGGCACAAATCACTCAAACCTCTAACAGACCTGTGGATTTGTTTCGGCATTTTGCAGCTCAATAAAAATTCAGTTACCAGATTTATGTCTTGACTGCACCATTTTGTGTCATAATTGTTGCTGTACTTTCCATCTCTCCATGCGAATAAAAGACGCCTCATTATGTCAAGGTCTGAATCTCCAACTATGAAATCTTCTACCATACATATCCACAGGAAGTTCCAGTAAAGGTGAATCCGCTTTATGGTGTTGACCATACTTTTTCAAACGAAAGTCCTTATCGTTTCTTTTAGGGCATCCAATATTTAGAAAAAACACGGTGCATGAATAATGCGAGTACTCTCCTTGTACTTACGGTGCATTTGAGGCATCCGTTTTTTGAATTAAAGTTTGACACACCTGAAAATAGATGAACAGTTTGTATTTTAAAAAACACCTTGTTTCAATTTATTTATTCTGCAACAGTGCTTTTAATTAAAATAATATAGGCGTAGGTACTTAACTTATCTATACAGGTGTAACAAAATTTGTGTAGAGGCCGTTAGTCAGGTCTTCTGTTCATCATACTGAGCAACTTTCCCCAAGGAATCCATAGTCAATGTTGAGAAAAAAAATTAGCTTCCATACAAAATTGGTCCTTCGCACTTACGACTTTGTATGGAGAGGCCAAAATTTTTTTTGGGAATTGACTATGGGTTCCTTGGGGAAAGTTGTTCCGTGTGATGAGCAGAAACTCTGATTAACGGCTCCTACACTAATTTTGTTACACCCTGTAATTTTTCACATCTGGAGGCTTGCTATATCCAGAATACATTCCAATAACAACAGGTTAAAGTTTCGGGATCTCACAAACACCACATAATATAGGCCAAAGATGACTTTTGGAGCTTTTGGAGATAGGCAATCCGTCTATTTTTATATTTAATGAAAGCTTCTCTGGCACATAAGAAGCGGCTTGTAGATATTGTGTCAGTTGTTTTTCCAAACAATTATGCCAATAATGACCCACACCCATGGTTACAATTTTTATATCCGTATCAGTTCGTAATAACGTACGTGGACCGATCGGTAATACATGTGGTAATCCGAGCATTTACTATTTCCGATAAATTCCTGAGAGCACTATGGGAAATATTAAACTCTATAGCCCACGTTCGGATATTTTTCACAAATTCTTCATTTTTTTCTTCAATATCATAATTTTCGGTGACAGTGTATCACTATCAGATATTTCTGAAAATCTCAAAATATCTTTTTCATCATTGCTATTAATAGTATCATCATTAGAAGTCTGTGTCAAAAGAGATATTTTTTTCATGTACGGAACCAATTTCTGAATTTTCAACACACGGCAGGCTAAGCTGATTTTTAAGTTCTCTTGATGTTTATCTATAGGTGATAGTGACTGTTTGTACTTATTCCTAACTTTTCTTTTGTAGTGACCACTTCTTTTAAACTTTTTCCAAGACTCCAAATTCATTTTTATACGGGAACACTTGTTTTCACTGGGGAAAGGGGGCACATACATAATGGCCGTCTTTGGTGATAAATAAATGGTTAAAGTTCTCTTAGAGAGCTAAAAGGTTTTATATTTGTATAATTTGCAGTTATTATGCTGCTATTAAGTGTTATATCCGTGATAAAAATGTTTATATGTAACTAGTGATAAGAAAGGCCTAGTAAGAGTATATATACAACTTCTTAGAGTTATTTTAGGTTCTCTATCATGGATATATCATTGGTGTTAACAAACACCATTATACGATAAATTTGCTCTATATCAGCTCTTGGACGAGCTTTTATATCACTGATTAGTTTTACCGGTGCCTGATATATCATCAGTGATAATTCAGCAATTCGGGAGCAATTATAACTCTATTTACTCCTACATATGTTTCTCTTACAGCTTTTTTACAGCATATTTGCTCTATTTCCACTTTATGGAAACTAATTTACAACTGTGTTATAAAAGATGTATAAAACGATCGAGTAAACTTTCCTATCACCAATTATTATCACTACCAGGCTCTATATCCTTATACAGCTAAATAATGTTACTGATCACCAATATACAGCAAGGCTAAGATAGGAAGTCACCAAGTTGCTTATATATGGCGTATATAACACTGTTTAGTGTTAAGCCTTAATTTCATATCACCAATTTGCTTGCTGGGATGTGTGTCAATAGTGTCCAAGGTATTATTATTATTACTTACAACTACTTATCTATCATTTAATGTTGTCCTAAAATTCGTATATTGTCGTATATCTAAGGCACACACACTTAGACTATACACAACTTCACCATTTACTCACAGGCTCATACATAGCTTCCTTCAAAGCTGTCACCGGGATTCAAAGCAGCAACTTCTTCGTGACAGGCGAGGGTGTCACCAGACCAAAAACTTGAGTCGAAGTGTATTGCTAAAATATATGTCTAACTTGGCGTTTCATTCACAGATCGAAAGGAGAATCATACCAATACCGAAGACACAGAAACTGAACCGCCTGGAGCAGAACATAGATGTTTTCGACTTTCAGCTGACGCCGCAAGAGGTTGAGCAAATCAGCGCATTCGATTGCGGCAAACGGTTCACGAAGCCCTCGTTCTGGCAAGACCACCCTTATTACCCCTTCGAGATGGATCCCAACCCTATCGCCAATCCATTCCCTCACTAAAACATCAACATGTCCTCAAAAGCAAGATGGCTTCCCTTATTTGCCGCCACCTTATTCCATCCAAACTCTACCGAAACTTACTAAATACCAAACTTACCCAGTGACAGATTTGATTTAAAGTTACAATTTAGTTTTTACACATACTTTTTTTTACTTTTTTATATATTTTTGCAATAAATGCTTCTGTTTACTGGGATTTCTGACTTTGATTATTCTAAACGAAGGGAGTAGAAGTAAAACAAACTTGTATAACAAGACCTACAATTATGGCACTTTGATTTTATTCGACAAAACACACTTTCGCGTAAGCATTACTTTTCCACTTTTGGTTTGAAGCTCGAGAGCATTTTTTTTTCTTATTAAATGAGTATTTACTTCGATGATTTTCTAATACTGCTCAGATTATTGTCGGCTTTTCAAGGCTCCAAACCGCCAGTTTACACTTTCGTACGGTTAAAGATACTGCGAGAAACATTTCTAAATATATTTTTACATTTTATGCACTCCGCAAGAGCCCTGCCGCCGGTTTTTCCTTGAACGGCGGCAACAATTCACAATGTCAAAAATACTAATTTTGACAGTATAAAAACCTGCTGTCAAAATTAGTGTTTTTTTTTTTATTGCTTGGAACACAGCGGTGAGCTCCATCAAACGCATGAAGATATGTAACAATGCATTTATTTTTTGTACCATCGGGTGACAAGAGAAAAATCTGACAATCGGGCCACATAATGTTTTTTTTTTAATATATTTTGGAAGGTGTACAGCACAAATCGACTGTTAGTCTCCGCAAAGCATTCAGCTGGTTAGTATCAGATACGGAAAGTGCAAGAATTAAGTAGTTTCTGGATAAAACGACTTGTAACAACGATGGGGGAAGTCTTTCGACTTTGTCAAGGTCATTCGTTCTGTTACTGGTCGGTGTGTCGCCACTCACTGCTGTATACGAGATGCTTTTAGCATTTTAGTATAGTTCACAACAATAACGTTGTCTATTAAGATGCAGGTACAGCAAGTAGAAGCACGCTATACAAGAATCAAGAAAACAACACGGAAGAAACTCAGAAAAAAAATAACACTCCTTATTTTTGGAAGTTTCAGAACGTTTTCGGTAAACTGTTTCACACGAAAACGGTTCTTCGAATAGAACGACGCGGTGAGTCAGTGACCAGCGACAGAATACATGATGACGTTTGATGACTAAATGAGACTCTTTAAACATTTGCGATCGGTTTATCCAGTTTTTTTTTTTAAAGTTCTAATTGACTATAAAATATGTTTGCCTCATAACAGCTAATTCATTCTAAAGTATGCGTGATATGTAATAATTAGAAAGGTGAAAGAGGAAGTCTTTAATAATAAACGTGTTAAAACATTTTTTCACGAAACACAAAATGTCGTAATATTCTGAAAAAATGTATTATCACTACAGGTTTTCGTATAATACGGCAGACTAATTTTATTATTAAAATTAAAGAGATTTAAGGTAAATTTTAGGTACTTAAGTCTTACAATAGCACTATAAGAAATAGACTATTTTTACATTTTGTTTGTAGTCTTTACCCATACAAATTAGCTACCTTAAGGACAAAAACGTCATAGTACATGGTGTGGATCTCAAAAAGCAACTCGATGTCTATTTTTTTAATATTTGCACACCAAAAAAAACTATGTCAAATATTGCTACCACCAAAACAGTTGCTTTTAACAGCCTATGCTGCTTGACTCTGTTACAATATCTGTGCTTTACAAGATCCACATGTTATTTAGGTCTTTTGCATTCCAAGGTGTCAAATTGTCTTTCACTATGGCGGGTGGGAAGCCTGGCTATGACTACAGTGCAGTGCCGCATGCTCTTAACCTTACAGACATAACCATAACAGTTGGCGGAATACCGTTAAAATATATTTTTCAATAAGAAATTGCGCGGGCCACATGCAATGAGGATTTTTTATCTATAGTCATTCATATTTAGATGTGATTCAAGGCAATGGCTTTAATGGACAAAAAATTAAACCTCTCTATGCAACACATACATGAGTGAGGAATTGCCGGATTTCTCCAGGCAATTGAGCTTTAGTTAAGTTACATATTCACACATTTATTCCATTAAAATTATATCGAAACGATTGTGGATAACCTATATTGATTTTTATGTTAATATTATTAAATATAAGGAAGTTATGAGACGCCATAAGTAAATTACTTATTTTCATATATTTATTTATACTAAACGTATATCATAATCGTTCGATTCGTGGCTATCATTATATTACTCAACAAAATCTTATTTAAATCTCATGCTTTGCACTCTTACGTCACCTAAAAACGCCTAAAATTATGTGATATGATGTTTTAATGAGTTCGCAATGTATAAATATGTAAAATGTTATTTTTCAATCTAATTATTGCGGCTTCTATTGTATTGTATCTATTAAAGGTCAAGGAACTACGCTGCTTCAAATAACACTTTAAAAAAACACTGCATTATCTTTGTATGGATATTGAATCGGCAAATATAACGTTTTTTACTAGTTTGTACTAAATACCTATCATATTAGATACATAAACCTAGACTATGTACAAATATCTGCGATATATACCTAAGCCATCTAGCTATCAAACTTAAAATCGTATTTTATACATTAACGATTTTAATATTATTTGGTGTTTGTTTTATTAACTACGCATTAGATGCTAGGCAAACATTCTCGTCTTTGTTTTTCTAGCAAATTATTATTTTATATAACCTCATCAAACACGTCATTAATGACCCAAACATTCAATGAACATAATAAAACGATATTGGGTATTATACAAGAAAGTTCACATAATTTGATTTACAAAACTTAAAAGGGACAACAATATCTCCAGAAATACACTTTACTTATCACGTCTACAATTAGTAGGCAAGCATTTAATTTTCAGAGCTAAATAAAATGTTATTTACATTGATGCCATCTCAAGAATTAAGTTAATTTGAGGAATCTGTTCTAGACAGAAAAAGAACGCGATTTTACATAAATAACTCAGCGAATTTCACAGCCTGTAGGTTTTTAAGCATGATAATTCGATCATTCTAGAACCATTTCACTATCTATTTAAAAATAACTTTTTATGAAATTTCGAACAAAAATCTACTAGGTACTTAAAACACAACCGTAATTATTACCTTTACTTTCTACTTACCTTCTTTCCTTTTAATCTCGATACGGCAGTTTTGGCTAGTTTCTTCATTTTTTATTCCACTCAATTTTCCTATCCTTTATCTATCTAATGTGTCACACCTCTATTATATGTGCATAGGTAGGTAGGTAGTCTGTGAGCAATCCAAATTGGTCTGAAATACTTGGACCGAACATTAGAAAGCTTCGTGAGATTAAAAAATCTCGATTTAAAAACATTACAACGATCTAAATATAACCATTATACTCAGCACATCACCGCGATTTTCACTATTTTATTTATATACAGGCTATGAGTAATTTTTATTTATTATCGACTTTAATATGATAATTATTAGTGGAAAACTCCATTTTGTATTTATCTACACAACGCTATCTATCCTTTAAACTTTTTATCAACGTATCAATATTTTTTTAATAATACTTTTTATTTAATTAGAGCAAAAACGCTGGACTTGAATTGCAAAGATGAAGAAATTCCATGATTGATCTCCACTTCAAAATGGCGGAGTTTTTGTCCCAAAATCGACATATTTGAGGTGAACATCAAACAATCCCGAAGACTACTAACTACTTGGACGAAAAATGGAATTAGTTGCTATTCAAACGAAATCTCTAGGGTTAGTTGGCTGACGATGATTCAGTCAGTGCTCTCACTGTTACTCTAAAACCTTTATTTTCTAAGCACAAGCCAAACGATTCAAAACAGTCGTAGATTGTGTCTTTCAAAGCACGAGTTTCTTCGCCATCTTAACTTTACAACCAAAAATGTTGAACTGTGTAGGCAATTCATCAAACTTAACATGGCTTCCTGCCGTATGACTCATGCAAGTAATTTTTCCATCGATCTATTTTAATTACCGTTTCAGAGCTCTAAAAATCAATTTTCATAGGCTATTTTTATGCCTATTCACTTTAACTACCATACAACTACCAAATATAGGTTTAGCAGGTATTTTTTTAAATCGAGGTTTTCAGTTGGCGGTAACCTCGCGTGTTGAAATCACAATCGATTTAATTGTGCAGTCCGAATGCTTCAGTCAGAACTATTAGCACGTTTTCTTCCACATTGAAGCCTCGCAGCCCCGAATGGACAGCCGACAACTCAGTTTGACGAACACTCAAAATCATGTCATTGTATCTCGCTCGGGGAATGACAGTATGACATTTAAGCAACACTTATCTTCGGTATGTGCATTTGACCAAGACCTTTCATCCCAGTCGCATTTGGATTAGACTCATCTTTATCACAGTCAAACCAATAGGGTCTAAGCCTCCGCTTCCCGCCGTAGGTTACGTCATCGTGATCAGAAAAAAGTTCCTATTATGTCACATGCTGACACATTTTTGTGCATCTGACACCTTGCTTTATCCGACATGTGTGAACTGGATCCAAATTCATTATTGTTAGTGGCAACAAAATGATGACATCACCTGACTTAAGCTTTCTTCTCATTACGGTTGACGTCACCGCCGACTGTCATGTCTCCATATTGAGACGCTGCTAACCAACGAAGTGTCAATAAGGAAGCAAAACAGTCCGCGCTATTCCCGGATTCATTTTGACAACTGCACACAAATCTGTGGGAAGCCTTGGCGGGAAGCGTGACACAAACCTTGTCAGTTCACACTACGTGAATTATAAAACCGCGCTAAAAGTCCCAGCATTCAGACCGCCCCCGAATCACGGCCAGCCGGCCAAACACTCGCTACTTCACCTACATAGGCATGCCAGAAACGCGAGTGCCACAGCGAAACTTGTCCCGACTATTGTGGCCGAGTTGCACATGTCCTCTTCGCAGAAACACATGTGGCCTGTGCCAGTACTTTCCATCATGCACACGTGGTCAACCATGAACAGGTTTATTTGGAGCTGGGAGGTGCAGGTCCGTCGGACGACTTCGTACGCTGGAACCAGAGAATGCTCAATTTCAACCATAGTTCTAAAATGATAGAATATAATTATTGGAATTCAATGATTAGAATGCAATAATTGGAATAGAATGATTGGAATAGAATGGTTGGAATATAATAATTGGAATAGAATGATTGGAATAGAATGATTGGAATAGAATAGCGCGAAAAGCCAATGGCCTCGCCCATAGCACAGTTGTGCCCACGTTTAGACAATAAACCAGCCAGGATTTTTACCCGGGACCTCTCACTTGGAAGCCTCGAACCGCAATTCCACAGAGGTGGTCTAATCGCAATTTGCAATTCTTTATCTACACACGTATCATAAACCCTCTTTACTGCATCCAAAAACTACACGTTACGACCAGCATAATGATAAACTTCTTGGTAAAAACATACTTATCTGAATATTGATACATTATGACCATAATGTACAAAAATTTATCACATTAGACATTCAAATTTCGAACGCCGTCGCCCACCTGCGTGCCGCCCCTAGTTTGTCTGTAAAATTGGTACTACCGAACAAGCTAAACAACTGCAAAGCAATGATCAATGCTACCATGCCGGTCGAACATGCGGTTCCTGAACACATCAAAGAGAGCTTATGATATGTGTGTAGATAAACTATTGTATGTAACTGTACATAATTAGGCATTAAAACTCTCGAGTGATATTATTATGAAACTCGCTTTCGGCTCATTTCATAAACCTACTCTCGAGTATTAATGCCCTCCATTATGTATCAGTCACACAATAGTAGTTTATGTGACTGCTACATAATGGAGGGCATTAATACTCGAGTTTACAAACCGCATGTTTGACCGGCATTGTGGCTCTGCAGTTGTTTAGCTTGTTCAGTAGTACCAACTTCACAGACAAACTAGGGGCGGCACGCAGGCGAGCGTCGGCGTTCGAAATTTGAATGTCATAATGTTTAAAAAAAATACACATTATGGTCATAATGTGTAATTTTTCAGATATGAAATGAGTTTTTAGCACGTAGTTAACATTATGGATAACAGGATGGAGCGGCAGTCCCACACGACTTGAACTAGAATGAATATCTTATTTATATTCTCTGTACTTATTTTCATGAATCTTTTGCTTAATAAATTTCTTAGTACCGTAGTTAACATTATGCTGATCGTAACGTGCGGTTTTGTACGCAGTAAATTGGGTTTATGATACGTGTGTAGATAAACTACTATTATTGCACAGAAAATTACAAAAATACATTATACACGAAATTAAAAGGCAAAGGTGAGCTTATCTCTCAACAGATGTTTCTTCTAGCAAACCTATCAGGATGGGATACGTAAATCTGAAAAGGATAGTCTAGTGTAATAATAAAATGACCAAAAATTTACCTATAAAAATACACATAATTAAAGAAATAATAAATAAAATAAAAATAAACAAATAATAATAAACAGATAAAAACAATTACCTATATATACAATATCTATGACGAAAGAGAAAGTAAGTGCTCTTTCAAGCGATTCTTATAGGAGAAGAGAGTGGGACTGTCCCTAATAGTGCAGGGAAGTGCGTTCCACAGCCGAATGGCCCTCAGCCCGAACAAGTGCTTCTATGTATTCCGTGCTATGCTTCGGAATACATAGTATTTTCGGAATACTTCGTTACTTCGAAACGTGGTCTTCTTGCGCAGCCCGAAGACAAACCGAATCCCGAAGTTCTAAAGTCGTGTTCTTCGTTCGCACTCACCCAGCAAGCATCGGCATAGTCAAGCAAAGGAAGTAGAAGCGACAGGGCTAGAGTGACTTTAGCATGCCGTGGAAGGATGTATTGTAATCTCCGAAGAGAGTGAAAAGATGAGAAGACTCGTCTGCTGACCTCAGAGACATGGGAATCATAGATCTAGCAATACTCAAGGAACTCCTTCATCGCAGATGCTCTTTGATTTGTAACAACCTTTCTTATAGATCGAGGTACAATATAAATAACAAACTTGTAAATCAGTCAGACTTAGCTTCTAGCCTCGTACCATACGGAGGAAATATGATTCAATAATCTTTGTAGTGTAACAAAAATAAAATAAAATAAATATTAGGTCCTTACATATGAAATTGGCGTTTTGCATGGGAGGAACATAAAGTCGTTTTTTTTTTAATATAATATATTTATTTAATCAAAGTATGTACCATTGCTATCTATCACTTTTGCCATCTCATATGTAGTTCTTCGATCCCTTTACTAAAAAAAACATTCGGACGGGAATCAATAAAATCTTTGAAGGCGGTTTGGACTGCCCCATCGGAGTTGAATTTTTTCCCTTTCAAGAAGTTATCCAAATTTCGAAAAAAAAAATGGTAATCTATTAGAGCAAGGTCCGGAGAGTACGGTAATATGGTAGCCGACTGTTGTGCAGTGTGTGGTCTAGCGTTATCATGAAGCAGCAGTGGCCTAGAGCGATTGACCAGCCTCGGTTGTTTGTGCAGCTAGCTTTTCCATCATGATTTGCAGTTGCTGACAATAGACATCTGCCGTAATCGTCTGGCCAGATTAAAGAAAGCTGTAGTAAACGACACCAGCACTAGTCCACCAAACGCTCAAAAGTAAGTTTTTTGGAGTCAATTTTCGCTTGGGGCATGGTTTGGCTGGTTCGGCAGGGTTCAGCCATCGCGATGAGCGCTTCCGATTATCGTACAGGATCCACTTTTCATCACAGGTAATGATTCGATTTAAAATCCTTTCATTATTGTGCCGGGTGAGTAATGCAACGCAGCAGTCAACGCGCGTTTGTTGATTTGCTTCACTCAGTTCATGAGGTACCCACCTTTCAAGCTTTTTCACCTTCCCAATTTGCTTCAAGTAGATTAAAACAGTTTTATCACAAACACCGCAGCCTGCAGCTAACTCGGACGTGGTTTGCGATGGATCCGCTTCCACAATAGCCTTCAATTCCTCATTATCAACTTTGGTCTCCGGCCGTCCACGGGGCTTGTTCTGCAGGTCGAAATTTCCAGAACGAAAACGTCGGAACCAAAAACGCACTGTGTTTTCTATTGCGGCACCGTCGCCATACACATCATTAATCTCTCGAGCCGTTTCTGCAGCACTGGTGCCACGGTAGAACTCATACTCGTAAACAACGTGATATTTCAAGTTTTCCATTTTGTAAGCTGAGTGTCGCAAGAAAAAAAACAATTGAGGAAAAAACAAATGAATTATAATTTTAGAAACACAAATACATGAGTAAATAGCTGTATAAATTTGAATTTGTAATTCCTAACCATAGAGGAGATATTTGAGATCAAAGTGGGCAGTACGGCGAAACGCCAATTTCATATGTAAGGACCTAATATTCAAGGAAATGGTCATAATACGCGTACAGTTGGAGGTGTCTGCGTCCATAGCTAGACTTGAAATTAGCCTGTATTTATGGTACGCAGAGAGTTCCTACTCTACTCTAAGGAGGAGGCTAGACTGTCGTTGCAATTTTGGAGATTCAAGGTTTAAAGGACAATTTATCTGAGGCTAAGAGTAGTAAGTATGCTATAATAATAATAATCGAATAAATAAAACAGAATGTATAGAAAAAAAATAGAATAAAATGTATGAATAAAATATATAGAATATAATTATTAGAACAGAATAATTATAATATAATAATCCGAGTACAATGATTCGAATAGAATGATTCTAATAGAACGGAATATAATGATTAAAAAAGAATGAATGGAAAATAATGAATTCAATAGAATATTTTAAATATTAACGTGATAGAATTAAATAAATAGAATGAATGGAATATAATAAATGAATGGACAAGACCGAATGGAATAGAATAAAATTAACAAAGAGAACAAAAAGAACTCAATAATATATTTTGAAGTGATTAAATAAACTTTAATGAAGATGTTGCAATAATACTCACGGCTCTTAGAATATCGCACCATCTTGACGCAGCATCCATTGCAGGTCTGCAGCGGCGGCTGGTCACGTGGCAGCGCTGTGTAGTTGAACGGGTCCTTGCAGCGCGGGTCCGTCCAACTCTCGCATTCGTAGCAGTATATTGTGCGGGCTGCGGGGATTGAATGAATGAATGAATGAAATTGCTGCGCAGATTTCGACGGTGTTTTTTCTTTGGATTTTTCTATATGCTTGATTTACAAGATTGCGCAAGCCACAAGCCTCGGAAAACGCCAATGAGGAGTTTTCTGACAGTTGTTTTTTTTTTAAACAAAGCTTCTAAATATAATTCAGTTTAGTGTTTTCTCGGCTTAAGGGAAAGCCTTTTACGATTTTAGTAAAATAAGCGTTATGTATGAGATCTATGAAGTCAATTGTAATAGTATCTTAAACTGTAACTATCTTAGTTGATCCATATCTAATTTTCATTGGCTTATGTTTAAAAGATTACCAAAAACGCACTTATTTTACTACCAAAAAAAAAAAAAAAAAAATTGAGATAACAGGACTGGAACAAAATGGTAGTAATGGTGGGAATACCATTCGAAAAGTCGGAATGAATGACGGATACTATTTTATATTGGCTTATTTTTAAACGATCACCAAAAACGAACCTATTTTACTACCAATAAATTCGAAACAACCGCCAGAATCAGTAAACGACCACCAAATTGTGTTTGGATAAATGATCACCAAACTTCTTTTTATGTTTTGTGTACTTACGTTTATGTTTTAAGTATTTTTTGTTGTTCTTACACGTTCAACCTAACACGAAGGATAAAGGGGGCTTCGCTTTGCTAACCCCCTTTACCCTTCACCTAAGCTACCGCAGTATTTTGCCCTGATATTTTCTGCAACTTTTGGTGATCATTTACCCATTTTGGGTAGCATTTACCCATTTTTGGTAGGAAAAAAATATTTTGGTGATCACTTTATTTGTTGCCTTTTATATTTTAGCCTCAGTGAAGAGTTTCTTTGTTAAGTTTATTGTGGCAACACTAACTTATGAAATGTCACATCACAAACCACAATATTATTTATCATACATGATTGTAAACTGCGGTAAATACGCAAATTTAATGACGCCATCTAGCGATATACTTTGATAACTAAACTGTCAGAAAACCCTTAATTGTAAGGCGAGAACATGCATGTAGTGTAAATCAAGCATTAGTAGAGTCGCTTGCTTCTTGATATTTTTTCGTATTTTGTTATCATTAACCTCTCAAAAACCGAGGGTAGTAGGGACGGGTCGCAATTTCGAACCTTATGGTAATAAAATTTAAAACCTATAACGGAAAAGTGGCGTTAGCTAACGCCGGTGGTATTCAAGAGGTTAAGGTATGAATATTGTTTGTCATTTATAGTTTGAAATATAATAAAATAGCAAACATTTTGGTAAATAAATGTAGTTCGTAGCGATGACTTGTGATTTTTGCAGCCAGCTGCTTTTTTTTCAAGTCCTACTCAACTTCCTTCATTCTATAGTTCGCAATACCATGTAGATATTTTATCGTTTTTAACCAGGCTACGAAATATTGGACCAAGGTTGAAGCAGCACGCAGCCTGCATGTGAAAATGTTCTAAACACGAGTTTCATGCACGGAATGCTTTAAGGTAAATTATGACTTTTTTTTTAATATTGCCTAGTGTTTTTTTTATCGTAGAGACACAGGTAGTTACTAGCGACTGTCATTTCAATATGAAGGCCAAACAACGACTTGAACATCATCCTTATGGCGTAAGTCGTCTGAGCTATGAACTTCATATAGACTTTTACGTTTGACACCTTGCACCAGCTTCATCTCTCAAATTGGTATCACGCAAGTAGCATCATAATGGAGGCCAAACCCAAGCTCATTGAATGAAGCCTTCGGTGATACCCCGCAATCGATGACATTGTATGAGCATGAGATGAACCATAGACACACGCTATGAACTTCAGAGAGTTACGCCATAAGGCTGCTGTCCCCTAAACTACACTTTTTTATCGCCGCTTAAGATATAGATTAAAAACAACACTACTATATTAGGTTGGTACTTGACAACTTGACCGTGTTGGTCCTATTTAAACTTGTCATAGGGTTCCGTACCCATCCCATGGCTCACAGTAAAGCCCATGGCTCATGGTAAAATCAAGTGTGGATAACTGTAAAATACAAGGTATACCACAGATGCCCGTTCAATATGTGGGGACCCGGACATAGCAGGGAGGTCTGACTCCTGGGCATGGGTGATTACATTTTTTCCCCTCCAACAAAAAAAAAAAGCGGTCAAGTGCGAGTCTAAATCGCGCACGAAGGGTTCCGTACCACCGTTCAATGGAAGCGATGGTGTGGAGTGAATAGTTTGGATTTTACACAGCAAAATATTGTTTACAAAGTTATTGGTGCGGTTACTTTCACACTCCATGTACGTAACCAGGTGCATCCATAAGTTTGTATGTGGTATTGTTGTATGGGAGCCCCCTTAAATATTTATTTTATCCTGTTTTTTAGTATTTGTTGTTATAGCGGCAACAGAAATACACAATCTGTGAAAATTTCAACTCTCTAGCTAGCTAGGTTCTTGAGATACAGCCTGGTGACAGACGGACGGACGGACAGCGAAGTCTTAGTAATAGGGTTCCGTTCTTACCCGTTGGGTACGGAACCCTAAAAAAGGTTCCGTACCCGAAGGGTGCCAAACGGGGTCCTATTACTAAGCTTCCGCTGTCCGTCCGTCCGTCCGTCGGCGGGCTGTATCTCATGAAGAGTAATAGGTAGAGAGGTGAAATTTTTACAGAATGTTAACTAACTACACGATTAATTAACTACACGAGTTTTTATAAATTGAAGGGGGTTCCCATAAGAGACGTGTTTTAACACCACCCGCGATATCACAAACCATATCATTATTTAAATATGATCGTAGATTTCACGGCTTATCAAGCGGTATTGGTAGCGCAATTTGTTTGATATCGGTTGAGCAATCTTTAAGTAATGGGTTCGAATTCAAGTTCAGACAAAATATTATTTTATTTTTGTTATTGTTTTAGCGGTTTTCTTGTACGATGCTACGGAACCCTTCGTGTGCGAGGCCAACCTGCGCTTGACCCTTTTATTTTTTGGAGCTGTCAAGAAGTGTGGTACAAGTCGGCCTTAATTATGCTATATTGACGCAAACAAGAATTCCTAGTTCTCGTGTGTTCTAAATCGATATTTCTAATTGGCTTTAGCTTAAGACCTAGAACAGAATGAATAGCATTGACAACTCACCTCGTGTTCTAGTGATGGGAAAATGCTCAATAAAACATCGATATTTTTGAAAATGAGTTAACTTTCGTACTTACCTTACGCGCCCAATGAATACTTACTTACGCAACGGTCTGTCAAAAACCAAGTTTTCACAAATGAATTTTGATTTGGTAAATATCCAATACAGATATTGCTACTATGCAATATACATATTATATGGTGAGTGTAATCTATCTTACATGAGTACTACATAATAGGTTTGAAAAGACTACATAATGTTATAAAATAATGGTATCTATTGGCACTGTGAAAGAAAAAAATATTCAATTGTAAAAAGTTGATTCTCGAAATTAATGAATGGGAGGCACAGACGTTTTATGGTTATAACAGTTAGTATAATGCTATTAAATACTCAGATACTACAATATAGTAGTTTATCTACACACGTATCATAAACCCTCTTTACTGCGTACAAAAACCGCACGTTACGATCAGCATAATGTTAAACTACTTGGTAAAAACTCATTTCTTATCTGTAAAATTACACATTATGACCATAATGTGTAATTTTTCTACACATTATGACATTCAAATTTCGAACGCCGACGCCCGCCTGCATGCCGCCCCTAGTCTGTCTGTGAAGTTGGTACTACTGACATTCAAATTTCGAACGCCGACGCCCGAAGTTGGTGCTACAGAGCAAGCTAAACAACTGCAGAGCCACAATGCCGGTTCATAAACACATCAAAGAGAGCTTATGATATGTGTGTAGATAAACTATTGAATGTGACTGTACATAATTAGGCATTAAAACTCTCGAGTGATCTCTCGAGTATTAATGCCCTCCATTATGTAGCTGTCACATAAACTACTATTATGTGACTGATACATAATGGAGAGCATTAAAAATCGAGAACGGGTTTATGAAATATCACTCGAGAGTTTTAATGCCTAATTATGTACAGTTACATACACTAGTTTATCTACACACATATCATAAGCTCTCTTTGATGTGTTCATGAACCGCAAGTTCGACCGGCATAGTGGCATTGATAATTGCTCTGCACTTGTTTAGCTTGTTCAGTAGTACCAACTTCACAGAAAAACTAGGGGCGGCACGTTGGCGGGCGTCGGCGTTCGAAATTTTTTATGTCATAATTTATCGATATTCAGAAATTAGTTTTTACCAAGTAGTATATCATTATGCTGGTCGTAATGTGCGGTTTATGGACGCAGTAGAGGGTTATGATACGTGTGTAGGTAAAAGTTAAAACATGCATGACAAAATAGTAATCCCTAGAAGATAAATGCTATTCTAGTCTTTTTTACTCAGTCTACGGTTTGAAAACATTAAGTCAATGTAAAACATAAAACATGATCTCTGTCGACACAAATAGATTATAAAGCACTATTGTAGGAACCAGAGATAGTAATATCATAAATATGTATGTTCGTTTCGTTTGAATAAAATCATGGATTGAAACTTCAATGAAAAAGTATCAAAATGATAAAAAAGGAAAAATATATTAATAACTAAAATGCATGAGTACTTATTTAAAGGTGAAATATTTATATTATGTTTGTTATTCAAATATGTAAGCAGCCTTTACCTGGAGATTTTGATTGATTTGAATTTCAGCTATTTTATAATTATAATTATCAGCCTGGCGGAATACGGCAATAAAAGTGTTAAAGCTTCAATCAAAGCAATAGTAAATATAAGTTTGCAAATTCTCTCCAAGAGTCAAAGTACTTACTTTGGCATTCCGCCTGTACTAGGGGGCTGAGACTTAGAGCCCATAATGCTGAAAATCCATGCGTCAATTAGTAAAACTAAACAAATAGGTAAAAATAAAATCAGCTAGGGAGCATCTGTCTCAACGAAAAGTGTGAGCACACCTCTATTGTCCTGCGAATAACTGATTCTAAACCTATTCGTAATAAAAAAAACCGTAGACTGAGTTAGTATTATTCAGCGCTAATAATTTTGGAAGCCACTGCGATAGTTATTTTTAAATACTGAGCAATATATTAAAGAGAAAAGTTTATTGTATTATTGTCTATGGTGTAAACAAGGTGACATTTAATTAGTTGACCATATTTTGGAGATTGATAGCAACGATCATTAAGAATCTCTTTTCCAAAGAAACATATGGTCGCAAATGAAAAATATGGGGAGACCCAATTATTATTTTTCCAGTTACGACCATATGTTTCTTGGGGAAAGTTGTTCATAATAATCGGTAATATAATTCCCCAAAATATGGTCAATTAAATGTTACCTTGTATACATATATTTACGCGTCAAATTATTCTTTCTGATAGTTGTAAAAAGTGTGAGTAGACAATTTGTATCTAATATCGAGTAGAAAGTCAGTTATTCACAGTAGAGAGCAGGATAAATACAGGTTTTGTTGGTATTATTGGGAAATGTGTGTTATTTAGGTAAGGAAACAAATAAAGGTCTCGTGTCTAATAGATCACATGTTGCATGCAAAATATTATTACCCATTCGATGTTACATGGACAAACATTCCTGTGGACACTCAAACACGTTACTTGAACAAACTGGTCGTTCTAACTTGACGAGAACAGATGGCGTCACTTATCTAGTTTTATATTAAACTTTCATATGCATGGGGCACGATAATTTCTATAATTTTATCGATATCGCCAATTTAGACTGACCCAGACAGTACAGCAAACGTCATTTCTTACCAATCCCTTCGCGTCAATAAAACTCGATGGCTGACTAATTTGAATAAATTTAGATTAAAAATAACGTTTGCAGTAACACCACATCACATACGTACAGCACATCTAGAAGACAGTATAGGTAGTGACATCTATTGTATGTATATCACACTGAATATGTCAAATACATAAATATGTGTCGCATAATGTGTATTACCAGTTCTGATGCATGAATTTGCCTTCACTTGGTCCACTCCGAACCAGGACATGAGAAGAACTGAAAAGGAAAGTGTATTTTCATAGAATTTAATGGGAAGTATTAAACTTAAAGTCAAAAATACTTATTTGCACTGCAAATATCAGGGCAAAAGGAGGTGGACAAAGCGAAGCCCCCTTTATCCTTCGTGTTAGGTTGAACATGTAAGAACAAGAAAAAATACTTAAAACATAAACTTAAGTCCACATAAAATATTTAAAACATAAAAAGTGTTTTGCTGATCCTGTTTTGCTGTGCAAATCAGTATTTTTGATGTGCGATTAAATACTAGCCATATTTTAGTATTCTGTACCTACAATCTTCATGAATTTGAAATCTCGCTAGCTTCTGTCCGCGACTTTGTCTCCGTGGACTACAGAAGTGGACTAATTTGTTTTTGTGTTAATCCAGGTTAATAACTATCCGGTATGTAAAATTTCATACAAATCCGTTCAGTCATATTTGCGTGATTGAGTGACAACTATCCAAACTTGTGCTTTTATCATATTAATGGGATATAATCGATGTTAATTTGCATAACATGGCAACTACTAAAACTCAGCATTCACGACAGGAAAACTGATATCAAGGCTAAAATTAACAAATAGAGAAGCAGTGTTGCCAACTCAGATTTTTAAAGGGAGCCAGATCATCTCTGGAAAAAAGCTAAAAAAGAGCTAATTTTTTTTGTAAAAAACAGCCAAATTTTTTATTTGCATTATTTATTATTACATCGATAAAAATGAGGTATTACTTAATAAGTCACTTTAATTCATTAATGAATCAATGATAAGATAAGGTTCTTCTTCAAAATCAATCATTTCCGACTCCGACTCATGTGTTTGCAGGCCACTACAACCAGCTCCATCGTCAGTACTTTCTCTGTACATTAAAACGGTCCCAATTCTGTTGAGAAGCTCGTATTCACGGCAGCATTTTTTAATTCCCCTCAATCCCGACCTGATTGTTAATATTGCATTAGTCATATCTATGATCAATCTGTTTCTGGATTTAGTTTTTACAAAATTTAACTGACTGAAGAAAAAGAGCTAAAACTTGTAAAAAGTAGAGCTAAGAAGCTAAAACGACTTTTTTGAAGCTAACCAAGAATCTAGCTCTAAAAACTCCATGTTGGCAACACTGTAGAGAAGCAAGGCAAATGTTTATTTGCTCTGTTTTATGAAGACGAATGCTTTTGTTATCAGAACTGCTCCTCGGGTTAACTGACAAGTTTATCGGATATAAATTATCGATCGTCAAATAAACAACTCTGGTTTATAAATTACTAGTTGTATTTCCGTGGTTGCACATTTTTTTTGAAGAAAACACACAAATGCTTACAGAAAAAATCGGATAATGATGCAAACAAAACACAAGTGGGTATAAAGATCTACATATCTCATTTATCCGATAAGAAAAAATGTTATGACAAACATAATTCACCATGTCGAAGACATAAAAATAATAATAATAATAATACCTTGGACACTATTTACACACATTGATCTAGCCCCAAACTAGGATTCCCTGTATCTTGGGTATTAGACAACGATACACATACTTATATAGATAAATATTATACTTAGATAGATAAACAACCATGACTAGGGTACAAACATCCGTTCTCGTCAAACAAGTATTTGCCCCCACCGGGACTCGAACCCGGGACCCTTGGTTTCGTAGGCAGGGTCACTGCCGACTCGGCCATTCGGGTCGTCGACAAAAAAACCGACAAGCCCTATTTATTCCTCTCCGGTCGGGATGCGAATAAAGTCTGTGTACATGAAAGGTCCTCATCAAAACTTTTGCTGCACGGAACCACAAACCAAAACGTCATCTGTGTATTTTTTCGTATTTGTTGAATTTTCCAATCGCTATCAATTTCGATAAAATTTATATGGGACCACCTCTGAAGTATGATGAATGACCTACCAATCAAAATAAGAATCATAAAAATCGGTTCATAATAGACTCAGTAATCGCGTAATAAACAGACACAGAAAAAACGAAGTCGGTTGAAAAACGAGAATGCATTGAAAGCATAGCGTCACTCCTTTTCCCGTGCCATAGGGGTGGCAGAGGCACATTTATGTCCACGTTTAGCTGCTTTAAAAGGCAAAGTTATTTCTAATAAGAAATTTCTTTATTGGTTGTTTTTAAAAATTTTATTCCGCAAAGGACATTGTCCATTTTCGGCTAAGCGTGGACAGAATGTACGAGGTAATACGAGATAACCACTGATTATAAATAATTCAATTACGAATATCTTCGATTATCTAGTTGTGTAAATCGACAGTTAAAACTTAAAGGGAATTTATGTGAAACACAGTCTTTAATCGGTCGACCGAACGACATTTTAATTTCGGTATTGCCATGTAAAAAACTTAATAAATCACTTTGTGGTCTCTAAAGTAGCACTTTTAGTACCAATTTTTCTTTCACAAAAATAAAGTACTATCGAACCATCTGAATCAAGACCCACCATAAGCTTATTTTGGTAAACCCCTTAAAAGCAAGTAGGTCGAAATTCGCTTGAAGGTTTATTTCCTTGGTAACGAACTTGTTATCATTTGATTAGACACTGACATTTACATAGATCTTACAAGTTTGAAAGTTTCAAAAGAATTATCAGGCAAGTGGGTCATGATTCAGTTGGTTCGATTGTACATCAATGCAAATGCATTAATACAATACATGCGCGATTCGTCGCATTTAATCGTTGTTCAAATTGACAAAAACAGCTCGATTTGTGGGTAAACTACTTATTCATGGCAATACTAGACAAAAATAAAAATAAACAATTGTCACCGGCGGTCAGGTCACTCACGCCACAATAAAAACCTTTCGTTCTGTGTTTGCCGTTTCGGTAATTCGTGAATATGTTTGTTTTCTACTTTGGCTTGTTATAATGGACCCCGATTCCGCGTTTACTGATGTGTTATTGTTATTGTAATGTTATTTTATTTGAACCTAACCTCTCAGTAGACATACAGGAAAAACTCACGACACAGGCATATTGACACAAAATAATTACTGTTATTGGTTTCTTACCAACCTGTACTACAAAACCTAATAGTTAGTTTCGATTCAAATGTCTGTTCACGTTTAGCCGAAACGACCATACAAAGTGGACAATGCCCTTACGCAATTGCATTATAAAAAATTCACAAATGCGTTCCTCTGTTTGATCTTCCGCTGTGTCTAGTTTCTATTTCTGCCCTATTAATAGTAAGTTGAGGCGGATTCCGAACGCATACACACATCTGTCTGTTTACTTTTAGAGTTGGGCTGGATGGAGATGTTTCGTAAATATGTCGCCCAAAAAGGACATGATTATTATCCATTTAAAATATAATTAAAAAAATATAATTTGTAATTATGTTGATAAGCTTAGTTTAATATGGGTATTTTCATTGTTATATAGGAGACTGGATTAATAAGATAGACAGGTACCAGATACCAGAAGAAACACTCAATGGACGATAAAAATAAAATCGACTATCGACAATGAAACAATTTTTCGCAATAATTGTACAACACTATTCTATACTTAGTATACTTAGTAAGGTCAAGTGCGAGTCTAATTCGCTCACGAAGGGTTCCGTACCACCGTACAATGGTGTGGAGTGAATAGTTTGGATCTTACATAGCAAAATAATGTTTACAAAGTTATTGGTGCGGCTACTTTTACACTCCATGTACGTAAACAGGTGCATTCATAACTTTGTATGTGTATGTTTGAGTTGTAAAAAAAATCACGTTTGTTGTATGGGAGCCCCCTTAAATATTTATTTTATTCTGTTTGTTAGTATTTGTTGTTATAGCGGCAACAGAAATACATCATCTGTGAAAATTTCATCTGTCTAACTATCACGGTTCATGAGATACAGTGATGACTGAAGGACGGACGGACGGGCGGACAGTGGAGGCTTAGTAATAGCGTCTCGTTTGGCACCCTTCTGGTACGGAACCTTAAAAATGAATCACAGTACGTTAGTCTTACTAAATCTCTAAAATGGCTCAATCGGTTTGTGTAATTCCTATTCAGTTTTATTTTCCTCAGTCCAGAGGAGGTTAAGATACAAATGAAATTACGAAAAACGCAAAGGAACAGCCAAAAAATCTAAAAATATTTTGTATGGAAAGTACAGCCTCTTCCGGTAGATGGTGTTGGTAGCTATTGATCTAGCATCACACAAACTCCTTCGTCGTTGATTAATTAATTTACTAAGTAGCGGAACTTATGTCTGACAGTGCGAGGCATAAAATTTGTAAGCAAAGAGTTTCGTTAATCTGAGGTCTGATGCGTATTATGCTCAACAAAGAGCGGATAAATGTCGATATGGATTTCAGAAACTTATGAAGGCCTTTAATAGTAGTTTATGTGACTGCTACATAATTTATTATTACTCGAGAGTGGGTTTATGAAACGAGCCGAAGGCGAGTTTCATAATAATATCACTCGAGAGTTTTAATGCCTAATTATGTACAGTTACATACACTAGCTGTTTATCTACACACATATCATAAGCTCTCTTTGATGTGTTCAGGAACCGCATGTTTGTCATTTTGGCTCTGCAGTTGTTTAGCTTGTTCTGTGGTACCAACGTGCCGCCGGCGGGCGTCAGCGTTCGAAATTTGAATGTGAGTACCAACTTCACAGACAAACTAGGGGCGGCAAGCAGGCAGGCGTCGGCGTTCGAAATTTGAATGTCATAATATGCATAAAAATTACACATTATGGTCATAATCTGTAATTTTTCAGATAAGAAATTAGTTTTTGCCACGTAGTTTAACATTATGCTGATCGTAACGTGCGGTTTTTGTACGCAGTAAAGAGGGTTTATGATACGTGTGTAGATAAAATTATAAACGAATATAGTTTTATGTCGGGGAACTATGAGAATACGAAAAACGTGTTGCGAAGCCACGCCACAGGCAGCTAGTTATTTGATAAAGCATCGGTTTTATTTCCCTCTTCTAAGTATTTTTTTCGACACGAACGGTACCGACTTCTTCAAGTCATCATGATGGGCAAGGTCGAGGGGAAAAGACGCGCTGGAAGAAGGAGGAAGTCGTGGCTCCGCATCATCAGGGAATGGACGGGGATGGCCAGCGTAGAACAACTGATGCGCTTGGCGATGAACAAGAAGGAATATGAGGAGCTGACCGCCAACCTGCAGTAGTGGAGAGGCACAGTAAGAAGATGTGCAGTTTAATATTTTCCTTTTAAGGGAAATATTAAACTGCACATCAAAAATACTGATGTGCACAGCAAATATCAGGGCAAAATGCTGCGGTAGTTTAGGTGAAGTTTAAAGGGGGTGAGCGAAGCGAATGTTAAGTTATATATTAACTTCAAAAATAAATAATTAAATTTAAATAAAACAAAAAATATTTAAGGGGGCTCCCATGACATGATTTTTTTGCCGTTTTCATAGATAAGTACGGAACCCTTTGTGCGCGAGTCCGACTCGCACTTGGCGGGTTTTTCAAACTCGGGTACGTTGTCATCATTCATTTTCTAGCATTTCCTGTCAAGCTATGCCTATATTCTGAATACAACACCTATATTCTGAATACAACACCTATATTCTGAATACAACACCTATATTCTGAATACAACACCTATTTATTGACAGCACAAAAGTCTTCACGATATTTCCAACCGACGACATCGAACTTCCTATCCCTACTAATATTCGCCACCTTCTTTCTCTATTCCCCAACCCAAAGATAGTATTTTTATTAGCTAAATTTATCCATATTAACAAAATAAAATTATAATAGATATGTATCCCCTTCCTTCCCTTTATGTTATTGTGTTGTCCCTTAGTTTATCTTGTGTGTGTTATGTATATATTGCATGAAACTAAACGATAATGTAAAACTTTATTTCGGATAGACACCTACTAAAATGTATTCAGCCAATTTAAGATTTGCCCCGCGTCTCTTCACATGTGCCTCCACTACATGATACTGGCAGAAATTGTCTGGCAACAGCAGGACAGATTGCCATTAGTTTAAAAAAAAAATGAAATGAAATGACATCGAACTTCAAACGTCACCCACCGCTCTCAATATAAACATAGACATAGACATAGACATTTACATACAGGCACATACATTGCTTCTGGCCCCACACTAGGATACCCTGTGTCGTGGTAACCAGAAATAGCGACGTCACACACATATAAACATCCAAGACCTGGGGATTGTTTTTTTTTTTTTTTCATTACCCCCAGCCGGGGATCGAACCCGGGACCTCTCGCATGGTAGGCAGAGCCACAACCGCTGCGCCACAGAGGCCGTCAAAAAATAACGGTTGCAGAAAGTGTCTCACTTTACAGAATCCATTTATAAAATAAAACGTCACATGTGGCCGCTATAACCGCCACCATTCATTAGTTTATTGCTGTACGTGATTTATACATACCTACCTACAGTTGCAGCGACACGGGACATATAACACGCGCGAGTTAACTTGGCACCTAGCTCGCCCCGCCCGCTCTCCCGCCCCGCTACCCGCGGTGGTCCTTGCCAAGGCGATCGCGGGTAGCGGGCGGGGAAGCGGGCGGGGCGAGCCAGGTGCCAAGTTAACCCGCGCGTGTAGAAGTGCTAATTCGTGATATTTTCCCCACATTCGCTAAATAATAATAATAATAATAATACCTTGGACACTATTTACACACATTGATCTAGCCCCAGACTAGGATTCGCTGTATCTTGGGTACTAGACAACGTTAACCATACTTATATAGATAAATATTATACTTAGATAGATAAACAACCATGACTAGGGTACAAACATCCGTTCCCATCAAACAAATATTTGCCCCCACCGGGACTCGAACCCGGGACCCTTGGCTTCGTAAGCAGGGTCACTGCCGACTCGGCCATTCGGGTAGTCAGTCAATAAATGTTCACATTGTCGCAGGTCATTATTAAGTTATAAAATGTCTCTACCTATTATATTCGTGTGTGTGCACATCAAAACCGACGCAGTTTCTATCAAATACATTATTTGACAATGTAGTCCAATAAATAAAGAAACGTGTTTCAAGCTGAAACTATTTCAACAAAAACGTTTGACAATATCACAAATGTATATTTCCAGCAGCTGTATTTTATAAACACAATTTTGTGTTAAAAAGACCGTCTATTTATATCTGTCACCGTAAGATAGTCAAAACCGTTAGTTGATAAACCAACGCGTAAGTTGATCAACTATCGACAGATAGTAAAGCAGACCGACAGGGTTTAGAATTAACGTTTCTTTTGTTCTGACATGTCAACCTAACACGAAGACTATTCGGGGGCTTCGCTGCGTCGCCCCCTCTAGTCTTCACCTAAGCTACCGCAGTGTTTGCCCTGGTATTTGTTTGCATTCAATTTTAAACCAGTTTACTATTTGACATTTTTAAACGTTTGTTGATCAACTAACGCGTCATATTGTAAGCAGTACGCTACAGTTTACTATCTGTCGACAGTTGACCAGCTAACGAGAAAAAAAACGTTAGTTTATCAACTTATATCTTACGGTGACATATCTAAGACAATTTGACTATGACGTCACAAGCTAGTATTTCATGGAGCTCGTGAACAAAACTACCATTATGACAGTTCCTAAAAAGTATCTATTTTGGCTAGCAGACATTGACGTGTATCGTTATAAATGAACTAGAACTTCTTAGGTGGCGTTGTAATTCGTGAATTTGTGATGGGAGGTAAAAAATATTTAACCGTTCATCAGAGGGTAATTTACAAAATTGGTTTTGTAGGAGTGAGTGAGTGTTTGATGGTCTAGCTAATATCAGAGGAGACGAGAGATACTCAAAGCGCCCAATGGGGAACTGAATATATTTTCACATAAACCAAATGATTGCTTCTATGATTATTAAAAAAACTGTATTTTATTTACAAATCAAATCAAAATTATTTATTGAACAAAAGGTGGGTACAATAAAATTTGTGTACATTACATTCTTAGAGTCCAATCAAAAATAAGTAAGAATTTAAATTTCTCCCTATAAACAGTAGATCGAAAACTATCGCACGTTTCTGCCTGAAAGAGTTTTTTCATTACTGCTGACTTGCTGTTGCAGGTGGCTTGACCTTGATTCGCCGTGGACTCATTTAAGATTATCTCATCTTCCTCGTGTCGACGCAAAAGGAATGACCCTGTGCGTGAATATTTCCGGATGTGTATTTGGCTTTTGCGGCTCGAAAAACACTCCTGGAAAAGCGGATGTTTTTCCGTGTAGAATCCGTGCGGGGCTTGCGTGTACTGTGCTGACCATATCCTTAACCCCGACGAAAACAGAGTACTCTTGAAGCATCTGTTCATGGCACCCCAGCGGTCAAGGGGGTGAACGGATTTTAATGTGTTTTTTTTTTTAAATGGCGGTAGACTTCGTTGCGATAGGTCCTATCCATGATTTATTGAAATCGGTTCAGTGGTTGGAAAGTTATTCATAATTTCATAATTTCTTTATTACACTCAAAATTTAAAGGAAAGTTACATTAACGACAAAACGGTGCACAACGGCGTACTTATCTCTAAATAAGAGATCTCTTCCAGAAAACCGATTATGAGAGGGAGAGGTAAGTGTTGAGCGAGAGTAGACTATCTGTGTACAATTGTACTACATAGACTATATACCTAAACATAATAATATACACTTCAAAATAAACTAAACTAAACTTCTAAACCTGTTTATATTTAAGCCTAACTATATAAACTAATACTTAAATACTGTATAAGCATAATAAACTTAATACATATATAAAGTATAAAAATAAAATAAAAATATACCAGCTTAACAAGGAAATAAGTCAGTCAAATTTTAGACTTAACGTTCAATTTTATAGTGTTGCGTGCATTTCAAAATTTATTATTATCGATGTATATTTTTTTCAAAGTATTTTAACAATTTTATCCAGATTGCGATTTGTATCATAAAATCATGATCACAGAAATATTACAGGAATCTGTCTTGCCTCACAGGAAGTGTGCTTGTCATCGGCGGCTAGCCCAACCGACTGTTTCCTGTGATTTTCTTGTTGATGTGCTGCTATTCTCGGACGGTATCAAATAGAGTTAGGTGTGGATAAGACCCGCTTACATTAAGCGCGCACATTGTGGTACAAGGTGATTCAAAACAATGTGTTCTCATGGCAAGTAATCTAAATGCTGAAAATAGCAATTTACGAAGATGTCTTGGGAAAAAATGTAGAAACAAGGCATTATTGTAGGTAGATAAGTAAGGTATGAATGCTACAAAAGTACTTCTCCAGGGCAATGGACAACGGACAATGGAGGAAACCCTCATTTCTTCGTAGCTGAGGAGATGAGCTACCCTGGCTGACTAGCTACACCTGCGTACAACAGTGCCTCAGCCACCCCGTAAGTGAAAGGCGTGACGATATAACACATCATGATATTTACATACAGGCACATACATTGCTACTGGCCCCACACTAGGAACCCTAGACAGCCACGTCACAAACATGTAAACATTCAAGTCCTGGGGATCCGTTTTCTTTTTCTCCAGCTGGGATTTCAACCCGGGAACTCTCGCTTGAGCGCAACGCCACAAAAGCTGTTTCTGGTTGCCACGACACAGGGTGTCCTAGTGGGGCCAGAAGCAATGTATCTGCCTGCAATGTTTATATGTGTTTCGTCTAGTTAGTTACCTGGCACGGGAAATATCCAGCGCATGTTGTTGCCGAGTGCCGAGCGACGCTCGTGAGGGCCTGCGACTTCAGCTTGACAGCGCCGCCATGCCCATTGTCACTGCAAACATTAGTGAAACTTTGCTGACAATCGGCAAGCAAACTGTCAAATTAGTTTCTTTCCCGCTAAAACACAGAGTGAATAAACAAGTAGTTTCGTTCATCTGAGGTTACTCACAAATCACAGAAGAAATTTGTCACACGTAAAAAAACATCGACATTTTGACATTCTTTACTTAGAGTTCCTACAACACTAGTGGTGACTATATATTTACAGGTTTACACAAACACTATGGGCAGTTATGTATGAGGCATGTGGTAGGTAGGTATATGAATTAACTTTTCTGGGCATTTCAAAACATAACAGACAGACCTACAACAAAACAAATCAGAAAAAAACCTCGTAAGATAATTAATTGTTCAGCTACATTTATTTTTCTTAAAATAATAACTACACGTTCTAGATTATTTCTTTCCCAGGTACCTATTGCAATTACTTAAAATAACTGAGAAACCTACCTATTGATACTTAGTCCCTCCAGTTTATTTGGTATCTGGTTTAGTGTGTTTTACTTTTAAGGGAAACTCAGGGTTACACAGTTTCTTTTCGGATATTAAGCTTGTGTGTGTGCCTCTACACATTTTAGTAGCTAGATAGGTAAACTCTATGTAGGTAGAGGTGTACCTATGGAGCCAAATTTGGTGCATTACCCATATACAACCAAAAAAAACTACAAATTCAAAGTTATGCCTAGATTTAGGTGTTTGCTTCCGGAAATTACGTTCTTACTAAGCAAGGTATGTAGCAATAAAAATACTTTCACAACACGTTCAAGTTTTGTAATATAAAACGAAAGGTGCCAAAATGTGGACCAAAATAGGGAAAATATGTGTCAAATGTTTCACGGCAGTGTTAAAAGCGATGCGCGCGCAGAATCGATTTTTGTGAAAATGAACCACCACGGGAACCCTATTGACGATTTTAAGAACGTATCCGAAGATTTTTGTCCTATAAAACTCAATTTAAAAACATGAATATGGTAAGAAACAGAATAATAAATGATTTTTATAAAATCAACTAAGCTCAACAAAACTTGTCCTCAAAGCCAAAGGTTGAATATTCTCTGCAGCAATCAAAATACACATAAATTTTCCCGATTTTTTAATTCAAAAAAATAATAATGTTATTTGATATTTTTTTTGTTATTTTAGGTAAAGTTCGTAAGCTTACCGGCCAATGTCATAGTCGTAAATCCAAAGAAACACTACAGGCGACCACCGTCTGCTATAAGTCTATCCGAGTCATGCTTCGGATAAAAATAACTAAAATGTAGCAATTTTATAATAAGACTTCACGTGGTTTTGATAATATTGAGCACATTTTTTGAGTATAAATACGCAGCTTTCGGACGCAGGAAAAATGCGACTGGCTGGGCTGCCAGTACTGACTTTCGCTTTTTCCCTTGTAGTGAAACTGTACCGATTTTTCTGTGAGGGTTTTGTAAACTTCTGCCACTATCTTTCTTCGCTAATTGGAAACATCCAATTTAAACAGTCTTTATGAGCTGCTAATCAATTCAATGATTGTCTTTCTTTTGAGTTCGCTTGAAATTGTTTCAGGAATTCCGTGATTTCGTGCAATTTCACCTTAGTTGCTAAAAAGCTGGGCACACTGTTTTACCGGCATTGGACGATTTTGCTGCTATGCGGACGTTACGGAATGAGGTTAAATAGTTATCGCTAGTAATTGTGACCTTTATCCCACGATGTTAAAGTATGTTTTGTTGTGCAACAGATTTCGTTGCGCCTGTGGTTTTTGTGGAAGCAATATTTGCCTTTGCTCGATCAAACAATCAGGCGTTGTGAAATATGTATGGGACTGTGATTCTGTTTCTTTTTGCTAATACTCATAGATTAAGCATCACTCAAGAAACTCCTTCGTCATGCTAATACGTACTTATATAACACGTCTTTGTATACATGGTTACAATTTTGATGAATGTGTATCTTCTGTTTTTGAGCAATAAAGTAAATATTTAAGTAAGAGAACTCTTTCAGGGCAGTTTTTTTTGGCAACAAATATAATGGTCACCAAAATATTTTTTTGCTACCCAAAATGGATAAATGAACACCAAAAGTTGCAAAAAATATCAGGGAAAAATACTGCGGTAGCTTAGGTAAAGGTTATCCTTCGTGTTAGGTTGAACATGTAAAACATAAACTTAAGTACACAAAACATAAAAAGAAGTTTGGTGATCATTTATCCAAACACAATTTGGTGGACATTTATCCATTCTGGCAGTCATTTCGAATTTATTGGTAGTAAAATAGGTGCGTTTCTGGTAATCGTTTAAACACAAGCCGTTTTTTTTTACCTTTCGCCAAACAAATGTACAGTAAGAAACGGACTTTGCTGTGTCATACTTTCTAGCGGTGCCGTGACTTAGTACAGGATTAAACTCTTATGTTAAGTTTAGTTCGCCAAATATAAAATATGTATTACGTAGGTACATAAACGGCCAAGTGCAAGTCGGATTTGCGCTCGAAGGGTTCCGTACAACGAAACTGGTTTGCTGTTAAACGTGCCCCCCTATTTAAACCATACATTTCTCAATACTTTTTCTGGAATATTTAAGTAAAGATATACAAGTTGACATTTCATTAGCTGAACATATTTTCGGGAATGTAGTACGTACCCATCATTATGAACAGCTTTCCCCGAGAAACATTTGGTCGCAAACAAAAATCATTCCCTAAAATATGGTCAGCTGATTATATGTTAGCCTGTATACATACTTATAACGTATTGTTTCCAAAATTTAGGATCAGTAATTAGGCGTTGGTGTGGGGAATGCTCTTTTCTTAATTTTTAACTAAGTTTCAAAAATATATCTAAAATATTTTTGAAATCCTCGCAACAAGCCCTTGCATTTGACATATCACACGATAGGGCTTAGAACGTGAACTCTAATACACTAGAAGTAGGATCTTGGCAAATAGTAAATGAAGGTACTGCCATTTTAGAACCAATAAAAGCTAGAAGCACATTACGTGAACATGGTTTAGTAAACTGGTTTAAACTTGAATTAATAATAATAATAATAATACCTTGGACATCATTTTACACACATTGATCTAGCCCCAAACTAGGATTCCCTGTATCTTGGGTACTAGACAACGATACACATACTTATATAGATAAATATTATACTTAGATACATAAACAACCATGACTAGGGTACAAACATCCGTTCTCATCAAACAAATACTTGCCCCCACCGGGACTCGAACCCGGGACCCCTGGTATCGTAGGCATCTTCACTGCCGACTCGGCCATTCGGGTCGTCATCGGGAGGGTCTGTGGGCTCAAATTTTCAGCTTCCTGTTTTTTTTTGGTAGACGACAATGCCAAGGAGTGAATTTTGAGTGCTCAGTTGAGATACGGAGCCAGAATTGCATGAAACCTATCCCTTCAGCGGCCTACAAGCTAGAACCAAGATCACCAAGACAAGAAGAAGATGCGGACGCTTTTTTGTCTGAATTATTTTGTTTGTGTAATACTTTTGTGTTGGGATCACTGAAATACACGACTGCCTCAGCAATGTACAAAGCCTTGTCACTAGCTAATTGTTGCGTTCCTTTTTTTGTGGACTGTAGTTAGGTAGGTTTAGATGGGCGAATGGAGTGAAATCTCAGCTTTCCTTCTCTATTAGCGTGTATTCTCTTACAATAATATCCTAGCAGACAGTAGTAGCGACAAGTAGTTATATTTGACGATTGACCGGATCTAAGACCGAACATATTCAAAATTAAAAACTTATGTTGGTGTTGCCAACACTAATAGTATTTAAATATTACTCCATAAATTATTGAGAACTTATTTTGTGGAAATAATAAAAATGGTCGCTTTATTTTTCCCGGGAAGTTGGTAAGCAAAAACTTCCGCATAACGTCAGTCAGAATCAGATAGGCTACATAATATACCTATATGTTAACAAAGAAGAGGTACATAATAGTTGACACCTAACATAAATATCTATAATGCGTTCAAAAACCGTAAATTACGGCCATCTTAAAGCTAAACTGTTTTGTTAGAACACATTTCTTATGTGTGAAAATGTTATTTAAAGTAACGTCAGCAAAGTATGTAGGCATTGTAATAGATCATAAACTGTCGTGGTATGGCCAAATTGATTTAGTAAATAGCCGCATTAGAAAATTAATATGGATTTTTAAAAAACTGAGACACATTTTACCGATACCACTACTTACTCAGATATACACATCATTGGTTGAATCTGTAATAAATTATTGTATTTGTGTGTGGGGAGGAGCCACTTAATCTAAGTTCTTGGAGGCTGAGAGAGCACAACGTTGTTCGCTGAAGGTCATGTTTTTCAAGCCTCGTTTATTTCCTACAGATGAATTATATGAAACCTGCCAATTACTTACAATCAGAAAACTATATATCTTAGCAATAGTTCTAAGAAAACATAAAACTTTGATATATGACCCAAAAATCATGTATAAAAGAAGAAATTATGTAGTTATTAGGGCAAACCACAGCTGTGGGTCAAACCGTGTGTACACATGTTTCGCTAGTCGCCAGTTTGAAAGTATATCTAATTATCTGCATAATAAAATAAATCGATACTTAGAGATTTATCCTCTGTCAAAGTATGAGTGTAAGACACTTTATAAATGGCTCCTAAAACAGGATTACGATAAAACGGAACTAATACTGCAACATGATACATAGATAAAAACTGAACCATTCAAAAACACCTTCACATACCCTCTCTCTCACACATACACACACACACACACACTCACACCCTCGCACACTCACACACACACCAGCAAGTAAGATTTAAACTAAATTTTCATTGGAATGAAATTTTCATTTCAACTGATGTTATGCTGTGGAAGAGCGGGATTCCCCGGCACAGGTATTTCATACTTAAAAGGGGATCCCAGCAAAAGTCTATTTTTAGATGTAAGCATTGTTTGGATGAATAAATATTTTGTATTTTGTTATTATTGCTTCATAATAACATCGAATTCTTATGACATTAAAATTTCGAACAGCTCTAAAAATCAATGCAGTTTGATTTGACCTCAATTCTAATAACAGTCAAGATGACGTTCTATTCGAAAATGTCTTAACATGCGGTTCCCGAATACATCATAGAGAGCAATTAGACATTAAAATATTGGCGGACACGGGGGTGGGGGGGCAGCACGGGGGCCATCCCCCCCCCCCCCCAAATCTCCCAGGTATTCCATACTTTCGACTCAACTTTTAGATTCAATTCAGGTGCACTTTTACCAGCATAGATACTTATAGGTAGGTACATCAGGAAACTTAAATAGGTATATTGATTACGACATGCGGATTTCTAAAAGCTAAATACGCTATAAAGCTAATAAATATTCGGTAAAAATGATGACGAAACAAACAACAAACAAAAAGTATTTTTTTACTTTTACACCTAAAAAAATTCTTCCACTACTAACCGCTATGAACCTTCCTAAATCAATTCCACCATTTGTTGCAATCGTACATCCTTGTGAATAATTATTTAGTAATAATAACGCCAAAAGGAGTTCTTCTCGTCTTTATATTTTCAACCACTAAGTATCACAAATTCTTCCACTACTTACCTTTACGGACCTTCCTCAGTGATGTTTACTGTTTGTAGTAATCGTAAAAACCCTTTTGAACGAGAATTACTCAGTAAAACACGACATTACGACGAAACACGTCTTTCTGAAGTTTATCATTTACGTACCTATATAACTGCTTATTTTACTAGTATCAATAGTACATAGTACAGGTATAGAAAGTAAGCAATAGATGGACGAGTTAGTTGCGAGTCCATCTATTGCACTTTCTACCGAGGCATTTACTATGTGCTTTTCACGCCTAATGTAAGGAAATAAAACAGGTTGAGTACACAGTATAATACCCAGTTTAATTAAAAGTAATATTGATATTCGCATTAGGGCAGTTGTGGAATGACAAGGAAATGTTTTTTCCCGGAACATTTATATTAAGTAGTATTTTGTGCATATTTTGTGTCATTTCGGCCGGTATGGAGTGTGATGCCGACCGAAAATAATCGACCAATAGCAGAGTAGAAAGTAAAAAAGGCCGCTAAACACTACATTTTACTTTGCAACTCTACATTGTTTGACTGTTTTTGAATTTTACTACTAAGAACTACTTTCTACTCTCATTTCAATCCATCTTTGCCCATATTTCCGAGCAGTGGCGTGAAAAAATTCTTCCACTACTATCTTCTACTAACCTTCCTCAAAAAAAATATGCCATTCGTATTAATCGTATATGAATTCGGAACAGAATTCAAGTCACGCAAATGTTTTAGAAAAATAATCCATTTTTTTTTTCTGTTTTTACTAGTTCCGAATAAAATTGCACTTCAATCCATTATTAACGATTATTCATAAGAAATAGCTGAGAAAACTTGTTTTTTTTTTTAATTTCGGGGCTAATAACGAAAATAGTTTCACTACATATCAAATTCTTTCGGAAAACACTAAAAAAAACATTGTTTTTTGATATATTTTTTGTATACTTGTAATTTTAACCCTAGCTCTGAAACTTGTCAGAATGGTCCCTCCAAAATAGAATCTTGGATCCGCCCCTGCATTAAAACACTCGTGAGATGTTATTTCCTCCCATGTAATGCCTTTCATTGTGTAACAGTCATACAAGCTTCTATAGTTAATAGGTTTTTAATAAGAGTGAACATGATACAGCGCGGGCCCCACTGTGGGGCAGATTGTTAAGACAAATTTTCGTAAATTTGGACAAACCGCACAAAAGCACCAATTTTATTAAATTTTTATATAACACTGGACAAAGGGCATAAGTTTCTTGAGATAAGTCGTACTAGGTAAATTTCGTACCTACATTTCGGCCGTTTTAGAATGCGATTATGATATTTCCTTAATGTACATATAATAAGCAATATTTTCATTACAGATGTCAAAATCTATGGGTTCTGAGCTGTCAGGATCGCCTTCTCTCAGCGACCAGACTTTAGTCCTCCTGTTCCGAGTCCGCAAAAATACTCCATCAAAATACCTGTTCGAGTCTCACCTAGTACCACAGTATGAGGGCGCGCCTAGTCGCGCCAACCCCATAAAGTTCATGGCAAAGTCACGGTCTTGCAGATTTTGGCGTTACCAGGGTAAACGGAGCTATCTACACTTTGGAAGAACGTACTATATTTTATAAGTGCTATGCGAGCTCAAGTCACAGATTAGCTAGACCGCCACTGTACCTACTTAATGTTGAGAACATATGAATGAATCATGTCAAGTGCTAAATTTCTGTGTCTACATTTATATCTACATATATTGTTTGTATACCTATGAATACTTTAGTTACCTTGTATAAAAACGGGAAAACTCTCGAGTTATGTATCTGTCGTAATCGAGCTATATCGGAACGCAAGTGTCGCCCTCTGGTGGCACTCGATGGAGTGTGTGGCGCGCGCGTCGGTCGACAACGGGTTGGGCGGGACAGAGCCCACTTCCACTTGGAAGGCGCGTGAAGAACGACACAGAAACTATCACGTGTTCCCAATTAGCCACTTGTTGCCACTAGTTGATCGTTGATTATAAATCTGATTAGAAGTACGTGCGTTTCTTCATTCGACATCACCCACTCCAGCCCACGGAGAGAGAAGTGAAGATGGACGAGGAGAATGATGACCCGAATCCATCATTACGTGGAAAACAACTTGCCCCGTTATATCTATATTGTTTGTATAGCTAAGAATACTTTAATTACCTTGTATAAATACGGAAAAACTCTCGAGTTACTACTCGGATGAATTAACTTGACACCAGTGTTCATGACGTAAATACGTCGCTCTAAGGCAACTGCATCACAGCGAAGTGTCAACTTAATTCGTTCGGATAGTACTAAGTTTAAATCCAATAGTGTACCTATTAGTACATTACTGAATTCAACGAACTACGTGTTTCTGAAGTTCAATTTGGAGAAAAGACAATGCACTTTTCACTCATTATGAAGCGAAAAAGAGACCCGCCTACGATGAAACGTTCGAAGTACAGAATCTGCACTGCTCCCGGGTCCTGCGACGACGGTGAACATTTTCGAGACATCCCGAACACTCGTTGCGGCCGCCGCCGAATACTTGATGCGCGAATGGCATCAAGTACGCTGCTAGGAAAGTAGGAACATCGCGCGCATCGCGTACGCTTATACGTGATACTCGGTGGAGCGTGTCCAGACGCTTGCGGACTAGGGTGTCGATTAGTATTGAAAAATACTTAATGCCGGGACCTGTTCTAGTATGATCGACAGGTCGCATTTCTCAACCAATTCTCGTGAAAATTTTGAGCTACTTATACTTATTACTTGATCCTTAGCAAGCTATCTTTAATCTAATATATAAATAAATGGTATAGCTGCTTAATAAGCAGAGACTACCATATTCCTGATAACCCTTCCGTTACGTTACGTTCCGTTATGACCTTCCGACTGGACTGGTAATCGCATTTTCTAAACTTTCTTTTTGGTGATGTTCTATTTCGTCGTCCTCTTTGGTATCTTGTTTATGTTCCGCTCTGCTGTGCCATTTTGAATATCGAATTAGTGTTTTGTTTTTATTTGTCTGTGGTGGGATGTGCTTAGGTTTTTATGTTTTAGTTTTAGTTTTTTGTTTTAAAAATTGTTTATTTTTTATTACACTGAACAATATCATTGAATACGTACTAGTGATGCAACGAATACTACTTTTACGAATACGAATATCAAACCTACTATTCGGTGAATACGAATACGAATACGAATATCTCGCCATGGTAATAAAAGACTATGTTATTTGATGAATTTCTATTCTCCTAATAATTAAAATTTACAATAGGCAAATTTTTATTTTAAAACATAAAATTTGTAGATTTTCTGGTTTTAGGGGATTTCTTTTTTAGTCTGGATGTTTCCAGCTGTTGAAAAACGTCTTTCCGAGGCGACTGAACATGGCTTCAGTGAAAAATATTATTGGGCGAGTTTTTTCAGACTTGGAAAATGGACATCTTCTCGCCAAAAGGCCACTGGATCGTCGTATTTTTACTTGCCGACGACCGACGCGCGTATTCACCGAATACGAATATTCGTATTCGTATTCATTGCATCACTAATACGTACTTTAATATATTTATTGTATTGACAGCATCTATACAAGTATAATATCATATGAATATTTATTAATGTACTGACCAATATCATTGATACGTACTTTAATATATTTATCTACACACGTATCATAAACCCTCTTTACTGCGTCCAAAAACTACACGTTACGACCAGCGTAATGATAAACTTCTTGGTAAAAACTCATTTCTTATCTGACTACAAAAAGTTGTCAAATGACGACTTTCAAATTTCGAACGCCGCCGCCGTCGCCCGCCTGCGGCCGCCCCTAGTTTGTCTGTGAAGTTGGTACTACTGAACAAGCTAAACACCTACAGAGGCTCTGTAACAGAGCAATGATCAATGCAACAACATGCGAACATGCGGTTCCTGAACACATCAAAGAGAGCTTATGATATGTGTGTAGATAAACTAGTGTATGTAACTGTACATAATTAGGCATTAAAAGTCTCGAGTGATATTATTATGAAAATTCTCGAGTATGAATGCCCTCCATTATGTAGCAGTCACGTATACTACTATTATTGTATTGACAGCATGTATACATCATATGAATATTTATTAATGTATCTACCTACACACCATGGTACCTCGCTTGGCGACGCTTATGGGTCACCTTCACCTTAGCATTATGCTGAGTCAGCTGCCATTTTGCAGCTGCTGAGGCGAATCGCGATAACGGTTTTGGTATGCGGTTGAACTTGTTGACTGCATGCGCCTCCGTCAGCTGAATAAACGTTTCTTTCTTTCTTTCTAAATCAAGCTAAGTATTAATATTTAATCAACTCAAATCTGCAAACTGAGAATATGTAGAAAATAAAACCGAAATAGTATTAGAAACTCAGTTGCAAAGCGAGTGGCGCCAAATGTAAAACAAGTGCAGTGTTTTTCAAAATCAACAAAAAAAAGTTCCACTGACAAAAAGTTCACAAGACGCAACTCGCATCCAAAACCTCTTTTGGCTAGTCCTTGAACATAAAGGAGGTTTCATATTATATTTTAAAAAGAGTTTCTACAGGTCGGTGTGTAATAGAAATGCGTACATAATGGTTACGCCAAAACAACATATGAACATTGTTTCATGGAGTCATACCGGGTGGCTGGCAGCGGCCCATACTGCCCACGTTTAGCCAGTTATTCAATAGGAACTCCATTTTGAGTGACCTGACAATGACATGACTAGCCCATTGCTGACATTTTGGGAAAAAACTTTATTTGCAGCCAGCGATGCCGGTGTAAATAGATAGGGTAAATTATTTATTACAAATAAAAGTATGTGTGCTGTAAAATATGTATGCGCATCTGTGTATAAGTAATTATGTGTAGGTAGTTATATTATATTTTGTCATATTATGTCCCATATTTAATCAATTCGCTCGAAATCCCATCAACTCCCACTGCCTTCCCTTCTTTTGCTCCTGTATTGCCTTTACCACTTCGGTAATCGTTGGCGGCTCATTCATCTCGGTCACCTTATCGCGTCCAGGTATTCTATGGATATGTTGTAGATCAGCGGAGCGGTCAACTTTAAGCAGTGGTTAAAATGCCCTGCTCACAGTTTGGGGACTTTTTTTTTAGATGTTAGTCGCTTTGTGCCGCTGCTTGACTGGAGTGGCACAATTCAGCGTTGTTCTGTATCGATCAGCTTTCTGATTTCGCTGTAGAAGGCTCCTAGCTGCTTTGAGTCCGCAAGCCATTGGATTTTCCATCACACACATAAACATCCAAGGCCGGTTTTTGTTCTTCTTCCTCCCCACCCGATAAATAATTAAATCGTAATCAGACTGCACATTAATCATAGGTTGTTTATTCAATCATTCAATCAACACATAAATATATGATGAATATTGAATATCTGTGCCTAAATCACGTGACCAAAGAAAAGCGTGCTTGCTTTTAGAAGTGTTTTGTAGGGATTCGACCTCATTTGTCTATTTGAAGCGGCCATTTGTCTGAACTGGGACCCGAAGCTGTTTTGGATTATATCTGGAAAAGCCCATGCCCAACACAATTATATATCGATATGAACTGAGTTGATGATGTTGGGGGTGCTTAGATACCTTAAAGGGACATACAATTTTCTTGTCGTAAACTATGAGACTAAAAAAGAACTAAAAACGCGTATGCGAAGCCGTATAATGCTAAGCAGGCACACTCTCACAAGACTACACACACAAACACTCATACATACACACACACACAACCTTCACACAACATCTGCTTATCTCACTGTGCATTAATTAGGAAATTTTGACAATATTTTCAACCTTTTCACTTTATCTATGTATATGTTACCGTTAGAGTGAAGAACCAGTTAATGTGCACTGCGTCCAGATGTGTCGGGAACCTAGTTTAGTTCCAACTGAGCGGGCCTTGCTGAAAAGCACTCTGTTTTCTTTTGTGAGATGCTCATTGATGAAAACTCGAAGTGACGTTCTGAGTATGTCGAGGGAGTCCTTCGTCAGTCCGTGGCGAACTAGTGCGGTGCGGATCATGTTGTCGTGCGGTGCTCGGCGCGTGAAGGTCATTATCACGGGCCATAGATGGTGTTGATCCCTAGGGTGTCCATGATTGCGTTTTGGTATTTTGTTGTTGTATCATTTGGTTCGTATTGTGATAGTGACGAGTAAGCGCACTGTTTATAATTGAAGTTAGTGGCTGTGGTAGGATTACTCTCATTTTGAGGTGATTTATTTCCCAATTTTTTTGTGGGTCACGGTGGTTCTCTGAGGCGGGCTTAATAAGTCTGTTTCTCCCCAGATTATCTTGTGGTCTGAGATGTATGGGTCGCTCCGTTCGACTTTGATGAAGCTGAATGTTTGTGATGTATTTCTTGATATTATTTCGCGGTCCCATTGTGAATTAGTTTTCCCGTTTGACCATGTGACACGACATGATTTGCGGGTCCTAGTGGTTTCTATTTTGAGATTTTTCAGGTGCAAATGTCCAATAGGATTTCCCCTACAATGTTCGAGTATGTGTGAAGGAGGTTTGTTCCTATTATGCCCTCTTTCCTAAAATCGACTGAGTCTTGTCGTCCCAAGTGGGCATTGAAGTCGCCTAGCAACAGTATTTCGGCTTTGTTTGCACAGACTTGAATATAGGGGACCCGTCACCAGGCACTCAAAAGTGTCGCCGTTTAGATGGTGCCCATACTGGTAGTGGTGAGCACGAACATCTCTCAGTCGCGCGCAGACTGTGACATCGGATAGACGTGTACGTATGACAGAATAAAATGTGTCCTACGTTGTTTACTGCTGTAAATCATGCGGGAGGCACAATACAAAAAAACAAGGAGTGACTATTATAACTAAGTAATATAATTTACAATTATTATTGGCTGCAAATAGTTAAACTCATAAATATTGTTTTCGATAAATCACCGTAAGGAAAATCTATCATCCGACTAACGTAACTTTGTAGCGACGTTCTTCAGTATCTATTATAAATCGATGTCTTACTTCACAGGATTTTGGTAGGTGTAAATGTCGGTTCTTTGAGTCCAGCTTATTACCTAAACTTAACCTTAGGAACAATAATAGTTTTACTTTCACAGCCGCCTCGTTATCGGTTTTCAAATAAAACGAATAGAGCAAAAGTAGAAACGAGGAAGATGGTAGGTAAGATGGTAACTTTTTAAACAATTTTTAATTATATACACGATGTGATCAGGTACCAATTTTTCTAACTCAGTAATTGGTGGCGGTCACGTACAAGTCGTAATTAGATACATGAATACAAATATTCTCTTTTCTATGATTACTTTTATTTTGAAATCAAGATCCTCATAGTCACTCTACTAATATCTATCTGCGAGCTTTCATAGTTTAACGGCAATGAAAATAAATGTACATATCTAAAGTGGGTTAATTAATTATGTTTCAACTTTTGATTAATTGAACAGTGAGGTAATTTTAGCTAGATTTTTACTTGATCACCTATAAAAAGATCTCAAGTATTTGAGAGTTATCCGTAGATCAACTTTCTTGATTTTGTGTCTATTCACCCTAAATTCAAATCACCCAATTTACGGAACGTAACGCTTTGACGCTGTTACAATTTTTCGTAATAACTTGGTTCCGACAAATTCCGACAGAGGCGCCATTTTTTTTAGCCTCAAACCAATATGGAGTTCAGTACGGGATGCCGTATCCTTATATGTATATTAATGTTTGCGTGGTTTCCTTTTAATGTTGTTTAACAGTTTGGTAAACGCAATTGTTGCCCTCGTATTTGAACTTGGGATATGTGCATTGATTACATATAGTGTATAGTGGGTGGTGGACTTTAGTTTTTGGTGATGGTGATCGCACATGATCAAAACACCACATAGCTATCATGATTTCCATGTCACGTTTGATGTTGTGGACTGTTACTGCGTTATAACCTTGTTGGAAGTATACGATTGGTGGGCCATTGTATTCATGGATCTCTACTCTTATTACGTAGAACTCCGCGGCTGCTACGGTAATTTCTTCAACTCCCCACGTGCCCTGTTTGTGGAGAGTCTTTATGTACTCAGTGAAGGCTTCTTCGTTTAGTGCGTCGATAGCAAGATTGATGCGAAGATGGTTGCTGTTATCTTTCACGTATCTGGCTAAATCGCTTCTAATGTGGGTATGGTTGAATGTAACTCCAAACAGATGGTTGATTTGGTCTGCAATTGCATGGAACAGGCAGTTTCCATCTCAGGGCATTGGTAGAGTTTCCACTGTAGGTTTATTGCTATAGGAGAGTCTGGTGCTGTTGTAGCTAATGTGAATGTGTGGTGGGTTGTTTGTAAGTGGCGGTGTGGTGCACGGCCGGTATGGTGCGAGTAGGCTGCATGAACGGAAATGGACACCTGCTAATCAATCTTTGTGCTCAGTTCGACCTGGCGATCACGAACACTACGTTCCGACTTCCCGCCAAGCACAAACACACGTGGATGCACCCAAGATCCAAGCACTGGCATCTCGTAGACTATGCTATAGTGAGGCAAAAACATGTTTCCCAAGTCCAAATCACTCGCGTCATGCGCGGTCCATACTGCTGGATGGATCATCGGCTTGTAGTCGCAAACGGCGTCTCCGCTTACCTCATCCTTGTAGATACGTCAGAACTAAGCCACCAAGTCTAAACTTGGACGGGCTAAACAATTTCGGGACGAGGAAGAAGTATGCCGAAGCGTTGGCTACCGCCTTGCCGCACACCAACACGGAGGTCGGTGATGTTTATGCTGACTGGGGGACTCTATCCACTCATATTCACACGCACATTCCCTGGGTATCCACTACACTTGACCGCGCTGATATCACCACACACTGAAACAGACGGTATTGCGCCTGTAAGGCAGGCCCGTTTTCGGGTGCAGTAAGAACAAAAGGCGCACGGCGGGGTTGTAAACTATTGTTTGTTTAAATGCGTTTGCGAGATCTCGGGAGTGGATGGGCACTATAGAGACACGCCCGTTCGGTCCGGCAACACAAACGCGAGTCTCACCAAAAATTATATATAAGTAATTATACCTGAGATTTTCATAGCCAGCTTTCGACATTCAGCTTACACTCGTTGGTGTTGCTGCTTGAGCTACTGATCACGCCTATAGAGAAACAAATATATTTTTCACACCTTTCATTCGGAAAAGTAAGTTTTCCTCCACGACGAGAGGGAGCAAAATGCTACTTTTCTGTTCAAGCTACTTTTTTAATTTATTCATTGGCATGCAGCATTTAAGCAACGTGCCAATTGAACACAGATTAAAATAATAGAATGTAATTATGAAATTACATTACAATCGACAACGATGACGTAGTCGATTAAAAACGAACATGGTTCAAGTTTTAACTTTAACGACGTTATATCAAAATTTATGAATTTTTCGTAATATTTAAAAAAATGTCATAATAAATTATATGTTTTACTGAAATCAAAACTATCGATGACTGTTATTGTGATATAATGAATATTGATATCCGAAACCATTGTAATATTCGATTCGATTATTTTTACACAATAGTAAAAGTACACAGGAATATTTTATCTGCGGTGACCTTTCCCTAATCCTTCACAATCCGTCATTATATAAAAAAAAATGTTTACGTTGTTCGATTACTGTAAAAGTGGTAAAAGTATAATTCAAATTTAATTTTTTTAGAGCAATTTAAATTTTCCTCATAGTCGCTGTGAAAAGTTGTATGTGTCACTCAGGAGCAAAATTATTTTCGTCATGGGCGTTAACGCTTGAATCCTTCGTTACGCTCAGGATTCTAACTTAGAATCCCTCGCTACGCTCAGGATTCAATCGTAGAATCCTTCCCTTCACTCTGGATTCAATGTACCGCCCTCGCCGTAAATACATCATTTTGCTCCCTTGTGACACAAATAACTATTGCCATTTGTTTTTTTCATGACAATTTACAATAAAAAATTCTACCTTATATATAACCATTATATAACGTAGAAATTATGTCGTTTACGCCCTTTCTGGGTGGTTACGCCAAAGATAAACGAAAGATACACATGTCTGTCACATGCGTTACTTTCTTTCAATAAAAAATGTGTTTTTTTTTTTTTCATATAAACACTCCCCTGGGAATTATGACAGTCCCCTGTCAGTTTTTAAAAAAATCGTCAATATCTCCCAAAAAAAGAGGAAAATGTGTGAGCTTTTTGAAGATTTAAATTTCAATTATATTTACTTTCAATTTATTCACACAATTACTTAACCTTTCTAAAAAATATGCCTGGGACATTCTTGTGAGCCAGTTTCCAATTAGTAGAGAAACACCCATATAATAAAAAGCAGTCGAAGCTAGACATCCTGTCACACAAACAAGGTACCGCTTGCTCATTCATGTAATGATAAAATGCTAGTTAAATATATACATATTTACAAAGGGCATATATACCCTGGGTTTGCTAGGCTTCCTACAGGAGCTGAGTAGCGCCCCCAACCCACGTGACGCAAAATAGACGCAAATTTAAGACGTCGAGTTGCGGAAAAGTGGCCCGCGATAACTATAACTATAAGGGTACTTATACCCTAACTTAACACACGAAGCATAATTTTAGCATAACTCACTGTAAAAATACAGATTATTTCAGTACTTTTACTTTACTATGGTTGACAAAAAGTTATGTAATTCTTGTCTAATTACATGACAAACATAGAAATTACAGTGAACTGACGCATTTTTTTTAACTTTAATTTTATGTTGGTATGAAATAAAGATTTGTTGAAAATATAAATTCATTCCTCCAACCATTTATTTATTCAATCAATCCTTTATTATTTCATTCGCACATTGATAAAAAAATTGCAAAGGAAAAAAATAAACAATTACGGATCCAAGTAAGTAACTTGACACTGTACTGTACATACATTAAAGTAAATTCATCTACACACGTATCATAAACCCTCTTTACTGCCTCCAAAAACCGCACGTTACGACCAGCATATTCGATATATTATGACATTTCAAATTTCGAACGCCGACACCCGCCTGCGTGCCGCCCCTAGTTTGTCTGTGAAGTTGGTACTACTGAACAAGCTAAACAAGTGCAGAGCATTGATCAATGCCATAATACCGGTCGAACATGCGGTTCCTGAACATATCAAAGAGAGCTTATCATATGTTTGTAGATAAATTAGTGTATGTAACTGTACATAATTAGGCATTATGCATCAGTCACATAAACTACTATTTTGTAAAATATGCAGTTTATAACTGAAATATTTTTATACATAACTAGTCAAAATAAATAATTAATAATCATATAATATTTTTAATGTTGTTACAACCTTTATTTAATGAACAACTTGTTTTAATGATTGTCGACATAATTAACTCATTAAGCATTACCTTTCGATTCCGCCTGTATACTAATTATACATCAAAGTGTATATTTTTATCTAACTAGACCCATCTTAGACTAAAATGGTTTAGTGATATCATCAATTCATTAAAAGTAGCATAATTATTAACATTTCGTTAGGTATATATATTACTAATATTTGTTAGTAAATGCGAATATTGTTTCTACTTAATCCACAGTCAAAATGTATCTTGTAGTAAATAAAGACCAATTCCAGTAACCAACGAACAGAGGGTCGACGCTGAGTTGCATTATATTTAGTGGAATTGGCGCCTTATTCAACATCCATGTTTTACGAATCTAGTGTTTAATTTAAAAAAAAAAACACTCGTAAACATCACCCCTCTTCTCAAATCGACCGAAAATTGAGTAAAAATTACAGTTATCCCAGACACCAAGGCCGACTTTTATAAAATACATAACATTTTTGTCTTCAAACAACTGTTAAACAGGAGTTCATTTTTGGTAAGAGACTCTACTGGTGCAAGTCGCCCTTAGCTTTGTTCTCATTAAGGCGACAGTATGCGCCAACTGTTATGTTTCCATATAAATTTGAGACGCCGCAAACAAAAGATGTGGCAATTATATGGAAGCGATAGAAACGACGTTAGTTAGAGTCCATAACTGAGCCCCGACAGACTTATCTTCGACATGATTTTTTACACGCTTTTGTATATGTATTCATCTGTAACTAAGGAAGAAAGTAACTATTTCTTGAATGTTCAACCTAACACGAAGGATAAAGGGGGCTTCGCTTCGCAGACCCCCTTTACCCTTCACCTAAGCTACCGCAGCATTTTGCCCTGATATTTGCTGTGCAAATCAGTATTTTTGATGTGCAGTTTAATATTTCCCATTTTTATTTTTATTTGACTCCGTTGGGTCGATGAAAAATCTTGTCGAAGATGAGTTTGTCGTTCTGTTGTGGACTCGTTGTATTAACAAAGCCAATTTAACATAAGATGGCGAAAATAAATATTGATGAGCCAACGTAAAAATTAAAGCATTTCCTTCCATTGAGAGATGATACTTTTCTGTATTCACTCCACCAAATAACGGTAATTCACAGAAAATGGCCCATGTAAAAAAAAACAAGGTACTCACTCAACTGAGAAAACCATTTCGAGATAATTGTGTTCCTAACTAAATTCCGTCATTACCAGGGCTTGGATGTTTTTATATGTGTGTGACGTCGCTGTTTCTGGTTCCCACGACACAGGGTATTCTAGTGTGGGGCCAGAAGCAATGTAAGTGTCTTTATGTAAATGTTTATGTTTTAATGTTTATTTGTCCTCTACGGCGTAGTTTGTTCAAATTCCCTTCGCCGTTATGTTGGCTGTTCTGTAAAACTGTCAAGTAGCAACAGTTTTCCTGTCAGTCGATAACGCAGATGTCAGTTGGAACAGAAAATATTGAAGTTTTTTAGTTCTATAATCGGAAACGACCACCTTCAACAACCGTTCCAAAACTGTGAGCAAGTGAAGTCACGAAGGGTGTTATTTTAAAAATTATAAAATAATAAGACATTCATTGCCCGAAATCTTCAAATGAGTTTCTTAAAATAGTCTAAAATTTCACAAAATAAAATAAAAAGTTATACTTATTTTTTTTAGCATGGCCCATTTTCTGTGAATTACCATTATTTGATGGAGTTAATACAGAAAAGTATCATCTCTCAATGGAAGGAAATTTTTACGTTGACTCATCAATATTGATTTTCTTTCTCGAAATATAACAAGTACACGGTTATACTTTTCAGTATTGGTTCGGCCCCTTGAGTAAGGGGGAGGAATCTATTTTACTCGTAAAACTACATAACTATTACATGCAGTAGTATGAACACACTTAATGACCATGACTTATTTAATCAACATCATTTATTTATGCAGTGTAGACATAACTTATTTTATCTAAACACGTATCATACTGCCTCCAAAAACAGCACGTTATGACCAGCATAATGATAACTACTTAGTAAAAACTCATTTCTTATCTGAATATTGATACATTACGACATTCAAATTTCGAACGCCGCCGCCCGCCTGCGTGCCGCCCCTAGTTTGTCTGTGAAGTTGGTACTACTGAACAAGCTAAACAAGTGCAGAGCAATGATCAATGCCACAATTCCGGTCGAACATGCGGTTCCTGAACACATCAAAGAGAGCTTATGATATGTGTGTAGATAAACTAGTGTATGTAACTGTACGTAATTAGGCATTAAAACTCTCGAGTGATATTATTATGGAACTCGCCTTCGGCTCGTTCATGAACCCACTCTCGAGTTTTAATGTCCTCCATTATGTATCAGTCCCATAAACTACTATTATGGGGTTGGTAAGCTTGGTCTCCTATTTTGCGCTGCACCGACTGACACCGCACCAGTTCATATCTATAGGGGTATATAGTATTTAAACGTATGACCGTAAATCCATTTTTAATGACAAATTTACTGAATTGCACGAAAACTGAGCGCGACCAGAAATACCGACAAAATCACTGTATTGCGCGACAAATACAAGTTGGATTTTTTGTCCTTACATGTTCAACCTAACACCAAATGCAGATACTATAATATTGTACTAATACTAACACGAAGGACGAGGGGGCCACCTACTCTGACCCACCACTTCGCCCAGACAGTCTTTATTTAGCCAATAATCTTCGGCTAAACCAGTAATTTTGTCGCGGAGTTAAGTATTTCCAACCGACTTCAAAAAACGAGGAGGTTATCAATTCGCCTGTATTTATTTTTGTGTTTGTTACGCAGTTAGCCGCATGATTTTGATAATTATTTTTTTGATCGATAGGTCATACTTCAGCGGTGGTCCCATGTAAATTTTATCAAAATTGAATTAGCGCGCTTTTTTTTCAAAACAACATAGAAACACAGATGACGTTCTGGTTTGTGTCAAAAGTTTTGTCGAGGACTTTTCATGTACATAGACTTCATCGCATCCCGCCGGGAGAGGAAGAAATAGCGCTTAAACTTGGAGTCCGTTTTTTTCTAAAGTTTTTAACTTGGTTTATTTCCGCTCATTTCAGGTCTGTGTTCATGGTCATTCACTCAATTAGTTTTGAATCCCCTCGTTTTACTAGGTCCTTACATATGAAATTGGCGTTTTGTATGGAGAAATTGAAGTTAACTCAATTTTTAGTACATTTTTTTTTTATTTTTTTTAGGAATGACAGATCCTAATTTTATAAACATTGTGTGTTTCCGGGACTCGAACCTCGATATAAGCCCACTTTAGTCAAGTGACTCAATACTCCTTTTCCATGATAGGGTGAGGAAGCGAGAGATGTACGCGAGGATCGTTGCTAGTGGGTCTTTTGTCACTGCCTACCCCCCTTCCGGGAAAAAGTCGTGAAAGTAGTGGGCATAAGAATGTATGTACATGTCGACGTAAGACTGTCAAAACCGTTAGTTTATAATCTAACTTTTTCTCTCTCGTTAGTTTACAAACTATCGATAAATTGTAAACTGTACCGTACTGCTGACGATATGACGCGTTAGTTTATAATAAAACCGTTAAATTGTGATCTGGTTTGTATCGTGAGCATAAGAATGAGACAGTGTAAAAAAATATTACGAATATTATCATGAAAATGGATGACATTTAGGAGACACTGATTTTGAAGATAACATTTTAGTTATCAAACTGAAAATTAAAAGAAAATTTAATAACTAGATGTAAAATATTGAAATTAATTTTAAAACAATAAAAAAACTGGAAATAGCTATTGAATTACTCGAATTATGAACTCCTGAATCTGTAAGAAAAACTCGCCAATTTAATGGTAAGCACCCAATATTACTCTCCTTTCTATAGTAAGCGGCGAATTAAGTGCTGCTGAGGAGGCGTGCGGCGTGCGGCTCAAACAGGAGACCATGGTCTTAGGGACATCACTATCAGTACGTCTATTATGAGTTGGCGCAATAAACGCTACGGACGTTAATATTATAGTAATAATGTCACTACCTCTTTCTTTTATGTGATGAGGACAAGGATAGATACCATTTTCAGGGTTCCGTACCCGAAGGGTGCCAAACGGGACCCTATTACTAAGCCTCCGCTGTCTGTCCGTCCGTCTGTCACCAGGCTGTATCTCATGAACCGTGATAGTTAGACAGTTGAAATTTTCACTGATGCAGTATTTCTGTTGCCGCTATTACAACAAATACAGAATAAAATAAATATTTAAGGGGGCTCCCATACAACAAAGGTTTTTTTTCTCGTATTTGCTCGATATTGATAACGGCAACAGATATTCACAGAATATTTAGTTATATATGCACTTTAAAAATAAAAATCGATAAAATAAAACAAATATTTGGGGGGCTCCCATACAACAAACGTGTTTTTTCCGTTTTAATAGATAATGGTATGGAACCCTTCGTGCGCGTATCCGATTCGCACTTGTCCGGTTTTTAGTTCAGCTAAGATACCCCTAGAGGCGCTGTACGCGTTGCCATACAAACGCAAAACTATAGTTGCTATCGTGTATAGTTTTAAAAACTCATAATAGACGTACTGGACAACTTTTACTATATTTATGTTCAGAATCGTACTCTATCAACCCCATAAAAGGTTTTTTACAACCTGTATATTAACTGTTGTAGTCCCAAAAAGGGGTGAAAAATCACTAACAAGTTGCTAGCCTACAGCCTGCCAGGACTATACTTATGCCCCTCAATCCTCAAGCAGATTTTACATGATCATCAAACCTTAAGGTTGTGATTCCTACTTACACAAAAATTCATTTAATTTCTCGAAATTCATTCAATTTTAGAAAATCGTCGAATTAACTAAGATACAACACTATCATACAAATTATCACAGAAATGCCGGTTGCACATATCTACAAGCCAAAATCAATAACAATTACAACACGACTTTTTTGAGATTTTTGAGATTGCCACCGATTCTCTAACTCAAAAATCTAATTCCATTTGTGTACTACATATTTTTCACACATCAGTCATTCTCTTCAATTTAGATCTCTCTTTCAATTTGCATCGAGCGATAAAAATCGGGCTACATACGTCACTGAGAGAAATATAGTCTCCTGTAAACTTGGGTAAACCCTAAAACGGAGTTTTTCTGACAGACGTCACCTAGAGTACTGAAGATTCTATTGTGGGCATTTGTCGGGAAACAACGAAAAAAATTGCCTTAATTGTCATGTCATTATTTTTTCTTTTCCGGTCAGCAGAGTGGCGAGAGGGCAAGTCTCTGCCTACCCCTCTTCGGAAAAAAAAACATGAACAAATATATGTATGTGCCACCGTAAGATAGTCAAACTAACGCGTTAGTTGATCAGCTATCGACATATAGTAAACCAGGCCAACAGGGTTTAGAATTTACGTTTCTTTTGTTCTAACATGTCAACCTAACACGAACTCTTCGGAGGCTTCGCTGCGCTCGCCCCCTCTAGTCTTCACCTAAGCTGCCGCAGTGTTTGCCCTGGTATTTCGTTTGCAATTCAAGTTTACACCAGTTTACTATTGAACGGTTTTAACCGTTAGTTTATCAACTAACGCGTCATATAGTAAGCAGTACGCTACAGTTTACTATCTGTCGATAGTTGACCAGCTAACGAGAAAAAAACCGTTAATTTATCAACTAACGGTTTTGACAATCTTACGGTGGCATATACATTATACCACTTATAAGGTCTTACAGTCAGATTTTCTGCCTTATAAGCGAGAGCTCCCGGGTCAGAATCCCGGCCAAAGAGAAAAAACAAATATTTTCTTCAGAGTCTTTTAGGACTTGGTCCCCCTACGGCTGTCAGTGAGCGCCGACTCTCAGTTGTAATAAGAACAAATCTTACTACCGCTGCATATCACCCGATATTCAACGCCTGTCCAAACACTACCTTAATAAGTCATTCAGTCATTTCGACACAATTTTTTACGTTTTCATTATTACAAAACTATTTTCTTTCCTGTTCCCATCATTTAGCCAGGCATTTAGCTTAGTTTAATAACACAGGGTGAGTTTTAATTAGCTGACCATATTTTGGGGAATGATAGTACCCGTACAATAATTCCATTGTCCTTTAATAGACAAAAAAAAACCGTGGTCTAATGGGTGTTACTCTTGCTTCTCACACAGGGGCTGCAGGTTCGAACCCTGACTATGCAACGATGAAATAATTAATTTATCTTAAGTACATTATCCTGCTGGGACGCAAAGAACCTTAAAAGGAACTTTTATGACAGACGTCACCTAGAGTACTGTAGATTCTATTGTCGGCATTTATGGGCAAAAAACATAAAATTTGCCTTAATTTTTGTGTCATTATTTTTTTTTTCGGCCAGCAGAGATAGCGAAAGGGTTATCGGACGTTCAGTGTTTCGGATGGCAAGCTAAACTGTAGGTCCCGGCTACTATCGCTACGTGGTAGTGGTCGTAAAACGCCTCCACCGACCCGAACTGAGCCATCGTGGTGGAGTATGGCTCAATCTTACTCGTATCCGGGTTAAGGCCGTGCCCCCCAGTGGGGAAATTGATGGGCTACATTTATAACTTTCCCAAAAGAACATGGTCGCAAATGAAAAATATTTTACTGAATATTTTACATTGACCCAATCAGCTTATTACAGGTTAGTATGGGAGACCCTGCGATATATTTCTAGGGGAAAGTTGTTCATAATTATGGGTACTATCATTCCACAAAGTTTGGTCAGCTACTTAAATCTCACCCTGTATATGCATAGCGGATAATCGAGTAAGTGTCCCGCGGTAGTGTGTCGTGACGTCAGTGCGGCGCGAGACTTCAGTGCGGGGACGTGGCGTGTGACGTCACCCCTCCCGCACCGACACACTACCGCAGGAGCCTATCCAGTTACGTCCTATGCCTGTATTAGAATATCTAGGTCTAGGTTCACTCGGCGTATTGTCGAATGTATGCCGTATTTTGGGTGTTCAATCTGGAAAAGAAAATAACATCATTACAACCTGGCTCATTGCTAAAAACGCTAAAAATTGTGGCGCTAATTAGTGCAGTAGCCACTTTGTGTATGTGTGCTTTGACGACCGGAATGGCCGAGTCGGCAGTGACCCTGCCTACGAAGCCAAGGGTCCCGGGTTCGAGTCTCGGTGGGGATTTTTTTTTTGGTGAGAACGAATGTTTGTACCCTAGTCATGGTTGTTTATCTATCTAAGTATAATGTATGTGTATCGTTGTCTAGTACCCAAGATACAGGGAATCCTAGTTTGGGGCTAGATCAATGTGTGTAAATAGTGTCCAAGGTATTATTTGTAAGTATGTGTTTATAGCGTCAAAAACTGGCGTCAATTTTGCCGTCAAAGTAAAAGCGTCATTTTCTATAGCGACATTTTTGTTGGGTCATTTTTCTGTAGCGTCAATTCTTTAAAGCGTATATTTTCCGTAAATCACATTTTTGTGGCGCAATATTTTAAACTTTTAGAGTACCCGCAGACTTCTCGATCGGCCGATAATTTGGTCTGGTTGGGCTGCCAGCGTACACACTGTTCGACCTAAATGGTCGGGTTGGCTGTTGCCAGGCCGCAGCGGCTTTATGAGGAAGTTAATCGTGTAATGTTTCGAAATATTATTATCGCTTTTAAACAACGCAGGAGAAGGACCAAGAGACACTGGGAATTGTGGGTACTTCCCATCCACAGCATCTAGCATCCATAGATGGATGGAAAATTTTACACTTATTTACTCAAACAAAGCAAGTAATGTGCTCATTATTTTGACAACCTTCTTTGAGCAAAGTCGACATTGCCGCGCTACTTGGAGGAGCCAGAAAAGGTGCCGGCAATTTCCTGTGAAAATCCATTACTGTCGTGTTTTAGCGACCGGCAATTTCCTGCCAAAATCCATGATTGTCGAGCTTTGTTTCAAAAATGGTAAAAAAAAGTTAGTGCAAAAAGGCAAATTCAGAATTTGGTTATGTGTGACTAAAAAAAAGAGCGAGAGATCTTCTTGCCACTCTCAATATTCTTTCCAATATTTTGTTGTGTGCCAAAACAATTGTAGTCTTAAATTTTAGTAACTGTACATTTACAAATTGTCATTTTTATTAAATAAATGATTACTAGGTATAATAAGCTGGTTTTATTTAATTACTCGCATTATTTGAGTAAAGTACTATACAAGCCTTGGTCCGCAATTACTGCACTGCTGGCCACACTATGAAGGTCTCGAGCTCAGCTTATAAGCTTGGTCACCATTGCAGCCTTTGATGTCCGCGCTATAAAAGCCTCTCCCTTCGGTCTCGGCATTTATTCCAGCTTGTCCATCAAAGGCTGCAAAGCTGATCGCGCTGTATAGCCCTTGAGCTGCGCTGTGCTGCGCTTTCGGTCACCAACAGTGCGACCAGCAACGCAGTCATTACAGACCGCGACAGTAATGTACTATTACACGATCCATCCCAAATAAATAGATTACCTGATATACTTTTATTGCCTTTTCTTGACTAAAATAACCAGTTTCAGTCGAGTCCGCCGACAAAACAATCGTTGAGTGTGCGCGTGTGGAATATCGCCTTACTTCGTGCGGTCGGCCGACAGTTTGCCGACAATTTAGTTTGAAGGAAGCCCATCACACTTATTTATCGGCCGATAGCGAATCGTTATAATGTGCGCACTTGCGTACATGTGTGTTTATGTGAGTGTGTGTGTGTGAGTACTTTATAAGTATATCTTTGTAGCCTCAAATAACTGTGGCGTCAATAAACTATGAGGCTACAAAGAACTGTAGCCTCAAAATTTATGGCCTCAATTGTGCCGTCAAAATTGAAGCGTAATTTTTCTGTGGCGTCGTTTTTGTGCCGTCATTTTTCTAAAACGTCATTTTTCTGTAGCACAAATTACGGCGTAATATTATACGTTTTTTTCTGCATTCATCAGCTCACAGCGATTCTCACATGATGTTGCAGCAGCGGCAGTAGCGCGGCCGGGCTCCGCCGGCGGAGGCGGGCGGAGTCGCCGGCGCGAACTATGCTGTGGCTGCTTCTTGTATGGCCGTGTATGTTTGTGTGTGCCTTACAAGTATAAGACTGTAGCTTCAAATTACTGCGGCGTCAATAAAATGTAGGGCTTTAAAGAGCTATAGCGTCAAAACTTATGGCGTGAATTGAAGCGTAATTTAGTCTGTGGCGTCATTTTTGTACCGTCATTTTTGTAAAATGACATTTTTCCGTAACAGAAATGTTGGCATAATAGTATACGTTATTCTTCGGTATTCACCTGCGGCCCCGCCTCACAGCGGGTCTCATATGATGTTGCAGCAGCGGCAGTAGCGCGGCCGGGCTCCGCCGGCGGTGGCGGGCGGAGTCGCCGGCGCGAAGTACGCGTGCACCTTGATGTCGGGCAGGTGCGACTGCGGACAGACAAACAATTGTTATAAAACGAGACACTCATAAATGACACTTGACAGACAAAATTACTAGCAGTCTAACTTTAACTTATTGCGGTCACTGTGCCTTATAAATACAAGTTACCTTTGAATTCTAATATTTGAAGGATGGTAAAGATATACTCATACGGGCGAACGTCAAAATTAAGCAAGTCCTTCCAATGACAGCTGATACTTTACTTTATTCATTCGGCCCGTTGACAGTCAAATGTCAAAAAACTGTCAAATTGACAACTCACCCTCAGTCTCCTTATAGCGTTTCTCGTGACCAATTGGCAGTCGTACAGCTCTATCAGCTGCAGCTTCTGACAGGCGGTGAGGTGTTCCAGGGCTCCGTCCGTGACCAGGGGGCAGTTGTCGAGTCCTGTAAGGTCAAGGTCAAGGTTAACAAAAAATCTGATTTTTGAATCTTATTCGATAACTGTTTAGGAAGTAGGGAGATTTAACATATCGTAAATATAAGCGAATCCAGATGAAATTGACCTTGTGCCATTACTCTTAAGAGTCACTGACAGTTAAATTGACGTATTCAATGCGTAGGAATTCACAGCAAAACCTACGGAATTACTTGGGGTTTTACCACAAAAAAATTAACTCCTGTTCAACACTTCTTTAAACATTAAACATAAACATTTACACACAGGCACATACATTGCTTCTGGCCCCACATTAGGATACCCTGTGTCGTGGGAACCAGAAACAGCGACGTCACACACAAATAAACATCCAAGACCTGGGGTGTTTTTTTTTCTTTACCCCCAGCCGGGGATCGAACCCGGGACCTCTCGCATGATAGGCAGACCCAAAGACAAAAATGTATAGGATTTGACATTTTTTGTAGTAACACGGTTAAAGTTTATTGTGTGGAACTGCATGCTTATATATATGGGGAGACATTTAATTAGCTGACCATATTTTGAGAAATGACAGTACCCATTATTATGAAAAACTTTCCCCATATGGACGTAACCAAAAAATTTTTTGGGTCTTCCATAGTAACTTGTAGTCAGCTGATCGGGTCAATGTACTGAGCGACGAAAAAAAATTTTCATTTGCGACTAGGTATATGTTTCTTTGGTAAAGTTGTTCATAATTATCGGTGCTATCATTCCCCAAAATATGGTCAGCTCATTAAATGTCGCCTTGTGTACATAAATCACACGCCTTTTTCTATACGTTATGGCAAAGATCCACTAAAGTGGGGTTTCATATTTGATTATTTTCAACCTCCGACGACCAAAAGGGTTTTGGAATCATATGTCCGTCTGTGTGCCTGTCAGTGGCACCCTAGCGGCCAAACGGGTGGACGGATTTTAATGCAGTTTTCTGTAAATGGTAGTAGACTTCCCTTAGATGGTTCTTAGACATGGTTTTTTAAAATCGGTTGGGTAGTTTGAAAGTTATCAGTTTAACAAGGAATAGCGGTCGAACGGATTTCAATGCAGTTTATTGTCCTTGGTAGTAGAATTCACTGCGATGGTTCTTATAGGTATATGTTCAGTGGTTTCAAAGTTATCATCTTAATAAGGAAACGAGTGAATTTAAGACAGGTTTTATCGTTTCGGGGATGTTTTAAATGTTATCTATACACGTATCATAAATCCTCTTTACTTAGTCCAAAAACCGCACGTTACGACCAGCATAATACTATATACTACTTGGTAAAAACTCATTTATCTACACACTTATTATAAACCCTCTTTACTGCGTACAAAAACCGCACGTTACGGTCAGCATAATCTTAAAAACTTATTTCTTTTCTGAAAAATTACACATTATGACCATAATGTGTATTTTTTCTACATATTATGACATTCGAATTTCGAAAGCCGACGCCCGCCTGCGTGCCGCCCCTAGTTTGTTTGTGAAGTTGGTACTACTGAACAAGCTAAACAAGTGCAAAGGATTTATCAATGCCACCATGCCGGTCGAACATGCGGTTCCTGAACACATTAAAGAGCTCTAATGATATGTGTGTAGATAAACTAGTGAATGTAACTGTACATAATTAGGCATTAAAACTCTCGAGTATTAATGCCCTCCATTATGTAGCAGTCACTTATACTACTATTGTTATCTGAATATTGATACATTATGATCATAATGTATAAATTTTCGACAATTATGACATTCAAATTTCGAACCTCGACGCCCGCCTGCGTGCCGCCCCTAGTTTGTCTGTGAAGTTGGTACTACTGAACAAGCTAAACAAATGCAGAGCAATTATCAATGCCACCATGCCGGTCGAACATGCGATTTCTGAACACATCAAAGAGAGCTTATGATATGTGTATGTAACTGTACATAATTAGGCATTATGTATCAGTCACTTAATAGTAGTGTATGTGACTGATTCATAATGGAGGGCATTAAAACTCGAAATTTGAATGTCGTAATTTGTTGAAAATTGATACATTATGGTCTTCATGTATCAATATTAAGATAAGAAATGAGTTTTTACCATGTAGTATAACATTATGCTGGTCGTAACGTGCGGTTTTTGGACGCAGTAAACAGGGTTTTTGATACGTGTGTAGATAAACTATTATTTGTAGTTATCAAGTATTATAAGATTGATTTGTTTTCAAGATCGACGGAGACTCAAGTGCTGTGATTGTCTCTCGCTCGGGAAATGAAAGCGTCATTATGACATTTAAAGCGGCACGTAGAGCATCGAGCATTCGGCCATAAAACGCTATCCTGGTACAGTGACACCGGTGGACCTAGAGCACAATTACATATAGAACAGTAGATAATCATCGAACAAAGGTACATCGCACGGCTGCACACATGCGCGCGCGTTCGGCACGCACGCACACATAGCCTTCGGGAATGACGGAGACTGCTTCAATCGGGGCCGCACCGTCACACGTCACGCCGTTGCCGTGTTATGTATGAAGACAGCGAGCCGCCCCAGTGCCACGCACGATATCAACAGGACCCAAATAGGCTTGTGCAAATAGACTAAGCACCTACCAACCTAGTGCAGTTTATACTATTATACTTACAAGAACATATTTTAGCTATAGTGTAGTGGTAAGTATTAAAATATTCGATGAAGTGGGAAACTAGAAACACATGCCTAAAGATCTGTAATAATATTACTTTGTGTAAACAATATTGTCTATTAAACTCTAACATAAATACTTTGCATAGGTACCTACGTAAAAGCAAAATTAGTATTTTAGGTATGCCAAGCCACAAACGTGACACAGCCCTGCGCATCGAGCGAAAGTAGGTAACGAACGCTCCTAAACGGGCTCTGATTTACTACTGTTCTATACGTATACTGTGGCTAGAGTCATGAAACTGTATACAGAGGTTCCTTATATAAGGTAGGCTAGCACTAATTACTCTAATTAAGTGTCAACTCTGGACTAAGTCACAAAATAAATAGGTACAGAAATCAATCTACATACAAGCGCGCTCGAGCAACGCACACATAGATACTGCTCACGGACACGATATCTCAGAGCAGTTCAAACCAGTGCGAGCGTGAGCGCCATCCGCTTGACACGCGCGTCTGTTAATGCAAATAATGCAACAATGGAGCAACGGAAAAAAAATATTTTAACTGTTCAGTGGACGGTTGTTTAAATTCAACATTAAACTATGAATTGGCGTTTTTTAAGCTACCAGTGGTTTCGGAAAGTAGCTATCTGCCTGTATTTCGATGGTTCGTTTTAACGTGTGACAGTTAGGTTAAGTAAGGTAAGGTCCCCGAATAATATATCTAAGATCGATTTAAATAAATAACAGTAGCCTATTTTTCAATCAGTATAATAAAATAAGTATTAACACAAATTTTGTTAGGTAAATTCACGCCACCTTACTTACGTAAGTTGAAAACATGTTTTTTTGTTTGTGTAGATATTGTGTTGTTTTTCGTGTCATTTGACAGTTGTAGGTCTAAAACGGACAGAACAATAGAAATTTTGTAACTCGGGTAGTCCGTTTAGAAGTTATCAGGGATTTTCGATAGTGAAAATTGACAAACGTAAAATTGTGTAGGTATTTTTCTGATCTGTAAACCTTTTGTATTGTAATAGTAGTGTAATGTTTTCATTCATTTCGTTTCATTCTTAATAATAAATCATACAACTAGATAAGAGCGCCCTAAAACCCTAGAGCGATCGCCGAGCGTAGCTATGAAAAGTGAAGTACATACATGTGGTTGACTTCTGTACCTATTTATTTTGTGACTAAGTACACTCTTTAATCTCAAGATGCACTCAGAGTCACATACAACAACACCTTTAGGCACCTGATGGGCTTGCGCCGCGGCTGCAGCGCATCGGGGATGCTCGCCGATGCACGTGGCAACTCTTTTAATGCCATCGTGAGGTTCAGAATAGCCGCTTTCATGAACAGAGTCGACACGTATAAAAATATTATTATCAAAGAACTGTCTGATAGACTTATAACTACTGGCATGTATAAGCACTGGCTTGCAACTGCAACGTAGTAAACTTGACAAGAGTATACATTATTACTATATACTAACTAGTATTACAAAATCTTGCCACTGCCCCAATATAGAAGTCATCAACTCGCAGACTCCGTAATCTCCTGTGGGCTCAGTAGCTCACGCATAAAAGTACTCACGCATAAAACTTAACTAGACTGCATACTAGGTCTACAAATTAAAATTCTAAAGAATATAGTACCTCCAAAAATCAGACTCCAGTACTCCAATGATAAGCTCAAACCGTTCAAATACTGTAAAACACTACCAGTACACACCAAAGTACACACTACTAAAAGAACAATTCTTCAATTTATCCGTCCAAAAACCGTTATCACATAAAATCGGCACCAGAAGCTGAACGAAAAACAAACTGATGACTGTAGGAGCAAATAACTTTTACCGAAAACGTCGAATTAGTTATCTCATTCCTCGTCTTCTTAACGGTTTCTGTCCGGAACTCCAATCATCAATCCATCTCAGAAATATCCATCACAAAAATAAAATCACACTTTATATCATTACTTCCATAGTCGTACACAAACTGTATTTTGCCTTTTAGCCAGCAACTGACTTCATGCTTATACATATTGTTTTTATCGACCTACCTACATAATACACTAGACTAATTTTGTGCTACATACAAACCATAGTGGCTTAAGTAGTGCATTAAGTTAGATCAGTAATTAAAACTCTGTAATTTGATAAATAAATGAAAAAAAAATAAAAAAGTGTTATTATATTAAATATTTAAGTTTGCTTTGACAAATATGGATAACATTTTTTTGTAAAATTAATCTGACAATAAAAATGTATTATTATTAGCGTTAGCCTTGGCGAATAGAGCCTTATTACTTACCAAGCACGGTCAACCTTTCGGCGGCACACTGGGACAGAGACAGCTGCTTTATTCCGTAGTCTGTGATCAGTTCGCAATGGGAGAGCGTCTGTGGATGAAGACATTATAATTCTTGAAACAGGCCATAATAGTCACAAACTTATCAGTCATAACAAGCTATTCAATGCACCGAAGGAAAAACAAAAATTGTCAATGGATGAAAATGTTATATTTTTGGCGTACGCTCACATCAGCAAGTGAGCAACAGATGTACGAGTGAGTTTGAGGGCCGGGCCGCAGACGCGGACCACCCGAATGGCCGAGTCGGCAGTGACCCTGCCTACGAAGCCAAGGGTCCCGGGTTCGAGTCCCGGTGGGGGCAAATATTTGTTTGATCAGAACGGATGTTTGTACTCTAGTCATGGTTGTTTATCTATCTAACTATATCTATATAAGTATTTGTATCGTTGTTAGTACCCAAGATACAGGGAATCCTAGTTTGGGGTTAGATCAATGTGTGTAAATAGCAGCGATGCGCGATAGCGAATGATTTTGTGACTCGAATGATCCGACGACTACTAATATTATTATTCCAATACAAAATTAGCGATCGCTAATCCTAATAATCGAGTAATGACCACTTACCGACCGTTGTTTGAATTGTACTGTAAATATCGAACATAGGACTGAATCTTGCTTGCGGCCGAATAACCGAAAGAAAAGCAAGCCAACATATCGAATAATCGAGTTGGACCAGGTTTGATGAATGATTTCCGAATGGCTAATCACTAACTAATCACTAAACACAGCGTATCAAATCGGAGACGACTTGCACGGATTGGTGTGACCTCACCTCCGGTGTCCCCCAAGGTGGCATTCTCTCTCCTCTTCTATTTTCTATATTTATTAACTCCATCTCCGATGCCCTCTCATCTTCTTATCATCTTTACGCGGATGACTTACAAATCTATCGCCACTTCTCTCCCGATGATGTAAACTCCGCTGTGGAGGCGTTAAACGCTGACTTAGAGGGTATTAGAGGATGGGCCTCGTCATTTGGGCTACTGGTTAACCCAAACAAGTCCCAGGCCATGATTATAGGTACCAGACACTCACTATGTTTGTTGAAGCAACAGTCTGTCCCTCCTGTATCTTATAACGGTACCGTAATCATGTATAGCGACACAGCGAAAAACCTGGGTGTTGTTTTCGATAACCAGTTAAACTGGTCAACGCATATCGGCGAGGTCAGCAGGCGAGTTTACGCTACCTTTCACTCTCTCAGGAGACTTCAGAACTTTCTTCCTCGTCAGACCAAAATTATTCTCGCCCAGTCTCTTTTACTTCCCCTCATTGACTATGCTGATGTTTGCTGGGTAAGCGCAAATGAAGAGCAACTGAACAAACTCGAACGACTTCAAAACCTCGGGATTCGGTTCATCTTCGGACTGCGAAAATATGATCACGTTTCTCAACATCGCAGGGAGTTGAATTGGCTTCCGATTCGTCTTCGACGGGACTCTCATATCCTATGCCTGCTCTACAATATTTTGTGGAACCCTCGGTACCCTAACTTCCTGCGTGATCGCTTCGAATTTCTTTCTTCATGCAGGCCTCGGAGAACTCACATGGCTACTATGCTTAAAGCCCCACAACGCTCCACTGCAACCTTCGAGCACGGGTTTAGAATCCGCGCTATACGGCTGTGGAATGAACTTCCCTGCACCATCAGGGACAGTCCATCACTGAATATCTTTAAGAACCGACTAAAGAAGCACTATCTTTCACTTTCTATTTAGCTATATAATGTATTAGTATTAGTATATTTGTAAGATATTTATTGATATGCTGTATTTATGTAACTGTGTATGTAGTCTATATTTCTTATCAATAGGGTTTTATGTATGTGTAATATGTATTATATTAGAATATAGTCTTAATTGTACGCGCAATTCTTTCCCTTACCTATAATCTCCGTCTCCTATCCAACATGGTTTGCTGGAAGAAATCTCTTTTTAGAGATAAGCTCGCCTTTGTACATGTTTTTTCTATCATAAGTTATCTGTATGTCTGTTTTGTTTAGTACAATAAAGAAATTACGAAATTAATTTGTAATGGCTGCAACTTAAAGTTATAGCCATACGGTTGAATATTGCTTGCAAATCGGACAGTCGCCCTCTTGTTTGAATGATTTTGTCGACTGGCGAACACACATTTGTGGGGGCGCGTCGATTAGTATTCGTCGATCGCTGTCCGTCGCAGTTCGTTGTTGTGAGGTGTTCATTCGAATGATTTGGGTGTTCCATTCGAATACGTCGAATGATTGCCATAATCGAGTGATTTCATTGGTGTCATTCATAATCGCGCATCGCTAGTAAATAATGTCCAAGGTATTATTATTAAGAGACGAGTCCTTCTTCGCCCCCAGCTACGGAGATATGAATCCTATAAACGTTATGTTAACAACGTCATGATTGAGTGTTTCTCTCCATCACTGTACATATAATCTATATTATCGAATGCGTGGTTACAAAGATTTGGCACCCGCACAACACATGCGCCATGGCCTGACATAAGACTTTCATTATTTTATTTTGAAATTTCTACAAAATCAGGAACTAAGCCAGCGAAGCCACACGGCAAGCAGTCGCAAGATATTTGGGAAGGAGGAAATATTCCCCGATTTTTAACCCGTTTTTAATTTAATTTACTGTTAGAAAGAGACAAGATCTTCTCTTGCTTGGCCTCCCTCTCGGCTCGTTTTTTTCGCTAGAGGAATCAGTCCTGGTATTATAGTATGTCCATGCGCAAGACCTAATTTTTATTATGAAAGACCGCTTCGAATGAGTTCTCATTGGCCGTTTTAATGTCATATGCAGCACACGACCTGTTATGATTAGTCGATTTTATGTCATGTGCAGCACAAGTCGTGTTCTAATTGATCGAATCAGCGATCAGCAGGCCGAGACATTACATAGTGCTTTGCATGACTGCTGCAGGGAATTTATTATCCAGAAATCTTATTTTTAGATAAATTCGGTTTGTAACTCCGCCTCCGACAAAACTCTTTGGTCCGCCATCTACCCCAATTGTCAGCACAAGTCTGGCACGCTTTTACCGACGCGACAGCATGACGCAATGTCGGTAAAACCGACACGACCTGAAGCGCCATCTGTGGACATATGACAGAACCATAACAACGAGCCAACAATGTTTTCTCTGGTCTGTTTTTCAAACGGGCCGGAATTGTTTGTATTGTTCCGGTTAACTATATACTGCCTTAGTATTAAAAGAAGTTATTCACAGTATAACTTATACAGTGTTTTGTCTTGCTTTGACATTTGACATTTACTCGACGTATGAAAAGGACAAAACACTGTACAAGTTAAACAGCGAATAACTTTTTTATTAGTAAGGCCGATATTGTTTTGCGGCCCCATTACTGACCATCTTTCGCTACATTGCCGAGCAGGTGAGTGAAAAGTGTATGCTTTTCTTTATTCATTTTGCCTAACCTTCTTGTTGTTACGACACCCAGGTTTCCCATTCGAGGTGGCGTTTGAACAATCAGAGCACGATGATTGGTGTCAGAGGACCTGTCATTTAATGCGGCTGTCATTGGTGAAATGTCATTTTGACAGGAATTCTAGAAATGTCAAGAGATGCAGAAGCAATGTAAGATCCTGTATGTATGGGCGAGCGCGATGCGCGAGCGATGTCACCAGTGGCATGAAAAGAATCCAGTGCGAGATTCCGCCATGAATCACCTTGAAAGGGAAATTTCCTTTTTCAAACTCACACCATATTCAGCTGCTCATTAGTTTAGATTTATTTTTTATTTTTCTGCATGTATTTTTATATGTATTTTTATTTGTCTGACTTGTAAAAGTGCATTATTTTGCCTATTGACAATAAAATATTTGAGTCTTAGTTCAGTGACAGACCTACGCGTCTATATCCTTCTCCTTGTTCAGATCAGAAATAAAAGGCATACCTACACTTGTTTTTAACTTTTTGTTGTAAGTGTTTTTAAATATCCTTCGCACTTATTTAGAACACTAATAGTGGGACTAATTAAATACACCACCAACATTCTTTTAAGATTGGATTTAGTACCAGGCGTTTCTTGTTATCTGGCCACCACTGTATGTGTGACGTCGCTGTTTCTGGTTCCCACGACCCAGTATACCCTAGTGTGGGGCCAGAAGCAAGGTACGTACCTGTGTGCAAATGTGTATGACACGTGAAGTTATAGTTACCAGTTTCTCGAGCCTCGGACAGCCCATAGCCAGGTGCACCAGTGTCGCGTCAGTGATGAGCACGCACTCTTCCAGGTCCATGCGCTCCAGCATGCGACAACTCTGCAACAATCAGTGAATAGGTGTTGTTGATTGAAATTGACAACTCTGCAACAAACAGTGAGTAGGAGTTGTTGATTGAAATTGACAACTCTGCAACAAACAGTGAGTAGGAGTTGTTGATTGAAATTGACAACTCTGCAACAAACAGTGAGTAGGAGTTTTTGATTGAAATTGACAACTCTGCAACAAACAGTGAGTAGGAGTTGTTGATTGAAATTGACAACTCTGCAACAAACAGTGAGGAGGAGTTGTTGATTGAAATTGACAACTCTGCAACAAACAGTGAGTAGGAGTAGTTGATTGAAATTGACAACTCTGCATCAAACAGTGAGTAGGAGTTGTTGATTGAAATTGACAACTCTGCAACAAACAGTGAGTAGGAGTTTTTGATTGAAATTGACAACTCTGCAACAAACAGTGAGTAGGAGTTGTTGATTGAAATTGACAACTCTGCAACAAACAGTGAGTAGGAGTTTTTGATTGAAATTGACAACTCTGCAACAAACAGTGAGTAGGAGTTGTTGATTGAAATTGACAACTCTGCAACAAACAGTGAGTAGGAGTAGTTGATTGAAACTGACAACTCTGCAACAAACAGTGAGGAGGAGTTGTCGATTGAAATTGACAACTCTGCAACAAACAGTGAGGAGGAGTTGTCGATTGAAATTGACAACTCTGCAACAAACAGTGAGTAGGAGTTGTTGATTGAAATTGACAACTCTGCAACAAACAGTGAGTAGGAGTTCTTGATTGCAATTGACAACACTGCAACAAACAGTGAGTAGGAGTTGTTGATTGAAATTGACAACTCTGCAAGAAACAGTGAGCAGGAGTTGTTGATTGAAATTGACAACTCTGCAACAAACAGTGAGTAGGAGTTGTTGATTGAAATTGACAACTCTGCAACAAACAGTGAGTAGGAGTAGTTGATTGAAATTGACAACGCTGCAACAAACAGTGAGTAGGAGTTGTTGATTGAAATTGACAACTCTGTAACAAACAGTGAGTAGGAGCTGTTGATTGAAATTGACAACTCTGCAACAAACAGTGAGGAGGAGTTTTTGATTGAAATTGACAACTCTGCATCAAACAGTGAGTAGGAGTTGTTGATTGAAATTGACAACTCTGCAACAAAAAGTGAGTAGGAGTAGTTGATTGAAATTGACAACTCTGCATCAAACAGTGAGTAGGAGTTGTTGATTGAAATTGACAACTCTGCAACAAACAGTGAGGAGGAGTTGTTGATTGAAATTGACAACGCTGCAACAAACAGTGAGTAGGAGTTGTTGATTGAAATTGACAACACTGCAACTAACAGTGAGTAGGAGTTGTTGATTGAAATTGACAACTCTGCAACAAACAGTGAGTAGGAGTTGTTGATTGAAATTGACAACGCTGCAACAAACAGTGAGTAGGAGTTGTTGATTGACATTGACAACTCTGTAACAAACAGTGAGTAGGAGTTGTTGATTGAAATTGACAACTCTGCAACAAACAGTGAGGAGGAGTTTTTGATTGAAATTGACAACTCTGCATCAAACAGTGAGTAGGAGTTGTTGATTGAAATTGACAACTCGGCAACAAAAAGTGAGTAGGAGTAGTTGATTGAAATTGACAACTCTGCATCAAACAGTGAGTAGGAGTTGTTGATTGAAATTGACAACTCTGCAACAAACAGTGAGTAGGAGTTTTTGATTGAAATTGACAACTCTGCAACAAACAGTGAGTAGGAGTTGTTGATTGAAATTGACAACTCTGCAACAAACAGTGAGTAGGAGTTTTTGATTGAAATTGACAACGCTGCAACAAACAGTGAGTAGGAGTTGTTGATTGAAATTGACAACTCTGTAACAAACAGTGAGTAGGAGTTGTTGATTGAAATTGACAACTCTGCAACAAACAGTGAGGAGGAGTTTTTGATTGAAATTGACAACTCTGCATCAAACAGTGAGTAGGAGTTGTTGATTGAAATTGACAACTCTGCAACAAAAAGTGAGTAGGAGTAGTTGATTGAAATTGACAACTCTGCATCAAACAGTGAGTAGGAGTTGTTGATTGAAATTGACAACTCTGCAACAAACAGTGAGGAGGAGTTGTTGATTGAAATTGACAACGCTGCAACAAACAGTGAGTAGGAGTTGTTGATTGAAATTGACAACTCTGCAACAAACAGTGAGGAGGAGTTTTTGATTGAAATTGACAACTCTGCATCAAACAGTGAGTAGGAGTTGTTGATTGAAATTGACAACTCTGCAACAAAAAGTGAGTAGGAGTAGTTGATTGAAATTGACAACTCTGCATCAAACAGTGAGTAGGAGTTGTTGATTGAAATTGACAACTCTGCAACAAACAGTGAGGAGGAGTTGTTGATTGAAATTGACAACGCTGCAACAAACAGTGAGTAGGAGTTGTTGATTGAAATTGACAACACTGCAACAAACAGTGAGTAGGAGTTGTTGATTGAAATTGACAACTCTGCAACAAACAGTGAGTAGGAGTTGTTGATTGAAATTGACAACGCTGCAACAAACAGTGAGTAGGAGTTGTTGATTGACATTGACAACTCTGTAACAAACAGTGAGTAGGAGTTGTTGATTGAAATTGACAACTCTGCAACAAATAGTGAGGAGGAGTTTTTGATTGAAATTGACAACTCTGCATCAAACAGTGAGTAGGAGTTGTTGATTGAAATTGACAACTCTGCAACAAAAAGTGAGTAGGAGTAGTTGATTGAAATTGACAACTCTGCATCAAACAGTGAGTAGGAGTTGTTGATTGAAATTGACAACTCTGCAACAAACAGTGAGGAGGAGTTGTTGATTGAAATTGACAACTCTGCATCAAACAGTGAGTAGGAGTTGTTGATTGAAATTGACAACGCTGCAACAAACAGTAAGTAGGAGTTGTTGATTGAAATTGACAACTCTGTAACAAACAGTGAGTAGGAGTTGTTGATTGAAATTGACAACTCTGCAACAAACAGTGAGGAGGAGTTTTTGATTGAAATTGACAACTCTGCATCAAACAGTGAGTAGGAGTTGTTGATTGAAATTGACAACTCTGCAACAAAAAGTGAGTAGGAGTAGTTGATTGAAATTGACAACTCTGCATCAAACAGTGAGTAGGAGTTGTTGATTGAAATTGACAACTCTGCAACAAACAGTGAGGAGGAGTTGTTGATTGAAATTGACAACGCTGCAACAAACAGTGAGTAGGAGTTGTTGATTGAAATTGACAACACTGCAACAAACAGTGAGTAGGAGTTGTTGATTGAAATTAACAACTCTGCAACAAACAGTGAGTAGGAGTTGTTGATTGAAATTGACAACGCTGCAACAAACAGTGAGTAGGAGTTGTTGATTGACATTGACAACTCTGTAACAAACAGTGAGTAGGAGTTGTTGATTGAAATTGACAACTCTGCAACAAACAGTGAGGAGGAGTTTTTGATTGAAATTGACAACTCTGCATCAAACAGTGAGTAGGAGTTGTTGATTGAAATTGACAACTCTGCAACAAAAAGTGAGTAGGAGTAGTTGATTGAAATTGACAACTCTGCATCAAACAGTGAGTAGGAGTTGTTGATTTAAATTGACAACTCTGCAACAAACAGTGAGTAGGAGTTTTTGATTGAAATTGACAACTCTGCAACCAACAGTGAGTAGGAGTTGTTGATTGAAATTGACAACTCTGCAACAAACAGTGAGTAGGAGTTGTTGATTGAAATTGACAACTCTGCAACAAACAGTGAGTAGGAGTTGTTGATTGAAATTGACAACTCTGCAACAAACAGTGAGTAGGAGTTGTAGGATTGGAATGACTACAAGATGTCAAAGGATGTAGAGGAAGGGAGAAAGATTAATATATTAAAGTAGAGTAGGCCCTTTCACTCTCCTTTGGAATGTATTGTAACGGATGAATCGACCTTATAACTTCAAATTTTTATTCAAAATAAATTCTTACGAACTCTTTTTGATTGTCATTTGAATCTATATAATGCAAGAAAAACTACTACCGCTTCGGAAAGTGTCGGTATTCGGTCTCGCACGTGGCTGGTGTGTGGTACGTTTCGGCCAACGGCCTCGAACCTCTGTTAGGTGTTAGTTTCGTGTTACTGAGTGTTCTGGTTGATGATGGGTCGTTGCTGCGTATTTCTCACCCTCAAGGCCTGCACGCACCCTCGTCAAGGGCTAAAAGCATGCTCTTACCGTCGTCAAAGTATGATAGCCTGCACTCATCCCCGCCAAGGTCTGGCAGCTTTCACTCACCCTCGCCAAGGCCTGGGTGCCCTGTATTTCCCCTCGCCAAGGTCTGGAAGCCCTGCATTCTCCCTCAACAGGGCCTCACAGCCTATACCCGCCCTCGCCAAGGCCTGGCAGCCTGCTCTTGCCCTCGTCAAGGCTTGGAATCCTGCACTTACCATCGCCAAGTCCTGGAAGCCCTGCATTCTCCCTCACCAAGGCCTAACAGCCTACACTCGCCCTCGCCAAGGCCTGGCAGCCCGCACTTACCCTCGCCAAGGCCTGGAAGCCTTGGTCCTGCAGCTGCGCGCACTGCGCCAGCTCGAGGGTCACCAGCTCGCTGCAGTTGGAGGCCAGCGCGGTCAGCGTGGCGTCAGTGAGCCGCGGGCAGCCGGACAGGCAGAGTCGCCGGACCGAGCCGCCCAGTTTTGTGATCGAGTCGTCGGTTAGGTTCTGTGGGGAATGAAACTAACTTTTATATACAAGCAGGTACATTGCCAGGAAACCAGGAACAGCGACATCAAACTCATAAAGTGTGTAGTTTTGTAAAGTGACGCCCGACTCGAGGGTGGATATTTAAACAACACTAAAGCAAAACAAAAAAACTGTTTTTCATTGATAAATACCTAAAAATGTGTGGCCTTACGTCTATCGCTTGCTACCTCGCTCAAAATATCAGGCACTCGGGGTGACCGCACGTCGCGGTTATTTCGGGACAAATTGAACACGGCAATTTGTGAATCAAAAATTATGCGAGGGATATATAAAACAAATTTTAGATACAAGCGATACCTAAACTATCGTTCCTTAGTCGGCAGTCACTTGACAAAACAACGACCTTTATAAACATCCAAAACCTGGAATTATTTTTCTAATTGCCAAGCCGGGACTCGAGAATGATACTATTTAAATTTCAATGTCACAATATTTCGAAATATTAAAATGGACCCGAGGCTACACGTCAAAAACAGCTGTGCTGTAATTTTAACTAAATTAATTTGTTTATCTACACACGTATCATAAACCCTCTTTACTGCGTACAAAAACCGCACGTTACGATCAGCATAATGTTAAACTACTTGGTAAAAACTCATTTCTTATCTAAAAAATTACACATTATGACCATAATGTGTAATTTTTCTACACATTATGACATTCAAATTTCGAACGCCGACGCCCGCCTCGTACCGCCCCTAGTTTGTCTGTGAAGTTGGTACTGACAGTCAAACTTCGAACGCCGGCGCCCGAAGTTGGTGCTACAGAACAAGCTTAACAACTGCAGAGCCACAATGCCGGTCAAACATGCGGTTCCTGAACACATCAAAGAGAGCTTATGATATGTGTGTAGATAAACTAGTGTATGTAACTGTACATAATTAAGCATTAAAACTATCGAGTGATATTATTATGAAACTCGCCTTCGGCTCGTTTCATAAACCCACTCTCGAGTGTTAATGCCCTCCATTATGTAGCAGTCACATAAACTACTATTAAATTCGTCTATTTGTGAATATAGTGTTAATTTAAGTGTTTGTTAAGTTAACTAATAGTGTGCCGGAGCTAAATGTGGTCAGAATTGTAATTGTGATAAAATAATCGATCACGGACCAAAAGACAAAGGACGATAATAATATAATATATAATAATAATCAATATTCAGATAATAAATGAGTTTTTACCATTTTGCTGGACGTGCGGTTTTTGATACGTTATATATTTATGATACGTAGGTACATAAAAACATACAAATAATATACAATTTCTTTGTTAGTGGAACACTTACAGTGGATTTTAAAGACCTAGGGTATTTTTATTATTTACTTTTAAATTTTTCATCCTGTGTAAGCGGCTGCTTTATTGTTCTGTGTGTCCGTTTATCATATGTTCATATATCATCTTTGTCTTGTTTAAGCTATAGTTTCCGTTATACATTGCTTGAATTTGTTTATATTGTTGTAGTAAATAATTTTCATGTAATACTAATGCTTTTACTGAGGTACTATGTGTGCTTTATTATTCATTCGATGCTTTTGATCAATCGCCGACTGAAAATGAGTAAAAGTTTCTTATCTCATCTTATACAGGAACTAACTATCCACTTGTATTATTGTTGGGAACACTGCCCACATTAAATATTATAATTTGTCATCTGGCAATTTTGTCTCTCTCTGGTCTGTACAATGCTAACGTGTGTGCATCGCTGTATTTAAATATCCTCGAAATAATAATAAAGTGCAGTTATTGTGAATTTAATCAGCGTTTATAAATCAAGACTACAGTCCCGCTTCGTTTCATGGTCCTTCGACAAGAAGAGATCCAGCGAGGGATAAGTACGAGCTGTTGTATCTCAGTATCTCAATGTATTGCAAAATAGACCTAAGTGGTTAAACGTTTCACCTAATATTAAAATAGGTACTTTAGTGATACTAAGGGAGGATAATGTTCATTCTATGTTATGGCCAATGGCTAGAGTGGTAAATACATACCCTGGTCATGATGGCCACGTTAGGGCCGTTGAGGTCAGAACTGCTAATGGTAAAACCCATACTCGATCTATTTTAAAAGTATGTGTCCTACCCTTGGATACATAATTTTTATGTTACTATGTGCTATACATGTGTTTCTTTCTGTGCAGTGATTTGATGTGCTGAATTTGTGTGGCTTTTGTATAGATATAGTTTGACACATCAAAACATTGCATTTTAGTTTTATAGCACTTATAATACTTATGTATAAGTAATTCTTGCGTTGTAGCTTGTAACACAGTGTTTAATGTTGTTTAGTTTCTCGGGTGTTATATTTTGTATAGGTACCTAATCTGTATTAGCTAGGTAACCTATCTCAATTCATTAATGTTAAAAATATCGAACTTTCATTATGTATAAAATTCATTGTTAGTTTTGCAGTAAATTACTAAAGGCGGCAGCATGTTGGGAACACTGCCCACATTAAATATTATAATTTGTCATCTGGCAATTTTTTGTCTCTCTGGTCTGTACAATGCTAACGTGTGTGCATCGCTGTATTTAAATATCCTCGAAATAATAATAAAGTGCAGTTATTGTGAATTTAATCAGCGTTTATAAATCAAGACTACAGTCCCGCTTCGTTTCATGGTCCTTCGACAAGAAGAGATCCAGCGAGGGATAAGTACGAGCTGTTGGCAGATCTCACACCGCAACGCGCTCACCTGCTACTTCCGCCATTGTTTCTACGGGTTGGCGAGCGGCGAGTACGCGATTTCGTGTCGTAGCCACACAAGTGAAGTGCATTTGGGCAGGGCTTAGTGTGGTCAGATCAGTGTGATAGTGCCGTTAAAATCATACAAAAACATCAAGTTCTGGCAGACTTCAGACGACGCGACGTCGTTTCATTCATTACATTCCCGCCATTTATTCTACGTGGCGGGCAGCGGTGAATCGGTGATCGCGCGATTTCGTGTCGGTCAGTTGGCAAAAAGTTCCTCAGTGGTTGGCAACAAGAACTCAAGGTGCGTTCGGAACCTGCGCGCGCGGCACAGCAAGCGAGGCCAGGCGTGCGACAAAGAGAAGACACTAGCGCTAGCGGCGGCCTTGCTTGGAACTACTGCGGTTGCTTGCTGCGTCGGAGCCTAGCTGTCGGCCATTTTGTAGCACAAACCTTCCCACCCAGTTCTCTCGTTGGATTCGTATTAACAATTTGCGTCAAAGAAACAGTTTAGTTTACAGTATTGTTTAATAATTAATTAGGTTATTGCACAAAATTGTATCAGTGTAGTTGTGCTTACTAAGCGGTGTACCTAATTGGAAAATGGAGTCACAACAGTTGGTCGCGACTAGAGGTTACTTGAAAGGTAATTTGACACGGCTTTTTAACTTTGCTAGCAATGAAGAATGTGTGGCAAGATCTTCGACCGAAGCGCTAAAGGTCAAAGCAATACGTGCGGTAGATTTGTTTGCAGATTATGAGAAGTGTAATATGAAAATATTAGGCTTGGATGACAAAGACAAAGAGGATGTGTCCATTACGGAGGAAAATTACTTCCATATCATATCAACACTCAATGGCATAATTAAACAACGCGAAAGCCAAGAATCAACGCCTTCTCCGCCATCTGCTCCAATTTCCAAGCTAAAACTTCCACCCATTAATGTACCGATATTTGGTGGTAAGTTTAGTGAGTACATTCCATTCATAAACCTGTACAACTCTGTTATAAATGAGAATGATTCCATAGACTATGTACAAAAACTATATTATTTGCGTGCATATCTTAGGGATGAGCCCTTGCAATTAATAAAAAACTTACCTTTGACGCACGAAAGTTACAACAAGGCACTTACATTGTTGAATGATAGGTACAACAATAAATTTAGGATAATTAATGAGCACATAGGTACACTGTTGGATCTCAAACCTCTAATAAAGTCAACTGCGAGCAATCTCAGAGAGTTTGTTTCGAATGTTAAGCAAGAGCTTGCCGCTTTGACCAATTTGGATCCTAACGTTAGGTATTGGGATGCTATAATTTTGTGTGTACTTTGCCGCAAATTAGATGTCTACACATCGAGAGCATATCAGCTAGAGAGAGACAGCAGCATAGACCCCACCGTGGAGGACTTCCTCAGCTTCGTCGACAAGCGTGCGCTGGCATTGGAGAATTCTGAGCCGATCTATGGCCAGCCACACCAGCAACGCAAGGATGTAAAAGAGCAGCGTCCAGGTTTATCCACGGGCAAACTGGTAGCCTACACAGCAGCCTCTGAAGCATCATGTCTTTTCTGTAAGTCCAATCATAAGTTATACTTGTGTCAAAGCTTTCAGTTATTGCCTGCCAATAAAAGGATACAGTTTGCAGATGAAAAAGGAATATGCCATATATGCTTAGGTACGCATGCAGGGAAATGCAGATTTCACTTTCGGTGTGCAGAATGCAAACAGAAGCATCATACTCTGTTACACCGCGATAATGATAAAGTGAACAGTCAGCAAGCCGCAGTGTCACCCGCTTCTTTGGCGGCGAATAATATTATGACTAATAATGTACTCTTGCCCACAGCCCAAGTAAAGCTTCTTGCTCGAGATGGCACCGAGATGACTTTCAAAGCCCTGCTAGACAGTGGGTCACAGCTGTCCTTTATTTCTCAAAGGGCCGTTCAGCTGCTAGATTTAAAGCCCCTGCAGAATAATATTAATATAGTAGGGATAGTCAACACTCAGGCCAGCGTGAAGCGCTGTGTGCCAGTCGAAATACATTCATTGGTCAATCCATTCAAGCTATCGGCTACTTGTCATGTAGTTGAACAGATCACATGTGAGCTACCACAGAGAAAAGTAGATCTCTCAGACTTTGCGATCCCATCAAATATAAGGCTGGCAGATAAAGATTTTAACATCCCCAGTCAAATCGATTTGCTAATGGGAGCCGACTGTTTTTTCCAGGCTATGCTGCCACCGGAGTCGACGATCTACGGGCCTGCAGCGCCGCCTAGCGGGGCGCAGCTTTCGACGCCAGGTGCACGGCATCCACAGCTAATTAATACGCAGTTCGGCTACATAATCGGGGGAAGCTTGCCTTCAAATGTCTGCAATCAGGTAGCAGTTCTTAAATGTGTCACATGTGAATCAGATATTAATGAAAATTTAACAAACTTCTGGAAGAGCGAGAGCGTTCCCGAAATTTACAATGAAAAGTCTTCAGAGCAGGAGCTCTGCGAGTATATATTTCAAAAGACTGTTCAGTTGAAGGATGATTGTTTTGAGGTTGCTTTACCCTTGAAACTCCCACTCAAAGATGTAAACGATGCGCTAGGAGACTCATTTCATTTCGCGTTAAAAAGGTTTTTAAACCTCGAAAAGAAATTGCACAAAGACCCCAACCTTTTCATAGAATATCAAAAGTTTATACACGATTACTTAAATTTAAATCACGGGCATTTTGTTGACATCGAGAGCTATCAGCTTAGTAAGGACGCGGTCTACTTCCTCCCACACCAGGCGGTACTCAAGCCCGACAGTAAAACTACTAAGTTACGTACGGTTTTTGACGCCTCGATGAAGACAAGTAAGAAAGTATCGCTAAATGATTTGCTACTAAACGGACCGACCGTACAGAGAGATCTTTTTGACATACTGCTTTTGTTCCGTTTTGGTGACTATACATTCACTACGGACATAAGACAAATGTTCCGAAACATCCGCGTAATACCTGAGCATACTTCCTTACAGAATATTCTATGGAGAGACAGCCCCGATGAGACCATCAAGTGCATCAGGCTGGATAGAGTGAGCTATGGTCTAAAGAGCTCAAGTTATTTAGCTACACGTTGTTTGAAAGAGCTTGCGATGCAAAATGAACGCGAACTGCCCTTGGCTTCGTTCATTTTGAACAACTGCACCTATGTAGATGATGTGCTTTACTCAAATAGTGATTTAGACATGATTTTAGAAGCAAAATCGCAGCTTCAGCGGCTGCTGCAAAAGGGGAGTTTCAAGACACATAAATGGTCGTCAAATGACAGTAGGATATTAGAAGATATTCCTTCAACTGAACGGCACTTTGACGAATTAGAATTTGAAAACAACGGCTGTAGTTTAAAAACCTTAGGTTTGCAGTTAGTTGTGCATCAAGATAAGTTTAGAATAGCAAGTCCAGAATTTTTTGATGCAAAGAATATTACCAAAAGAGAAATATTGGCATTCATAGGAAAGTTCTTTGACCCAATGGGGTTCGTGGGTCCCATCTTTGTACAGGCCAAGGCTATAATGCAGTCTTTGTGGTCCAGCCAGACGGACTGGGACGCCACGCCTGACGAAAATATTAAAAAAGAGTGGTTGGAATTCTTGTCAAGTCTTGCAAAAATGGATCCGATTTATATAAGTAGAAATATTCAAATATCTGATTCAGACACAGTTGAACTCATAGGTTTCTCGGACGCATCCAGTTCGACTGCATACGGCTGCTGTGTATACCTGCGCGTCACCGATAATAAAGGTATAGTACATGTACATTTGCTCTGCTCGAAATCCCGCATAAACCCGCTTCAAAATAAAAACCTAACCGTGCCACGCTTAGAATTAAATGCGGCGCTACTCCTGTCTGTTTTAATTGCTAAGGTTTCAAACACGCTTAAATTAAAATTAAAAATAAGCCGAGTTTACTTGTTCTCTGATTCCAAAATCGTGCTGGCTTGGTTACGGACGGAAGCGATGAGGTTGACGGCTTATGTGGCGAACAGAGTAAAAGCTATAACTAACAATACTGCTGACTGTCAATGGTTATATGTCAACACCAACGAGAACCCAGCTGATTACATAAGCAGAGGGGTCAGGCCACATGAGTTTAGTGGCTGCGATTTATGGTGGCATGGGCCTCGATTTTTGCATGACAGTGAGTACAGGTTCAATCAAGATATAGAGTTACCTTCAGACTTACCTGAGAGCCGGTCCAGCGCAGCGATCTCCTCCAATGTGGGATCTGCAGCTCTTCCAGTAAACGACATATTGCAAGGTATACACAAATATTCTAGCATCCATAAAATGACACGCATTTTAGCATATGTAGTAAGATTTGTCAACAATTTGAAAGGCAGTAAGGCCTCGCATAATTTTTTGACGAGTACAGAACTAAACAGTGCGCATATGTTGCTCATTAAATCTGAGCAAGAAATACATTTTCATGAGGAAATCGAATGCCTAAAGAAAAATCAATGTGTGAAGGGATCCCTACATACCTTGCATCCGTTCTTAGACAATATAGGTATTCTGCGTGTAGGCGGCAGGTTACACCACGCTAATATCCCATACAATCAGAAGCATCAGGCGATCTTGCCTAAGCAATCGTATGTCACTGAATGCATTGTTAGGTCTGAACACGAGCGTCTCCTGCATGCGGGACCTAGGCTATTATTGTCAAATTTAAACCAGAAATACTGGATAACTAACGGCTTGTTATATGTAAAAAAAATAACAAATAAATGTATTAAATGTTTTAGGCAGAAGGCCACTGCTTCCAAGCAACTAATGGGTTCCTTGCCGGCCGGGAGGGTGACTGCGATGAGTCGTCCCTTTGAAAAAGTTGGAGTAGATTTCGCAGGACCTGTAAATGTAAAGCTTGCGCGCGTGAGGCGATCGATTATAGGTAAAGGTTACATTTGTGTGTTTGTTTGTTTCGCCACTAAGGCAATACATCTAGAGCTAGCCTCAGATCTCACGTCCGATACCTATCTCGCGTGCCTACGTAGACTAATATCAAGAAGAGGCCTGCCGAAAGAAATATACTCTGACAATGCCAGCACCTTCAAGGGGGCAAGGAATCAGTTAGTGGAGCTATATACTTTGTTGTCTTCCAGGGACCACCAAGGCAAAGTTGTTCAATTTACAGCAGAAAAAGGAATTGACTTTCACTTTATTCCAAGTTATTCACCTACCTTTGGGGGCCTTTGGGAGGCAGCAGTTAAAAGTACTAAGTACCATTTACGAAGAGTAGTACAGGGTCACCAGCTAACCTATGAGCAGTTAAATACTGTGTTAGTAGAGATAGAGTGTGTACTTAATTCTAGACCTTTGTTACCAATATCTTCAAGTGATGTAAATGACTATAGCTATTTGACTCCAGGTCATTTTTTGATAGGAAATGCTCTAACAATGTATCCAGAAAATGATGTGTCTAATGTTCCACAAAATAGGTTAAAATTTTGGCAGTTATGTACACAGATAAAGCAGTCATTCTGGAAAATGTGGCACAAACAGTATCTCAATGTATTGCAAAATAGACCTAAGTGGTTAAACGTTTCACCTAATATTAAAATAGGTACTTTAGTGATACTAAGGGAGGATAATGTTCATTCTATGTTATGGCCAATGGCTAGAGTGGTAAATACATACCCTGGTCATGATGGCCACGTTAGGGCCGTTGAGGTCAGAACTGCTAATGGTAAAACCCATACTCGATCTATTTTAAAAGTATGTGTCCTACCCTTGGATACATAATTTTTATGTTACTATGTGCTATACATGTGTTTCTTTCTGTGCAGTGATTTGATGTGCTGAATTTGTGTGGCTTTTGTATAGATATAGTTTGACACATCAAAACATTGCATTTTAGTTTTATAGCACTTATAATACTTATGTATAAGTAATTCTTGCGTTGTAGCTTGTAACACAGTGTTTAATGTTGTTTAGTTTCTCGGGTGTTATATTTTGTATAGGTACCTAATCTGTATTAGCTAGGTAACCTATCTCAATTCATTAATGTTAAAAATATCGAACTTTCATTATGTATAAAATTCATTGTTAGTTTTGCAGTAAATTACTAAAGGCGGCAGCATGTTGGGAACACTGCCCACATTAAATATTATAATTTGTCATCTGGCAATTTTGTCTCTCTCTGGTCTGTACAATGCTAACGTGTGTGCATCGCTGTATTTAAATATCCTCGAAATAATAATAAAGTGCAGTTATTGTGAATTTAATCAGCGTTTATAAATCAAGACTACAGTCCCGCTTCGTTTCAATTATAACGTAAGCTCTAAGTCACGTTGCATTATGTGGAATTCATACCTGCCTATGTGAACTGTCATGTACCTATAGACATAAGCTCGGTTGTCCCCCTTGTTCAATATCTCTGTTGTATGTTGGTAGTGTGCTGTGTTGTGTTGATGTGGAGAGGTCAAAGTCCATGCGCTCCTCAAAGCAAAACATTAAATGTAATATTAAACACACATAATTACATCACACAAAAAACACACTCACATTATACTATCAGTAATCAATTAACTACAAACATATCTACTTTTCATATCGCTCTCATCTCACAAAATCTCATCATATTCACCATATTTTTCTTTTTAAATATTAAAGACATTTCAAATACAAACACTAATAAAAAATGTAGATCCCTTTATCTACTTAGTTTATTTATTTGCTTACTATTCCTATGCCAGTTTCACACTCATTTAATTAACTTCGCCGGAATCATAATAAAAATTATTTCCTCACCATTTGTTATGCAAATAAATTTTCTTAATCTAAATAATAATCAAATTAAATTTTCAAATTCAATATTTTATACGATGTTTACTTGCACCTGTTATTACATAGCTGCTTCTTTGATTGGCCAATGTATTTTTGTCTCACTTTTGCACTCTTCTATGTCCATAAACATAAAAAATGGATAAGAACAAATACCTCAAGTTAGGGCTTTTTAATGCAGGTTCCTTGAATACCGGTCACAACGATTTCTTAATCGCTATGACTCAAAATAATCCCGACATTATCGCAATCAACGAAACTTGGCTTCCAATCGATCAGCAAGCGCGAGCGCCTGTCGTCCCAGGCTATCGTCTGCGCTGTACCCCTAGACCCGAGCATGTGCGAGGGGGGAGGGGGGGCGGAGTGGCGTTTTACATTAAGCAAGATGTGCGCGTTCGGTATGAAAAGTATCCTACTGCGGATATTGAACAAATGTGGCTATCAACTAAAATTAATGGTCAACATGTTGTAATAGGAACTGCTTATAGACCTCAGTGGGTTGGTGTGGATGACTTTTTTGATGCACTAACTGACTCAATCACGAGTTTCGCTCGGTATGATCATGTAGTTTTGCTTGGAGATTTTAATATTAACTTCACCGATTCTCTTAACTGCCATACCAAAAAATTACAACAATTCCTGACATATATGGATCTTAAACAAGTAGTTAATGAGCCAACGCATTTTACTTCTGAGTCTGCAACTTTAATAGACGTTGTTTGCACAAATGCTAAGGTGCGCGAAGTCACTGTCTCAAATATCACCGGTTCCTTTGGTCACGCTATGGTAAATGTAACATTGGCATTCAAGAAAGAAAAAATACCGCCCCGCTGTATAACTTATCGTCCCATTAAAGACATAGACTTTGATCGATTCAATCGCGAATTGGACTTGCTGGATTGGGAATCTATCATTGACTTGCCTACTGTTGATGATATGGTCGATAGATTTAACTGCTTGCTCTTGACTCATTATAATATTTTTGCACCAGTCAAGGTGGTAAAAATTAAATATCATCACACTCTACCTTGGATCACTGATAACATCAGACTTATGACCGATTTACGTAATGAAGCTCACGTTAAGTATCGCGAAACTAAGTCTGACGTTGACAAGGAGAGCTGGAAAGATCTAAGAAAGTTAGTGGAATCTAGTATATACAATGAGAAACGTGCTTACTTTAATCATTTAGTAAACTATGAAGTCTCGGATGGCAAAACATTCTGGCGAAATATGAAACAAAATATTCTAGCAGATAATGGACATGGTGAAAAACTTCCTGATTGCTTCAGTGACCCAAATCAAATAAATGATCATTTTTTATCTCTCCCTTTTGCTAGTGAAGATCCTAAACCTCTGTTATCGTACTTTAATTCCAATCGGTATAGTGATTCCAGATTTAATCTCGTGCCAGTTTCTGAACAAAAAGTATACAATTACATAATCTCTATCAAATCCAATGCAATTGGAGATGATGGGATAAGTAGAGACATGATAATACTGACTCTCCCCAGAACCCTGCGCGTTATAACCTCGATTATAAATAGGTCAATAACTAGCGGCATAGTTCCCAAGCAATGGAAAAAAGCAATAGTAATGCCTTTTCCTAAAGTCGATAACCCGTCCAATCTCAAGGAACTTAGACCTATTAGTTTGCTTCCCTTCCTTTCAAAAGTGCTGGAAAAACTGGTGCATGCCCTATTTTACAAATATATAGAAGACTCTAATATTTTGCCTGACCTCCAGTCAGGTTTCCGAAGGGGGCGGGGCACAACTACTGCGTTGGTTGATGTTGTTGATAACATTTTAAGTAATATCGATGTAGGTAAGGCTACTATTCTTACACTGCTAGATTATAGCCGTGCATTTGACAGCATTAGCCCGATCTTGTTGCTGTCGAAATTGCGTTACTATGGGCTGGATGCATTATCTGTGGGATGGTTTGAAAGTTATCTCGACCAACGCTTCCAATATGTTAAGCTGACCAATGACAGTGGTGGTGCCTTGTACTCGGATCCAAAGCCAGTTTTGCGGGGTGTTCCACAGGGTTCCATCTTAGGGCCTCTATTATTTATTATATATGCAGCAGATTTGGTGAATGAAATCAAGCACTGCAAATTCCATTGTTACGCTGATGATCTTCAACTTTACATTTCTGATGTGCCTTCTAATATTGACTGCATGACAGACTTCATCAATGAAGACCTAAGCAGGTTAGATGCCTGGTCAAATAAAAATTCCTTGATTCTCAATCCCTTGAAATCAAAGTTTATGGTGCTTGGGAGTAAAGTTCAAGTTAAAAAAATTCTCATTTCTAATCCTCAGCTAATCCTTGATGGCCAGACTCTAGAGCGTGTTGACGAGGCCAGGAATCTGGGAATCATATTTGACACTTACCTACGATTTGAAACTCACGTCTTGAATTTGGTGAAGAGTTGTATGTATCGTTTAAGGGTTTTGTACAAAATCCGTAACCTTATCTGCGAAAGGGCACGTATTATTCTGTGCGAGTCACTGATTTTATCTCGACTCAACTACGGAGATATAGTTTATGGTCCGCGTCTTCTATTGAAGACTCAGCGTTTAGTGCAGCGCATACAAAATGCCTGTTGTAGGTTTTGCTTTGATGTACCACCTCGTAGTCATATCACCCCATACTTAAACTCTGCTGGAATGCTCAAAATGGAACTGCGTAGGCACTTACACCTTTCAAGTGTAGTGTTTGATGTCATCAAGTTTAAAAAACCTGAGTACCTGTACCTAAAATTAAAGGTGGCAACATCTCACCCCAGATATGGCATGAGGGATATTCGAGCACCTCTTGAAGGTCATATTCATCGCACGGTGGCATTTAGAGGTAGCTTCCGCTTCCAAGCTACCAAATGTTGGAATGATATTCCGCCGCCCATAAGAAATCTTACCTCCAAATACACCTTCAAAACACATATGAAGTCGCACCTGATTCAAAAGCAAAAACTAGGAATTTCTCTTTCCAACATTGGATAGTCGGGCTACTTCTGCCATTTTCATATATTTTTTAGTTAGATATCTTATGATTTTAGTAAACATATTCACACTATACCCATTCTGCTACTCACTACTCACGTGGCATAATATACTTATATACCTATTTATTTAATCTTCATGTATATTTTGTACTATCCTACTCATGAAAGTATTGAAACATATTTATGTGCAATGTATTTATTTATTTCCACATCTTTAAACACTTGTAAGTATATATCTATTTCTGACACTTTTTATTATTATTCTTTTCATTCACATTCACATTCGGATGTAACTGCTGAGTCTCTGCGTCTCCTAGGTGAGGGCTGAAAACCAGTGCTGCTCTTAACGAGCAATAAACACTGAGCTTTGACCTTTTCGCGTCAATGCAGCGCGCCTACATACCGACCTATATTCTTCTTTTTGTTTTATTGTTTTAGTAATAATGTTATGAGTTTTTTTTTCATAACTTTGCTTTCATTTAAGTTATTTTATAGTTGCACCTCCGTATCACTTTTAATTTGTATGTGTGCTGCTTTGATGCAATAAACGTTTATCTATCTATCTATCTATCTATCTACTTTAATGCCAAAAAACAATTGACAGTTTTGTCGCGAAAACGGACCTACAGCATAAGTGACATAATAGACTTCGTCTTCGCATAGAAAAGTACAGGGAGACTAACACATACCTCTGTGTCCCTTACTGACACTTGCTCTGATGGGGTATTTTAAAACAAGTGCTGTGTGACGATACTTAAAAATTCGCATTTTTTGTTGAAAATCAATACTAAAGCTGTCTCGCAGCAGACTATTGACAGCGGCTAAATACAGTACGCCACGGCCAAGTTACGTAGCCAAGCACGGCACGGTCAGCCCGGTTTCCACTCAACATGGCCGCTTTGTATTTATATTGCATTCAAACTCCATTTAGAAGCCTGCTTCTAGCCATCCTTAGTAAAATAAACACGTGCAGAAGAGGGAGCTTTTATGTTTTAGGTCTATAAATATTATGTGAGACGACCCGAATGGCCGAGTCGGCAGTCACCCTGCCTACGAAGCCAAGGGTCCCGGGTTCGAGTCCCGGTGGGGGCAAATATTTGTTTGATGAGAACAGATGTTTGTACCCTAGTCATGGTTGTTTATCTAAGTATACTATTTATCTATATAAGTACGTGTATCGTTGTCTGGTACCCAAGATACAGGGAATCCTAGTTTGGGGCTAGAGCAATGTGTGTAAATAGTGTCCATGGTATTGTTATTGCTATAAATCTCTTAATGCGGCAAAGGCAGCTGAATTGAAGTGGGATTGGGCAGGCCACGTCGCCCGTATGCTACCGGACCGATGGGCCAAACTAACAACTCGCCGGATCCCAAAAGCGACAAGGGGACGTGGTCGACCCAGGAAGCGCTGGTGCCAAGACAACAGCTGGTGGGAGGTAGCCCAGGGGCGTGAAGAGTGGAGGAGGGGTAGAGAGGCCTTTGCCCAGCAGTGGGATGATGTAGGCTAATAATAATAATAAATCTATTAACCGAAGTTTGTCTTTACTCACTTCGCATCCTTGTACATTCAGAACTTCCAAATCAGGACAGTAGGTTGCTAGGCAGGACACTGCTTTGTCGTTCACGTTTTTACAGCCTGTAAAGAGAGAATAATAATAATATAATAATAATACCTTGGACACTATACAGGGTGACATTTAATTAGCTGACCATATTTTGGGGAATGATAGTGTCCATCAATATGAACAACATTTGCATAGAAACATATGGTCGCAAATGAAAAAAATATTTCGTCCCTCAGTACATTGACCCGATCAGCTGATTACAAGTTACTATGGGAGACCCAATTTTTTTTTTGTTTGCGGCCATATGTTACTTGGAGAAAGTTCTTCATAATGGTGGGTACTATCATTCCCCAAAATATGGTCAGCTAATTAAATGTCACCTTGTATACACACATTGATCTAGCCCGAAACTAGGATTCCCTGTATCTTGGGTACTAGACAACGATACACATACTTATATAGATAAATATTATACTTAGATAGATAAACAACCTTGACTAGGGTACAAACATCCGTTCTCATCAAACAAATATTTGCCCCCACCGGGACTCGAACCCGGGACCCTTGGCTTCGTAGGCAGGGACACTGCCGACTCGGCCATTCGGCTCGAATGGATTGAATATAATGCACACACGCACGTAACTGTTTGGCGTTACAATCGATCGAATGTTGTTTTTTAGGCTCTATGATCTATCATTGGGTTTTACAGAACCAAATTTAGTACTTTATATCTACTGGTCGATTCACCGCGTTACTACAAAAGAAGTTGCACATAGTTTAAACTCAAAACAAACGTCAACTCCTATACATTTTTGTTTTAAAACAGGTGTTGAACAGGAGTTTATTTTATTGTGGTAAAACCCTCAAAATTCAAATTTATTTATTTTCCAAAAATACAATCTTACAAAAGATTGTTCAGTGCCCCCCACACTAGGATCTGCCTGCGTCGTGGGTGCCTGTAGGCAGATTTAACATTTGAAGTAAACCTTTGCTTGCTTTTAATATAAGTTACTTAAAATTAAAATTTGTTCTAGCATAAAGCTATTTACAGTTTCAAAAAAGTTAACACAGTATGTAACAGTATTTTCATAGATTTTGATATACCATCCTTCACTGCAAAACATAAGACATAAGACATAAGACGTTTATTCGTAATAGGTTAGTATTACATGTCATTTGGTATTAATATCAATACAAAAATAAGTCTTAAGTAATCTTGTACAATATGTCATGGTCATCAAAAATATAAAAAATATGTAGTTCAAATGTCAAGTAAGGCTACAACCTGTCAAAAAAGTCAAAGTACTTTATTACTGTAGATATTTACATATACTTAGCAAACGTCATTTTTTGCCCCTTCTCTACATTGGACCACTGTGGGAGAAGAAGGGCGTAGAAACTCCCACAGATTTATTTTTAGATCTCTTTTAAAAATAGGTTGTGCTTAACTAATACAAATATGAAAAATTTAATTGTTATGATTAATAAGCAGGATTCAATAATTACAAAACTATTAATAGCAAGGTCTGTGTTGAGCCAGATTAACCCCATACAGTCCTGTCATTTAAGTAATCTTGAACATTGTAATATCCATTTTTCGACAAAGTCGCTTTAACATGCTTTTTAAATTGCTCAAATGGCAATTTCAAAATCTCTCCTATTGTAGTAGAGAATGCACTGACCCTTGAAAGAATTGCTAACCTTCGCGAGTCTAAAACGGCGCACATAGTCTGTGATTATTTCTTAGGTTAACATTACAGCTATCGCTAAGTTTGGAAAATGTTGTAAGGTTCTTGCGTACATACATTATATTTTCGAAAATAAATTGACTAGCTACTGTTAGTATGTCAATTTCTTTAAAAAGCTCTCTTAAGGAGTCTGTTCGTTTTAAATTATAAATTGCTCGAATAGCTCTTTTCTGTAAAATAAAAATAGTTTGAATATCCGCTGCTTTCCCCCACAACAAGATACCATAGGACATCACACTATGAAAGTAACTAAAATATACTAGCCTAGATGTAGCCACATCCGTGCTTTGTCTGATGTTCCTAACAGCGTAAGCCGCAGAACTTAATTTACCAGCCAATTTATCTATGTGGGGTCCCCACTGCAATTTGCTATCAATGGTTATTCCAAGAAACTTCGTATCATTTACTAATTCTAACGTGCTGTTGTCTAACACTAAACTGGTCTCAACTTGCCTGACATTTGGAAGTGAGAATTTGATACACTTGGTTTTACCAGCGTTTAACAATAAATTATTAACTGTGAACCAATTCAAGGTTAAAGACAATACACCATTAACATCATCAAAATCTCCTTTTTGTCTTTCAATTTTGAAGACCATTGAAGTATCATCAGCAAACAACACTATGTCAGTTAATTTCTCCACCATGAAAGGCAGATCATTAATATATACCCAGGAATAAGAAAGGGCCTAATATGGAACCTTGTGGAACGCCAATTTTAACAACCGATCCATCAGATTTTACGCCGTTAACTTCTGCCTTTTGAATTATATTGCTTAAATATGATCTTAGTAGATCCAACGCTTTATTTCTAACTCCGTAATGATTTAATTTAATTAATAGCATATTATGATCAACACAACCAAACGCCTTCGACAGGTCGCAAAAAACTCCGATAGCATCCTGTGCGGCCTCCCATGCAGAATAGTAGAGGAGCCTGTACCTAATAATAAATAAAATTTACCCAGATCGTGAGTGCGTTACGAATTCCTTGTGGCTGTAGGGCATCAGCTCAATAAGCCACCGCTTTAGTCTGGCTTTAAATGCCCCGGTACTTGGAGCGGATGTGATGTGTTCCGGCAATTTGTTGTAAATCGACGGACCCATCGCATGTGTCGATTTACATGTTTTAGTCAGACGGCGGGAGATAGTGACCAAATTATTGGCGTTGCGTGTTGTGTACCTATGGAAATCTTTATGGGCGCGATAGGCGTCTATGTTTCGGTGAGCATACACAGCCATCTGGAATATTACCACAGCCGGTAAAGTCAAGATATGGTGCGATTTGAACAGCGGCCTCGCGGGTGTGTCCATGTGAGGTACAGAGGTTAGAGATGGGTTTGGGTTTGAGAGGTTAGAGAGGATAAATACTTATAAACACTCGTATCGATTTGATAAATATCCCAAAGTGAGAGTATTTACAACAACTTGCTATTCTGCATTTATTTTTATTATACAGGGTGTCCCTATAAGTTTTATACCAATTCACAAAGCTGGGTAGGTGTACAAGTTTTTAAAAGAATGGTTCAGTTCAATCCCGAAATATATTTTTTTCAGTTTTTTTTTATTTCGGTCCTCGAAAGAATAAAAAATATTTGTGCTCGGGATTTTTTTCTAAGTCATTAATAACAGTTATTAACAAAAATGTTATCTGGTTATATAGGTAAACTATTTAGCTTTATTCTACAAAAATAAGATCTTGGAAATATCATCATTAGCAGCGACAGCATTAAAAACATGATATACGAAAGACGGAATGGATAATTCCGGAAAAATAAAAAAGCTTGGTAACCCTTTAAATATTTTAATTCGTTTTAGGAAATAAGGTGAGCTGTCTTCCCTTTAACGTTGGACTATTATATAAGGGACACCTGTATATATTATTTTACATCATCGTTACATGTTTAACTGTATTTTAAATCCGATTTGCACCTACCATGAGGATTTCAAAACGTATTTTCTCCTGGTTTCGAGTAAATACTCCGTATTTACCCATTTGGGTATTTACTCAGCATTTTTCATTGGCGAATACCGCTAGGCCCCGGACGCTTACGAGGGGTGTCCGTATGTGGATGAGATTAACAGCCTGTTACATTTGATCGCTCCTCCAGAAACCGGGCGTTAGTCGTGTTGGGAGCTTACCTTTGCCGATGAAGCTCTTCAGCCTGGGGCAGCCCCGCGCCAACGCTTCGACGCCATTCTCCGTTATCGACGCGCACCACGACACGTTCACGTGGGTTAGAATCTAAACATAAACATTTGTATACAGGCACACACATGGCTTCTGGGCGCACACTAGGATAGCCTGTGGCGTGGGAACCAGAAACACCGTAAGATTTGGAAAACCGTTGTGATACTATCGATAAATTGTTAACTCAACATACTGCTTCAGTAGTTTATCTACACACATATCATAAACCCTCCATAATGCATGCAAAAACCGAAAATTAAGACCAGCTTATAGATAAACTGTTTTGTTAGAACACGTTTCATATCTCTAAAAGTGTTATTATTGTTTCATAATGACATTGAATTCGATGTTCATATTGATTGATTCATATTTGGAACAACTCTGAAAAACAAAGCAAGCTTCATTATTACATCGAATTCGATGTTCTTATTACATTCAAATTTCGGATAACTCAAGCAATTTGATTTGACCTTAAAACTAATATCAGTCGAGATGACATTCTATTCGAAATTACATGTCAATGCCGCATGCCGGTCGTAACATGCGGTACCTGAACACATCGTAGGCAGCTCATAATATGTGTGTAGATAAAGCAGTGTATGATGTTATTATGAAACTTGCCTGTCGGCTCTTTTTATAACCCCATACTCGCGTTTTTAAAGCCTTTTATTATGTAACAGTTACATAAACATTGAACATTAACACACAGGCACATACATTGCTTCTGGCCCCACACTAGGATACCATGTGTCGTGGGAACCAGAAACAGCCACGTCACACACACATAAACATCCAAGACCTGGGTTTTTTTTTCTATTATCTCCAGCCGGGGATCGAACCCGGGACCTCTCGCATTGTAGGCAGAGCCACAACCGCAGCGCCAAAGAAGTCGTCATAAACTGTTTACAAGGTCAGCACCGGGATTCGAACCCGCATCTGCTGCGTGACAAACGAGCGTGTAACAACTAGGCCATGGATGTTCAGGTGGTAAGATAAGGTGATGATATAAAACTTACCGGGCATCCATCTGATAGCGCCTTCAAAGATATGTCTGTGATACTTGGACAGGAGTCTAGGTTTATTCTGAAAACACCAAAAATAGCAGTTATTATAATTACAAGGACATAAAGGGCCATGTAACAGGTCTTGCACCATCTCTATTTTTTACGGTTAAAAGAATATATTTTTTAACTAAACCTCTTTCATTAAATTTTTCTCAAAAATATGTCAAGAGAAGACGTTTCCCGGGTTCTCCGTAGGACAAAAGACCATTTTTAGGGTTCCGTACCCGAAGGGTGCCAAACGGGACCCTATTACTGAGCCTCCGCTGTCCGTCCGTCCGTCTGTATCTCACGAACCATCTCATGAATAGTTAGACAGATGAAATTTTCACAGATGATGTATTTCTGTTGCCGCTATAACAAATAAAAAAAAAAACAGAATAAAATAAATATTTAAGAAGGCTCCCATACAACAATTCTTTCAATACCACACACAAACTTATGAATGCACCTGGTTACGTGCATGGAGTGTGAAAGTAGCCGCACCAATAACTTTGTAAACAACATTTTGCTATGTAAAATCTAAACTATTGCCTCCACACCATCCCTACTATGTATTCTACGGTGAGCGAGTTCGACTCGCCCTTGACCAGTTTTTTTGTTTTTTGCATTTACATATTACACTATTAGGTTGTATTCTGTGCTTTTACTTAAAACTGAGGAGAATTGTATGTGAAAGAAAACTTCATTTTTTTTATTCAAAATAGATTCTTACGAACACTTTTTGAATGTCATTTGAATCTATATAATGCAAAAAACTGCTACCGCTTTGGAAAGTGCTATAGCAGCGGAGAAGAAGCGGCGCAAGGAACTCGTACACGGCCTACTTTTCTTTTCTGTTTCTATTTTTTCAAAAATAGAAAGGTTCTTGTGCTGTGCTGGGAAATTATCACTCTATATCATTAATGTAATCATATAAGCTATAATATGCTTTATAACATAATATGTTTTTCTCATTCCACATATCCCCCTTACCATCCTGCAAGTGCAGGTCACATTTTGAAAGGCCGAAAGACCAGAAGAACAGGTTTAAAACCTTGCCTTGACAGGCAACATTGATTCATTCGTTCATTGCTTCCTTCATGGGTGGCCGGAGGTGGCGCAGTCCAGGGGCATGTGGACTCAAGAGGGACGGCTAAATCCATTCATAAATATACGTCGCGCCACATGTCATGAGCGGTGGCCTTGGATGCGCAGTAGTCACTTTTCAATACCTGTACATATGCGCAGTAATTCCCGCCAACGTCGACCAGCGCTCTTAATTCGTGGCGCGAGATATACCTAAAATTGCCTAATACGGTATTTGACAAGGTAGTCCAATAAATCTGGAAACGTGTCTCAAGCTGAACCTATTTCAACAAAAACGTTTAACAATATCAGAATTGTATTTTCCAGCAGTTGTATTTTATAAACTCAATTATGTGTTAAAAAGACAGCATTTGACTATGACGTCATTTCATAGAACTCGTGAGCAAAATTACCGTTTTGACAGTTCCTAAAAAGTATCTACTATCCGCCTTATTCATAAAACTTATCAAACCTTTTGATAACTAAAATGTGCTTTGTCCTTTTCCCACAAACACAAATTTAAAAGTGGCAGACAAAGACAAACGAATTATAACGGCATTGTAGTTAAAATAGGTTTATTAGTGGTTTATGAATAAGGCGGTATATATATATATATATATGTTCTTTCTTTCTTCATAATCATCTCACGCACCCCTTCTGGGGCGTGGGGAGTCGGGGTCAGGTCGACGGACCTCTTCCCGAAGAATCGCCTCTGTCCACTCCTGTGGACAGGTCATCGGGTGACCCCTGCGGGCGGTGGTCTTCTTGATGAATGAATAATAAATGAATGAATATATTACAATACTTATATTTATATATAAGTATTGTAATATATTTGTACCTTTGCAGTTTGCTACATCGTCGTCCCAACGCCTGGCAAGTTTGGTCGGTGATCTTCTTGCATTTGTTCAGATTCAGCTCTTCAATGTTCGGGCAGGACTGGGAACAAAACAAACTGATATGTCAACCTTAACGTCCTGTGTAGGAAGCAGGAATAATCACGGGTCGAAAAACTAGGGCGACAGGAATGCCCGGCCCCGGAATGACAGACCCCGGAATCGTGGGATTTCGGACGCCAATTCTGCGGCCGGACATTCCAGGCCGCGCATTACTGGGCCGGGCATTCCGGGGCCGTGCACTGCCTATTCGACGCCGGAATGCCCGGACCCGGAATTGTGGGACGTCTCAATTGGCTGGAAATACTGGCTTCTGATTGGTCGAACATTTTGGATTCGCCACAGACGAATCTTAATCCGTAGTGAGGTTTTTTAAGGCGGAGCGAAGCGTTTGCAAAAAAACAACATTTAATGATATAAAATATTTTTGGAGATAGAGACACTGTGAACACACCCTAATCTCTGATGTAGCAGTTGTCTGTGGTTCCCGGGTACGGGGTTCCCATGTACGACCCCGGAATGCCCGGCCCAGGAATGCCCGACCCCGGATTTGAGGGCTAACGGGACGCTTATTCCGGGGCCGGACATTCCTGGGCCGGACATTCCTGGGCCGGACAATACTGGGCCGGGCATTACAGGGACTCGAAAAAGTATGCGAATCGAACTGTCAGTGACTCTTAAAAACAATGACATAAGGTTGATTTTATCTGAACTCGAACACTCTTTCCCTGTGGTATTTATGCCTGCTTGAGCCACTGACTCGCGATTTTGATACGCGCGACGTCCGCACGGGTTCCACGCGTATTTCGTGCGACATCAGCGCGTTCATAATCCGCCGTGTGCGAAGGCAAAGGCATATGTTTGGAGACAAAGGAAACATAACGCACATCATTTCCCGTAAGGCTTATGTTAAGACATTGATTTAATTATTGACCGAGCGAGCGAAGCGACTCCGTTTCAGGATTGGGCAAAAAAGGCTTCGTATGTCCGGATGTTCTCCTCTACAGGCCGCATTTCTCAACTGATTCTCGTGAATTTTTTTGAGTAGGTTCGATAATTAAATAGTTTTTTTTTTTAACAAATACATTTTTGACTACCTAATAAATCATGTTGGTTCCTAAAATAGTAGATCTAAACAGTATCACTAAAATATTTCAAATTGGTCATCTAACATTTATTTAAAAATCACCGAGGATTAAAATTGGTCATCAAATTATTAGATTGGTTACCTAAATAGTAGATTGGTCGAGTTAGTCACCTAAAAAGTAGATTGTTCACTTAATGTATATCACCAAACAAACACAAATTGATGACCAATTGAGGGGGGTGTTTGATGCTTACAAGTAAATCTAACACGAGGACTAAAGGGAGGTTCGCTTCGCTCACCCTGACCTACCACTTCGTCCGGATATTTGGTATGCAATTCAGCTGATTTGATGAGTTATATGTATTAGGTGACAGATCTACTATTTAGGTGACCAGTCTGTTATTTAGGGTATATATATTTATTTAGGCGATATTTACATTAATTTGGTGATCCATATTTAGTGATTTATTTTTTATTTAAAAAAAAAACTCAAAACGTTTATTCTGTAAATAGGCCACAAGGGCACTTTCACATGTCATTTCATTTCATTTTTTACAGAACATTTGGTATTATTATTTGTATCATATTATCAGAAAAAAAAAGTACTTAATTATTGTTTCTGAGAGATGTAAAGAGTCTCAAATGTCATAATAAAATAATTAAAATATAAATAACAGAGATGTATAGTCTCTTTAGTGAATAATACAATGATGATAGGAGATGTAAATGGTCCCCACAGTCAAGAGTTGTATAATTAAATTAATCTTTGGAGGTGTAAAAGGCCTCCAAGTGTCCAGTAAAAGAAACTCTGGCAGTGAGGATGCTCACAATTAATTAGAACAATTCAGTCCCAAGCATTTTTATCGTCTATGTACTCTTTAGTTTAGTGACCAATATAAATTTAGATGATCGACATTATCGTTCCCAATTTTGTACCTTGAACCAAGCATTGCAAAAAGTTATTATTGAGTTACTTTTGGTCAACTTAAGGTGCTATTCCGTAGCCAGCCGCACCTGCAGACGACAGTGTATCGCTCACTAAGCAACTACACTCACTGTCTCGCTCATTAAGTAACTACGCTCACTGTCTCGCTCACACTCACGCGACACGTCGTCCGCTGCTGCGGTCGGCTACGAAATACGACCTCTAAGGCGTAGCGGTTCGAGGCTCGCCTCCCAAGCGACAGGTCTCGGGTTCGAATTGACACGTCAAAAACAGCTGTGCTGTATTTTAACTAAATTAATTTGTTTTAATTCGTCTATTTGTGAATATAGTGTTAATTTAAGTGTTTGTTTAGTCAACTAAAGTGTGCCAGTGCTAAATGTGGTCAGAATTGTAATTGTGATAAAATAATCGATCACGGACCGAAAGACAAAGGAAATTTCAAACTGCCAACGGAAAAACCCCGGGGGAGTATTGTTTTCATATTTGATTATTCATATTTTACAAGTATATGACTTGAACTTAACTATATACTTATACACTACATACTGCTCAACTCTCACTATTGTGAGAAACGTCCATCCTCACACCGCAGCGTCTTTGTTTTGTCTCTTAGCACTTGACAATCTGTGGAAGTACTTTTGACGATAAAACTAGCTGTTCACTCATAATTATTACACGATATACACAAGTGCACTGGTAGGTTAGACCTTGGCAATTAGTGCGAATATAATGTAAGCTTGTAGGTGATTCTAGAAACATATTAGGTACTCACTTCACAGCTGATCATCACAACACTTGCAAAACGACTAAAATTGTTAGATAATAAGTATAACTTTCATTAGTTCAGGACATTTATACTGTTAACCCATATTGACTTGTGATAGTTTAATTGAAACTTGTTGACTTTGACGTAGAATAGCTATACAGGGAAATAGGAACTATCATATCAGTACTACAGCTACTAACTGCAAGTCTTTATTCCTTCTGTTTTATTTTAATTTTGTTCGGAGCACCCATTCTTTTTTATTTTATTTCCAGGCATGGCATCCAACATTACTACGCGGAGAATGCACGCACTACAGCAACAACTAACTGACGCAGAGGAGTTAAACCAAAGGCTATTGGAAGAGCGCAATGAAAATGACTTTGAGATAAAAAGCTTGAGAGCCAAGAACTCACAGCTTAGAGATAGTGTGTCTACTTTGCGAGAAACACACGAGGAGTCGCAAAATGAGATTCAAAGATTGGAAAAACTTGTGGAATCTTTTGACACCCTGCGCACTGACCTTGCTTCTGCTTGTGATCGCAGTAAATTCCTCCAATACCAACTCAATGAGGCAAACTTGAAGTTGACTGATATGTGCATAGAAAAAGACTACAATGAATCTCGCCACATTACCTCTATCCAACAAGAACTAGAAGTAGCCAACCTAAGCACTATTGTTCAAGCCATGCAGACAAGCAGCAGAAAAATTAAAAAATATTGTAAATTAAATAAATTCATGAAAAAAACTAGAGGTAATATAAAAGTACTGAAATTAGCCTTGAAACGGCAATCAAACAGAATATTAAGAATCTCCTTAATGCAAGAGCTCCGGGGAAAAAATGTAGGTTTACAGTCGGACCTTCAACATGCCCGAGTAGAAATCCAGCATCTACATGACCTGCTAGCAAATACACTACAATGTTATGCCAAAGAGCAAAGTGAGTTAGCGGAACTCAGAGCCGCGACGTCTGAGTTAGTACAGCTACAACGCCAGAATGCGGAATTGGTGGGCGTTCTAATTGAGAATGAGGAGAATGAGACCAGCAAGGAGGACGAGCCCACATCACTAACTTTGGTCTCGACCCCCCTCAACGAGAGTGTTGCAGCGTCCACCGCTGCCCCAACCAAAAAACAGCGTCGCCGTCGTCGACGAGGAGACACCTCGCAGCTCAACAGCGCGAGCACCGCGCCGCTCGCTGTCCCTGCTGAGGCGTGTGTCATGCCGCAAGCTGCCCCGAGGGCCGCGCCGTTCGCCGTTGCGCACGTTGCGACGCTCGCTGCCGCGAATGCCGCGCCAACCGCCGCCACGTGCATCAAACCGCACTCCAACACGTGTGTCCCGCCACTCACCTCCACTCGTGTACCGCCAGCTACCAAAATATGTGCTCAGAGAAAAACTCTGTTGTTCTCCGACAAAGTAGGTGCAGGATTTGGGACTCTATTACATAACCGGCTTAACCAAAAAGTAACGAACATTTGCTGTCCAAATTGTTCATTTGTAGATCTAGTGAAGATGATTAGTCGCGGTATCTATGATGAGTACAGCACTATTGTAATTATGGTAGGAAATCATTCAAACATTAGTCGGAATGATTTGAATAAAAGTGTTGAAACACTTCTAGACTTACATAGTAGGATGAAATGCAAGTTTATACTATGCAATTTTCCATATGCCTGTAATTTGACAGAACTACAGAACAAATCTGTGCATAGAATGAATATTCATTTATTTAATTTAACATGTCATCACAGCGATGCTATTTTATATTTCGACATGAATAATTTTATTCATAACTTTACTCTGACACGGGATACATTGTACCTGTCTAATAAATATAGAAAATTAGTAGCTACATTGTTAGCTTATAATATATGCGACGCAGCTATAGTTGGTTTAACTAAGTTCAACTTGACATCAGCTTATTTTAAGAGTAATATGACATGCACCCCTATTGGGAATTCACCTGTTAATTATACTTTGCATGCAACATTGGAATCTGTTCCAAGTAATTTAAATTAGTTCATAAGACAATAGAGGAAATCTCTAGCATACAAGAGCCACTAAATATGTCAAAATGTAAGCCCCAGTTAAATATTGCCCATCAAAACATCCAGGGGCTACCTGGCAAAGAACTTGTATTAGAATTATTTCTAAAAAATTCTGACATTGATATTATTTGTGTTACTGAACACTGGTTGAAGGAAAATATGATGTCTTTTAACATAAATAGTTACAAAATTGTCAGTTGTTACAATAGAAAGACTGCTGATAGAGGTGGTTCTTTAATCTTAGTGAAGAATAATATTAAGGTGAAACAACGGAAAGATATTCTTGCACTTACTGTTGAAAGACAAATAGAGGTATCCTGTGTTGAGTTAGATAGCCATATTATTGTTTGTGTCTACAGGCCACCGAGGGATGAAAAAGGCCATGGCAATTTCGAAATATTTGAGAAAATTATGGAGGAAGCCCTCATTAAACTTTGTAATAACAGAAAAAAGTTAATTATTTGTGGCGATCTTAATGTAGATCTGCTTGTAGATACAACACTGAAGCGACGATTAATAACTCTGTTCAAATCATTTAATTTATGTCATGTATTTCTAGAGCCGACTAGAATTACACTTACAAGCCAAACTTGCTTAGATAACGTTTTTTGTGACTGTGCATTCACAACTAAAAGTGTAATTAACTGCTTACCCTCCGATCACAGTGGTCAAACAGTTTCATTCCCAATTAGTATTAGGGATAAGACTGGTCCAACATTTTATAGGCCTATTACATCCCATAGACTAGAGACATATACGAAAAACTTAGATATAAATTTGCCAGTACCGGATTTTAATGAACAGAACCCAAACAAAATCTACTCAGACTTCTTCAACATTATTCAGACAGAATTCAATAAAGTTTTCAAATTAAAGAAAGTCAGTGACTACAACGGTAAATCTAAATTTAATGACTGGGCAACGTTTGGAATTCGTAAAAGTAGAGTTATCTTGTATGACCTTTATGATCAAAAAACCTATAACTTTGATCGAAAATTTCATGACTATGTTAAAAAATATTCCAAAACTTTCAAGTTGGTTTGTAGAACTGCAAAAACTTTACACATTAATAGAAAAATTAAAAATTCAAATAATAGAATGAAAACAGTTTGGCAAATAATAAACCGCGAAACTGGCAAAGTTATACCAAGGGACAGTGATTTCTGCCTAAAGATAGGTGATGATGTTGTTAAATCCAACGCTGATGTTGCTCGAGCTTTTGAAACATTCTTCACCAATGTACCCGTACTCACAACGGACAGTCTAAATTCATCTCCATTTGAAGCAGAGACTTTATTAAAAAATAACACTAGCGTCAGTAATGTATATTTAAAATTTCATCATGTATATCCCCAGGACATTGTCAAAACGTTTAAATTACTTAACTTAAAAAATACGGAAGACCTGTGGGGTATATCAGTCAAAGTCATTGGTTCAGTAATTCTAGTTATAGCCCCACACTTAGCTTATATATTCAATAAATGTGTTGACGATGGGGATTTTCCAGACCTCATGAAACACAGTAAACTTATACCGCTGTTCAAATCGGGAGATAAGGGCGATCCTTCAAATTTCAGACCAATATCTGTTCTTCCAACACTAAGTAAAATATTTGAAAAGATTATACTCAATCAAATGCTCTCACACTTCAACCGTACAAAACAACTCCACGCTAAACAATATGGTTTCACTAGGGGTAAATCGACTACGGATGCAGGTATTTCCCTTGTATCTCATATTTATTCTGCATGGGAGGCCGCACAGGATGCTATCGGAGTTTTTTGCGACCTGTCGAAGGCGTTTGATTGTGTTGATCATAATACGCTATTAATTAAATTAAATCATTACGGAGTTAGAAATAAAGCGTTGGATCTACTAAGATCATACCTAAGCAATAGAATTCAAAAGGCAGAAGTTAACGGCGTAAAATCTGATGGATCGGGTGTTAAAATTGGCGTTCCACAAGGTTCCATATTAGGCCCTTTCTTATTCCTGGTATATATTAATGATCTGCCTTTCATGATGGAGAAATTAACTGACATAGTGTTGTTTGCTGATGATACTTCAATGGTCTTCAAAATTGAAAGACAAAAAGGAGATTTTGATGATGTTAATGGTGTACTGTCTTTAACCTTGAATTGGTTCACAGTTAATAATTTATTGTTAAACGCTGGTAAAACCAAGTGTATCAAATTCTCACTTCCAAATGTCAGGCAAGTTGAGACCAGTTTGGTGTTAGACAACAGCACGTTAGAATTGGTAAATGATACGAAGTTTCTTGGAATAACCATTGATAGTAAATTGCAGTGGGGACCCCACATAGATAAATTGGCTGGTAAATTAAGTTCTGCGGCTTACGCTGTTAGGAACATCAGACAAAGCACGGATGTGGCTACATCTAGGCTAGTATATTTTAGTTACTTTCATAGTGTGATGTCCTATGGTATCTTGTTGTGGGGGAAAGCAGCGGATATTCAAACTATTTTTATTTTACAGAAAAGAGCTATTCGAGCAATTTATAATTTAAAACGAACAGACTCCTTAAGAGAGCTTTTTAAAGAAATTGACATACTAACAGTAGCTAGTCAATTTATTTTCGAAAATATAATGTATGTACGCAAGAACCTTACAACATTTTCCAAACTTAGCGACAGCTGTAATGTTAACCTAAGAAATAATCACAGACTATGTGCGCCCCGTTTTAGACTCGCGAAGGTTAGCAATTCTTTCAAGGGTCAGTGCATTCTCTACTACAATAAGATACCTCTGGAGATTTTGAAATTGCCATTTGAGCAATTTAAAAAGCATGTTAAAGCGACTTTGTCGAAAAAGGGATATTACAATGTTCAAGATTACTTAAATGACAGGACTGTATGGGGTTAATCTGGCTCAACACAGACCTTGCTGTTAATAATTTTGTAATTATTTATTCCTGCTTATTAATCATAACAATTAAATTTTTCATATTTGTATTAGTTAAGCACAACCTATTTTTAAAAGAGATCTAAAAATAAATCTGTGGGAGTTTCTACGCCCTTCTTCTCCCACAGTGGTCCAATGTAGAGAAGAGGCAAAAAATGACGTTTGCTAAGTATATGTAAATATCTACAGTAATAAAGTACTTTGACTATTGACTATTGACTATTGAATCCCGGCCGGGTAGGGAAAACAATCCCCAGGTCAGGTGAATGTAACGATGTGAGTGACGCCGCTGTTTCTGGTTCCCACGACACAGGGTATCCTAGTGTGGGGCCAGGAGCAATGTGCCGGTATACGAGTGTTTGTATGCCGCACGAGGCATACCTGTGCTAGCGACTTCATGGAGCCGTCGCCGATACTCTCGCAGCCCCTCAGCGACAGCTGGCGGAGGAACCCGCCGCATCGCTGCGAGATGTTCTCTATTACTGGACCCTGAAATCAGACGCACAAGTGAGGATTGCTCTCGGGCAATAGTTATTGGCAACAAATATAATGATCACCAAAATATTTTTTTCCTACCCAAAATGGATAAATGAACACCAAAAGTTGCAAAAAATATCAGGGCAAAAACTGCGGTAGCTTAGGTGAAGGGTAAAGAGGGTGAGTGAAGCGAAGCCCCCTTTATCCTTCGTGTTAGGTTGAACATGTAAGAACAACAAAAAATACTTAAAACATAAACTTAAGTACACAAAACATAAAAAGAAGTTTGGTGATCATTTATCCAAACACAATTTGGTGGACATTTATCCATTCTGGCAGTAATTTCGAATTTATTGGTAGTCAAATAGGTGCGTTTTTGGTAATCGTTTAAACATAAGCTTTAGTTATTCACGTCTGCAGGGTGGGAAAATAACAGGTATACACTTTTATATATATATATATATATACATAGTCAGGTCATAAGTTCTGTCACATGTGCAATATGAAATAATTTAGACATGTTTATTATTTATGTAAACATTTATATAGCAAAATGAACTTAATAAAACATAGATTCTTATGGTAATAAAGTTTATTCAAAATGACCCCCGCGATTTTGAATACAGGCCTTTATTCTGCGCGGCCAGTCGTCTATCGCAGCACGAACGAGGTCCATGTCAATATCGGCGGCTGCCTTAATCAAGGATGCCTTGAGTGACTCCAAATCAGGATGAGGCTTTGAGCAGGCCTTTTCCTCCAAGTGTTGCCATATCTTGTAATCTAACGGACTCAAATCTGGACTGGAGGAGGGCCAGTCTTCGTGCCGGAGGAAGTCGATTTCACGCGCCGCCAGCCAGTCTTGTGTGCTTTTCGCTCTATGAGCTGGCGCAGAATCTTGTTGGAATACCCAGTGCCTGTTATTAAACATGGTATGAGAAACAGGTTCCACAAGGTTCTTGAGGACTGTATTTTGATACACAACTGCATTCATTTTTACGCTTTTCTCGAAAAAATTTACCTCAGTTAAGCCCCAATAAGAGACTCCCAACCAAACCATGAGCGAGGATGGAAAATGACCTCGTTGGACACGCGGAATACGGTTGCTCGCTTCTTCACTGCTGGGTGCGTACACCTTATCATTTTGTTTGTTGTAGCTCTCTTCCACGGTGAAAATTTTTTCATCCGAAAAAAGAATTTCCCGATGCTTTTTTCACGCGTACCGCTTCAACAAAGCGCGGCATCTCTTCAGTCTCAGGTCCATTAAACGAGCGTCCAAACGATGTCCTGTTTTTCTTCGATATGCCCTAAGCCCTAAGTCTTCATTTAACACCCTTTTCACCGTGGTCCTGCTTAACCCCATCTGAAAGGCCAACAGTTTCTGCTTGCGTATGGGATTTCTTTGAATTCGCGCCTTCTAAGCTTTTATCACTGCTGGAGTCCTAACAGAGCAAGGGCGACCACTTCTTGACATGTCATCTACACTAGAGTCTTCATTGTATCGTTTTATGGTACGATAAACGAATCTTTTGGTTATATTCAAATTTTTCAGTAAGTCGAAAATCTGAATTGGCGCGTAACCGCAAAAATGCAACGCAATAACTGCGACACGGTCTTCTTTAAGTGTCCACTCCATATTAAAAAATGAGGAAAATTCGAAAAAGTACACATTTTTATTTTCATGAAAAATTCGAAATTCGAATTCAATAAACTTTTTTATGGCCAGCGTTCTAAATTCAAAAGTTTTTATTGTGTGACAGAACTTATGACCTGACTGTGTATATGTCACCGGAAAATAATACGATCCGCAAGTTTATAAATTTCCTAATCTTTTTTCCGCAAGTTTATAAATATACTAACCTAACCTAACCTAACATTACCTAAGCTAACCTAACCCAGCCTAATATAATCTAGAAGGAAGTTTATAAATTTTTTAAAATTTTAATTTTAATTAATTAAAATTTTATAAATTTCCTAAATATATTTTAACGTATATTTAGTTTAACGGCCTTACTAATAAAAAGGTTATCCGAGGTTTAAATTATTCAGTGTTTTGTCCTTTTCATACGTCGAGTAAATGTCAAATGTCAAAGCAAGACAAAACACTGTATAAGATAAACCGTGAATAACTTCTTTTATTAGTAAGGCCGTAAATGTGGAAAATAATGTGAGATAATGGGCCATGTAACAAAATCAAAGATACCAAACTGAGGAAACCATTTCGAGATACTTCATTTGTCCTCTACGGCGAAGTTTGTTCTAATTCCCTTCGTCGTTAAGGTGGCTGCTCTGTAAAACTGTCAAGTATCAACTATTTTCCTGTACGTCTATAAGGCAGATGTCAGTCGGAACGTAAACAAATATGGATAAGTATAATAGTTTTTTAGTTTAATATTCGGACCAACAAGTCTCAAGGACAACCGTTCCAAAAACTGTAAGCAAGTGACGTCACGAGGGGTGTTATTTAAAAAAATATAAAAAAATAAGACATCCATTACCCAAAATGTTCAAATTAGTTTCTTAAAATAGCCTTAAATTTCACAAAATAAAATAAAAAGAAGCACGGATTTTTTTAGCATGGTCCACCTCTAGCAGCATGGCAGATGTGAAACATTTTCATTGCGGTTTTCATTGCATTTTTTCACATTTCCTGCGTTATCTCTGTGACTGTGTCTCGGATATTTTGTTTTAATTGTTGAAGGTTCTATGGCCTGATAGCAGACACGTCCCTTTAGATAGCGCCACAGAAAAATATCACGAGCTGTTGAATCCTGGTATCTTGGAGGCCAGTCAATGTCGCCGTTCCTCGATATTGATCGACCCGGTAACGTTATTTTCAATATCTCGATTGTAGTTTTAATAATTAACGCCTATTTGCACTAAACGTAAGTTACGCTTGGTCAAAATTCACCTAAGCCTAAGAACGGTCTAGCCAAAAAAAAAATTGCACTGACAGATTGGACTTAGGAATGGCTTGGGGTTAGTGCAATCTTTTTTTTTTGCTAGGAGCAGCCTAAACAAGTTAGGAAAGAACTTAGGCGATTCTTATGTTTAGTGCAAACGGGTGTAAGACACGCTGTCCCGCCGTAAAAAGCTCCATAACAAATTTTCCGTACGTACACAAAATAATCTACATGAAACAGCTGTCATATTTGCCGCGAAAACAAAATGGCGGCCAAAAAATTGTATACTTCAAGTTGCCCACTCTGTACTTGGATCCTACACCCCTGCACCTGCCCCTGGGTAGTGCTACCGAGCAAAAAAGCAACAACAGGTTGTTGGAAGATAACCTTCCCACCTACAATGTATTCTATATAAAATCTTGTGATGCTGGCGATCATCATCATCGTCGTCATCAGCCCTTGTCATGCCTTTGCTGGGCATAGGCCTCTCCCACAGCACGCCATTCACTACGGTCACGTCCCCCGCCAGTCTCGTCCACTGCTTTCCAGCCACCTTAACAATGTCATCTGACCATCGGGCCGGTGGTCTGCCCGCTGTTCTCTGTCCTGTTCGCGGCCGCCACTCTGTGGCTGCCTTGGTCCACCTTCCGATGCTGGCGATATTAACTAAAAATTGCTATCTATCTACCTAGGGTACTTTACTCAATGGTAAGTCCCAGAAGGATGTATAGAGCCTTCTGGAGCTACCGTTGAGTAAAGGACTCCTCTAATTAAGAATTGATTTAAATTTATTTTGAGTGTCATACTAACTTACTATACTATACTATACTTACACTTACAGAGTACATCTGTATTGGTCTGTAAAGAGGATTTCGATTTGGATCTTACCTCAACATCTTTTTGGAACTCGAACAGATCTATCCGTTGCCAATTTGACCCATCCAACGCCAGTATGTTCCATAGTTTGGACACCTGTGAACAACATAATTCAAGTGTTATTTTTTTGACTCCGCTGTCCGTCCGTCCGTCTGTTACCAGGCTGTATCTCATGAACCGTGATAGTTAGACAGTTAAAATTTTCACAGATGATGTATTTCTGTTGCCGCTATAACAATTACTAAAAATAAAAAACGGTCAAGTGCGAGTCGGACTCGCGCACCAAGGGTTCCGTACACGCTGTCAGTACCCTATTATATTTTATGATGACGTCTTTGTTTACAAATGTCCCGGGAAAACAAAGCTCAAAACTATGTATATTCTTTAACTATTTCATTCATTTCATTTCAAGTTCTACAGGTTATAGAGATATATATATAGAGACGCAGTAATTTATAAATTAATATTTAAAAGCTATTGTCTAGTGAGAAGTATTAGTACTTAATTAAAGCAGACTTTTAACCATGACCTTTCTCCCCAGAGCGTAGTATTTAGGGTGTTTAGTGAGTTTATTATAGGCGTGCCTGGTTACTGCAGTGACAGACACAAAAGACTTGACTTGTGTGAAAGACACAAAAATTACATATTCTACCTATTAGTAATTGAGGATTGTCTGTTCAAAACATTTTCAAAATGTCCTATCTATCTTGCCATAGGAAAATAGGCTGACAGTAAAAGGTTCTTCTCCCACAGTGGTCCAATGTAGAGAAGAGGCAAAAAATGACGTTTGCTAAGTATATGTAAATATCTACAGTAATAAAGTACTTTGACTATTGACTATTGACTATTGACTCCTATTTCCCTATGACAAGAATATAGAAATAGGACCTTTTGAACAGACACTCATTTAATAATTTCATCATTTATTCATTGTTTACATGTGGTACAAACATGACAAAATAAGGTTTAGTCCCCAAACATGCGCCCTGCAAGGGCATTGCAAGATTATCCTTTTATAAAGTACATAACATTTGTTCTTAAAATAAGGTACAATTTACCCTGTCCATAGGGCACTGCAACAGTAGAGAGGCATACTACTAATGACTAATATAAAATATTAATTATTGAGGTATGTTTATGTGTACGTGTGTGTGTGTGTGTGTGTGTGTGTGTGTGTGTGTGTGTGTGTGTGTGTGTGTGTGTGTGTCTTTGTGTAATTGTGGTGTACATGTATATATTTATAAGTTAGTGTTATTCAGTTGTTTTAACGTAATTTTAAGTTATTTATTTTTCTTAAATGATGTGTCTATAAAATATTCATTTATACTGTAATATGTTTTATTTATTAATATAGTTTTTAATGTTTTTAGGAACTTTACGTTATTGGTTTCATCTTTAAGTAGGGTGGGTAATTTATTATGTATTTTGATACTCATAACATAAGGACTAGATGAGTGCATCTTCAGAGTAGAAGTGCAGGGTTGGATGAGTCTGTCTTTAGGTCTTAATGAGTAGTTTACGGGAATTTCTCCACGTTTATGGTAAAGATTCTCATTATTACGGACAAATTTGCACATTTCGTATATGTATAAGCATGGTAGTCAGAATATTAAGTTTTTGAAAGAAAGGTTTACAACTGGCCGTTTGTTTGATATTTACTAGGATCCGTATTAGTTTTTTTTGTAAGATAAGTATTGCTGGGGCTCCTGTACTGTTTCCCCATAAAATTATGCCGTAGCTGAGCCAAGCGAAAGCACGCCAGGTTCACTTCAAACAAATCAGCGACAACAGCCGCACACACACAGCTACATTGCATTCCGTATAAGCACACGCCACCACACGCACATTGCCAAGTTTCGGGTTGTTTTGGGTGGTACGAGACGAGGCTATGCAATGCATGCGACGAGTCAACGTCATTCGTCCGGGCGGCACGTGTTAACTTGTTTGTGTGATTTGCGCGCAGATTATTATTTATTATTTTCATGCAAGATGAGTAAATATTATTATATTTATATTTATATATATTATATTTAATAAAGAAATAATAACTTTTTATAATGATTTTTAATAAAGAACGGGATGTTTCAGTTCGCGTATTCTAAAAAGATCAGGCCTGAAGCGCGCCGGTAGTGAGTTTCGCATTATGCAGTCGCGTTAAAGTCGCTTTTTTCACGTTTGCCTAACTTCAGACATGATCTTTTTACAATACGCGAAGTATACCCCCTCCAAACGGCACTCAGAGGCAGAATACGGGGCATCACCTATAAGTAGGTACTTGTTTTACCGTGCAGCGAGCGAGCATAGCAGGGAGGTCTGACTCCTGGGCATGGGTAATTCCATTTTTTTCCCCTCCAACAAAAAAAAAAGTGCAGCGAGCGACGACCGACGACGCAACAAATCCGCACCGCAATCCGCGGCGCTAAGCGACAACCCTAGCCGTTTGAGCAAGAGTAGGTAGTTATCATGCGAACAGGGGCCGAGTGAACTTACTATTTCTTATTTATACTATGGCGAAAGTGTATGCATAGTATACCGCAAGAGCAATTTTCAGGTCAGTGGATTTTTTAACTTCTTAAAGTGCTTAAGAAAACTGAGATATCTTGTTACAAATTTTTTGGGTGTTGTTTCCAATTGACGTGTGAATCCATATCAATTCCAAGCAAAGTGAACCGGTCTACTATTTCTATTTGGCTACCTTTATAGGTGATGACGAAATCTAGTTGCTTTTTTTGTCGGGGGTGGAATATCATTACTTTAGTTTTATTATAATTGACTCCACAACTATAATACAATAAAAAAACAATCACAATAATTCTAAATTAATTTGTAATAGATACTGTGATTGGGTGGTAGTTGGTGTTTTTGTTGACAGCTTCACAAGATATAATTCTGAAAGTTATACAATATTTAGCATTTAGAAAATATTACAAGTCCCTATATATGTGTATTATTATTTATTAGGTATCTATTTATTTTTAACTGAAGTTTACTTGAACCTATTGCATGTACTCGACTTGTATCGAATTGAGTCGTAACAATTTAGCTAGGACCTAGGAGTAATAAGTATTGTTACTATCAGGTCTGTGAGAAGAGAACATACAGACAGAAGACCTCGCAAGAGTCGCAAGCAAACCCTTATTTTATACTTATATTTTCATTCATCTCAAAATAGTAAATTTTATTTTTATTTATTTTACTTTTAGACAATAAATTCTATACCACCAACCAAACCAAAACAGACCAGACCAGACAAGAAAGACCAAGACAAACAAGACACCAAACGTTCAATTCAAATATGAAATTCATATTTGAATTGAACGTTCATATGGGATAGGCTAGCCCCCTGTCACGCAAAATGGAGTATAGAATAACTGACTAAAATAGTGCATAATTGTGCCCCTGCCAGCCCGTATGGGAAAAGGCTATGTTAATAATTATCCAGCTAGATTAACCTGAATATGGTCACGTCGAGGTCAATGCACTTCCCCTGCGTGGTTTCGGTAAGAATGGATATAAAAGGTTTTGGTTGCGATAGCAATGGAGTAAAATCGTAATAATACACTGTTTTCAGATTTTTCTCTTTATTTGTGCTATAAGACCTTGCTTCGTGCCAAATTTCATGATTCTAGGTCAACGGCAAGTACCCTCTAGGTTTTGATTCCCTTGCGAATAGGCAAAATTGAGATATATGCGATATCTTTTGATTGCGTTGACTTATAAGTTTAATTTTTTCACAACTTTAAGAGATCACAGACTTGAGTAATCGATATTAATTTCAACTTTATACCTCCATGCGTTTCTGAGAAAAGGGGTCGTGACAGACGGACAGACAGACAGACAGACGGACAACAAAGTGATCCTATAAGGGTTCCTTTTTTCTTTTAAGGCACGGAACCCTAAAAACAGAATAAAATAATTTATTTATCTGTAAACCACATACAAACTTATGAATGCACCTGGTTACGTACATGTAGTGTGAACGAAGTCACTTTTAAAAAAAAAAAAAAAGTATGGGGGAGTGTCTTGCCGTTTCTTCTTAACCCCGAGGCCCACCTTCCGAAACGGTGTAGTCTTTTTTTTATATAAAAAGTAAGTATAATTTTGAAGTTGAATAAGATAATTTATTTATTTATATTCAATAAAAAAAATGACTCTGACTCTGACTCTGCCGCACCAGTAACTTTGTAAACAATATTTTGCTACATAAAATCCTAACTATTCACTCCACACCATCCCTACCATTTTACGGTGGTACGGAACCCTTCGTGCGCGAGTTCGACAGGCAATTCGTTTTTTTTTTTTTTACATTCGCATAATTTACATAAATACTAGGCATTTTTTTACTTGCAATTATTCCGCTTCCCCCGTATAGTCCAGATGCCACGAGGCTCTTTCGTGAGTAACTCGAGAGCGTCAGATTAAGGTATGGTAGATACCTTACTCCTGTTAGTAACTCCACCAAAACTGGGCTTTCCATCTGGAGCCGCGCCGTTAGGGAAACAAAAATAAGTCCATACAAATGGGATTTACTCGAGCGCGTCAAATAAGTCCATACAAATGGGATTTACTCGAGCGCGTCAAATAAGTCCATACAAATTGGATTTACTCGAGCGCGTCAAATAAGTCCATACAAATTGGATTTACTCGAGCGCGTCAAATAAGTCCATACAAATGGGATTTACTCGAGCGCGTCAAATAAGTCCATACAAATGGGATTTACTCGAGCGCGTCAAATAAGTCCATACAAATGGGATTTAATCGAGCGCGTCAAATAAGTCCATACAAATGGGATTTACTAAAATGGGATTTACTCGAGCGCGTCAAATAAGTCCATACAAATGGGATTTACTCGAGCGCGTCAAATAAGTCCATACAAATGGGATTTACTCGAGCGCGTCAAATAAGTCCATACAAATGGGATATACTAGAACGCGTCAAATAAGTCCATACAAATGGGATTTACTCGAGCGCGTCAAATAAGTCCATACAAATGGGATTTAATCGAGCGCGTCAAATAAGTCCATACAAATGGGATTTACTAAAATGGGATTTACTCGAGCGCGTCAAATAAGTCCATACAAATGGGATTTACTCGAGCGCGTCAAATAAGTCCATACAAATGGGATTTACTCGAGCGCGTCAAATAAGTCCATACAAATGGGATATACTAGAACGCGTCAAATAAGTCCATACAAATGGGATTTACTCGAGCGCGTCAAATAAGTCTATACAAATGGGATTTACTAAAATGGGATTTACTCGAGCGCGTCAAATAAGTCCATACAAATGGGATTTACTCGAGCGCGTCAAATAAGTGTTCATACAAATGGTATTTACTAAAGTCCGTTCGCATAAGATATGGTGAGTTAAGATAAGCCACATTTAAATAAATATGACGATTTGAGCGTAACGCGAGTTTTTGCGTAAAAAAATATCGAGAATTTTCGTTCATTCAGTGTTTTCTCAGGTTTTGTGAATGTTTTTTGTTGCGTTTCGTTTTGGAATAGAAAATCCGAATCAGGGCACCCCACTTCCTAGGCAGTCCTTTCTAGGCAGTCTCGTGGCCAGAATCTACAGTCTATTCGTGATTATAATGCAGTGAGTCATCAGTGCAACCGCAGGGTAAAGGTATTAACCGTGGTGTTAAAATTCAAACAAATAATATTTTTAATGATTATGTTTTTATGGATTTAAAAATACACATAATAGTCTAAAATCAAAATAATGTCATTCATATTATATTGTAATCACTATCACTAGTATCTTCGTTAGTATTTATTATAAAACTATTTTATTCTGCGAGTTCCATGACGTCATCTAAATCCCAATGGTATTTTCTTCTTTTATGACATGGTCGCAGCATTTCTTTCATCGATCAGCGTCTACTAACTGTACTGCATCATAAAATAATTTCTTTACGTCAGTCATCTTAAATGTTTTTTGTACTGTTAAGTCCACAGTCGTATTTAAATCACTCTGTTTAAAGTACTTAAAAACATTGTAAATAACTTTTCTTTCTCCGCTATGAATTACCGAACCACTTTTATTTTTACGAATAGGTGAAGTATTCATTTTTTTTAATTTAAATCTGTTAACACACACTCACAGGACAGGACACAACCGTCGCGTTCGAAAGTTTGCCTTCAACTGGTCACTGTGAACTTGGCTTGATAATTGGAAACGATTTGATTGGTTACGGGGCGTGGCTAGGCCGCCGGGCAGTGATGACTCACTGCATTCTTATCACGAATAGACTCTAGAGTGTTTTCTATGAGCCTAAGGCGCGGAGGGGCGGAGGCACAGATGATCTGTGGGCGGAGGGGACCACGTACTGTTGCGCACCGAGTGAGACGGAGCGGCCGAGGCTGGTCGGCTTGCGATCGCGTGGGATCGCTGCAGTGCGGGGCATCCCCGCAACCCCGTGGTAGCCAGAGCTAAGGCGATTTCGAAATAATAATGCGAAATATGTGACTTTCGCAGCGAAAAGATATGACCTCAAAAATTAGGTTAAAAAGTTAATTTTCTCAAGAACGGTGCATCACCTTTTCATGGGAATGGTGTCAGGGGGATGAGGGGACCCTCTAAAAAGTTATCTTGATTCGCAACTGGTTGCGAACAATGAATATAAATTCTTAATTCGCAACTAGTTGCGAATCACAGTTGCGGAAACGGCCGGAGGGAAAGACATACATTTAAACCAATTTTTAAAACGCTATCGGTCTTGTTTACAACTTCAAGATAATTTAACGCTATAGTTTATAAACCAACAATTTTTACAATCTTATGGAGACTTATTAAAGATTTCCTATACATACTGTAGGTATGACAAAATCATAGTTTAGTTTAGGAAAATTTTCTAGAAGTGTACCTAATAGTAGAGCTGACCTAAAAAACAGAGCTGTGTTGACGTTACATCACACAGCCCATTCTGAGTACAGTGTAGGAAGCAGGAATAATTAATTACGCATCGAAAAAGTATGTGAAGCGAACTGTCAATGTAGAATCACATAAGGTTAATTTTATCTGAACTTAAACACTTTTTCACTCTGTTAATTATTCTTGCTTGGGCCACAGTACTTTTTTCCCACAAATAATGTATTTTGGAGCAACATGATCAATTAGTTTTTGTTGTTTGTAACAAATAAATGCTGTCTATTTATTTGAAATGCTTAAAAACGCATGAGAATCGTGTTCTGATTGGCAATGCCAATTCATCGTAGGTGAACAACTTTTGAAGAGATCAATTTCCTCCATCCAATCTGACTATCTCTGTGGTAGTGGCTCTGTCTACACTGCGAGAGGTCCAGGGTTCAATCCCCTGCTGGGGATAAAGAAAAAAACCACAGGTCTTAGATGTTTAATATGTGTCATACATATCGCTATTTCTGGTTCTCACGACACGAGGTATCCTAGTGTGAAATATTTAAATTTGAATTAAGTGACCACTCAAAACCGCCAGGAGTGGAAGTAGAGGAGAGTAATAATAATAATAATAATAATAATAATAATAATAATAATAATAATTGAAATTAAAACACAATGGCAGGTACAATCTGTCAAAACCATCCCAATAGTCATCTCATCCACAGGAGTCATCCCATACACATTACACACTATGTAGTCTCAAAACACTAAATATACCCAGATCCACACACATACTTCTTCAAAAAGCAACAATACTAAATACATGTAGAATTGTACGGAAATTCATGGGCAAGGACCGTGATCTTTAGTAGATAAGCACTTGGCGTAAGCCCGTGTATCAGAACCTCTTTATTACAAGAGTGAAATGAAAAATTCATAAAAATATAATAATAATAATAATAATAATAATAATAATAATGTAGAATTGTACGAAAATTCATGGGCAAGGACCGTGATCTTTAGTAGATAAGCACTTGGCGTAAGCCCGTGTATCAGAACCTCTTTATTACAAGTGAAATGAAAAATTCATAAAAATATATTAGTAGATAAGCACTTGGCGTAAGCCCGTGTATCAGAACCTCTTTATTACAAGAGTGAAATGAAAAATTCATAAAAATATAATAATAATAATAATAATAAGTGATCGGGATTGATTTCACAGATCCACAACAAATAGAGCTACTGGGTTAGTCAGCATCATCATCAAGGTAGGTACTTGTATGGTAATGTTAGTCACCTGAGCACACCGGCAGAGCGAGATCACATCCAGGTACGACAGGATCCGAAGAAGTAGCTCTTTTGGAAGTTTCTTGTTGATGTGGTTGTCATCGTCGCTGGAGAAGCGAATCTGAGGAAATGCCAAAATGTAGTGTCACACCCATTCTCTCAAGGGGAGGCGGAGGCACAGCTGGCCCCATGTTCAGCCAATTATATACTCCATTTTGCATAACAGGTCTCGGCAACTGCTTGAAAGTCAAAGTCAAAGTCAAAGTCAAAGTACTTTATTAGTGTAGATATTTACATATACTTAGCAAACTTCAACTTGTCGACTGTAGAGTCACAGATGCCCTCTCTCGTCCTTATCTCCTGTAACACAATAGCTCTTTGGATCTAGTCTCAGGCCGGCAGTCCCTTCTAACCTCAACTGCCACACTAGGCCATCATCTTTGCCTTGCTAACTCCCCAGATCCACCAGAAATCGGTGCTTATCAGTGTGGCTGGCTATCACTGCAGCTATGGAAATATGACTTCCGTGCATTATATGCTTATTTATTACTATAGGGCACAAACAGGATACATAAGTGGTCTTTTAATTCTAGAAAATATATTTATTTTTATTTTAATTGTTTTTCATTGTAGCGGGGCCAAATTGGAGCCCTATTGATAATAATACTAGAGGTCAAATTCAATCAACCATGACTTTGCAGTCTTTATGTAGATATTCAACTACCTCCTAGATTACATGCATAGTTACTTACAAGTAGGTAATTTTTTAATATTCATTCATTTCCAGAAAGAAAATAGCTTTAGCTACACAATATGAGTGATTATCTTCCTAATTAGAAAAATTACAAGTTGTGCTAAATCATGCTAGCAATTGCTACAAAAATAGTGGTACTATTTTTTTGGATCATAAGAGGCCGTTTGAAATTTTTTATACAACAGCACCGAAATAACGGAATATTATCACATACGCGTGGTTGAGTGGCCGACTCGAGAGGTCAATAAACTGCTGGCCACCATTTTCTAGCAAAACAAAGAATCCCAGGATCCCTAGCAGCTGCTTTTGATGGCGCAAAAAGTTTATGATTTATAAAATGAATAAATCCTCTGGTTCGAAAACCACGGAAAATTAAAGTTTGTGCTGAAAAAAATAAAAATAGACTTCGCTTTGTTTACCATTTCGAGTGTTTCATAATATTTAATGCAATTTTCTTCCGAATGAACGATCTAATTAATCTAAATCACACCGATTAAGTATGAAATACACTGATCGAAGAACAAAGGAACCTGGTTTGCGGCGTAGGTGCGAGCTTTGTCAGCTGTTTTTCAAAACACAAACATAACATTATTATGTTTGAGTCGATCGATGGCTTACCTCGAATTTATTCCGCCCGGAATAACTCATACTGGGGTAAGGGGTCACCTTCGCCACAATGTATAACTGCGAAAACACTTTTGTAAAAAAATATTCACTTTAAAAGCGATCCAGAAGTCGCACAGAAATTATGTACGAATTTTTGTATGATCTTTTGCGAAGTCGTCGCTTGGCGACGTTCTCGCGATACTTTTGTGACGTTCTGAAACTGAAATGTCAACTTGAACTCACTTTCATAATTATATAATCTGTGGTCAAACATAGGCTAAGAATTAGGGGTGGGCAAAATTAACCCGTCGTCCCGCTGTGTGTTTCCGTCTAGTAAGAGTGCTCTCGTGTTTTTTAGTTTGATTTCATTGTGAAAAATTTCAATAACTATAATAATTGAGTGCACTTGAGCCTATCACTCGCCGGCGAAATTCCTTAGACCGACACCAATACCTGTTGTGAAGTCACTTTTTAAAAAAGAAGGTATGGGGTAGTTTCTTGCCGTAGTTTCTTGCCGTTTCTTCTTAACCCCGAGGCCCACCTTCCAAAACGGTGTCTTTTTATATATATAAAAAGTTATAAGTAAGTATAATTTAGCGTTGAATAAGATAATTTATTTATTTATATTCAATAAAAAATTGAGTCTGAATCTAATCTTTTATTGTTAGAAGATTAAAATTTGTTAAGTAAATTGACAGAGGATGGCTGGGTTAAGATAAGAAGGAAGTTTAGATTGACAGGACGAGGGAATTTCAGAGGGCATTCAAAGAACAAATGTTCGGGAGTACCGTCAGCCAGGCCACATTCGCACAATGATGAATCCCTTATCCAAATTTTTGTGAGATGTGCAGGAGTGCCCCAAGCGAAGACCACAGATGACAGAAGTGATCTATTGCTCTAGCTCCCTAAACTAAAAAAATTAAGGACGTCTCTGAATTATGGATTGAATGGAACCGTAGTGTTCACCTTTTAAGGTATTTGATATTTGCCATTTATGGAGCTAGAAATTGTCTAGTCATCATTTAGCTACAGCAGCGAGATCCCGAGACTGGACCTTAAAATGAGAAGGATCACCGGTCCCCACAGTATTCCTTGTATCCACAGTATGGCGAGACAGCCATCTCTGACAATGCCAGAATGATCAGATATTTAATTAACGTCTAGCTGCTGTGACAGGTCAGATATGAAAAAAAAACACCCATTATGAAAAAATACATTTGTTTTCTAGTTGATGATTTTAATGAATTATAAAATAATATAAAAAAACTTGAAAGTAGTTACAAACTTACAAGTAATGTTATTATATTTATTTTAAAACGATTGAGGTACTATACTAGGTTATTCATTCAGTTGCGGTATTATAGTTATGGTAGTTCATTAAAAAATTACCGTTTTGTAACAGGTGTTTCCGAACGATTTGTCGACAAACTAATCAATGAAGAGAAACAGGCTGTAGAAACGAATTTTAAAATCTGTACACCTGGCAATAAAAGGGAAAGGAATACAGGACAACTAGAAAATGATGATTTTGACATTGGTTATTTAAAAAGAAATATACATGAATTTTATTCAGAAAGAACGGAAATTCCGACCTTATCGAAGTTACTGAATGTTTTTAGGTAAGACATTAATTAATTTCCAAGAAAAACGTGAAATTCTTCGACGATTGCTCCACAAAATAAGATTAAGTTTTAAGAAACGAAATAGATTAGGAATGTGCTTTGTGAACCTAACGACGTAGTGGCATAGAGAGCATCCTATCGCGGAAAAAAACCCGTTGTTTATTTAGATGAAAATTACACTCGTCTCAAACAACTGGAAAATGTTTGCAAGGTCCTGAAGTTGACGGTGATTTGGAATCAGTTTCAGTGGATTGTTGTTGAATGCCCTTCTCGTTTTCAAATTGAATACAAAAAGTGGGGAATACCACGACGAGATGAACCAAGTAATTTAAGGAATAGGTTCTCGAAAAATGCCTGCCAAACGTGCGTGAGCCCACGCGTATTGTGGTGGATAATGCGCCATATCATAGTATTCGCGTAAATAGGTCTCTTAACTCAAACCACACTAGGCTAGGCTGATATGCACAAGTGGCTGTTATGATAGAGAGGGAGGGGTCAGGGATAGAGATTTAAGAATTAGTTTCTTCAGCCTATTTCACTTTACTTTGTAGACAAATCGTTCGGAAACACCTGCAACACACCGGACATTTTTTTTATGAACTACTATAACATAAAATACCGCAATCGCTTTAAAAAAATATGATGGCATCACTTAAGTATCAATTTTCAGATTAGTTTCGATAAATTAGGATAATTATATATTAATATACCAAAAAATATATATTGAGGTTGATCTTTAAAAAAATCACCACCTAGAAAAATGAGTTTTTTAAATTATGAGTAATTTAATTTTTCCATATCTGGTAGCACTGACCTCTAGTAGCAACAACGTGTTTATTCAGCTTTTCGAATGGTATTATTAAACCACTTGGCCGTAATTCGAAGCATAAACAATTGAGATAGGCATATCTCTTTTCATTTTCCTTTTCCCTAGATATTCGTGTATATAGCTCTGTCTCGCTCGCACATGACATCACCAGGGGAGGGGTAGCTCGGCCGAACGGGCGCGCGACCCGTTTTACTCATTGATTGACGTTATTTTCCTTGCCCGGTACGGTCGTTACGACTTCAGGTGAGACAATATTTTAAATATTTTCAAACGACCGTTAATATTTTCCCTTTTTGAAGATTATCGAACAATCTTCACTGTTGTATAGATATTCTTTATTCACCTAACTACATTTAGTGGTAGAAGTAAAAAGTTTAACGGTTTTCCGTTCGTGTTCAATTATTTTTTATAAATTTTTAGATAAGTATGGAAAACGAAAGCTCGTTAGTTTTGCAAGAGGAGCCAGTGCCGGGCCCTTCCAATTTTGCTAGCAGAAATAAAAATCACAGCAGCAGTAGTAGCTCTGATACTAGTAGCTCCAGCTCTTCGACGAGTTCCTCCGATGCAAGGTCGAAACGTAAACGCGCACGTCGACGCCGCCATAATAAAAAAAGGGGGTGGGCAAAAGTAAGCGCCGCCGTACTGAGCGTAAAAGGAGAAATAGTCAATTAGAGTCAAATAACTAAGATGATGCAATTTCCCTCTATGTAGATGAAGATTTCGGACAGTCGGAAGAACATGGTATAAGTTTTCACACAAACTGAATGTTGAGACAAAGCACAAGGAACCGGCCGTTCCAAAAACGAGCGAACGGTTCCTCGAGATTTTGAAAGAAGTTTCTTAACAAGTCAGCCTGGTGTGAAGTACGTTACGCGGAAGCACAAAAACTGTATAATTATACCCCCCGGTTTTGACGAACTCAAGACAAATGAGAAAGTTGAGGCTTATAACAATCTCAAACACCTTGCTTACACGGAGAGAGCCTATGCCTCGTTGACCTATGGCATTTTAAAACAGAAAGAGGCCCTGCAGAATTGGGATTGGGAATTCTGCGGTCAAAGAACAAGGCATTCTTAATATTGAGGTCATAAACCATAGCTTAATGATATTTTTATATCCAGTGAGTTCAGTAAGGTCTCGGCAGACCTTTTGCAAATGATTTGTGGCCACAGAACTGAAACCATACAAATGCGAAGGGATGGCATAACTAATGCAATTCGCGATCCGTTAGTTAAAGTATCCATACGAAAGATACCCCCAACAGAGGTAAGCTTATTTAACTCGGAGCAGCTGGTTACTGCGCTTGAAAAAGCAGGTGGTATCAAGAAGACCTTTTGGCCTGCATCTGGAGGACCAAAAAGTGCCTCAACTTCGCAAGTTGGAAAATGGCCAATACGCCCCTCGCAGGGGCAACTTTCTATTGTTCATGTTCCCTCACAGGGACAATATTCAGCTCGAATGGCACCCTCGCAGGGTAGCAATTGTAATATGTGTATGCCTTCGCAAGGCTACGGTTGCCAAACTTGGAATGCTCCCTCGCAGGGCAGCAACTTACATAACCATTGCCCTCCGCAAGGGCGCCCCCACACTTCTTTCATCAACGAGATAGTGGTACAGTAAATAGAGGTTCCTTTCGCTCCCGCGGGGCAAACCAGAACCAAAGGTGTTGGCGTGGCGGTTACAAGCGAGGGTCATCACCCTCGGGCTGTAATACCGCTGCCAAGAAACGTAAGTATTGACAGGAGGGGATTCAGAGCCGGTCAGTTATCAATGTTTGTGGATCATTGGAGATAAATGCAAGCACCGCAGTTTCTTCTCAAGGTAATTCAAGGTTACCGAATACCATTCCAACGGAAATACTCCTTTAATCATGCGCAACATAAAAAACAAAGCATTTCATACTCCTGTATCGCCAGAAATGATATCCAGTCTTCAAAACATGGTAAGCCAAGGAATACTGGAAATTGCGAGCCTCACTCCAAGTTTCCTATCTACCCTCTTTTTAGTGGCAAAAAGCGACGGTACTGCTCGACCGATTTTCAACCTAAAGGCTCTCAACGAATTTGTTCTGACCGACAGATTCAGCCTTATAAATGAATACATCTAGCGGCTGATTAAAGTCTGGGATCCTGAATACAGGATCCCAGACTTTATTCAGCCGCTAGACTGGATGTGCAAATTAGACCTTTCACAGGCATATTTTCACTTAAAAGTGGCAGAGTCTCACAAACGGTTTTTGCGCCTCATTTACCAGAGTCAACTGTATCAAATGACGTGTCTACCCTTTGGTCTCAGCACGGCTCCAAAGATATTTGCAACCCTGACCAATTGGATTGCCCAGATAATGAGAGGAAGAGGTGTGAGGATTTTGGTTTTTCTGGACGATTTTCTGATAGTTCACCAACACCCACAAATACTGTCGAGTCAAGTGAATCTCCTCATAAAAACTTTGCAACTGTTTGGCTGGCAAATAAATTTCGAAAAATCTATCCTAAAACCACAAAAATCTCTTGCTTATCTAGGTGTACAATGGGATCCCTGGACAAACCCCAAGAGATTTCCAAGGACAAAACTACCCCAATTGCAAGGTAAAATTTGTGAAATTCTGGACTCAGGAAAGACAAATCTAAAACAGTTACAAAGCATAGTAGGAGCCCTAAATTTTGCAAGTTTTGTTGTTCAAAGGGGCAGGTTACACTACCGAGCACTTTTAAAATTTCTAAACACATTGAATCCGGACAATCCCCTCAGTGTCTATACCTTGCCTGTAGATGCAATTAACGACTTGTGGTGGGCTCAAAATGTTCATCAGCCATCAACACTGCACCCTCCACTGCACCAGCAACCCACTTCATAACGACTGATGCCTCAGATCTAGGTTGGGGTGCCCAAATAGACAACCAGTCTCTGTGGGGAACTTGGACTCAGAACGAGCAAAATTGTCACTGCAACGTGAAAGAAATGCTGTCGATCTTGAAAGTATTTCAAAGTCATGCCCTATATCTGAGTCAGTCAACGGAAACTGTACAGTGCGACAACCGTACGGTGGTAGCTTACTTACGTCACGAAGGCGGAACCAAATCCTCTCGCTTGATGGATATAACCTTCCAACTTTATCGCCTCATGGATCAGTACCAAATAACGATCAATGTTTATTACATACCGGGGAGGTACAACAATCACGCCGACCATCTGTCTCGTTTTTGCCAGACCCCCGAGTGGCACCTATTGCCCCAGTGCACCAGAATTATATTCCAGAAATGGGGAACTCCGTCAGTGGATCTATTTGCATCCAGCAGTGCAGCAGTCCACATCCCACGTAGTCCCTCAATACGTGTCGAAAGATCAAGACGACAGTCAAGCGATAGCCCACGATGCCTTCTCAATAATTTGGAACTTCCATCTTGGTTGGGTGTTTCCACCCCCGTTCTTGATACCCAAAGTCCTGAGCCACCTTAATCAGGCCTCGGGAATATACTTGATAGTGGCACCACGTTGGGAGAGAGTTTTCTGGCGCGGGGATCTCAAGTCACGTGCACTAGCTCCATCATTCACGATACAGAACCTAGACCAAGTACTAGTCGATGTGAGTCGGGGCTGCCACCCCCCCCCCCCCCCCCCCCCCCCAAGTTCGGAATCTGGTCTTGGAAGTATGGAAATGTGGGGGTGGTCGCAGGATTTAGGTAACTGGAATAATGCACAATTAGAACTTTTAAGAGGCTCGTGGCGCTACTACAAACCAGCATGGAACCGATGGGTTTTGTGGTGTAAAACATGTAAAATTAGTCCTCAAAATCCCTCAGGTTCAGATTTAGCTCGGTTCATAGCTGACTTACATTTGAAATACAAACTTTCTTACAATACAATAATGGTACACAAATCTGTTGTCTCTACGCTTTGTGATGTAAATAATTCGGGTATTTTAAGAAATCATGTTTTAGTAAAGCATGTCTTTAAATCAATTTCAATTAGAAAACCTACTCCCGTTAAGTTGCCTATTTGGAATATTGATGACTTTGTATCGTATCTTGGTGAGAGGTCAATTAATCATGACAATATTTTTGATGTATCGAGCAAGGCTCTTTTAGTTCTCTGTTCTGGTAGAAGAATTCATGATTTAACGCTGCTTATGATAGATGAAAATCACTACATAAGAGAAGATAATTCTATAACTATGTGGCCTTCCTTTGGGTCAAAGACTGACTCAGCTGATCATAGGCAGTCAGGTTGGCGATTATATAAAAATGAAAATAATAGGAAGTTAGATTTTGTATTGGGTGGAACAAACCGTATCACTGCTCTCAGTGAGACGGCAGGAAGCTAATAGCACTAGCTTGTTCATCACAACTAGAGGTGCCGCTCGTACGGCCCAAGAACTGTCATTGCAGAGTGAGTCAAGACCCTGATGCGTCAAGCGGGTATTGTTGCTACTCCTGGAAGTGTTCGCTCCGCAGTTGCTTCTAGGAATTGGTTGGACAATTTCCCCATGGAAGATATTATGGCTCGGGGAAATTGGAGGTCCTCAAACACTTTCAATAAGTTTTACAAATGACAAGTATTAGAGACCTCCAGGAGTAACAGCATTACCACTCTCTTTAGTCCTGTTACTTAGTGACCTTTTGTCAGTGTATAAAGTGATTAATTAATCAGCACCCATCATTAATATGCATAATTTATGTAGGTACTACCTAGCAAACTACTTACGTTTATCGTGGTTTATCTTTACAATTATACGCACATGTAAATGTTTTTATGTTTACGTTTAATTAGACAAATTATTCAAGTCCATTTCTCTGTGACTTTAACTGGTTCCCATTAACCCATCAAATTGGCGTTCTCATCACCAGGCGATAACAGTCCCTTCTCAATTGTTTATGCTTCGAATTACGGTCAAGTGGTTTAATAGCAGCGTTTTACCTGAAATAAAACGTATATTAAACTACTTACCTAATTCGAAGCATACTGTAATTTCTGCCTGGTGACCAAGTCAATTTTCTAATGAGCAAGACGGGTCGCGCTCCCGATCGGCCGAGCTACCCCTCCCCTGGTGATGTCATGTGCGAGCGAGACAGAGCTATATACACGAATATCTAGGGAAAAGGAAAAGGAAAAGAGATATGCCTATCTCAATTGTTTATGCTTCGAATTAGGTAAGTAGTTTAATATACGTTTTATTTCAGGTAAAACGCTGCTATTTTGGAGCTTGGAGGCGTTTATCTTCTATAATAAAAAATGAAACTTTTAAAATAACTAGCCATGCATCACTTTTGATAGGTTTCGGTGTTTTATTTGCACTTTTCATGATGAAATTAAACAAAAAACACGGTAGCACTAGTACGGGGGTTATTACCAACTCAGGACCTAAACCGAACCGCCCTGCTTTCCCATACTAAGGATATTACCGCAAAGCAGGGCACTGAACACCTAAATTGGTGGCTCTGTAGAAGAGGTAAGAGAATTTGCGGTGGGGTTGATGTGTCGTTTGATTTAGTGTTTCCTCGGGAAAACTACTATAGAGACGTATAGAGACGCTTTCTCAAACAAAAAACGTGTCGCAACTAATGACACGGGGGAGCGTGGGGCGCGGCGAGATTGCACACCGCAGAAGTGGCACTGCTTTTGTATTTTAAAAATCTAAAAGTCATTGTGGTCGGAACGGCCGGTGCTATTTTTACCCGACTACAGCGAAGCGAAAAAGAGAAGGAAAAGAAGAACGTGTTTGACCTGTTTGTATGAATGTCCGACCGTAGATACAATTGAGCATCAGTGAATATTGGTAACTGGTAGCCCGCCTTCGTGCTAGTGGCACTAGCCACCGATCATAATTTTATGATCAGATTTTGGTGGAATCTCACCACGGTCAATTGGATCTACGGATTTTAAGCTTGTATGGAGTTGCCAAAATTATTCAGAGAATAGTGGTAGCACGCCTTCGAACCTTAGTGGTTACCCGCTGGCCCGCGTCTGGTATAGAAACCATAACAACAATTTTCGGATGGATACTGCGCCTGGTATGAAAACTATACCGCAAGGACTTGTTGACAAAAATGTAGTTGCACTGGTCATATGCGTGCAGCTAGGATTTATGTCTATTTTTCTATCTCTTTCCAACAATACTTCGCCCATTTCATCCATACACCTCCTCGCTCTAGGACCAACATGGAAGCCAGTTGCACCATGTCTTCGTAGCATTTCGTGGTGAGTGAATTTATTTCGCGGTTGATTTCTTCTCTGCTTCGATTTTATGTATTTTCAATACAAATTAATTAAATCAAGGCTATTGACGTGTGCTAGTGGTGTTATACCTCGCGCCAATAATTTAGAGCGCTGGGTGACGTTGGCGGACATTAGTGCGCAAATGTACAGGTATTGAAAAGTATCGCTCATAACATGTGGCGCAACGACTAGGCAGAATTTTGGTGAAAGTAGTACTTATTTTTTCAAAACATAGTCGTAATATATGTTTGATTTTCAGGTTGCAACCAAAATACCTTAAACATTGAAATTGGTGACAGTGTTGAGGGCTTCGATCATGTATTCGATACTAAATTGTAAATATAACATTGCTCAGATTTGCTGCCTGTTACTTTGTTTTATGCTGAAACCATGTTTCTTCTAAAAATAAGCTGTACTTTGGATGGATTTAACAAAATTTCAACGAGCCGGCGAAAAGTGAAGTTAGGGAAACTTTCTTAACCTCATCCAATTATCCTCTGCAAGTTAGGTTGATGACACAGCTTGTGACACAAATTGTTTTGTATCTTTACTTTATTTCTAACACGTGATGAATTATTTTGTTTTAATTTTGTTAAAGTATTTTATTCTGTGCCGTGAAATCTGTGTCCCATTATTAAGCCTGTATATTATGAGAATATTATGTAATAAATGTTGTATTCTGTGCCGCAAATACTGTATCTTATTTTTAAAATGAAATCTAAATATACTATGTGTTGTTATTGTTTTATTTCTTAATTGTTATTAAAATATATAGATATATATGCGACACTTTAACTAATACTTATTACATTAATTGCCCGCGACTTTTTATTCATAATTGTTTTTTTTATTATGATTATTTTTAAATTAAATAAAAAATGTATTGCTGAGAAGCATGACTTTTATGTTTTATTACAAGTCTGATTTTTTTAATCCCACTTGTGCCCCCGGCATTATACTATCAAAAGCCTATATTGCGCCTGGGGTGATTTCAATACCAATTAGAGGCCGCTTTTTGGATACAATTGAAAATTAAATATAATTCATACCTTTACGCTCATAAATCGATCATAATTTGTACCTAGGTAGTTATGCTCTTAATTTTTAAGTTTACCGAAAGACACATCTTCAAAAATTGTTGAGAAATATGCCTTCTAAGATCTACAAAAAGTAAGGGAAAACATTTAATTGACTTTAGACCTCTGATAGTGACTGAAATTTCGTTCAAATATAATGAAACCTATACGCATCTCTTTCATTCAGAGTCCAAATTTGGGGAAATATAATATTTCAGTCATAACTAGAAAGCCTTCACCCAATAAAATATTGGTATCCATGCGCTGGTCACCGCGAATGTGCGATGAGAGCAGACTTTTTAAACCATTTTATGCCGTTTTTAAATTAAGTCGTAAGTATAGACCCTTCTCTATCGGAAATAATATAAAATATAGGTATTAATCACATTTTACCCGACTTAGAAAAATAATTTCGAAAAATTTAGCCAAAATCGAAAAACAGTTGTACCGGGTTTGTACTGATAGGAATAGGAAACCATTTTGGTAACACGAACTGTCATCACTTTGGCGTATTTTCTTTATATTAAACAAAGGTTCCATAGAACCCAAACATCTGCGAGCAGTGTAAATGGTCGTAAGTAATGATTTTGTCAACCATTGGCGCTGAGCGCTGCCATGAGACGGGCCGAGCTACGCAACTTAGGGTCAGCACGCGAAAAAATCGACACAAGCTAGTGGTTACGAACCCTAAAAATATCAGATGAATAACCACGTGATACTTTAGGTTATATATTACCACACACATTTTGTTTGTTTAGGTGTCTTCTACCCATAATTATCACATTCTGAACGTGGTAAATATGGGTAGAAGACACCTAAACAAAACATTCTGCGTCAAAGGATAAAAATGTTATGGCTTGAGAGAGTAAGATATAATATGACACACATATCGCTTGACGTCCATTATATCCTAGTTACATCCCAGCGATATGAATCATATCTTACTCCCCAAACAAACCTCGCTCTCTCTGCCCAGGCTACACTAGACACAGTTGTGTGAGAACAAACCAACAAAACCAGACGTCTTTCAGTTTTAAAATGCCACTATTAGGCAAACAGCAACCTTATCACCTTAACATTTGGTCTACATTTGGTCCACATTTTGTTGGCAAATACACAATTGACCAAACCAACCACACGTATTTCAGTCTTAAATGTCACTTTTAGGCGAATAGCAACCTTATCACCTTAATCCTTGGTCCAAATTTGAGCCGGATATCTAGTAGTAGCGATAGCGAAGGCGAACACACACTAACCGCACCGAACGGGTCGACGGCGCCGAAGGAATCGACCACGCTGCTCTCGCGCGTTGCTCTGTCTGTCGCACTCGCACGCCACGCATGACCGGATAAGCATGGATGGATAGGTGTGCGTTCACCTGTACACCAGAGCGAGATTCGCGGAAACGAACACGTGTGTTTTTTCGGCTATCATCGGTTGGATTAAGATGAGCGAGAAAGAGTATGTGTTGTCATACTATAATAGGCATAATGTTTTCAAAAGTTTGCTTATTGATTTAAATCTTATCGCATTGCAATAAGCTCGAAAAGCAATAAAAAATCTATGGGATATAACGTTCATAATAATGTATGAAGAAGCTATGAAGGCCTCAGTTCGCTGCCAAGGCAAAAGTGATCAAGGGATCGAAGCGGGCAATAAAAAGTGGTCTCTAGGTAAGTTGGTTAAGGCATAGTTCAAATGGTGAAATTAAAATGCAACTGTTGAAATTCGTTTGTTTATATATTTTGTATTGAGTAGGTTATTTTTCGAGACTCTTACAACTCATCAACTCATTAAACAAATATAAGAGCCTTGTGAGATAAAAGAGTAAGAAATAAGTGGGAGTTGGAGCGTTATGAGAAGCCATAGATTTGAATGAGTGAGATATGATAGAGATATATTGTGTCACCGAATCAATAGATATGAGATATTATTACTCCCTATAAAGACACACTTTGCGCAAGTCTAGCTTGAGTATTTCCGTCTACACCGCCATCTGTTTTTTTATTTGCTTTGAAATTGACAGTATCCCATGGAATTTCGTAATTGTGCTTCCTACTGTGTTCCTACTTCAGAAAATATAGTTATTTTTTATGTTTATTGTGAATGCGCTTCTCTGTCTACGGAATGCGCGATCTAGTCTCTCTCTCTCTCTCTCTACTAACCACTGGTTTTTGAACAGTCCTGCCTGCGGCGCGACGTGAGTGGTCGAGAGGGTTGAGGGAATTTACCATAGTGATTACTTTGTCTGTGGAACTTACTTTAAAAAATATATATAAGTAGGTAAGTACTCTTCTTTTTTTTCGTGTTTTTATTTCTTTCTCGTTTGCCAATTTTCGCCGAAAACGTGTTAAAATCTGCGAATATCCGCCCTTACAGCCCACGATGGACCCGGATAGCTATCAAATAAGAGTGCTCTACTACCTCAACCCTCATATAATGTGGGTGAAAGTGGTACAACCGAGTTCTAGCAAGAGTTATGAGGACTTCGAGCAAGTTGGAGTTTACGGCATCATGCCGCTAGATTCTACACTGAATATTCTGGAAGAGCGTTTGGAGACTCAGAAGAGTCTGAACTGGAAGCCAGGAGTCAATGGAGTTTTGACGCAAGCGTTTGCCGGCGCTGCGGAAGTCTGGTTTAGCTCGCAGCACATTGATAGAAGGTTAGTCCGCCCCCTTATCAAATAACTTTTACAAGTGATGAGGTGGTGCATTTTGAGCAGTACTGGCACCATCCTATTCCTTAAACTCCCAACTTGACTCACCAATAGGAATGGGCCGAAATTCGTTATACATTCGGTTTTACCGAATTTTGGCAAGGGGGCGGAAGCGCCCCCTTATCTACACTCCAACCGCATTTTGATTGAAATCATACTTATCATAATAATCGTAAAATTAAATTAGGCCTTTATTCATTGTCATTTATTTTGAAATTAAATTAGTTATTCATTTTTGCCTAAACTAATCAAAATAAACTTGGTATTTTTAAATGCCTAACTACTGTGTAATTTACATGCATAACTATAAATATACAAAAAAACACTTCTAGTTCGGCGGGGTGCATCTATTCATTTCGAGAATTCATGTAAGTGCGTAAACAACTCATGACATGTCACTCTCGAGGGATTGCAGCGAAATTAAACCGAAGTTCCGAACTTCGGTGTTTTATTTTTATTTTATACAAACATTCGGCCGAAGTTCATATTAGGATAAAACCAAATTCGGCCCATCTCTACTCACCAACCCAATGAAGGTTTAAATCTGACTTGGACAATACCTACAATATCCAGATTTTACCCTTTCTTCTTGCCATGAATTCTAATGGATGTTATAAAAATTTGAACCTCATACTTTCCTTTGTTCCAGGAAATCCATCTTCGACAGCAATATTCACAAATATGGTGAAGTAATCATCAAAACCAACGATGGTCAACTAAAGAAACTGTCAAAAATCCTCACAAAAACCGAGCTAGCTTACTATGATGAATGTACCTTTTTCATTGAACTAAGCAAGTTCAACTTAAAAACAAAATTGGATTCCAAAACTACCAGAGAAGTCATGAAAATACTCGAACACACTGTACATAAGACAAACGATTTTCAAAGTAAAGACCAACCAGAAAAATCTGACAAACACCAAACAAAGGAGCTTCAAGCTGCACAATACTTGGAAACAACTTTGACAACAACTAACCTGAAACAGCATGAAAGGTCTTTCAAAGAAAACAAAACATTTGATGAAATATTGCTACAAAAGGAGAAACATTTTCAACTCTGCAAAGATGTGAATGAAAAATCTGTGGGTCGTGGCCATTATCGAGAGCTTCCTTCCCAAATTAAACCAAGCATGTCAGAGCTAGATGACAAATCTATAGAAGAGAGTGAGACATTTAAAATCCTCCTCAAGAAAATGTTACTTTCAAAAGCTAAACAATCACAACAAGACAAAGCGATAGATGAAAAAATTCAGGAATCTCCTAAAGTGGTAGCAGATGCACCGTATATCAGTAAAGAGTTAGACTTCAAAGCAAAAAAGGATGCAGAGCTAGTCAGGGCTCATAAAGCAAGGGTTTCAAAATTGGAAGAAGACATGAAAAGGGAGGCAGAGAAAATGTGGTTGAAAGTGCCGAAACCAAATGTGGAGTCCTCAAAATCTGTTGAAAAAGAATTGGCTAATTTGAAGCATTTCCCTTGCGAGAATTCAATTGTAGATAAAGCACAGAATGATTATAGTACCAATGTGAAGGATCTATCGTTGATTCCGAGAAGAAGGTCCCTTGAGGATAAAGTTCAGAATGGTGAAAAGAGACAGAAATGTAAGTTCCTAAACGATTAAAATTTTCAGGTTAACAATTAGCATGACACCATCCATCAACACTGAGCCGGTAGTATGGCTCAATGGTACTCATATGCCAGTAAAGGCCTTTGCTCCACAGTGGAGATATTAATGTGCTACATTTATTATTTATTCTCATTCCTTTTACAGCTAAAAATAAATCGCCGAAATTCATCTTGCCCGACTATGACATGAAGACACAAAAGAGAATTGCCTACGGCCCACCGGGATTTGACCCCCTTAAACTCTCTTACCAGGTTATTAACAAAGACAATCAAGAACCACAGAAGCAGGAAGATACTTGTGATGGTGAAAATCAAGGTAACCAGTTAGCAAGCAAGGTCAATGCCCCTGTTACATATAATATATGTATAAAACAGCATTGCGAAAAAAGTTCGGATGATACTAGCGTGATTTCACAAAATGATTGTGTAGATTCTAATGTGAAAGCTGTTTCCAATAGTCTTGGGAAGGAATCTTTTAGCAATTGTATTCAAGAGGTTCAGAAGTCAGGTCAGCGGAATTATACATCAAGTATTTTAATAAAGAAGCTGAGGTTCTTCCAACAAACTCTACAAACCAAAACAGGAGCTGATGAGATGAATTTTGTTGTGAAAAAAAAAAAGATTGATTCCGACGAAGAATCGATAACTTCTCTTATACTGAATATCAATCCCGAAAGTTACATAAAACCAAACGAACTCCTGGAAAAACCCGCAAAAATTCCAACATCCAACAGAACTCTCGTAAATCCTTTCAAAAATATTGACCCGACTATTTCGCCATTCGTCGAAAAACTTGTTTCTCCCATTCTAATGGTACATACCATGCAGAATCATCGCATTCAACCACTCTACGATATGAGGGACATCAGTTTTAACACACAAATCCATGTGGCATTCAAGGAGATGACAGTTTCACACCCCATGACCTTACAAACAGTTTCCTGGTTCAGTATACTACGGGGGTATAGCTTCTTCATAGTAAGTCCAGCAGACAGCGGTAAAACTTTAGGCTACACTCCTGCTGTTTGCCAATTGGTTACCGATTACGACCCTACTGATATTCCAAACAGCGCTGGACCCATTTGCGTGATAGTGTGCGCAACGTCAACATCCGTAGCAGACGTCACAAGGCAGTGCAAAAGGTTTTTGGGAAGAACTAAAACGGTTCTATCCTGCAATTCTGGAACTTTGGAGCGTGATATAACTATTTCGCTGCTCAATGGCTGTGACATCTTTGTCTCTACTCCTTCGGCTTTAGTCAGACTGCTGAGTATAGTAGACTTCGGTGTGGACCTGACAAGGCTGGCGACGTTTGTGTTAGATGACTGCGAGCGGTTAGATGAGGTTTACAGCAATGAGATCAAGTTTTTCGTCCACAAAATCAAGGATATGCTAAAGACTCGAGCCAATAAAGAGTTGAAAGTCCAGTTCATAGTTGCATCGCGAATTTGGTGCGACTTTATGGAGTCGTTAGCGAAGAAAGCGCCAATACCCGTCATCTGCATCGGCTCCTTCCAAGAATGTGTTCTGTACTCCAAATCTAACATGCAAATCAGCTTTGTCAAACGGGAGAACAAACTAGAATCCGTTTTGGAGTTTCTGAAAACCATCGATAGAAGTAAGAGAACGGTGGTCGTTTGCCGACTGGACCATGAAGTGAACGCAATCGCGGAACTGCTGAAAAGACAGAATAATGTAGTTTTTGCGATAAATGACACCATGACCATTGAAGACTTGTTCTCTTTGAGTAGTCGGTGGGCGGACTACGCAGATCCATTAACGGGACCTATCTTGGTGTGCTGTGATGGAAATCTAACGCATTTAAATATCACGGACGCTCATCACCTGATGCACTACTCTCTACCTAGCCTTTTCTCAATGTTCTCTGGACGGTTCTCAGTCCTGGTAGACAACTATCCGTCACTGTTCCGAGAGGACAACCAGGAGGTTAAAATCAAAGTCTTAATCGAAGAAGAAAATATTGAACAACTGCCGAAGATACTCAATTTCATCAAAAGATGCTCTGACGGAATTCCAAAGTCTCTAGACACCATCTGCAAAAATGTCCTTGCAGAAAAGGACAGGATGAAGGCGAAGGCGTGTGTGCCGTTTTGTGAAAACACGTTGTGTTTCGGCGTATGTCCAGACTTCTGGAACTGCAAAGAGAGGCACACTCTATTCAAGAATCTCGATGAACCAAAAGACTGGGTCCCCAAAACTGGCATGGTCACTTTTAGAATCATACACTGGCAATCTGCCGGATCCTACTCCGCTAGGCTGCTCACATATTACGAGCGCGGACACACGCATAAGTACCCGCAAACTTACAGCAATCTGTCTCTCAACATGAATATGTACTACAGCAAGGAAAGCAACAGAAAACTCCACGGTGTTCCTAAACCTGGAGACTATTGCGCCGTCAGCGTTAAGGAGAACTTCTATGAGAGATGCCAAGTCGTGAAAATACTCAACACTTACGAAAAGAACGACAATCCTAACTATGTGCTCGTGAAAATGATTGACGAAGAAAGATGGGAGAGGACGCGAGACATAAATCTGTACTATTTACCAGAGGACATGAAGATTGTTAACACATTCGTGGTTCAAGTGAAACTAGCTAATATAAAGCCTAAAGACCGAGATGTGACATACCCTGACGAAGCCCGAGAAATGCTGAAGAGACTCACGGATAACGATGAAACAATGTACATGCGATCGAATGTACTAATGGCGATAGGTAATGCGTTGATAGTTGACAATCTAGAAGCCTGTCAAAGTCTTTCTTCCCTACGGGAGACAGTTGTGAGACTTAACATCAAAGATGAGCTGTGCAAACGCCATGCCATAGCAAACACTGATCATCTGACGGAGTTAGTGAAACTATGTGTTAGAGACGGACTAGATATAAAGGTAGAAGACATCGAAGTGTCTGAGACGAAAGTCGTTACGATAGAACTGCCGAAACCTCGTTGGGCACACCTGGAGACCGATTTCCAGCTGTGTTATTTCTCTTCGGCGGACCATCCCGGAAAATTCTTTGTACGCCTCGCAAAGTTCGAAGACTGCTTAGATCTGCTCACCAAAGACGTTCAAAAGTACATTGCGGAGAAAAATCCTGAATCTGTAGCCAGTGTGGAGCAAAATGATTTAGTTTTGGCAAAATTCCCGGATGACTCTTTGTTCTACCGAGCGAGAGTGGACAAAGTTATCGACGAAAACAAAGTTCGATGCTTCTTCGTAGACCACGGAGACTGGAGAGACGTTCAGCGCAAATACTTGATTCCCATCACAGAAGCATTCATCACCAAAATGCCGTTCCAAGCGATTGAATGCCGTCTCATTGGAATCACACCAATCGGCCAACAGTGGAATGAATTTAGCAGCAACTGGTTCTGCGATCAATGTTTCCTTGGATCAGGTGACGATCTCAAACCATTATACGTGAAATACTTCTCCAAAGAAATCGCAGACTGTACTGGCGGTTGCAAATATGGCGTTGCCATTATCGATACTACTACAGATGAGGATGTTCTGATCAACAAGGCAATGATTGACAACAATTTGGCTCGAGAGGAAGAGTATGAAATCGGATATTTGGACAAAGTAGATTTTAAAAGAAAAGTTATCGAATCCGATTCTGATGACGAAAGTGACTGGGAAAAGGGAGCAGAGGCTTATGAGAAAATGAAACAAGAAATGAGAGAATGTGGTGTACTTGCAACTACTGACACAAATCGGGGAAAGTTAGACTTTCTCAAGCAGCCTATCCGATCGGTCCCTCTAGTCGAGAATTCCGACGAAAGTAATGACGAGTGGGACGTTGAAATGTCTCCAGAAGTCCTGAGATCTTGCTTCAAAATCTCGAACGAACCCGCGCGATTTGTAGAACCTAAGGCGAAAACGGATTCCGTTCCGGAGAATTTATCAAAAGGGTCCTTATCAACAGCATCGCAATCTGACTGTTCGTCTAAATTAAGCGACTACGAAGTAATACCTGCACCCAAGTGTATGATCAAAGAACTAGACTCTGACGATTTAAGTTCACCAGAACAGACTGTGATTATTGAAAATTCACTAATAAAAGAAGTATCTTTGAACACCGACAATGAACTAAGAAAGATAACACCAGAAAAACCAAAGGCAGAGGCTGTAGAGCCCTTAAAAGAAGTAGCCAAACCGACTTTACCAGAACCCCAAAATACACTTGTAGAACCTATTCTAAAAGAAGTCACTAATACAAAAGACGAAAAGAGAAAACCTAAAATATGTTGGCGTCAAAGCAAAACTAGCATATCTTTAAGAATAGAACTTATCGGAGTTGAAAAATATGAACTTGAAATTGGTAATAGGCATCTCAAATTCTCTACCACTGTGCACGATACTGAATACGGGTTTACACTCGAATTGTACAGCGTAGTGAATACGGAGAAATCTCTACATGACCCGAAAGGTCTTTACATATTTGTCAAGTTGATAAAACTGCTCCCGAGAACTTGGATAAGCCTAACTAGAGATGGCGGGCTAAAGAAATGGATAATCTTTGATGCAGACAGCATAGACACGTCAAGTGATGAAGACAATGAGTTGGAACTGAAGAGTGCTGCTAAGAAACTCATAGAGGAGATACACAATAATCAGTCAGATGATGATGATGATGACGATGATTTTATCGATGATACTATGTTCAATCATAGGTAGAGGCGCGATTCTGAGTAAATTGTGAATTTTTATAACTATAAATTAAAAAAATTATACACCCCCGACACTAATAAAACGTTACCACTAAAATGTGATTCACTTGTTTCCTATTTAAGCTGATAACTTTAAAACCGATTTTAATAAAATACATCTAAGAAGCGTTGCGGTGAACAACTACAACTACAAAAACCGCATTAGAACCCGTCCACCCTCCTGTTTGACCGCTATTACTTGATAAGCTGATAACTTTCGAACAACCGAACCGATTTTAACAAAACATATCTAAGGAAAATCGCAGGGAAGTGGACTACCATTTACAGAAAACCGCATTAAAATCCGTCCACCCCTTTGATCGCCACGGACAGACATACAGACACACCGACCGACAGACGCTTCAAAGTTTTAACATTTGGTTGTCGGGGGATAAAAATGAGAGATGAGGGTTTAGATAAAGTTAGGCCAGCTTGCCACATTCCACTAGAGTTGATGAGATAAAAATATTGGTCTCACCGCCATACCCAGAGATGTTTAATGATAAATTAAAGATTATTAGTGGACGACTTTGTTATATGTAAATTCAAATTTGGAATCGGATTGACGTTTCATTCCTTGACTGGGTACGACGGAGGGATTAAAATGAGTAACGAGTGTACTTAATTACTTTTTCCTCATTATAACCTCACTCCGCCGCTTGATTTTGGGATCTCAGGCGGAAAAATTCTATTCCTATCATTCCTAGGAAATCTACTATATTTTTTTTGTTTCATAAATAAATGATTACAAGGTCTGGGGTTTACCACAACCTTTTAGCGAATCAGATTAGGTTCAAAACAAGAACATCACCATGACAACCATTGCCGTTGCAATACGCCATAATGAGGAAGAAATAGGGCTTGAACTTGGAATCGGTTTTTTAAGTTTTTAACCCGATGATTCTTACTTTCTTCTTCTGGTGAGTACCATTGTCCGATAATATGAAAGGTATTAGTTAAACACCGTCCCGTGGAACATAGTTCCACAGGTAAAAAAACTACCCGTGGTACACCCTCTCGCCGTCCCTCAACTTTCCACTAAGTATCATCAGTTTAAGTTCCTAATCTGAATCGGCAGACGTTGTGGTTTCCCTGGTTGTCAAACCGAAGTAAGTGGTGCTAGAATAGGACGGATATAGCTGTGAAATATTTCATGTTATAATCTGGCTGTATTTGTGAGTTTGCATAAACTGATATAGATCCGTAAGTGGTCAGCTAATCTGTATAGTTCTTTGCGTCAGATGGCAAAGTGATCTAGTATATAAGTGACTGATGTCGTACATGCCACAATGCAGAATATTTCGTCTTGTCGTTCATTGAGAGACAGCTTATTTTCGAACACATACATTTTGTAAATAGGCCTTAGATAAATAAGAGTATATTGTACACCAGGTGGAAAACCGCTATTTTATGTCACGGCCGCGATATTGAATCCTGAACGTAAAGGACTCCAGAATTAACTCCCGAGCGTAGGGAGGGCGTTCGCTCGGGATGAGTCCCGAGTGCAGTGAGGGGTTCAAACGCGCCCAAGACAAAAATTATTTATATGCTGTTTACTTTTCTCACCATTTACAAGGCAATAACAAAGAAAGGCTACTAGAAACAGCATTTTATTAAAGTAAATTAAAAGTGAAAATTGATGTTTGATACATTAGAGCAGCCGTGGTATAGAATGGTGTTCTCTATTTTTATAGAATATTTGCAGTTTTACTACGTTTATTGCAGCGTCTTGCAACACTCGCGGCTTTTGTTTTATTTAATATGATTCAGCTTGCCGTGGCCAGCTACATTGTTGGCCGCGCTGTGCGTATTTCACGAAATCAGACTTTAACGACTTAACATTAAGAACTATGAGATGTGAAAATCACATCATAAACCAGCGGGTTATAATGAAATTCAGTTCAACATCATAACCCGGCTAAAGCCAAGTGCTATTATGAATTAATTGCTTACTTTTTGGTTAAGTTTTGCGTGATATATAATGTGGCATTGTCGAGGAGGTGGTGTGAAAATACATTAAATGTTACATCACAGTATCCCTCTTTTTTCTTCCTCATTCTGGTGCAAGCAAAAGAGTTCGGCTACTTACTAGACAAAGCCTTATTGTTCGTCTACCACTTGTTAGCGTCTCCTCTGGTCTCAATAACCACCTGTACACTGAAAGGCATGACTGTCTTCAGTTCTGCACACTCTTCAAAGCAGGTTGAAGGTCCTAAACAGCCATAAAATTCACTTTTTAAATCATTATCCTAACATGTGTGGAAAAAATCTTATTGCTTTCTCTATTTTCCACCAGGATGTGTCAATTGCAGACCCGCCTGGGTTTCTTGAGGTCCAATACATCTTCGGCACTTGCCTAGAACTAGGGCATGCCTTCGTTGTTCTCGCATTGCAGAGTGGAAGCTCCAAACTTTTAAAATTGAATGTATACAAAATTTTAACGGACAACAAATATCTTACCTAAAATGGGTAAATGAGCGCCAAAAGTTGTCGAAAATATCAGGGCAAAATACTGCGGTAGCTTAGGTGAAGGGTAAAGGGGGTGAGCGAGGCGAAGCCCCCTTTATCCTCCATGTTAGGTTGAACATGTAAGAACAAAAAAAATACTTAAAACATAAACTTAAGTAAAAAAATATAAAAAAAAGTTTGGTGATAATTTATCCAAACGCAATTTTTTGGTAATCGTTTAAACAAGTCAATTTTAACCTTATTTCACGAGGTTCTTAACTCTTTGAAGTTCATTGTTTACACCTGAACCTGACCTAAACTCGGTGCTGACATTCAACCCCACATGCGCTTGTGAGCTGCAAACTTTAGTATTTATTTGAAAGGAGTCTTTAGAAAACTACTAAGTACTACTACTAACTACTTACTATTAAGTATTCTGTGCCAAAGGTCACCTAAAATTTGGATTTGTCGCTCCATATGATTGACGGCACGGCACTGCCAATCCAACGCTGGTAATCCCGAACCGATTTTGGCCTGTTCTTCTTAGTAAGACAGTCTACAACTAAGGTTGCTGGGGTATTTAAGGCCCACCTTTTTTAAAAATTAATTAAGTTGAAGGAATAAAAGGTTATTAAGAAAACAACATAAAATGTATATTAATCATTTATTCAATTATGCTTATAAACGATAAAAATCACAAAAAATCAAAACTTCAACATTGACAATGATTTTTTAAACCATTCATGTGTCATTATTATACCATATCAGGATATTAAAGCCCACTTCTTAAATGGGCATTACAAGAAAAATAACAGTCTTTAAATGTAATTTTTTATTTTAAACCGAAGAGATGATTATCATTTAAAAAAAAAATCTCTAAAGAAGAAAAACAAGAAAAAAACATTATCTCAAAGCAAAGCTCCAACAAAATATAATTTCAACGAAAAACTAGTAAAATCAACAAAATTTATTTTTCTTACTAAAATATCTAGGGGCCTCATTGCATCTATGCACTATGGGCCTTACCAAAAAAAAAAACTATTGTTCAACACTTGTTTAAAAACAAAAATATATTGGATTTGAAATTTGTTTCGAGGTTAAACGCTGTTTAATATTTTTTGTGTTAACATGGTATGTATCAACAACAAAAAAATAAGCATTTCTTAACGTCTATTAGGAACTTATCTGCAAATCAGCCTTTAATGAGATCTACGAATTAAACTTGCATTAACTTTAAATATTAAATAGGCAGCTAAATATAATCTGGGCAATTGAAAACTTCGTCATCGTCTTTGGTTAATCCCACGCATTCTTCTTGATATCAATTGAAACATTTCTCGCATCTTCTTTGCTTTCCAATTGGCATCCATGGCAAAACTATTTATCGTTCGGATCTGTGATGTTTTATCCTTTTCATTATTTCGTCTATTATTTTTCTTTCTAGGTTCGGATGTTTTCTTTATCTACTCTGTCTCCTTTTTAGTCTTCGTTTTTTGTATTTTCTTCTTTATTTTCTCTTGATTTTTGTATTTTCTTGACTTCGTTTTTAAAACAAGTCTTCACAATTCTCTGTCCTTTGTAATTTAAAGCCTTGCGTCATGGCGTAGACTTGACAACAGCGAAATTAGGTGTAGGGATAAGTTCCTTAAATGTGGTTTTTCTAGCTGTTTTATTTTGTATTTCAATTAGCGGAATATCGTCATCGGTATCTTCTGATGGACCTGTTGTCTGAATATCTCTGGCATTATCTTTTGTTTTTGTAGGTGTTTTATCTCCCCTTTGTATGAAATCATCGATTTCGTCATTGGATTCACTGTAGGGGTCGTAAGAATTTATTTCTTGTACGTTCCGTTGAGTAATTGGAGCTTCAATGTCCAAAATTGATGAAGAATCCGTTTTCGATGAAAGCCTCGTCCTGATTCCAGAAGGCTGCAACTGGTGAATCTAACTGCGTCGTCCTGATTCCAGAAGGCCCTGCAACTGGAGAATCTAAATGCCTCGTACTGATGCCAGAAGGCCCTGCAACTGTTAAAACTGGCGCAACATGTTCTTCGACTTCATTATTACTATCTAAGGAGGAACTATAGTCAACCAGACTTTTTTGAAAACAGTATGTAAGTTCTGCTGGTGATCGGCAGAATATTAGTAAAGAAGGCGAGTCCGCACTGTCTCTGGCAGCTGTTTAGCAACCGCGTTTTCTATATAAGTCATGTCGGTATCTAAAGAAAGAAAGAAGAAACATTTATTATAAAAACAGTGAACACACACACAAATATATTACAATTAAAGAAATTTTAATGAAAATAAGGAATATACACAGTCAGGTCATAAGTTCTGTCACACAATAAAAACTTTTGAATTTAGAACTATGGCCACAAAAAAGTTTATTGAATTCGAATTTCGAATTTTTCATGAAAATAAAAATGTGTACTTTTTAGAATTTTCCTCATTTTTAAATATGGAGTGGACACTTAAAGAAGACCGTGTCGCAGTTATTGCGTTGCATCGTTGCGGTTACGCGCCAATTCAGATTTTCGACTTACTGAAAAATTTGAATATAACCAAAAGATTCGTTTATCGTACCATAAAACGATACAATGAAGACTCTAGTGTAGATGACAGGTCAAGAAGTGTTCGCCCTCGCTCTGTTAGGACTCCAGCAGTGATAAAAGCTGTGAAGGCGCGAATTCAAAGAAATCCCATACGTAAGCAGAAACTGTTGGCCCTTCAATGGGGTTAAGCAGGACCACGGTGAAAAGGGTGTTAAATGAAGACTTAGGGCTTAGGGCATATCGAAGAAAAACAGGACATCGTTTGGACGCTCGTTTAATGGACCTGAGACTGAAGAGATTCCGCGCTTTGTTGAAGCGGTACGCGGGAAAAAAGCATCGGGAAATTCTTTATTCGGATGAAAAAAATTTCACCGTGGAAGAGAGCTACAACAAACAAAATGATAAGGTGTACGCACACAGCAGTGAAAAAGCGAGCAACCGTATTCCGCGTGTCCAACGAGGTCATTTTCCATCCTCGCTCATGGTTTGGTTGGGAGTCTCTTATTGGGGCTTAACTGAGGTACATTTTTGTGAGAAAGGCGAAAAAACGAATGCAGTTGTGTATCAAAATACAGTCCTCAAGAACCTTGTGGAACCTGTTCCTCATACCATGTTTAATAACAGGCACTGGGTATTCCAACAAGATTCTGCGCCAGCTCATAGAGCGAAAAGCACACAAGACTGGCTGGCAGCGCGTGAAATCGACTTCATCCGGCACGAAGACTGGCCCTCCTCCAGTCCAGATTTGAGTCCGTTAGATTACAAGATATGGCAACACTTGGAGGAAAAGGCCTGCTCAAAGCCTCATCCTGATTTGGAGTCACTCAAGGCATCCTTGATTAAGGCAGCCGCCTAGATTGACATGGACCTCGTTCGTGCTGCGATAGACGACTGGCCGCGCAGAATAAAGGCCTGTATTCAAAATCGCGGGAGTCATTTTGAATAAACTTTATTACCATAAGAATCTATGTTTTATTAAGTTGATTTTGCTATATAAATGTTTACATAAATAATAAACATGTCAAAATTATTTTATATTGCACATGTGACAGAACTTATGACCTGACTATGTATATATTAAACACAAATGGAAGAATTTAGAATACACACGACGGAAGGAAACAAAATAATTCTTTCATTCATTCTTGTATTCATTTATACAATCGATCAATCATTCTGAATCATTCTATCGAGCGATATCGACGGTCGTGGTGTGTCACTGTCATTACAAATGGCATCTGACTCAGCAGTATGCTGAAGGCCATGCCTTCAGCGCTGATTTTCAGTCAGCGCCGAGTGTTACCCCGAGAGGCGTGTTAAAGCCATTTAAACATATGAAAATAAATATATAGCATATAAGTAAGTAAAAAATATCATAAATCAAAATATGTAATAACAGAGATAATTTAAATACATTTCTTGTGCGGTAGCCATAGTTTCCATTTAAAAATATATATATATATTATATATATTTGAAATTTACCTAGGTTGTGCGGGGCAGCCGGTCCCACTGGCAGTGCAATGAGCAACCACAGACTCAAATCTGTATCTGACCCATCTTGAACATCACCAACTGTAGTAAGTAACTCGGTGTTTAGATTCTGTGTCAAAAGTGATGGTGCGTAGGCATCCTCTGGAATGGCGCTTTGATCGAATGGAAACAGTCCAGTTGCTCTGAAGCCATTAAGTATATTTTGTGGTGGCGCGCACTTGACCCTCACTTTTGAATATATCTGATTGAAGCAGGATTTATTGACCTTCTTTCTTCTTTCTATGGTACCAAAATTTCATGACTTGGAGATACCAGTGATGTTCAAATGATTTGATGTTTGATGGCAAACAATAAAGAACGATGGAGTTTTTTTCAGCATATTTCATAGCATCTGCTATATCGTAGTCTAGATGACAGGAAGCACATTCGAATATAAGCTTATAACTTTCCCAGGTGCTCAATGAAGTCAATGAACAGCGAGGTGGTCATACTCCCCTTCGGAGCCATTTTGACTAATGTTCCTGGAGGCAGATTGACTGTGAATTCCTCCTTAACCTCTTGAACACCACCGGTGTTAGCTAACGCCACTTTTTCGTTAAAGGTTTTAATTTTATTACCATGGCATAAGGTTCAAAATCGCGACCCGTCCCAACTATTCTCGGTTTTTGAGAGGTTAAGGCGTTTTCCCTTGAATATTGTCATGGGAGGAATAGCATTACCTGCAGAATTAATGCACATTGCAATACTCACATTCTCAGCATGTTCTTGTGCTACCAAATGATCTTTGTGATTGCCTTTTTCGGCGAAAACAGTTTTTTTGTTTAGGGATGGTGAGTCTGCATCCTTTTTCATCAATATTGTATAATCTTTTTGGAGGGCTAGGAATTTCAAGCTCATCATACATTTTCTTCAGTTCTTGAGAGTGTTGTTGGAATATTAGTTTATTCAGTTTTTGTACTCTAACAGGGTTCATAAACTAAGCTTTGCGTGATATTTGAGGGTTGCGTTTGAGAAATATTTTTAACCAGTACCTGCCTGCTTTTCATGTTTTCTTGTTGAAATTGTAGGGTATTTCCTGCTTCTCGCAAAATTTGAATGCCTTTGTGCGTATAATTTGAGATGTCAGTGACATACCTATCTTAACAAATTTTATTATCCTCTCAATTAAATCCTTTTCTTGAGACTGTTAATATAGGAGCTCTTCCCATTCTTTTGTCATTTTTCCGGAAGTTATGTGATTTCGTAGAGTTCGTCGAGGTATACGGTATTTATTACTAGCTTGGCTTTGTGAAAGTATTTTTTTTTTTACAGCAGCTACTGCTGCCGCTAAATTAGCCTCTGGCCAAAGGCCTAGTTTTTTCTTTACAAATATTTAACAAAACAGGAATAAAATAAAAATGATATTATTTTTACTACACCAAAAAAAAAACATTAATCATAAAAAAAAACAATTTTTTCAAAAAGTTCTTATTATTTTATCCTTATTAATAGACTAAACTCTTAAAGGACATAATAACAGCTACGTCACTGGTATATATTACTATAAAATAAATTTTAACTATGTTAGATTAGATTCCATATGTTAAATAAGGCCCGGGCCTTGTAACCCTCTCAGAAGTGGGCCTTATAAGCAGTGAACCAGTACACCATGCACTCATTAGAGTAGCTCAATATATTGTGGTGACGATAACATTCAATAGAAAACAAACAACAATGTAAAACCCTTGCTCTGTGGTAAAACTTACCAAAAACAGCGTTTTATAGTGAATGAAAATTAGCAACGTTGTGAAATGTGTTGTTTACGTCATTGAATAAAAAATTGCATCCACAAAATAAGATTTAGTTTAAAAAAAATGTGATTGTCTGAAAAGTCGGTTCACGGACGATAATTTTACGTGATAACGTCATAGGAAACGCTTAGGCCGATCGTGCCTCTCTATCGCTTGTTCCGCGCTCTCGCTTGCACGCCCGGCCCAGGTGGAACGTGACAACGGAACATGATACTTTTTCGTGCGTGCAACCGGCGTTCATCGATTTATAAGTTTAATCGAATCAAAATCGAATTAAAATTAATCAATTAAAGACGAAGATGTCGATAGCTGGGGTTCAGTATCTTTCGTTGCTTTCGAATAATACCAGTACCTCTGTGCGGTAAATATTTAGGAAAAAACACACACACATGTCATTATGATAGTCGCTCGATTTTGATTTAAACAATAGGAGTCCATTTTCGACAAATCGTGTTTTTCCCCCAACGTGAGCCATCTTGCACCAGTACTATCCGATGTCTAAACATCTGGTTCTTCATTCGATTGCCAACATTTTTGAAGGTGATATGAGGCAAGGATATATGTTTTGTCAAGGTAGATAACAGGGCTCTTTTCTTCCAAACTGTTTTTACTCATCCTTAAATTAATTTAGTTTTCCAAGCTACAGTATCGTAACGTTCCATTAAAATTTTACGTTTGACTGGCACTTTTTATATTTGTACCCCATGGTACCGCAGTGATTTGCACTAAAATATTTCTTTGATCAATGAAAGTTCTAATTCAACTGACGATATCATGATATAGCCAACTTTACGATATTGTTACGACATATCCTTTAGATTTAACACTTCTTTTTGATGTCATCAGTTGTATTTAGGTGATACGAAAAAAATGGGGTTTTTTTTTTCGAATCCATTTATTCCACCATGAAGTAATCTACAGATTTGATTTTTGCGTTAACGTTTATTGAGTATTTCATTAAGATTTTCACTAAAGGGAAACGTGATTGGATGAAACTTTCTCGATAGAATTTAATTACGAAAACACCTCTAAATTGTTTTATTTTTTCCTGTAATTCTGAAATCCTAACTAATTTGATTGTGGAACTGCGTTCAAAATGTAAATATTATGTATTCGCAAAATCTCCTTAAAAAACTTGTCAAAAAAATAGCATAGTTTATATTTTTTTTTATTTTCTGTGCATTAGCGCTACGTTTTTTAATTTTTTCCCGATTCCGTCCCTCTCACACTGCGGGTCTTTCCGCCTGGAGTAACGGGGACTTTTGCACGGATGAGGTAGCGCCTTAATATCAAAATAATAGCATTCCGGATTTCACGTTCACTACCTGGGTCAAATTACATGTATACCAACTATTATGCATTGATAAGTAACTAGCCGAACTCTTTTGCTTGCACCGAGACTAGTTTAAAAAGTGAATACGGTATTTGACTGCTAGTCAAAATAGATATTATTCAGGAACTGTCAAAACGGTAATTTTGTTCACGAGTTCTATGAAACGTCACTAACTTGTGACGTCATAGTCAAATGCCGTCTTTTTAACACAAAATTGAGTTTATAAAATACAAACTGCTGGAAATATACAATTCTGATAATATCAGAATATTATTGTCAAACGTTTTTGTTAAAATAGGTTCAGCTTGAGACACATTTCTAGATTTATTGGACTACCTTGTCAAATACCGCATTGTTTAAGTACTAAAGGACATATATACTTCGTTAGAATACAGTAGAATAAACAGCATATAAAGAGGCAAACTGTGCTATGTGATGTAACATGTAATGATTTAACTAAAGCATATTTACAAAATATTTGTGTTCGAACAATATCTAGCCTCTCAATGCATTAGGGCTCGTAGTTAGTAAGTAATGTTAATCGTAACTTGCGTGCCAAGTTGTACGGCATCATGCCAAATGATTTGTTACGATCTACGTAACAAATCATCTGGCTGACGTAACGCAACAATTTAGTGCCTAAGTTAAATTTAAGCTATTTTTAATAGATTGTAATTGCAGGGAAGAAACCAAAGATGGATTAGGTCTGATGGGCAAAAGTGCCAGAGGGACGAGGGATAGGAATATGTCTTCTGTATGATTGTTTGTTAAACATATGTATAAAATTCAAAGTCTTGACTTATTGATTTATAGACTGAAATATCAATGCACAGCCTGAACCGCTGGTCATAGAGACCTTAAACTTTGTAGAGGGGTTTCTTATATAGCGTAGGGTAGCACTAAGAAGGGACTTGGCAAAATTCATCCCCTAAGGGGGGTTTATGTTAGTATTAAAACTGGAGGAAGGAGGAGGGGAGGTTGATGATGGTTAGGACTGATTGTTGCACGAGTTTGCGCAGGCAGCGGGGACCTGCTAGTCCTTTATAATATAAATACGACAATTTTGATATTAACTGTTAGAATTAAGAGTATTGTAATCTGTACGATGCGGGCGATTGCAAGTACATAGTTAGTCACCTCTCAATGTATAATCAAGTAAGAAACTTTAATTTTTACCCGACTACAGCGAAGCCAAAAGGAGGGTTATGTGGTTGACCGGTATGTGGTGACACAAATGAATGTTACCAGCACCCGTAGTATGCCGACCCCGCGGGAAAGGGGGGTGGACAAAGACAGGCCTTTATACGGATACTAGTAAGATTTAACCATACTCCAACTATCAGTACGAAATATCTGTACAAAATGTTCATAGTCACATATCTGCCAACACAATTTGCCGGCCCTCCGCTAACTCCTCGTAATCGTCCTAACTTTCGCTGGACGGCGGCTGTGTGAGAAAACTTCTTGTACCGCAAAGTATAAGTATAGAAATATCATAAAGTCCGGCTAATGACAGTAGATATCGAAAAAGCGCGGCAAATTCAAAAAATATTACTATGGTATCCCTCGAAAGTTTTTCAGCCATATTGGAAAATTGACAGTCTAGATTAGTGATGGCAATAACGGCTGTTTTTAATTTATGGAAACAGCTGCTGCGTTGTTTTCTAATAAGGGCTGCTCGGTCAGACCCTGTTTTGGTAATGAATATTATATTCATACTTGTCGTTTGTTGTTGTCAAAGTGGGTTATGTAATGTGCTTCATTGCTGTTAGTTATTTATTAGTAACGTAAAAACGATCAAATAAACTTCTCTTCATACTTAACACGGTCTTAAGACTGTCAGAATGACTATTTCAACAACGGCGTTGTTCCTTATTTAAAACAACTACTACTACTACTAGTCTAGAGGTGATCATTATTACGACAGCGAATTTCTTAATGCGTTGTTTTAAAATAATGAACAACGCCGTTGTTGATAAGCCGATCAAAATAAAAACAAAAAATATATAAAACTTTATTCAGAATAATCAAAGGAAGATTGTAAAAAATCAACATGCATAGATTTATCAGAGCCGGTGCTGGTATCCTGACTCTCTCATTAATTTTCATTATGAAACATTATGAACTGTCAAAATTTTCCTCGGTAAGCCCGTCCCTTTCTTTATATTTATTTTCCACGTTTAAAACATGATCAGTCATTTTCTTCCATTCTTCTGCTGTTACATTTTCAAATGACTCTTTGATCAGATTTTCTAACTGCTCCGTGGTCAGTTTTATATTTTTATTTGCTACACTGCGTTTTGCCAGGCTCCATATTAGCTCACATTTAGATCACAATGATACGGAGGTAGTCTCAATACCTCATGACCATTCTGCTTTAATATTTCATGGGCTTCATATATTGGCTCTGGCTTATACCGTTTTACTAAACACAGCAGTTCTGCTTTCGTATCTCTCTTCAAATTGAATAGTATTCAATGTAAGTCATTCTTTTATCTCATCTTTGCGATTCTGTGTTGTAGGGGCTTTATTTACGATAATAGAATGGTAACTAGCATTGTCCATAAGAATTACGCTTGCCTCATTTAATTTGGGTACAAGCTTTTCCTTTAACCACTTATTAAAACTGGTGGCATTCATATCATGGTGATAGTCAGCCTTTTTTGATACATTTTTAAGAGCATCCCTTGCCACGTTGTTTTGCCTTGTAATTTTTATGTATATAAATCTCGACTAAAAAAAATATTGGCTTTCCTTCTGCACGTTTTGATGATATGTATCTTAAGAAGTAATGTCTCCAGGCAGATATTTAATTACGTTCAATTAACAAAGAACATTCATTTTTGTTTTTCTTAAATTCATAACTATTGGCCAATAATTTACGACGGAGAGTTTCCCGACATCCAGTAAATCCTATGCTTTCTCTTAATTCTAGCAAAAGTGTTCTCAGTGTCGGAACTTGTTTTCTAACGATATAAAATTCGTTGATTTTGTTGCGAATAGCATTCATGTCAAAACTATCCAAATCAGACACTGTTTGCTTATGAGGTGGTTTTTTCCCAGGGGTACTCCAGACACCTTCATTTGTTGCTCCTTCTTTTGTTATTCTCTTTAACGTAATTACACTCACACCTGTAAAGAACAAAGAAACAAAGCTATACACCTATCTCATACATTTTATATTTTTCAAATTCACCTGAGAAGTATTTGAATTTTAACCTGTGATAGAAGCAATTTCTTTAAAGCACTGGTTTTGAGTTTTTATCCGGTCCTTCTGCTCTAAATCAGTGAGATTTCTAATAGGTCATGACGTCACAATTCGCTGCGGGGCGCAGACTCACACGCGCAACTCGGTTGGCGCATGGCAATCCACTGAATCTATTCCCCGCGTCGTCGGGGAGGTCTGTGTTACTTGTAGCTTTGTAAGTAATTTGCGGAGTGTCCCCGGCCTGGCAAGTGTCAAAAAATAAATCATGCTAACCTAAGAAATTCAACACCACACGTAACCAATCTTGTTTTTGGTTGAATTCAGCTTCTTTTTCTTGTTGTTTTTCTTGGAATTTGGACATCATATAAAACAATATCGTTCGGTCTCCACTTTTAATAGTTTTATTCATATTTTACAACGCAAATTAAAATTAACAACAAAATAATTCACGGCAAATGTTTGACAACAGCCATATTGGAAAATTGACACTGTCACAATTCAAATAAAAAAAACGGAAATGTCCTCTGTGGAGGATGCGACATCTTTGGAGGTACCAGATTATAATAGCAGCAACAGAATGAAGGATGCAACCTCTTTGGTATCGTCTATATGTAAACGTTTTTGGCAGTAGGTGGACCTACAGTCATGATAAGATAATATGGGCTTTTTGCCAACAGTCTGTTCTTTTCTGCCACAAGACAGACAACAACAGTGAAGTTTCAGACTTTTCATTCTTTACAACTGTGTCAAAGGAGGACGCACTGAGCTCAGTAACAGCTGCCAAATAACCCACAGCAAAGACGCACATAACTTAGGAGAGGTCGCAAACGGCGTATTTTAAACATGCAGACGACGCGCAGATGAACGCGATTGGAACGCAACCTTGTAACCTACGCACACGGGGCGTTCGCGAAACGCGCTTCGTCCGCGCGTTCGAAATACGCCGTGAGCGACCTGTCGAACACACCGCTTATGATCGAACAGCCGTTGTTAACAGCGACTGTTAGAAAACAGCACAGCAGTTGTTTGCATTATTTGAAAACAGCCGTTATTCACAACTCTAAATTTGACACTGTCACAATAGTGTTGCCATTCGAAAGTTTTTAAATAACTCGAATATCTACTTTCATTAGCCAGACTCTAGCCAGATAGCATTTGACAAATGAGGTATCTTTGAAAGCGTCTTGATCGTCCTTTGGTTATTGTGGTTATAGGATATGTGACGCCACACTAAATCCAATAATCGCCCTCTAGTGGCTATAATGTTCTGTTTTTCATTATATCTTAGTTTTTGAACACGGCCATGTTGGGTATCCAATTAAAGGGCTTTATTAGAACATTCCAACATTATATACCTATTGATAGCTATTGCTCGCTGCGTTGCTTGCATTTAGTTGAACCGTTAGAAGTTTATTTGTCGCAGTTACTTGGTTAAATCAGACACTTAACTAACTCTCTAGACCGTTAATTAAATACTGACGTTTAACCAAGTCACTAAAATTCCGTCAGACAAGTGAGTGAACGAAACGTTTAATGAGTTGTCTAAACGTTCCTAGGCAACAACACATAAACAATATAAATATTTTTTTATGTGTTCATTATGTTTATTTGTTTTGTTGTTCTTACATGTTCAACCTAATACGAAGGGGGCTTCGCTTCCCTCACCCCCTTTACCCTTCACCTAAGCTACCGCAATGTTTTGCCCCGATATAAGATGTGCAAATCAGCTGTTGTCGTGACGCCATCTTGTTTTCCAACACTCCGGCTTCCGGTAAGACAGATTGTGAAACGTTTTCGACGATGCTTTATTTAAATCAAAACGCTAGTGACGTGACATAGTTAAACGTCGGATTTAATTAACGGTCTAGAGAGTTAGTTAAGACTTCGACATATTGACCGCCCGGTGGTAATCAATTTCACACTTAGAGCGCGAGGTTTAAGTTTTTGAACTTTTTGTCTTGTCCACAATTCTCGTCGGAATAGATAATAAGTTGTGAGTGTGATTGCTCGCCAGAGTAACTTTTATTGTTTGTATAAGATTGATACATATTTTTATTTGTAATGAGTTATTTTTTTAACATAACATTAACAGGCACAGCACGTACATTGCTTCTGTCCCCACACTAGGGTACCCTGTTTCTTGTCTTTGTTATTATTGGTAATCGGTCTTAGTAACAGCCGTGTCTTGTCTACCTATTTCTATGTGTAAAATATAGAACAGCTTTATATTGTGAAAAAAAATAAAGTTTTTTTATTACGAAACCAAACGACTTTTATTCATCTAAGGAACTGGGTAAGAAAGACCTCCATGGCCTTGTGGCTCCACGCTTGCTTCTGACACAGGAGATGCGCATTCGAATCCGGTGCTGAAATGTACCAATGAGCCAAGTAATTTGTCTTAATTACATTATACGAACTACCTAACAGTGTAGGAAAACATCGTGAGGAAACCTGTCTCCACAGCTGCGGCGCATTGTAGAGGGCAGAGGGTCATATGTTTGTAGATAAAACATTAAAATACTTAAATTTAATGCCAAAATCTCGGGTTCAAACTGCCAGTTGACAGTTTGGCGCGAAAACGGACCTAAAGCCGAAGTCGTAATGGCTGTTGTTCGTAAGGGACAGAGCTATGCATGAACCTCCTCCCTTCTTCGCATATCTCTGTCCCTTACTGACAACAACTACACTCGCGAGCAATAAACGGGAATCACTTCAGCGCGCGTTGCTCGGACACGACTCGTCGTTCGCCGCTTGACCGATACGCCCGCGTGTATCGGCCTCCGCTTCGAATCTCGCATCCCTCTCGCGCGCACGCGCGCTTCTCTCTCGCGCTCACGTGAACCCCGCCTGTGCTCGTTCATGGCAAAAGGAACATTCCGCCATATAGTGTCTGTGTCAGTGCCCGATTACAGGAGTGTGTGTACCGCTGGTGGTTAGGATTTGGCCTGAGGTGGGTTTAGTGTTTTACACAATAGGTACACAGACACACTTAGGTACACACGCCTCCCTGCTCAGGCAGGGAGGGTCGTTATCCCCTCCTGTGGCGACAGACTTTATTGCTCCCCCCCCCCTGCTGTAAGCCTTTTTTTTTTTTTTTTTAAGATGGAACAGGAGCTGCACGAGCTCCGGCTCGCAAATCTTGCACTTTCCCAAGAGCTCAGCCAACTTCGCGCTGAGAGAGGGTCCTGGGCTGACTCACAAGTCTTGTTCTCGCAACAAGACTCGATTGAGCAGTCGCCGTCCTCTCCGCCTGAGAGCGGGCTGGCTCTCAATAGTAATCACGTACCCACTGTGATTCCCCTGGAACAGACAAGACAGACTTGCGCCTCGGTGAATAACTCCCCCGATTCAAATGAAGTCGTGATGGATCAGGACAATTCCTATTCTGACCCAAGGAACTCGTTCCACGGGCTTGCGGAGGAAGGAGAAACTTCCGTCTCGGAAGAAGACTCCACCTCCAGTCCCCCGAGGCAACGTAGGAAACGGGCCCTGAAGCGGCCCCCCACTCCAGATCCTGTCAATTCTGTCGCCAAGGTCGGTCGCCCGTCCGAGGCCGTCCCAACCCCGTCTGCCGCAGCCAAAACTGTGCCGTCGCAGCAGTCAACAGTCGGAGCAAGTGCCCAAGGCACGCGCAAAGCACTTCCGCCCAAGATCTGCATTAAAAATAAAGAGATGTGGACGAAGATTGATGGAGCGCTCAAAGAGCGTAAAATCAACTTCATCCGGGCAACCAACACCGCACAGGGGATTTTAGTCCAATTACAGACCTCCGATGACCACCGGGCTCTAACTAAGTTCCTAACCGCGACTAAAATAGAGTACCATCACTGGACTCTACCGGAGGATAGAAGACTCCGTGTGGTTATTAGGGGTCTTCCCAAGGAAATTGGAAGCGAGCAGGTCATGGAAGACTTGAAGGCGAAAAACATTCCTGTGCACGAAGTGCTCCAAGTTACCGTACGACCTGGTACTGGTTGTGGTCGATCTATCACCACAGGGTAAACAGATCTTCCAAGTTATGGAGATCTGTCACATCTCAGGGTTGAAAATTGAGAACCCACATAGGAAAAACAAGCCGCTCCAGTGCTTTAACTGTCAGCTGTTTGGCCACTCGGCCAAGAACTGCCACAGGAAAGGCCGCTGTGTCAAGTGCCTGGAGGATCATGCTCCGGGGGCTTGCACACGTCCATACAACCCCAAGGAGTCAGACGGCCCACCAGGGTGCGTCAATTGTGGCGTGCTCGGTCACACCGCAGCCTACGGAGGCTGTCCGGCCCGACCTAAGCCGCGCCAAGCTGTACGGGCGAAAGCCCAAGCCCCGGCCCCAACTAACATAGGCCAGGCTCATGCTCGCCCGAGCCAGAATGCCTGGGCTAAGCCACTTAGTTGGGTACAGGGATCATCGGGGCAGCACACCAGCTTCCCCCCTCTTCCCCCTTCTCGGCAGTATCACCCTACTCCCACTACTTCCGCTGTGGCTAACATGCCAAGCAATACTCAAACAGCCCCAGCTGATTTATCAACTAGAGCCACCCCCCCTAAGTCATTAAGACCACCTCCACCAACAGAAAATAGGGACTATCTGACAGACCTACTGACCATCTTGGACAGAATAGACCCAGACGAAATTGATGAGTTTTTACTCAAAATTGACACTGCAGCACTAAAGCAGGACCCTGCTGCTGCCTTGCGAGCCTGTCAAGCTCACAGGTCACTGATTTCGGCGATCAAAGGCGTTCTCAGGAACCGTAATGTATATTCTCCGTAATGGATACCACACCCGGTAGGATTAAACCTAGTGCATTGAGATTGGCATTTTTTAACGCTGATGGTTTGAAGAGACAAAGGGACTTAGTATCCGCCTTCCTATCAGACCACCAAATTGACATTCTTCTTGTACAGGAAACTTTCCTCAAACCCCAGCACAGAAACCCCAACATTTCTAATTACAAATTGATTAGAAATGATCGCACTAATGAAAGACTTGGGGGCACGGCAATCTATTATCGGAGAAGCCTGCACATCTCCCCGTGTGACTGTCCACCACTTCAAAACATGGAAGCCTCAGTTTGCCGAATAGCAATGAGGGGTCATGAAACTATTACTATCGCCTCATGCTACCAGAGACAGGGCTCAAATGACAGTCGTAGGCGTCTCGAGGAGTCTGACATCTCGTCCCTGCTTAGTTTAGGCGATTCTGTCATCATTGCGGGTGACCTCAATAGCAAACATGTCGATTGGAATTATAGAGTGACGAACTCCAACGGTCCTCTCTTAAAGAAAGCAACCGAGAAACTTGCTATTGAACTAATAGCCCCAATGACTCCTACTCACTTCCCTAAGAGTAACCCGGACTCTGAAGGAGACATCCTCGATATCATGCTTCTTAAAAACATTCTTCTCCCAATAAGAGGGATTAAAGTATACCATGAATTGCTATCCGACCATCGCCCCGTGATATCTATACTTGGTAATATTGAACCCCTCCCGCCCGCCATAAAATCAACTATAGACTGGACTTTGCTCCACAACACCTTTAAGGCAAACTCTCCCTCCGTTTAATTAGAAAAAATTCCACAAGTTATCGACTCTCAATCTGATGTTAACTTAGCTATAAAATCATTGACTTCGCACATCCAAAAGTCAATCCAAGCCTGTTCAAAGCCAGCCAACCCATCTGGTGATAGTAGGTGGAGTCTTCCTGAGGATATACGCGACCTCATCCGTGAGATGCGCGCTGCCACCAGAGCCTATGATAACTTCCCGAGCTCTGACAACAAAATCGCAATGCGTAGTTCCCAACAACTTGTTAAAACTGCCATTAAAGACCATAGATCCCAGAGATGGGAACAACTTCTGATAGAGCTCACCCAAGATCATCAGGCTTACTGGAGATTAGCACGCACTCTCAAATCGGACGCGGTTGTGGATATCCCAGCACTCTCCAGACCTGACCAATCACAGGCTTTCGAGGATGCTGACAAGGCTGAGTGTCTGGCTGACAGTCTAGAGAGCCAATGTTCATTGTCAAATGAACCCTTTGACCAGTCTCACGTAGACCTGGTGGACTCTGAAGTCGCCAGACGCTCCTCACTTCCTCCCCAGGATACTGTAGAGCTAGTTAGCATCAATGAGGTCAATCTTATTATCAAGGAGCTTCACTCCAAAAAAGCCCCAGGCTCTGACGGAATTGCTAATCGGGTTCTAAAGAATCTCTCCTACCCCCTTCTAGTCCTAATAGTGACCATTCTTAATTCCGCCATTGCCACTTGTATGTTCCCGGATGCATGGAAGGAAGTGATGTGATTGGGATACATAAACCGGGTAAAGATAGATCGAAACCAACCAGTTACCGCCCTATCAGCCTCCTTAAATCTTTTGGTAAGATTTATGAGAGGGTGATAAACAATCGATTGAAGGCGATAGCCTTCGGCCGAGGGCTCGTCCCGGACGAGCAGTTCGGCTTTAGAAACGGACATTCCTGTGTCCACCAGGTACACAGGATAACTGAATTTATCTTGGACGGATTCAATCGGCGAAAGCCGACAGGCACAGGCGCTTTATTCTTCGACGTGGCTAAAGCGTTTGACAAGGTTTGGCACAACGGCCTCATATACAAGCTGTACAACATGGATTTCCCTGACAGATTAATTCTTATTGTGAGAGACTTTCTCTCCAATAGGAGTTTTAGGTACAGAGTGGAAGGCACTCACTCTAGACCTCATCCAATCAAGGCGGGAGTACCACAAGGCTCTGTGCTCTCGCCTCTCTTATTCTCACTCTTCACTAGTGATATCCCCAAACATCACAATGTACAGCTTGCCCTCTTCGCCGACGACACTGCTCTCTATTACTCTGGTAGGAATAGAGAAATAGTCGTCAAAAGGCTCCAAACTGCCGCCACCCTCTTGGGCGACTGGTTCAAGAAGTGGCGGATCGAACTCAACCCAGAAAAAAGCCAGGCTATATTCTTCTCTCGCTTCACAACACTCAGTGAGTGGTCTCGTTTACCACAAATCTCCCTGTTTGGACGCGCTATTCCATGGACTCGCCAAGTGAAATACCTTGGAGTGACTTTGGATAGCCGTCTCACCTTCGGACCGCACATTAAAATTGTGAGGAATAGGGCCAAATTCATCCTAAGTCGGCTTAACGCGCTGATTCAATCTAAGAGCAAACTCTCTTTACGTAATAAGCTAAGATTGTACTTAGCTTGCGTCCGTCCCATTTTCACATATGCTAGTGTGGTGTTTGCGCATGTAGCCAAAATCCACATAGACAGTCTTCAAATCCTCCAAAATAAATTTCTACGCCGAGCCACGGGTGCCCCATGGTTCGTGCGGAATTTTGATCTCCACAAAGACCTGAAAGTGCCTACCATCCGCGACTTCATGAAAAAAGCTTCTACTCGATACTTCGACAGAGCTCAACATCACTCCAACCCCCTTATTCGTTTCGCGGCTGACTACGCTGCAAACCCCGAGGCAACCCAACCGAGAAGACGCCCCCGTAACATCCTTTTAGACCCGGAAGACGCCATTACGGCGCAATTAAATTTACTGTTACCCCCGGACACAGACAACCCCGACCCGACTCTTCCCACCCGCCCCTTATACATCCACCGCCCGCGCACGCGCAGGCGGAGGCGGCTAACAAGAACACCCGCACCAGACACTGCACAAGCCGAAAGCACCCCACATGACGCCGTACACTCTACGCCGGCACAAGTCACACTTAGACGCAGCGACACACCTTAGTTGTGCCCGGCTACGTTAAATCACACCACTCACCACAACCCTCCCAGGTTGGGCCTCTCCCCCGGTAGGGCACGCACTCACGTGAAACAGAACAATTGTGGCGGGGACTATCTGTTCCGCCCCCCAAGGCAAAGTTTTTAAAGACTAAAGTCTAAAACAAAAAAAATCAATTCCAAAAAAAAAAAAAAAAGCGTTGCTCGGAACACATTTTTGCAGCTTCTATGCAATCAACAAAGCAAGGCCGGTTTAACGAGATAAAGAATGTAAACAAATTTTAATTTTATTTGAAGAAAATATGTTAAAATTTTACACTTCGTATTCTAATCATCGGCGTCTGTATAGCGAAGAGCCCGACTGAAACGTATTTTCGACATATTCTATTGATTTATCAATAGTTTTGTAAATTTTGCTATAAAAATGCTCGATACTCTTATGATGTGATTTACATATTTTCGCCATTTTTCAGCAGATACATTTTGGATTCAAATTCATATTCATATTCATATATTCATTTATTTGCATTTCACATGTTCAAATTCAAAAGAGGTATTGTTGTGACTACGTTTCCCTTCACGTCATCCCGAGTTCAATGGGATTGAGCTCGCGGTGATGAAAGGTCAGCCTTAGGACTTCCAACTTATATTTTTTGCGAGCTCATCCATAGCGTAACTTTGGTAGTTTGCCTTTTCCTCGTTGACATTCTTCAAAAGTCCTGCCTTTTTCTTCAAAACCACTACCGCTTTTTCACTAAGTTTCGGTTAATTTCGCGGTACTCTCAAACCACCGCTCTCGAAGCAGATCACGTCGATTGACTCGTGGTAATCACCTGTGTTTTTCATTCAAATACATCGTCAGCAATTCAGCACCCTCTACGAAACCATTTTCGTTTCCCATATGCACCACAATCAGTCGTCTGCCCTTCGAAGTAGGGTTCTATGCACCCATACTCAGTCCCTCCAAAAAAGATTGCCGTTTGGAAGATACTGTAGTATCCACCTAAGTTTTTCAAAACGAAACAGTGTGCCCTGAAAACAAAACAGTCAATCAATGCTAACCATTTCGGATTAATTTTGCCAGTATCAAGTGTATTTGTAAGATTGCAATTTGGTCAGCGGACGCATCCTACATTTCACCTTACTAGGTACATACCAGCGGCGAAGATACTCTAGGCCCTAGAGTATCTTCGCCGCTGGAAAACCACTGCTCTAGGGGATAGAGTCGATGAGAATGATACATTCGGTATCATTCTCATCGACTTCGTTAACCCACGACCAGGCCATTTGAGAAACAAATTTTGAAATTGCCATTTGAGAAATGTAAAAACCGGTCAAGTGCGAGTCTAAATCGCGCACGAAGGGTTCCGTACCACCGTTCAATGGAAGCGATGGTGTGGAGTGAATAGTTTGGATTTTACACAGCAAAATATTGTTTACAAAGTTATTGGTGCGGTTACTTTCACACTCCATGTACGTAACCAGGTGCATCCATAAGTTTGTATGTGGTATTGAAAGAATTGTTGTATGGGAGCCCCCTTAAATATTTCTTTTATCCTGTTTTTTAGTATTTGTTGTTATAGCGGCAACATAAATACATAATCTGTGAAAATTTAAACTCTCTAGCTAGCTAGGTTCTTGAGATACAGCCTGGTGACAGACGGACGGACGGACAGCGGAGTCTTAGTAATAGGGTCCCGTTTGGAACCCTTCGGGTACGGAACTCTAAAAAGCATGTTAAAGCGACTTTGTCGAAAAAGGAGTATTACAATGTTCAAGATTACTTAAATGACGGGACTGTATGGGGTTAATCTAGCTCAAAACGGACACCTGACCGGCGTGGACGTCCAGCGGCAGCCCAGAGAAGTTCGAGGAAACAGCGAGTGGACAGCGAGGCGAAGACTCAAAGAAGCAAACCTGACCCCAAAAAGGCCAGCCACAGGACCAATTATCTCTATCCCCCAGACCAGCCCGGCTTCAGTTTGCTCGCGATCACTTAGATTGGGATTTGTAGCAATGGAGCCGATTCCTGTTCTTGGACGACACCAGAATGTGCCTGCATGGTCGCGACCGTCGACGGAGAGTCTATGGGAAACCGGAGGAGCGATTCGCATAATGTTGTTTTGCGGAACCAGTGGCAGATGGGGGTTGGTTCTGTATTATGTGGGCGGGGATTTCTATTGAAGCAAAAACGGAGCTGATATTCTTACCTGGTGGAGGTCGGGGAGTGGGACTAACCGCAGAAAGATACATCAACGACATTCTAGGCCATATGCTCCCCTACGCCGGATTTATTGGCGAAGATTTCCTGCTAATGCACGATAATGCCCGCTGCCACACCGCTGCGGTGACTAGACAGTACCTGGAAGAAGTCGGGATTCCTACACTAGACTGGCCAGCCATCAGTCCAGACTTGAATCCGATTGAACAAGGACGAGCTGAAAAGGCGGTTGCGAGGAAGATTTCCAGCTCCGGCGTCGATAGAAGACCTAAGCTGAAAACTGCTTTAGTCAAAGAGTGACAGGAAATCCCACAGAATTCCTTCAGGAATCTCATTCGGTCAATTAAAACCGAAAAGGTAGTCATTAGGGCAAGGGGTACCCAAAATATTGACGGGAAAATAACGGGCGTCGGCGTTCGAAATTTGAATATCATCATAATATGTCGAAAATTGACACATTATGGTCATAATATATCAAATTATCAATATTCAGATAAGAAATGAGTTTTACCAAGTAGTATAACATTATTGTGCTGGTCGTAACGCGTGCTTTTTGAACGCAGTAAAGAGGGTTTATGATACGTGTGTAGATAATATTATTAGGCAACAAATATAATGATCACCAAAATATTTTTTTCCTACCCAAAATGGATAAATGAACACCAAAAGTTGCAAAAAATATCAGGGCAAAATACTGCGGTAGCTTAGGTAAAGGGGGTGAGCTAAGCGAAGCCCCCTTCTTTATCCTTCATGTTAGGTTGAACATGTAAGAACAACAAAAATACTTAAAACATAAACTTAAGTTCACAAAACATAAAAAGAAGTTTGGTGATCATCTATCCAAACACAATTTGGTGGACATTTATCCATTCTGGCAGTCATTTCGAATTTATCGGTAGTAAAATAAGTGCGTTTTTGGTAATCGTTTAAACATAAGCCATATTATTATATCTGATATAAATTTTGAACTAAGCTTCTCTGTTCGTGTCCTCCCTTTATTCCCTGTACCGGTCAACGCAGCCTGCGGAAGGTGTTGAGCCAATAATTTTATGTTAACTCGAATAACTCTAATCCTTTATTTAGTATCTAAATAATAAGCAGGTTCTTACTATTACCTATTGCCATGCTATTCACAGTTTTAATCAGTTGTTATTTTTGAAAGCAAATATTTAGGCGGTACTAAAGGATTTACTTTTAAATAAGTATCTATCTAATTAGATCATTTATTTTCTAAATAATGAAAATAAAAATACGACTGAGTGTGAGTGGTTGATGGAACTGCAAGCCTCAATATTAGGTTTATAGGTTACCTCGCGCCACGAATTAAGAGCGCTGGTTGACGTTGGCAGGAATTACTGCGCATATGTACCGCTCATAACTCGTGGCGCGAGGTGTACACTAGGTAATTTGGTAATTAGGAATTAAGTATCACTGTTTTATTATGTTTAGCGAATTAATTATAGATTGACGATCTCTGTGGTGCAGCGGTTTTGGCTCTGCTTACCATGCGAGAGGTGCCGGGTGCGATCCCCGGCTGGGGGTGTTGAAAAAAAAACCGGTTCTTGGATATTTATGTGTGTGACGTCGCTGTTTCTGGTTCCTACGACACAGGGTATCCTAGTGTGGGGACAGAAGCAATGTATTAAACAAAAAAATGTACAAATAAGAATGTAATGTGCAGTTTGTACATTTGCGTCTAGTGTTTCTGCAGTTGTCCAGAATTAAATAGCTATAGTTGTATTGTTTTAGTGTGACAATACCGGTCATCGAACCCTGTGTACCACGGTACGCTCATGATTGGTTTAGCGATACTTGCTTATTTCGTGAAACGTTCGAAATTACTGTCGCTTAGTGTATCATCAAAAGATCTTTCGAATTACATATGTCACATTTTTTTTTCAGGACCAACGAGCACATTTTTTCGATCTTTAATTTGCTCAATTTCGTATTTTTTTAGTAGTTTATGTGAATGATACATAATGCCTACTTATGTACAGTTACATACACTAGTTTATCTACACACATATCATAAGCTCTCTTTGATGTGTTAAGGAACCGCATGTTTGACCGGCATTGTGGCATTGAGTTGTTTAGCTTGTTCTGTAGTACCAACTTCACAGACAAAGTAGGGGCGGCACGCAGGCGGGCGTCGCCGTTCGAAATTTGAATGTCATAATATGTAGAAAATTTACACATTATGGTCATAATGTTCAATATTCAGATAAGAAATTAGTTTTTATAAAGTAGTTTAACATTATGCTGACCGTAACGTGCGGTTTTTGGACGCAGTAAAGAGGGTTTTTTGCTTTACAACCCAATGCCCGACCCGGATTACGATACGCAAGAGTTGTGTCGTTTAGCGACAGTCAGTACGGGAAGCGATAATTATCGTTGTGGAAAATAGAAATCGCATCAGCAGTCGGGTCAATGACAGGTATTGTCTCACTAAAACCATACAACTACACAATCTTTTCATCAGAAATCGCGGACTTATATATTATTGAAGCAGGCAGTATAAAAGAAAACAGTTAGTAAGCCATTGTTAGTTAATATTAGTTAGAAAGCCACGTCCCTTCTTCATCCCGCCGTGCAAATCCAACATCAGCGCTAACAACCCTACTCTTCGTATGTGTCGCTACTTTAACGAGCTTTCTGCCAGCGAAGACGACGTCCCTGATATCTACCATGACTCGTTGCCTTGTTTTAAGTTTAAAATGCGTAATATCCTCAAATAATATTTTCTGTAAACTATTTTCTATTTTCTGTAAATTGTTAAAATTCTGCAATTTTTCTAAATGACTTTGAAATTGTTAATTTGTTGAAACTGTTTTGTGTGTAATTTAATTTTGTTTAAATTGTTAATTTCTTCTTTAGTGTTCTTTGATTTATTGTATGTATAATTTTAATTAGGCACATACTCTTTTTTTATAACATGCTGTGTACACATATTTTTGGCTCTGAAGACAGCCTTTCACCCGTTGTCATGTCATATTTTAGTGTATTATCTTCAATGCTGTTTTGTGTACCAAAGATAATAAATAAATAAATAAATAAATATCATTCAATGACTTTGCTATAAAGACTTACACAAATTTTGTTCAATCGATATGAGCTGTGCGAAGGCCAAAGTCTGGTTATGACGAGCGCGACTTCACCCAGGAGAGTTTTCCGAGGCAAACGAGTGCGCTCCATACGATAAACATGTCCGAGCCACCGCAGCCATCTCTGCTTTAGCATGGCGGTGATGATGTGCAATTGTCGCGGAGTTCCGCGAATACTTCAATATTATAAAATAAAGAAAAAAAAATAATGATGACAGGAGGGAAACAAACGCACTCTAGTGGAGCGGTGGCGTACGAAAAGAGCGGGAAAGAAAGAAATGTAAAAAATAAGATTGAGAAGCCGGCATTGTTGGATTCGCTCCTGCGATGCGGCAACGAAAGTGATCACTAGCTTCTGAGTTGGTAAGTTTACTGCACTAATATGATAATCTCGATTGTTTCCCTGTCATGTGATTGTGTATTATACGACAGCTAATATGTTAATAGCTGATGAGGGTGAGGAATCCAGCTAATAGTTAAATAGCTGATGAGGTTGGGCTAATAGTTAATAGCCTAACCTAATGATGAGAGTCAGGTGAAGGTACGGTAATGGACGAGGGGATGGAGGTGGTCCTACGAGGGGCATGACCCCGCGAGAGTAACAAAACGAAGTTGGTCGAAGTAGTGACCTTGCGAGAGTTCTATGGATGTACAAAAACGACTAAGACATGGTCGTACTGCAGTAGCCCTGCAGCGTCCTGGACTAAGCCCAATGGTAACGGGTGATGATATGTTATAATAAAGATAACTTCGTACCACATGATGTGGCTCTTACACAAAACGCAAAATGACTCTAAGAACAAGATATGATGATGATGAATTAAGATGATGTATTCTTAGTTATAAGATTTATCTCTTTTGTCGCATGATGTTATCCTGTTTCAATAATAAAGGATAACTATAAGAACGTCACGACAAAATTTGGTGGAGATGCTGGGGTATGATATCCAACCAAATCCGACCAATGAGAAACGCCCAAAGATTCTGGCGTAAGAAATTGCGAAGCGATAAAATAAAATAAAGGAGGATAAATATTATGATCACATATTTTATACTCCTATAACAATTACAACACGAGGAATAAAGTAGATTTCCGAAGATTTAAAATAAATAAAATTTTATTTTTGTATGTTTTGTTCCGATACAGGTTCATCGAGATCAATAAAAGTATCTATTTTGACTATGATGGTTGTTTTATTTGCTTTTATCGAGATCATTAAAAGTATCTATTTTGACTATGTTGGTTGTTTCATTTGCATAAAAGAGAATGATTAATATTTTTTACTTACGGCAACACTGATTTTAGACTGAACGATTTCCGCTCAGATTATTCATTTTTGACCAATAAGAAACGTTCATGTTAATTTCCGGTTCTTTTTGTCTATTCTTTTGTTTGTAAGTTGTTCAACTTCGCGGCATTTTCTACGTCAAGCGCCATACTTTTTCCATGTTTGTGTTTCGTGCGAATGTTTTCAAAGGAAAGGTGAATTTTGTTGATAAAAGTGAGGTAAAAGTGTACGGAAAAGTGAAAAAAAGGAGGAAATTAAGTAATTCATGGACTGGACTGTGGAAATCTAAACCGGATCAGCAAAAACGGAAAGCAAGTTAACCGAGGAAATCCAGGAAACGACGCTTGGTTTCTGAAGTTTTCAGAAAGTCAACGCCATTGGCGCAATCTGAAAAATACGACTAAGCTATAAAATACGACTTTACAACCAACAAAGACGCCCTACACATACGTATTAACGAGTTGTCTATACACCATGGAAGAAGCGGTATTGGCCCGACTCCGAGCCAGGAAGGATAAGCTGTTCAAATCCAGCCAAGAGACGAAAGAAGTCATAGAACTATCCAACACCGTTGGAGTAGATGTGAAATCAGTATGTAAGCTTCAGCACATGCTAAGCAATGATGTAGATAGGCTCAGAATTGAGCTACAAAGCTACATCAACTTAGGCACAAACATTTCACAAGAATTGATCATGGACGTCACTCAGATGGAGATGGAAGCTGAGGACCTGCAGGCAGAGCTTGTTGCATTGGAGAAATCGGTCAACTGGAGAGGGAACTCGTCTTCAAGCACAAAATTACCTAAAATTGTGCTGCCTACGTTCAATGGAGACATACTTCAATGGTACCAGTTCTGGGACCGTTTTGAGACGACCATACACAAATCCAACCTTTCGGATGCTGATAAACTAGCGTACCTAATGGGATCGTTAGAACGACCTGCTCAAGATAAGCTAACGGGAATAAGCACTACCAATCTTAATTACAATATTGCTGTTGACTTACTGAAGGAAAGATATGGTAGTAAAATTAAACTAATAGATAATCACTACAGTGCACTCTATACAATTAAAAGGTCAACATCGTCTGCCGCCGAGTGCCGCAGGACACTGGACGAAATAGAGAAACACAGGCGAATCCTAAAGGAGTTGGGAGAAGATATAGATGGGAACCATTTAAGAACAACCATCATAGGTAAATTTCCAGATAATATCATGTACCAGGTTAACCTGCTGATGGCGTCAGATGAACGGACTACGGATTTGATAAAAAAACTATAGAATTAACAATATCAGCTCTGGAAAAATCAGAGACAAAATTATTGGAGGCAGAGTCAGGAACTACTAGCGCCCTCCACATAGTACAACATAGATCCAAATCTACACACAGACGACGTGAGGAACATAAGCCTGAAACATCCGGCAGTGAAAAACGCAAGACATACCCAAACCAAGGAAAACGCAAGAGTTCAGCAGCATGGACAAGTGGACCGGCCCAAAATAAAACTAAAGTGTCTTGTATATTCTGTGAAGGATCCCATTACAATGACACTTGTGACAAAATAAAGTCCTTGAGAGACAGGAAAGGGAAGCTAGTGGGACGGTGTTTTAACTGCTTCCGGAAAGGACATGATGCAAAGGATTGCCGACTGAAGAAACGCTGTGCATATTGCCAACGGAACCACAACAGAGCCTTGTGTCCAGACAGATTTTCTGTTGCCACAGTAACTGGTAATAATAACCCGTGTATTGTATCTGAAGATTTAGCCAAATCAAGTTGTTTTACATCTAATAGCTCCACTGGTTCTTCCTTTTTGCAGACGGCAACAGTAACAGTTCCAACCAACAATAGAAGCCAACAATGTCGTCTGCTCCTAGATTGTGGAAGCCAGCGGAGCTATATCACAACTAGAATAGCAAGACAATTAAATCTAGTCCCAGATAAAGAAGACCTACTCCTGATTTACACGTTTGGATCTGATGAGCCGAAAGAAACCTGCAGCCCTTCAGTCGAAGTAAGTTTCACAACAAAACGCGGCTTGAACAGGAAAATCCGAGCCAATATTGTGGCGCATATAACAGACAGACTGCCAGTTCCAAATGTCACAATGCCCGATTATGTAGATGTCGCTGCAGACGACAACAGTGTTGGTGAAAGGATAGACATCTTGATTGGCAATGATTACTATTTCTCCTTCATAGGAAATAAGTACGCATGTATACAAGACAATTTGTACCTGATAGATACAGATTTTGGCTGGATTATCTCTGGCAGTACAGCCATCAACAAAAGTGACTTTATTTTATCTGTAGTTACTTATTGTCAATGCCACAATACAGGATGCCCTTACTTCACAGAGCCTGACCTGCCATTAAGAAATGTAGACATGAAATTCCTCTGGAATTGGGAAAGCATCGGCATTACTGACTCTCCAAAGGCATCACAACAAGAAGAGGCGGTGAAACACTTCAACAACACCGTTGAATACAAAAACGGCAGGTATTTTGTAAAGTGGCCGTGGGTCCAATGCCCACCAGAAATACCTACTAACTTTGGACTTGCGTACGGAAGACTGAAGAGCTTACTTCGCAGACTTGATAAGGATACACTTCGAGACTACGAGTAAATCCTGAAAGAACAGCTTGATGCGGGTATAATTGAGTATGTGAGTACAGAAGAATTAGAAGCAAGACAACCCGTTCACTATTTACCACACCATATAGTGAAACAGGAAGGTAAACGAGGCAGAATTGCAAAGATTAAAGATAGTAAGAGCCTAAATGAAGCTATGTTTAAGGGGCCATCGATGTTGGAAGATTTGACAGGACTACTTCTCAAGTTCAGAACTGGAAAAATCGGCATTAGTGGTGATGTTGAAAAGGCGTTCCTTCATGTAGGACTACAGGATGAAGACAGAGATGTGACCAGATTCCTCTGGGTAAAGGAACCTCATAAAGAACTAACAGAGGATAATCTATTGCATTTAAGGTTTACCAGAGTTCCGTTTGGAATAATTTCGAGCCCTTTTCTTCTGACAGCTACAATCCGGTATCACTTGGCAAGAAACAGTGAAGAACTACTGAAGAAAATCGCAGACCGGTGTTATGTCGACAACTTAGTCACGAGTTCAGAATCTGTTCCTGAAGCATTGGCGTTGTACAAAGAAACCAGAAAAGTATTTGACGAAATCTCCATGAATATTAGAGACTGGGTCTCTAATAGCCAAGAATTTATGAATACTATTCCAGAAGAACACAGATCCAAACAAAAGGAAACTATCAAGATTCTTGGTCTAACATGGAACCTGGCCGATGATACATTACAGCTGAAACTGAAAGAAGAGGTTTTCAAGAAAAATCACAATATCACCAAGAGAGATGTCCTGAAAACACTAGCCCGTGTTTATGATCCCTGCGGTTATGCTGCACCTCTGGTCTTACCAGCAAAACTTTTTTTTTCAGGTACTGTGCATTCAAAAGGTGAAATGGGATAGCAAAGTTCCTGAAAAAATGCTCAAGACATGGGACAATGCGTGTGACAGCTTGCAGATTGCCAAAGATATCAAAATACCAAGATATGCTGGACTTACAGAAGCTAGAAAGGATGAATCGGTGTATGATCTACACTGCTACACAGATGCTAGTAAAAATTCATATGCGGCGGTGGTCTACCTAGTAACATACCATCAAGAAAACACAAATGTTGCTTTCATTATGTCAAAAGCAAGAATAACTCCGGCAGAAGATAAAGACGACCTCAAGATACCCAGATTAGAGTTGCTAGGGTATCTGATAGGAAGTAGACTACTGAAATATGTAAAGAACAGTCTTCAACTGAATATAGCCAACCAATACTTATGGTCTGACAGTATTATCGTACTAAGTTGGATGCGATCAAATAAACTGCTGCCACCATTTGTATTGAGAAGAGTCAACGAAATCAAAGAAAATCTAGAAGTTGAACACTGCTATATCAACACCAATTCCAATCCAGCAGATCTAGCAACGCGGCCTGAATTGTGGAATCAAAAGAAGGATCTGTGGTTTAACGGCCCCAACTTCCTAAAAGAGAACAAATGTTGCTGGCCTAAAACCATGTACATGCAAGTTAGTGAGCAAGCAAATTGTCTTTCAGCCGGGGAGGCGCTGGACATAGTAGATGGTCCAGAGATGGTTATCAAAGGATATGAAGACTCAACTACAATGACTTTACAGGATTCAGAGCATGATACTTACGAAGCAAACGAGCCCACAGAAGATAACTCACTTGATGTAACTGCGTCAGCAGTGAAAAGACTACAAGCTCATCATTTTCCGGATGAAGTTAATGGGAAAGAGACTCACTTAACCAGAAACTTAGGATTGTTCTTAGATGGAGATGGTGTACTAAGATGTCGCGGACGCATGATGAATACAAGCTGGCCTTATGAGCAAAAGTACCCTGCACTCATACCAAGAGAATCTACCTTCACACATGAGCTGATCAAACATACTCACGAAGAAAACTATCACGTGGGAGTCTCACATACACTCAGCTTGATAAGACAAAGATACTGGATACCTCAGGGTAGAGCTCAGGTTCAAAAGGTCATTAAGAAATGCCCACAATGTGTCAGACATGGCGGAGGACCCTACAAACTGCCGCCTCCTCCAGCCTTACCTATCGAAAGAGTGAATTTCAGCGTACCCTTCACATATACAGGAGTTGATTACTTCGGCCCACTGTTAGTGACTACAGCTGAGACTACAGAAAAGATGGGTGTGCCTATTCACATGCCTGGCTGTCCGAGCGATTCACCTAGAGGTAGTGGAAAATCTCACAGCAGAAGAATGCCTGTCAGCCCTAAGAAGATTTATAGCTTCCAGAGGTTTACCACACAAGATTGTCTCGGACAATTCACAGACATTTAAGCTGACAAGTGAAGTCCTTTCCAGCCCATATTGTATCCAGAACAAGATACTTTGGAAATTCATTCCCCAGCTGGCTCCATGGCATGGTGGGTTCTATGAAAGACTAGTGGCATTAGTAAAACACTGCCTCAAACGAACAATCGAGAAACACCTACTTCACGACAGCCAATTGAAGACAATCATAAAAGAAGTTGAAGCTGTCGTGAACACCAGACCACTGACGTATATAGGTGCTGACTTGGAGTCAGTACTTAGACCTGCAGATTTTTTAACATTAGGTAATTGTCTAACGGTCGAAGCAACGGAAGAAGAAATATTGCTGGGTACAAATATTAAGATAGACCTTGTTAAGAGCTGGAAGAGAGGACTGAAAATTATAGAAGAATTTAAAAGCATGTTCACCAACCAGTATTTATTCAGTTTAAGAGAAAGATACAATCATTCTTTCAAACAACATAGAACGACTTCAAATAAGGCACCAAAAATAGGCGACATTGTACAGATCAAAGATGGTTCTAAGAATCGAATCAACTGGAAGGTGGGAAAGATTGTCTCTTTACTGAAAGGAAAGGATGACTTGTGCCGAGTTGCCAAAGTTAGAGTGGGAGACACTGAGTTCACCCGTTCTATAGCACACTTGTATCCAATAGAAGACGACCTCAATGACACAAATACAAAAAAGGATAGTCAGTCGCCACCACAAGCTGAAGTTGTAGACAAGAATGAAAGTGTAACTGGACAAAACATGATGGAAGTAGAACTTGAATTCGGTCGTAATGAATCTTCACCAGAGATCCGACCTGAATTGCCTGAAAAGACAAATGAAGAAGATGTTGTCAATGAAATGGAAAACTTAGACCTACTTGACAATACGAACGAGGAAAATGTTGTCAATGAAATGGACAACGATGACCTGACTGACAGGACGAATGAAGTAGATGTTGACAATGAATTAGACAACATTACATTAGAACTAAACTCACCGAGTAGTGTTGAAGAAAATGAAACTGGTGAAATAAGCAATGAACAAGGAGATGAAGAACTGCCTCCGAGCCCTGATGTACGATTAAGACGAGGAGCGGCCATTCGAGCGAGAGAACGTATCGATGAGTGGACGCGCCTTCTATTCGCCCACCTACAATGAGGGGAAACGTGAGTTTCTCCTGTTGGGGAGTGTCGCGGAGTTCCGCGAATACTTCAATATTATAAAATAAAGAAAAAAAAATAATGATGACAGGAGGGAAACAAACGCACTCTAGTGGAGCGGTGGCGTACGAAAAGAGCGGGAAAGAAAGAAATGTAAAAAATAAGATTGAGAAGCCGGCATTGTTGGATTCGCTCCTGCGATGCGGCAACGAAAGTGATCACTAGCTTCTGAGTTGGTAAGTTTACTGCACTAATATGATAATCTCGATTGTTTCCCTGTCATGTGATTGTGTATTATACGACAGCTAATATGTTAATAGCTGATGAGGGTGAGGAATCCAGCTAATAGTTAAATAGCTGATGAGGTTGGGCTAATAGTTAATAGCCTAACCTAATGATGAGAGTCAGGTGAAGGTACGGTAATGGACGAGGGGATGGAGGTGGTCCTACGAGGGGCATGACCCCGCGAGAGTAACAAAACGAAGTTGGTCGAAGTAGTGACCTTGCGAGAGTTCTATGGATGTACAAAAACGACTAAGACATGGTCGTACTGCAGTAGCCCTGCAGCGTCCTGGACTAAGCCCAATGGTAACGGGTGATGATATGTTATAATAAAGATAACTTCGTACCACATGATGTGGCTCTTACACAAAACGCAAAATGACTCTAAGAACAAGATATGATGATGATGAATTAAGATGATGTATTCTTAGTTATAAGATTTATCTCTTTTGTCGCATGATGTTATCCTGTTTCAACAATAAAGGATAACTATAAGAACGTCACGACAGCAATTATGCGGACTTGAGCACTTTTTTGTGACATACACAGTGGCCGCTTTGCCAATGCGAGAATCGATCTATAAGTGGAAGATGTCTTGACACATGCGACCCCAAGTAGCAAAACCTGTCAACTACCTCTAGCGGAGTACCGTACCTTCCAGTAAGATTGCTGGTGGTTCCGCATCTCCCTGGGCTAGCACTACGGTCTTCTTCGCGTTGATTGACATAGAGAACATCACGCACGCTCTTGAGAACTTGTCCATGAGGCACTGGAGTTCCTCGGCGCTGTGTGAAACAAAAGCCGCGTCGTCTGTTAAGCTCTGCGTCGGTGACGGGTATTTTTCGCAGGTCTTGTGCGTAATCTGGACTTCCGTTGGTGTTCGGGAAGCCTGTCCGCATTGTACGGAAATTCCATGTCGCGAAGCGCATATGTTAGTAGGAGGGCGGGTTTTGGGTTTTATTTTCTTATTGGCAGGTGTTTGAGGCGCAGCGCCGGTCGTCTAGTTTTGGCTAGTGTTCCGAACCCGTTCCGAAACAAACGGACGCCGAGACGGACCAGCAGCCTTATGGCGTAACTCCCTGAAGTTCATAGCGTGTGTCTATGGTTCATGTCATGCTCATACAATTTCATCGATTGCGGGGTATCACCGAAGGCTTCTAGGCTTCATTCAATGAGCTTGGGTTTGGCCTCCATTATGATGCTGCTTGCGTGATACCAATTTGACAGATGAAGCTGGTGCAAGGTGTCAAACGTAAAAGTCTATATGAAGTTCATAGCTCAGACCACTTACGCCATAAGGCTGCTGTACCTTACATCAGTGTTACCAGGTACACGGTAATTACCGTAGAAGCACGGTATTTTTGGCTAATACACGGTCTACGGTAGCGATCCACTACCGTGTCTTTTTCTACGGTATTCTTGGATATTAACTACCGTGTAGGGAAGTAGCACACACAACAAAAATTTGAAATCGAAGATAGGCCAATAGGCCCACATCGGGTCGCAGAGATCCGATGGTATTTTTTAACTTTTGTGTGAAATAATATTCAGTCAAATCGACGACATAAAAACGAAGAAAAGGAACAAGCTGATACCGAAAACCATTAAGGAAAATATACTTGCTCAACAAGCTATTCACCGGAATGGTCATAACTGTTGATTTTACACCTACTAAGAACATGTTATCAAAAATGACGGCAGCCATATATGATAAAGAAGTTCTTATTTTAGAAGATTAATTTTAAATAAAAACATCTAAATTCAAGGTTGTTTCGGTTGCATTTCATACGGTAATTTACAGAGTATTTTACAAATGATTCTACGGTAATTTAAGTCTTAAACACCGTAATTTTAACAGATAAACACGGTAGTTTATAGTTTTCATCTGGTAACACTGCCTTACAGACCGAGAGCTGCTCAGCTTAAAGCGGGCGGTAACTGGTCAATGGATCTGCGATGGAACCTCCTACTCTCGAGAGTCAGTGAGCAGAGCAGCCTGTGCGCCGTTGATTCTTGCAGGTGTCAGGCTTGATGAAGATGATGCTTGAGTGCGCTTCAATGCTGCGAAGCTGTTGTCCTGGGTGCGTCTTCTGCAAAGCCCGTGGGGTACAACGCTGCGCCGCGTAACTTTTAAATATTAAAAAATAATAAAATAACTTTAAATATTAAAGGTCTGTGAGTGCGACGCTGCGTTGAACCACACGGGGTTTTTCAGTGCTCAGATTGACAATTCGTCGTCTGAATGGCCCGTGCGGTACAACGCAGACGACCCATGGCATTCACCCATGCACTCTAGGCGTGAAAGGTGAAAGAGAGCATTGAGCCTTATTGATGAGTGGAACAAAGAAAACCAGTATTTTTAGGCAGTTTTCACAACTTGTCACCGACCGGTGATTTGTGGTCATTTTGTTTTGATGCAGTTATTGTCAGTATCGTAATCAAGATGTGTGAAACACCTTAGGAAAGACCTTGCCTTTTGAAAAATCTCATTTCATACCTCCTCCTCTCGAAAGTGACCCCTGGCCTCCACACTTAAGCCCATTTGTGCGGACTTATAACCGGTCACTGATATTCCCCGTGTTGTGTTCCACCTGGTGGTCGGGTGGGCGAAGTGTCCTCTCCGCGGAAGCTGCTACGCCTGGGACATGAGTAAGGCTACACGTACGTGCCCAGCACACGTGCCACCCTCTCGACCTAGCTGGCGTGATCCACAGGAACGACGAGTCGATACGTGTGGAGCCATTTCTGTTGCAGCAATCTGCGGCTTGCGCGTGACGAAGATGCCGTAACGGTTTTGTGTCCAGAGTTTTCGTAATTTCTTTATTGTACTACACAAAACAGACAATAGTCAAAGTAGTCAATAGTCAAAGTACTTTATTACTGTAGATATACTTAGCAAACGTCATTTTTTGCCTCTTCTCTACATTGGACCACTGTGGGAGAAGAAGGGCGTAGAAACTCCCACAGATTTATTTTTAGATCTCTTTTAAAATTAGGTTGTGCTTAACTAATACAAATATGAAAAATTTAATGGTTATGATTAATAAGCAGGAATAAATAATTACAAAATTATTAACAGCAAGGTCTGTGTTGAGCCAGATTAACCCCATACAGTCCTGTCATTTAAGTAATCTTGAACATTGTAATATCCCTTTTTCGACAAAGTCGCTTTAACATGCTTTTTAAATTGCTCAAATGGCAATTTCAAAATCTCCAGAGGTATCTTATTGTAGTAGAGAATGCACTGACCCTTGAAAGAATTGCTAACCTTCGCGAGTCTAAAACAGATAACTACCTATCAAAAGAGATTTCTTCCAGCAAACCAAGATGGTAGGAAAGGTTATGGTTGAGCGGGGGAAGACCTGCGTGTACAATAAAACTCTATAAATACTACGAGTAATATATAAAACATCATCTACAAACTATATATTATACTGATAACCCTAATTTCCCTCGAGTTTTCCCTCTCCTGAACAGATCTCAGAACTCCAGGCTGTGCGGTCTGTTTTCACGAACCAAGGTGCTGTCTGCACATTCCTTTTACTACTTACACCTCGGTAAAAATGAGGATGGTGGTATTCTCTCGGCGGATACCATATGCCCAGTACCCAGCGTTGTCAGAATGTTACTTTTGTAACATTTTACGTTACTTTTGAGCCTCTCATGTTACCTCCATGTTACAAGACTCAATATGTTACTTTCGTGTTACTTTTGGGTCAATATAAATAAACTATATAATTAATTATATTCCAGCAAACAAAAAAATATCGTGAAAAGTAAGGTAAAGTATCGTAGGCTGCTGCCCCCCCCTAGAAGATAAAATAAACGTCAATTTTTATTAACGCTCTATATAGTCTGTGATCATTTAACGTGTTTTGTTTGTGTTGTGATTCAACTTTGGTTAGGTTTGTTGATAGAGTATTATTTATATTAATTTCCCAAGTAATTGCTGTAAACAGTTTGTACAGTGACTTGTATTGCTAACAATACTTGGCAAGTAAATGTTGTGTTTACATTAGTTTTAATTTATTAAGAAAGTAGGTACCTACCTACCTAAGGAATCAGTAATTCAACAACAAAGTCATGTAAGTTTGCAACTGAAATAAGTTTTTATTTTTTATTTTCATCCAAGTTACTAGTAAATAAGGATATACCTAGTGTGCCTTTTCACTGCACATTATATAGGTTCAAGAAGTTGGTGTAGCTATTTATAGCTTTTTATATTTACATTATGTTTTATTTAGTAACTTTAGTTTTGTTTTCTAACAGGGATTGGGATTTGGTTGAGTATCGGCAAGCCTGGCTCTAGAATATTTGACTTTGTTAATCGACCTACGCTAATCTAAGGTAAATAGATACACATACTATCTACCTACATAATTCTGCGTTAAGTTTTTATTGTCTCTGGTATATTAACCAAAATGCTCATAACAGTGCTTGTGCCACTCATAGCCTTTCAAACCAATGCGCACGACTTCCATTCCAGTGTGCCCAGTGTTGCCAGTCAAAAAGTTGTCGCAGACGGTATTTTTTACACCTATTCATGTTGATGTCTCTTTCGTAAAAATTATGTGCACCTACTTACGTAAATGACTATACATGCAAAGTTTGCCGTACGAAGCTTTGTCCATAGCCTTTATATGGACAGACACTTATTTGATTCGATTCACGTCCGTTTTTGGTGATGCCGTGATGTAATCTCAGTATCGAATCTTAAGATTTTTTACGAATGCATGGTCTTTGTCTTGTTTTAATGCACTAACTTTGAATATCGCTCTTTTTTCATGTATGAAGTGGTGGTGAATAATGTTTGTATTGCATGTTTTGCTACGATAATTACTTTGTGGAAGCAGCAAAATCAGTAAATTGCAACATAGGCGATCTAGCAACATATAACCTAAATTCAAATGATTTTACATTAATAACCCAAAACATTAGGAGCATTTATAAAAATTTTGATAATCTCCAAATTACACTTTCAGAATTACCCTATGAAACCGATATTATTATACTGACTGAATGTAGACTAAACATGAATAAACCAATTCCAGTTTTAAATAACTACATCTCGCATCAAACGCTTAACCAACTAAATCAAAATGATGGGGTAATAACTTACATAAATAAAAATTGCTTCCAAACTAAAGTCGTTGAGCTACATCTTGTGGAAGCCACTGGCATTCAAATTACAACCTCTTATTACACCATAATAGGTATCTACCGCTCGCCGTCTCATTTAAATGCAGACAACTTTATTAACTCCCTTGACACTTACCTCCAAACCCTTGGGGAGTGTAAAAGTATCATAATTCTGGGAGACATAAATATCGACCTAATAGCAACCCCCAATGAGAAACCGCAAGAGCGTAGAAATAGTCTTAGCTACCTGAACACCCTTTGTATTCACGGCCTATTGCCTGCCCACACTCTGCCTACAAGAGAGGATAGCTGCCTTGATCATGTTAATCTCAAACTAGATACAAGACATAACTTGCCTTTTGTCGCTCGCTGTCCTAAACACCACAGTTACGGATCACTACATGGTTACTCTGAATGTCACACGCACCCACAAACTAGTAATCCCTCAAAAATACAGAACAACTATTAATTATGAAAAAGCATGCATGGCCCTGATAACCACCGATGTCTCTTTTCTTAACATCTACTATGATCCTAATACCTATGCTAACGCTCTTGTAGGAATGATAAAAACGGCTATTCTCAATAACTCTAAAACTACTGTAAATCCCTGTAAACATAGAATCTTAAAGCCCTGGATAAAAACAGGTATTTTGAGATGTATTAGACTCAGAAACCTAATGCAACTGAAACTTAGAAATGATACATCGAATATAACTCTAAACATAACTTTTAAGCGCTTCCGCAACTTCTGTATCAATCAAATTCAAAAAGTAAAAAGACAATACAATAGAAATAAAATAAATGACTCAATAAAACAACCAAGAAAACTCTGGACAGCCATAAATGAAATAGCCCAATTCAAACCCCCAAAATCAACCAACGGTGACCTATTAAACATTGCACCAACACCCTTAGCCTCTGTGAACAGTATTAACCATTTTTTTGTTAATATTGGGCAGGACCTCGCAAAGTCCATCATCAATACATCTAGCACAGTAATAACTAGTACATTTTCCCGTAATACAAACTTATCCTCTTTTGTTCTGTTGGATACTGACCCACAAGAGGTGAGCAATTTTATAATGAGCCTTGACTCGGACAGCGCCGAGGGTTGGGACGGTATTCCCACAAAATTTGTAAAGCTCTCGATGGACTTTCTAGCTCCATTGATCAGTAACCTGACCAACGGAGCTAGATAGTGTGGGTTATGATGATGGTTGTGGTGATTCGGCGCCAGTAAAACAAAGTACTTACTGGTTTAGTCCATGTAATCCGTAAGACACATCAGGTTATCCACGTATGTTTCAAGACAGAAGGCACAAAAGAATAGGAAGCACAAGCACAGAGTCATAGTCTAGTATAGGCAGGAGAAAAACACAGCACATATATTATATTATCAGCGATAGGAAAGCAAATCTATATACAATTAACATCAAACATGAAGCAAAGCGTAAGCATGGAGCGACGGCGGCGAGCGTGCGTTCCGCGTTATGTTTCATAGGTGACTGATTGGTTTGGCTGACTTCTGTCCGGCGATGCCGATCACGCGTTATCATCGTGGAACAGGTCGCCGCGGAGGGCTAGGGAGTTCGGACATTCGATAGAATCGAACGGGCATTATCGATGTATCGACCAGTCGATAATAAGTTGGTAAGTATGCTACTTATATATCTATATTATATATACATGTATTTAGTTATATATGTTATTTATATATATATATATATTTGTAGTCAGTATTTTTGTGTAGTTTGATTAAGTATGTAAGTATAAATATTAATAGTTTTAAGTTGTAATTGTTTGTGTGTAAGTATGGAGTATGTGTAGATAAATAGGCTACAATAGCACTAAAACGGTCTGTAGTAACGCCTGTTTTTAAAAGTGGTAACCGCTCAGATGTCAATAATTATAGACCAATCTCTGTTTTAACCTCGATATCTAAAATTATCGAGAAACTGACCAACAAGAGGCTGGTCAGCTACCTCAATAAATATAATATTATCTCAAATTCCCAATACGGCTTCAGAAAGGGACTCTCAACGCAAGACGCTATCACAATACTAGTAAATACCATAGCAAGAGAGGTAGACAGGAGCCAGAAGTGTCTGACAGTCTTTTTAGACCTTAAGAAGGCCTTTAACACCGTGTCTGTCCCCATTCTCATTAACAAACTAGTTAATATTGGTATTCGTGGTACTGCTCTGTCCTTATTTGAAAGCTACCTACACGACCGAACACAAAAGGTAAAAATTGAAAAACTTATTAGTGAGGAAGAATCTGTCACCTTTGGTGTCCCGCAGGGGAGTGTCCTTGGCCCGACGCTCTTCCTAATATACATAAACGATCTATGTAACCTTGGGGGCGTCGGGGGGAGGATCTTCTCCTATGCAGATGATACTGCAATAGTTTTCTCGGGGGAATCATGGGATACGGTACATAAAGTTGCTGAACTAGGACTGGTTAGGGTTGCCAACTGGTTAAATGAAAATCTTTTGTCATTAAATGTTCAAAAAACAAAGTACATTTGTTTTGGGCCCTACATAAATTCCCAGCCTAACGACAATTTCTTTTTAAAGATACATAGCTGCGCGGATCCTGGAAACCTAGGTTGTGACTGCCCACATATACAGAAGGTTGAGAATATAAAAAGTAAAAGTAAAAAGTAAAAATTTCGTTTATTTACAAACAAATGTACATTTGATGGAATGCCCTGTCCCTCAAATTAGCGTGAACTGTGTCTTGAGAGACAGTTTCTTCCCAAAAGTAGGTAATCAATCAATTACATTTTTGAGTACGATTCACACTTTAAGGCTGAAGTAGAATTATAACAAAATTAAGTAAGATAAAGGAAAAAAAAAAGAAATGATATTTTATTACTATACAAAACAAAAGCTCTTCTCAAGGTGATATGTGTGTTTGTGAGTGTAGAGTATCATTATGTTAGTGTAGTGAATGTAAAGGTTGTGTGATTGTGCGTTTAGTGTGTGTAGGTGTGTGAAGTGTAGTGAATGTGTGTGTATAATATTTGGTAATAATAATAATATATAAAAAATAAAATTATTGAAACTATGGAAACTTAAAGTTTCTATTGCTTTCTGTGGAATAGTTCTTAGATTTAAGTAATGGAAATCAGCAGGTTTTCGGTTTGATCATAGTCAAATGCACGGAGCCAACTTTTAATTTTAGTTTTTACAACATAGTTGTTTAACTTTTTTATGTTAATTACAGAGTTGATTTTATTGTAGAGGCGAGGAGCCATCGAGTCATACTGTCTACGTGCGAATGCACTTTTTTATTGCTGGTAGGGGACATCGAAACAACCTCCTGCCGTGATCCGGAATATATGGTACTGTGTGCTTGTGGTAGTATCTGATGCATCTGTATACGAATGACTGGCGTATGCTCAGGACATTGGTTGTGTTGTGCACGAGAGCGGTGGGATGTCAAAAGGGAGCATACAGCAAAACTTTAAGAACAGCGCGCTGTGCACGCTCAGCCCTCAAAAGCAGTGCCTTAGATGCTCCCCCCCATACACATATGCAGTACTCTACAACACAGTGGCACAGGGAGTTATATGTTTGTAAGAGCAGAATTTTGTCTGCATAATTTCTTAAGTTTTTGAAGACATAAATCATTTTTCTTATACGATTAGCTGTTACTGTTATATGTGGCCCCCAGTTCAGTTTATCATCAATGATGACACCAAGATATTTGATGTGGGGTACTCTGGAGAGCATATCGCAGCTGCAAGTGGTGTTACTATAATCAAGCCTGTTGCATGGGAAGGAGTGAATTTTTATTTCAAATTTACTGTTGGGGCTGCCTGCTTCTGTTTTGCTAAAACACATGTATTTTGTTTTTGAAGTATTCAGGGAAAGAAGATTGTCCTCCAACCATGCCGTCACGGTGCACAGACCAGTTTCTGTTCGGTTTTTAACCAGTTCCCATGAATCCGCATGAAATAGTAAAACCGTGTCGTCTGCAAACATGTATAGGTCAGCAGCATTTATATTATTTTTGCACAGACTATTAATATAGATAAGAAACAAACTTGGTCCGAGCGTGCTCCCCTGTGGTACACCGTATGTACAAGCCTGATTCCCACTAAATGTACTACCTACACGGACACTTTGCTTCCAGAAAGATAGTCATTGAACCAGTTCAGGGTGATCCCACGTATTCCCATATTTTCTAGGCGCGAGAGGAGGATTGGTACACAGACGGTGTCAAAAGCCTTTTGGAGGTCTAGAAACACACCCAAACATTTTTCTCCCCTGTCCACATATCCAGCTATGTTGGAGGTCAGCTTCATAACAGCATCCTCGGTACTTCTTTTTTCTCTAAAACCGTACTGGTTATTAGCTAAGAGATTGTTTGTTTCGAGATATGTCATTAAACGTTTGTTCATTAGTTTTTCGATGATTTTGGAAAGCGTTGTCAGTAATGTGATGGGTCGGTAGTTTGAGGGGAGCTTCTTGTCACCAGTTTTATGGATAGGACAGACTATACCCCTTTTAAATATGTCAGGAAAGCTACCCCTACTAAAACTTAAGTTGCATAGGTGAGATAGTGGACCAGCTAGCAGACGAGAAAAACTCTTTACAATAGTAGTTGGTATATTGTCCCAGCCGGGTGCACTGTTTGGTTTTAACATTGCTATGATGCGCTCAATCTCAGCCTGATCAGTCGGAGAGACCATCATCGAACTAGCAGGGGTAATTTTTGAGATAGCTAGGTCTGCTAGTTTACTCTCAGATTTTCCAGTACGTTCCAGTATACCTTTTGCTAGGGTACCTCCTATCGAGGTGAAGTAGGCGTTAACTTTATCAAGTGACTCTATTGGACCCTTCTCAATATTAAGTAGATCTACATTTGTTTCTTTTTTTGTATTTAGGTAACATATTTCTTTAATTAATTTCCATGTTTCTTTTGCGTTGCCAGTATTATTTTTAAGCCGATTCTGATAATATTGTTTTTTGAGACTCTTTATTATTTTATTACAACAATTCCTATATTTCTTGTATTCCTCTCGCATTGTATCGTTGGTATTATTCTTTTTTAATTACTTATAAATGGTATCCCTAGTTCTAATTGATTTAAGTACAGACATTGTAATCCACGGTTTTAAGGGTTGGTTACGTTTGGGGATTTTGGTTGCAGTCGTGTTGTCAGTGATTATAGTTTGGAGGCAAGTGACCAGAGTTGCTGCTGCAGTATTAACGTCTTCCGTTAGGAAAAAAGGTTTCCAATCATGTTCTTCGAGTTGTTTGCCAATGCCTAAAGTATTGATAATGACTTTTTCACGGGATATTGCTTTGTTTATAGCTTCTGTGTGATTTAATAGAAGCATGATAGGATTGTGATCTGTAAATTCGTTAAAAACTACCGTGTGCGCAAGTTTATTCGTTTTTACCATGAAATTGTCTAGGCATGTTTTATTGTGCGTAGGACGGTTAACACCTTGTCTTAGACCATATGCAGCCAGCAGTTGTAGGTAATCTGCTGCATGACCAGTAATTTCATCCGGGATAATATTGATATTAATGTCACCTGTAAGTATTATGTTTTTACTATTCATATTTTGTATTAGGTTGCCTAAAGAATTTATATAATTAGAGGGATCGCTAAAGGTGTATGGTCTATATGAGCAGATTAAAGTGGTGTCTTCACCTAGTTCCGTGACTATACAATTCCCATCTTCTATAAGTGCTTCTTTTTGTGATTTTATCGTCGTTTCCTCTCTAGTATATACTATGACTCCATCATTCTGATTATAACTTCGTTTCGTACTGAAGTAGTTGTAGCCGTTAATGCTAGGTATTACACTTTTATCGTTTATCCAACATTCCGTCATTACAATCACATCAATGGGGGTTTCCAGAGAGGTGACGAAAACCATGAAGGAGTAAAGTTAGCATTAACACTACGTATATTAACTGTTAGAATGCGTAGGAAGTTAGAGGGGAATCTATGTTTTAAGGTCGTGGAGTATTCAGTTGGATCATCTAACTTTATGCAAGCTATTTCACCTGTCTCCTATATCTCCCTCGCAATATTAACGGCTATAGTATTGAATTATAAGAAATGCTAACATTTCTAAGGGCACAAGTCTTTATAAGTTCGGAAATATAAGTTATCTTAAATTCGTAGATTGGCGTGTGTGTGTGTTGAATGTGGGATTGAATATATAGTGTAACAGAGGTAAATATATGTGATGTGTGTATGTATAGATGTATTATTTTGTATGTTATGATTGTGCGTGCATGTAAGGTAGAATATAAACCAACATATTTTTATGATATAGACATGATATGCTGTAGAGAGTGAACAACTGTGAGTGAGCAAAGAGCAAAAGCAACAAATTGAGAGCGACTAGTCAGACTGACGGCAAAGCACTCGCTTTGAGTTTAGCAAGTACGCCCTCATCGTCGACCCTGATGAAGGGATGGTTCTCTGCTTTTCGGAGATATATTTTTCCAAATGAGGTCCAGCAGAAGTTGTACCCATATAGCTTTGCAAAGTCGCGAGCCAGGAAATGGAGTTTTCTAGCTTTATATGTGAGGCATTCTGAGATATATACTGGGGTCTCAGGACAGTTCATATTAAGGTGTTTCGTATTAAGTTTGTCTTTGTTATCTTTTTTGTTCTTGAATTTCTTGAGACCCTTCATGATGTTCTCCTTTGTAATAACCGAGGTAAATTCTATCACCAGAGGTTTTATCTGATCGGGTTTTGCGAATCCACGGTAGACATCTCTAATCTCCGACTTTTGGATTGGAATCCCCAGGGCTGCGCCAATATTTACAGTTATTTTCGAGAGATCTTCTTTGTCCTCAGCTTGTCTTTCCTTGGGAATGTTTCTGATCTCAATCTTAGTTGTATACGAGTATCTCTCAATATTGTCTAGTCTTGTCTCTAGGTCCTTGATGTATGATCTTGAGTGTTCTTTTCTTTCAATTCTGAGGCCCTCAAGTTCCTTTTGTATGTCGTTGTGCTTAGTATACAGAATTTCCATTGATGCCTGTATGTCTGCGTTTTGTGCAGCGAGCGCCTGATTTTGGGTTTTTATTTCTGCTAATGCAGCTTGTAGGTTGGCGAATTTATTTTTCTGCTCAGTCTCTGAATTCGAGAATAACTCTCTAATTTCGTCCTTCAGTTCAGCTAGTTCGCCTTCCCGTATTCTCTTCAAGCGACCAGTGTTCACATTATGTGTAATGCTATCAGCGAGATTAGGTAAACTGCCGCCAGTTCCTTGATCAAAATCCGATTCCGAGGCAGAGTCTATTGTACTAGCCGGGGCGCTCAGCTTCGGCGGCGGTGTGCGTTTAGTAGCCATAGTCGCTAGCGCAAGGTGGTACCAGGGCGACATCAGTGGACAGGCAGCGGACGCGTGTGCGGTGAGTAAGTGATGGGTGGAGCTGCACTTACTGATCAATGGGCGTGGGCGGGGCGTAGTAGATGTGGAGTACTACCGGGTCTGCCGGCGGGGTGTAGGCGGAGCTCGGTGGTGACTCAGCGCGTATAGTAGTGGAGTCGGGATGAGCTTCGCCGTGCTGTGTGTGAGCAGCTGCGCACCTTCTATTAGCGTATGCGCTCCTAATATTTGGTACGGATTTAATTTTGATGAATAACTTTTAATTTTAATGATTTAATGAACAAAAGCACTGTAGACGCGTGTACTCAGAGCTGAGGTCCGGGGGGAAGAGGATCAGGTACCTGGGAGTCATAGTAGACCAACGGTTAAGCTGGTACGGCCATATTGAGCTGATTATGAACAGAGAACGTAAGCTGACATGGATCTTTAAATCACTCAGATTCGTTATGAATAAGGAACTCCTAAATAAAACATACATAGCATTGATTCAATCAGTGATTACCTGCTGCATACCAGTCTGGGGGGGGACAACAAAAACCAAATTTATGGATGTGGAAAGAGCCCAGAGGTCTATCGTAAAGGTTATGTACAGTCTACCTCGCAGGTTTACTACACAATCCCTATATGAGACTAGTCACCTCCTATCAGTTAGAAAACTATACATTCTTAACTTAATCATGTCTTGCCACAAATCTCTGGTGTATGACCAATCCATAAATACCAAAAGACGAAACGACAAAGTTGCCCCACCGCAGACAGTTCGCACAGTCTTCGCTGAACGACAATATGCCTGTCAATCAGCCTTTATATTTAACAAAGTAAACAGAATTTTATGCATATACCACCTTCAGCTACATACTTGTAAAGAGACTGTAACTAAATGGCTAAATACACTTAACTATGAGGAAGTTGAAAACCTTCTTCAAAGACCTTCTTAAACGATGATTAACTAATATAAGTACTTACCGAACCCCTTTACATACTGCATTCTCACAGGCACTACCTACCAGTATAATAATAGACCCCAAGGTTTGTACAACCTGTTTGTTGGTAGGTTTAACTGTTACCATATGTGGATGTTTACAAACCCGATCCCAAGGTTCATTATAATGCAACCGTAGGGCATAGGAACAGTTACTATCACGCATAGGTACACAAAACACACACACATATACACCCTCACTCAAGCACACACACACACACACACAAACACAACACACACACACACACAACACACACACATACACAAAACACATATACCCTTATCTGTTAATATTTAAGAAAAGTAAAAATGCTTACCTTTAACTGTACGCTAGAATCTTAGGAGAAGTTGCGAGTCATTCCCAACACAAGTATTATTATTACTTACTGGGAAGTCTTATTATATGCTATGTTAACAGTTTCTATGAAATTAAACAACTTTTTTTTTTTTTTTGATAACAAAATTAACATGTATCTAAAGATAATGAAGAGGTTTTTGACTGCTGTAGCCTCGACTCAAAAAGAAACAAAAGACAATGGAGAAAATATCGATAGTTCATTTGATAAGGCACCCCCTGAAAAAAGAAGCAAATTTATAATTTTAACGAAAAAATGGCTAGTAGACATTGCATTCAAAAATTAGATTTCAAAAAGGGAGCAGCAAACCGGCTCAATCACGGCCTTTTGTGCAATTTGTAATTGCAATATGCTCAACGATAGGCCTGCTCTTATAAAGCATCAAAATACAACTAAAACGTTAACGCTGTTAGTAAAACAACATCCATAGACGAAGCTTTTAAACCGAAAAAAGAAGAAGAGCTAAAGAAAAGAGCTGAACTTAAACTGTGTGCTTTTCTCGCTGAACATAACTTGCCACTGTTGTTGTCAGACGACTTAATTCCTTTTTTGGCTAGTACATTTCCTGATTCCGCAATAATCAAATCTGTAAATTTAGGAAGAACAAAAGCAACAAATATCTTAAAAACTGTACTTGGTCCAATACTGACAGAAGAACTTGTATCAAAACTCAAAAAAACAACATTTAGTGTAATAATGGATGAGACTACAGATATAAGCGTTAAAAAGCAATGTGCACTGGCAGTGATATTTTTTGATGAGGACGAATTCTTGGTTCGTACTCAATTCCTTGACATGCATGAAGTTACTTCTGGAAAAGCTAAAGACCTCACAGATGTATTATTGAATTGGCTTACCAACAAACAAATCCCTTTGAAAAACTTGGTTAGCTTTGCTTCTGACACCACGAACAGTATGGTTGGGCAACATAATTCAGTTTTCAGCCACTTGAAAGAAAAAGTACCACACATTGCATGTGTAAAGTGTAGCTGCCACATGATTCATCTCGTGGCTTCTAAAGCTTGTCTCAAGCTTCCGAGATTAGTGGAGGATTTTCTAAGAAATGTTGGATCACATTTAACCGCAGTTCACTCAGGCAAGATAAGTTTAAAGAATTACAAATATTCTTTAATGTTGATGTCCATAAAATTTTGAGTCCTTCGATTACAAGATGGTTGTCCCTAGAGGCTTGCGTCAACAGAGTATTAGAACAGTACAATGTACTCTCTGAGTACTTTAGACTCGAAGTTTTAGAAGATCCTAGTAAAGTCACAGAGGAAATAATTGGCGTACTAGATAACAAACTCACAAAAGTTTACCTAGAATTTATGTCGTACGTCCTAGATCTATTCAACGATTTCAACCGCCTGTTCCAGTCTGAAAAACCATTACTCCACCAATTAAAACCTGAAACACATAAATTAATAAAATCAATAGCCAGCAAACTACATGCAGTTCAGTTACTGTAAAACTGCTGATTCCTACCGAATAGAATATGCCAATCCAAGATTTGTTGTGCCCCTTGAGAAAATATATTTGGGAGAAGCTGCACAATCATCAATTGAAGAACTGTCAAAAGAAATTCCTGAACCGAAAACCGAAATCACAGACTTCAAAAGAACCTGTCTTATGTTTTACATAGAATCAATAAAACAAATAACGCAACGATACGATTTTGCTGACCCAATATACGGCATTATTGAAGTCATTGAACCAAGCGTGGCACAAAAATTTGAAATAAAAGATTTATCTAGCGTGGTGATCAGGTTCCCAAACATTAAAGATGATGTTAATGATGTGGAACTACAAAAATAATGGAAGAAGCATGCTTTCCTTGACCATAATGACTTAGATATGTCTCAAAATGTTGAATAATATTGGAGGAAAACTTCGAAGCTGAAGGATTTTAATGATACTCCAATATTTCCAAATTTAAAAAAGGTTATCGGGCTTTCACTTGTGTTGCCTTTTTCGAATGCATGCGTTGAACAAGTTTTCAGTCAACTTAAATTAATCAAATGTGAAAACAGGAACAGGCTAAACACTGCAACCATTTCTTTTTTGATGGCTACTAAAGCAAACATTAAAAACGCCACAAAATTTGAGCCTTCAAAAGCAATGATGCATGCAAAAATAACATACAGCAAGAGTGGTGAAGGTACTAATTGCACAAAATTCTTAAGATCTCAAAAAGTTTTAAGTAAATATTATTCATGACAACGACGCTAATATAAACGATTTTTTCCAGGTTCTACCAGTTCAAATTAGCTACCCTGTCGCCATTAATATACAATGATGACTAGAGATAAGTCAGTCCGGACCGTAATAGTTCCAGGAGACATGTCCGATCACGGAATGACATCGTTCCTGTCCGACCTGTCTAAATTAGAATACTCCACCTGTCCGGCGGAATCGGAACGAAGAAGAGGAATGAGTAGGTACCGAGAGAAAGAGCCACTCCACGTGTCCGGCGAAGTCGGTCGTCGCTCGGTGCGACGAGGAATCAGGAATGAGCCGAGTTCAGCCGACCACCTTATCCGATCGACTTCGCGTTTTCTCCGTCTCTTTCTCTCTTTCTGTCCCGATATATTGTGATATTTATCAAATATAGAGATTAAATTGAAACTTATGGACATGAAGCTACAATATAATAGAGATTAAATTGAAACTTATGGACATGAAGCTTAAGTCGAATATTTAAAAATAGTTGAAAATACAATACCTATATTTGCCAGATATATTATTATCGTACGTAATATTCATTCGTGAAATAAGTAGGTATACGAAAATGTCGCACCGAAGGTGTGCCTTATGCCATTCAACTGTCCTAAGCCATACTCCGAGGAACGAGACATAATAAAGATCAATGTTTATGTCTTGTTCTTCGGAGTATGGCCCCGTCCGACGCTATGTCCCACTCGCGCAACGAGAAAGAGATCGTTGACTCCGGGAATGCGTTTCTCGGAGCCGGAGTATAGTATACTCCGCGGAGTATACTAACGGAACCATGTCCGCACCGAAGAAGACACGTTCCGAGTCCGGTGCCTTCCAGGACAGGATTAACTAACCTCTAATGATGACGTTTTTTCGTATTCATTGATAACAAAGTAAGTTGTAGTTTTAAAAGAAATTACTAAATTGCTTGGTTTTATTCAGACACAAATGATTGATTATGTTTTTCTTTTTCCGCATCACCAGTCGATGAACAATTATTACAATTTTTTCGACGTTTAACAAATGGGACAGAAAACTTTTTTAGTTTTAATCTAATAAAGTGCCATAATAAAGTATTGTGTCGTTTTCCACATAATATAAGGTCATGTTACTTTTCTCGTGAAAATGTTCCTTTTTTAACTGTCTCATGTTATATTCGACTATCTGCCACTGGCAACACTGCCAGTACCTAAAACCTACACCAATACAAATGCATGCGCACGAGACGTGTCGCATCCCATACAAATGCTTGTTCTGACGCGTAAGCCTTGTTTGTTCTTAGGAAATGAACGCTTATACCGCCATCTTTCCTAAATTAAGCGCACCAGCTCGATACTACCTTTACTAGAAATAACTTTTGAACTAGCTCTCTCTAGCAATAACATTTTAACTAAAAATCGAATTAGGCTTCAAATTATGACGGTTGTCTGTCCTCTCGTATAGAAAGAAAGAAAGAAGTTTATTTGTAACAGAGTAACAGGAAACAAAAATAAGTGCCAATATTGAACAACTAGGTACTTACATACGAATATTTCCTGTTACAAGCTGGCCTCAACTCACTCAGCATATGCTGAATGCGAACAATCACAATCAGCCTCTTCCGTTGTGACCCACGGGTAACAACACGCACAACAATGTGCACTTTCGTATAACATTTATAAGCATTAGGCAGAAGGAAAACCAAATTAAAAACCGGTCAAGTGCGAGTCTATCTCGCGCACCAAGGGTTCCGTACCACCTTACAATGGTAGAGATGGTGTGGAGTGAATAGTTTGGATTTTATATAGCAAAATGTTTTTTACAAAGTTATTGGTGCGGCTACTTTCACACTCCATGTACGTAACCAGGTGCATTCATAAGTTTGTATCTGGCATTGAAATAATTGTTGTATGGGAGCCCCCTTACATATTTATTTTATTCTGTTCTTTAGTATTTTTTGTTATAGCGGCAAGGGGAATTATCAGATACATCATCTGTGAAAATTTCATCTGTCTCACTATCACGGGTCATGAGATATATCCTGGTGACAGGCGGAAAGACAGACGGACAGCGGAGTCTTAGTAATAGGGTCCCGTTTTTACCCTTTGTGTACAGAACCATAAAAAGAAACATAGGTATACATGAATATTCAACCTTTGTAGTTGCAATAGGTACATTAAAGGTACAAAAGAAATATGTATAAATAAATATAATGTACAGTAATATTTAAGGTTACAATTTCATATGATAAGACAGTTATATTGCGCTAGTGTCGTTTCGGTTTCGAAGAGACTTCGAATTTTTGTTGCCCTAAAATGAATTTTCTGAACGTGCATCCGTCTAAACAACGCAGGTTCCTGATTAGTGGTTTCCTATTGTCGGTCCATGGTACTGCTTAACTGCTTAGCATCTAACAGCGTTGAGCCAACAGAGTTTGGCTCACAGAGCAATATAACAGCGCGCTCCGAATCGCACCATAATCGATTACAGCGTCTACGAGGTCGTTCCGAATGAGTTTTAGCGTGACAACGATAGCTCAAAATGGTTAAGTCAAAGTCAATGTCAAAGTACTTTATTACTGTAGATATTTACATATACTTAGCAAACGTCATTTTTTGCCTCTTCTCTACATTGGACCACTGTGGGAGTAGAAGGGCGTAGAAACACCCACAGATTGATTTTTAGATCTCTTTTAAAAATAGGTTGTGCTTAACTAATACAAATATGAAAAATTTAATTGTTATGATTAATAAGCAGGAATAAATAATTACAAAATTATTAACAGCAAGGTCTGTGTTGAGCCAGATTAACCCCATACAGTCCTGTCATTATAGTAATCTGGAACATTGTAATAGCTCAAATGGCAATTTCAAAATCTCCAGAGGTATCTTATTGTAGTAGAGAATGCACTGACCCTTGAAAGAATTGCTAAACTTCGCGAGTATAAAACGGGGCGCACATAGTCTGTGATTATTTCTTAGGTTAACATTACAGCTATCGCTAAGTTTGGAAAATGTTGTAAGGTTCTTGCGTACATACATTATATTTTCGAAAATAAATTGACTAGCTACTGTTAGTATATCAATTTCTTTAAAAAGCTCTCTTAAGGAGTCGTTCGTTCGTTTTAAATTATAAATTGCTCGAATAGCTCTTTTTCTGTAAAATAAAAATAGTTTGAATATCCGCTGCTTTCCCCCACAACAAGATACAATAGGACATCACACTATGAAAGTAACTAAAATATACTAGCCTAGCTGTAGCCACATCCGTGCTTTGTCTGATGTTCCTAACAGCGTAAGCCGCAGAACTTAATTTACCAGCCAATTGATCTATGTGGGGTCCCCACTGCAATTTGCTATCAATGGTTGTTCGATTCCAAATCGATATTCGATCGATGGTTTCTGAACGGTCATTTTAATTTGACGTTAGCTGTCAATCTGGCAGTTTTGACAACTGACAGACGAAAAATAGAAAACAACCTCGCAATGAAAACGCGTGTTGATTAGGTTGTTGAAATTAAATCACAGGGCATCTGGAATGTATTCGGGATTCCCTCAGGATTATTAATATAGCTGAGTGTGCCGTTGTCTCTCGAACCAGATAAAGTTCGGATTTTCGTGCCCGATTCGTATTTACCAGTAGAAACATAACCTGTGTTGGACCACTGTGCTCATTGACGCTGGCCCGCCAGTCATACCTGGTTGGCTGAAGAACCTGTCTACCAAGAAGAGCCTAGGGCGCGCCCGGGCCTTGCAGAGAAACAGGAGGTTGACGGGACCAAAGCACAGACCAGGTTAGATCTACCCCACATAACTTTAGCTCGGTGAATCGCCGATGTTCATCACTTCTTGGCACCTGATCGTCACGCTACCTCGTAGCTGATGGGCCCCTACGAGGTCATTAGGTGCTGAGAAGCCTGAACACTTTGGTAGCAGAGCGTGGTTTCCTGAGATTTGCAGCCGTCAAGGGCTTCAGGAAAGCACGACTTGGGACTATCAATCTGTAGGTATCTAGGCGGTTAGGTAACTTGTTTGTTCCTATATCCACATAGATTGGTAGTATTTGTAAGCTATAAGTCTATTGCTGGTAGTAGACAGACAGATATTACAGTTTTCCCTAAATGACCAGTTGTACTGAGATGTGACTCAGAATAGTAGGTACTCAACTTAGGTACGCATTGTATTAGGTACATTATAGGTGAATTAAAATTTGCATTGAATTACTAGTTAGTCAATCTATTAGTGGTCTAGTAACGGTATTGAATGAATGTTTTGGTTAACATAGGTAGTTACATCGAGTGTATAGCAATTTATAACTTGAACTAATATTGACTATTATCTGTGTGTGTTATAATAATAAAGGGAAACTAACTTGTTATTTACAGGATTAGAATATTAGAAGTGTAGCATAATTTATATAGATATAAAACTCGGTTCCTATTGTTTAAGGAAAGCAACATTATTTAAGTTATAGTTTAGGGTTCCCTCGTTTGGGTTATAATCTGAAGGGTCCAATAAAATTGAGTTACTGCAAATTGTGAGTAAATATCGTTCCGATCATGTCGTTATCTGAAATCCAGAAGGGTGTTTCTAAGGAACTCAGATGGTTTTCCTCCGCACACGGTCTGATAGACCGTTTAGATAGGCATGATGTGGTATTGGAGCGGTCTATGGACGTTAAGGAACGTTACAATAGGGTGCTCGAATTGTCCGCGCAGGCGGAATCAGTTGATGGTTGTGCACCTGACAGGCTGTCACGGTTGACAAGGGATGTCGACCAATGTATGGAGATGGCAGCTGCTATCACGCAGAAGGCTGCGGACATACGTAGACAGCGCGAGTCCAGCCATGGTGGTGACATTGAAGCACCTCTGCCGCATCAGGGATCGGGGACCAGGTTACCCGCGATAACTATGCCTACCTTTGACGGCGTGTCCGGTGAATGGATGAGCTTCATCAATCTGTTCGACAGTTTGGTGCACTTGCGATCGGACATTACCAAGTCTGTCAAGATGGCTCAGCTGGTGGCAGCATTGAGGGGTGAGCCTAGGGAGCTGGTCGCTCATTTGACAGTTACGGAGGGCAACTATGAGACGGCCAGGCAATTGTTGGTCAGACGTTACCACAACAAACGGAGGTTGGCCGATGCCCAACTGAACCGTTTGTTTAGCATCCCGGTTGTGAACAAGGTCGGGGCCATACAGACGGAGGTTTTGAACCCATTGTTGTCCGTCACCAAGGCTCTAGAGAATCTTGGACTTCCGGTTGGTGAATGGTCGTACTTACTGTTGTACATTGTACTTTCCCGCCTACCCGCTGACGTGCAGACTCGTTTCGAACAGTCTCACGGGAGGTCGGCCGAGGACCTGCCCGCCTTCTCCGACTTGGTCGGATTTTTGGAAGAGGAGTCTCGACGGGAAAAGAATTTGGGGTTGACGGTCACCCATCCTTCGGAGCCACAGAGAGCTGCCGGGAGCGCTGTGAGTAGGGGCCCTCCGACGAGGAAGGACCGCACCAACTGGCAGTCATATGGGACTGTGAGTGCATTGACCCCACATAGTGAGACCTGCCCATGTTGTAGGCAGATTGGCCATGCTGTGGCCAATTGCAATAAGTTCGGGGAACTTAGGGTTCAGGGACGGCGCCAGATGGCCAAGCAGCGGGGCTGGTGTTTCCTGTGCCTCGGGCCACACATGGCTAGGGACTGCACGCGCACACAAATGTGCGGATATTGTGGTAGGGCCCACAACAATCTGTTGTGCATGAACCGGTCCGGCCAACAGCCACCACAGGGCCGTACCCAGGGTGACACGGCAAGGGGCCCTGAGAATTCGTTTGCGACTCGGAGCGCAACTCAGGGGCCAACGTCCCCACGTGCACAGGGCAGTACTAGGGTGCAGGGCCGCACTCAGGGTCATCACATGGGGGGCCCTGAGTTTTCGGTTGCGACTCAGCATCCGACTCAGCGGGACATTGGGTGTGTTGAGCAGGCCGTAACGGGCGGGTGGCATGGGGCACCTTCGAGCTATGCGGGTGCGGTTCGGACGCCGCCTCAGTTGTCGCCCCGCTCGTCGCCTCGTCCTCGTCGGTCGCATGTGATGTCCCCCCCGCTCATGGAGCGGCCACGGTTGAATTCACGCCCACCCCCCTTCGGGGGGCGTCGTAGGGTGGCAATGGAACCGGCGCGTGGGCCACTGCCTACCTGATCGGTTACAGGCAGATTGGGGCCCCGGGGGCCCTCGCTAGGAATTTGCGGCCCAACAATTTGTTGCCCCCCAACCGGAGACGGTGGTGTTACCGATCGCCTCTGTGCTTGTTTGGGATTTGGCGGGCAACCCAACATACGTTCGCGCCCTATTAGATTCTGGAACTCAGGGCTGCATTGTATCGAATGATTTAGCAAAATGGTTGGGCCTCAAGGTAAATAGGTATAATAAATCAATACGGGGCGTGGGGAATGTTACGGTTATGAATGTAGTTGGTCAATCGGTGATCACGTTATCTCCACGTTATGACATTTTGACAAAAACATCCGTGCAAGCTTTAGTAATGACGCATGTCATGGGCAGACACCCCTTGGTGAAGTTGAATCCGGCCGTTCGATTCCTGACATCAGGACTCAAGTTGGCGGATCCCGATTTTGACACTCCAGCCCCGGTCGACCTGCTACTGGGAGCAGAAGTTCTGGGTAGGTTTCTGTTGTCGGATCGGCGAGTTCTTCAGCCGGACGGGTTGATTGCTGTGGATACTAAGTTTGGTCACGTGATCATGGGTCCGGCATTGCCAATGGTTAGGCCTGCCGAGTCAGATGGCATACTTATTGGCTCAGCGTTGTCAGACGCTATCCAACGTTTCTGGGGGATAGAGGAACCTCCCACCGTTCGTCGAGTCGACGCAGACGAAGAAGAGTGCGAGTTGTTTTACCAGAATAGTACTGGTCGCCTTCGTTCTGGTCGTTTTGTAACTCGACTGCCTTTCAGGGCCGATCGACCGCCACTAGGAGAATCTAGGAAGATGGCTGAGATGAGATTGATGTCGATGGAGCGTAGGATGTCAAGGGACGCCGTATTTAAACAAAAATACGTCGATTTCATGAGGGAGTATGAGTCGTTAGGACACATGTCGGTATCGGGTGTGGACTGGAGATCTGAGGATCATTGTTTCCTTCCACACCATGCCGTCCTGCGAACCCCTACCGGCAAGATTCGAGTTGTTTTTGATGGGTCAGCACCTACCTCGAACGGGATGTCCCTGAATCAGTGTCTACATTCGGGACCCAAGTTGAGTCGTGATATTTCGGATATTCTCACGAGCTTTCGGAGACACCAGATTGTATTTGTCGCAGACATTCGGATGATGTTTAGGCAAACGGTAATTCATCCGGCTGACAGAAGGTATCAGTTGATACTTTGGCGTGAGTCCACGGCCGAGCCAGTCAAGGTCTATGAGTTAAACACGAACACGTATGGGTTACGGTCTAGCCCTTATTTGGCGATGCGTACCCTGCGGGAGTTGGCGTCGCGTGACCGTGTGAGCTATCCTAGAGCCGCCGCTATCCTGGAGCAAGATTTGTACGTCGATGACGTCTGTCCAGGGGCAGCCAGTGTAGAGGAAGCTCTGGACCGACGTGACGAGCTCATTCAATTGCTGGAACGAGGCGGCTATGAACTACGCAAGTGGATGTCCAACTCCCCTGAGTTGATGGCTGGTCTCCCAGATGAGTTTCAACAAGACCCGCACGTTTTTGAGAATCCTGACAACCCTAACATGTTGTCAGAGCTTGGAAATCAGTACCGGCCCGTCCATGATGAGTTTACCTATCGGGTGGTTTTAGAAACACCGAAGGCCTGGACGAAGCGGTCAGTACTGTCAACGATTGCGAGAACGTTCGACCCGAATGGATGGATTTCTCCAGTCACCTTTGCTCTCAAATGTTTTATGCAAAGGCTATGGGCGGCTCAGTTGACCTGGGACACCCACCTCTCAGGTGATTTGTTGACTGATTGGACGCGAATGTTCACCTCGCTATCGGACATAAATAATGTATCGCTGCCGAGGAAATTGGTCCCTGCTGGGGATTACAGGGCAACCCTTCACGGGTTTTGTGATGCCTCTGAACGAGGGTTTGCGGCAGCGGTTTATTTGCGAACCGTCACCTCCACCGGGGAGGTCGACGTGCGTTTGGTTTTGGCAAAAAGCAAGGTAGCGCCTATTCGGACAAGGATTACGATTCCAAAACTGGAACTGTCCGGGGCTGCTCTTTTGACCAAACTTTTGAATCACACTCTAACAGTGTTGCGTGGGTCAGTGGTTTTGGAGGATACGGTGTACGCTTGGACGGACAGCCAGATTGTTTTGTGCTGGCTGAAGGCTTCGGTCCATAACTTAGAGGTTTTTGTTGCGAACCGTGTCTCCCAGATTGTGTCGTCTGAGGTCCCACTGACCTGGAGACATGTACCAGGAGAATTGAACCCGTCTGATTGTGCATCCAGGGGATGTCAGGCTCCTGAACTCGTTAGACACCATTTGTGGTGGGGACCACCCTGGCTTGCCAAGAGAGAATCGGACTGGCCCCACAGCCATGTAGTATCTTCGGATCATGGCCCCAGAGCGGCCGTGCATGTTACCCAGAAGGCTGAGGATCCTGACGCCGGGTTTCTGCTGGACCGGTATAGCTCACTTGACAAGTTGATAAACGTGTCCACTTGGATTAGGAGATTCGCTCGAAATTGTCGTACTCCTCGCGATCAGCGAACGTTGAACCCTATTCTGACTCAGGCAGAGCGAAACGAGTCGCTGTTGAATTTGGTCCGGTTGGTACAGTCCTCGAAGTTTGGGGCAGAATTGGAGATTATACGAAGTGGACGTTCGAAATTGAAGGGAGCCGTCGCGCGTCTCAACCCCTTTGTTGATTCGACCGGGTTACTTCGGGTAGGAGGAAGATTGCGCAATGCGAATCTGTCGTATTCGGCTCGTCACCCACTTCTGCTCCCCAAGGTCCCCCCTTGGGGAGCAGAAGTTAGTTGAATTGCTGGTGACTGATCGTCATATTAAAAACGCGCATGCCGGCTGTAACGCGTTGTTGGCCACGCTCCAGCGGGAGTTTTGGATCTTATCTGCCCGCCGTGCCATACAGAACATCGTGTTTCGGTGCATGCCTTGTTATCGACTTAAGGCTGCCACGATGCAACCTCTCATGGGGGACTTGCCCCCTGATCGTGTGAATGAGGTCAGACCGTTTTCAGGTGTTGGTACGGATTTTGCAGGACCGTTTATGGTGAAGAGTTCACGATTGCGTACCGCTAAGCAATACAAGGCGTACCTATGTGTGTTTGTTTGTTTATCCACCAAGGCGGTACATCTCGAGCTCGTTGCTGATCTCTCGACAGAGGCTTTCATTGCTTGTTTGGATAGGTTTGTTTCTCGAAGGGGACTTCCAACTTTGATCCGCTCTGATAACGGCACTAACTACATAGGTGCGGAACGATACTTACGAGAGATAGTCAACTTTTTGAATGTAAATAAAGTGGATATTGGAACGGCCCTCTCCCGTCGGGGTATACAGTGGACCTTCAGCCCACCGATTTGCCCCCACTGGGGTGGGATTTTTGAGGCCGTAGTTAAGTCAGATAAGACGCACTTAGGGCGTATAGTAGGTCAGACCGCGCTGACTTTTGAGGAGCTCGCGACATTGTTTTGTAAGATTGAGGCCGTTCTCAATTCGCGACCGTTGTGTCCGCTCAGCTCGGATCCAAATGACCTGGAGGCTCTGACCCCAGGCCATTTCTTGATAGGACAGCCACTTAACGCGTTGCCCGAGCACCCTTTCGAGGGAGTGAAATTGTATCGGTTGTCAAGGTATCAGATGTTGCAGCAGTTTACTCAGAATTTCTGGAAGCGTTGGTCGCTCGAGTATCTGCATATCTTACAACAGCGCCTTAAGTGGACTGACAAAACTAGCCCCCCTAGTGTTGGTGACCTCGTTCTGGTTAAGGATGCTAACCTACCGCCACTACGTTGGCGCAGGGGGCGCATTGTTAACTTGTTCCCTGGCAAGGACGGGACCCCCCGGTCTGCAGAGGTTCTAGTAGGAGGCTCGGTTCTAAAACGAGCGGTAGCAACGTTGTCTCGGCTGCCCGTAGATTAGGGGACAGGTGGGTGCCTGTCCGGGCGGGTGATTATTCCATTCCAAATCGATATTCGATCGATGGTTTCTGAACGGTCATTTTAATTTGACGTTAGCTGTCAATCTGGCAGTTTTGACAACTGACAGACGAAAAATAGAAAACAACCTCGCAATGAAAACGCGTGTTGATTAGGTTGTTGAAATTAAATCACAGGGCGTCTGGAATGTATTCGGGATTCCCTCAGGATTATTAATATAGCTGAGTGTGCCGTTGTCTCTCGAACCAGATAAAGTTCGGATTTTCGTGCCCTTTTCGTATTTACCACGTAGAAACATAACCTGTGTTGGACCACTGTGCTCATTGACGCTGGCCCGCCAGTCATACCTGGTTGGCTGAAGAACCTGTCTACCAAGAAGAGCCTAGGGTGCGCCCGGGCCTTGCAGAGAGACAGGAGGTTGACGGGACCGAAGCACAGACCAGGTTAGATCTACCCCACATAACTTTAGCTCGGTGAATCGCCGACGTTCATCACTTCTAGGCACCTGATCGTCACGCCACCTCGTAGCTGATGGGCCCCTACGAGGTCATTAGGTGCTGAGAAGCCTGAACAATGGTTATTCCAAGAAACTTCGTATCATTTACTAATTCTAACGTGCTGTTGTCTAACACTAAACTGGTCTCAACTTGCCTGACATTTGGAAGTGAGAATTTGATACACTTGGTTTTACCAGCGTTTAGCAATAAATTATTAACTGTGAACCAATTCAAAGTTAAAGACAAAACACCATTAACATCATCAAAATCTCCTTTTTGTCTTTCAATTTTGAAGACCATTGAAGTATCATCAGCAAACAACACTATGTCAGTTAATTTCTCCACCATGAAAAGCAGATAATCAATATATACCAGGAATAAGAAAGGGCCTAATATGGAACCTTGTGGAATGCCAATCTTAACACCCGATCCATCAGATTTCACGCCGTTAACTTCTGCCTTTTGAATTCTATTGCTTAGGTATGATCTTAGTAGATCCATCGCTTTATTTCGAACTCCGTAATGATTTAATTTAATTAATAGCGTATTATGATCAACACAATCAAACGCCTTCGACAGGTCGCAAAAAACTCCCATAGCATCCTGTGCGGCCTCCCATGCAGAATAAATATGAGATACAAGGGTAATACCTGCATCCGTAGCCGATTTACCCCTAGTGAAACCATATTGTTTAGCGTGGAGTTGTTTTGTACGGTTGAAGTGTGAGAGCATTTGATTGAGTATAATCTTTTCAAATATTTTACTTAGTGTTGGAAGAACAGATATTGGTCTGAAATTTGAAGGATCGCCCTTATCTCCCGACTTGAACAGAGGTATCAGTTTACTGTGTTTCATGAGGTCTGGAAAAGCCCCATCGTCAACACATTTATTGAATATATAAGCTATAATTCATAATTCATAATAGTTTATTGCAAAGTCACAAAATTTCACAAGGTGGTAAAATAAAAGTTAGTACATTGTGACGCCCTGCTAGGGCACAGCAACATGCGAAGGACAGCCAATTGTCCATTTTACGAAAAATTGAAAAAAATTGAAAAATGATTACATTTATGTTCAAAATTGTATAGAAACAATTAACAAAATATTGTAGAGATTATTATTATTAACAATAAATAAATAAATTAAGAGTAAATTATATAAACATTAAATTAGTAATAACATGTAATGAACAAGTAATTAGCGACTAGAAATATTTACCTAATTTTATCATTGAAAAATTCTTTCACATCATAATAGCATTTTTCAATGAGGAACTTCTTTAAATAGGTAATGAATAGTGTTTCTTTCTCTTTGTTTTTTAAGTAATTTGGTATGTGATTATATATTTTGATGGCCATATGATGGGGACTAGAAGACACGAGTTCTAACTTTGAAAATGGTTTCTTTAATTTATTTTGGTCTCGATTATTCCTTTTATTTTTATTTTCTAGGGGGGAGTATAAGTTACCATGTTTTCTTACAAATTTGCAAGATTCTAATATATATATAGAAGTTAAGGTAAGTATTTGGAGTTTTACAAAATAAGATCTACAAGATACCATTTGGTCAATATTTGTAAGTATTCTAATACATTTCTTTTGTAGAATAAAAATATCCTTTATTTCACAACAATTCCCCCATAATATAATACCATACGATAGTCTGGAATGTGCGTATGCATAGTAGGCTGTGAGCGCAGTTTTGACATCAGTTACCCTTTTTAGTTGATGGAGGGCATAAGTAAAAGATGATAGTTTGTTTTGCAATCTCTGTATGTAAGGTTTCCAGCTCAAGTTTGTGTCTAGATCGATCCCCAACAAGGTTGCTGTCTTTGTAGTCTCCAGTGGTATTTGTTTATAGCAATATGAAATTTGTAATGGGACTTTTTGTGAGGGTTTGAATTGAATTATATTAGTTTTTTTAAGGTTGAGTTCTAAATTTGATTCATCTAGCCAGTCGGTGATCTTATCTAGGGTCATATCTAAGCTTTGGTTTAATTCGGTGGTATTCGAGCAGGAAAATAATATGGAAATGTAATCTGCGAAAAGGGTGCAAGGGTCATCAATTAGATTAGGTAGACTATTTATATAAATAAGAAATAATAAACATCCCAAGACGCTACCTTGGGGAATAGATCCAGTAGAAAGGACTCTATCTGATCTAACGCATTCTACTTTACCTGTGATAAAATTGGTATTTTCAATCTCTACGTATTGGACACGGTTATGCAGGTACGACTTGAACCACCTGTATGCTAAGCCTCTAATCCCAGAGTCGTATAGTCTTTCTAATAGAGTTTCAAAGCATACTCTATCATACGCTTTGCTCATATCGAGCAGTAAACCCACAGCATACCGTTTATTGTCTATTGATTCAAAAATAGCTAAGTGTGGGGCTATAACTAGAATTACTGAACTGACTGATATACCCCACAGGTCTTCCGTATTTTTTAAGTTAAGTAATTTAAACGTTTTGACAATGTCCTGGGGATATACATGATGAAATTTTAAATATACATTACTGACGCTAGTGTTATTTTTTAATAAAGTCTTTGCTTCATATGGAGATGAATTTAGACGGTCTGTTGTGAGTACGGGTACATTGGTAAAGAATGATTCAAAAGCTCGAGCAACATCAGCGTTGGATTTAACAACATCATCACTTATCTTTAGGCAGAAATCATTGTCCCTTGGTATAACTTTGCCAGTTTCGCGGTTTATTATTTGCCAAACTGTTTTCATTCTATTATTTAAATTTTGGATTTTTCTATTAATGTGTAAAGTTTTTGCAGTTCTACAAACCAACTTGAAAGTTTTGGAATATTTTTTAACATAGTCATTCATTTTCGATCAAAGTTATAGGTTTTTTGATCATAAAGGTCATACAAGATAACTCTACTTTTACGAATTCCAAACGTTGCCCAGTCATTAAATTTAGATTTACCGTTGTAGTCACTGACTTTCTTTAATTTGAAAACTTTATTGAATTCTGTCTGAATAATGTTGAAGAAGTCTGAGTAGATTTTGTTTGGGTTCTGTTCATTAAAATCCGGTACTGGGAAATTTATATCTAAGTTTTTCGTATATGTCTCTAGTCTATGGGATGTAATAGGCCTATAAAATGATGGACCAGTCTTATCCTTAATAGCAATTGGGAATGAAACTGTTTGACCACTGTGATCGGAAGGTAAGCAGTTAATTACACTTTTACTTGTGAATGCACAGTCACAAAAAACATTATCTAAGCAAGTTTGGCTGGTAAGTGTAAATCTAGTCGTCTCTAAAAATACACGACATAAATTAAACGATTTGAATAAAGTTATTAATCGTTGTTTCATTGTTGTTCCTACAAGCAGATCTACATTAAGATCGCCACAAATAATTAACTTTTTTCTGTTATTACATACAGTTTAGTGAGGGCTTCCTCCATAATTTTCTCAAATATTTCGAAATTGCCATGGCCTTTTTCATCCCTCGGTGGCCTGTAGACACAAACAATAATATGGCTATCTAACTCAACACAGGATACCTCTATTTGTCTTTCAACAGTAAGTGCAAGAATATCATTCCGTTGTTTGACCTTAATATTATTTTTCACTAAGATTAAAGAACCACCTCTATGGTTGATATGACGTCGTGAATGACATCATTAACGACGCCATGTTGTGCTTTAATCGCCCATGCTTTGAGCGTCAGCACTGTGAGCTAGCCATCGAAAGTGACAGCTGCCACGCTGACTATCAAACTTAGAGTAGTAATCAGCATCAACTTTTGGCGCTCCATAATTGTTTATTTCCTCACTTATTCACCCAACACAACGCTAATACAACAGTTCGGACTGTCTACGACTCGAAATGACGATAATTTACAAGAGTTGGGTTATAATAGTGTCATCTGTCAGTGTCAACGTCTACCGTCGCTTTCGCAGCGTTCCGAATGGATATCTATGATGGTCGCCATTTTGCACTCGGAACGGGCATGATGGTCGTGACTTCATGTGAGCGATGATGGCTCTGTTGGCGTGACTCGGAACGCGACATAAGTAGTTTGGCATTAGCCGCGCCGTCCTTTCGACTCCCGCACGAAAAGCAGGCAAACGGACCACAGGAAGTGGGCACTGGGCAATAATAATCGTTCATATTCGGGTCAGTCTCGCTCAAGAAGGGTTCTGAATCATCGTACAAGGAAACACCACTAAAATAATAAAACAAAAACGAATTATTATTTCCGAACGTAAATTCGAACCCAGAACTTTATGATATGAAACCAATTGCTCCACCATAAGCATTTGTTTAGCCGGGAAATCTACGGTCATATTATAATCATGGTTTGTGATGTGAAGCGATAGAGAGGCACAATCGGTCTAAGCCTTCACCTTGTGACGTTATCACGTAAAATTATTGTCCGTAAACCGACTTTACAGACAACATATATTTTTTTCTTAGTCTGTGATGTTTCCCATTGCTGGGCAAATGCCTCCCTGCTTTAAGACCATACCTTCCGATCCTTTGCTTGTTCCTGCCAGTCTGGGAGTTACCTCTCTAGGTCCTCGCACCATCTCCTTCTAGGCCTGCCTCTGCGGCGTTTTCCGTCTTAGTTTCCAATCCGGGTGCATGCGACATACATGTCCGGCCCAGCTCCATTTGAGTTTGGCGCTCTGTGCAGCCACGTCGGTAATAGTTATGGAGCGCAGTGTGGTGTTTCTGACACGGTCCGTCAATTTGACTCCTATGCTTCGCTCCATAGCCCTTTGGCAAACCTTGAGTTTGGACTTCAGGTGGTCGGTCAGTGACGACGTCTGAGCGCCGTAGGTGAGGATAGGCGGGATACATATGTCGACGAGTTGCCACTTTAGTGTCAATGGAAAGTCGCCCTTCAGCACTTTCATGGATCAGGCGTTCGAAATGCGTCTTTCGATCTCTTTGCTTTGCTTGTTTTCGAATGAGACTAACGGGCCCAAGCAGTCGTCGTAATTCGTCGACATTTTGCATTACCTGCCCATCCACCTCCACTCTACGTTTCGCGCAATTAGTCATAAGTTGTGTCTTGGACCGATTCATCTTTAGTCCAACCTCAAGGCATTACCGAGCTCCTGCAGCATCTTCCCCAATTCAGGGGTTGACGGTGCGAACAAGACAATGACGTCGGCGAAGCGAAGGTTTGTGAGCCTTCTGCCACCGACGAGAATTCCGTCATAGTCCACGGACGCGTCAGCTTCCTGAATATCTCCTCGAGTGCTGAGGTGAACAGTTTTAGTGACAAGGGGGCCTCTGTTCCACGCCTTTCTCGATCTGGAAGGAAGGGCCTGCTGACTGCAGTTTAATGTTTAATTTATTACCTTTAATTTATAAAATCTCGCATTATTTGTTGCTTTACCTGCAACGGAAATACACATACAACTTCTTCTTCAACAACTTCTATTTTGGTTCATCAGATAAAGCCAACGGACGGATGGAAGGACAGATGGAAAGACGGACAGCGGAGGATCGTGCGCGATCGAACATAGCGTCACGATGCGAGCGAATCGTGACGCTATGTTCTATGTTCTGATGAACTCTAGGTCTCTATCCAGCAACAGGCTCTAGTCATGATGGGCAATTCATGGGTTGGCCATCGTGTTAAAATTATGAAAAGCAAAATGCGCGCTGGGAATGGCTGGATCAACGCTGGATCTCATATGAAAAAAAGGCGAAAACGAAAAGCGTGATTACGTGGTGGGATCTAACCTTGGCAACATTTTATGGTAGATTTTAGTTGTTGTGACGGGAAATGGTAGAAATACTTCCACAACGACTGGCAACACCATCATCCGCCATTTGTCATTTTTTGTCATGCGCGTTCGGGGATGCTACAGAATTTTGTGCCCGTGAGTGTTTCAGCCAAACTGCGCCCGAAACTTTGTTTGTGAAGTGATAACGTGTGAGAAGCCGGTGTCAAAATTACAACCCAGTTACTGTGCCGACCAACAGCCGTTCACAATGAATAAAACTTGTGCAAGGTGTGAAAAAACTGTGTATCCCACGGAGGAACTCAAATGTTTGGACAAGGTAAGATTTCACTTGCATACCTGAGGAAAATCATATCTCTGTTCATTCATAATTCATGCTACATTAATAAAATACTGGTGAACAGTAGCAAAAACGGCTAAAATCGTGTTTTGTCGTACACGATACGTTGATGTATTTTTTCTAAGTGCGGTCCGGTAATTGAATGGAAAAGCCTCTGTAGTGGTCTTGTGAGTCACAAATTATATAAATTGATGGTGATATCATCATTCTTAGGCTCTTTACGAGTGGTTTTAGACTCTGTACCAGTGGTCTAGTACCATCTTTCACATTATTCCGGGTCTCTTGGCCATTTCCTGACCTTGTATAATATTTGCATCAATTGTATTCAAATTATTTGTGGTTAGTGTTGCTTGAAAGTAACACTAACCACAAAAATTATCAGGTAGCTACAGTACAGCTGTTATTTTGATAAAAACAAAATGCAGATATCTGCAATCTGCAATGCAATATGATTATATTGTGTTTAATTTTTTATTTTATCATAAACTGTGTAAAGATGTTCTGCAAAATGAATGATTCTGAACCAAATATCTTTTTAAACAGTTCTTTTTTTACTTATTGTAGTAATGGTTACAGCCAGGAATTAGGAATATTAACCCTTCAGAGCCAAGCATCAACTCTGTTTGCCACCAAAATTTTAACCTTATGGCTTGCTAATAAATAGGATAACCAATATAAAAATCTGCACGCTCATGGCCTACGAGAGATTAAATATGCCATAGGTGAATTAAAGTTAAAATAGTTTTGTAAGTAACTGGATGTTTTCATTCACCGTTAAAATGTCTGTATAATGTTTTTCATTATTATTATAAGGACTTAAAATAAATAAATTATCTCATTGGTACATGTTAAGGTATAGAACCTGCATCTCCTGTGTGAAACCCATGAGACCACGGAGCTCATTATATATATTTTATCACATATAAATATATGAGTATAACTTATTAGCTAATGGAATTGTAAATACTATTTCACACAATGATTACCATTCTTATATAATGAGACAATCTGATGGTGACTGTAAACATGATGCTTTGCTTCCCAAGGGAGAGGTACAAGGCTGAAACCCGACTGGGATGTTTTTGATGTTGCTGTTCTTGGTTCCCACAACACAGGGTGTCCTAGTGTGGGGCCATAAGTAATGTATGTACTTTATAGTTAGAACACCTTCATATCTCCATAGTTCTGGCTATTGAATATCTGGCTAAAAGTGGGAACAATTGTGCCTATGCCAACCCTTATGAGAAACGCCGTGATGCTATGTAGGTAGGTATGTTGTAACTAAATTCTATTTCGCGCGATCATTAACATTCTTATCGCCAAATGTAGATCTGCAATTAGCATATGAATTACATAATTTGACCAAACTCAGAAACTAGTCTGTATAATCGTTTTTATTTCGTAACACACTTGTGGAGCGTGGACTGTAGTAGGGTTTTTCTCTTCTCAAATAAAAGATGCCGATAATTCTTCACTGTTGAGCCAGGCTGGAGGGTGGGGTAGAGAGGGCTGGTGGTCGCAGAGTCTTTTTTCTCTTGATGACTTTTCCTCTTGAGTGCTGGATCCGGAATGATTCCGAGCCGAATCGGCGTCTCTTATATACGATTTCTCGAGCGACCACCCCCCCTCACCCCGCACTCTTCCCCTGGACTCAAATCTCTTTATTTTCATGTCAAATTTACATTTTACATGTACAAAACAATATACATTCGTTTACTTACTTATTTTCTAGACCTAAACATACAATTTGCATTGTCCGCCGGCGCAAAACAGAGCGAGGAGCGCATGTGACAGATTTCAATATTTATATGACCCCGTCCCCCGCTTCCCCATGCCGCAGGTTGCGGGAGTCGGGGCCCCCCTCGCTCGCCTGTATGCGCCGACAGGGACAGTTGCACTGTCTCTTTCTCTCGCTTGTTCTTGCTAGGTTTCCTCCCCTTATGAGATAGTGAGTGTAATTAGTGTGAACTCTAATTGTAATTATGTGCTCTAATTTGATTATTTACTTGCAAATCTACTGAAACTATGTGCTATTTCCTATTGGAAATTGTGTACCTACCTAACCGGGGGTGGAATCGCTAGCAAAAACACATATATAATAAAATACAATCCTATTCTAAACTATGTACAAACTTACATCCTAGGCCCTAATCCTAATGAGAAAATATAACTTTATTTCGTTACCAAAACTCAATCTAGCTTATCCTAAAACGTATAAAAAACAAAATAAGATAAAAGCTATGTACAAAGTAGTCATTTCAGGTTCTGTCGTGCACATTTCTCCCGCCGTCGCAGCTCTGCGATCCAACAGGTAGCACGACGATTCTCTTGGTCGGTCTCCGGAGGACGTGCCCGTTGCTGGTCTCGACGTCCACGATCCTCACCTCGCCGTCTCGCCCTGGGTAGACTGCGATGATGCGTCCTCTCGGCCATGTGTTGCGCGGCAGGTTGGGGTCGCAGATGAGAACCAGGTCGCCGACAGCGGGTGGCGCGCCGGTCGTGCGAGGCTCCCGCCGGTGTTGGAGTAGCGGCTGGTACTCCTTGACCCAGCGGCTCCAGAAGACGTCCGCCAGGCGTTGAGCGCGCCGCCAGTGCTTGCGTGCGGTGAGGTCGTCTGCGGTGAACTCGCCAGGTGGTGGGACGTGAGAGTTGGGTCCCAACAAGATGTGGTTGGGTGTAAGCGCCTCCGGTTCGTCTGGAGTCACCGCCACATGTGTGAGTGGGCGGGAGTTCACGGTGTTCTCTGCCTCGGCGAGCAGGGTGAGCAGTGTCTCGTCGCTAGGGTACTGCTCGTGGAGTGTGACGCGTAGTGCCTCCTTCACGGTGCGCACCATGCGCTCCCATGCGCCGGCCATGAAAGGGGAGGCCGGGGGGACGTAGCGCCAGGTGATGCGCCGCGCCGTCGCCTCCTTGCTGACCGCCGCCAGCGCAGCCTCAGCGAGCTCCTTCTCTGCCGCTTTGAAGCACGTCGCGTTGTCACTCCATAGCTCCTTAGGTACTCCTCTCCGTGCCACGAACCTCCGCAGGGCACAAATCGCTGAGTCGGCGCTCAGCGAGGCGGCGACTTCCAGATGTACGGCTCGTGACGTCATGCAGGTGAAGAGCGCGACCCATCTCTTTTCATGGTGCCGTCCGACGGTGACTTCCACGGGCCCGAAATAATCCAGACCGGTGAAACTGAAGGCCCGCGCATGGTGAGTCACACGCGCCGGGGGCAGGTCTCCGGTCGCCGGGGACGTAGGCTTCGCTCTTCTCAATTTACAGTGCTGACAGTGCTTGATGACGTCACGCACCGTAGGCCGTATTTTCAGTACCCACAGTCTCTGCCGTAGTTCGTTCACTACGGTTTCGATGCCGCCATGGTGTAATCGCTCGTGTACGTGCTGTATGTACAGTCGCGTAAACAGATGTTTCCCGTCGAGTACGGTCGGGCTCGCTGTCTCCTCGTCGATTTCGGGCGAAGCGTGGATTCTTCCCTTGAGTCGCAGAACTCCATCTTCGCCAACCACTACTGATAGCGCCGATAGCCTATCTCCAGGCTGAGGCGCCGAGCCACTCCTCACTCGACGTAGATCTTCTGAGAAGCAATCTTCCTGGACAGCTTTCCACCACAGTTTTTCGGCGCGAATGAGATAGTGCGCCTCGAGTCCGACGATATTGCTATCTCTTTTCTTCGCGTTCGACGTCTCGTTCTTGCGTGCTTTCTTGTCAATCTTCTTATCAGTCTTCCAATCAGAGTCGTTTTTCTTGTTTTCTCGCGTTCGGTTTCGCTTTGTAGCCAATACTGTTTCATTTTTCTTTCTTCTACATAGGTCTACGAACTGTAGCACGCGCGCCGTAGCTCGTAGCAAGCGTGTGAACGACGAGAAGCGCTCGACTCGAGGGAGGTGACCGTGGTCAGGTCGCTGGTGGGTGACGTGACATGTCTCCCTCTCTTCTCCTGTCTTCGGTGTTTCTGTCTTCGTTTCTTGTGGCCATTCTTGTTCGGGTTTGCGCAGGAAGCTCGGCCCGTTGTGCCATCGGTGCGTAGCGTTGAAACCGGCCGGCGTCGCGCGCGTAGCGTCGTCAGCTACGTTGTCAGCCGTAGGCAGCCATCTCCACTCGTTTTTCTTCGTGAGATCTTCTATCTCGGCCAGGCGGTGCGCTACGAACGTTTTGTACGCGCGCGGCTCCGACCGAATCCATGCTAGCGCCGTCCGCGAGTCGCTCCAATAGTACTTTCTTCTCACGTCAAACTCGTGCTCGCGTGCGGTGGTTTCGGCCAGGCGGACGCCCAGCAGTGCGGCCTGTAGCTCTAGTCGAGGGATGGAGATGGGTTTCAGTGGTGTGACTCGACTCTTCGCCGCAGCCAGGACCACTTGCACGCTCCCGTCGGCTCGTTCGATCCGCCAATACACGGCGGCGGCGTAGGCTTCTTCGCTCGCGTCTACGAATGTGTGCAGGTCGCGCGCGCTCGCCGGCTCGATGTCGTAGCAGCGCGGGATTCGTAGCTCTTCTATGTTTCGTAGTACTCGTAGCCACTCGTACCATTTGTTCTGTAGTTCGCCCGGCAGCGGTTCGTCCCAGCCCGTCCCGTAGCGCCACGTTTCTTGCATTATTCGTTTCGCCGGGGTTGTGACAGGCGAGACGAGTCCCAGCGGGTCGAACAAAGACATTATTATGCTTAATGCCTCTCTCTTCGTCGGTGGTCGCTCGGCGTCGAGTACTTCTTTAGGTGTCTTCAGTGTGTTTAGCTTGAAACCGATGCAATCTGTCTTGACGTCCCACAAGAGGCCAAGTGTCTTCTCCGTCTCGCTCCCGCCGATAGCGACGGTGGCGCCGCCCGGGTTGGCGGCGAACTGCTGTACTACCGAAGTCGTATTGGACACCCATCCGCGTAGCTCGAAGCAAGCTTGCCGATGTATGTAGTCGACCGTTTTCGATACTTCTTTTGCTTCATTTTCGGTTGGAAAACTTGTTATGTAGTCGTCCATGTAGTGGTTCTTCTCGATGGCTCGCGCGGCCGCAGGGTACTTCTCCTTGAAGTCTGAAGCATTTCTGTTCTTCACATACAGCGCTGTGCATGGTGATGACGTCGCTCCGAAGATCACCGACGTCATGCGGTACTCTCGCGGTCGTCCGTTGCCTCTCTCGTCGCCTCGCCACAGGAATCGCAGCGCGTCTCTGTCTTCGTCACGGATCCTTATTTGCATAAACATTTCCTTTATATCAGCTGACACGGCGTGTTGATGTTGACGAAAACGCATCACGACTCCCGGCAGCGATTGCAGCAGGTCTGGCCCGGAGAGCAGCATGTCGTTCAGACTGCGTCCGGCGGTCTTTGCAGCGGCGTCGTGCACGACCCTTATCTTCGGCTTCGCGGGGTTGATGACCGCGAAGTGTGGTAGGTACCATGTCTTGTTTGGTACCGGTGGTGAGGTAGCTTCCTCGGCGTAGCCCGAAGTGAAGAGGTTCTGCATTCTTTCTTCATATTTCATTTTCAGGTCTTCATCTCGGTCTAGTTTCTTCTCTAGGTTGTGCAGCCGTTGGAGTGAGTTTTCGTAGTTATTTGGAATCTTCACGTCGTCTTCTTTCCATAGAAGTCTTGTTTCGAAGCGTCCGTCGGGCAGGCGGCGACTTGTATCGTCCAATATTTTCAATGCGCGCTGCTCTGGATCGCTCTTCTGTTTTCGTTTTTCTATCCCGATGGATTCTAACTCGAAATAATTCTTCATCATCTTCTCCATGGTGACTTCGCTGTCTTCTTCGAGGCTGATGTGACCGCAGAAGGTGACTGGATACGCCATAGATGACCGGCAGCCGTGAAGAACCCATCCCAGCTTTGTGTACGATGCGACGGGTTTATCTTTCCGTCCCGCTCGCACCGCGCCTGAGATAATTAAATCCCAGTTGTCTTGACCGATGAGCAGCTTCGGATGCGCCTCTTCGTATACGAGCTCGGTTTGAATTTCATTCAAGTGCGGGCAATCTTCAACGTCTCCTCTAGCGACCCTCTGAGTAGCGAAGTCGAGCCCTCTTACGGTGCGCGCCCCGCGTAGATCGCATGTGTCGTCTGCGTATTTGCCGCGGATCTTCAAGTCGATGCGTTTGCTTTTCTGGAACTGTAGCTCTGTCCCGCTCACACCGCGGACGCGCATTGGATCTGTAGGCCCGTCGACGTCGAGTTCTTGCGTAATTTTCTCGTCGATGATGGTGATCGTGGAGCCCTCGTCGAGTAGCGCGAACGTTTCTACTTCATTTCCATTGGCGGCGGTGAGAACTACAGGAACGATTTTCAAATAAGCGCGCCGTGCGGTGCCGTTGCTCGCTGTGTTGTTCGTGTCTTCGTACGTAGAGCTGACTTTTTCGCGAAGCGGCGGCTCTTGTGCGCGACGAGGTGGTTCTTCTCTACGCGGTGGTTCTTCGGTCTTCGGTCTTGACTGATGAAGAAGCTTGTGATGCGATATGGTGCAGCCCTGATGACCACAAACCTTGGCTCTGCAGTCGGCGTGGCGGTGATTGTTTCGCAGGCATCGGAAACAAACTCGACTTCTCTTCACTATCTCCCACCGCTCGTCCGTGCTGGCAGCTACGAATCTCTTGCAGTCGGGTAGGTTGTGTGGTCCGTCGCAGGCTGGACAGCGTAGCGTGTTCATTTTGAATGTTCTTTCTTGCCTTTTCTTCGGCTTTTCTTCTGTGACGTTCTCGAGTGAAGCGTAGGCGCCGCATTTGTCTGCTTCTTCGTTCAGGAAGGTGGCCAGTCGCTTCAGCTCAGGAACGTCTTCTTTGTTTCGGGCGGCGAAATCGAACCATTTGCTTCTGATTATCGGAGACAATTTTTCAATTACGTTTCGCGCCATTTCGGGATTGTACAGGTACTGGATTTTCTTCAGTGCTTCTACGGTAGCGACGATGTTCGCTATCTTGTTAGCGAACACGAGGAGATCACGTGGGTTGTCTCCTATCTTCTGCAGTGTTCTTATCTTCTCCATTTCGCCCATGACGATAGCTTCAGGGCGACCGAATCTTCTCTCGAGCGTGGCGATGATGACGCCTGGCTCCGGGTTGGATAGGAGCAGGCTCTGGACTGCTTCTAGCGCGATACCTCGGAGACTTCTTCTTAACCTTGCTATGTTTTCGGTGTCGGAGAATCCTCTTGACGTGTCTTCATACGCTGCCTTGAATGGCAGCCACGCGTTCGATTGTCCGTTGAAGATGGGTAGTTCTTGAATGAACTTCGGCGCCTCCCTCGTGACGGATCTCATGGCCTGGGTGATGGCCGCCGCCAGTTCAGAGATGTCTTGACGCGCAGGCCGGGGCTCTTCCTTGCCCTGGTGATCACCGCGGTGATCGCCCTGTCCTCGTCCATCCTTCCCTGGCGCTTCCCGCAGCACGCGGGGCGGGGGTGACGTCGCTCTTCTCTCTTCATCTTGTTTCTTCAACCAGTCTTCAACTCGAACGGAGGATTCTTCTTTTTCTCGGTTCTCTTCTTCCTCTTCTTCGTCTGACGACTCTGCTTCGGCGCGGAGCTTCGCCAGACGAAGTCTCGCAATTTCTGTAGCAACACGTAGTTGCTCTTGCTCTAGAGCCGCCACGCGCTCTTTAGCCTCCAGCTCCGCGAGGAGCCTCTTGCGGGAGGCGTTAGAGCGACGTGACGGCGCTCTCGACGGTGCTCTTGACGGCGGCTTCGTTGTCTCTTGTGACGTGACGGCGGTTCCCGACGACGTCGTATTTGTTGCCGTCGTTGTGGTTCCGGACCCGGTGGCGCTTGTCTCGGCGCTCGTGTTCTTGGACGTGGTCTGCGACCCGTCGCCTTCTCTACCAGACTGGCTACGTGTAGTAATCGGCATCTTCGCTTTCGATTCTTCAAAACAGGAGCTCTTCAAATTTCACGCTGATTCTTCTTTATTCGGCTCCTGAAGGACCAAAATGTGGAGCGTGGACTGTAGTAGGGTTTTTCTCTTCTCAAATAAAAGATGCCGATAATTCTTCACTGTTGAGCCAGGCTGGAGGGTGGGGTAGAGAGGGCTGGTGGTCGCAGAGAGTCTTTTTTCTCTTGATGACTTTTCCTCTTGAGTGCTGGATCCGGAATGATTCCGAGCCGAATCGGCGTCTCTTATATACGATTTCTCGAGCGACCACCCCCCCTCACCCCGCACTCTTCCCCTGGACTCAAATCTCTTTATTTTCATGTCAAATTTACATTTTACATGTACAAAACAATATACATTCGTTTACTTACTTATTTTCTAGACCTAAACATACAATTTGCATTGTCCGCCGGCGCAAAACAGAGCGAGGAGCGCATGTGACAGATTTCAATATTTATATGACCCCGTCCCCCGCTTCCCCATGCCGCAGGTTGCGGGAGTCGGGGCCCCCCTCGCTCGCCTGTATGCGCCGACAGGGACAGTTGCACTGTCTCTTTCTCTCGCTTGTTCTTGCTAGGTTTCCTCCCCTTATGAGATAGTGAGTGTAATTAGTGTGAACTCTAATTGTAATTATGTGCTCTAATTTGATTATTTACTTGCAAATCTACTGAAACTATGTGCTATTTCCTATTGGAAATTGTGTACCTACCTAACCGGGGGTGGAATCGCTAGCAAAAACACATATATAATAAAATACAATCCTATTCTAAACTATGTACAAACTTACATCCTAGGCCCTAATCCTAATGAGAAAATATAACTTTATTTCGTTACCAAAACTCAATCTAGCTTATCCTAAAACGTATAAAAAACAAAATAAGATAAAAGCTATGTACAAAGTAGTCATTTCAGGTTCTGTCGTGCACAACACTGATCTAACACTTGGTTTAGTATGTTTTGGTTTGGTCAGAAATTATTGAAAAGAAACTGTGAAACATAATTAGAATAGCAAAAATGGCAGATTTCCTTACATGTTAAATGCCGGTTGAAAATTCTTAACTTTCCATTGACGCCATGGGAGACACCATGTGGTTGACACGCTACTATTCTGTACAGGCCGCAGGGGTCAGCATGTGACCGCGCGACGGACACTTAGACTAGTCCAGTGTAGCTGGTTTTTGGCTTACTCTAAGACTTAGAAGATTATGACCTATTTTGTAATCTACTTTTATTTTTGCATTATTTCAAAATGTGTGACGTGATGACAAAAATGAAACTATTTCAGTTTTTTTTTCTTTTCATTTTGAGGTAGAAAAATTGACAAATAAGTTTCATAATTAAAAATGCAAACTTACTAATGACTAATGAGCGAGATAGGGTGGCCCCGTGGCTTCCGCTGCTGGAATCTCTATTTTCCAGTCACGGGGGACTCCATGTGGTTGACATGAAAGTTTTTTTTTATAGAAGGAAATCGAAAAAATGTGTAATTGTTGATTTATAATGCGTTTTAACACATTTCTAATCTAACTCTATTTTTACCTGTTTCCCAATTCTTTTCCGCTGGTCCCCCCCACGGTGTTGTCAAACCTCATATAAAGTATGGAGTTGTCAAAATTATTCAGAGAATAATGCTGACTCGCGTTGGAAGTACTGGGCCTAAAGGGGCTAAGCTGACGGCTTGATATTTGGCAGGATATAGGCTAAATTTTCAAACTCATCACTTCAATTACTTCATAAAGTAACTAATTAGGTCACGCACATACCTAATTGCTCAGCGTCACACACATTATTCACATTATGTTTTGTATACCTCGCGCCACGAATTAAGAGCGCTGGGCGACGTTAGCGGGAATGACTGGCCATACATATGTACAGGTATTGAAAAATGACTACTGCGCGTTCAAGGCCACCGCTCATAACGTGTGGAGCGACGTATACCTAATTTTAAACGTAATTAATTTGGATGAGTCCTTTTCTAGGTCGATCAATGAAATCGCCTCTCATTAGCATATAAGCCCTTGACCACCCTTTTTCCGATACTGCGTTGCAGAGGCATTTGCGCCAAAAAGTTTGCCAGTCATTTAATAAAACTCCTTGAGTGGCCGTCAGCCTTTGTGTTGTAAATATTAAGCTAAGAACGGTAACTAAAGCAAAAGATAGATGTTAACATGTAAAGATGATAATATTGATATTACGTCATCGGTAACTTGCGCAGTCTCCGCGCGTTTGTAATCGTAGGTGATTTTCGCCGCTTTGTTCAGCTGGTTCCGTGGTGTAGTGGTTATCACATCTGCTTTACACGCAGAAGGCCGCCAGTTCGATCCTGGCCGGAATCACATTTTTTTTGCTTTTCCTTTTGAGGTTTGATGTTTGTTACATTATTTATGCCTTTTTTATGAAAAGTTTCACTACTTATCTACTGAAAGGCTCCCACGAGTTATTGCAAAATGCTTTATTACTTTTGTGGGTATTTCTGAAGTTTTTCGAAACAAACCCAACGCAACACGCAGTGTCTCGCCCTGTCACGTATTTTTCACACTCGGGGTGGCAGAGGCACGGTTGTGCCCACGTCCACCTTCTCCCACAGTGGTCCAATATAGAGAAGAGCAAAAAAATATATTTTATTTTACGTTTTCGAAACATACTTGACGAGTCCAACTCGCAATTGGCCGGTGTTCTCTACACAGACAACTAATTCCTGCTAAAACATACTAAACTCAAGAACAAACATACCAAAATCATGTACAAGGCGTTGCTACTATAATGTCTGCAATGATAAGTCGAGGCACGTCTAAATTACAATCAGTGTTGTATAATTACTATGTAGTCTCTTTACTTTGATTTATTCCGGTGAACGTGCGTTATCTAGACTGTGGTTCCCAAACTCTCTTCGGGTTTTGGAGTTGATTTCGTTTTACAGACTTAAACCGTGTTACCACAAAAAATATTTAACAGCGTTTAACCTCACAACAAGTGTCAAATCGCATACAGTTTTGATTTTAAATAAGTGCTCAACAGTAGTTTATTTTTTTGTGGTAAGGCCCATAGACTTAAAAAAAATAACAATTAGAGCTTCGCATAACAAAGCCGAGTCGCAATAATTAAACAAAAATAAAAAAATACTTTCAGCTGTAAGGTTTCATTAATTTGGATTGGGTGTTTTAAATCTGTATTTACGTGCAACATATAGTGTATTGAACCGCTGTGCCTTTCAAGTGAATAAAACAAAATGGAGAGGAAAAAAAACTACAGATACCTGGCACCACGAATTAAGAGCGCTGAGCGGCGTTGGCGGGAATTACTGCGCATATGTACAGGTATTGGAAAGTGACTATTGCGCATTCAAGGCCACCGCTCATAACGTGTGGCGCGACGTATACCAATATCTACATAAAACTAAAAATAATGCTATTTATAAATCATTAACAAATACATAAATAGACACAAATTCAATCAAATACCGACTTTTAAAAATGTAAATTGACAGACTGTCTCTGATGGTGCTGGGGAGTTTGTTCCAGAGACTGATAGCTCGTAGTCTGAACCCATTCTTATAAGCGGCAGTGTTATGTTGCGGAGTTGTAAGTAGTGACCGAGTGTGAGATCTCCGTGGCCTATCCGAAGACAACACTACGAATCGATCCCGGTAAGAAGACAGGATAGCGACGATTACATAAAATATTGAAGAGGCAAATGATGATGTGGGAATCCCGTTGAAGGTGAATGCACAGAAACCGAATCCCGAGGTTTTGACGTCGCTCGAGTTTGGTCAGTTTCTCTTCGTTTGCGCTTTTGCCACCATTTATGGGAAAAACAGGTGAAGATATGCTGCTGTATATGCTGTTTGTACGTTTAGGTTTGAGAGCCGCTGTGTGCGCAACTTTCACACTTCATTAGCGTCAGCGCATATTAATTGCATAGTAGATTTAATATTTAATGATCGAGCATTTCTACGCACTAATACACAGACTGCTGTTCAAGTAAAGTGCCGGTTAAGGCGATACCAAAAAAATAAATGTTTTTTTTTTCTTTCTCGAATCCATTTACTCCACTATAAAAGTCATCTACAGATTTGATTTTTGGTTCAACGTTTATTGAGTATTTACTTCAGATTCTAACTGAATGAAAACGCGATTGGATGAAATTTGCTCGAGAGAATTTAATTACGAAAATAACTCATATGTTTTATTTTTTATTGTAATTCTGAAATCCTAACTAATTCAATTGCGGAATGGTTTCCAAAATGTGGATACTATGTATTTTTAAATCTTAAAAATCTTTTTGACAAAATAGCGTAGTTTATTTTTAAACAATTTTTATGTGCTTTGGCACTACATTATTTGCTTATGTCGGTTGGAGTGTAGATAAGGGGGCGCCAAGGAAAAAACCTTCCGCCCCCTTATCGACACTCTGACCCTTATGAGGAAGTAATTGACGCAGTCACTTTCGTTTACATTCGCAAGTGACATTTAATTAGCTGACCATATTTTGGGGAATGACAGTACTCATCATTATGACCAACTTCCCCCAAAAAACATATGGTGGCAAACGCAATATTTTATGTCGCTATTAATTGCGACCTTACCACCTAAAAAAAGGCTCTTTGAAGTCGCAAATGGAAAATCATATTCGTCCCTCAGTACATTGACCCGATCAGCTGGTTACAAGTTACTATGGGGAACCCAATTTTTTTTTCGTTTGCGACCATGTTTCTTGGGGAAAGTTATTCAAAATGACGGGTACTATCATGCCCTAGAATATGGTCAGCTAATTAAATATCATCTTGTATATATTTTTTGGTATTGGGACAGATTGATCTTGAGTTTCCGTCAAACTCGACTCGTAAAGTTTCATTATTCGTCGGTTTGACTCATGTTTGTTAGTTTGGGAAGCGTTGTTTGTGGCTTGGGAAACTGTAAGGGTGCGTCCATTGATTATGTGAGGCGTTTTCGACGATTTCCGAATTTTCATTCCCGATAAACCTCCAAAAAAGCGCTAGGAAGTCTCGGGTTTTTGGTGTTTGCTTCACCACTGTAGGAAGCAGAAACAATTACGCGTAGAAAAATATGCGAATCGAACTGTCAGTGACTCGTTATGTACAATGTCATGGTTCATTGTATTGTATCTGGGCTCGAACACTTTTCACTCTGATATTTTGTCGACCCGAATGGCCTAGTCGGCAGTGACCCTGCCTACGAAGCCAAGGGTTCCGGGTTCGAGTCCCGGTGGGGGCAAATATTTGTTTGATGAGAGCGGATGTTTGTACCCTAGTCATGGTTGTTTATCTATCTAAGTATAATATTTATCTATATAAGTATGTGTATCGTTGTCTAGTACCCAAGATACAGGGAATCCTAGTTTGGGGCTAGATCAATGTGTGTAAATAGTGTCCAAGGTATTATTATTATTATATTATTATTTATTGCTACTTGAACCACAGCATCTATTTGGCTCGCGGCCCAGCCCAAACCTGGTTACAAACTGCATTGCGTATTCACTGACTGGAGCCTATTGGTTACGTAAGGTGTGCTCTAGAAACTTTAGTGGGTATACGTCGCGCCACACGGTATGAGCGGTGGCCTTGAATGCGCAGTAGTCACTTTTCAAAACCTGTACATAACATAGCGTCACGCCTTTTCCCATAGGGGGTGGCAGGGGCACAATTGTGCCCACTTTGAGCCGGTCATTCAATTTTTGCGTCAGTCCATTTTGCGTGACAGGGGACTAGCCCATCTCCGCAGCTATGGAGTAATGAAGGTTTCCTCACGATGTTTTCCATCACCGTTAGAAAGTCCGTATAATGTACTTAAGATAAATGAATTATCTCATTGGTACATGGTCAGGAATCGAACCTGCATCTTCGTGTGACAAGCAAGCGTGAAACCCATTAGACCAAGGAGCTCCTTGAAAGCTATTAGACCACGGAGCTCCTTGAAAGCTATTAGACCACGGATCTCCTATACATATGCGCAGTAATTCCCGCCAACGACGCCCAGTGCTCTTAATTCGTGGCGCGAGGTATACGCGTCAGTGTTGCGATGGCGGAGTGACCCGACTACTGCTGCGAACCGACCGGATCATACATGATAACCATGGTAACGGACGGCGACCGCTACCATGGTACGCTAAACGACAGTAATTTCGAACCCTGCACGCAATAAGTAAGCGCTACAATTTAAATGATCACCAACATAATATTTTCTTACCCAAATTGGGTAAATGATCACGGAAAGTTGCAGAAAATATCAGGGCAAAACACTGTGTTAGGTTGAACACCCGAATGGCCGAGTCGGCAGTGACCCTGCCTACGAAGCCACGAGTCCCGGTGGGGGCAAATATTTGTTTGATTAGAACGGAGTTTGTACCCTAGTCATGGTTGTTTATCTATCTAAGTATAATATCAATCTATATAAGTATGTGTATCGTTGTCTAGTACCCAAGATACAGGGAATCCTAGTTGGCTAGATCAATGTGTGTAAATAGTGTCCAAGGTATTATTATTATATTTATTGCGGTCCCGGGCCAACTGAACCACTGCGGCCCGGCAGTTTTGGCGATGTCATCCGACCATCGGGCTGGTGGTCCGCCTCCCGGTCTACGCGCGTCCCTTGGCCACCATTCTTGGCTCCATCTGCCGTCGTCCCTCCTAGCCAAGTGTCCCGCCCGTCTCCACTTTAACCTTGCGACTCATCCACGACCTTGATACTTGTCGGTTAACTGAAGCTGGCACGTTCAAGGCGCTGCATGGCCATCAAGAATAGTCTGTCTGTCTCTCGCGCGCGGTCAAACTTATAGGTATGAAGGAGACGGTAATTGTTTTGTTTTTGCTACTGCTTATAAATATAGTGTTTTTTTCAGGGTTCGGGGCCCGAAGGGAGCCAAACAGGACCCCATTACTAAGCCTCCGCTGTGCCTTCGTCCGTCCGTGTATCAACAGGCTGTATCTCATGAACCGTGATAGTTAGATAGTTGAAATTTTCACAGATGATGTATTTCTGATGCCGCTATAACAACAAATACTAAAAAATAGAATAAAATAATTATTCAAGGGGGTTCCCATACAACAAACTTTTTTTTTCCTCGTATTTGCTCGATATTGATAACGGCAACAGGTAGACACTTTTTTCACTTTAAAAATAAATAAAAAAAATATTTAAGGGGGCCTCCCATACAACAAACGTGATTTGTATTGCCGTTTTAATAGATAATGGTACGAAACCCTTCGTACGCGAGTCCGACTCGCACTTGGCCGGTTTTTTATTCGCATTCGTGTCACGTGTCAATCGAAGCGCGTTATTGTGATTGTTTACCTATTTCGGGGTTAGAATAAAATAATTCATTATTAAACTGACTATATAGTGAAATTGCATTAGTGTGAGTGCTGTGAACGTGCCAGCTTTAGTTAACTAACCTGTGCGTCGTATCTCGACGTTGGGTATTATCGTGATTGTGTTTGTGATCGCGACGGAAGATTCCGAGAATAACACGCTCCATTGCTCTTTGTGCTCCTCGGATTTTATGCATGGACTCCTTTGTCGTTTAAGCGATTGTAATTTGAATTTGAAAAGATGCCAAGAGATACAGAATCGGGCTACGAGTACAGTATCTTGTAATTTGCTTGGCCAAAAATGCCTTTGTCCGTCTGTCTGCTCTATTCTAGGTCGCATTTTCAACCGATTTTGATGAGAATTGGCACTCAAGTTCCTTGTTATTTTGTTTTTTTTTAGTCGATCGCGATTTTTGATTGGGTTGAAAATAGGGGGTTGGGGGGAGAGCGGGGGGGAAGTCTGCTGTAGCGTTATTTATCGACGAACTTCAAATTTGAGAGGCGCACTAAGGACGAAGGAAAAGTGGGAGAGTTGAGGAGGTAAAGAGTACATGGACGGTTTAGACTCGCGAAGGTTAGCAATTCTTCCAAGGGTCAGTGCATTCTCTACAACAAGATACCTCTGAAGATTTTGAAATTGTCATTTGAGCAATTTAAAAAACATGTTAAAGCGACTTTGTCGAAAAAGGGATATTACAATGTTCAAGATTACTTAAATGACAGGACTGTATGGGGTTAATCTGGCTCAACACAGACCTTGCTGTTAATAATTTTGTAATTATTTATTCCAGCTTATTAAATAAAAATAAATCATAACTGTATTAGTTAAGCACAACCTATTTTTAAAGGAGATCTAAAAATAAATCTGTGGGAGTTTCTACGCCCTTCTTCTCCCACAGTGGTCCAATGTAGAGAAGTGGCAAAAAATGACGTTTGCTAAGTATATGTAAATATCTACAGTAATAAAGTACTTTGACTTTGACGGATTTCAATTTTTGAAATTGAACCGAGGGCTACTGTTCTCACAGAACCACTAGTTTAATGTAATTCTGACATCGAGAGTTTCTATCTGAATACGTTATGGACCAATCAAAGGACAGATTGTTTAAAATAATCCTGTTCGTATTGGTTGATTTATCAATTTTAAGGGGTTTCCTAGATGTCATCGGAACACAGGATAAAGCTACAGAGCATCGCCTGAACAACCAATGTCAAAGATTGGTAATTTTTTCCATATTTAAATTTTAGGCTTTTTTGAGAAACTAATTTGAATATTTATGTTTTTTTAATAACCCCTCGTGACGTCACTTGCTCACAGTTTTGGAACTTGAGGCTGGTTGTTTCCGATTACACAACAAAAAGGAACTATAATATACATAGTCAGGTCATAAGTTCTGTCACATGTGCAATATGAAATAATTTAGACATGTTTATTATTTATGTAAACATTTATATAGCAAAATGAACTTAATAAAACATAGATTCTTATGATAATAAAGTTTATTCAAAATGACCCCCGCGATTTTGAATACAGGCCTTTATTCTGCGCGGCCAGTCGTCTATCGCAGCACGAACGAGGTCCATGTCAATATCGGCGGCTGCCTTAATCAAGGATGCCTTGAGTGACTCCAAATCAGGATGAGGCTTTGAGCAGGCCTTTTCCTCCAAGTGTTGCCATATTTGTAATCTAACGGACTCAAATCTGGACTGGAGGAGGGCCAGTCTTCGTGCCGGATGAAGTCGATTTCAAGCGCCGCCAGCCAGTCTTGTGTGCTTTTCGCTCTATGTGCTGGCGCAGAATCTTGTTGGAATACCCAGTGCCTGTTATTAAACATGGTATGAGAATCAGGTTCCACAAGGTTCTTGAGGACTGTATTTTGATACACAACTGCATTCGTTTTTACGCCTTTCTCACAAAAATGTACCTCAGTTAAGCCCCAATAAGAGACTCCCAACCAAACCATGAGCGAGGATGGAAAATGACCTCGTTGGACACGCGGAATACGGTTGCTCGCTTCTTCACTGCTGTGTGCGTACACCTTATCATTTTGTTTGTTGTAGCTCTCTTCCACGGTGAAAATTTTTTCATCCGAAAAAAGAATTTTCCGATGCTTTTTTCCCGCGTACCGCTTCAACAAAGCGCGGCATCTCTTAAGTCTCAGGTCCATTAAACGAGCGTCCAAACGATGTCCTGTTTTTCTTCGATATGCCCTAAGCCCTAAGTCTTCATTTAACACCCTTTTCACCGTGGTCCTGCTTAACCCCATCTGAAAGGCCAACAGTTTCTGCTTACGTATGGGATTTCTTTGAATTCGCGCCTCCACAGCTTTTATCACTGCTGGAGTCCTAACAGAGCGAGGGCGACCACTTCTTGACCTGTCATCTACACTAGAGTATCGTTACTAAAAGCTGTAGTGAACGACACCAGCACTAGTCCACCAAACGCTCATAAGTAACTTTTTTGGAGTAAATTTTCGCTTGGGGCATGGTTTGGCTGGTTCGGCAGGGTTCAGCCATTGCGATGAGCGCTTCCGATTGTCGTACAGGATCCACTTTTCATCACAGGTAATGATTCGATTTAAAACCCTTTCATTATTGTGCCGGGTGAGTAATGCAACGCAGCAGTCAACGCGCGTTTGTTGATTTGCTTCACTCAGTTCGTGAGGTACCCACCTTTCAAGCTTCATCACCTTCCCAATTAGCTTCAAGTGGATTAAAACGGTTTTATCACTAACACAGCAGCCTGCAGCTAACTCGGACGTGGTTTGCGATGCATCCGCTTCCACAATAGCCTTCAATTCTTCATTATCAACTTTGGTCTCCGGCCGTCCACGGGCCTTGTTCTGCAGGTCGAAATTTCCAGAACGAAATCGTTGGAACCAAAAAAGCACTGTGTTTTCTATTGCGGCACCGTCGCCATACACATCATTAATCCTTCGAGCCGTTTCTGCAGAACTGGTGCTACGGTAGAAATCATACTCGTAAATAACGCGATATTTCAAGTTTTCCATTTTGTAAGCTGAGTGACGCAAGAAAAAAAACAATTGAGGAAAAAACAAATGAATTATATTAGAAACCCAAATACATGAGTAAATAGCTGTATAAATTTCAATTTGGAATTCCTAACCATAGAGGAGATATTTGAGATCAAAGTGGCCAGTACGGCGAAACGCCAATTTCATATGTAAGGACCTAATATGTATATTGTTTACATTCCGATTGACATCTGCGTTATCGACTGACAGGAAAACTGTTGATACTTGACAGTTTTATAGAGCAGCCAACTCAACGGCGAAGGGAATTTGAACAAACTACGCCGTAGAGGTCAAATGAAGTACATTAAGGATTTTGCGGATATTTCGGTAATCCTGTAATATTTTAATGGGAATAATAGAATTTAGTTAGGAACACGATTATCTCGAATTGGTTTCTCAGTTTGTACCTTTGCAGTTTTTTGCATAGCCAATACGGTATTTGACTTCTAGTCAAAATACATACTTTTTTGCAACTGTCAGAACGGTAATTTTGTTACATTAAGGTTTATACGGATATTTTGGTAATCCTGTAATATTTTTTGATGGGAATAACGGAATCTAGTTAGGACCACAATTATCTCGAAATGGTGTTCTCAGGTTGGTACCTTTGATTTATTTCTACATTGCCCCTTCGTAGATGCCAGAATTACTGGATAACCACAGGTTATGGTGTTTTTGACGCACGAAATGAGAGCGGTGCGAATGAAAGTGAATCTTGATGAAAAGGTCTCTCAGTACAATGACCCCAATCAGCTGGTTACACAGCTTGATTACACGTTACTATGGGAGACCCAAAGTGTTGTGTCGTTTGCAAATAGGGAAATTTGTTCATAACTATGGGTGCTATCATTCCCCAAAATATGGTCTACAAATTATATCGCTTGTATAATATCGCTTGATACAAAACATTATATTGCATAATGGCGAATATAGTTAGCTTCCCGATTGTATTACATAAATTAGAGTTACAGTTACATCTCTACTAGGGCACTTTTGCAGTTCGGTCGACGGACCCGCTAATGTCGCCGTTTGCGCCAAGTTTGCAGTAGATTCTGCAGAAATACAGTAGCAGTGTTGTAATTACTGTAGTATCATTTATCATAGTTGACAACAATGGTATAGAAAAGGGCAGATGGTGTTAAGGGCGCTATTTTTGTGTTTGTCCAGCGGCCGATTGATTGTCCGAGAGCCCATGTTATTGTTATGATAATAATAATAATACCTTGGACACTATTTACACACATTGATCTAGCCTCAAACTAGGATTCCCTCTAGCTTGGGTACTAGACAACGATACACATACTTATATAGATAAATATTATACTTAGATAGATAAACAACCATGTCTAGGGTACAAACATCCGTTCTCATCAAACAAATATTTGCCCCCACCGGGCCTCGAACCCGGGACTTCGTAGGCAGGGTCACTGCCGACTCGGCCATTCGGATTGTCGTTATTTCATCCGTGTAAAGGTCCCCGTTACTCAAGGCGGAGAGGCACGCAGTGTGAGAGGGACGGAATCTCTGACGGAAGGTGGCTCTGTGAGCTGTGGACCAAGCGAGTGACATCCTTTTAATAACACTTACAAACTTATGAATGGTGCATGCTTACGTACATTGGGTACCTTTGGGTCGGGCATGTCCTGGGGCGGTTTATTTTTTTAGTATTTTGTTTTATATTATGTTCAGTTTTTGTGTGTGTGTATTTTTTAATTATTTGGTAATTTTAATTTCTTAGCTTATTGACGACGCACTTTGCGGATTTTTGCAAAATAAAATAATAAAAAATCTACACTTTGAGGTCTTAAACCCAACCTATTGACTTTTCACTAAAATTATACACAGTCAGGTCATAAGTTCTGTCACACAATAAAAACTTTTGAATTTAGAACGCTGGCCACAAAAAAGTTTATTGAATTCGAATTTCGAATTTTACTTTATTACCATAAGAATCTATGTTTTATTAAGTTCATTTTGCTATATAAATGTTTACATAAATAATAAACATGTATAAATTATTTCATATTGCACATGTGACAGAACTTATGACCTGACTATGTATAGACTGTTACTCTCGCGGTCTCTACATACCTACCTAGGTCTACCTGTCACTGCTATTAAATGTATCTTTTTCATGTTGGGTTGCAGGAAGAATTGCCTTTGCAAATGTCTTTTCTATAAGCTTGTAATGTGAATTTTCAAGTGCAATAAAAATATACGAAAATATCCGATCCAACGAAACAAAATCGTTGGATTCGTCTCAGTTTTGTGGAAGTGTCATAGGCTTAAATAACTCGACGACCTATGGCGCAGCGGTTGTGGCTCTGCCTACCATGCGAGAGGTCCCGGGTTCGATCCCCGGCTGGGGGTAAAAAAAACCCAGGTCTTGAATGTTTATATATGTGACGTCGCTTTTTCTGGTTGCCACGACACAGGGTGTCCTAGTGTGGGGCCAGAAGCAATGTATGTGCCTGGATGTAAATGTTTATGTTTTTATGTTTAACTTTGTGAGATGATTTTTGTTTTACAAATTTATTGGTGGCTTCTTTCATACTTCATGTACGTAACCAGGTGCATTCATTAGTTTGTATGTGGTATTGAAAAAAAAGGATAATGTTTAAACGATCACCAAAAACGCACCTATTTTGCTACCAATAATTTCGAAACGACAGCCACAATTAGTAAACTACCACCGAATTGTGTTTGGATAAATGATCACCAAACTTATTTTTATGTTTTGTGTACTTATGTGTATGTTTTAAGTATTTTTTGTCGTTCTTACATGTTCAACCTAACACGAAGGATAAAAGGGGCTTCGCTTCGCTCACCCCCTTTACCCTTCACCTACGCTACCGCAGTATTTTGCCCTGATATTTTCTGCAACTTTTGGTGATTATTTACCCATTTTGGGTAACAAAAAATTTTTTTGGTGGTCATTATATTAGTTGCCGAAAGAAAATGCAGTCGGGTATTTTTTTTTTTTTTAAAGATTCCAACTGTTTAGTTCTGCTAAATCGAGGCGATAATGAGACCATCAGCAGAATTCTTACTAAAGTCATCATCAGCGTTGGTTTGCCTGATGTCACGGACAATTCGAATTGCGAGTAGTGAAGCGATGCAGTCATTGTGCTGAGAGTTGCATACCGTGACCACCAGTATCGCCACGCTGTGAAGATTATCTGGGAATTGAAAGGAAAACATTCTGAATTTCTAAACGCGAATGAACAATTTACGTAATTTCGTAATTCGTAATTTCTTTATTGTACTGCAAAAAACAGACATACAGATAATTTATAATAGAAAAAATGTACAAAGGCGAGCTTATCTCTAAAAAGAGATTTCTTCCAGCAAACCAAGATGGTAGGAAAGGTGATGGTTGAGCGGGGGAAGACCTGCGCTTACAATAAAACTATATAAACACTACGAGTAATATTTACTACAAACATAATTATACTGATAACCCTAATTGCTAAAAATAGGCTGCATACACAATGACTTCATATATATAACATGACGACCCGTATGGCCGAGTCGGCAGTGACCGTGCCTACGAAGCCAAGGGTCCCGGGTTCGAGTCACGGTGGGGGCAAAAATTTGTTTGATGAGAACGGATGTTTGTCTAGTCATAGTCATGTCATGGTTGTTTATTTATCTAAGTATAATATTTATCTATATAAGTATGTGTATCGTTGTCTAGTACCCAAGATACAGGGAATCCTAGTTTGGGGCTAGATCACTGTGTGTAAATAGTGTCCAAGGTATTATTATTATTATAATTGGAAAGAGAGAGATAGTGCTTCTTTAGCCGGTATTTGAATATATTTAGAGATGAACTGTGACTGGATGAATTTACCTACATACAGACAGCTTTTCACAGCTCAAATCTGATGCATTTTTGACGATTGCAATGAAAAATATTGTTTATTGTGTACGTAATAAGCAAACGTCAACAGTGAACTAATGAATAGAGTAGGTATATGGCAACATAAGTGACTTATTAGGGGAATAGAATAGTGTTCTAATGAGGGCTTTTCAATGACAGCTGTCAGTTGAGTTTCATTAAAAAATACTAGATAGCGCTTCAAGAACAAATGTCATCATCATCATCATACGTTTTAAATCGTTATTAATCTGTGATAATCTAAACATCTCTTAGTAGTCTGTGAGAAACTTTGTTGCTACTTTTTACTACAGCTGTTGAATCTTGAAGGAAGAAATAATCGCAAAATAACAGCTACACCACGCAAACCGACAGCCAAACCACAGAACACAATCGTCAACGAAACAAATAAGCAACGTGACAGAAACCACAGAGAATGTCATGTCAATTTTGACATAATATGTAACGACAGCACCGTCTATAGGTAACTTGCGGTATTGATATTTTTTTTTAATGACGTATTGAAAAGCCCTCATTGAAAATACAAATATTTATTTTAATAAACAACATGCAGTCTGCAAATGTTGCCATGATTTTTAGGGTTCCGTAGAGAAACAAGGAACCCTTATAGTTTCGTCAAGTCTGTCTGTCCATGTGTCCGTCCGTCCGTCCGTATGTCACAGCAACTTTATTCCGAAACTATCAGGACTACACAGTTGAAACTTGGTATGTAGATGTATTCTGTGAAACAAAAATAAAAAAAAATAATTAAGGGGACTCCCTATACATGGAACTGAAACCATTTTTTTTAAATCAAAGCTATATGTGTGCGTGGGGTCTTTAAAATGTCGTTGAGGGTCCTGAAACCATTTTTCCTCGTAAGTAAATCGTTAAAGAGAACAGACCCTTCCAAAGTTTAAAAAATTGTGTGCCCCTCTCTAACTATAAAGTAAGAGAGTGAAAAATCTAAAAAATATTATATGTTGTGTATCTCAATAAATACTTTCAACGAGAATTGGTTTGAACAAAATAAAATAAACCGATTTTAAGATATAATTTATTAAAAACCGCAAATGCCTACTATATGGTTCGGCAGAATATCAGTGTTACAGGTTCCCTGTAGCGTATGCTGAGCCGCGCCGCATCACGGTCACGTTACACGCCGCATAGAATTTGTCATGACTCCTATATAGTTTTCTTTATTTTGTAATTTATCTGATATTCGTATTGCTGTTGTTTTTTTTTCTGTTTATCTATGTGTTGTGTAATTTGACTTTTGAATAAACTTTTTTTCTATTTCTATTTCAAATATAACCGTGCCATTCATACAATCACTATGAAAAACAAAGTAATTATATACTGGTGAAGAATTATAGTGATATTTCGGCTAGGTATATCAGGTGTCTAGACTCTAGAGTGAGTACCTTTCTAATTATTTTTTTGCTTATATTCTACATTTATTACGGAACCCTAAATGTGCGTAGTCTGACACGCACTTGGCCGGTTTTTATTTTCTAGCACATCATCCCAAAGTGTATGTCACATTTTCAGCTCATTGCTTGTTAAAACTACTCTGTTCACTCCCTTTAGACGTTTCCTTAATGCGTACATAAACAATACGTGCATAAATGTATGGGATTCGAGCTGTCAAAATTTAAATTAAGGACATACAATACGTAGCGTCACCCATTTTTCCAAACGAGTTGGCAGAGTTTTGCCAGTAATTGAATGTTTAATTCTTCGTGTATTTGGCTTCTAGTCAAAATAGATACTTTTTAGGAACTGTCAAAACGGTAATTTTGTTCACGAGTTCTATGAAATACTAGCATGTGACGTAAAAGTCAAAGTCTTTTTAACACAAAATTGAGTTTATAAAATACAACTGCTGTAATATAAAATTCTGATATAGTCAAACGGTTTTGTTGAAACAGGTTCTGCTTGAGACACGTTTCTAGATTTATTGGACTACATTGTCAAATACCGTATTGTACATATTTGTGCTGTGGCCCCACCGAATCTGTGTCTCCGATGTACCCTCCCAAATGATGGCTACCCCACACTGGGCCGTGCCCACAACAAGTTATTATTGATTTAATAATTCAATTTAGGTACAGTCTGCATTCAGTTTTCGAAAGGATAATTATCGTGATATTTACTGTTGGATAATTTTCAATTGATAGATAATAACAAAAAAAAAAGCGCTCGCGAATGCCAACTGCCACTCGCGTGTATCCTCCATTTTGCGTACTAGGGGTCTAGCCCATCGCCGCAGCTAAGAAGGATTCCTCACAATTTTTTCCATCACCGCTAGAAAACCACGGTCCATTTGACCATGGTTTTCTAGTATATGTCTTGACCGAATTATAAAATTTTGGCAAACGTGGACGCAAAATTGGATAATAATAATACCTTGGACACTATTTACATACACTGATCTAGCCCCAAACTAGGATTCCCTGTATCTTGGGTACTAGACAACGATACACATACTTATATAGATAAATATTAATTAACATTTACATACAGGCACATACATTGCTTCTGGCCCCACACTAGGATTCCCTGTATCTTGGGTACTAGACAACGATACACATACTTATATAGATAAATATTAATTAACATTTACATACAGGCACATACATTGCTTCTGGCCCCAAACTAGGATTCCCTGTATCTTGGGTACTAGACAACGATACACATACTTATATAGATAAATATTAATTAACATTTACATACAGGCACATACATTGCTTCTGGCCCCACACTAGGATTCCCTGTATCTTGGGTACTAGACAACGATACACATACTTATATAGATAAATATTAATTAACATTTACATACATTGCTTCTGGCCCCAAACTAGGATTCCCTGTATCTTGGGTACTAGACAACGATACACATACTTATATAGATAAATATTAATTAACATTTACATACATTGCTTCTGGCCCCAAACTAGGATTCCCTGTATCTTGGGTACTAGACAACGATACACATACTTATATAGATAAATATTAATTAACATTTACATACATTGCTTCTGGCCCCAAACTAGGATTCCCTGTATCTTGGGTACTAGACAACGATACACATACTTATATATGTGTACAACGAATTGGACATAGTCTGTAATGTTGTGCATTAAACTGTATTAATAAATAAAATAATAAATAAAAATAATAATAAATAAATATACATAAATATTATACTTAGATAGATAAACAACCATGACTAGGGTACAAACATCCGTTCTCATCAAACAAATATTTGCCCCCACCGGGACTCGACCCCGGGACACTTGGCTTCGTAGGCAGGGTCACTGCCGACTCGGCCATTCGGGTCGTCTGTATGCTCTTTAATTTGTTAGAAACTAACTTTTTGCTAGTACAAAATGTATAAGCGAGTAACCAAAAAATGGCCAGAGCCTCAGAGACAATGTATCTGCCTGTCGGCATTTATGAAAATATTAAAAGCCGGTTGTTTTGCAGACCCTACAGTGGTACCCGCCGACTCTTTGCTCGACCACTTTCGTTCATCTTCCTGTCTGCCTCCCTTACATGATGACCTCTGTAGCGCAGCGGTTGCGGCTCAGTCTACCATGCGAGAGGTCCCGGGTTCGATCCCCGGCTGGGGGTAAAGAAAATAAATACCACAGGTCTGGGATGTTTATATGTGTGTGTGACGTCGCTGTCTCTGGTACCCACGACACAGGGTATCCTAGTGTGGGGCCAGAAGCAATGTATGTGCCTGTATGTAAATGTTGTTGTTTGCGACTTCAAGCATTTCCAATATATCTGAATCTAAAATTTTCTGTAAGGCACAACAACTTCTAATGGTGTTTACGACTTCCCGACCGGTGTTAGCGACTTCAAGTTCTAGCCCTATTTCTTCCTCCCGGTCGGTATGCGAATGTCGTCTATATACACGAAAAGTCCTCATCAAAACTTTTTCTGAAGGGTACCGCAAACTAAAACGTCAGTTGTGTACATATTTTTTGTTTTTGTTGATTTTTTCAAAAAGCGCTGAATCGATTTTGATAAAAATTATATGGGACCACCTCTGAAGTATGACCTACCAGTCAAAGCAAGAATCGTCACAATCGATTCATAAAACATACAAAACAAACATTCGTATTAAGAGCCTCCTCCTGTTTAGGGTATCGTAACGGAAGGGTGTCAAACGGGACACTATTACTAAGCCTCCACTGTCCGTCCGTCAGTCCGTCCGTCCGTCCGTCTGTCACCTCACCAGGCTGTATCTCAAGAACAGTTAGACAGTTCTTTGCAATTATCACAGATGATGTATGTTGCCGCAATAATATCAAACACTAAAAAGCAGAATAAAATAAATATTTAAGGTTGCTCCCATACAACAATTCTTTCCATACCACATACAAACTTATGAATGCACCTGGTTACGTACATCGAGTGTGAATGTAGCCGCACCAATAACGTTGTAAACAACATTTTGCTATATAAAATCCAAACTATTCACTCCACACCATCCCTACCATTGTACGGTGGTACTGAACCCTTCGTGTGCGAGTTCGACTCGCACTTGACCGTTTTTTTTTTTCGTCGGTTTAAAATCCACAGCAGATCCAACGCAGTAATGTCAAATTGACTTTTAGTATATTGGTGAGTTGTAAGTTTTAGTATAGGGGATATATTTATAAACTAGCGGCCCTCTGGGCTGACGTCCTCGCGAGAGACACTTTCTTTTAATAACACATAAAAAAATATGAATGCACCTGGTTACGTACATGGAGTATGAAAGTAGCCGCACCAATAACTTTGTAAATTACATTTTGCGTTCTAACCCTCTCAATGTCCATAAAAAATGGCTATGAAAATCCAAATTCTCATGGCGGCCAGCCACATCACCGTTTTTTTTTTCATTTTCTGAGTCCGTCCACCAATCAAGTGTGAGATACCAGAGAGAAGGTACTTACTTTTATCCTCTATTTCCGGTCAGTATTTTTAGTAACAAAAAAGAATAGTGAGTAGTAATTATTTTATAAATATAAATATTATTCTAAGTCCATACTAGGTGTTCATACGCGAGTGGACAGGTTAAACCCAACATGTAGTTACAAAGTTATTGGTCTGGTAAAAAAAAGTGAATTAACGCCAGACTAAATAAAATAAGCCTTAAAAATTTCAATCTTTTGTGCACATGTTAAGATGTCTTTCGACCCACTAAACCGATTTTGACACAGGTAAAAAAATACTACCCGTGGTACTAGGGTATTGCCAGTTTTTTTGACAAATATAGTATATGGCGGTTAAATGGATTAAGAAATAAAGTACACATAGTAAAACAAATTTAAGTAAAACATTAACACTGTAGCGTACTTTATAAAGTACGTCGAATATTATAAATTAAAAAGTACGCAGACCCAAAATATAGTACAATACTATATAATATAGTACGTCTGGCAACCCTACGTGGTACACCCTCTCGTCGTTTTCGCGAACGCATTATTAAGGGGATACCTCGTCCGTACAAAGGTCCCCGTTACTCCAGGCGGAAAGACCCGCAGTGTGAGAGGGACGGAAACGGGGAAAATGACATAACGTAGCGCCAAACCACATAAAAATTGTTTAAAAATAAACTACGCTATTTTGTGAAAAAGAGTTTCAAGGAGAGTTTACTAATACATAATATCCACATTTTTATTGCAATTCCGCAATTAAATAAGTTAGGATTTCAGAATTACAGGAAAAACTAAAACAATTTAGAGGTCTTTTCGCAATTAAATTATATCGAGAAAATTTCACCCAATCGCGTTTTCCTTCAGTGAGAATCTTAATCAAATACTCAATAAACGTTAACCCAAAAATCAAATCTGTAGATGACTTTATAGTGGAGTAAATGGATTCGAAAGAAACCCCATATTTTTTTCATATCACCAGTTGCAGCGAATTTTAGATCTAGGTTTAAAGTCGACGTGACGTGACGTTCTGTGGCGCAGCGGTTGTGGCTCTGCCTACCATGCGAGAGGCCCCGGGTTCGATCCCCGGCTGGGGTTAAAGAAAAAAAAACCCAGGTCTTGGATGTTTGTATATGTGTGATGTCGCTGTTTCCGGATCCCATGATACAGGGTATCCTAGTGTGCGGCCAGAAGCAATGTATGTGCCTGTATGTCTATGCTATGTTAACGTAGACAAAAATAATTTAAAGTTACAGACAAACCCTAAATTACTAACTCACTCGCCGTGACTCACAAAGCCAAACCAGTAATGCTCCAACTTAGATTCCAGCACGGTACTGTGTATCTACGACTTTCTGCGTCTGACTGAACGAGCTCATTGAAAAAATCGCAATAATTGACCGAGCGAACGCACAGTGAAAAAACAACCATCTATATGAGATTTAATAAAGGTCCCTATACAAGCTACGTATACTTATATATGTATGTGTCACCGTAAGATAGTCAAAACCGTTAGTTGATAAACTAATGTTTTTTTTCTCGTAAGTTGATCAACTATCGACAGATAGTAAACTGTAGCGTACTGCTTACTATATGACGCGTTAGTTGATCAACTAACGGTTAAAACCGTTAAATAGTAAACTGGTTTAAACTTGAATTGTAAACGAAATACCAGGGCAAACACTGCGGTACCTTAGGTGAAGACTAGAGGGGGCGAGTGTAGCGAAGCCCCCGAATAGTCTTCGTGTTAGGTTGACATGTAAGAACAAAATAAACGTTAATTCTAAACCCTGTCGGTCTGGTTTACTATCTGTCGATAGTTGATCAACTGCCGCGTTAGTTTATCAACTAACGGTTTTGACTATTTTCCGGTGACATATATAATGACTGAAAATCATCATTGAACGCCTGGCCTTCAGCATAATGCTGAGTCAGACGCCATTTATAATGACATGGCACACCACGACTTTCATTTCATGTGTCATTGCCATTTTTCATATCTGTGTTTTGTTTCTTTGTTGTAATTGTAGTGTGTTCACTGTCCTTACAATAAATGTTTCTTTCTTTCTTTCTATATGAAATTATGTGAGCAGGTTCGATAATTATGTTTTTTTATCGATTAAGTTTTTCTTAATGATGGAGTTATGGGGGGTTACATAGCTGACCGAGCGAGCGAAGCGTCTAGTTTCGAGATTGCCCAAAAATGTATTAGTCCTTCTGTCTGTCTGTCTGTTCTCGAATACAGGTCGCATTTCTCAACCGATTATCGTGAAATTTTGTGAGCAGATTCGATAATTTAGATTTTTTTATCGAGTCAGTTTATAGATTATAACGTTACATGAAGGTCTGGTGGTGGTGCCGCAATTGATTTGATACCGGTTTCGCAATCCTGGGGCTCTGAGTTCGAATCCACGTTTGGACATAATATTATTCTCTTTTTGTTTTTGTTTTGCTATTTTTAGTGGTAAAGTTTTCTTTTACGATGCTATGCTTCGTCTGCCAGTCCGACCCGCACGCACTTGACCGATTATTTTATGTGTTTCTTACACGATTTGCCAGATGCACGAATTTGTACCTGTCGCAGTTAGTTGGTTAAATCAGACACTTAACTAACTCTCTAGACCGTTAATTAAATGCCGACGTTTAACCAAGTCACTAAAATTCCGCCAGACAAGTGAGTGAACGAAACGTTTAACGAGTTGTCTAAACGTTCCTAGGCAACAAGACATATACAATATAGATAGTTTTTTATGTGTACTAAGTTTATGTCTTAAGTATTTTTTGTTGTTCTCACATCACGAAGGATAAGGGGGCTTCGCTTTGCTCACCCCCTTTACCCTTCACCTAAGCTACCGCAATGTTTTCCCCTGATATAAGCTGTGCAAATCAGCTGTTGTCGTGACGCCATCTTGTTTTCCAACACGCTGGCTTTCGGTAAGACATACTGTTAAACGTTTTCGACGATGCTTTATTTAAATCAAAATGCTAGTGACTTGGTTAAACGTCGGTATTTAATTATCGGTCTAGAGAGTTAGTTAAGTGTCTGATTCAACCAACCAACTGCGATATACCCACCACGTTCAGCCTGTAAACCATGTTAAAGCTACTTTGTCGAAAAAGGGATATTACAATGTTCAAGATTACTTAAATGATGGGACTGTATGGGGTTAATCTGGCTCAACACAGACCTTGCTGTTAATAATTTTGTAATTATTTATTTCTACTTATTAATTATGATATTATTAAATTTGTATTAGTTAAGCACAAGCAATCTTTAAAAGAGATCAAAAATCAATCTGTGGGAGTTTCTACGCCCTGCTTCTCCCACAGTGGTCCAATGTAGAGAAGTGGCAAAAAATGACGATTGCTAAGTATATGTAAATATCTACAGTAATAAAGAGATTTGGAATTTGGAATTTGTAATCCCAGCACTTTGCGTGTCGGGGTCTATCGCTGCCAGTACTAATACCGTTGTAGTAGCACTGTACCTAACTGTTCGCAATGGGGCCTTAGTGCATTACCGACCTGGTTTCGCAGACAGATGGCGCCTTAAGGTCGACCTGGGACCGGTCGGGGCAAGGAGTTGACCGGTGGTTAAGTTAATTGGTTTTGTGTCTGTTATTTATCAATCTTAAACGGTTGGTACACCTGCAAATTTGGGAAAGTCTGGGCAGTGCGATATCCAGACCGATTCCAGGGGCGTCACAGCTAAACTTAATAAACTAATAAAAAATAAGTTTGAACAATATGAATATACACTATTTACACATATCGATCTATCCCCAAACTAGGATTCCGTGTATCTGGGGTACTAGACAACAATACACGTACTTATATAGATAAATATTATACTTAGATAGATAAACAACCATGACTAGGCTTCAAACATCCGTTCTCATCAAACAAATATTTGCCCCCATCGGGACTCGAACCCGGGACCCTTGGCTTCGTAGGCAGCGTCACTGCCGACTCGGCCATATGTGTCTTATACAGGTTGGGGAATCACGCTTTTATAAGGCTCACCTGTAACTAAGGAAGTAAGTAACTATGTAATCAAATCTTGCAAGTTAAATTTGATTCACTTCCCGGTTTCCGATTGAGCTAAAATCTATACTGAATCGCTGTACGATTTAATAATTTCTGTTCACATTATGTCTCCTCACTCCGTCGGAGGTTGAAGTAAAAAGAAAGGGCTAGTATTTAATCGCACATCAAAAATACTGATTTTCGCAGCAAAAAAGGATCAGCAAAAACACTTTTTATGTTTTAAGTATTTTTTTTGTTCTTACATGTTCAACCTAATACGAAGGCTAAACCTATACCCTTCACCTAAGCTACCGCACTATTTTGCCCCGATATTTTCTGTAAAAATCAGTATGTTTGCTGTGCAAATCAGTATTATTGATGTGCAGTTTAATATTTCTTAAAAGAAAAAAAGGAAAAACGTATAATTGTACACATAGACCTACCCCTGATCAGCAAACAAACCTTCTCATCCTAACTTTATTTTCCTGGAAGAGACCTCATACTAAAGATAAGCTCGCGTTTGCTCCTAAAAATTATTTTTATGAATATGATCTGATCTGATGATGAAGCAGGAAGGTGGCCATGGGAACTATGTAATAAAACGACGCAACCCCATCTAGTTTGGTCTCGTTTGATTTGTCTTGACAAGAACTCGAGTTCATTTTTACAACTAATAATATAAAATATTTTTATCTACACACGTATCATAAACCCTCTTTACTGCGTCCAAAAACCGCACGTTACGACCAGCATACTACCTGGTAAATTTTCGAACGCCGACGCCCGCCTGCGTGCCGCCCCTAGTCTGTCTGTGAAGTTGGTACTACTGAACAAGCTAAACAAATGCAGAGCAATGATCAATGCCGGTCGAACATTCGGTTCCTGAACACATCAAAGAGAGCTTATGATATGTCTGTAGATAAACTAGTGTATGTAACTGTACATAATTAGGCAATAAAACTAAAAAAGTAATAGTGTTTTTAATAGTAATAGAGTTTTATTTAATGTTCTCCATTATGTATCAGTCACATAAACTACTTCTAAAAATATTCATCTATTTAAATTAACTTTTTAAATTGCGTGTAGTCACTTATATTTTGATGTAGCGGCAACAGAAAAACACATTACACATTCTGTGAAAATGTCAAGTCTCTACCTCTCTATGACAGACCGACGGACGGAGGGACGGACCCTTCGGTTGCGGAACCCTTAGAAGAACCATCGGACAAGTGCTGTCCGTTTTTGGCGGTCAGCCTAGTTGGTTAGTAGTAATAGTAAGATTACAGGATTCCACAGAGTATTACCGTTTTATCAATTAAACGAGTATTTTTTAGGGCAACAAATATAATGATCACCAAACTAATTTTGTCCTACCCAAAATGGGTGAAAATGCTTCCCAAAATGGGTAAATGATCACCAAAAGTTGCAGCAAAATATCAGGGCAAAATACAGCGGTAGCTGAACATATAATACATATGATAGCAAATTGCAGTGGGGACCCCACATAGATAAATTGGCTGGTAAGTTAAGTTCTGCGGCTTACGCTGTTAGGAACATCAGACAAAGCCGTGTGGTCTGCGGAGTGTGTTCTCGCGCGGAGCGCGAGGACCACTACGGTTGCGGGGTCGAGGACTTATGGTTGCCTCATGCCCGCGGCGTCAACTCGGGGGGTAACGTCCCCCCCGGTCTTGGGTGGCCCCTACTTGTCAGGGGCCTCGCGTGGTCTTCGTTGTGCTGTGCTTTCGCCGTCTATTGGCATACACTGGCGACAACGGTGCGGGAGCTTCTTCTTCTTCACTGTGCCGTGCTTTCGCCCTCTTCTGCGGGCTTACACTGGCGACAGTGGGATGAGCAGCAACTCTCTTGGGAGTGGTCTGCCTTCAGGCGGACGTGCGTGATGCGGAGCAATGTCGTGGAGATGTGCGTGGCGGCTGTTGTCGGCGCAATCGTACATGCGCCGTGCCAGCCGCGCGACGAATTTCTCCACTGTGGGCATCCGGGTATCCCTCATGATGGTGGTGTTGCGCACGTACCGCCCGGCTCCTGTGATCACCCGCAGGGAGATGTTCTGGAACCGCTGCAGCCGTGCCTTCTGGGTCTTCGACAGCAGGGCGTACCATGCTGGAGCCGCGTAGGTGAGCCGCGAGCGTACATAGGCCTTGTACACCCGCAGCTTGGCTCTCAGAGGCAGGCTGGACGACAGGATAGGCCGGAGCATTGCCCGCGCGGCTTTGGCCCGGTTGATGCAGTGTTGCACCATCGGGACCATGCGCAGCGAGCAGTCGATGTTGCAACCGAGGTATTTCACCGTCGATTGCCACTCGATGTCCCGGCCCCTCAGCTGTAGCGGGGTCGGACGGCGGGAGCGGGTGGTCAACAGGGCTGTTGTCTTCCCGACGTTCACCGCGGTCCGCCACTTGTCCAGCCAGGGCGGCAGCAGGTCCAGGAGTCGCTGCATCTTCCTGCAGGCGAGCTCGATTTTGCGCGACGACGCGAAGTAGGCGCTGTCGTCCGCGTAGAGGGCGAGCACAACGTCTTCCACCCCCTCCTCGAGATGGCCCTCGAGTGTGGGGATGTCGTTGGTGTAGAGCGCGTAGAGCACCGGCGAGAGGCAGCTGCCTTGCGGGACTCCTGCGCTGATGGCCTTCGTCTGGGAGTGTGCATTCTCGACCGAGACGAAGAACCGCCGGTCTTCCAGGAAGGAGGCCACGATCTGCCCGATCATTGGGGGCACACCTGCGTCCAGGAGCTTGAAGAGGAGCCCCTCGTGCCACACTCGGTCAAAGGCCTTCTCGATGTCAAGAAAGACCCCGACGGTGTATCGGCCCCTGTTCAGCTCCGACGCCAGGTAGTGCAGGACTCTCGCCAGCTGGAGCGTCGTGCTGTGGCTGTCACGGAAGCCATGTTGCTCTGCCCTCAGCTGGATGTGGGGCAGGATTCTCCGTAACAGCAGGCGCTCAAACAGCTTGGCGATATGAGGCAGCAGGGTGATCGGGCGGTAGCCTCCCGGGTGTCTTCTGTCCTTCCCCGGCTTGGGGATGACGATCACCTTGCCCTCCTTCCAGAGGGCGGGGAAGTGACCGGTGCGCAGGATGCCGTTGAACAGCCGCGTCAGCGAGACGACGGCTCTCCTTGGCAGCTGTACTAGGGCCCCCGCGACGACTCCGTCCGGGCCTGGGGCCTTCCGCTGGTTCAGCTTCAGGGCCACCTTCCGGACTTCGCGGGGCGACATGAAGTAGTCGCCGGCGAGGGGAGGCGCGGGGGCCGCCAGGAAGCGCTCTACGCGCTCCATAACAGCGGCGTTGTGCTCGTAGTCGGCGATGGGGTTGGGCTGGAACTGCCCAGCGAAGTGGTCCGCCAGGATGGCGGCTCGATCTCGTGCGGCGTAGCGGCGCCTGCCCGTGTGATCAAACATGGGGCAGACCGGCTCGGGAGTTGATGTCAGGCTGCGGTTCAGGCGGTGAAGGGCGGTGTCATCTTGGGAGGCCTGGTCGATAGTGCGCTCCCAGGACTGTCCCCTCAGCTCGATGATGCCCGCGCGCAGTTCTTCTCCGAGCCGGTTGATCTCCGCCCTGATCACAGGGCAGCGCGTGTGGTGCCAGGTTCGACGAAGACGGCGCTTGAGGTCCAGCTTCTTGCGGAGGTGTGGAGGGAGCCTCTCCTTCCGCAAAACCGGCGGTGGCTTGGTGGTGGTGGCTGCGGCTTGAGCGGTGGTGATGGCTGTGGTGATGGCCACTGCCGCGGCTTCTACCTCTTCCTTGGTAGAAACACCGCCGGGGAGCTGCGTTGTGTTCAACTCCAGCTGGTATTTGTGCCAGTCCGTCTTCGTTCTTGGACGCGGTGCCGACGTGAGATCGGCCTCCACCCCGAGGACCAGCAAGATAGGCAGGTGGGGGGTGTCGATGTCGTACAGCTCCCCGATGGCGATGGGAAATTGTACGTTTTTGACCAGGGCGACGTCTAGTACATCCGGGCGATGCATGGGGTTTGTCGGGTAGTGTGTCGGGGCCCCCGGGCTGAGAACTTCGTAGTTGGAGTTCTCAGCATCATCCTGTAGGGCCCTTCCGGCGGAGTTGATGCTGTGGGACCCCCACTGGTGGTGCTTGGCGTTGAGATCGCCTGCGACCAGTGTGGGGGTCGCTCCTTCCATCATCGCTCGAATGTCTTCCGGGTGGAAATGGTGGACGTCGCCGGGAGGCTTGTAGGCTGCGAAGACTTTGAGCTCCGTGTCGGCCGTCTTCAGACGGACGCCTATGGACCGCGTCGTCTTGAAGGCGGGCAGCTCTAACTCTTCGTGGACGAGATCCCGTCTCACGAGGACCGCCGTGCCTCTGTACGGCACGTCCCTCGGAGATAACTCGTCGCGGCGGTACACGAAGAAGTTGGGAAGTCGGAGCTCTCGGCTGGGGTGCAGCTTCGTCTCGCACAGAAGCACGACATGCACATCATGCTCCTGCACGAGTAGCCTCAGGTCTGTCGTCTTGTTGGTGATCCCGTCCGGGTTCCAGTACACAAGCCTTAGGTCTTTAGGCATTGTGTCCGGACGAGATTGTGGCCTTCAAATGGGATAACCCCCGCAGTAGGGGCAGCAATGGATCGCGTCTATCCACGATCGCCTGTATGGCCGCGCTGATAAGGTCGATGGCGTCGAGCAGCGCGGCCATGAGTGGAGCCTCCTGGCGCTCCGTGGATAGGGCTGCGGGTGCTGCCGGCTCCCGTGGGCGGGGGCGGGCTGGAAGTGGGGGGCGGCTCGCAGGTTGGGCGGGCTCAAGTGGCGGCTCGGCGGCGGGCTCTTCAGACGCCTTCTTCTTGTTCCGGCGCTTCTTGCCCCGCTTCCTTCGAGGTTTCGCCTCTTCGCCTCGGGTGGTGGGCGGGTTGGCCGGCGTTCTGATGTGGGTGCCCGGCTGGGCAAGGCGGGGGCGCTTTATCGGCGGCGATGTTGGTGACCCCAGCGGCTCCACATCTGGGTGTGTGGAGGGGCCGGGGCGGGCCTCGTGTTGAGTGGCGGCATGGGTCGCAGGTTGAGGGGCCGTGCGGGCCACGGGTTGGGCAGCCGTGCGGGCCGTGGGTTGGGCAGCCGGGCGGGCCGCGGGTTGGGCAGCCGGGCGGGCCGTTGGGCGCGCGGTCTTCTTGGGGCGCTGTTGTTGGGGCGGCAGTGGCGGCGCGATAGTGATGCCGCGCTTGCGCGCCTCCTCCTTCAGCGCCTTGCATCGGCGGCTGTTGGCCGGGTGGCCTTGGCCGCAGTTTGCGCAGGTGGCGGCCTCTGACTTTGGCCGCTGGCAGTCAGTAGCTGCGTGCCCTTCTCCACATCGCACGCAGCGTACAGGGCGGCGACAGTTGGTCGATGAGTGGCCGAATGACTGGCACCGATGGCACTGCGAGGGCCCCTTTGGGCCGCGCCATCCCTCGATGGTGATGCCCGGCATGCAGAGCAGCTCCTTCACCCTGTAGAGCCTCTCGATGCTGCCGGGGGTCTGCGTCGGCCGCACCGGGCTTTTCTTCATCGCCGGCGGTGGTGGCGGCGATAAGGAGGCGAGCAGGGCGGTTGCCGCGGCTCTGCGGCTGCGTCTTCATTCGCCGGCACCTCGGCCGGGAATTCAGTTGGTGAGTCGGGGGGGGGGCGGAAGAACTCTTCCCTGCCCCCCTCGTGGGTCGGTGTGCCCGTGATGGGGCTGGAGGTGGCGCCGTGTTCTCCTCGGGTGAGCAGATTGCCGGCGAGGTCGAACGTCTCGCCGGTAAATATGTCGCGCTTCACGACTTGTATTACACGGCGCCGTCGTCGGTCGATTTGGATCCGCACATCAGGCGGATCCGGCTCGTCGGGGGGCGGGGGGGGTGGGTCCTCCGGCTTTCGGCTTCTCTTCATCGTTTTTAAAACGGGGTCTTCCTCTTACTTCTCCGGAGTTGTGCAGGCTCTGTGGTGCCGACTTAACGCGGTCTTCCTCCACCGGGTGAGACCTCGAATAAATCCGAGGAGGCCCAGTGAAGTGCCGGCGAGCAGTCGATCAACACCACAGGTGCTGCGTAGGGTCAACTCCGGAGACGGGCGTGTTCTTCTCCTTCTTCTCCTTCCTCCTCTCCGTTTGGGGTCGGTCCGTGGGTGGTGGTGGCGGCACCGCGACGTGTCCTGCGCTTCTAGCTTTAGAAGCACGTAGGCAGCCGCGATGCGATGACGTCACTGCGGGCGCAGTGAGCACACGACGGGCGGGGAGAAGAGCCGAAGAGAGAAGAGCGGGGGCGGCGAGTGTCTGAATCCGCACAAACAAACACCGAGAGTAGGTAGGTACGAAAAACTTTTAGTTACAGCTATTGCCGTGTGTGACAAAGCACGGATGTGGCTACATCTAGGCTAGTATATTTTAGTTACTTTCATAGTGTGATGTCCTATGGTATCTTGTTGTGGGGGAAAGCAGCGGATATTCAAACTATTTTTATTTTACAGAAAAGAGCTATTCGAGCAATTTATAATTTAAAACGAACAGACTCCTTAAGAGAGCTTTTTAAAGAAATTGACATACTAACAGTAGCTAGTCAATTTATTTTCGAAAATATAATGTATGTACGCAAGAACCTTACAACATTTTCCAAACTTAGCGATAGCTGTAATGTTTACCTAAGAAATAATCACAGACTATGTGCGCCCCGTTTTAGACTCGCGAAGGTTAGCAATTCTTTCAAGGGTCAGTGCATTCTCTACTACAATAAGATACCTCTGGAGATTTTGAAATTGCCATTTGAGCAATTTAAAAAGCATGTTAAAGCGACTTTGTCGAAAAAGGGATATTACAATGTTCAAGATTACTTAAATGACAGGACTGTATGGGGTTAATCTGGCTCAACACAGACCTTGCTGTTAATAATTTTGTAATTATTTATTCCAGCTTATTAAATAAAAATAAATCATAACTGTATTAGTTAAGCACAACCTATTTTTAAAAGAGAACTAAAAATCAATCTGTGGGAGTTTCTACGCCCTTCTTCTCCCACAGTGGTCCAATGTAGAGAAGAGGCAAAAAATGACGTTTGCTAAGAATATGTAAATATCTACAGTAATAAAGTGCTTTTGAGTTTTGAGTTTATAAGAACAACAAAAAATACTTAAAACATAAAAAGAAGTTTAGTGATCATTTATCCAAACACAATTTGGTGGTCGTTTACTAATTCTGGCGGTCGTTTCGAATTTATTGTTAGTAAAATAGGTTCGTTTTTGGTGATCGTTTAAACATAAGCCTTTTGTAAGTCTCAAAAAACCTCGCCAACCAATCGGTTTGGTGCAACTGGGCCAGGCACCGTTAACGTTTTTAGCTATTACTTACTCGGTTATCTTTTGTAGAGACCGCGCTATCTCTTAGAGTAAACTGCTGATTAGGTTAAATTAAATAAAGCAGATTGTCAATGTAAAAGGTGCCCTAACGACCGTGAAATTTGGCTGCTTGTTCTGTGAGTATCACGGACATCGTTAAAATTCGATTAAAATCAGTTAACGATTCGGCCAACCTCGGAAATCGTCGTGAATCCCCCATCCCTCTCCCTCATCAAGAAATCGCGGTAATGTATGTCGTGTCATTTCCGTCTCCGGATTTAGGCGATGATATCCGAGAAAAGCCGAATCTGATTTTAATCGTATTGTAGGTGAATATGTAGAAGAAGATTGGCACATTTTTCGCGATTATACTATGGGTTTGCGGACGTTCTAGCGGTGATGAAACTCCAAGTCTCCGCTGCGGCGATGGGCTGGCCCCCTGTCACGAAAACCGTGCCTCTGCCACCTCTGGGAAAAAGCGTGACGCTAGGTATTTTTCAATCGACTTCAAAAAGGAGGTATTCAATTTCACGGTTTTTTAGGGTTCCGTACCCAAAGGGTAAAACGGGAGCCTATTACTAAGCCTCCGCTGTCCGTCCGTCCGTCTGCAACCAGGCAGTATCTCATGAACCGTGATAGTTAGACAGTTGAAATTTTCACTGACGATGTTTCTGTTGCCGCTATAACAAAAAATGTTGAAAAACAGACTAAATTTAATATTTAATATTTATACAACAATTATTTCAATACCACATACAAACTTACGATTGCACCTGGTTACGTACATGGAGTGTGAAAGTAGCCGCACCAATAACTTTGTAAACAACATTTTGCTATGTAAAATCTAAACTGTTCACTCCACACCTTCCCTACCATTGTACGGTGGTACGGAATCCTTCGTGCGCGAGTTCGACTCGCACTTGACCTTTTTATGTTTGTTACGCTATTACTCCGTCAATTATGAATCGATTTTGATGATTCTTGTTTTGATTATTAGGTCATACTTCAGAGGTTGTCCCATACAAATTTGATCACAATGAGGGTTTTCTGACTTTGTACTATCTGACAGCTGTTTAGACCTGACGCCTACGAGGCGCCGCCTGGTGGCAGAAGCTGTTTAGACCTGACGCCTACGAGGCGCCGCCTGGTGGCAGAAAAAGTATCGAAAACCCTAATTGATTGAGTGCTTTTTGACACACAAAATCAAAAAATATACAGTCTGTTACCGGCATGTGGGCATTTATTAAAACTGATAATAACATGCTCCGTTAACAATCGTTTGCACGTATTAGTAAATCATAATTATGTTAATTAACTCCACAATTAAACTTTCTAAATTAGCACTTTAATGTAGTAGACGTATTGCCTAATAGTCGTAACCCATGTCGTTGAATTACTTGGTACAAGGCATGTCATGGTACGGGGGACAACTAGTGCAAAAATCAAAGTATATCTGTCAACTGTCGTGTTGATAGTAACTTGTCAAATTACCGTGCTTAACATTGCGGGCAATTAAAATTTTGTTAGAAAGTTAACAAACTCTGAAATTTAATTTATTAATTAAATTAATGTTATGGTTACGTTACAGACACACGTTATTTTAACGTCCTTAATTAAAAGCCCAGCTGCTGGTAACACACTGTATACACAGACGACGTTTTTAGGGTTCCGTACCCAACGGGTAAGAACGGAACCCTATTACTAAGACTTCGCTGTCCGTCCGTCTGTCACCAGGCTGTATCTCAAGAACCTAGCTAGCTAGAGAGTTGAAATTTTCACAGATTATGTATTTCTGTTGCCGCTATAACAACAAATACTTAAAAAACAGGATAAAAGAAATATTTAAGGGCGCTCCCATACAACAATTCTTTCAATACCACATACAAACTTATGGATGCACCTGATCACGTACATGGAGTGTGAAAGTAACCGCACCAATAACTTTGTAAACAATATTTTGCTGTGTAAAATCCAAACTATTCACTCCACACCATCGCTTCCATTGAACGGTGGTACGGAACCCTTCGTGCGCGATTTAGACTCGCACTTGACCGGTTTTTGTTTTATGGTTCCGTGCAGACCTTTCATGTACATAGACTTCGTTCGCACCCGACCGACCGTGGAGTGAAGAAATAGGGTTTGAGAATTTGAAGTCGTTTTTTTTTAAGTTTTTGACTTGGTGAATTATTTTTAGCGTCGTCCAATCTTTTGTTTCAACTAACAATAACACTTGGACACCTTGGACACTATTGACAAACATTGATCTAGCCCCAAACTAGGATTCCCTGTATCTTGGGTGCTAGACAACGATACACATAGTTATATAGATAAATATCATACTTAGATAGATAAACAACCATGGCTAGGGTACAAACATCCGTTCTCGTCGAAAAATATCTGCCCCCACCGGGACTCGAACCCGGGACCCTTGGCTTCGTAGGCAGTGTCACTGCCGACTCGGCCATTCGGGTCGTCTGAATCAGATGTGGTAATATTGGCAATTATTGTGTGAGTCGATGAGTCAGTCGGGTTGATGATGACATAGTCACGTGGGCGAATAATACGACGGCGATGTAGTGTCACCGGAATGCTATAAGGCCTCTCAAAGAGCTGAGACGCCCTCTAGTCCTACTGGTGCGGTGGTACCTGAAAGCAACACTTACTGTACCTCGCGCCACAAATTAAGAGCGCTGGGCGACGTTGGCGGGAATTACTGCGCTTATATACATGCAGGTATTGAAAAGTGACTACTGCCCGCTCTTAACTCGTCTCCAGACTCTCTGAGGGCGAAGCTCGGGATCTACAAGTGCTACGTGAGATCCCGCCTCACCTACGCGGCCCCGGCATGGTACGCCCTGTGCTCAGAGACGAACAAACGGAGACTCCGAGCCCAAGTGAACCTCTCTTTGCGTACCATCGTCGTCGGCGCCCCCCGCTACGTGAGGTACGCGACGATCCAGAGGGACCTCAGATGGGAATCAGTGGACCAGTTTGTCCAGAGGCTGGCGAAGGGCATGTTCGCGCGTGCGGATACCTCTCAACATCCGCATATCCGCGACATGGTGCCGTACCACGCGCTCCCGCCCGACCGCCGCCGCCTGCCACGCGACCTGGTTGCCTAGCCGGCGATCATCCAATGGAATACCTCAAGTGAGAAGATCTCCACCGCCCGCGAGGGCCCCCCGATGACCTGTTCATAGGAGTGGACAGAGGCGCTTCCTCAGGAAGAGATCCGATGATCTGACCCTGACTCCCCACGCCTCAGAATGGGTGCGTGAGAAGATTTCCTGATTGATTGATCATAACTCGTGGCGCGAGGTGTACACGCCATGTTGCTTGGCACCTGATGACGTCATTGCGCTCGCCATTGTCCTGCTGACGCGTCGAGGGCGAGAGCAGAGCGAGAGAGGGAGGCGCAACGCATTCCTCGCGGGAGCCGAGTTAACGTTGGCGGCTACAATGACAAATTACAACGACTTGTGTTTAATTTAAACGATCACCAAAAATGCACCTATTTTACTACCAATAAATTCGAAACGACCGCCAGAATTAGTCAACGACCACCAAATTGTGTTTGATTAAATGATCACCAAACTTCTTTTTATGTTTTGTGTACTTAAGTTTATGTTTTAAGTATGTTTTGTTTTTCTTACATGTTCAACCTAACACGAAGGATAAGAGGCCCTTTAACCTTCACCTAAGCTACCGCAGTATTTTGCCCTGATATTTTCTGCAACTTTTGGTGATCATTTACCCATTTTGGGTAGGAAAACATTACTTTGGTGGTCATTTACCCATTTTGGGCAGGAAAACATTATTTTGGTGGTCATTTACCCATTTTAGGTAGGAAAACATTATTTTGGTGGTCATTTACCCATTTTGGGTAGGAAAACATTATTTTGGTGGTCATTTAAATTGTTCTCAATTACAACTCATAGACTGACCCTGACAGAACTAAGGCCCGGATAAGCAACAGACAACTTGAAGGGCCCTTGCACACGGCGGATTCTGAACGCTGCGCAGGCGTCGAACGGCCGACGGAAAAGGCTTCCGCGCACCGCGGGACCGCAGGCGGGACAGGGGTGCGGGGCGGTTGTCAATAGGCCCTTCAATGGCACCAATCTGGGAAAACCATTTCGAGATAATGAGACGACCCGAATGGCCGAGTCGGCAGTGACCCTGCCTACGAAGCCAAAGGTCCCGGGTTCGAGTCCCGGTGGGGGCAGATATTTGTCTGATGAGGACGGATGTTTGTACTCTAGTCATGGTTGTTTATCTAAGTATAATATTTATCTATATAAGTGTATCGTTGTCTGGTACCCCAAGATACAGGGAATCCTAGTTTGGGGCTAGATCAATGTGTGTAAATAGTGTCCAAGGTATAATGATTATCATTATATTATTATTATAATTGTGTTCCTAACTGAATTCCGTCATTCCCATCAAAAAATATTACAGGATTACTGAAATATCCGTAAACGGTCTTCTACAGTTGGATCAAATGGCCATCGTCGTTGAAGTGGCTGTCCTGTAAAGCTGTCAGTTGTCGTCATTTCCTGTCAGTCATTAACACAGAAGTCATTCGGAACGTAAACAAATTTGGTAATAAAGAGTTTTAGTTTTATATTCAGAAACAACCAGCCTCAAAGTAAAACCGTGCTAAAACTTGTGAACAAGTGACGTCAAAGCGGTTTAACAAAGAAAAAAAAATTCTTCTATACTCGAAATATTCAAATTAGTATCTTAAAATGAAATAAAAAGTAAGGTACGTTTTTTTTTTTGCATGGCCAATTTTTAGCTGACTTCAAAAAAGTAGAGGGTTCTCAATACGTTTCTATTTTTTATTTTTAATGTTTGTTTGTTACCTCAAAACTGGTACTATTTATGAACCGACTTGAAACATAATTTTTTATGTGAAAAGGTGACATTTCAGTTTGGTCCCATTTTTTGACAACTAGAAATCGGTCCAGTAGTTTGGTTTCTAAAGCAAAAAGACTGGAATTATTATGTCATCCAGGTAAACGATACAATGGCCGCCGTCTGTGCGAGCGTGCCGCATTATATTTACGCGGGAGCGATAGAGATAGATAACAATAGGTCATTGTACGAAATTCTTCGTTGATCGCGACCGGACTTTTATAACAGAACTCGACCGAAAACTGTCGTAAATTCTCAGCTTTCCGACTTTTGTATTGTTTTGATGTGGATCTGAGTTGGCGATAAAGGTAGCGGATTCGAGTCATTAGTGAGCGATAATCGAAGATTACTACATCGATAAGATAAATTGCCCATTCGACCTCGTGTTTAAATTCTCTTGTTATGACACGTAGTTATGCGATAGGTATGTGATCACTACTCTCGATCACACTCGATCACTACTTACAACGTTTATGAGAATGGATTCAGTTTCAGACTACGGGCTATCAGTCTCTGGAACAAACATCCCAGCGCCATCAGAGACAGTCCGTCAATTCACTCTTTAAAAAAGTCGTTTGAAAGAACACTATCTTTCTCTTCCATGATAAGTCTTAGTATTTATTCGTATCTTCTATTTATGTATATGTTACATATTTATATATAGCATTATTTTTAGTATTATGAAGATATTGGTAAGTAGTTTATTATTTTTGTTGTTGTGCACATAGTTCTACCTTTAGTTTATTTTTTCCTCTCTATTCTAGGTTTGCTGGAAGAAATATCTTGTTAGAGATAAGCTCGCCTTTGTACATGTTCTTTCCTTTATATTTGTTTTGTTTTCACTGTTTTGTGAAATAAAGTATTACAAGTGATATGCTTACCATTCATTCAAGTACTCTCGCAGTGAGAGAGATTATTAAACAATGCAGTAATGTTAATACCGCTAAAAACAGCTACACAGCGCTTTACCCCTTATAAGGATTTGTCTACCTTATGCCCACCATATTTCGACCTACACTTATAAATAATTAAGTGACTTGGTTCCTGCGCGAGTTTAGCGGTGCGGGAGGTGGGACATTACATGCTGTGCCCATCCTCATTAAAGCTGTCAGCACAATACGAAATTAAGGAACATGTGTCGGCTATGAATAGTTTGTTGGAGACGTGTAAGTATAATTATGACACTTTCATATCTTTGACCGACAATCACATCTGTGATTGTAAACAAGCTCCAGCGGACTGTTCCGTGCCGAACGTGTGTCCCGCCGAGCAGCCGGCCGAACAGCTGATACTGACCCAGGCGCCGCCGTCAGTCGACTTGAGTACTAATAGTGTTATCAATAACGCCTCCTTCTCTCGGACAAAGGATAGGTATATAATGTACAGCGATGAACTTGGAAAAAATATGGGTTTACAACTTAGTCAGCGCGTGGGCCAGGCAATATTAAATAACTGTATGCCTGGCGCCACATATTCACAAATATTAAACAAAGTGTTGTCATCGTAGTTTTTAGAACCAACCACCCTAATTATTTTAATTGGTAGAAGGGAAAATGTATCTAAAAAACTAATTACTAAATACTTTTCCAAATTAAATTCTTTACAAAATGTAGATAGAATAATCTTGTTTGCGTTTCCCTTCAGCCAATCTTTGTCACAACATGAAAATCATATAAGACATGATTATAATACATTTATACACACATTGACATGTCGTCATACTGAAAAATTTCATTTCATAGACACCAATATTTGTATTGGAAAATATTTTTATTTGACTAAGGATAGGTATTACCTATCTAGGTTTTATACAAAACAGATAGCACAGTCACTATCTTATTTTATTTTGAACTCAGTCAAGTTTTTGACTAATGAAACGCCTGCTTCTATTGAGCAGTGTAATAATAATGACATGTACTCCTTGGAATCTGTTCCAAGCTCTTTAAATTAACCCATAGGACAACAGAGAGTAACTCTGGCAGTAATATTAATATTTGTATAAATATACCTTCATCTTGCCCATTAAATCAAGTTACTAGTAATGAAAAATGTAAAAGTAAGAATATTTTAAACGTGGTTCATCAAAATATACAGGGCATGTTAAGAAAAGAACTGGAAATTGAGTTATTCATGAACTGTAATAATATTGATATTTTATGTATAACAGAGCACTTTTTAAAGAGTTATCAGTTCATGTTCAACTTTAATAACCACCACGTTGCTAGTTCGTTCAACAGAAAAACAGCTGATCGCGGTGGCTCCTTAATACTTGTAAATAATAGTTTTAAATATAAGGAACGAGTTGACATAGTGAGCCTGTCTGTTGAGCGTACCATGGAAATAGCCTGTATTGAACTTGAACAACTTATTGTAATGAGCGTATACAGACCACCAGATTCATCCTTTGATTTATTCGAAAAGAAAATGGATGAAGTGTTGATTAAAATCAGCGATAAAAACAAATTTTTTATAATTTGTGGTGATTTTAATGTTAATCTGTTAGAGGATAATAATATTTGTACTAGATTAAAATCTTTATTTTTATGTCACAACATGAACTATCTGTTTTTGGAGCCTACTAGAATTACTGCAACATCTGCTACCTGCATTGACAATATATTTACTAACATTACGCCCATTTTCAAATCGGTCATCAATAAATTAACCTCTGATCACTCTGGTCAGATAGGTATATTCAATATTAAAATAAAAAAGGACCAAAAAGAGGATATTACATGTGTGCCCGTTAGTGACACTCGGCTTGAACACTACAGGAATAATATTTTAGATAAACTATGGGAAATACCATGCAGTGACGATCCAAATTGTTGTACAACTCAGTATTTAACCTTGTCAGAAATGAATATGATACGGTATTTAAATCAAAAACTATAAAAGTTAATAACAAAGCTTTGTTTAGTGATTGGGCGACAGTTGGAATTCATAGGAGCAGACGAAGATTATATGAACTCTATGAAGAGAAATCATATAACAAAAATACGGCCTTTCTAGATTATGTTCGTAGTTATTCAAAAATGTTTAAACGCGTTTGTGCCGTAGCTAAATCTAATTTCATTAAAAACAAAATTGAATCTAGTAGCAATGTAATGAAAACGACTTGGCAAATTATAAACAGAGAGACTGGAAAGGCCAAAGCTACACATAATAACTTCAAGCTTAAGATAGATAATCAATTGCTAAGTACAGACCTAGAAGTAGCAAAAGCTTTCGAAAATTTCTTTACGGACATTCCAGTTTCAACAACCAAGTCTTTAAATTCATCTCCCGCTGCTGCTGAATCTATACTTAAACAAAACTTTGAGGAATGTAAAACAGATTTTAAATTTAGGCACGTAAATAATGAAGACATTGTAAAAGCGTTTAAATCCCTGGAAATGAAAAAGACAGCTGACGCCCATGGTCTATCAGTAAAAATTATTAGTTCCATTGTAGATTGTATTGCACCTCACCTTTGTTGTATATTTAATCAATGTATAGATAGTGGTGTGTTTCCTGACTGGATGAAACTAAGTAAAGTTATACCTTTATTCAAAGCTGGTAGTACATCAGACCCCACCAATTTTAGACCCATATCGATACTACCAACGCTTAGCAAAATATTTGAAAAACTCATACTTAATCAATTGCAAAGTCATTTTTATCTCAATAATTTAATTCATATTGCTCAGTTTGGTTTCACAAAGGGTCGTTCAACAGCCGATGCTGGTGTTGAACTAATCGACAATATTTTTGATGCCTGGGAAGACGCAATGGATGCAATAGGTGTCTTCTGCGATCTATCCAAGGCTTTTGATTGCGTCCATCATGACACTCTTGTCAGGAAGTTACGCCATTATGGTGTAAAAGATCAGGCACTTGGCCTTCTGGAGTCATATCTAACAGATAGGGTTCAGATGGTCGATGTTAATGGGAAAAGATCACCTGGGTCTTCAATAAGTATGGGCGTACCGCAAGGTTCAATTCTTGGTCCTTTCTTGTTTTTAGTATATATTAATGATTTACCTTACCTTGTTAAAGCAAAACATGGGTTAGTATTGTTTGCCGATGATACTTCTTTGATATTTAAAGTTAAAAGACAGCAATCAAATTATGACGAGGTAAACAATGCTATCTCTAGTATAGTGAACTGGTTTACTGTTAACAATTTATTACTTAATGAAAAGAAAACTAAATGTATTAAATTCGTGTTACCCAATGTGAACCCGGTAACTACAGACATATTTATAAAAGGACAGAGATTGGACCTTGTGCAGTCGACTGTCTTTTTGGGCATTACTTTAGACGCCAAACTACAATGGGATCCTCATATAAATAAATTGTCGAACAGACTGAGTTCGGCAGCGTTCGCAGTTAAAAAAATTAGAGCTCTTACCGACGTAGACACCGCTAGACTAGTCTACTTTAGTTACTTTCATAGTCTAATGACCTATGGTATTTTATTGTGGGGTCACGATGCGAATGCTAATAGTATATTTATTCTGCAGAAACGGGCTGTTCGTGCAATTTATAGATTAGGGCCTAGAGTGTCACTGAGGGAAAAGTTTAAAGAAATCAATATTCTGACATTTGTGTCTCAATATATCTATGACAATCTTGTGTATGTAAAAAGAAATATAACTAATTTTCAGAAGTACAGTGATATACACAATTTTAATACTAGAAATAAAGACAAGTTGGTTGCTTATGTAAGCCGACTACATAAAATTAGTAATTATTTTAAAGGCAATTGTATACGCTATTACAATAAGGTCCCTACTGATATTAAAAACTTACCTTTAGACAAGTTTAAAATAATAATAAAACAGAAATTGTATAAAAAAGGTTACTACAGGATATCTGATTACTTAGAGGACAGATGTCCATGGGAATAGATTGTTTGAGTAACAGGCTGTTTCGATATATAATTAGCATTCATTTTGTAATTTGTCAATATTTTATTTAAAAAAGGAAACGCAAAAGATGCGACGACTGTGGAGTTTCTTCGGTGAGCTCTTCTCCACAGATTCCGCCATTGGGTTAGTGAACTCACCCAAAAAAATGTAATGACGGATCTAAGTGATGTAACAACATCCTATGGAAATAAATGATTTTTGATTTTGATTTTGATTTTGCTGAATACATTTGCGGATATTCAAACTATTTTAATTTTACAGAAAAGAGCTATTCGAGCAATTTATAATTTAAAAAGAACGACTCCTTAAGAGAGCTTTTAAAATAAATTGACATACTAACTGTAGCTAGTCAATTTATTTTCGAAAATATAAAGTATGTGCGCAAGAACCCTACAACATTTTCCAAACTTAGCGATAGCTGCAATATTAACCTAAGAAATAGACTCTCTAAGGTTAGCAATTCTTTCAAGGGTCAATGCATTCTCTACTACAATAAATATATAGATACCCCGCCCCACTGGAGATTTTGAAATTGCCGTTTAAGCAATTTAAAAAGCATGTTAAGGCGTCTTTTGCTGTTAATAATTTTCTAATTATTTATAATTGCTTATTAATTATAATAATTATTATATATATAATATAATTATTATATTGTAATATTTGTTTAAAAAATAAGCACAAGCGATTTTTAAAAGAGATCTACAAATCAATCCGTGGGAGTTTCTACGGCCTCCTTCTCCCACAGTGCTCCAATGTATTGGAGAGGCAAAAAATGGCGTTTGCTAAGTATATGTAAATATCTAGTAATAAATACATTTGACTTCGACTTTGATAGCGAACTAATGTTATTGGCCGAGCGAGCGAAGCGTCTTCAAGATCAGCCAAAAATGCCCTTGTCCGTCTGTCTGTTCTCACCTATAGGTCGTATTTTTCAACGGATTTTGACGAAAATTGGCATACAATCCTTGTTTTTTTTTGTTTTTTTCGATTGCGGTTTTTTGTTTAGGAGAAAAATAGGGGGGACGTTTGGTAGCGTTATTTATTGTCTGATTTTAATCAAATTTGAGAGGGAGTCTAAGGACTTCAGTCTACACAAGATGTTGCGGAAAAAAATAAATAGTGGATGTGGAGGGGGAAACACTTCGGGGTGTTTTCGACCCCCTATAACTATGTTGTAGATAAAGCTAGACACCTGAATTTTCCGTGACTAAAAGGCCACAATTTAAATAGTGACAAATTCCCAAGATTCAGTCAATTTGAACCAATAGATTGTAAACGACAGCTGTTCAAAGTTCCGACATTTTGTCACTGACTCACTCATCATCGATTTTTAAACAAGCGAGGTCTACTGTTCTCACTGAACCCCTAGTTTTTAGGGTTGTTAGTTAGTTAGAAGTTTATAAACTAACGCGGTAGTTGATAAACTATCGACAGATAGTAAACCAGTCCTACAGGGTTTAGAATTTACGTTTCTTTTATTCTTAAATGTTAACACGAAGACTATTCGGGGGGGGGCTTCGCTGCGCTCGCCTCCTCTAGTCTTCACCTAAGCTACCGCAGTGTTTGCCCTGGTATTTCCTTTGCAGTTCAAGTTTAAACCAGTTTCCTATTTAGCGGTTTTAACCGTTAGTTAATCAACTAACGCGTCATATAGTAAGCTTTACGCTGCAGTTTATTATCTGTCGATAGTTGACCAACTTACGAGGAAAAAAAACGCCTTATTACTAAGCCTCCACTATCCACTGTCTGTCCATCTGTCCGCCCGACTGTCCGTCCGTCCGTCTATTAGCGGGCTGTATCTAATGAACCGCAGCAATATCTAGTATTTACGTTTTGGACGCAGCTCTCAACGTGCTATTTTTCCAACCGACTTCAAAAAGGAGGAGGTACTTAATTCGTCTGTTTGTTTGTATGTTTGTTGCGCTGCTACTCCGTCAATTATGAACCGATTTTGATGATTCTTGTTTTGATTGTTACGTCATACTTCAGAGGTGCTCCCTTATTTTTTTTTATCAAAATTGATATAGCGCTTTTTGAAAAAATCACCAAATACAAAAAATATATTCACAGAAGACATTTTGGTTTGTGGTTCCTTGCAGCAAAAGTGTTGATGAGGCCTTTTCATGTACACAGACTTCATTCACATCCCGACCGGGGGGGAAGAAATAGGGCTTGAACTTAAACATAAACATGAACTAAACATACAGGCACGTACATTGCTTCTGGCCCCACACTAGGATACCCTGTGTCGTGGGAACCAGAAACAGCAGCGTCACACACATATAAACATCCAAGACCTAGGTTTATTTTTACACCCAGCCGGGGATCGAACCCGGGACCCCTCGCATGGTAGGCAGAGCCACAACCGCTGCGCCACAGAGGTCGTCGGACTTGAAGTCGTTTTTAGGGTTCCGTACCCGAAGAGTTCCAAACGGGACCCTATTACTAAGACTCCGCTGTCCGTCCGTCCGTCCGTCCGTCCGTCTGTCACCAGGCTGTATCTCAAGAACCTAGCTAGCTAGAGAGTTGAAATTTTCACAGATTATGTATTTATGTTGCTGCTATAACAACAAATACTAAAAAACAGGATAAAAGAAATATTTAAGGGGGCTCCCATACAACAATTCTTTCAATACCACATACAAACTTATGGATGCACCTAGTTACGTACATGGAGTGTGAAAGTAACCGCACCAATAACTTTGTAAACAATATTTTGCTGTGTAAAATCCAAACTATTCACTCCACACCATCGCTTCCATTGAACGGTGGTACGGAACCCTTCGTGCGCGATTTAGACTCGCACTTGACCGGTTTTTTTATATTTTTAACTCTTTTGCAGGTCTGGCACAAGGGCTGCTTCAAATGCCAGGAGTGTGGCATGACGCTGAACATGAGGACCTACAAGGGCTACGGGAAACTGCCTTACTGCGAATCGTGAGTACAGGCGCACGACGATCCCACCTGCATCTCCAAACTACTGCACCAAGCCAAATAGACGCCTGTTTTACAGGTGTGACATGAGACGGAAGACGCCTGACAGGCGTCTGGTTGGCTTGGTGGAGTGGTACTCGTAATTTATTTATTGTACTAGACAAAACTGTCATGCAGCCTCACTAGACATAGACAAGTCGCATTCGCTAACTTAGCATTCGCTACGACGACGCTAAGAACATGTAAGCGATTTATAATTTGCGTACGAAATATAACGTGATTTTTCGTTGTCTTGGGGCTGATATTTTAACCGTTATTATTTTTTTGGGTTCCGTACCCGAAGTATACCAAAGCCGAGCCTCCGCTGCCCGCCTGTCTGTCTGTCTGTCTGCCTGTCCGTCACCGGTCTGTATCCCATGAACCGTAATAGGCAGAGGGTTGCATTTTTCACAGAATGTTTACTTCTATTGCCTCTACAGCAAAAAATAATTAACTATACGATATTTTATACGGGATCCCCATACATGAGAGTTGTTTTTAATATCCCAGCCCCTGCTGTTTACCAGACCGATCTGTAGGGACTGGTATCCAACGAAACCAAGTTCGGGTATAAACAGGGTGATAGTTAATTAGCTGACCGTACTTTGGGGAATGATAGTACCTACCCATAATTATGAACAACTTTCCCCAAGAAACATATGGTCGCAAACTAAAAATAAAATTGAGTCTCCCATACGTAACTTGTAATCAGCTGATCGGGTCAATTTACTGAGGGACGAATATTATTTTTCATTTGCGACCATATGTTTCTTGGGGAAAGTTGTTTGCCCAAGAAACATATGGCCAGGAGTCAGACCAGACCAGATTCTCTACATTAAGCGTGCTTCAGAACGTAGGATAGGGTCTTAAAAAAATCCTGACGCCCATTTACTTGGCGCCTGAGCGAAATGTTACCCTCCTCTCTCGCCCATGTATGCATCTCTCTTGTCCGCATGCGCCGCTACCCCCGCCAGGCGATACTCAGGCGCCATGAAATTCGGCGTCAGGATAGTCGCTGTCATTATAATCCTAGTCTTTACTACTAACCATGACCTCGGTATAAGCTGAAGGCGATCGTAACCGGCAAGCTTGTATGAAGAGACTCATGATTTGAACATATATACATACACCCCCCCCCACACACACACCTTCACACACCAACACACATTTTACACTCAAAGGACATTCTTCCCTCCTATTTCTCGGTTTATTTTGTTTTACCTCGTAGTTTACCCAATTTTATGGTTCCTTAATTGGACTACCTACATTTACCTACATAAATCATAGTCTAAAGGTTCGTCCATTAATTACGTGAGGTATCTAAGGGGGGAAGGGATGAAGCTCATCTCACTTGGGGGAGATGGTCTCGGCAATTCTCACGTATTTTTTCCCATAAATAACAGTATAAAATTGCAAGAAAAATTGGGTTGAATTAAAAGAAAAAATGGATTCTTGACTAAAATAATGACATCCAAGACCTGAAGATTAGTATTTCTTTATCCCCGGCCGGGGATTAAACCCGGAACCTCTGGCATGGTAGGCAGATCCAAAACCTCAACGCCACATAGGTCGTCAATCTACAATAACGTTTTTAATTGTTCCTATTAATGCCGGAATTATGTCAGTTACGGGCTATTATGACCGACTCTATTAATAAGTCCGTATTATAATCTTAATGCGCAATGCGTGCGCGCAGTATTACGACTTCCTGAAGTGAAAGCGACGGCATTATGGCGACTATCACTGCGGCTGCATTCCGAATGGTCACGAGCAGAGTTTACAGCCAAAACGGAGTTATTAAATAATTCGCAAAACCTAGGCCACTGCCAACCCCCCTCAGCCTAATAGAGTTTGTCTCACATCCACAGTCACGTGCCGAAGGCGAAACACACCACAATGGCGGAAACGCCCGAACTGAAGCGGATAGCTGAGAACACGAACATGCAGAGCAATGTGAAGTACCACGCAGACTTCGAGAAGTCCAAGGGCAAGTTCACACAGGTGAGTCTTCCGAACTGAAGCGGATAGCTAAAAACAAGAACATGAAGAGCAACGTGAAGTACCACGCAGACTTCGAGAAGTCCAAGGGCAAGTTCACACAGGTGGGTCTTCCGGACTGAAGCAGATAGCTAAAACACGAACATGAATAGCAACGTGAAGTACCACGCAGACTTCGAGAAGTCCAAATGCAAGTTCACACAGGTGAGTCTCCCGAACTGAAGCCGATAGCTGAAAACACGAACATGAAGAGCAACGTGAAGTACCACGCAGACTTCGAGAAGTCCAACTGCAAGTTCACACAGGTGAGTCTCCCGAACTGAAACAGATAGATGAAAACACGAACATGAAGAGCAACGTGAAGTACCACGCAGACTTCGAGAAGTCCAACTGCAAGTTCACACAGGTGAGTCTCCCGAACTGAAGCCGATAGCTAAAAACACGAACATGAAGAGCAACATGAAGTACCACGCAGTCTTCGAGAAGTCCAACTGCAAGTTCACACAGGTGAGTCTCCCGAACTGAAGCCGAAAGCTAAAACACGAACATGAAGAGCAACGTGAAGTACCACGCAGACTTCGAGAAGTCCAAAAGCAAGTTCACACAGGTGGGTCTTCCGGACTGAAGCGGATAGCTAAAACACGAACATGAATAGCAACGTGAAGTACCACGCAGACTTTGAGAAGTCCAACTGCAAGTGGACACAGGTGAGTCTCCCGAACTGAAGCCGATAGCTAAAAACAAGAACATAAAGAGCAACGTGAAGTACCACGCAGACTTCGAGAAGTCCAAGGGCAAGTTCACACACGTGGGTCTTCCGAACTGAAGCCGATAGCTAAAACACGAACATGAATAGCAACGTGAAGTACCACGCAGACTTCGAGAAGTCCAAGGGCAAGTTCACACACGTGGGTCTTCCGAACTGAAGCCGATAGCTAAAAACAAGAACATAAAGAGCAACGTGAAGTACCACGCAGACTTCGAGAAGTCCAAGGGCAAGTTCACACACGTGGGTCTTCCGAACTGAAGCCGATAGCTAAAACACGAACATGAAGAGCAACGTGAAGTACCACGCAGACTTCGAGAAGTCCAAGGGCAAGTTCACACACGTGGGTCTTCCGAACTGAAGCCGATAGCTAAAAACACGAACATGAAGAGCCTAGAGTCTCGCCGCACCGTGTGGGAACTCGCGGGAAGCTATTGTGTACCTGTCAATCATCAACATCATGCAATATGTTGATGTTAATAATTAAATAAAATTTATTATAAACAAGGAAAATTATCAATGATATGAGCGAACTTCAAAATTTGAGGGGACTACCCCTCATATTAAATACTAATTTAAACGTATGACGTAAATCCAATTTTTGATTGAAAAAAATTAGTTTTGAATTGCGCGAATAGAAATCTGAAAAACAGAAACTTGAAAACCTTGATTCGAATATCATGTCGAAATCCGCCTTTGTACATGATTTTTTCTGTTATATGATATCTATTTTCGTGTAAAGTATTGTACGAGTACACATACCATACTGTTTTGTGAGTATAATAAAGAAATTACGAATCATAAAATATAAAATGAGCGTTGGATTTTGTTGTTTAATCTAACACGAAGGATACGATCGTGCGTAGCAACATCTGGCCGAGACGGCCATTCGATGGGTGTCCGTTCTATGAGGCATTTGTTTCGGACGCTTCCGTGTTTTGGATAACACGTTAAGCTGTAGGTCCCGGCTACTATCGCTACTCGGTGGTGGTGGTCGTACAGCTGTGTCAGACGCCCTAATAGGGCAGCTTGATAACTTCTGACAGTCAGGTTAGCCACAGGCTCGATACCTCTCCATCAACCCGAACTGAGCCAGCGTGGTGGAGAATGGCTCAATGTTATTCGTATCTGGGTAAAGTTGCTCATGCCCCTCGGTGAGTACATTAATGAGCTGACATTCAACTGGCAACACTGCCCGGGAATAGCCAATGACACTAGCTTCCGGTTGATATCTCACACTTGATTGGTCGAGAGAAAAAATCATATTATATTTTTACAAGTATTTTCGCTGGCCGCCATGACAGCTCTACCCAGTATAGTTACATCGTTTAGTCGCTGTTTGGTAAGCGAAAGGGTTAAAGTCACCACGCATGTGTCCGTATAGTCATGGATATTTAATAACGCATTCCAGGTGGCAGACGACCCGGAGACGCTTCGTATCAAGGCCAACACGAAGATCATCAGCAACGCTGCTTACCACGGCGAGGCCGAGAAGAAAGCGCTGATGGAGAGACAACGAGCCATCAACGAGAACGGCGAGATTGTCGGTCAGTATACACAAACCCATAGCCGAGAGCAGGCCCAAGATCGGTCGGCAGACCGCCTACACCTGCCAGATGGTCCATCATGGCATGTTGAGGATAGCAGGAGAACGATGGACGCGGGTTGCACGGGATCAAGTAGCACAGTAGTAGGACGGGGTAGCATGCCGAGCGTGGGCGGGGTTTAGTTGCGAAATTCAAACGCGGGAAACCGCCTCACCTACGCCGGGGCCGCGTAGGTGAGGCGGGATCTCACGTAGCACTTGTAGATCCCGAGCTTCGCCCTCAGAGGGAGGCTGGAGTCGAGAAGTGGACGCAGTTTGGCGCGTGCCACCTTGAGGTAATGTGAGGGACATAGCTTTATATAGCGCATAGCTCTGTCCCTTTTCCCGCGTCAACACCCCCCCTCCCCCCCGCCCCCCGCGGGGCCGGCATGCTGCGGATGCAGGTTGGCTGGCGTGCACGCGAGGAGGCCTAACTCAACAGTGCGTTCCCTGACAGGCCGGTGATGATGATGATGAACATGATAAGTACCTAGCTCAGGAGCTGCGTCACGGGGCAACACGTACGAAGAGACACACCACACAGACGCGATGGACGTCAGTGGACTGTTACAGTCTTCACAAAATAAAAGGCCCGGTGGCCCAAACTAAATTCAACCTTATTACGTCGGCGTCACGGACGCTGTCACCGGGCCTTTTATTGTGTGAAGACTGCAATTACGTGAGGCGTTTATGACTATATTCTGGTATGAATCCAAAGCATTTACTCTGATAATACAAATTTTAAAGAAAAACTCACGTGCGATTAGGGGGGGATCCAGGCAAATCTCACGACATCTCACCAGGGGGATGAGGCAGAAAATCGTCAAAAATACCTCGCGTTATTTATGAACGCCCACCCCCTCATCCACTTTTCAAATATTCTTGCTCCAAACCAGTCATCAACATCATTAAATTATGAAATGCTTAGCCAGAAATAGAACCAGTTCTGTAGGTCCAACATTTCTGGCGTTGGTCTCCAACAACGGACCGTGCTTTGAGATTTTGACCAAAATGGATGAAGTCCTTTCAGAGTTCTCGGCACACACGCACCTACATTATGGACAACCCCAAGACACTTCCACGCACACATAGTCTTTTCTTCGGCAATGGCACCTAAGCCGACGCAAAGAGTTTCATTCATCTGAGGTTAGTTTCAAAAGCACGTCACGTGATCTTGGACACACACTTGACACTGGCAAAGTTATCCTCAAATTATGTTAGGATGCCAAATATTAAAAGAAGTAGTCAATAGAATGTGACGACTTATACAGATAGACAGCCACCAATTACACCAGCGCCATCTGCAACGAACTTACCTTTACATCACATTTACCTTCAAACTCCTTGCTCAAAACTTCACACGTTATTTCCACAAGAAATATACACAACAAACAATTCAAGGTTGGTTACTCCGTGTGCCTTTATGGGATTGCACATTGTGTGTTCACATCTTTGTTGTCATTTCGCGTCGGTGGTGGGAAACTCATTGTGAACTCATCAATGGGTTGTTGTGGCAACGAATGTAGGCCGATACGGTATGTTGTGTGCAGTAACAAACGGAATTAGCTTTGACGGCACATGCTACATACAGGTCTAGCGCATAAGCATAACTATAGGCGGTCTGCGGTAGTGTTCCGGTGCGGGAGGGGGAGGGGCGTGTCGTGACGTCAGTGTGGCGCGATAATTCAGTGCGGGGTCGGCGTGGCGTGTGACGTCGCTCCTCCAGCGCCGGAACGCTGCCAGCGCGTTCCGAATGGAGCTAACAGCACTGCTATCAAACTACTCACTCCCAACATGCCATTCCGAATGGGAAATGGCGGCCATGACTGCTGAAACTTAAGATCCATTTGGAACGCCGTGAACGCGATGTAAACGTTGATACTGATAGATATATTATGAGAGCACATTTTGTGAAAAAAATGTTTTTCGTGAATACAGAGGAAATATAATTGGTAGTGTCTCCGCAGCCGGCGCCGGCCGCCGATTCGGTAGCCGTAAACACTGCGGTAGCTTAGGTACTTAAAACTAAATATGTTTTGTTGTTCTTACATTTATTTATTTATTTATTTATTTACATAATCTATTTGTGCCATTACAGCAAAGCCAAGTCGACACAAATATACAAAATTAGAAAATACAATACAATTCAATTATTACAAATTAATTTACCATAATTATGTCAAATATAATAAGTTAAATTCAATCGTATAAATGCAGTTACCATATTATCATTATATCCATAAACATTCGAGAAAATAATTACAAGACTACACTATCATGCAATCTTCTCACAGAACCTTCCACATTCTCGCACAATATCCCTCCATGCATCACCAAACAGATCATTCAATGGTGCTGCGGCCAACAGTGCATTGAGGCTATTCCGTGCCCGGACCAGCGGAGACTGCAGGCGCGCCACCGTGCGGTGCGAGCCGCCCGCTAGCAGCTGGTGCCTTCGAGCGCGTAGGTAGTTGTCAGGCACGTAAAGCGCGCATACGGCACTGACAAGCGCTGCGCAGTCACTGTCGCCTCGCAATAATCGACACACAGTCAGAAGCTGTTCGGTGTTACGTCTCACCTCTAGTGAGTTAAATCCAAGCATACCTAAAATAAAATCGGATGGATAAAGGTAAGGGTAGTATCCAAATTTCCTCTTATATAGGTATCTAAGAAAAGCTTTGTGTACCTTCTCGAGCATAAGGACGTATGAGCTTTCGTGCGGATTCCAAACAACCGAGCTAGATTCAAGTTTGGTTCTCACTAGGGCCGTGTATAGAAGCTGGACCACACCCAAGTTATGGAATCCCTTACTATTCCGTATCACAAACCCTAATCTTCTGAAGCATTCCTTGGCTAAAGTGCTCACATGCTCATGGAATGTAAGTTTAGGGTCGAACGTAACACCGAGGTCCTTCATCGAATACACTCGAGTCAGAGACTCAGTGCCGAGTGTATACGTCGCGCTAATAGGCCGTGGAGAGCGCGTGAAGGACATTATACAGCACTTTTTAGTATTGAATAGAAGCTTGTTGTTCACACTCCAACTATGAACCGCGTCTAAATCTTCCTGTAGTAGCCTACAATCATTCACTGACTTCACGGGAAGTACCAGTTTCAGATCGTCCGCGTACAAAAGGCAATTGGCGTGTTTCAGTTCAGATTCCAGGTCATTTATCATGATGATAAATAACAACGGACCAAGGATCGAGCCTTGGCTAACACCTGACCGTGTGTGGTACGGCTGGGGCTCATAACAGCCATGTCGCACGTATTGTTGGCGGTTCTTCAGGTAGTCAGCGAAGAGAACCAACAGCCGTGGGGCAAATCCAATGGCACACAATTTCTTCATTAGGACGTCGTTATCGACTCTATCGAACGCCTTGCGGAAGTCCAGATAGGCGACGTCCACCTGACATCCCCGATCCATGCTCTCTGAGACCAACTCGACTAACGTCAGTAAGTTGGTGGTTATTGAGCGACGACTCCTGAATCCGTGTTGCGAGTCACATAAAAACGGCGCAATCTGGGGCCAGATTTTACCGTATATGATTGACTCGAACAATTTTGCCAATGAATTCAGGATCGCAATCGGTCGATATTGATTTACAGAGGCAGTGTCACTAGACTTGGGCATAGGACTGACTCGAGAGAGCTTCCAGCTGGTAGGGTACTTCCCTTGCTCGAGAGCTAAGTTGAAGATGTGACCCAACGGTATAACTAGCTGATTACTGTAGGCCTTTAAAAAGTAAGGAGGGACGTTGTCCGGTCCAATTGCGCTCCTTGGCCTAAGCTGCCTCAGTCCCTGCTCTACATCCCTATGGGAAACATGTGAAATTTGGACGTAGTTAGCCGTGCGCGAGGCATCGGAACTGTTTACCAGGTCCGGTGCAAGCGCCGGAACGTCGGTGAGGAAAACGTCAGAGAAGTAGTCTGCAAAAGCGGCGGCTGCTTCCTCTCCGACACACTCTTGCCCCTGATGCGTGACCCGAGATTCAAAACCACCCTTTGATCTGAGGCCACTCACATGTTTCCAAAACGCACGCGGGTTAGATCTAATATTACCTTCAATATTTAGCATATGGTTCGTGTATGCTGTAGCTACGCGGGACTTTATGTTGGCTCTCAGCTCACTGAATGCTGAGTAGTCAGCTGGCCTCTCCGACGATTTCCATTTACGATGGAGCTTTGCCTTAGTGGCAAGATCCCTAATAATATCACCAGTAAACCACACTGGATACCGCCTGGAAGGTTGGTTAGGCCTGTTCTTCTTGGGGATCGATTTATTCAAAACCCCGTAAATGGCATCGTAAAAGCGGCCAACTGCCGTCTCCACATCGCGAGCTACGACAACATCGTCCCACGATACGCTACACATGAGCTCATACAGGACTGTGTGGTTGCCTTTGGCAAAGTTCCAGTCATTGTGGCCGCGAATGTTGCTGGGATCCAGACGGCCGGATCGTCCATCCGCGTCTTGCGCTTTCAACAGCGGCACAATGACGTCGAGAGGCGGGTGGTAGGCGTCAGTGCGTGGCACCATGCTGCCTGACACGGAGGTGCGCACAGTTACGCCACGGACGGTCTCCGGCAGCAGCACCACATCAAGCACGCCACCGTGAGCATTCCTCACCTCATTCGTCTCATACAGACTACAAACACTGAGAAAAAAACAATAATAATTCGTAACAGACACTGACGCACTGTTCAGATTTAGGTCACCCAGGATGATTAAAGTTCCACTTAGTTCCGACATGTTCTCCTCGGTTTTTGTAAACCAACTAAGGTATTGGGCGTCTTTTTCGGCTTGTGTAATTTTTTTCTTATTTCTCATCATGCTGGGATCCACATAGACGACGCAGATTGTGAATTGGGCCCCATCTAGAGAGAAGGTTGCCCAAAGATCTTCTCCATTTTCTGTCTCGAGGTCACGACGTCGGCGAAGCGTGATGCCAGGGCGGGCGGCGAGCAGTACGCCTCCGCACGCGGTGGCGCGGTCCCGGCGCAGTATGCTCCAGCCCCCCGCCGTTACCTCCGCATCGCCGACGGACGTGTCTAAAAAGGTTTCAGTTGCGGCGACTAGGTCGTGCTCTAAAATAATCAAATTATTCTGCCAATACGCCAACCGACTTTTTATGCCTCTGACATTTTGATAGTGCATAGAGAGTGTCTTAGTCGTGCTTGACTGTGGCTGCGACTTTCGGAGAGCGGTAGTAGGCCTCGAGGTTCATGTTCAACCTAGCACATGTTCAACCTAGCACGAAGGGTAAAGGGGCTTCGCTTCGCTCACCCCCTTTACCCTTCACCTGAGTTACCGCGGTGTTTTGCCCTGATATTTGAGACCAACCAACCTCATGACCTTCAACATTTTGACATTGACGGAGACTTGGTGCAGTGCTGCCAACATACCCACCCATGTGCCGGCTCCTGATCACGTACATTTTGGACGCCAGCGCCGGCTGCAGAGGCACTTCCAGTATAATTGCCAAAAACAATATGGAGAACCAGGAGTTGCTGGTTGCTGTTTTAAATGCGATTGACTCTGAAGAAGATAGCTTTATCGATGAGAGTAGCACACTTGACAGATGTCACTTTCACTTTTAATCCCTCGTTCACAGTGCTAACGGTTAGAAGCATGGGCGATGTTAGTACAACATGGCGACACACTTTTAATCCCTCGTTCACTGTGCTAACGGTTAGAAGCATGGACAATGTTATAACAACATGGCGGCGCACTTTTAATCCCTCGTTCACAGTGCTAACGGTTAGAAGCATGGGCGATGTTAGTACAACATGGCGGCGCTCTTTTAATCCCTCGTTCACAGTGCTAACGGTTAGAAGCATGGGCGATGTTGGTACAACATGGCGGCGCACTTTTAATCCCTCGTTCTCTGTGCTAACGGTTAAAAGCATGGGCGATATTAGTACAACATGGCGGCGCACTTTTAATCCCTCGTTCACAGTGCTAACGGTTAGAAGCATGGGCGATGTTAGTATAACATGGCGGCGCTCTTTTAATCCCTCGTTTACTGTGCTAACGGTTAGAAGCATGGGTGATGTTCGTACAACATGGAGGCGCACTTTTAATCCCTCGTTCACAGTGCTAACGGTTAGAAGCATGGACGATGTTAGTACAACATGGCGGCGCTCTTTTTATCCCTCGTACACTGTGCTAACGGTTAGAAGCATGTGCGATGTTCGTACAACATGGCGGCGCACTTTTAATCCCTCGTTCACTGTGCTAACGGTTAGAAGCATGGGCGATGTTCGTACAACATGGCGGCGCACTTTTAATCCCTCGTTCACTGTGTTAACGGTTAGAAGCATGGGCGATGTTCGTACAACATGGCGGTGCACTTTTAATCCCTCGTTCACTGTGCTAACGGTTAGAAGCATGGACAATGTTAGTACAACATGGCGGCGCACTTTTAATCCCTCGTTCACAGTGCTAACGGTTAGAAGCATGGACGATGTTAGTACGACATGGCGGCGCACTTTTAATCCCTCGTTCTCTGTGCTAACGGTTAAAAGCATGGGCGATGTTAGTATATCATGGCGGCGCACTTTTAATCCCTCGTTCACAGTGCTGACGGTTAGAAGCATGGGCGATGTTAGTATAACATGGCGGCGCACTTTTAATCCCTCGTTCACAGTGCTGACAGTTAGAAGCATGGGCGATGTTAGTACAACATGGCGGCGTTAATGATGTCATTTGTGACGTCATAGCAACCATTTAGAGCTATCATTGTCGCGCTAACGGTGATTCGGAATGGCCTCATAAGCGATATAGTCGATTATGTTGGGACTCAGAACGCGCTGCGACGCAGGGACCTGTCATTCTGACCTCTACGAGTTTCAATGGCTTATTTGACAAGGGCTGACTTTTATTGGGCCTTTGCTGGTTTAAGCGATTTTCTGATTGGTAGTTTATTAGGGTTCCGTACCCGAAGGGTGCCAAACGGGACCCTATTACTAAGCCTCCGCTGTCCTTCCGTCCGTTGGTCCCTCCGTCCGATCGTCCGTCCGTCTGTCACCAGGCTGTATCTCATGAAATAACAGTTGAAATTTTCGCAGATGGTAAATTTCTGTTGCCGCTTTAACAACACATACTAAAAACAGAATAAAATAAATATTTAAGGGGGCTAACATACAGCAATTCTTTCAATACCACATACATACTTATGAATGCACCTGGTTACGTTCATGGAGTGTGAAAGTAGCCGCACCAATAACTTTGTAAACATTTTGCTATGTAAAGTCCAAACTATTCACTCCACACTATCCCTACCATTGTACGATGATACGGAACCCTTCGTGCGCGAGTTTGACTCGCACTTGACGTTCTTTTTTTTCAAAAGCGAATGGAATTCCTTTATTTGCCAGAATTACGTTGCAACGCACAAAATAATTTGCTTCCTTCTGTCAACTCGAACGCCTCGTTGCCGAACGCATTTGAGAAATATCGGAGACGGAAATTTAGAGACGCGTTCTGTTTCACGTAGTATAAACATTCGTCATTGCGATATTAAAACTTGCAAATTGCAAATTGCCTTGAATATGTGTCTTGCATTAGATAGTTAACAATATCCGTTACAAACAAGACTATTTCTTTCTACCCCAGACAATCCATGTTGCACGGGATGTCGAAGAAGCTTTATTAAAATATGCATTTTGTATCCACTCTTATAGTACATGCGCTCACTACATGTAAGTGCAAAAACCCCGGAGAAACTAGCATTTGTGTAATATGGCTTTAAGCATTTAAATCCAATAATCGTTCTAATTTATCAGTATTTAATGAGCTATCAAACCATATATAGTATTAAATAAAATAAAACTTGGTTACTATGCGGCAAAATATTTGTGACAGAACTTATGGACCGACTATGTATTTGCTATGCAAATCAGTATTTTTGATGTGCAGTTTAATATTTCCCATATTATTATATGACGACCGTTTAGCCTAGCGGGTAGTGACCCTGCCTACGAAGCTGACGGTCCTGGGTTCGAATCCCGGTAAGGGCAAATATTTGTGTGATGAGCATGAATATTTGTTTCTTACTCTTGGATGTTTTCTATGTATTTACATAAGTATTTATCTCTATTAAATATATCGTCGTCTAGTACAGTCGTCCTTGTAATGACAGGATTCTTCGACATCCTGCCAAACGAATCTACCCACTCCTTCGCTACCACTGAACTAGGCAACCTGAAATATTTGTCACAACATGATGGTAAGGATATTGTAGGTTAGCCCAGCTAAATCCGTTTGATACTGTGCTTACGATATGCGGCCGAGTGGTTGAGGAGATTCACAAGTCAAGGGACCCGGGTCCGAATCGGTAAAATAAGAAGGGGCTTGTAAATGCGTGTGTCGTCGCTGTTTCTGGTTCCCTAGTATCACAGGGTATCCTACTGTGGGGCCAGAAGCAATTCAAGGGCGAGTATGTAAACGTTTGTGTTATCAATACATTTTTTCCCATACTATGTGGCAGAGGCACTTGGTTGATCTAACTTTTTTAATAATGTGTATCTAAAGTTTATACAGAGCGTCCCGTATCTCAACGTCAAGCGAGTACTAAGAGATAGGCCTGCTTAAAGACCTTAAGCCTTAAGGTAATGGTCAGGCAATTTAAAAAAAGAGTCAATTTAAATGACCACCAAAACCATTTTTCCTATCCAAAATGGGTAAATGATCACCAAAAGTTGCAGAAAATATCAGGGCAAAACACTGCGGTAGCTTAGGTGAAGGGTAAAGTGGTTCGTGTTAGGTTGAACATGTAAACTAAAAATACTTAAAACATAAACTCAAGTACATAAAACATTAAAAGAAGTTTGGTGATTATTTATCCAAACACAATTTTGTGATCGTTTACAAATTCTGGCGGTCGTTTCGAATTTGTTGGTAGTAAAAAAGGTGCGTTTTTGGTGAGCGTTTAAACATAAGCCAAAAAATATGTTATTTGTTTCATCGATAATTTGTTGCTGTTAGTTAAGATACGGGATATACTGTATATTATATCCCACTTGTTGCTTGAGTTATTTAAAAGGATGCTTAGGTTTTGAGCCATAACACAAAGTGTTAAAGTTCAAAATAGCAGTCTATTTTTCATATAACTCTCGCAATATAGTGTATCTGGTAGATTACGGTTCTTCTGTCATTTATTCACGTGTGATTGTGTGTTGACTAATATTTTTGTTTGTTTCTTTGTCCGCGCAACCCATGTATCGCTGTTGGTCCGCTGTCACACCCACCGCTTTCAATGTCCGCAGACCTACCAACCACAGACAACTACAGCCAACAGATCGACAGCTACGCCTCTGAGATGCTCCCACCCAACGTCCCGCCGCCCCACCTGCCGCAGAAAACCCACTACCAGACCCCCCAACCCGTCCAACCGACCCGGCCGTGCGACGACTACCGCCAGCCGAAATACGACAACGACTACGCCTACCAGCAACAGCAGCACACACCCAACCACAACCAGGGCAACGGATCCTACCAGTACACTTCCCAGCCGACCCATTCCCAACTGGCCCACTCCCAGCCGGCGCATTCCCAACCGGTCACTTCCCAGCCGGCCTATCCGCCCCAATACGCCAACCCGCCGACCCAGTACTCCAAATACGAGGAATACAACTATACGTACGGGCAGTATCAGCAGCAGAACGTGGGGGTAGGGCAGGCGGCGAAGATAGGCAGGATCCAGGATTATGATCCCTTGAGCGACGGCCCGAGGGTCGCGCCGTCTACTCAGCGGGCGTCCACCACTGTGGTGTATAATAGCACCAGCGCCGGAGCGAAAGGTTTGTGGCCACGCTGTTATTTACACTATGCATTTGATGACCCGAATGGCCGAGTCGGCAGTGACCCTGCCTACGAAGCCAAGGGTCCCGGGTTCGAGTCCCGGTGGGGGCAAATGTTTGTTTAATGAGAACGGATGTTTGTACCCTAGTCATGGTTGTTTATCTATCTAAGTATAATATTTATCTATATACATAAGTATGTGTATCGTTGTCTAGTACCCAAGCTACAGGGAATCCTAGTTTGGGGCTAGATCGATGTGTGTAAATAGTGTCCAAGGTATTATAATAATACTCTATGATATATACGTTTTCAGATTCCTCGTTCGATAAATAATTGTAATCAGACGTTCATTCTACATTTATGTGATAAACAAGAGTACAGTAAAGCTTAACTCTCTCGCTCACCCTGTCACACAGAAAATGCTGGAAATATCTGGAAATGGTTTCTGTTGAAGGTATAAATAGGTTTTACATGTATATTTCGTATTTCGTATGTATTTATTGTACATAATAGTAGTTTATCTACACACGTATCATAAACCCTCTTTACTGCGTACAAGAACCGCACGTTACGATCAGCTTAATGTTAAACTACTTGGTAAAAACTTATTTCTTATCTGAAAAATTACACATTATGACCATAATGTGTAATTTTTCTACATATTATGATATTCAAATTTCGAACGCCGACGCCCGCCTGCGTGCCGCTCCTAGTTTGTCTGTGAAGTTGGTACTACAGAACAAGCTAAACAACTGCAGAGCCACAATGCCGGTCAAAAATGCGGTTCCTGAACACATCAAAGAGAGCTTATGATATGTGTGTAGATAAACTAGTGTATTTAACTGCACATAATTAGGCATTAAAACTCTCGAGTCATATTATTATGAAACTCGCCTTCGGCTCGTTTCATAAACCCACTCTCGAGTATTAATGGCCTCCATTATGTAATAGTCACATTAACTACTATTATGTGACTGCTACATAATGGAGGGCATTAATACTCGAGAGTTTCATAATAATATCAGAGTTTTAATGCCTAATTATGTACAGTTACATACACTAGGTTATATACACACAAATCATAAGGTCTCTTTGACGTTATGCTGATCGTAACGTGCGGTTTTTGTACGCAGTAAAGAGGGTTTATGATACGTGTGTAGATAAAACGACATAAGATACTATAAAACACAAAGGATATCTACAAAGGCATGTATAGTATACCTCACCGTGATATTGTCAAAACAGTTAGTTAATAATCTTAACGTTTTTTTCTCTCGTTAGTTAACAAACTGTCGGTAAATTGTAAACTGTACCGTACTGCTTACGATATGACGCGTTATTTTATAACGAAACCGCTGAATTGTGAACTGCTTTAAACTTGAATTGCAAAGGAAGTACCAGGGCAAACACTGCGGTAGCTAAGTTGAAGACTAGGGGGGCGAGCACAGCGAAGCCCCCGAATAGTCTTCGTATTAGGTTGACATGTAAGAACAAAAGAAACGTAAATTCTAAACCCTGTCGGTCTGGCTTACAATTTGTCGATAAACTAACGGTGTTGACAATTTTACGGTGACATATATCCCAAGCTAGTAAACCAGTTTATTTGGAAATTCTAAAATACACTTAGCTGTAGGTATTTATTTTTTAATTTGTTGAAAACCTGTTTGCATGGGGCCTATGCTTATGAGCCTCGGAGGGATGGATATCGATACGTTTACTATTTTTAACTTTCATAATGTTGTTCCGCGTTTTGTCGCAGGCCACCAGTCGTCGCAGGCGCAGCAGCCGCGCGCTGTCGGCCGCGTCGCCGACCTGGAGCCCGCGGCCGACGAGCCGCCGCGGCTGCAGCAGCAGCATGCGCCCGCCAACCAGGTACAGTCAATAATGCGCATATGCAGCGTGGAAACAACGAACGCCGCATGAGGGGCAACTATCTGAAACATTGGAAATAGCACATTCTATGTATAGGAGACTTCCCTTTATTTTTAAAAACAATAAATGCTATAAACATCCAAGAGTTGGGGTGTATTTTTTTTCTTTACTCCCAGCCGGGGATCGAACCCGCCAGACAGAGCCACAACTGCTGCGCCACCGAGGTCGTCATTTGAACGGTTCGAGTCCCGACTAAGTCAAGCGATTTTAACAAAAATCAAAAAGGCAGTATTTATTGTTTTTATAAATAAATAAATAAAAGAGTCTCCTTTACATAGAATGTGCTATTTCCAATATTTAAGCTATTTCCCCTCCATGTGGCGTTCGTTTTTTACACCCTGTATAATCACGTCACGACTTTTCTCATACGGGATGGCAGAGGCACAGTTGTGCCCACTTTTAGCCAATATTACCCAATACTCCATTTTACGTGACAGGGAGCTAGCCCATCGCCCAACTGTGGAGTAATGGAGGTTTCCCCGCGATGTTTTCCATCACCGTTAGAACGTTCTTATAATGTACTTAAGATAGTTTACTTATCACAATATTACATGGTCAGCACCGGGATTCGAACCTGCTCCTCCTGAGAAGCAAGCGTGAAGACCCATTAGACTACAGAGCTCTTACGAAAAACCTGAAATTAATTAGAATTTACTTTCTATTTTGACTTCTGTAACGCTGCGTGCCGACCATGCGAAAGGGCTTCGTTGACACTAGTACCATGATTTGTACCATGATGGAACTAATGATATATTTTTTCAACACTAGTTCCACTATGAATGGAGCTTTAAATATATAAATAAATAAATCTTTATACTTCGTTATCACTAGTTCCGCTTTAAGTGTTCGATACTTCCGAAATTTTTATCTCTTACAAATTTATGTTGTCCTGGTACCTTTACACCTAGATACAATACGATTAAAATCAGTTAATGATTCGGCTTTTCTCGGATATCATCGCCTAAATCCGGAGACGGAAATGACACGAAATACATTACCGCGATTTCATTTTGGTAGCATTCAATTTGAAGTATTATAAACGCAATGTATAGCACCTGCCAAGTAGACAGTTACAACACCACCACAATATGTGTGCATCTGATATCGTGACGTCATTACGATGCTTTTAGGTTAATAAATTCCAACGAGGTGCACAAATAATATGACCGGATTGTACTAACAGGTAGACCTAAACAAATATTATGCAGAAGCGACATGAATTTGAACATTAATAGAGTAGAATATTTTCACGAATGAAACTAGCGTTCAAAAACATAAATGTATCATATACGTCACACTGTTTTTATTGACACTAAGAAGGCAGACTGTCAAAATAGTCAATTATTTTTCTTATTCCAATATAAAGGTTGTGTTAGTTTTGAGCTACAAAGGAGTTTAGTTGCTCATATCGTTCTTGTATTGTATTCAATAAGACAACGAGTAATATAATTAAAGGTCATATCTGTAAATTGATAACTCTATGTGAGAGATGAGGGATTCACGACAATTTCCGAGTTTGGCCGAAACGTTAACTGATTTTAATCGTATTGTGCGTGCTCCTGTCAACGAAGCGCGAGAGGTCCCGGGAAAAAAACCTAGGTCTTTGATGTTTATATGTGTGTGATGTCGCTGTTTCTGGTTCCCACGACACATAGTATCCTAGTGTGGGGCCAGAAGTAATGCATGTGCCTGTATGTAAATGCTAAGGTTGTGTTATTTTTTGTTACAGAGAGTATACATCGCCATGTACGATTACGAAGCGAACGACAATGACGAGGTACGTAGTCGAAAGTCAAATGTATTTATGGGAAATATTGAAATGCAAATCTAAAATACTAATTTGCAAAGAAATGTCAGGGCTAAATACTGCGGTAGCTTAGGTGAAGGGTAAAGGGGGTGAGCGAAGCAAAGCCCCCTTTATCCTTCGTGTTAGGTTCAACATGTAAGAACAACAAAAAATACATAAAACATAACCTTTTTTGCTGTGCAAATCAGTAATTTTGATGTGCGATTAAATACTAGCTTTTATTTATTACTGTAGATTTTTACATATACTTCGCAAACGAAATTTTTGCCTTTTCTCTACATTGGACCACTGTGGGAGAAGAAGGGCGTAGAAACTCCCACAGTTTTTTTTAATCTTTTTTTGTGTCATCTCTTTCTTAAAAATAATAATAATAGCGTCACACGCTTCCCTATACGGTGTACCAGAGGCGCAGTGGTATCCAGGTTTAACTAGATAAATAAACTAGATAAATAAACTAGATAAATAAAGATAGATTCAATCCTCCATGTTGTGAGACAGGAAGCTTTGGAGATTGACGGCTCCGCACGATATTCTCCGTCGCCGTTAGAGCTTTCGTATTCATTTACTTAAGATAAATTACTTAGTCATCGCTTAAGGTGCTACCTCGACCGTGCAAAGGTCCCCGTTACTCCAGGCGGAAAGACCCGCAGTGTGAGAGGGACGGAATCGGGAAAAAATGAAAAAAACGTAGCGCTAAACCACAGAAAAATTGTTAAAAAATAAACTACGCTATTTTGTTAAAAAAAAAATAAGGAGATTTTACGAATACATAATACCTACATTTTGAACGCAGTTCCACATTGAAATTATTTCAGAATTACAGGAAAAAATAAAACAATTTAGAGGTATTTTCGTATTTAAATTCTATCGAGAAAATTTCATCCAATCGCGTTTCCCTTTAGTGAAAATCTTAATCAAATACTCAATAAACGTTAACCCAAAAATCAAATCTGTAGATGAGTCCATGGTGGAGTAAATGGATTCGTTACGGGGATACCTCGGCCGTGCAAAGGTCCAGGTTATCTCTGTTATCTCTGAAACCACTGATCCTAAAATTTTGAAAAAATATTTAATATACGTCTTGGCCTACAGGAAAAATAATGAGAAATGTCTCAATTTCTTCCAATACCACATACAAACTTATAAATGCGACTGATGGTTACATACATGGAGTATGAAAATAGCCGCACCAATAACAATGTAATCATCATTTTGTAATCTGAACATACAGGAAAATTAATCCCCGAGCAAGAAACATGAATTAAGTAAAATTTAATCTTCAAAATCAGTTCGTCCTAAATGTCATCAATTTTCATGATAAGATTCGTAATAATTACAGCTGTGGTACGGAACCCTTCGTGCGCGAGTCCGACTCGCACTTGACCTTTTTTATTTTTTATTTTTTTATATTTTTTATTATTATTTATTTATAATTACATACGATAAAAATCATAACAACTAACAATTGTCTCACAAAACCATTGGAATGGTTTGACTGTGAGATCATCAAGAGTATCACCAAAAGACAAACTATATTACCGAGTTAACTATAAACTATATTACCGAGTTAACTATAAACTATATTACCGAGTTAACTATAAACTATATTACCGAGTTAACTATAAACTATATTACCGAGTTAACTATAAACTATATTACCGAGTTAACTATAAACTATATTACCGAGTTAACTATAAACTATATTACCGAGTTAACTATAAACTATATTACCCAGTTAACTATAAACTATATTACCGAGTTAACTATAAACTATATTACCGAGTTAACTATAAACTATATTACCGAGTTAACTATAAACTATATTACCGAGTTAACTATAAACTATATTACCGAGTTAACTATAAACTATATTACCGAGTTAACTATAAACATTGATGTCTGCTTCAGGTGTCGTTCCGCGAAGGCGACCTAATATCGAACGTGACCTCCATCGACAGCGGCTGGATGACGGGGCAGGTGCTCCGCACCGGGCGCGCCGGCATGCTGCCCGCCAACTATGTGGAGGCTGCGCCCGCGCACTACCGGCACTGAGCCGGCACTGAGCCGGCACTGCCGCGGCGGACGGCGGACGGCGGACGGTGGCTGCCGGAACTGTCACGTAAAATGTCCGTGTCACGAAAGATATCTGGAAATATCACGAAAGCGTTCCGAAACTGTCACTAAGGAGTTCAGGAACTGACGGAGTGACACCAGATTTTCTGAACTGATCGCATGGATAGGGCGGGACATCTGTTAACACCCTGGAAGCCCCAACAAACAGTGTAACACTGAAAATATATCCATATACATATAATATTATCTTATAACACATATCGAATAATTGACAATATTTATTGTCAATAGCCACCCTTTTGATGCAACTATCTTAACCTAGAATTGTATTTTTAATGTCATACCGTCGCATTCCCGTCAAGTTAGACCCTTTTGTCTACGTACCATTCATATTTCCTGTTTCATAGGAATACCTGCAGCTTGGTCCACACGAGGCAACACAAACAGCCCATGGGGGTTATCCCAACGTCTTATGCCGATTCAGATTAGGAACCTAATTTGATCCGCAAAATTACCGCGACCGTCTCAAAACAAGTCTTGGTATTAGGTAAATAAAGCCCATTATGGCGAATTAGAATGGAAACGGTTGCCATGGTGATGTTCTTGTTTTGAACCATTTTGAATCGGAAAAAGATTGTGGTAACGCCCCAGGTCAGCAGAAAATGCAGGTCTCTGGCAAACCATGACAGTCGATCGAAAACAAAATTTTAAGAGAGAAAAGGAAGAGATTAATGGTATAACTTGATCTGAAAGCGACGGTACAATACGATTAATATCAGTTAAAGATTCGGCTTTTCTCGGATATCATCGCCTAAATCCGATCTCTTTCTCTCTAGCGAGAGATGAGGGATTCACGACAACTTGCGAGGTTGGCCGAATCGTCAACTGATTTTAATCGTATTGTAATTACCTTCATAAAGTTATGTTTCAGTGGCTGTAACGTTTTGCATTTTTTGTTTGGATCAAAATGCATTTACGAAACGACATTCATTCCAGTACACCGCCTAGTACTAAACAAACTCTAAATAAATTCATTTGCTCTGAAAATACAATAAAGTTTTTGAAAGCAGTTTTGTTACCTAGTAGGTATAACAAGACTAATTTTGCCTTAACTTGATGATATATTTGTAGCTTGTAGCTATATATTTTCTGATATTTTATTAACAATACTTAGTTATTGGTACCTGCCTACCCCTTTGGGTATTATGGAATGTAGCATCTGTACATAGTTATATATCTTTACATTTAAGCTCTTAAGTATAAAGCTTATACTACCTTGGTCCATTTAAAGCTATTTTATTTTATTAACTTGATTTTTTATGGCACATTCTGAATTGACTCAAAAATTATGCACGATGGCATTTTTATAATTTAAATTGAAATAATTGTAAATACTAATAAAAAGTATTTTAATAGTAATGTATGTGACTGTTACATAAACCCTCACTCATATTATAATGCCTAGTTATGTACAGTTAGTTACATACACTGCTTTATCTACACACCTATTATAAGCTCTCTATCAAGTGTTCAGGAACCGCATGTTACGACCGGCATTGCGGCATGATTTAAGTTCGAATAGAAAGTCATCTCGACTGATATTAAAAGCTCATTGCAGATGGCGCTGGTTCAAGTGGGTGGCTGTCTATCCGTCAAAGTCGTCAAATTCTACTTACTTCTTATTATATACGGCGTCCTTACCTTATTTATTACTCTTACTTTACTAATTACTACTTACTTTACATTACTCAGTTATTACCTCATCTGAGGTTAATTTTACAGATGTCAACTGTATTGAGTAAAGTGCTCCGTGGTCTAACGGGTTTCACGCTTGCTTCTCACACAGGAGTTGCAGGTTCGATTCCTGACCATGTACCAATGAGATAATTCATTCATCTTAAGTAAACTATACGGACGTTCTAAATCTGATGGAAAACATCGTGAGGAAACCTTCATTGCTCCATAGCTGCGGCGATGGGCTAGCCCCCGTCACGCAAAATTGAGTATCGAATAACTGACTCAAAGTGGGCACATTTGTGCCTCTGCCACCCCGCATGGGAAAAGGCGTGACGCGAAAGGTCACGTGACGTGGTTTTATAACTAACATCAGATGAATGAAATTCTTTATTTCAAACTACGCCAGCGACATTAAGCGGAAGCAAGCATACATTGAGATCACATCAAATTGCTTTGTTTTTCAGAGGTGTTCGAAATTTGAATGTAATGAGAACATCGAATTCGATGTAATTATGAAGCAATAATAACATTTTCACAGATAAGAAATGTGTTCTAACAAAACAGTTTAATATTTTAGCCAGTCGTAATTTGCGGTTTTTGATCGCATTATAGAGGGTTTATGACTATGTGACATGTGTGTAGATAAACATTTGTATGATATGACTAGCTATTAGATAGATAATTCAGATGAATAATACAGCAAAATTATATTTGTCTCGGTCACTCACTCCGTACGAACAAATGTCATCAGTACGAATACGGTATTTGACAAGGTAGTCCAATAAATCTAGAAACTTGTCTCAAGCTGAACCTATTTCAACAAAAACGTTTGACAATATCAGAATTGTATATTTCCAGCAGTTACATTTTATAAACTCAATTTTGTGTTAAAAAGACAGCATTTGACTATGACTTCACATGCTAGTATTTCATAGAACTCGTGAACAAAATTACCGTTTTGACAGTTCCTAAAAAGTATCTATTTTGACCAGCAGTCAAATACCGTATTGTGTAAAAGCAAGATTAAATGGATGTTGAGCGTATCTCCCAGAGGTTCACGAGTCTTTTGTAATATTTCCTGACGGGCCCACGAAAAATAATTCTTAAAAAAATCTCAACGGATCCACACGACTTCCCCAAATCTTTGTTGATTGTCCCAAAAAACGACATGGACCCGTTCGTAAAGAATACTTAATTAACCCTTTGATTGACATAGGGTACCCTGGGTACCCAAAATGCCGAATTCTATGACCATGGCATAAAGTTCAAAATTTCAACCCGTTAAAATGTTATATTAATTTCGTGGACCTTTTGGAACTATTAGTAAATTTGATCTTACCGTGGACCTCTGGGGACTATTCGTTTTCAGATTAATTTTAACTAGTTTCCCGTTGGCGCATGTTGTTATGTACGATGTTAACCTCTCAAAAGTCCTCGAATTGAGAACAAGATTCCGCGCTTGCAAGAACTTGATTAGTAATTTATTATTGAAATGTATGTAAAAAATCTATGCTTATTTGTTGGTTAAGTCTTAATTTTCAAGGCCCACTTGCGCTGTTATCCAAGATTGCGCCAAGTATCGCTTTGGGTACGTTGTGCGCTACTGGGGCAAATTGTTGAATATACGGAATGTTACTGAAATAACCCGGCTTAAAGGTGCGACTTCGTGGCCACTGCAGGCGACGTGTCGCCGACGCGAGTGAGCAGGACAGCGAGCGTAACATCGAGCGTAGTAGCTACCTACGCTTGTTGTCTCGCTACCTTAAATGTGTAATTTTCCGAGCGAGAAATGAGTTCTTTATTTGGACAGTCGTTGGCATTCCGACATTCATTAGGCTAGAACAATATTTATTTATTCTCCTTTTGTATTGTAACAATAATTATCGCGTAGTTTTACCCAGTATTTGTGTATTTATGGACGGTCTAGATAACATCACATGGTCAGATGGGAAGAATATGTACAGAGTGTAACAGAAAATGTATTTAAGTGGTGATTAAGGGCATATTTGTAAACAACTGTAGCGTGGTTGTGATCTAAATTCTAAAGTAAATATAAAAACTGTTTTGGACCGATCTGTTCCGCAATGAAACAATAGAAAACACTTCTTGTGCGACGCCTTTCCGATACTCCCTGTATTATATTTTTTTCACGGCAGTATTAAAAAAACGGAATGACGGTCCATTGTTACAGTGCCTTTGTAGTTTAATAAAGTTTTAAGCATGTCCACGTGTTGTTTTATATACTCGGCTACCCCAATAACGCTTGACCTACCTTTAACCTTTAACTGAATAAGTATCCTGCGGTAGTTTCGGTGCGGGAGGGGGGGTGTGTTGTCGGGACCTCTGTATGGCGTAAGACATCAGTGCGGCGTCGGCAAGAAAACTAAAAAGAATATATTAGCAATAGCAAACATAACTTTATTCAAACAAAAAAATAAACTACGAGCAAACACACTTTTCCTTTTGCAAGACACTCAGCGCCTCATTGAAGAGTTGCTTCGAGTTCTGGATCATATCGGTCAGATGATTGTAGTCCTCCTGCTTCTCCTCCTCAATCATCTTCAGTTTGTCTTCCATGATCTTCAGTTTTTCATTCGCGAGCTCCAGTTTGTCTCTCAACTCATCTTTGTCTAGATTCGCATACGATTCCTGCGTCTCCGACGATTCTTCGCTAGGCAGCTCTGTGACTGTGGATACCTTCCTCGTGGCGCAGCAGGTCGCTTCCGACTCCGGCTTCAGCGAAGTCCTTGAGCCGCGCGATCCTCTTCTGGAGTCCTTCAAAACTCTCAGCTCCTCTTCGAGAGTGTTGACTCTGCGTTCCAGCTTGCTTCTCTTCTCTCTGACTTTTCTGTACTTTGTATCGAGCTCGTCCCAGTTGTGCCTCGCTTCGTCAAGTCTTTCGTTCAGCATCTTCACTAGTTCTGATAATTTCATTATTTCGTTGTCGGTTGCTGTCTTCATCGGTGTGAAGAAGATGCTTTGCAGTGAGCATTCTTCGTATCTTTGCAGCTGTGCTCTGAGCTCGTCGACGTTTGTCGCTTTCTCCGAGCCCTGTCTTTTCAATGCGTCGATCTTTGACTCGGAAGTTTTGAGCAGCTTCTGGTATTCTGCGAGTTCTGTGTTCATTTTGTTCGTTTTTTTGGTGTTTTCTTTTAGAATTTCTTGATAGTGCAATTCTATGTTCTTGATTTGATTCTGAAAATGGATTTCCTGGATAATATACTAAGTAATCAAGGTTGCATATACCTACCTAAAACATTATGATAACTTACCCTCTGCTCATTGATCAGTAGATCATCATGGTTGCTCTTCTCCAACAGAGTCTGCATTTTCTGTCTGATTGTCGTCGCGTCACATTCCAGATTTCTGACCCTGCATCTCGCTCCATCCAACTTCTTCTTTATTTCAATGTTCTCCTCTTTCAACAACTGCAACTCTTTCATGCCCTGTTCCATTTCCTTCTTCCTCTTCATCTCTATTTCTCGAATAATCTGCAAAATGTTTTGTACTTCGTTTTCACCGTGAGACGAAAATGTGTCGAAGAAAACCTCACAAAACTCTCTGTTACTTAAATCTCAGTATATAAATGAACTCAAAAAAATTATCAAACAAATTGTATGGTATTAGGTGTTTTGCCTTATGGAGTGTCGCAGGCGCAGCAGTACAATAATTGCAGTTCATAGACTAGTTCTCAAGAGAGGCCACCTTTCGCTGCGCTTTCTTCTAGTTATAACTACTTACCTGTGACTGGTCCTTCCTTTTGGCATCAATCAAATCCCTGTGTTTCCCATTCAGCTTCTCCTCCAGCTCAGTAATCCTGGCTTGCAACAACACTATCTGCTGCGCTCTACCCTTCCATCCAGCCAAGTCGTTCTGCAGTTCTTTCAGACTCGTGAACTTATCGCCCATCTCCCGTTGCAAAACTTTAGTTGCGAGCAGAATATCGTTCTTCAACTCCAAATTCTTATTTTTGCTTTCGTATAACTTTTTGTTGACTGAAGCAAGTTTGTTGTTTAGCTCTTTGAGCTCATCAGGGTTGACATCGATCATCGTTGGCTCTTCTTTGCATAAACAGATGTCTAGTTTCTCGTTATCTTTATTGATGATTTCTAGTTGCATTATCTTTCGTTCTAACGTCGCGTTCTTAGTCTTGTAGCCTTCTAGTTCTGCTACAAGGTGTCGGTTTTGTTTGCAGAGGTCTGTGATCTTGGCGCTGATGATTCCAGCTGATTTGGACGATATGGCGGGTCCGGTGCCTGAGATAATGTCTCGGATGCGTTGGTTTAATTCCGTGACAGTTTGGTTGAGCTCCTTGATTTCATGCTCCTTCGTGAACACGCATTTTCTGAGCTCGTTATTTTCACACGTCATTACCTGTAAGTATTAGAAACATATTTACACATTATGTAGGTACCTACATGCTTTTATTACGTTGGACATAGGTTTCCATTTGGGACCGCTGCCCATGATACCTACTTAGTCAGCCTTTCAATTAAAAGGCTGTTCAATCCAGTTGGCTGCGAAATATATAGCAATATCTACCAACCTTTAGTTGTTCAATCAAGTGTGCATTCAGTTCCGGGGGGTACAGGGCATCTCCCGGCTCTGGTTTGTCGAGAGCAGCTAACATTTTCAGTTTCATTTCGTCAGTCTCGTCAATTTTGCGAGCGAGATCTGTTAGCTTTTCTTTAGGTTTAGCCTTTGCTGCCATTATTGTGGAGAAATTGTTTAAAATCTAATAAACTGCTAATAACATTTGTGTAGTTATAACTGCAAATCCAGCTGATCATCAATCAATCAACATTGATTGTTTCCTTATTTGAAAATGTCTCGTGATCTGTGGGCTGATGGGGCTTAGTTAAAACCCTATTTTAATTAACCTCTTTGAAAAGTAATTGTAAATTGGAGACATTCTTACAAGTCGCATTTGACATCTGACAACAGCAGGGACAGAGCTATGAGGATCAAAGTAATACTTAGAAAATCAAAAACTGAGCACACTAGCAAGTTATTAGTTTTATTATATCTTTTAAAAATAGTGTCCATTCATGTCAATACATCTCTGCATCCGATGAAACCATCGAGAAAAGCACTTCGTCCACTCGTCTTTAGGGGGTCTCTTCGACGGCCTTTTGAATCGGGAAATATTAAACGCACATCAAAAATACTGATTTGCACAGCAAATATACTGATTTTCACAGCAAATATCAGGGCAAAATACTACGCTAGCTTATGTGAAGGGTAATCCTTCGTATTAGGTTGAAGATGTAAGAACAACTAAAATACTTAAAATAAAACATACTGTTTCTGCAAATCCTTTTTTGCTGTGAAAATCAGTACCTATTATTGATTTGCGATTAAATACTTTTGTTTTTTTTATTTACTAGTTTTCCTTTTATTTTCGGGAATAAATAAAAATCGCAAGGTGCGAGGTCGGGGCTATATGGCGGGTGTTCTAATAATTCCACGTCTGACGTCGCCAAATAGTTGATCGTTCGCCTGGCGGTGTGCGACGAGGCGTTGTCGTGGTGAAGGAGGATCCTACTGTGAGGTCGTTTCTCACGATTTTTTTTCAAGACAAGTGGCAAACAATTGTTAGTGTACCACTCTGCTGTGACTGTTTTTCGATCCTCTAAAACAACTGTCACGTAATAATAATAGTAATGAAGAACGAGGCCACCATCTTTTTTCCCACGCCTCGACCTTTCTTCACTTTAGTTTCGGGATCATAACAGTAAATCCAGCTTTCGTCACCCGTCTCCGTTAAATCTTTGAACCATTTCACGGTCCATTGGTGCAAATGCTGTATAGACAATGCACAAAATCCTCCATGAACATTTAGCGGTCAGGAAGCTTTGTGCCCGGTGGATACCTCATGATTTGACCGAGGCCCAAAAACTTCGTCGTGTTGATTGCAACATGTGTTGGTACTTAAGTTAATGTTTTATAGTACATTACTGCAGACGCCGGGAAAGAAAGGATTGCAAGCTGAACAGTACCTAGGGAGGCAGGATAGTGATACGAAGCCGGCAAGCCCCTTTCATGGCCAGAAGCATGTATAGTGCTTTTCTCAAACAAATTCAAGATTAAAAATACTGCTAATCGTAAGTTCCGTGCGCCCATTGATGTCGTTTGCTTTGAGCATAAAATAAATAAAAAATACTTCCCGGCCTAGGCGAGGCCTGCAATACTTCCCGGCCTAGGCGAGGCCTGCAATACTTCCCGGCCTAGGCGAGGCCTGCAATACTTCCTGGCCTAGGCGAGGCCTGCAATTTTGTATGAAATTCCTAGAGTTGTGCGGCCCGAAACGCGATAGGGTCATTATGCCAGTAGGCGGCCAGGGGCTAGGTGGCGGCTATTTGAGGGAACTACCTACTGCAGATATATTAACATAATAAGAATTCTCATGTCTTCTTGCCAAAAACCATCGGATTTTTGGAAACTAGGATAGAGCTAGAATTCAGAGCAACCGCTACAGCAAGCCTGTATAACGCACGTAACGACGATATTTCATTATGTTTGAGAATAGTACATTTCCCACGAGTTCGCAAAGGCCTATATTTTCAGCACGAGCCGAGAAGGCGCTGTTGTAGCGAGGTTCGTAAAAAGCCTTTTCGTACGAGTTAGGAATATATTTTAACCTAAAATCAAGCGGCGAAGGTGCTATTTTTAGGTCAGAATTCGAAAAAAGTATTTTTTGTTGTTCTTTACTTCTCAACCCACGCAGGATAAAAGGGGCTTCGCTTCGCTAACACTCTATTACCCTTCACCTAAGCTAACGCAGTGTTTTGCCGTGATATTTGCTGTGCAAATCGTCATTTTCGATGTGCAGTTTAATATTTCCCTTATTTTACATTGCCGGTGGCCAAGCAGGAGTAGGTAGGTACTCTATACAATCTAGGAATTTTAGTTGTCACCGTAAGATTATCAATACCGGTGGTTCATAAACTATAGCGTTGGTTTGTAAACTATCGACAAATTGTAAACCAGACAGGGTTAAGAATTTATGTTTCTTTTGTTCAACAAGTGAGTGAACGAAATGTTTAACGAGTTGTCTAAACGTTCCTATAGGCAACAAGACATACAATATAAATATTTTTTATGTGTACTTAAGTTTATGTTTTAAGTATTTTAGTTTTACTTACATGTCAACCTAACACGTAGACTATTCGGGGGCTTCGCAGCGCTCGCCCCCTCTAGTCTTCACGTAAGCTACCGCAGTGTTTGTCCTGGTATTTCCTTTGCAATTCAAGTTCACAGTTTAACGGTTTTATTATAAACTACCCACCGCGTCGTATCGTAAACAGTATGGTACAGGGGGGCTACCACAACGTCTTATGCCGATTCAGATTAGAAACCTAACTTGATCCGCAAAATTACCTACCGTCACCGTCTTAAAACAAGCCTTGGTACCAATTAGATTAGGTAAATAAAGCCCATTATGGCGAATTGGAATGGAAATGGTTGCCCTGTTGCCATGGTGATGTTCTTGATTTGAACCTAATTTGAATCGGAAAAAGATTGTGGTAACCCCCCAGTTTACAAATTATCGATAGTTTGTAAACTAACGAGAAAAAAAACTTTATACTAACTAAACTAACTTTTTTGACAATCTTACTGTAACATTACCTAGGTAAAGTATGTTTCATTCATTGCCTGAACGCCCCAGGTTATTATGTCAGCGGCCGATTGTAGAATTGGGCACATCATAATGTGCCTCGGCATATGATAATGTGGCGGCATTACATGATCTGTCATTGTAAATCCGGCTTTTTGTCTCAAGCCCAACGTTGGACGATCTGCCAGCCTATAACTCGGCATATCGTAAAGTAGGGTGACAATTGATTTGACTCGGTAGGTTGGGTTTCGTTAGAATGTGTATATGTGCAAATTTTAAAAGCCAAATTTGGCTAGAGTAGGTAATTGTGGCCATGGATGAATAAGACTAGAGGACTGACCACCGCATACAAAAAACGTACCCTACAAAAGCCAAACTCCTGTATTATTTCTAGATGTCGCTGTAACATGCAATAGATGTTGGGTGCTTAGGCTGGCGACGTAGAATAATCCATTCTAATATCGTATGCGTAAGCTTTGTTTGTTCTTAGGAAATTAACGCTTGTACCACCATCTTTCCTAAATTAAGCGTGCCAACACGATACTACCTTTACTAGAAAGAACTTTTGAACTAGAGCTCTATCTAGCAATATACATTTAATCTAAAAATCGAATTACACTTCAAAGTACTGCGGTTGTTTGTCCTCTAGTATTATTCGTCCATGTTGTGGCTAAATTTCAGTTGTGTTATAGGTTAGGTTGGAACTTAGAAAAAGCAAAACCGGAGTAGCGAAGCGGTGCGGAGCGAAGCGTATGCAAATAAAAACAACATTTAATAATAAGGATAATAAAAGTCTCTAAAATATCATACTCGGATATCCAATTGTAGTCCACCGACTCCCGTGTGATGGCCATCCTACTTTTCTTGATTTGGTTTATAACCTTAAAAAAAATATTTATGGATAATTATTATTAAAAGTATACAGAAATAGTCACCTAGCATACGTATAACAACAAAAAATCATTGTAAAATGATTTAGAGTCGGAGTCTCAATTTGGGTTCAGAGGGGGCAGTTCAACAGTCGATGCTATTTTGTCATTAACTGAAGAAATAGTCCAGAGGCTGGATAAAAAAGGGAAATGAATAGGTGTTTTTTGGACCTTGCCAAGGCCTTTGATACGGTGTCTGTGCCTATACTAATAAAGCAAAATGGAGAAAATGGGTATCAGAGGTACCCCCTAGACATCTTAATGACTATCTCAGAAATCGAGTGCAACGTATAAAAATCGATAACATGTGTAGCAGTGGTAGAGAGATAGCCTATGGAGTTCCCCAGGGCAGAGTGTTGGACCCCACGCTTTTCCTAATCTACATTAATGATCTTTGCCAACATCAACTAGCCGATTGCACAATAGTGACTTTTGCGTATAACACAGCACTTGTTTTTCATGGGAAAACGTGGAATCAGGCTCGTATGAATGCTGAGTCGGGGCTGGGCATTATTGCGTTTTGGCTCAAATATAATCTGTTGAACCTTAATGTGTCTAAGTCAAAATATTTAACATTTTTTTTCAGAAAAAATGGACAACACCCCCAGACTTGGAGATTAGGGTACACGAGTGCACACATCATAAAAGCATAAATCGCCAATGCCCTCTCATGACAAAAAGCAATACAGCTAATTACATTGGTATCATAATTGATGATCAATTGACTTGGAGCTCTCATATAGAAATGCTAGCAGGACGCTTGAGGAAACTTGTCGGGTTCTATAACCTCGTCCTGCCTAATGTCATCTTAGAAGGACATAATATACTTCACTGTTCCTGCCCAGGTTAAAAAAACTGGAGGGAAAATTTTCTGCCCAGTGTTCTTTTAAATTGACATATTCAAATTTCGTGCCTAGAATTCAAATTTGCCGCTTATTTGAGTTTTTGTTACTTTTGTTGTGATTTGTTGGTATGTTGGCAACAATGGAACCACCATTTTGTATTCCATAGACAAAAAACAGGTGTCAGTGCCGGCTTACAAACACAAGAGGGCACGTCGCCCGAGACGAGGTAAGATTGAATCCATTTATTTTTATATAATCCTGCACATTTATTTACTAAAAATATACCACATTTCAAGTTTAAGCATCTGTTAACACGGTCGAGTAATTATTTTTGTAATTCACTCATGAATATTTTTTTCCAAACTCGTGCCGTTATTATGTTCTTTTAGATACTCATTGGGCACATTGTCTTAACCTTTTGTATATTTTTCATAGATTTGAGGCTAAACGAAATTGAAGATTTATTAGAAGATTCTGACGGCGGTGACTTCATCCCTTCAGACGAAGACTGTGATGATCCGAGATATAACCCCACAATTAGAAATGCTGAATCATCATCAGATTCAGACTCCACCGAATCAGAAGTGGAAACTGACGAAACTAACTCAAGAGGAGGCAGCAATCGTGGGCGAGGAATCAGAAGACCATCTTCTTCTCTCTCGTGGAAGATCCCGTGGAAGATTCTGTGGCCGATCCCGAGGGCGATCCCGTGGAGGAAGACCAGGAGTCACAGCTTCATCATCGGGTTCGACCCAACAATGGTCCGAACAGGTATTTTCACCTAAATCGTTCAATTTAACCGAGCCTACCTACTTGCCTAACAACACAGCAGACTTCAAAATCACCGATTATTTCAAGCATTACTTTGATGAGGAATTGTACGATATATTCGTAGAAAAGACCAATCAAACATCTGTAAGAATGACAGGAAATAGTTTAAATCTATCAGAAAAAGAACTGAAAACGTACTTTGCTCTGAGCACGATTATGGCCAGCATAGACTATCCGATCCTTCGAATGCTTTGGTCTAACAGATGGCGTATTCCTATAGTGGCGGAAAACATGTCACGTAATCGATTCCAACAGTTACGGAACTCTCTGAAACTAGTATTTGAAGATGATGTTTCTTCGGAAGAAAAGTCCAAAGATAAACTGTACAAAATGCGCCTTTTGATTGACCGAATGCAAAGAGGTTGCCGTTTACAAAAGAAAGCCCAATCTATATCTATAGATGAGATGATCATTCTCTTCACGGGCTCCTGCAACATCAAGCAATTCTGTCCCGGAAAACCTAATCCCACAGGCTTAAAAGCTTTCGTGCTGGCAAATCCCGATGGCGTAGTCTGCGATTTCCACGTGTATCAGGGCGATACTACTTATCCTGATTATCAAAACACCAATCATGGGCTGGCTGAAAAAGCTGTATTGACGCTTGCTGAGCAGTTAGTTCCGGGTCATTATCTTTATTTTGATCATTACTTCACATCACAGAAACTAGTTGACGAACTTAAAAGTAGGGGCATAGGGAGTACGGGAACACTGATGAAAAATCGTATCCCACGTGGATGTCACTTAAAAGATGACAAAATATTGAGATCGGAAGGACGAGGCAGTTCTCACGTTTTGGTCAGACCTGATGGTGATTTAGCTGTCACGAAATGGTTTGATAATAAACCAGTGCTTTTCCTTTCATCCGTTGAAGCCAATGGTGACCCAGATACTTGTCAAAGGTGGTGCAAGAAAACTAAAAGGTACCTAACAGTTCCACGGCCACAGGTTGTTCGTGAATACAACCGTAATATGGGAGGAGTTGACTTAGCCGATCGTCTGCTTGCTGTTTGCCCTAACAGATACAAGACAAAGAAATGGACCCAAAGATTCATTAGTCATATGTTAGACTTAGCTGTGAGTAATTCCTGGATCCAGAATAAGAAAGATCAACTTCAAAAAGGGATATCTCTGAAGAAAATTTTTATGCTACGCGAGTTTAAATTACACCTTGGTGAAGATTTAGCCGACGAACTCGTAGCTGAACAGAACTTACTGGACCAAGAAAGCTCCGACGATTCTGGCCAGCAAGAAGCAGCTGCAACTTCACGTAAACGAGGAAAACCTACCGTGCCTCTCCCAGTTAAAAAAAAGCGCATTCGTGAGGCTAAACACATGCCAATTTTAGATGAAAAACAATCTAGATGTAGGTCGTGCCACTACAATAAAACACATTTTAAGTGTAGCATGTGTAATGTGTTTCTTTGTCTTACCAAAATCAGAAACTGCTATGTTGATTTTCATTCAGAAGTTTAACAATTTATTATCATGAGAAGATTTTTGTGCTTCGTTACCATGTGATTTTCTTTTTTTTGGTCGAAGTATTTTTGATTATGTTCATTCGTTGACACTGATAAGTATTATTTTATTTCTTGAGAGGTAAGACCTATTTTTGTAAATTTTTTGTGACAAATAGAAAGTCAATGTGATTATTAGATTGTATGAAAATATCGGAGAGTTCCTATTTAAAGAAGACTGGTTAGTAATGTTTGCAACTATAAATAGTTGTTTTGATCCTTTTTTAAGGCTGATTATGATAAATAAATAATTATTATAGAAACTTTTATGTTTTAATAAATTGTGCCCAATATACTCTAAAAAGGACAAATAAAAAACAAGCTACTAACACAATTGTGCCCAATGTGATTTTAAGAGAACAAAACATATTGACTTGAAACCCATGAAAACCGATGAAGAACCATTTTAATATACCCATAAAAATACAGAAAAAAATATTTCTATCATTAGGCCTGAATTAATTCGAAAATTTGTTCTGGGCAGAAAGCACATAAAATGTTTTGTCCTTTATGAATCACACCGGGCAGAAATATCTACATGTCAAAAAAAGGCTTGGGCAGGAGGAGGATAAGGAACTAAGACACGTGTCACCCTAGTCTCTCAAAAACGGTATACTATGCAATACAATCTGTGCTATCGTATTCGTTGCATTCCAGTATGGGCAGAGCCTGCAAGACGCATTTAATGAAAGATCGCTTCTGAACCTTACCAATTCCCCTGTGATGAGCTATATGAGTATTGTGAGCTTCTCACAGTCCGTCAACAAGTATAATATATTGCAATTAAAATAACAATAAAAAATATGATAAAAAAAAAACGTGTATAACACTTATTTGGAGGATGCATAATAATTGATATCCACAATAACACACCTATATTCTTATACTTACTTACATAAATATCTATACGTATCAATATTGAGGCAATTTTGAAGCACACCTAAACTAAGGGTCATGGCTCTCACCCACCTAGTTCTTGAGTCGTTCTATCGCAATGAAGAAGCCTGTTAATTTATCAATGTAATGTAATAAGTTATAAGATATTCTGGGCTCAATAAACCATTTTAATTTCATTCATTTTCAGAATTGTTGATTCGTAAAATTTTAACTATTTTACGCTGTAACGTTTTATCTTTTGGCCATATTGTGATGTGGGCAAGGTTTGGGCACATCATGATGTGCCCCTTAAACAACGGCGTTTTTCAAATAACGCCGCCATAACTTAATATGGCGCGGCACATCATGATGTGTCCAATTCTACAATAGGCCGCTGATAGATATTTAAAGGGGTGTAAACAATTTTATACCAGCTCCAGCTGCTCTCAACACTAGATGACTCTGCGCTGTTTTAGTTTGATATCGATACACTAGATGGCTGCGCAAATTGGTTTTGCTACTGTAACCTAGGTAGCTCTGCGCGAATTTAGTTTTAAATCTTCACACTCTAGAGAGTCTGTTCAAATATGTTCTGCTACTCTACCATAGATCTGTTTTGCTGTACAGCAAACCAGATGATTTGTCAAACTTAAAGTTTAGCGACATCCACAACAGTAACCAGTGCCCAAGTCACGATAGAGCACCGATCACCCGCCTGAGGTTCAGCGGGCGTCCCTCCTCATAATCATCATCATAGCATAGTACCACAGAGTACGAAGTGTTTCGTTTATCTGAGTATAGTACAGACAACTTCTAATCAACCTTTTGACCGCCATGCATCAAATACAAAATGTGCTACGCACACGCCAAACGTATTTGCTATGCTATGCAAAATACAAGCTAATCCACACGAGATAATGTCTCATTTTTATTTAAAAATGTGTCAGCTATAAGTTCTCGGCCAGTGCCGACTAGGGCGGTCAAAAGGCTAAAAGAAAAAAACATCGAAAGTTGATCCATATGAATGAAAGAATCAGAACTACCAACATAAAAGGACAACTGTCAATGTCAAGATTACTTGTCAATTGTTCCAGTCAGTCAGTTGTCAGCTGCTTTTGCTGATTTGCTCTTCGATTCAATTAATCGTTGTAATTAACAATATTGTCCTTTGCATGGCCTTTGCGGGCTTACAGATGGATCGTAACTGATCCGGGCGTGTTGTGAATCTTATACCCAGTCTGTGCGAGTGCTAGGTACGTTGAATTATTGATTAGTCCTTGTGACATCATAGCTGTAAGTAATGTCTCAGTTTTATCTCATTGTTATGCAAACAAAACATCATCACGGCACGTTTAGGCTTCCAATCGCCGAGGAAATACTCCCTTTGCCGTCACTAACACGTTTCAAACTCAATAACAAATATTAACCGTGTCGTTTTCACGAAATTTGTAGCACAAAATGCCTGGGACAAACTTGATAGTTCCTGTGGTATTGTGGGGCAAGTATGCCCCGACCCACTGCGTCTCCTCGGTGTACCTGTCCAGGGACCAGAAGACACTGGTCACCGGCTGCTATGATGGCCAGGTCTGCATCTGGCAGGTGGACCCAGACTCGTTGAAGATGACTCCGAGATGCTTGCTAGTCGGACATACAGCGCCTGTGACTTGCATCTCCAGGGCTTCTATCATTCAAGTAATTGTTTGGCTTGATTTTGTAATTTGTTGTATTTTCTGTATGATCATGTTGTGGTTGTGTATACTTTAATCTTAAAAGTTTAGATTTAAAAAAAAAAACGCCTAGAATCCTATTTGTCATTTATTTTTCAGAATTTGCAAGTCCAATAAATAAGTGTTGCCAAGTAAAGTTCTGTGTGATAGAGAGCATCCCTCATATTTTTTAAATTTTTATTTAAAATTAAAGTCAAATAAATAAACAACTAAATAACAACATCTTTCTACAAAGAAATAACCTCCTGGAGAACTTTCTCTTAGGGGGCAGCAGATGCATAGGATGTAAGAAGCCTTATGATGATGGTGATGACTTAAAAATGGCCTAAATATATTTTCAGGACAACAACTTCATAGTGACATCATCGGAGGCAGGTGAGATGTGCACATGGGACCTCGTGGACGGCAAGTGTCGCGAGAGTGTGAAGCTGACACAGGTTCACACTAATATACAGGTTGGTCGAGCTGTATAGCCTATGCATTCAGAATCTTCCTAATCGCCCTAGACTCCTTTATTTATATATTATAAGTAAATATCTAACCAGGATGGCAGGCAGGGTAGATCCCTGACCAAGAGGTGGCCGAAAGAAAGACAAAAGAGCGTGAGGCAACAAGCAGCCAGATGGGTGGATGATGTTAACAATATTACGGGGAAAACCTATATTATATGATTAGCACAGGTCTAGCCTTTGAAAGCCCGCCATTTCAGTTGTTTTGCTGATTTTTTGTATGCTTTATTAGCGGATTTATAATTCCAGGTCAAGGTCAATGGCCATGAGGACAATGAACTTTGAACGATATCTAACATTATAAAAACGGTAAATTCATTGTTTCCTCACCCTAAGGCGAATTAAGAAATATATAACTCGAGAACTAATTATTTCCGACGGTTAGCATATTTTGAACCATGTAAAAATCCACTAATAAAGCCTAGAAAAAATCAGCAAAAGCATCTGAAACTGCCGGCTTTCTAAAGTCTTTCCCAGGACCGGATATGTTGGCACTAAAGGAGGAGGATTGTACCCAGCAGAGGGCAGAAACAAGCTGTTGATGATGAAATATCTGATATTTTTGCTATGTGGGTGGGTGTATCATATGCTAAGGGAAATTTTAATAATTTCAAGAGTTTTTTTTACTTACAGCATTGCATAGCAGGCAATTATGAAATGGCTGTAAAATCTAATAAATAATGGGTTATTTTCTGTTCGTCTGGTTTCTAGGGGTGTGCCATTTAATACTTAGGTTCCGATTCCTCTAAAGTCAAAGTCAAAGTACTTTATTACTGTAGATATTTACATATACTTAGCAAACGTAATTTTTGCCTCTTCTCTACATTGGACCACTGTGGGAGAACAAGGGCGTAGAAACTCCCACAGATTGATTTTTAGATCTCTTAAAAATAGGTTGTGCTTAACTAATACAAATATGAAAAATTTAATTGTTATGATTAATAAGCAGGAATAAATAATTACAAAATTATTAACAGCAAGGTCTGTGTTGAGCTAGATTAACCCCATACAGTCCTGTCATTTATCATATCGGATCAGGGCGCTGGCAGGATGGGTATCTAACTATGTCACACTAAATTTGGAAGCGGGCCCATGTGTCCACTTTGTGTCAGTGTGGTGGCCATTTGACGATACATTTGACAACATGGCTTAGCGTATGCTGGGACGCAGGCGACGCACGATGGATCGAAACTGCTATATGAGGGAAATTCGCCTATTTTTTCACAAATTCCATTAAAAAAAATACCTATCGAAAGATCGTGTCATTCTGATTAATTGTTGTATTATACGTTTTTCTTTAAAACTAATAGTTTGCCCGGAAAAAAAATATTTCAGTTTTTCTTATGGGTAAGGCTCAAAATTTTAGCGCAATCGCACAATGGATATTACAACGGAAAGTGTCACAAAGGAAAAAAATTTGCACAACGGAATATGTTAAGCTTTGTGCACATTATTGCAAAATAGTGGGGAAAAAATGAGCATGTGAATTATTGTTATTATTATTAAATTTTATGTCATTACTTTATTTAATAGGGTATTTTATAATGAAAGAACAAAAACATTATTTTGAATGAAATTATTTAATAATGTAACGTAGGCTAGGTATCACATAAACTAATTTTGTACTTTGGTTTATAGGTATATCGTTAATTAAGTATTATTTTTAAATTATTAGTAAGTACTCTAATCACAGCAATATAATATGGCACATTATTACCTATTTATAGTTTTACAATTTAAATCTGCTTCGATGAAAAACAATAAAACTATTCTTAATTCTCAAAATAGCTTTACCTACATAAATATTTTAAACATTTATATTAGTAATTACTTTAATCACAGCATTATAGCACGTTATCTTATAGTTTAAGTAACAAAATAAAGGTAAACTAAAATATTTTTCAGTCGACATAATCAGACACGGCTGACAAATAAATCATAAAAACGTAACAACTCTTCTGAGAAATATTTTTTTAGTCAACATAATTATTTAGCTATTTAATCAGACTGCAGACCTTACCTAAAGTTAAAAAATCTTATTAAGGGGCATACAGGAGCTAAGTGGCGCCGCCACCCTTTAAAAAATAATAACTCGAAAAATAATCAATATTTCAAAAATCTAAAACGGCGAAGAACTAGACGGTGTCCTGTATGATATATAGAAGCCATTAACTTTATTTATTATATCTCGCTAGTAGTTAAAGATGGATGGATTCGCCGTTATAGATTTTTGAAATATAGATTATTTTTCGAGTTATTATTTTTTAAAGGGTGGTGGCGCCACTTAGCACCTGTAGGCCCCTTAAGGACAACAAAACCGTCATGAAGACTATATAAAAAAGTGATAGAAAAGTAAATAATAATAATATTTAAAACTGTTTAGTTTTGCAAAGTAATCAATACTTAAAAATATACCCTGTCTGCATCTTCAGACAAACAGTACTCGCCTGTTTGTATAAGCTGAATTTTTATTGTTTTAACTATTGATATACCAGTAATGATGTCATTATCCTTTTTTTTAGGAAAAATAAATTTTATGTCATTATGAATTTGTAGAGACTTCAAGTAATTAACTGTGTAAAATGTATCGTCGTCCTTCTTTTCAACTTTGTCAATGAAGCCTACATAGTACTTCCAATTTTTCCGATGGTAATACCTTACTAATATACTGCTATTCAGCGTATACTGTGTTTTAGACGTATCTATCTGTTCACCATTTAATGAGTCTACTTGTTCATTTTTTGATGTTTCAGGCATGACTACCTGTTCATCTTTTGAACAACAAGGAATGGGGTTAGCATATATATCGATATTTTCTTTCTCATTTTTAGAATTCAAGTCCAGAGTAGAGATTTTATTTATTGGTTTGAGCGATAGTGGCCCAAATTTTGTTAGATCAAAATAAGACTGGTTTTCTTTTGTTTTCCGTACATCAGATAGAACCGTCACTTTTCCGTGTGTATTGTCCATTTTTCTTAATGCGTCCGAGTCGTCACTTGAGTAAGTACAGCCATCTCCGCTGTCATCGTCGTATTGGACCTCATAAGAGTCAGTATCTTCAGATGTCGAATCAGATTTCTTCTTTGTTTTTTTAGTTTTCTTGATATTAGTTTCTTGTTTTCTCTTTAAAGGTTTCTTCTTTTTTGTATTTTTTGAATTATCTGTTGTGGTTTCTTCTTCATTTATCTTCATTCTGCTATTTTTCAATGTAAAATCATGCATTTTAGGAGAGAAGCAGTCACAGTTGCCACTTGCGCAAAAACAGCTCAGTGGTCTATACTTGATAATATGTCTGTCTTCTGTAGCGACAATTTGATGGATCTTCATGGTATTAGGTACTGGTTGTAAGTTTTCCAGAATTTCTACATTCTTGATGCTGTCTTCTGATACATAGAATAATTTGATGGTTGTTTCGGTTTTAGACAACGTTTCAAATGCGGAATTTGCATCAACTATGTTTTCACCATAGGACACTCTACTGTCTAAAGTCCTTTTGATAGCTCCACCAACCCCATCTGCTGCGCCTTTGCCATGAGAAGCCTCAAAAAATGTCCATGTCGCTTGAACAAATCCCGCTTCCTTAGTTTTTTCAGTGAAGAACCAAAAATTTTTTTTTTGGCGGTATTGTGTCGTTGGTCCGTCGGAATAAAAGTGCGCGCAGTTGATAGCGGGAAACTTTTCTTTAATAAATTCAATTACAGGTCGCAGATTACCCCATATAGCTTGAGGGTCGTGCTTAAGTGACGGGGAAACAGTGCAGAAGGATATAGGTTTGAGGTTTTTAACATACGCAACTCCAGTATGCAATGTTATTTGTTGCCGTGAGCCTGCAAAGTGCATAGACTGCACTTCTTCGGACATCTTACATCCGTAATTTTCCGAAAAATCACAATGTATAATGACTTCATTATCCTGTATCTTTTCTATAGCTTCTTTGTATTGCTTGTGCTGGTGGTAAATATTGAAATGATGAATTTTAAATTTCACAAGCTCATCTTGAAATATATTAGCAAGTGTATTTAAATTACCTGTCTTTTTCTCTTGAACAGTTTTCTTAGTGGTTTTGCTTATACCAGATTTTTCGTACTCTTGAGTAATAGTCGTCCATTCAAGCCAAGACACCTCCTGATTATCTTCTGCATGACTAAAAGTAAGTTTTTTTCCAGCACACACTGTACACTCGGAATACATACATTTTTTTGATTTGACATCGCAGACTATTTCAGAAACTAAATCATTTAGATTAAGATAACGAAATTAGACCAGCTTTTTTCAGAGCTTGAGCTTTAAAAGTCAAGTTAGTATGCTTAATGCAAGCACATGTGTCGCGGTCGGATACACGCGGAGAAACCACGTAAAACGGACGATAGCGTTTAAATGTAGAAAACGATAAAACTCCTCTTTCATTTCTGTATACTTTGTACAAGTTGGACAAAGTATTTAGCAAAATTCGTTTTTGTTTTTTAATCTTATTGCGGGTGATGCATTCCTTTTTGCCGGCTGTCATGCGGCTGACGTCGTCTCGTTCAAAAAATTTCTTAACTTCTTGGGTTGTTCTCATAATTTTTCTCTGTTTAATATAACGATAATGGCGTATACCCCTCTTTAAGCCTAAACACTTTCTAATTTTGTCTTGCATTTTGTGTTTGTTGACTGACTCACTAGCAACAAGTTTCTTCAACACGTTTTATTCGAATGGCTTGCTAGTTTTATACGTTTCTTTTATAGACTCTTCTAAAACACGTGTTTCTAATAATTTCATCCTAACCTGAAATTAAAGGTACATATTAGAAAAAGTTTTATTTCGTTTAGTAGTTAGTTCATGATATTTTAATATATTAAATTAAGAATTTAGGTCGATGAAGAACAATTTGTTATTTAACGTAAACCAATGTGTTAAAATATTCATCATATAAAAAAAATTGCTCAATGGTTCTGTATAGTCTTTTTATGGGATTATTCTTAATATAAACAATAATCACCCTATCTTTTGATTCTTTTGATATGTCAGGAATTTCTTCTTCAATGAATTTAGTTATAGGAGTATCTGGTGTCTTTGAAGTATTTTGTTGATTTGTGATTGTTTTCAACATGTCAGTTATGGAATTAATATTTTTTTAGGGTTCCGTACCCGAAGGGTTCCATACGGGACCCTATTACCAAGACTCCGCTGTCCGTCCGTCCGTCCGTCCGTCCGTCCGTCTGTCACCAGGCTGTATCTCAAGAACCTAGCTAGCTAGAGAGAGAGAAATTTTCACAGATTATGTATTTATGTTGCCGCTATAACAACAAATACTAAAAAACAGGATAAAAGAAATATTTAAGGGGGCTCCCATACAACAATTCTATCAATACCACATACAAACTTATGGATGCACCTGGTTACGTACATGGAGTGTGAAAGTAACCGCACCAATAACTTTGTAAACAATATTTTGCTGTGTAAAATCCAAAATATTCACTCCACACCATCGCTTCCATTGAACGGTGGTACGGAACCCTTCGTGCGCGATTTAGACTCGCACTTGACCGGTTTTTTATATCATAGGATGGCTTTCTGAAGACTGGCATTTTTAACACGAAGACGTTTATTTTTTTCTGTTAAAATTTTGTTTTCACGTAATATTTTACTACGGTGATTGCGACGTTGCCTGTCTGCTTGACGTGCTTGTGGTAAAACTTCTTCATTTTTCTTTTTGTTGCTTTTGGCGTCCCGCCACTTCTTTCTCATCGTCTCTTTTTCTTCATCACTCATATATGCTACTTTTCTTTTTTTAGCTTTCGTTCTCTCAGCATTTTTCTTTTTCAGCGCTTCAAATTTTGTAGGATCATTCTTTTTTAGTTTCTCCCTATATCTGCGACAGCGTTCTGCTGCAGTTAAAGGCATCTGAAAAGATACATTATATAAATTATACATAATATTATTTCTTTCACATTGCACGCACTGTTATAATTGACGGACAGACAGACGGACATGGCGAAACAAAAAGGGTTCCTTATTGACTAAGGAACCCTAAAAACCTACATAAAATTAATCTTCAATTTGCACGTGTGCTTGCTTGCAATTTGCTTCATCGTTATTTTTTCCAATTAAAAATAAATAATATTTCAAAATACACAAATGTAGACTAAGCTTTATAATTTCCGTTGTGACACGTCGCACAATTTCGTGTCATTCGGTCTCACAACGGAAAAAAATTCAACACAATCTAACCTAAAAAAAATAATTACACAAAGGTTACTAGGTTTAGCCCATTAATACTGTTTTATTTCAACAAGGAAATGATTTATTTGTATTGTTATTTACTTAAAATTAACACAACTGTATAATTATTCACAATATAAACAAGTAAAACTTACTATTTCTTAATGACACACTGCAGGTTCCAGCACGTTCAACACACTGACACAAAACAAAATGGCGGAATCGTTCAGAAATTTGTCGAGTATGATAGACCAGAGTGTTGCCACTTTAAATAAATTGGTTCTTTTTGGTAGATTTATTAATAAATCCTAGAATATCGCGTCGCACAACCTTAAGTATCACAACAGAAAAAAAATTGGGACACCTCTAAATTTATTTGTACAAACAATACAAATTGATTTTATGCAGTTATAATAGAATAATATTGATGGTTAAATTATGTAGAATATGTTGATATATGATAATAACATGTCACAGTATTTCTATAACATAAGATTTATATATTTTCGTGGAGCGGGCGTATGCAGACACCAACAAAATGTATGAAAGAAAAAAATAGACTTTTGTAAAAAAAAAAATATTAAATAAGTAATTTATTAAAAATATATCTATATAAAAATTTAGGCATATAGTAAAAATAAGGAGCTTTCTTGTATCATTCATCGATACATTTTTTTTTATTTCTAGTATTTTAATTTTAGCCCCCAACTTTACGGACATAGAGTTTTGTTGAAATGCGCTAAAATTTTGAGCCTTACCCTTATATGGAATGAAACAAAACATGCTGAAATCTGGCCAAGTCTTGACAGGTCTTGCATTGAATTGAAACTACTTACGTCTTATTGTTTGGCTTTTTGGCTATAATTCTACGCTATCAGCGCGTACCCAAACTTGCCCGTTTAAGAGATGTAGGATTCAGTAAAAAGGAAAAAAAAATAAGTAAAAAGTACATTTTTATTGATAATATCAAATAAAAAAATAGTTTTGCATTAAAATACTTACAATTAAGGCATATTTATAGTTTCAAACCACACGTATAGTTTGTTCAGAATCATGAGCAGAGTCGATTTCACTGACTTTAAATATTGGTAATATTTTTGAAGAAAAAAGTTATTGTTGTTGTTGCTGTCTCTTTAAAGCTAAGCTAAATTATTCGCGACCGTCCAGTTTAACTGATCCATGCCTAGACTCTACTCACGCTGAAACGCACCTCACACAGGTGGCCGCCCACCAAAATGAAACCTGATTTCGTTTTCTTTACTAAGAAAAACTAAATAATAATTTCGTAGGTACATACTTTCTTCATCCGTATGAAAAAAAAAGATCGAGTGAGCGAGTGCAAATCTTTGTTAGTTTTGTTTATTCCGTCATCGCACTGGTGCGCGGGCGCATAGTGCCTCGTGCCACGCACGCACCCACAAATGTGGAATATTTTGAAATAGTCTCCTGTACTGTTTGTGGTGTGCCGAAGCGTTTAACTTTAATATGTGACAACTTGTACACCAGGCGTACCACATGTGCAACAGTGAGGACTTGCGTCTCTTCTGCAACGGGTACTATGCGGAGATACTCATCATGGATCCTTTCTCACTCGAGCTACTATTCTCACTGAGCTCCAAGATGAACCCGGACTGGATATCCGCTCTGCATGTAAGAAATTACTAAATTAATTAAAAACATGTTTGAAAATATATAGAACTTTTGGCGATCGGATAAAAGTTGTCGGATTTCAAGCTATCAGTTTTGTTTATTAGATAGTTTTGGTGCCTTCATAGGCCCACATAATATTTATTGATTTCTATATAACAGGTAATTTTCTTTGCAAATTAACTTGCTTTTTCCCAAAACTTCAAAAGCGCGACCCCGCAAAAAAGTACCTAGATAAAATAACAAATTATTTTATCTACACACTTAACATAAACCTTCTTTATTGCGTCCAAAAACCGCACGTTACGACCAGCATAATGTTATACTACTTGGTAAAAGCTCATTTCTTATCTGAATATTGATACATGATAATGTATAAATTTTCGAATTATGACATTCAAATTTCGAACGCCGACGCCTACGTGCTCCCTAGTTTGTCTGTGAAGTTGGTATTTCTGAACAAGCTAAACAAGTGCAGAGCATTGATTAATGCCACCATGCCGGTCGAACATGCGGTTCCTGAACACATCAAAGAGAGCTTATGATATGTGTGTAGATAAAGTAGTCTATGTAACTGTACATAATTAGGTATTAAAACTCTCGAGTGATATTATTATGAAAAGCGCCTTCGGCTCGTGTCATAAACCCGCTCTCGAGTATTAATGCCCTCCATTATGTTTTAAATATTTTATGTGTACTAAAGTTTATGTTTTAAGTATTTTTTGTTGTTCTTGCATGTTGAACCTAACATTAAGGATAAAGGGGGCTTCGCTTCTCTCCCCCCTTTACCTTTCACCTAATCTACCGCAGCATTTTGTCCTGATATTTGCCGTGCAAATCGGTATTTTTGATGCGCAGTTTAATATTAACCTTTGTCTATTAAGTCTGTTATGAATAATCCAATTTATTCCATCATGGATTCCAGGTGCTGCGCCCATCCTCTAGGAAGGATGATGTCGTGTTGGCGATATCTATCACTGGGACTGTGAAAGTAAGTTATTGTCCGTAAAATAGTGTAATATATTTCTGACCTACACTTTTTGGCCGAGCGGCCTACGATTAGTGGGACAATCGCTCACGTCCGCAGGAAATACTTGGATCATACAGTCCTGCACGTTCCCGTTAGTGGTGCTAACTATCAACAAACATTCTCAAGCCGTTAATATCCAGGTTTTTTAAATACTTGGTTAATATCCAGGTTTTTTAAATACTTGGTTAATATCCAGGTTTTTTAAATACTTGGTTAATATCTAGGTTTTTTAAATACTTGACAGTGGAAAAACTATCCTCAAAAGAGGTTGGCACGCTGTTAAGATAAGAAGTGTTAAACTTGTTTTTAGTGTTCCGCACCTTGAAAGGGAAAACGGAATGTTATAATGTACGTTCCGTTTTTATCATTTTTCATTCGTGTGTCTGTCCTAGGTATGTATTAGGTGTATTAAACGACTGAATTCTGAACCCATTAAGTTGAAATTTGGTACACTTTTGTATTTATGTGACCCAAACACGAAGTTTTTAAGTATCAACTACTTTCTGAATTTGGGGCAAATCAGAAATAAAATAAAAAAATACGTCGTCAAACTGTGTCGCGTCACATGTCCAATGGAAGTGCCAGTTTTTTTTTTCATAACTTAATAAAACTTTGTTGAAAAAATATTTAAGAAAACCGGTCAAGTGCGAGTCTAAATCGCGCACGAAGGGTTTCGTACCACCGTTCAATGGAAGCGATGGTGTGGAGTGAATAGTTTGGATTTTACACAGCAAAATATTGTTTACAAAGTTATTGGTGCGGTTACTTTCACACTCCATGTACGTAACCAGGTGCATCCATAAGTTTGTATGTGGTATTGAAAGAATTGTTGTATGGGAGCCCCCTTAAATATTTCTTTTATCCTGTTTTTTAGTATTTGTTGTTATAGCGGCAACAGGAATACATATACTGTGAAAATTTCAACTCTCTAGCTAGCTAAGTTCTTGAGATACAGCCTGGTGACAGACGGGCGGACGGACGGACAGCGAAGTCTTAGTAATAGGGTCCCGTTTGGAACCCTTCGGGTACGGAACCCTAAAAACGACAAGAAAAAATGATTACTACCATCTGATCTCCGAAACTACCAATCCTAATGTTGTAAAATTACGTAATATAGGCCTTTACTTAAATATTACAGGAAAAATAACGAGAAATGAATGGTTTAAATGGGTGCAAATCAGAAATAAAAATAATAATAATATTTAAACCATAGCAGAAATAAAAAATAATAATATTTAAACCATATTATACGACATGTCTGATGGAAGGGCTTATTGCGAAGATCTCAAATATATATTTTGTCATAAACCTGAAATGCTTAGTTAAAAAAATATTAAAGGAAATAGGAAAATTAAGACTGTTCACCCCCTTATCTCCGAAACTGATGACCCTTAATGCACCTGTAACATACATGGAGTACAAAGTAGCGGCACCAATATCTTTGTAAAAAATATTTTGCTATCCTAACACACAGGGAAATTAAAGTTACCTAATCCCCATGCAATAAACTTGAATACCATTGTGCGGTGGTACGGAACCCTTCGTGCGCGAGTCTGACTTGCACTTGCTGTTTTAAGGTGTGGTCGCTCCTAGGCCACGAGAACAAACAGTCGGAGCCGATCTACGAGAATGAGTCGAAGCAAATTCGCTGCTTGAACGCGCTCTCTCTCAACTGCTGCGCGTACAACCAGCGCACCGTGCTGATCGTTTGCGCGAAATACTGCCAGATATACGACGCGGGTAAGAAATCCGACTAAATGACTTAATGTTTGACTAAATGACTTAATGTTTGACTAAATGAATTAATGTTTGACTAAATGACTTAATGTTTGACTAAATGACTTAATGTTTGACTAAATGACTTAATGTTTGACTAAATGACTTAATGTTTGACTAAATGACTAAATGTTTGACTAAATGACTTAATGTTGGACTAAATGACTTAATGTTTGACTAAATGACTTAATGTTTGACTAAATGACTTAATGTTTGACTAAATGACTTAATGTTTGACTAAATGACTTAATGTTTGACTAAATGACTTAATGTTTGACTAAATGACTTAATGTTTGACTAAATGACTTAATGTTTGACTAAATGACTTAATGTTTGACTAAATGACTTAATGTTTGACTAAATGACTTAATATTTAATTTGCGAGTACAATCACCGCTGCAGCACGGTGCGGTGATTGTCCGTGCTGATCGTGTGCGCGAAATACTGCCAGATATACGACGCGGGTAAGAACTCTGACTAAATTACTTAATGTTTGACTGAATAACCTAATGTATAATTTGCAGTACATATACGACGCGGGTGAGACGTCGGACTAAATGACTTAATGTTTGACTAAATGATAAAGTTAAGAAATGTTTGACGCAATTATAAAGCATTTTTGTCAAAATTATAGGAAATTTTTGACTGATGAGAAAAAAATGGCAAAATGTTAAGATTTATTGCCTAAATAAAGTATTGTATTGTATTGAAGAAGTGGCATACCCTTTCGATCCGCGTCATACGACATGTTATTTTTTGCCGCATTTGACCGGTTCGAGTCCCGACTAAATCAAGCGATTTTCCCAAAATCCAAAACTGCAGTATTTATTGGTATAAAAAAAGGTCAAGTGCGAGTCTAACTCGCGCACGAAAGGTTCCGTACCACCGTACAATGGTCGTAGAGATGATGTGGAGTGAATAGTTTGAATTTTACATAGCAAAATGTTGTTTACAAAGTTATTGGTCCGGCTACTTTCACATTCCATGTACTTAACCAGGTGCATTCATAAGTTTGTATATGGTTTACAGATAAATAATAGTACATTGTTGCCCAGGTATAGAAAGTAAGCAATAGATGGACGAGTTAGTTGCGAGTCCATCTATTGCACTTTCTACCGAGGCATTTACTATGTGCTTTTCACGCCTAATGTAAGGAAATAAAACAGGTTGAGTACACAGTATAATACCCAGTTTAATTAAAAGTAATATTGATATTCGCATTAGGGCAGTTGTGGAATGACAAGGAAATGTTTTTTCCCGGAACATTTATATTAGTATTTTGTGTCATTTCGGCCGGTATGGAGTGTGATGCCGACCGAAAATAATCGACCAATAGCTGAGTAGATAGTAAAAAAGGCCGCTAAACACTACATTTTACTTTACAAATCTACATTGTTTGACTGTTTTTGAATTGTACTACTAAGAACTACTTTCTACTCTCATTTCAATCCATCTTTGCCCATATTTCCGAGCAGTGGCGTGAAAATTATTTTATTCTGTTTTTTAGTATTTGTTGTTACAGCGGCAGTATAAATACATCATCTGTGAAAAATTCAAATGTCTAACTATCACGGTTCATGAGATACAGCCTGGTGACAGACGGACGGACGAACAGCGGAGTCTTAGTAATGGGTCCCGTTCTACCATTTGGGTACGGAACCTAAAAAATAAAATGGCTGATTTTTTGCGACATTTTATTTATCTTATTTTTTTAAACCTATCGAGTAGGATATAAAAATAAAGGGTGTCATAAATAAAAAAGAAACTGAAAGATTGAAGATGCAGTCGAGTTATTTGTTTTTATAATAATTCCACTTGTTTGTACTAACTGTGTTTATCTATACACGTATCATAAACCCTCTTTATTGCGTCCAAAAAACGCACGTTACGATCAGCATAATGTTAATCTACATTGTAAAAACGAATTTCTTATCTGAATATTGATACATTATGACCATGATGTATTAATTTTCGGCAAATTATGACATTCAAATTTCGAACGCCGACGCCCGCCTGCGTGCCGCCTAGGGAATGCAATCCCGATCCTGCGGGATCCCGATCTCGCGAGATCCCGGGTATTTTTTCGGGATCAATCCCGACGCATCATATGACGAGATCCCGTTCGGGATTGACGGGATTGGGCGGCAGGCAGGCATTGACACGTCCACTCGGGGCGCAAGCGGCGCGCTGACTGACGGCCGCGAGCGACAGGAACGCCAAACATCGTTAGATAACTATTTCCGAATATTAGCGACTGGTGACGAGTGGGAGTAGTGGGAGTGGGAGGGATAATATAGAACTGTGTCGAGTAAGTGAGAAATAAGTATATACGCGCGGAGAGACAGTAATTTGTTTGTTTTCGTTGGTCATTGTTTTAGTTGTGCATTAGATGCCGTTTAGCAAATGATACTATTAATACCCTTTGTTTTTAAGGAGTCATTTTCAAAATCACTCGTCTTAGGTAACTACTTCCTAATTCCTTTCAAATATGTTTATTATTTTGATTACCTAATTTACGTATGTTAATTTCCTTAAAACCTGATAATTGGTTGGTAAGATTAAAGAATAAAGGTTTTTATTTTCTTTCGAGTAATATGTTATTTTACTTAACCTCACTATCACAAACAAGCAGTAATTAGCTTTTTTTCATCCAAATTTTCAATTTTTTTAAAACTAGACGGGATCCCGAAAATTCCGGGATCCCGCGGGATTGATATTTCTAATCCCGCGGGATCCCGAATTTGCAATCTCGAGTCGGGATTGCATTCCCTAGTGCCGCCCCTAGTTTGTCTGAAGTTGGTACTACTGAACAAGCTAAACAAGTGCTCAATTATCAATGCCACCATGCCGGTCAAACATGCGGTTCCTGAACATATCAAAGAGAGCTTATGATATGTGTGTATAGATAAACTAGTGTATGTAACTGTACATAATTAGGCATTTAAACTCTCTAGTGATATTATTATGAAACTCGCCTTCGGCTCGTTTCATAAACCCACTCTCGAGTTTTAATACCCTCCATTATGTATCACTCACATAAACTACTATTGTGCATTAAAGTATAGAAGCATATTTGCAATACTAACAGAATTGCCACTTCTACAGGCGACTTCTCCGTCCTCTGCTCCATACAAGCGCCGGCTGGCGAGAGGTGGATGTCCGGCGACTTCCTGGCGACTGACAGAGTGCTCGTCAACTCTACTGAAGGCAAAGGTTACCTCTACCGACTGCCTGCCAAGTATGTCCTTACTGTTCTCGAGAATAATCCTAATAATAATGTTATAAGCCCCCGCAGAATGGTAATGCTTTTGAGTTCCTATGACTTGGTATCTTGATAGAACGAGGCTGTTATTAATCGACTTCAAGAAATATATACAAACATACATACATATGCTCACGCCTATTTCCCGGAAGAGGGGTAGGCAGGGACCAGAGACCTCCACCTGCTACGATCCTGGCATACATCTCTCGCTTCCTCAACATTTATAACTCTCTTCATGCAAGCTCGCCGGTTACGGGTACTTCGAATTCGAAATAAAGAAATATATGTTATCTCAGAACAGCTATTTACGAACTGATTTAAAAAATACTTGAATGTTTATTATTTCTGTTGTCGTTACAGTAACAAATGAACTACTTACACGTGTTAAAAAATTAAGGGGGCTCCTCACATTTTGTTTTGTACAACGGTACCCTTCTGGTGGGAGTCCAAATTGCAGTTGACAATTATTTATTAATCAATCTCTAAATCGACTTCATTTAAACCAATTTATTAAACCGACTTCAAAAAATTATGTCTCAATTCGGGTGTATTATTTTTTTATGTGTGTTACCTCAAAACTGGCTCTATTTATGAACTGATTTCAAAATTTTTTTTTTATTGAAAGGGTGACTATCCAGTATGGTCCCATGATTTAAAAATTAGAAACAGGTCCATTAGTTTGGTCTCTACAGCGAAAATACTGGAATTAACATATCATCATCACAGGGTAGCAACTATGAAAAGTATAATATAACATCCATAGTAAAGACCGGCGCAACTACAGCTAAAATTTGCAATTCAATTTATAACAGCAAAAACATTACCGAAAATGACAAGATTGTCCTATCAGTAGGAGAACATGACACAAACCCGATGATGATGAAAATAGAACTAAGAGCGGCACTGAAATGTTTAGAAAATAAGCAAGTTTTAGTGTTAGGAATACATAAAAGTGATAACCTAAATGAAAAAAAATTGAACAATACGTTAAAACTAATTTGTAAAAGTTTCCAAAAATGTAAATTTATAGAAGCAGAAACCAAAATCATACATGTAAAAACACTTGTATTAAGATCAATGTTGTAGTGGACCAAAGAGAATATGAAGAACTCATCAAATTTCAATTAGCTAACAGGAAGATGATTAACTACAGCACAAATAAATCAAAACCCCTGAGTCCCAAACAAGTAAACCAAAACAATGTTCACAAAAAAGGCACAATCCCGTATTATTTCACTAGTAAAAATATAACAAAAACACCAAATCCGAAACAAAATATCAGACAAAACGAAAAGCATAAAAAGGGAACAATACCGTTTTATTTTACTAAAACAAATAAAAATCAAACACAAAACATTGCAACACGATCACCAAATTGCGGATCTAGCAATATCTGACAATTAGAAGACGATCATGATGATGCAAAATTCAGAGTGATGCATCAAAATATTCAAAGTATAATTTCAAAGAAAGAACTAGTCGAACTGGCAGTGCAAGAAATGAAGGAAATTAAAGAGGAACCAGACGTTATCTGCTTCTCAGAAACATTTATACGAGCAGGGCAAGAAGATTTAGTCAAACTAATAAATTATAAAATGGCAACTTCATTCTCAAGAAACAAAAAAAGGGGGGGGGGACCTGTATTTTTACAAAAAAGGAAATCGGAAGTAGAGAACTCAGTTGGGTTAAAGAAATGGCTATAACAAATGTATTTGAATGCTGTGGAATCGAAATCCTAAATTTTAAACTCAAAGTCATTTGTGTGTATTCATTTAGAACTCCGAAATTGAACATAGAACTATTTTTTGACAAGTTGAAGACACTTTTATTTACACTGAGTAAAAAAGGGAAAACTAACATAATTGTAACAGGAGATATAAATATTAATACTCTAAAAATCAATAAACAAACAAAACAGTTATTTGATATAGTAGAGGGACACAATTTAAGAACACTCATAAAAACGCCAACAAGAGAGCAATCTTGTCTAGACCATATATTCAGTAACATTAAAGACGCGCAGGGTAAAACAATACCGTTAGCATTATCTGACCATGACACAGCGCAAATGGTTAAATTCAAAGTAAAAACAAAAGTTCCTTTACGAAAGACCTGGCAAATGATTAAAAGAGACTTTAGTGACGACAATATGAGGAAATTCCGAGAGGCAATATCACAATTATCATTTTGCGAAGTCTATGAGCAGCAAGATACTAATTTAGCGTTTGCAAAATTTCAGGAATTGTTTGGTTTGTTCTATGATTTGTGTTTTCCTAAATCCAAAGTAAAAATAAATGCACTTACTAAACATAAATGGATATCAAAAGGTTTAAAAATAAGCTGCAAAACAAAGAAAAATTTACGATACAAATACTACAGCAATAAAACGGAACAAAACAAACTAGAGTACAATTCTTATACTAGACTACTAAAGAAATGCATATCACAGGCACAACGAGTGCAAAACAGTAAAATAGTATTAGGAAGTAAAAACATATGCAAAGCCTCGTGGGGAATAATAAAAGGTGTGACACAAAATCAAAAAGAGTATGTAAACATAAATAGTATGAAAGACAATGACAAAACAGTTAGTGACCCATTGCAAATAGCAAACTTCTTTAACAAATTTTTAATTGACATGACCAATCAATCCAAAAACATTATTGAAAATAAATCCTTAAAAATGCCAACAACAAGGGCACTAGTTTTTTCATAAAACCTATTGACGAACTAGAAGTTAGGAATATTATTGTTACGCTCAAGAATACCCATGCAACAGGCTACGACGAAATTAAGACACAAGTAATAAAACATTGTCGCTACTTTCTAAGTCCGGTCCTAAGCCACATAATTAACCAATCGTTCGCAACAGGCACCTTTCCTGATAAACTGAAGCTATCAATAGTTAAGCCACTTCACAAAAAAGGTGATAAATGCACACCTAGGAACTACAGACCAATAACACTCATACCAATATTTTCCAAAATTTTCGAGAAGTCAATGGCGAGGAGACTCAAAGAATATTTCTTCAAACAAGGTTTGATTAGACCTGAACAACATGGCTTCCAAAAAATTAAGTCGACAACCCTAGCAGCTTTTAATTTAGTATCAAGTGTAGCAAAAGGCTACGACTTGAAACAGAATACTTCGGTTTTGTTCTTTGATATGACAAAAGCATTTGATTTTGTATCCCATGAGTTATTATTGAATAAACTAGAGAAATATGGTATAAGAGGACCAGCATTGCAATGGATCTAAACATATCTACAAAATAGAAAACAAAGTGTACGCATTCATAGGCTAGACGAAAACCATATAGAACGGACGTATGATTCAGAGTATAAAATAAACAACTATGGTGTACCTCAAGGGAGTGTACTGGGGCCGCTCTTATTTATTATGTATATAAATGACATTCCTGATGTGACATGGTACCAATCAATTTTATTTGCGGATGACATATCTATTATAGTGACTAATAAAAATAACCGCTTACTATCTAATAATAATCATAATCTTTATAATCAACCTAATCTTAATAATATTAAAAATAATTCAATTGAAATTCAGAAATCTGATATACATACAACCATAGTACAAGTAGTAGACTGGTTAAATAACAATAACCTACAAATAAACGTCACTAAGACAAATCTGATGAACTTTAATAATATAAATGATATGGACATTAATTATAATAATCAAATTATAAAATGTGAAGAAAGCGTTAAATTTCTAGGTATAACAATTGACAAATATTTAAATTGGAAACCTCACATTGAGCAGTAAACTTAATCGGTTCGTATATGTGCTCTCCAAGTTGAGGAAAACCACGACACGACAAACAACGCTGGCTGCATACCACGGTTATGTCGAATCAGTGCTAAGGTACGGTATAATCCTATGGGGGAATAGTACGGAATCTAGCCGAGCCTTCATTATACAAAAGAAATGCTTAAGGGCTATGGTTGGAGCCGCTCCGCTAGATTCGTGTAAGCCACTATTCAAGAAACTGCACTTACTGCCGCTACCATCATTATATATATTTGAGGTCGCCAAATTTGTACAGCAACACTTTGACTTGTTTGTAACAGCAAATCAAAAGTACCCCAGAAATACAAGATATCCTAATAGACTAGTACTAGATCATGTGCCACGGACATCAAGGTACCAAAATAGCTGTTACGCAATGAGCGTAAAAATATATAATAAAGTGCCTGATGAATTAAAACATCTCCCACAAAATCTCTTCAAACAAAAATTGTTCTCATGGCTACTGCAGCATAATTTTTATACACTGAGGGAATTCTTTTCTCACTAAGAATTAAAAAGAAAGGTTATAACATACCTACAGTAAAATATTTGCATGCTATATAATATAGTTGATTAAGGAAGAAAATGACATGTTATATTAATTTAAGATCTTATGTAATACCTTATTCAAACGCAAATAAACAAATCTGAATCTGAATCTGAATCTGAATCATCCAGGTAAACGAAATTGCGTAGGTATTATTGCTTTACTGTGACTTAGCAGTGGCGGTTAAGTTCATTGTCATAAGATTAATTATACATAACTTGAAGGAGACAGTCTAAGGTCTAGTACCTATAACTACAATAAAATACAATGACATAAATCCTAACTAAACATAGGAAACAAAATACATATCTATAAAAATAAACCGCCCCAAGACGCCTGCATCAAACGTGCCCATTACTCTGGCAGCATTACCGCGCTGCACAGCTAGCGAGATCCTCTGTGACAGGCACGATCCGGAGCGGTGCTCAAATCCTCGGTCCCTCAAACGTCGCCCAATGTCCTTGATGAAGGCCCTACCCTGGGAACCCCACACCCCTGTGGTCTCGATTAATTATGTTATCTTAAGATGAATTCTGTCTATAAGTACCGTATATTCGTTTATCTACACACTTATCATAAACCCTCTTTACTGCGTACAAAAACCGCACGTTACGATCAGCATAATGTTAAACTACTTGGTAAAAACTCATTTCTTATCTGAAAAATTACACATAATAACCATAATGTGTAATTTTTCTACATAATATGACAATCAAATTTCGAACGCCGACGCCCGCCTGCTTGCCGCTCCTAGTTTGTCCGTGAAGTTGGTACTGACATTAAAATTTCGAACGCCGACGCCCGCCTGCGTGAAGTTGGTACTACAGAACAAGCTAAACAACTGCAGAGCCACAATGCCGGTCAAACATGCGGTTCCTGAACACATCAAAGAGAGCTTATGTTATGTGTGTAGATAAACTACATAATTAGGCATTCTGTAGCAGTCACATAAACTACTATTATGTCGTGTAATACGCGTGGACTTGACTGTCAGACAGACAGATTTCGTAGCCTTGATTTCGTGAATTTTGACGACATTCGCTTCCCGACCGGGGAAGAAGAAACATGGCTTGTTTTTTTTTAAAGTTTTTAACTTGGTGAATTATTAGTGGTGTTTACATTCTTTATCGTGAAATGAGATGCAATCTGGCATTTTTTTCACTGATTTGCCTTATGTTCTTATTGTATTAACCCCTTGAATACCACCGGCGTTAGATAACGCCACTTTTCCGTTATAGCGTAAGGTTCAAAATCGAGACCCGTCCCAACTACCCTTGGTTTGGAGAGGTTAAGTAGACAGGCACAGACACTAATACTAGTAGACACCGCAAACTACCCTCGGTTTTGAGAGGTTAAGTAGACAGGCACAGACATTAGTACTAGTAGACACCGCAAACTACCCTCGGTTTTGAGAGGTTAAGTAGACAGGCACAGACATTAGTACTAGTAGACACCGTCCCAACTACCCTCGGTTTTGAGAGGTTAAGTAGACAGGCACAGACACTAATACTAGTAGACACCGCAAACACGGTCAAATGTCATACATTTGACCGTGTTCAGGAAGCGTGTAATTTTTTTCTACCTACTGAGTGTGACGTCACGAGCGCATTTTAGTGATTGGTTGACATGTTAATTGTGAAACAGATTTAAAGTACCACGTACCTACCGCTTTGCCTTTTTGTCTTTTCTGTTCTTTATCGCACACAGATATCTAAAACTTAGGTACATTAAAAGACAAACTATGAAATATATAATGAATACATAACAATACTTCATAATAACTGAAACTATACATTGGAATGAAAATGCAACGCAGAATTATCATTCTTCTGTCAATAAAATCGAATCTATCTGGTCAACTATCTGATTAAATCGACAGAAAAATGAGAAACTCGACTGTACCATGGAAGGAACTGTAAGGTCAACGAAAATATATTCACTACTCATTAAGGGGTAACAAAACAGATGTCACTATGTAGAGTGGAAGCAGCAGTGGATGATGTCCATGGGAAATATACGCTATGTTTTAATCTCAATTCACAATTCAAAATTCTTTATTGCACAGAATATTACAACAAAAAATTTTACAAGAAATTATAAGGCAAAGGCGAGATTATCTCTCAACAGAGATTTCTTCCAGCAAACGCATCAGGATAGGATACATATAAACTGAAAAGGGTAGTCTAGTACAATTATCAAATAACCAAATACCAATAAAATATAAAACTATAAAAATATAATAAAATAAATAGTAGATAAAATAAATTAATCAAATAATAATAATAAACAGATAAATACAGTTCCATGAGAGTGGGACTGTCCCTAATAGTGCAGGGAAGTGCGTTCCACAGCCGAATGGCCCTCAGCCTGAACGAGTGCTCGTATCTCAGTAAAAACGGGAGACGCTACTCAAAAATTAAAAATAATTGAAAATTAAAATAGGCGAAATTAAAAGAAAAAAATTGTTACTTATGAAAGGAAAAGCTGTCATTTTCTTTGCAAACATCTCTGCTTGAGTTTTTGCAGATTATAACCGTTATTATTTACCGTGCAATAAAGTATATTGAAAGGAGAAAGGACTTGAAGTCGGTTTCATTTCAGTTTTGAACTTGGTGTTTTTTTTCTGAATACATAATGTTCATGCAGGACACTGCCGCAGGTATTACCATTCTGTGGGGCTTATGCTTGAACTAACAAATAACTTAAACCCCTCGTCAAGCTAAACATCCTTTAGGCATGCTACTACGAACGCGACTCATAATATCCTCTGAATGACTTTGACGTCTCTTCGCCTTCGTAGTAGTGGGCCTTAGACCCGAAAGATAAGAGGCGAGTTCAGCACAAATAGATAGATATTTTATATGGAAATTCAAAGTTGACTTCAGATTGGTGCTAACTCGTTTTCTTTCTTTAGGCCTTAATGGTTCAGGCTGGACAGATAGAACGCGAGTTAACTTCTTGGATTAACTTTACATTTCACATGCCTATAATAGTGCTACTCGCGGTCTATCTGTCAGGCCTAAGTCATACTAACCAACCTACTTACTATATAGACACTACATCATGGGCCCATTCTGTACTGGGGATTGCCTCGCGGCCGCTCCGAGGGGCGCGAAATGCCGTGTTTGGCTTGTCGGCGGCACCTATTTTGTTTGGAGACGGACTATCAAATGCGGCGTTTTGCGCCCTCCGGAGCGGTCTCCAGTACAGAATTGGGCACCAGTTTTGGAGCTAGAATAATATTGCTCTATCGTTTAATAAAATAACACAATATTCTAAATTACATCCAAAATTTAACTGAGGGGTTACCACAACGATTCAGATTAGGAACCTAATTTGATCCGCAAAATTACCGTGACCGTCTCTTGGTATTAGGTAAATAAAGCCCATTGGGAAGTTCTTGTAATGAACCTAATTTGAATCGGAAAAAGATTGTGGTTACCCCCACACGCTTTGAAACAAATTGGCATGAATATCTTTTATTCATCGGTTTACAGATGTGTGATAGAGGATTAGTCATATTACAATTGGAAATAATTCTGAACAACTTTCTTCACGGACTTATGGAGCGATAAAGCTCGTTATGTTGAGCTTGGTTCTGTAGTGAGAAAGAACCTGACAAGTATTTCTAATAGCTCATAAATATGACTAAACCTTCAGTTACATCGTGTATAATGGTGTGTAAAAGCTGGATATGCTGATAAACCAATTTACATTTGGGATCAGCATAATCCAAGGTTTTACAGACTTCAAGAGTAGGAAACATCAAAAGAGTATGTAACGTTTTTGGAAACCCCAATTGACTGGAATGGATAAATCTTAATTTTTTGCGGCCAGGGATGAAACTGGTGTCAATCGACGGTGTAAATTATCAACTAACAGTTTCGACTAGTCAATAGTCATATATGGTCAAAACCGTTAGTTGTTAAACTAACGCGTTAGCTGATCAACTATCGACACATAGTATACCAGACCGACAGGTTTAAAATTCACGTTTCTTTTGTTCTTACATGTCAACCTAACACGAAGACTATTCACCTAAGCTACCGCAGTATTTGCCTTGGTATTTCGTTTACAATTCAGGTTTAAACCAGTGCTATATAACGATTTTAACCGTTAGTTTATCAACTAACTGTTAATAGTTGACCAATTAACGAGAAAAAAAAAGTTAGGTTATCAACTAACGGTGTTGGCAATCTTACGGTGACATATATATCGTTTTTTCTGCGATAATGTACAATATAAAAATAATCTAATCTAATGACAATATTCTAACATCATATCTATAAGTTCCAATAGGATGTCTCAAAATAACAATTTTACTAAAGAATGAAATGAAAACAAACAAAAGCTGTAATGGACATAACTTATGAGAAACCAGACTGGAGCAGTCCCTCGAAGCAGCACCCGTTCGCGAGTATGACTTGTGCACCAGTCATCACCCCCCTCGCCATATTTGAGGGAGAGGAGCAACCCGCTACACATTGAGTTCGTGTGCCAAGTTGCCGGGTGCCTGGTATTTTTACTGTCCTGTGTACATACTTTTTATTGTAGTTACTCTATCGGTTGACACCGGTTTCATTCCTGGCCGCAATAATTAAGTTTTCTTCAACGTAGGCAGGATGGGCTACCCCGTCACCAAATAGGACTGGCACAGAGGTGTATCACATAGTTAATTGATGTACGATTTAAAAAAAGATGAGAAGTCTAGCGGTAAAGTTAAAATAATCGTACTGTAACAACACATTTTTTTTTGATGTTTCAAACTCTTCCATCTAGATTTCACGAGAGCACACGCCGCTGTCTGATGATGAACTATAACTCGAGTGAATCTGACGATTGTTTTGAGCCAGCCCAGGCTTCACAAATGAAATGCGAGTTGGCTAGCACCAGCGAAGGATAAAAACAGTATAACTAGCGGTGAAACATTACCCCACGAAAACTGTACCAGGAGTTTAACATGACGGTGGCTCCAATGGCCGTTTACTGTGTTTATGTCGCAGTTGGTTGGTTAAATTACACACTTAACTAACTCTCTCGACCGTAAATTAAATGCGACATCTATGGATCGACCAATCAGGGCTGGCCCAGTGCCGCATGACACAGTATGAACCAATCATCAGCCTCTCGCCCTTTTCAGTGTATCGTTTTCGAACGACAATTTGTTAGAAGCGCGCCTTCTGTGATGTTTTAGTTTACCGGCTAGCACTAATGTGACGTCTATAGATACATACCTACGTATTTTCTACGTCATCGTTGAATGGAGGTCAGAGCTTGACTCTGACTGACTCGTTTTGAATGTCAGATCTAAGTGCGACTATTTCGAACGTGAGTTAACACTTTCGCTGAATAACTGGCAACGTCATATACATTTGTATAGAGTTGTCAATGTTGGATAGTGTGGACGACCTCTGTGGCGTTGCGGGTCAAGGCTCCGCCTGCCAAGCGAGAGATGCCAGGTTCGAATCCCGGCCGAGGATAAGAATCAAATACTCCAGGCCTTGGATGTTCCTATGTGTGACGTCGCTGTTTCTGGTCTCCACGACCAGAAGCAATGTATGTGTCTGTATGTAAATCTTATGTTAGGTTAGTTAGCTCGAGAATAGTGCTGACTCGCTTTCCATCTGAAGATTCACTCGAGATTTCATTAAAAACCTACTTTACTTGGACATATTTCAAGTTAGTTTCCTAGTGTTTTTGTGTCAACGCCGGCCCCCCTTATATACACTACAGTGGTGCCAATATAAGAGATAGCATTTGACATCTGTCAACGGCAAGAAAAGAGAAATGCGTCATTCTACGTCTCCTAAATAATTATAATAATAAATATTAGAGGACAATCTCACACAAAGTATTAGACGACGATATATTCGTACTCATCACACAAATATTTGCCCTTACCGGGATGGGAACCCAGGACAGTCAGCTTCGTAGGCAGGGTAAATGCCGCTTGGCTAAACCGGTCCTTGTTTCGCTTAGAAAAGGTAGACTGCTGGCCTAAAAGGACCAGATTCCAGGGCCGTAAAACATATTATAAAAAAAAGGTATGAAAACTGACGTACAGCTCTGTCACCATTGTTGACAACTGTCAAATGCTTTCTTTAATCTTGGCTCCACTTAACTCCAATCCACGATTTAGTGTGTGGGATAACAATTTATTAATAAAAAAACAACTTCGACACGTCAATAAAACCTTCTAATCATAATAATATTATTATAATATATTATTATAATATTATTATTAATAATAATTATTAGGTTCACTTGTTTACTATTAGGCTGGCAACATTTGAACCACTAAACTAATGTACTAATACATATCTAAGATCTATTTGAAAGGTATATAAAACCTTTACCCTTCACCTAAGCTACCGCAGCATTTTGCCCTGATATTTGCTGTGCAAAGCAGTATTTTTGATGTGCAGTTTAATATTTCCCTTTTAATATTCATATCTCGGGTTGGCTGCTAGCCCGACTCCCGCACTGAGCCAGCGTGGTGGAGTATGACTCAATCTTACTCGTGACCGGGTAAAGGCCTCTGCCCCTCGGTGGGGAGATTTATAGGCTGCATTTAATATCTAAGAACCATCGCAGCGGAGTCTTCTTACAATTGCAAAAAACCGCATTTCAATCCGTGCATATGTTTGACCGCTAAGGACTGACATACAGACAGACAGACATACGCTCGAGGCTTAAAAACTTTCCCACAATTTTCGTCGGATTTCAGTTAGTGAATAGGGGGGCAGAATATACCAAACTCCATCATCCTGCGCCCTATTCCACTAATCGTATTGCACAATACGTATTCTTTGTCTGTCGTGGCCAATCACAAGATTGATCATTTCATGACGCGGCCAGCCATTTCATGAGGTCAGGGCCCGTAGACAAGACGCAATTCGCTATTATAACTCGCGCGCAACGCTAAGAATGTGTATGCGAAACGAAAAGTCAATTTGGCCACGAAATGTCTATACAAGGTGACATTTAATTAGCTGACCATATTTTGGGGTATAATAGTATCCATCAGTATGAACAACTTTGCCCGAGAAACATATGGTCGCAAATGAAAAAAAAAACGTCCCTCAGTACATTGACCCGATCAGCTGATTACAAGTTACTATAGGAAGCCAAAAAAATATTTTCGTTTGCGACCATGTTTTATGGGGAAAGCTGTTCATAATAATGGGTATTATCATTCCCCAAAATATGGTCAGCTAATTAAATGTCACATTGTATTGAGAAATAACGCCATTTCATTACGTCCGGACGAGAAGATAACTGACCTAGAAAGTAAAATACTGACTTGACCAGTAAAATACAGACTGGACCAGTAAAATAGAGACTGGACCAGTAAAATACAGACTGGACCAGTAAAATACAGACTGGACCAGTAAAATACAGACTGGACCAGTAAAATACAGACTGGACCAGTAAAATACAGACTGGACCAGTAAAATACAGACTGGACCAGTAAAATACTAACTGGACCAGTAAAATACAGACTGGACCAGTAAAATACTAACTGGACCAGTGAAATACTGAGCCACGGGTCAGTTAGTGAGACAGTCGCTAGGTCAGAATTCCGGTTATTGGCGGTTCGGCATGTTTGATGTTCGGTTGAATAGTAGCCTCTATTTATTAGTGGAATACGGCTCTAAATCGCTAACAATTTCTGTTTTAGCAAACTTCGTGGACGGAATACGCATAGGTCAGCACTCATTGCCCACTCCGTAATTTAAAACTAGTTGCATGATATGTAGTTTATTTTAGTTAGTTAGTTAGTTATTTATTTAAGTTTGATCGATGGTAGTAGACGTCAAGCTGTGTAATAGGGCAGCTTGATAACATCTGACTGTTGCGTCGGCCACTGGCCTGACACTCCTTCATCAACACTCACTGAGCCAGCGTGGTGGATTATGGCTCAAATCTTACTCTAATCCGGGTATAGGCTCGTGCCCCTCCGTGGGGATATTAATTGGCTACATTAAATTTATATTTTTATTATTTATTTAGATTTAAATGTTCTCTCTTTATTTTAGTTAGTTAAGTTCCAGCCCTTTTTAATTGGCTAGTACTTAATCGCACAGCAAAAGTACAGTTTTCACAGCAAAAAATAGCAAAAATACTTTTTATGTTTGAAGTATTTTTGATGTTCTTACATGTTCAACCTAATACGAAGGATAAAGGAATACTACGGTAGCTTTACCTAAGCTATCGTAGTATTTTGCCCTGATTTTTGCAGTGAAAATCAGTATAATTGCTGTGCAAATCAGTATTATTGATATGCAGTTTAATATTTCCCCTTTTAATTTGCTTAACCCCCCAACGACCCATGACAGCAATAGACGCCATTTTCCCGCTATAGGTTTTTGAATTTTATTACCCTGGCTTAGGTTCACAATCGCGATAACTCAAAATGGGATTGGGTTGGTGGGAAGTTAACTTCTATTTTCGGGTTAACGTATTCCTATTAGCTCTTCTTAGACAAACTTGTATCGACCACATAAACCAGAGTTAATGCGAAGTAAATATACCTAAATGGTGATGGTGAATGGTCATAGGGTACTCAATATTTCAGAATCATCAAGATCATTCATTAACTCTGAGTTACCGGCTTGATGCAAGTAGGTCTTATGTATATTTTTTTGATTAAGTGTATTGTTAGTTTTATGTAAAGTAGTGTATTAATTTGGAATGGTAAGTTTTATTATTCGTAAGATTTTTTTTAACTAGTATTTTTTGTTGATATTTCTTCTCGTAACATCGATATTTTTAGAACTCTATTCGTGATTATAATTTGCGTAGAGCACTACCATATGTCAGGAAACCACATAACACAGTCGTGGTCGTTTAACTAAAGCTGGCACGTCCAAAACATTTACACTTTGCGCTTTTTTTTGTTGGCGGGGCAAAAAATGTAATTACCCATGGCCAGGAGTCAGACCTCCCTGCTATGTCCGGGTCCCCACATATTGAGCGGGCATCAGCTCGTGTGGTATACGGACTAAAAACAACCCCTTTGTGTTTACAGTTGTCTTACTAAGAATTAACTGTGAGCCATGGCCTCGGTATATGCTGAAGGCTTTCTACCTGCAATTTGCCCTTTTGGGCGATATATATGTGTAAATGTGCAATTTTTTGCACGTTGCGCTCGTGTACTGTCTGTGAATAAGCGGCGTGACGTTGCACTGCATGTACACCAAGAATAGTCTGTCCCTCTCGCGCGCGGTCAAACTTATGGGTATTAAGGAGACAGTTATTGTTTTAGTTTTGCTACTGCTTATAAATATAGAGTGATTTTTTTGCGCGCGTTTGGCGCGTAAAGGCTACCCGATGACCTGTGCATACGAGTGGACAGAGGCGATGCTAAGTGAAGAGGTCCATTGACCTGACCCCGACTCCCCATGCCCCGGAAAGGGTGCGTGAGAAGACTAGATTGATTGATGCACTCGTCTGTCAATAGACTCGCGTTATTATGTTTGTTTACCTATTTCGAGGTTAGAATAAAATAATTAATTTGAAACATACTGTGTAGTGATAATGCTTTAGTGTGAATACTGTGAACGAGCCAGGTTTAGTTAACTGACCTGTATTATTGTTTATTGATTGTATTAAAAGAAAAGGCAAAGACTGAATTGTATGGTTTTGCTGTAATCATCTAATTATTTTTTTATCTTTAACACAACTCACAAAATACCTTACAGCAACTTACAATACAAACTTCTACTTACAATATTTAAAAAACACATTGACATCTATTCTGAGTTGCAGGTATATTCAATTTAGAAGCTGATTAACCTATTTAAAAGTAATTTAAGTAATTGCAATGTTAATATGTAGTAAAATATTCATCCATACCAGAATCGTTTGCTTTATCTATTTTGACTAACTAGTCAAACAGTACCGACCCGAATGGCCGAGTCGGCAGTGGCCCTGCCTACGAAACCAAGGATCCCGGGTTCGAGTCCCGGTGGGGACAAATATTTGTTTGATGAGAACGGATGTTTGTACCCTAGTCATGGTTGTTTATCTAAGTATAATATTTATCTATATAAGTATGTGTATCGTTGTCTAGTACCCAAGATACAGGGAATCCTAGTTCGGGGCTAGATCAATGTGTGTAAATAGTGTCCAAGGTATTATATATATTATTATTATTACCGTATAATAGCCATGCATAGAAAATAATACCGCGGATTTTCCTAAGCTCAAAGTTTACTACAGTGGCATTCTTAGAGGCCGCATTTGACATCTATCAACAGTAGAGACAGAGCTATGCATTGTCTCCTCCTTGCTTATGTCGAATTCGACTTCTAAGAATGAATCCACTTTAACTTCATTTTTTTTAAACGCACCTCTGGTCTAAAGCCACAGAGCAGAAATGAGTTCGACTATCGTATGCTTGCAGCTCGGTGCCCGACCACAAGGGCTTCCACGGCCCCACTGTGGCGCACGACAGTCCTGAGCTGTTCGCTATACTGGCGCACCCGGACAACAAGGTAACATGTTTTTTTTTAGGGTTCCGTACCTCAAAAGGTAAATTAGGAACTGCAGGATCACTCGCGTGTCCGCCCGTCCGTCTGTCACAGGCACTTTTCTGAGGAGCTGTAAGAGATAGATAGAGTCTTGAAATCTTCTGTAAAAATACTTACCCTGATAACCGCAACATAATTCAAGTCTAAAATGGAAAAAATGCCTGCAAAAAACTGGAGGAGATAAAATGACAAAATAAAAAAACACCGTATTAAGAATAAGTCATAGGTTATCGTTGCAAAGGACTCTTATAATCTTTTTTTTTTAATATTAGTCTTGATAACTTAAGTAAGTTATGATCGAAAAAGTGCAAGAAATTACCATTCCCCCTAGTACAGACATTCTCCGAAAGTACAGTCTAAAATTATGAAAAAAATACGGAAATACAAAAATCAGAACGTTAGAACGCCAAAGGTTACAGGGAAACCTACCCGGAATTGCCAGGGTTTTTATTTATCTGTAAAACACATTCAAAGAAACAATTCTCCCAAGACACAGGTTACCCTAATTTGGGAGACAGGGAAACCCTTCTGCTAAGGACTTGTTTTTTGAAATAAACGTATTTTTACTTTAATTTACTTTATCTATACACCTATCATAAACCCTCTTTACTGCGCACAAAAACCGCACGTTACGATCAGCATAATGTTAAACTACTTGGTAAAAACTCATTTCTTATCTGAAAAATTACACATTATGACCATAATGTGTAGTTTTTCTACATATTATAACATTAAAATTTCGAACGCCGACGCCCACCCGCGTGTCGACCCTAGTTTGTCTGTGAAGTTGGTACTGACATTCAAATTTCGAACGCCGACGCCCGCCTGCGTGAAGTTGGTACTACAGAACAAGCTAAACAACTGCAGAGCCACAATGCCGGTCAAACATGCGGTTCCTGAACACATCAAGAGAAATTATGATATGTGTGTAGATAAACTAGTGTATGTAACTGTACATAATTAGGCATTAAAACTCTCGAGTGATATTATTATGAAACGAGCCGAACTCGAGTATTAATGCCCTCCATTATGTAGCAGTCACATAAACTACTATTAAACTTATAAATGCACCTGGTAACGTACATGGACTATGAAAGTAGTAGCAACAATAACTTTGTAAACAACATTTTGCCATGCAAATTCAAACTATTTACTCCACACCATGCCTACCATTGTACGTTGGTACGGAATCCTTCGTGCGCGAGTCAGACTAGCTCTTGACTGGTTTTTTAGGAACCCGTACCAAAAACGTCCCAAACGGGACCCTATTACTAAGCTTCCGCTGACCGCCTGTCTGAACATCTGCCCCGTGTCAGTCAGCGGACTGTATCTTTCGAACCGCAACAGGTGAAGAGCTTAAATTTTCACAGAATGTGCACTATTTCTGTTGTCGTGACAGTAACAAATGAACTAATTACACGTGTTAAAAAATTAAGGGGGCTCCTCACATTTTTTTTTGTGCAACGGTACGGAACCCTTCCGGTGGGAGTCCAAATCGCAGTTTTTTGTTATTAACCTCATGAATACCAATGGCGTTAGTAGCGGCGCCACTTTTCCGTTATATGTTTTAAATTTTAAAACCATGACAAAAAGTTCAAATTCGCGACCCGTCCCAACTACCCTCGGTCTTTGAGAGGTTAATGAATCTCTAAATCGACTTCATTTTACCAATTTATTAACCGACTTAAAAAAAGGAGGAGGTTCTCAATTCGGTTGTATTTTTTATGTTTCTTACCTCAAATATCTATTATGGACCGATTTCAAAAATTATTTTTGTAATTGAAAGGTTGATGCAGTTTGGTCCCATTTTTTGAAAATTAGAAATCGGTGCAGAAGTTTGGTTTCTAAAGCGAAAAAACTGGAATTATGATGTCATAACATGAATTGTGTCTAAAGGTACCGTATATTCGTTTTTATGTATTTACGTAAGCATTTATCTCTACTAAATATATCGTCGTCTAGTAACCATAACACAAGCCGTGTTCAGCTTACTATGGGTCTAGAACGATTTGTGTACGATTGTCCTCTAGTATTTATTCTAAATTCCAAATTACAAATGTCTTTATTACTGTAGATATTTACATATACTTAGCAATCGTCATTTTTTGCCGCTTCTCTACATTGGACCACTGTGGGAGAGGAAGGGCGTAGAAACTCCCACAGATTGATATTTAGATCTGTTTTAAAAATTGCTTGTGCTTAACTAAAACAAATTTTATAATATCATAATTAATAAGCAGGAATAAATAATTACAAAATTATTAACAGCAAGGTCTGTGTTGAGCCAGATTAACCCCATATATTTATTATTATGTCACATACACACACACATACACACAATATCCAATTCCCTTTCGTTTCAATCCTTCCTCTGAACTAATATTTTTTGTGGATCTAGCAACCTGCTGCCTTGATACAAGTTCGTTTACAAGCTTGATACAAGCTACTGAAATACATCTCTACACATTCAATGTAATCGTTGTTTTTATGTTGTAGCCTTATCAGGTCATGGCCATTGTAACATAGTAAAAGTTGTTCAGAATTATGTCCATGTACAATATGACTACACCTTTCTGTTACATTCTCTAAAATACCTACCACATTTTATCAAGGCATCAAAACTATCTATAGTAAAAACACACACACACACATGTTTTAAAGGCTTGTATGACGTACGACGGTCTAGTACCTCATACTAATTACTGTATGAGGTTAATGTAGAGACCCAGACGGACAATTTTGAAATTGATTATAATTGTACTACAGCAAATAAGATCAAATATATAAATACCAATAATGTGACTGACAATGATAGCAATTTAAAAAATATTGATAATAATGCGAAACACTGTGATACTAATGATAAAAATTTAAATAATAATGTAAATGAAAATGATGATAATGAGAGAAACAAAAACAACATTTTTTTTCGTAAATAACTGTATAAATGTATTACACCAAAATATTGACGGCCTCATAAATAAATCGGACCTATTAACTGTACACTTAGAGGAGCAAATAACAAATGGAGTATCAGTTGATATTATAGGAATTACAGAACACAATATGATTGACACCGATATCTACTCTTTGAATGTTGCAAATTACACACTGGCCACATATTCTGCCAGGAGCACACGAAGTGGCGGTGCTGCTATACTAGTAAAACAAGAACTTAAATATAATGCAATAGATTTAGTGGACTGTAATATTCCTAATATAATAGAATTCTGTGGTATCACACTAACTGAGCACAATATAAATTTAATATGCGTATATAGAAAAGCGAAGTATGATACAAAGACTTATAACATCTTCTTTAACAACATAGATAAACTATTATCTAGACTTTGCCAAGGTAGGAGAAAAACTATTGTGTGTGGAGACTTTAATATAGATCGACTTAAACGTAATAGAGTCTCGATTTATTTCGAAGATATGTTACAGAACTACAATCTAAAGCTCACATTGAATAAGCCAACACGTGTAAGCAGTGGCACATGTTTGGACAACTTCATCCATAATATCAAAGGCTGTAAGGGCGAGATAGTAGAGTTTGCGCTTTCAGACCATACAGGACAGTTACTAAAATGTCCAGTAAAACATTTCAACGTCCTCCAGAGTTGGTCAGTTTATAGACAAGACTACAGTAAAGATTACCTAAAGAAGTTCAAAGAGCACCTTTCAAGTCTCAGTTTCAGTGAGGTATTCAATAGCAACGATGCTAATGAGGCGTTTGCTGAGTTCCATAATACTTTTAAACTTTTGTATGATCTCTGTTTTCCTAAAATCAAGGTAAGGATCTCAAGCAACAAACGACCACAATGGGTATCGAAAGGTATCAAACAATGTACAAAAAGGAAGCGAGAGCTATTATGGAAATCTAGACTGCATCCAAACCAACAAAACAAACAAAGCTTTAAAACCTATTCAATAAGACTCAAAAAAATAATAAAATTAACGCAAAAGTCCCAAAACGAATATCAAATAAAAACATCAACTAATAAATCCAAAGCCACATGGAAAATAATAAATAATTATCACAACAATAAAACTAAACCAAAAAACTACATAAAACAAATAAAAATGGAAGATCATCTTATCACTGATCCACATGAAATTGCACAGTCATTTAATAACTTTTACATCGATCAGACATCACAACAACGTCAAGCAAATGCCACAAATAACCATATAAAGATGTCTTTCAACCCCAACTCATTATTCCTAAATCCGACTACTCCATACGAGGTATATCAAATAATAAAAAATCTAAAAGACACAAACAGTACTGGATATGACAATCTATGCACAAAAGTTATTAAATACGTATCGGATTTAATAGCACCGGTTTTGAGCAGTATATTTAACCTATCGATACAACAGGGTGTATTTCCAGAGAAGTTGAAAACTTCGATTATTAGACCGCTCTTCAAGAAAAAAGACCGTGAAGACATGAGTTTCTATAGACCAGTTGCGCTCATCCCCATAATATCAAAGATCTTCGAAAGAGTAATTTATAATAGTCTCTACCAATATTTTGAGAAAAAATGTCTATTCGCAAAGGAACAGAAGGGTTTTAGAAAGGGTAAGACGATCGACATGGCCATTTATGACTTCTTAATGCAGGTAGTGACGTATTTAGATAAAAAAAATACCTATTTCAGCGTTGTACATGGACATGAAGAAAGCATTCGACTTCGTCGACCATGAAACACTAATAAACAAACTGGATGTTTACGGTGTACGAGGTAATGTGCTTGAACTTATTAAAAGCTACCTGAGTGACAGAACACAGTTAACACAGATTTCCAGAATATGTCAGAAAACAAAAACAGAAAATCAATACATATCAGGCCCGAGAACGGTTAAATGTGGCGTACCACAAGGTAGCGTATTAGGACCACTACTATTCCTCATCTACATCAATGATCTCCCTATGTCAGTAAGTTACCCAATGGTATTATTTGCAGATGACAGTACGATGATTGCGGATTGTCGAGATGAAAATACATACGCATCTGAAATTAATTATTCCCTTAACGATATTATTGAATGGCTGAGCTGTAATAATCTGATAATCAATCTTGATAAAACTAACATAATGAGATTTAAAAATAATTACAATCAAATAACAAACACTCTTGACATCCACTATAATAATAAAAAAAATGACAAAATAAATGTATTCAAATTCTTAGGACTTAATATTGACTCACATCTGACATGGAAACCACAAGTAGAGCATGTTTGCAAAAAACTAAGTCAGTTTTCCTATGCTCTATATATGCTTGCCAAAGTTACTGGGCAATCAGCTTTATTAACCGTGTATCATGCTTTTGTCGCCTCGACTTTAAGGTATGGCATTATTTTCTGGGGCAACTCAACCGACAAAGATAAAGCTTTTAGAGCACAAAAACGGTGTATAAGGGCAATTTGTAAATTGAAACCTACAGACAGTTGCGTTCTTTATTTTAGAATGTTAGGTATATTGACATTGACATCATTATATATTTATGAAACTGCTGTATTTGTAAAAACAAACTGGTGCTTGTTTAAGAAAATGAATAGTAAAAGAGATACTAAATTAAGTGCACCTCCCCGCTCTACTGCTTTATTCAGCAAAAGTATATTTGGTATGGCGCCAAAAGTGTATAATAAGCTGCCTAAATCCATAAGAGACATTGAGCAACTTCATTCATACAAGGCTGGACTTAGATATTTCTTAATAAAAAAATCATACTATAAGTTAGAGGACTTCTTGGAGGACAAGTCAATCTAACGCAATATTATAAATATAATGATAGGTACATAAATAGATAAGTAACATGACCAGAATAATAAATTTATTGTGAATAAAATTAATGCTCATTCACTCTTAGATGGGTGCTTACTTTTCTTTAATTTTAATTTTATGATAATTGTGTTGTATGTACATCATAACATTTGCACGTCTGCATGGCAGAATATAGCGAAACTAAGTGACATTATAAAATACCCGATGTACACCTATATTCATGCAAATAAACATTACTTTACTTTACTTTACTTTACTTTACTTTACTAAACTCAACTCCCCTCTCCGCCCGCCAGTTGCTGTCATGCCCCCCCGCGATGCGGTTCTGCGTGACGTCAGCCGGCGCGCGACAACGGCGGCTGCTGCTGCGAGGGGACTCCCACGGCGTCGTGTCGCTGTGGAGCGTCGACGAGGCCGCCTCTCCTGCCTCCAGTGACGTTATATGTCAGTATTGATCTGTGGAGTGACATTGAAAGATAGATTGAAGAATGACGTTGTAAGGGAACGCTGTGGATTGGAAGAAGATATAGTGACAAGGATAGAGAAAGGCCAGCTTAGATGGTTTGTTCACGTTGAAAGGATGAATGAAAGGAGATTGACGAAATAGATTTATACAGCGGGTGTAAAAGGAGCCGTCGGGCGGGGACGCCCAAGAAGGTCCTGTAAAGACCTAATCGGCGATTTGTTAGTGAAGGGGCAAATTCGAAGTACCCGTAACCGGCGAGCTTGCATGAAGAGACTTATGAATGTTGAGGAAGCGAGAGATGTATGCCAGGATCGTAGCAGGTGGAGGTCTTTGGTCTCTGCCTATCCCTCTACCGGGAAATAGGCGTGAGCACATTTATGTATGTATGTTTTTATCTGTTCCACAAGTTAGTCAAAGTCACAGTCAAACTACTATGTTACTGTAGATATTTACATATATTTAGCAAACGTCATTTTTTGCCACTTCTCTACAGTGGCCCACTGTGGGAGGGAAAGGCGTAGAAACTACCACTGATTGATTTTTAAGATCTCTTTTAAAAATTGGTTGTGCTTAACTGATACAAATATGAAAAATTTAATTATTATGATTAATAAGCAGGAATAAATAATTACCAAACTATTAACAGCAAGGTCTGTGTTGAGCCAGATTTAACCCATACAGTCCCGTCATTTAAGTAATCTTGAACATTGTAATATCCCTTTTAAACAAAGTCGCTTTAACATGATTTTTAAACAAGCAATTTTTAAAAGAGATCTAAAAATCAACCTGTGGGAGTTTCTACGCTCTTCTTCTCCCACAGTGGTCCAATGTAGAGAAGTGGCAAAAAATGACGGTTGCTAAGTATATATAATATCTACAGTAATAAATAGTTTTGATTGATTGATTGATTGATTGATTTAGTCCCATCTCTCCCCTTCATTCTTCCTTGCCCTTCCCCCATTTATTCTATCTACTTTTCTCTTCATTCTTACTTACCCTGCCCCAATTCATTATTACTCCCCCCTTTCTCTTTCATTCTTACTCACATTTCTCCCATTAGTTCTTACTCCCCCTTTCCCTTTCGTTCTTACTCACATTTCTCCCATTAGTTCTTATTCTCTCCTTTCCCCTTCATTCTTACGCACCCTTCCCCCATTCATTCTTACTCCCCCCTTTCCCTTTCATTCTTACTCACATTTCTCCCATTAGTTCTTATTCTCTCCTTTCCCCTTCATTCTTACGCACCCTTCCCCCATTCATTATTACTCCCCCCTTTCCCTTTCATTCTTACTCACATTTCTCCCATTAGTTCTTATTCTCTCCTTTCCCCTTCATTCTTACGCACCCTTCCCCCATTCATTACTACTCCCCCCTTTCCCTTTAATTCTTACTCACATTTCTCCCATTAGTTCTTATTCTCTCCTTTCCCCTTCATTCTTACTTACCCTTCCCCCATTCATTCTTACTCCCCCTTTCCCTTTCATTCTTACTCACATTTCTCCTATTAGTGCGTATTTTCTCCTTTCCCCTTCATTCTTACTTACCCTTCCCCCATTCATTCTTACTCCCCCTTTCCCTTTCATTCTTACTCACATTTCTCCTATTAGTTCTTATTCTCTCCTTTCCCCTTCATTCTTACGCACCCTTCCCCCATTCTTTCTTACTCCTCCCTTTCCCTTTCATTCTTACTCACATTTCTCCTATTAGTGCGTATTCTCTCCTTTCCCCTTCATTCTTACGCACCCTTCCCCCATTCTATCTTACTCCTCCCTTTCCCTTTCATTCTTATTCACATTTCACCTATTAGTTCTTATTCTCTCCTCTCCTCTTCATTCCTACGCACCCTTCCCCCATTCTATCTTACTCCTCCCTTTACCCTTCATTCTTATTCACCTTTCCCCAATTTATTCTTACTCCCCTCTTTCCCTTTCAATCTTACTCAATCTACCCCACAGACCATTACTCTAGGTAGACGCACCATAAATAAGAGTGTTTTTTGCTAGGACTGTTCTAAATTAATTCTAAATGACGTCTTTCAAAATTAAAAAATACACGGTTGGTTCGCAGTCATTTTGTGGTGCTGATGGCGTTTTCTTCTATGAATGATCTGTGGCATACCCCCTTTCATTCTTACCCCCCTCTTTCCCTTAATTCTTACTCACCCTTACTCCTTCATTCTATCTCCCCTTCCCCCTTCGTTCTCACTCCTCCCTCTACCCTCTCTACCCCGACGACGACATACTAAATGTGTGTCAGTATTTTCATTCCTGTAAAACGATAGCTCACAGTGACATCGATTTTATTTATAACTGTCACACAACACAACAAAGGGGTTGTTTTAGTCCTTATACCACACGAGCTGATGCCCGCTCAATGTGTAGGGACCTGGACATAGCAGGGAGGTCTGACTCCTGGGCATGGGCAATATTTTTTTTTCCCCTCCAAAAAAAATAAATCTCGTACAACAACTGTAAAACTAAACCGTCTGTCTGTCGCAGCGCACGCGCCGATCGTGATGACGAGCTTGGACATGGCGTGGGCGGACATGAACCCGAGTCCCGTGGGCATACTGGACCAGATGCACCACCCCGACGAGCCAGGTACGACAACTTTAAGATGAGATATTTATAATTCCAAAGATAAATACTTAAAAAAACCTATTTCTTTCCTGGTCGAGATTTGAAAGTCCTTGACCTTGACCTCTGTGGCTCAGCCTACATCCCCGGCTGGGGATGAAGAAAAAAAAACCCAGGTCTTGGATGTTTATATGTGTGTGATATCGCTGTTTCTGGTTCCCACTACACATGATATCCTAGTGTGGGGCCAGAAGCAATGTATGCGCCTTTATATCTAAAACAGGTAAGTTTATAATTCCTTAGTTAAAACTTTACAAAACATGGTTTTAATCCTATTTCTTCCCTGGTTGGGATGTTACTGTCGTCTCAAAAGACAATAACAATGCTAGATAGTGTGTCTTCTGACAATGAATCCCACAAGAATAAACGGCACTTCTCACAGCTAGAATGCATCTCATGACAATGACTGCAAACACGCCTGAAAAGTCATAGGATGACAAAATCTGCAATTTCGTTTACATGGATTTACACACGACATTCACTCCAAATTCTTACGATCAAGGTACAAATTGCAAGTGCAATCTTTAGGGCTCGTACGATTATGTGATTCGGGTGTTTTCGGGAATACTACAACTGGCGAAGATATTATTATCAGTTTTGGAGTACAGTGTTATTATTAATATGTATGTAATCGTTATTATTTTATTTTATTGCAGAAGTGAAACTGACAGCGTGCATCTACCTGCTGGCTGCGAACCGTCTTGTGGTGGGTCGCGAGGACGGCTCCATAGTGATAGTGAACGCAACACACACTGTGCAGCTGCATCTCTTGCACGGCACACATCAGCAATTAGACGGTAACTTCCCCCGTTACTCACCATTCCCCCGAATACTCCCAGTTCACTCCCCCTACTTCCATTTTTACTCCCTCTTACGATAAGCATAATGTTAAACTACTTGGTAAAATCGCATAATTCATAATTCTTTATTTAACACAGTTATTTTAAAAAAGATACATTAAGAGAAAACATATGTACAAAGGCGAGCTTATCTCTAAAAAGAGATTTCTTCCAGCAAACCAAGGCATGACAGGAAATTTTATCTATAAAGGGTAGGCAGTGCACAATATGTAAACAATAATAAAATACATATAAGTAAATTACATATCTATAAAATACGGTAAATAAAATACATACTCGTATATACCAAACTACTAAATACGTATCAATACATACATAAACCTGTACATAAAGTTTACATATAATAATAATATACATACTACAACTATCACAAAAGAGAGAGGAAGTGCTCTTTTACCCGGTTTTTGAAAGCGAAAAGAGTCGGGCTGTCTCTTATCGCACAAGGAAGTGCGTTCCACAGTCGGACCGCCTGCAACCTGAAGGAGTGCTCATATGCGGAAGTGGTATGCCTTGGAGTGGCTAAGAGTGAGATCGTGTGAGATCTCTGTTGCCGATCTCCTGAAAAGAGATACTCAAAGCGGTCTCGAAGGTAGCTGGGGTAGCTCGGATTTTTCAATATATTGAAAAGATAAAAAAGAATATGGGAGTCTCGGCGACGACGAATCGGAAGCCACCCCAACTCTTTGCGAAATTGAGAGACATGGTCGAATTTGCGCAACCCGAAGATAAACCGAATCCCGAGATTCTGAAGTCGTTCGAGTTTGTTCAGTAGATCTTCGTTCGCGCTCGCCCAACAGACATCGGCGTAGTCGATTAGCGGCAGGAGAAGGGACTGAGCAAGGGTGATTTTGGTCTGCCGTGGCAAGAAGTACTGCAAACGCCTGGGGGGGTGAAAAGACGCAAAGACCCGTCTGCTGACCTCGCTGACATGTCTCATTTCTTATCTGAAAAATTACACATTATGAACATAATGTGTAATTTTTCTACATATTATGAAATACTAATTTCGAACGCCGACGCCCGCCTGCGGGCCGCACCTACTTTGTTTGTGAAGTTGGTACTACTGAACAAGCTAAACAAGTGCAAAGGAATTATCAATGCCACCATGCTGGTCGAACATGCGGTTCCTGAACACATCAAAGAGAGCTTATGATATGTGGGTAGATAAACTAGTGTATGTAACTGTACATAATTAGGCATTAAACCTCTCGAGTGATATTATTATGAAACTCGCATTCGGCTCGTTTCATAAACCCACTCTCGAGTATTAATGCCCTCCATTATGTAGCAGTCACATAAACTACTATAAATCTTTGACATTTTATATTAATTAATTATTGACATTATTACAATCTGCATTGATAATTCATGTACTATGACATTCTACAACTATTTTATTTTAATTTCTGGACTTGTAATGACAACTATGAATAAATATCTCATCTTATCTTATCTTATTTGTAATGGCGACTGTTGTGTTCTCACTGCAGACTGGCCTCCACACCAACTACTGCTGGGCCACAATGGCAGAGTCAACTGTCTGCTCTACCCGCATCATGTGCACCCGAGGTACGTGTCAAAGTCAACTGTCTGCTCTACCCGCATCATGTGCACCCGAGGTACGTGTCAAAGTCAACTGTCTGCTCTACCCGCATCATGTGCACCCGAGGTACGTGTCAAAGTCAACTGTCTGCTCTACCCGCATCATGTGCACCCGAGGTACGTGTCAAAGTCAACTGTCTGCTCTACCCGCATCATGTGCACCCGAGGTACGTGTCAAAGTCAACTGTCTGCTCTACCCGCATCATGTGCACCCGAGGTACGTGTCAAAGTCAACTGTCTGCTCTACCCGCATCATGTGCACCCGAGGTACGTGTCAAAGTCAACTGTCTGCTCTACCCGCATCATGTGCACCCGAGGTACGTGTCAAAGTCAACTGTCTGCTCTACCCGCATCATGTGCACCCGAGGTACGTGTCAAAGTCAACTGTCTGCTCTACCCGCATCATGTGCACCCGAGGTACGTGTCAAAGTCAAAGTCAAATGTTCTTTTATACCGTAGGTATTTACAAATATGCTTAGTAGGTACATGGACGAATAAAACTAGAAGACAAACAACCGTAGTACTTTAAATGTATATTGCTAGATAGAGCTACTAGTTCAAAAGTTCTTTCTAGTATAGGTAGTATCGTGGTGGCGCGCTTAATTTAGGAAAGATGGCGGTATAAGCGTTAATTTCCTAAGAAGAAACAAGGCTTACGCTTACGCCATCTTTGATTTTTCGTCAATATTACTATGGATTTTATTACGCCGTCACCCTAAGCACCTAGCATCTATTGCATGGTACAGCGACATCTAGAAATAATACAGAATTTTAGCTTTCTAGCAGGGTGTTTTTTTTGTATGACGTTGTCAGTCCTCTAGTTTTATTCATCCATGGTAGGTATAAGCCATTCAAATAGGGGAAGGGACTTGCGGCGGACGGCATAAAATCTGGGTTGAAAAGCTTTCTTTAATCGAACGAGAGGTGCACGTATTTTTTTGCCTCTTCTCCAGCTTACTTTCTTACAAACGGCCAGTTACCTATCTCATTGGTACACGGTAACGGGATTCGAAACCGCATTTCCTGCCTGCCAGGCAAGCGCGTTACCACTAGACGACACGTACATTCGTCGCAATCGGATGACAAGCAGGATTCCGCAACGATTGGCGTAGCGTATAGTCAAAATTGAAAGCTTGAATCTGGTGGAGTTACTATAGCTTGTCAAACTCGCACGTAGCACTCCCATGGTCTGCGGGCGACGGGGACGAAAGATGCGGGGGCTGCGAGGGCGGGAGGGCTGTCATACATTTCCAGTAACTGTGAAAACAAATTATCGATGAACCAAGTTACATAGTTTTCTTTCACATATTTGACTGTATAAGCAGAGCGATCTCTTGGTATGCCTCGCGCCACTAATTAAGACTGTTCAGGACTTTATTCACTTCTATTTTTCTGTGTTTGATATTTTGTTGATGGGGATATATTAGTCGATGTAAATAATGGAGTTTATGTCAAATAAACTTTTCTCTATTGTCAACATTTGGCTGGAGTTGGGTAATAATAAATGCGACTGTACTCAAGAAGGTTTGAGACGTGCTTTGGGTGCGCGGGAACGGGAAGCGACTGATCAAAGAATCAGGCGCCGGCGCTGTCCACCGCCCCCGTCGCACCTCACTTCCCCGCGCCAATCACCTTTGAAAAGTGACTACTGCGCATTCAAACACACCGCTCAATACTCCTGGCGCTACCTATACTGTCTTGTTATTATTATTTGTGACTGACGGGAACATTGCCTGCCATCTGACGAGCGATAGCGGAGTCTTGGACCGCATGCTTGCTCAAGGGTTCGTCCACTTCCCACTAGAGCGAGCGACATCTCTGGCATTGATTTGCGGGTATTTCGTTCCTCTCGACGCTAGATGACAGTCCCGGATATGGCGATTTAACATGTGGAATGTTCTAGAAGCCGGATGTCATTAGCATTTACGATTCATGGCGGGCAGTGGACGAACTAGCATCATTTTTCGGCTCGAGACAGGTTTGAAAAGCTCTCTCTCTCTGCGTCGCGAAGTCATAGTGAAAGGTGATAGTAAAAACGTAGTGATTTTCTTCTCTTTGATGCTAGTTACGAACAATCTTGTTTTGTTATCTATGTGAACAATAAACATAGTGAAAGTGAAATCACTCCCTTTTATTTGTTCTCCGTATTCCGAGAACCAGACACGACAGGCAGGTTCAATCCTCTATCTCCAACATTGTTGCTACTTCCCGCAGATACGACAAGTCCTACCTGGTCTCCGGCGGTATAGACTTCGCAGTTTGTCTCTGGGACCTGTTCAATGGGACGTTGCTGCACCGGTTCTGTGTACACGCGGGAGAGATCACCCAGCTGTCTGTGCCGCCGTCTAACTGCAGTGTGAGTACACACACACGCACATACACACACACACACACACAGACGGACACAGATAACACAACTTTCTGTAACACCCTCTTATGTAATGTAAGGACACACACACACACACCCACCTTCAGACATACACTCGCAGATACACTCACACACACACCCGCACACGTAAACAAACACATGCAGACACACACAAACGGACACAGAGATCACACAACTGTCTGTACCGTCCTCTTACTGTAATGTGAGGACACACACACACAGAGACCACCCCAGTTATCACACAACTGTCTGTACCGTAATACTGTACGTAATACCCACTTAATGTAATGTGAGGACACATACACACACACACATACACAAACGAAAATAGACACACACACACAGACGGCCACAGATATCACACAACTGTCTGTAAAAACCTCTTACTGTAATACACACTCTCTCTCTCTCTCACACACACACACACACACACACACACACACACACAAACCCACGCACGCACAGACTGACACAGAGATCACACAACTGTCTGTACCGCCCTATTACTGTAATGTGAGGACACACCACACACCCGCATAGACACACAAACTCACCAACTCCCTAACACACCAACACAAAGTAAGCGAGTGATCTGACACTCATGTTGGCATTGGCAGATTGAAATAACTTGGAATCCTACTATCGAGCTCATCACTTACTACGAGTAATTTGTCATTTTGACTGAAACTCAACTCTGTGCTCATAGTCTAAACTAAACTGTTCTGTATCATTTCAGCCGCGCATCCAAAAGTGCATTTGCTCCGTCGCTTCAGACCACAGCGTTACCTTGCTCAGTAAGTATCTCGACAACCCTTTTGAACCTGGGGTCTTGGATGTTTACATGGGCTGTCCTAATGTGGGTCCAGAGGCAATGACTATACAGGGTGATCAATCCAAATGGGTCAGTAGGCAGAAGTCAGAAATTATGAGAGATTGCGACATCTGTTCTTAGGAACCATGGCTTCTATTTTAGATTTAATAATAATGGCATTCAATTGTATTTTATACATAACCGCGAATCAAACCTGGTCGAAGTCTCTGAAAACAATGTTAGGTATAAATTCTGCAAGTTTTTTCGTTGTTATTGTTGATTGTGCGAATCATAAGTCATAAGGAACACATTTTTAATGTCGTTTAAGTAATTGAAATAAAAACCCAACAATAACATAATTAACACAAAGTGGTTTTGAAAAGGCTCGTTTGATTAAAAACAAAACACAACACAAGAAAACAAAAAGTTATTAAGTTTTCCATATTAAAATTTTATATAAATTGGCACGCCCGCTAAACGAATACGTTCTAATTTTAAATAAACGCTATCGATACAGATAAGATATGCAAAAGTGGTATATTCAGATAAATGATTCATAATGATGACCGATTTATATTAATGACGACATTTTGCAAATTATTTAAATTGTGGGCATTTCAGTCTAATGTTTACATAAGATTTTATAGCAAAATTTGGTCCTTATACTTTCAGGATCAATTGTACAAACAAATATTACACGCGATTACATAAACCATATTGACCAGGTTTGATTCCCGGTTATGTATGAGAGATTAAAAAAAAATATATAATAATATATATTGAATCTAAAATTGACGCCATGGTTACTAAGAACAGATTTCGCTATCTCTTATAGTTTCTGACTTCTCCATACTGACCCATTTGGATTGATCACCCTGTATATAAAAATGCATTTGAGACCTTTTCTATTAGGGTTAAACTGTCGATCCGACCTAATGAGACGGGGCCTTACGAAATAGTCATACATACAAAACTTAATCATTTTCCAAGTTTAAATAAAACAAAAAAAAACGACTTCAAGTTCAAGATCTATTTATTTCTCTCTGGTTGGGATGCTCACGGAAAGTCCCCATCAAAACTTTTGCTGAAGGGAACCACAAACCAAAACGTCATCAGTATTATTTGCTTTTGTTGAATTTTTTCAAAAAGTGCTGAATCAATTTTGATAAAATTTATATCGGACTACCTCTGAAGTATGAGCTACCAATCAAAACAATAATCATCAAAATCGATTCATAATTGACGAAATAATCGAGTAACCAACATACAAAAAATACTTTCGAGTTGAGATCGGTTTAAAACGGTAAAAAAGGTCTCGAAAAACAGGTTAAAAAGTCAAAGTCAAAGTACTTTATTACTGTAGATATTTACATATACTTAGCAAACGTATTTTTTTTTGCCTCTTCTCTACATTGGACCACTGTGGGAGAAGAAGGGCGTAGAAACCCACAGATTGATTTTTAGATCTCTTTTAAAAATAGGTTGTGCTTAACCATGGACGAATAAAACTAGAGGACGAACAACTGTAGTACTTTGAAGCGTAATTCGATCATTAGTTTAAATGAATATTGCTAGATAGAGCTACTAGTTCAAAAGTTCTTTCTAGTATAGGTAGTATCGTGGTGGCGCGCTTAATTTAGGAAAGATGGCAGTATAAGCGTTAATTTCCTAAGAAGAAACAAGGCTTACGCTTACGCCATCTCAGATTTTTCGTCGATATTACTATGGATTATACTACGCCGTCACCCTAAGCACCAGCATCTATTGCGTGGTACAGCGACATCTAGAAATAATACAGGATTTTAGCTTTCTATAAGGGTAAGTTTTTTTCTATGACGTTGTCAGTCCTCTAGTTTTATTTGTCCATGGCTTAACTAATACAAATATGAAAATTTTAATTATTATGATTAATAAGCAGGAATAAATAATTAAAAAAATATTAACAGCAAGGCCTGTGTTGAGCTAGATTAATCCCATACAGTCCCGTCATTTAAGTAATCTTGAACATTGTAATATCCCTTTTTAGACAAAGTCGCTTTAACATGCTTTTTAAATTGCTCAAATGGCAATTTCAAGATCTCCAGAGGTATCTTATTGTAGTAGAGAATGCACTGACCCTTAAAAGAATTGCTAACCTTCGCGAGTCTGAATCGGGGCGCATTTGCTATTAAGCAGGCAAAAAGATCTTGTTATATCTGGTATTCCCCCAGGTCTATCGGAGCGCAAGTGTGTCACACTGGCCTCTCGCCATCTCTTCCCCGTCGTGGCCATCAAATGGAGGCCCACCGACGACTTCATGGTGGTGGGCTGCTCCGACGGCACCGTCTATGTGTGGCAGATGGAGACCGGCCACCTGGACCGGGTGTTGAACGGTAAGCAAACTAGCTTCTGACCCCACATTAAGATACCCCGTGGAACCCAGAAACGAAGTCACAAACATAAATTTTCACCGTCTTAAAAAAATACGCAGCCTTATGGAGTAACTTTCTGAAGTTCATAGCGTGTGTCTATGGTTCATCTCATGCTCATACAATTTCATCGATTGCGGGGTATCACCGAAGGCTTCTAGGCTTCATTCAATGAGCTTGGGTTTGGCCTCCATTATGATGCTACTTGCGTGATACCAATTTGACAGATGAAGCTGGTGCAAGGTGTCAAACGTAAAAGTCTATATGAAGTTCATAGCTCAGACGACTTACGCCATAAGGCTGCAGGTCGAGTGCGAGTCTAACTCGCGCTTGAAGGGTTCCGTACCACCGTACAATGGTAGGGATGGTGTGGAGTGGATAGTTTGGATTTAACATAGCAAAATGTTGTTTACAAAGTTATTGGTGCGGCTACTTTCACACGTGTAAGTAACCAGGTGCATTAATAAGTTTGTATGTGGTATTGAAGGAATTGTTGTATGGGAGCCTCCTTAAGTATTTATTTTAGTATGTTTTTTAGTATTTGTTGTGGTAGCAGCAACAGAAATACATCATAGTTGGGACGGCTCGCGATTTTTAACCTTATGCGGAAAAGTGGCGTTATCTAACGCCGGTGGTGTTCAAGAGGTTAATAATCCTCAGGTCTTGGATGTTTACATGTTTGTGACGTCGCTGTGTCTGGTTCTGGTATCCTAGCGTGGACGACCCGAATGCCCGAGTCGGCAGTGGCCCTGCCTATGAAGCCAAGGGTCCCGGGTTCAAGTCCCGGTGGGGGCAAATATTTGTTTGATGAGACTGGATGTTTGTACCCTAGTCATGGTTGTTTATCTATCTAAGTGTAATATTTATCTATTTAAGTATGTGTATCGTTGTCTAGTACCCAAGATAAAGGGAATCCTAGTTTGGGGCTAGATCAATGTGTGTAAATAGTGTCCAAGGTATTATTTCTAGTGTCCAAGGTATTATTGTGGGCCCAGAAGCAATGTACTATCAGTAGCAGAAGTGGAAGCCCACTTTATAACTTACTTCCCTTGCAGCTGGCATGTGGCGGTAAACCCTTGCTTTTGTTACACTTTTTGTCGAATTTCAAAAACCCTTCAATAGTTATTTGTGTCTCAAGGGAGCAAAATGATGTATTTACGGCGAGGGCGGTACATTGAATCCTGAGCGTAACGAAGGATTCAAGCGTTAACGCCCATGACGAAAATACTTTTGCTCCTGTGTGACACATACAATTTTTCACACCGACAATGAGGAAAATTTAAATTAAATGCTCTAAAAAAATTAATTAACTGAATTAAAATAAAAAATTAAATACTTTGAATTATACTTTCACCACTTTTACAGTAATCGAACAACGTAAACAAAACTTTTTTTATCTACACACGTATCATAAACCCTCTTTACTGCGTTCAAAAACCGCACGTTACGATCAGCATTATGTTAAACTGCTTGGTAAAAACTCGTTTCGTATCTGGAAAACTACACATAATGGTTATTATGTGTAGTTTTTCTACATATAATGACATTCAAATTTCGAACGCCAACGCCCGCCTCGTGCCGCCCCTAGTTTGTCTGTGAAGTTGGTACTGACATTCAAATTTCGAACGCCGACGCCCGTCTGCGTGAAGTTGGTACTACAGAACAAGCTAAACAACTGCAGAACCACAATGCCGGTCAAACATGCGGTTCCTGAACACATCAAAGAGAGCTTATGATATGTGTGTAGATAAACTAGTGTATGTAACTGTACATAATTAGGCATTCAAACTCTCGAGTTATATTATTATGAAACTCGCCTTCGGCTCGTTTCATAAACCCACTCTCGAGTTTTAATGCCCTCCATTATGCAGCAGTCACATAAACTACTATTATAATGGCGGATTGTGAAGGATTAGGCAAAGGTCACCACAGATAAAATATTCCTGTGTACTTTTACTAATGTGTAAAAATAATTGAATCCAATATTACAATGGTTTCGAATATCAATATTCATTATATCACAATAACAGTCATCGATAGTTTTGATTTCAGTAAAACAAATAATTTATTGTGACATTTTTTTTAAACATTACGAAAAGTTCATAAATTTTCATATAACGTTGTTAAAGTTAAAACTTGAAACGTGTTCGATCTTAATTGACTACGATGAAATTACATTAATTATTCTTTTTTTATTATTATTACATTAATGCTACATGCCAATGAATAAATTAAAAAGTAGCTTGAACAGAAAAGTAGCATTTTGCTTCCTCTCGTCGTGGAGCAAAACTTACTTTTCCGAATGAAAGGTGTGACAAACCATTTGTTTCATGACTTTTAAGTGATGGGCTGCATGGGAAAAGAACTCATACAGTGATCTTCCACAACTGCTGATGATGGTATGTGCCTGTATGTAGATGTAATGTTGAAGAAACCCTGGAATGAACACCCACCACGTTGCCACCAGGTATGATAGCGGATGAGGTGCTGGCGGCGTGCGACGAGACGATCGCTGACGACCTGGGCGGGTCGCTGTCCACGGGGGGAGGAGCTGGGGAGGCCAACCCAGCTGTTCACTTCTTTAGGTATATTTATCTTTATAAGTGTGTGTATCGTTGTTTAGTACCCCAGATACAGGGAATCCTAGTTTGGGGCTAGATCAATGTGTGTAAATAGTGTCCAAGGTATCATAAATACATACATATATATATGCTCACACCCTTTTCCCGGAAGAGGAGTAGGCAGAGACCAAAGACCTCCACTTACTACGATCCTGACATACATCTCTCGCTTCCTCAACATTCATAAGTCTCTTCATGCAAGCTCGCCGGTTACGGGTACTTCGAATTTGCCCCTTCACTAAAAAATCGCCGATTTGGTCTTTTTAGGACCAAGGTATTATCATTATTATTATTATTGTCATGATCGTCAAATAAACGATTGAAATGTAACCCAATCAGCCTGCTAGGTATAGCTGCTGCTGAAGATGACGCAATATATAAACTAGCAGACATCGCAGATTTGTAAGCGCCAGCGAAATAAAGGTTATGTCTCTTGAGAACTTGTGTAAGGACTGCGATTATTCTACTGTACAGCCTGTGGTTCTCTCTGGTAGCGCCTGCAAGACTCCAACATCGATTCTGTGTTTTTGACATAAGGAATCTTGCAGGCCCTACAGTATATTAGATTGTAGTCCATAGTATTTTTTTATTTTTGGTTTTATTTAGAAAATAAGATTTCAATGATATTCGAGGAATCTAAACATGATCTTAGATCACTATGTCAAAGCTCAAAGCTATATGTTTCATAGTTTTTAAATGGTTTGTTTTCGAATTGGGAAGGTATCGAATTTGGAGCTGGTCGAATTGGGAAGTTATCGTAATAGGGACTTGTCATAATGGGAACTTGTCGAATTTGCACACTTATGAATAGTCTTCGTAAGGGGAAGTGGTGAATTGGGAAGTCGTCATTATGAATCTTGTCGAACAAGTGACAATGACATGCATCTGACAAACGTGGCCTATGTTTGTTATATCTGTCCCTCTGCTAAATAGTAAGCAACTGGTTGTAAACTCCAGCAAAGTCCAGCTGGGGAAAAATAAAATCTACAGGTCTTGGATGTTTATATGTGTGTGACGTCGCTGATTCTGGTTCCCACGACACAGGGTATCCTAGTGTCGGGCCAGAAGCAATGTATGCGCCTAATTATACACGTAATATTTCCACAGAGGCCTCCGCCACCGCAACCTGAATGCCATGCGCGCGGCCACCGCCCGAGGCCTGGCGGCGCTCGGAGGCACCCAGCACCACAACCCCGGCCCGTTGGCGGAGCCCGCGCATGCCAGGCGAGCCCCCACTACTGTGCAGGGCTTCCGGGCTAACCCTAAAGGTAAGTTGCAAGCAAACATCGAGAACACTTCGATACCGCGATGTGAAAATCATACAAAGATGGGTTATCTACAGTTACGCCATCTAGTGAGCTCTGCAACAACAACCCTGCCCCGCTAGTGGAGATTTCTAATGCTTTGCGAGCACCTTCTACCGTACAGCTTTCGGGCTCCTAAGGTATTAACAGAGAATATGCTCAATAACATCGACATCGCGATACAGGATTCATAAAAATATGGTTTATCTACAATAACGCCATCTAGTAGTATTTGTGGTTCATATTTATGAGTCTCGCAGCGCTCGGAGGCTCCTAGTACCACAACCCGGGCCCGGTAGCGGAGCCCGCGCATGCGAGTCGAGCCCCCACTTCTATGGAGTGTTTCCGTGTTAACCCGTGTTGTTAAATTAATACATAATTTTATATTTGTGTTGTTTGTGGTAAAAACTTTGACTTGAAAAAACGTTGAAACTTCAGTAACGCCATCTGGTAGTCTATGAACTAAGCTTCATCAATAATTTGATACCGCGTTATAGGATCAATACTTTTACAGCGCGTTCCGAGTGGAGCCAACAGCACTAAAACTAGTATCAAAATACTCACACATCCATGATGTCATTCCGAATGGAAAATCGCGTCCATCATACCTTAAACTTAAGATCCATTCGGAATGCTTTTAACGCGATGCAGACGTAGACTCAGCTGTTCAGAGCAAATGTCTAATGCCACCTATCAAGATTTTTGGTAGCCTTTTTCAGCTGCCAGAAAGTTTCTTACAAGGACCTATAGTAGCAGTTTGGTTCTTAGATATAGTAGTTTCAGTCCTTAATATAATTATTATTATTTATTTAAGAGAAAAAAACAGATAAACAAAACATTATGACCACATTTTGTATTTGTTAATTGTTTTTGCGCGAATACGGAGTAAATATTAATTGCAATGCAAAATACCAGAAAAAAACATTCGAATTCATTCAATCTCGGACTGAGCGTTTGAAATCTTGCGCATGCAAGATGTCAAACGCTGATTTTTTTTTATGAGAAAATACTAATGTATTTATTGTTTTGAAAAGGTAATCTAGTGTAGATTACGTAGGTACCAAACAAAACATATATTTGTTGTTGTTAATTTTCTCATGATAGCCGATTTTTGTCGGGAGGAGGAAAAATACTGACGTTACAATGACATTCTTTTCACACACAATAAGAGAGGGTTTCTTCAGCTACTCAGAAGTATCACTCTTTTAGTATTAAGTACTTACTACCATTCAAACAGAATCACTTGATATGTGAATAAAGCTCTGCAAGCCGCGCGGGCGCGGAAATGACGTGGGCTTTGGGGCGCCAACAGGGGCGTCCGGAGAGGTTAAGCATTATAATCGATTATGTTGCAACTCGGAACGCGCTGTTAATCTACTGTAGCGCCATCTAGTTGTCAACACAGGCAACTTCAAGTCTACAGAAACGAATACGGTCTTTTGGTTTGTCCTCAGATCCTGAGAGCCACATCCTGTTCTTCGACATCGAGGGTCTGATCGTGGAACTCCTCAGCGAGGAGTACTCTGCCATGAGTCCAGCTAGCTTGGAGGTAAACTTAGATTAGGAGACGTCTGAAACCCCATAGAAAAATCCAGGCCCAAATCAAAATATTCTTTATTATGTTGGCTAATTACATAACTCTTAGAGCACGTCATTCATTTAAAACTAGGTGCACGTTCCAAAAGCAGGTACTTCAGAGAAAAACGCACAAAGAGACTCTGAGATAGCTCTTAAAAGGAAATACTTATAACTAATAAAACATTGATTTCACTTATGTTTATTGCTAAGATGTCCAATAGAAGAGCAAGCAGTTTATCCCCAAGGATTTACGTCTTCTTGATAATTAGACGATTAGTAATATCCCTTCAAACATAATTTACTTTTATTATATGTTTTGAATGTATGTGTCGGTAAGCTGAAGTCACCAAATTAACGGCGGGTTTCCTGGGCGCTGATTGGGTTAACAAATTGGTTAGACTGATTTGAGCCAATCACGTGCCGCTTATATTCAAAATAGCGGCACGTGATTGGCTGAAATCTGTTTGACCAATGTGTGAACTTAACCAGCAGCGCCAAGAAAACCGGCCTTAACCCTTTACTGCATACAAACCCATATATGGTTTCATAGCCTTTCAACTTTATTACAAAGCAATAAGGTTGAAAATCGGGATCCATTTCGGGTCAGACCATGCATTAAGGGGTTAAATGTACCATCTCAAAATAACGTGTACCTTAACAGGAGACAACAGAAAGGCGTACTCATATTTCAGGGGGTTGTTATGGGCATCATTCTGAACAATTTTCACTATGAAACCGATGTCTGTTACAACTTGTATGTTCAGTCAATTATTTTTCAAAAATAACTACATAGTGCCAAAATCGGCAGCTAAACTTGTCTTTTTGCCTTTTGAAGTGATTTCCTCGCGTTCGTACCGCCTCTTGCTGCGGCGATGGGCTAGCCCCCCGTCACGCAAAGTGGAGTATTGAATAGCTGGCTAAACGAGGCCCCTGCCTGCCACCCCGTATGGGAAAAGGCGTGACGCTGTCATTGCTGTTCAGCTGATCCAAAGGGACATTGTGTCGAAGATACAGTTACACTATATGTTTGCATTTCGTTTTTTACCAGGCTGCGGGTCTGATCACGAGCGAATATATGAAGGTGGCCGCTTTGACGCAATCTGCCAGCCCCGACGCTACCAAGAAGATCTCTGGTGAGTACTGCTCCTAGATCCGCGTTAATAAACCGCTCTCACCTCTGAGACTTGTCTTAACTATGTCACAATTACCAATCAATCAGTCTTTATTACTGTAGATATTTACATATACTTAGTTATCGTCATTTTTACCTCTTCTCTACATTGGACCACTGAGGGAGAAGGAGGGCGTAGAAACTGACACAGATTGATTTTCAGATCTCTTTTAAAAATTGGTTGTGCTTAACTGGTACAAATATTACAATATTGTCAAATTCGTAGGTAGCACTCCCATGGTCTGCGGGCGACGGGGGACGAAGGATGCGGGGGCGGGAAAGAAGAGCGTGGGCGGTTCCTACTACGCGCCCCGCCGCCCGCTCTCTTCTTTCCCGCCCTCGCATCCTTCGTCCCCCGTCGCCCGCAGACCATGGGAGTGCTACCTACGAATCTGACAAGCTATAGTTATTATAATTAAGAAGCAGGAATAAAGAATTACAATAGTAGTTTATGTGACTGCTACATAATGGAGGGCATTAATACTCGAGGGCGAGTTTCATAATAATATCACTCGAGAGTTTTAATGCCTAATTATGTATAGTAGTTACATACACTAGTTTATCTACAAACATATCATAAGCTCTCTTTGATGTGTTCAGGAACCGCATGTTTGACCGGCATTGCGGCTCTGCAGATGTTTAGCTTGTTCTGTAGCACCAACTTCGGGCGTTCGAAATTTGAATGTCAGTACCAACTTCACAGACAAACTAGGGGGGGGGGGCGGCATGCAGGCGGGCGTCGGCGTTCGAAATTTTAATGTCATAATGTGTAGAAAAATTACACATTATGGTCATAATGTGTAATTTTTCAGATAAGAAATTAGTTTTTACCGAGTAGTTTAACATTATGCTGATCGTAACGTGCGGTTTTTGTACGCAGTAAAGAGGGTTTATGATACGTGTGTAGATAAAATTATTAACAGCATGTTTGAGCTAGATTAACCCCATACAGTCCCGTGATTTAAGTAATCTTGAACCGTTTCGCTATTTCAAATAAGTCAGTTTCGCGCGTTAGAGATCGCCCTCAAAGCTGAGACCGGCTTATCAATACAGAACTTGGACAAAGAATGTAGGTACATGCCCTCAGCCGAAGGAATCCTGCTAACATATTGCAAAGTTACTTGTTGTCTCAATTTTGACTTAGTCGCGCGTATAAAGTTTATGGTTCATCAAACTCTATGGAAGACCCGTTTTGTCTCAAATTAGTACCATTTGGAAAGGCGCAATAATCGGCAGTCGTAATCTATCCTTCCTACATTTAAAATACTTTTGACAGCTGTCACCCGTTTTGACAGGTGTCAATATTTTTGGCAAGCGAAACTAATTTTGACACATGCCAAAATAAAAAATAAAAAGAAGCCAGTGAAAGTTGTGAAAATAGTAAAACAAAATGTCAAAAATAATGACAGCAGTCAAAAGTATTGACACCTGTCAAAATTTGTGATTGCTGTCAAACGTTTCATAAAGGTAGGACGATAATATTATGTGATATTACCTATACCACCACATCGAGAAAAGACATGTTACATAGAAGGCCTTAACCGATTATGAAACTACAGATTTTTTATACGTTTTTCATTTGACTGTACAACTTTTTATTGACAAGCATATCATCAAGATATTGGGTTTTCGAAATCGCTGTAACTTTTTTCTAAGATTCATTAGAGTCTGCCTTACAATAAAATGTTGAGATAATTGTGTTCTTCATTTTAAGCTCGTTTAGAAAGTTCTAACCTCTGGTCCCACGTTGCATACAAAGTTGCCCTTTTCGTATCGAAAAAGACATCAAAACACATGTTTGTTTTATAATGTTCTATCTCAACTCTGACTTATTCACGCGCAGAAGATGTATCGTCCAACTAATTCCAACAGAGGCGCTTTTTTGGGTCTTAAAATACTAAGGTTATTTAGGAAAGACCCATTCTTACATTTATAATGATGGTTACTGCTTAATATTATTAAAAAAAAACACTTATAACTTACACTCTTCCTTAAGTTGGAGTAAATGTAAGCTAATAAACAAAGGATGGTGAAAATCCGATGCATAGTTTCGGAGGAACACGAAGACAAACATACATACAAATATACATACTCTTATGATTTTTTTATACTTGTTGGGAAGCCCTAAAATAATAAAATGGCGCGGAAGGGTTACCCTCACCCCTGGCGTGGGGTGGTGGTGGGTTACCTGAATTTAACTCCGCTCTATAGCGATAAAAGATTTGGCTTATGTTTAAACGACCACCAAAACGGCACCTATTTTACTATCAAAAATAATCACCAAATTTCTTGTTATGTTTGGTGTACTTAAGTTTATGTTTTAAGTAATTTTTGTTGTTCTTACGTGTTCAACCTAACACGAAGGATTAAGGTTCTTCACCTAAGCTACCGCAGTATTTTGCCCTGATATTTTCTGCAACTTTTGGAGAACATTTACCCATTTTGGGTAGCATTTACCCAAAATTATTTTGTGATCATTATATTTGTTGCCAAAACATTTTGCCACTTTTTCATCTAAAATTCTCTTATTAGTGTTAGAACAGATCAAAACATGTTTGTTTTATACTGTTCCTGATAAAAACTTCATCTGTTGAATCAACTCTCTTTCATGCATTCCTCCGGATAGATTTCTTTGGTCGTGTGAAAGACAAGGCTGGCGATATGGAGCGCATATTGAAAGAGAAGGATAAACATGGTGGGTATCGAGTAGTATAGTGTATGTAGAATAGCGACGACCCGAATGGCCGAGTCGGCAGTGACCCTGCCTTCGAAGCCAAGGGTCCCGGGTTCGAGTCCCGGTGGGGGCAAATATTTGTTTGATGAGAACGGATGTTTGTACCCTAGTCATGGTTGTTTATCTATCTAAGTATAATATTTATCTATATAAGTATGTGTGTCGTTGTCTAGTACCCAAGATACAGGGAATCCTATTTTGGGGCTAGATCAATGTGTGTAAATAGTGTCCAAGGTATTATTATTATTATTATTAATAATACCCAGGATGGAACATACGACACTGCACCTTTTTTTACACCCTGAGTTCCGTTCTTCTGAACGATGTCCATTATAGCGCCTAAACGACACAAAGTTAATTTGGCATCGCTCGCTCTCGCCCTCGACTCGTCAGTAGGAAGTGACGGACGCTATGAAGTCATCAGAGCGAGGTCCGAATTAACTTTGGCCTGCATTACATCTTTTTGTCACATTACAGTACTAAGCTAAGTTTACGTCATTTTATTTCCAATATTATTGATGTCTAGTTTCTATGCTTTACCTTCTCTGTTGTTTTCTGTGTATTATGACGCTTAAATAAACGCATATTCTGTGCTATTATATTCCTCAATACGGTGTTTGACTGCTGGTCAAAATAGATACTTTTTAGGAACTGTCAAAACGGTAATTTTGTTCACGAGTTCTATGAAATACTAGCGTGTGACGTCGTAGTCAAATGCTGTTTTTTTAACACGAAATTGATTTGATAAAATACAACTGCTGGAAAAATATAATTCTGATGTTTTCAAACGTTTTTGTTGAAACAGGTTCAGCTTGAGACACGTTTATTTGATTTATTGGACAACCTTGTCAAATACCGTATTAGATTCTCACGGTATTCAATATTCACAAAAATTCTAAGTTTTTCACCAAAAAAAATTCTAGTTCTAACGGTGATTGAAACCATCGCAAGGAACCTTCTTGTTTCCATTGCAGCAATAGACTAGCTCCCTGTCGAGTATTGAGCAACCGGCTTCACGTGGAAACCAACTGTGCATGTAACACCCCGTATAGAAAAATGAGTGACGCTATGATTGAAGACCTGGTGTTGCCGTGAAGGCTGAGCTTCCCAAGCCAGTGGTCCGGGGTTCGAGTCCCATCTAAAAAAAAAACAGGTCTTGTATGTTCGTGACTCGCTGTTGCTGGTTTCCACGTATCCTAGTGTGGGGCCAGACGCAATGTGCGTGCCTGTATGTAAACGATGTTATGTTTGTTTTTGCTATCTCCAACGGTTGCCGACAGGTATCCTGGCCAAGATGAAGGAGGGTGCTGAGACCATGCAGACGAAGCTCCAAGCCAAAGCTGACCAGCTGAAGGGACATGCTGACGCCAAGGGTGAGTCCTATTCATCATCATCATCACATCAACACCAATGTATTAGGTCCTTACATATGAATTTGGCGTTTTGTATGGAGAAATTGAAGTTAACTCAATTTTCAGTACAAACGTTTTTGTATTTTTTTTAGGAATGACAGATCCTAATTTTATAAACTTTGTGTGTATGAATGAGATAACATTTAGCTAACAGAAAATTTTATATAATTTTTGAAAAGTGTCAGCTGTAAAAAATTATTACGAATATTATCATGAAAATGGATGACATTTAGGATTTTGAAGATAACATTTTAGTTATCAAACTGAAAATTAAAAGAAAATTTAATAAGTAGATGTAAAATATTGAAATTAATTTTAAAACAATAAAAAAAACTGGAAATAGCTAATGTATTACTCGAATTATGAACTCCTGAATCTGTAAGAAAAATTCGCCAATTTCATAGGTAAGCACCCAATATTATCATCATTGCAGGTTGTTTTGGTGGGGATGATCTTTCGGCGTGTTTTTGTACTCGGATAGTTTAAGAATATGTTGGTAGGTATATGGATTTTTTAACGTTCCGTACGCGGGGCTTGCCTACTTAGGCACTATTTCTAAGATTCCGCGCCCCGTCCGTACGTCTGACTACAAGCGGTTTGTATGACATGACTTAATTATAGCTACAAGTATAATCGGTGAAATAGTCACAATAGAGGACCGATCACCCGCCTGTGGTTTAGCGGGAATCAACGTCAACGTCAAAGTACTTTATTACTGTAGATATTTTCATATAATTAGCATTTTTTGCCACTTCGCTACATTGGACCACTGTGGGAGAAGCAGGGCTTGGAAACTCCCACAGATTGATTTTTAGATCTCTTTTAAAAATTGGTTGTGCGCTTAACTAATACAAATGTGAATATTTTAATTATTATTATTAATAAGCAGGAATAAATAATTACAAAATTATTAACAGCAAGGTCTGTGTTGAGTCAGATTAACCCCATACAGTCCGGTCATTTAAGTAATCTTGAACATTGTAATACCCCTTTTTCGACAAAGTCGCTTTAACATGCTTTTTAAATTGCTCAAATAGCAATTTCAAAATCTCCAGAGTTATCTTATTGTAGTAGAGAATGCACTGACCCTTGAAAGAATTCCCACCTCATCATCACAGCTACAAGTGTCCCTGTGCCTGACCTCAACATTTCAAGGCATTGTGTTCGTTGACCGAGCGACCGAAGCGTCTCCGTTTCAGGCCTGGGCAAAAATGCTTTCGTATGTCCCGGATGTTATCCCCTAAAGGCCGCATTTCTCAATTGATTCTCGTCTATTTTTGTGAACAGGATTTTTTCAAAATGGCGGCGATGTGGGGTGTTATAAAATTTCAAAAAACCGCTGCATTCCCAATACAGGTTGACGGATTTTAACAAATGAGGTGTCGTTGGATTTGTAGAGACCGTGAGAGTGAAAGAAATTTTTGTGAAAGTCAATAGGTTGGGGTTAAGACCGCAAAATGTAGTTTACAAAGTTATTGGTGCGGCTACTTTCATACTCCATGTACGTAACCAGGTGCATTCATAAGTTTGTATGTGTTGTTAAAAGAAACTGTCGCTCGCCAGGTCTACAGCTCACAGAGCTAGTTGTTATAAGTTGTAAAACGTTTCGGTTTCGGCCGAAACTAGGACAGAGCCGAAGGTTCGGATTTGGTTTCGGTTTCGGCTGAAAATCCAGTTTCGGCCGGTCTCTATCAGCTATAACTTCCTGCTAGCCTGCATTATTGCAGTTATAAATGCTCGCAAAGCCGATAAGGTTGTAGGCGTTTGTCGTCTACCTTGCGAAATGTTATTGTAAACCAGACTCGACTGTCTATATACAGGCTGTATCGAAATGCGGCGTTGAGCTAGCCACATGTGTGAGTTGTGGGGTTACTATATTCAAGACAAGTTATTTAAAAGATTTGTAAACAAGCAAAGTATGAAATGACAGTAACGAAATGTCTAAGCCGTCAAAAGTCAAAACTAACCATAGGTTCCTTCTTATTTATGACCGTGCAAGCGCAGCGTCTTCGTGCAGCTTCAGCAAAAAAGCTTTGGTATGAATTTCTGTCCGGATTTCCAGCTGTTCTCGTCCACGTGACGCATTTCTCTACCGAATCTCGTGAAATTTTGTGAGCAGGTTCGATAATGATATTTTTTTGATTATGTTTTTGTATTTTATTCTTTACTGAACAGCTGTGGCTCGACCTAAAATGTATGGAACATTATGGTAATTAGTGGAAGATGTTTCAGAATTGCTTAGTACAACATAACAAATTCTAACTAAAATATTTCTGTTACAGCCTGTATTAGATACCTAGATATATAGATAGATAGATAAAGCATTTTATTCACTCCGAAGGTATTACATAGATGGGCGAAGTACTTGTTGGCTTATAAAACTTCCGCTCAGTTTCCAAATGTAAAATTGGCTGTGACAACTTATTAAACCAGCCAACCATGTACCGCTATTTTGAATTATTCTTGGATTAAGTGCCTGGCATCAGCTTCGTTGACCGCGAGCTTAGGCGGATTTCAACGTTAGCGATGAAATCCGCAGTCTTACCAAAGTCACAGACGTGGGTACGCGCATCACGGGGCTAAAGTGGCGATGGGCCAGGACAGTTGGTTAGAAGGGAGGAGGGAAGGTGGACCAAGGCAGCCACAGAGTGGCGGCCGCGAACAGGGCAGAGAACAGCGGGCAGACACCGGCCCGATGGTCAGGTGACGTTGCTAAGGTGGCTGGAAAGCAGTGGACGAGACTGGCGGGGGACGTGACCGTAGCGAATGGCGTGCTGTGGGAGAGGCCTGTGCCCAGCAGTGGGATGACAAGGGCTGATGATGACGATGATGATTAAGTGCCTGTTACATGTGAGCGCTCTTTCAGAAACTGGGGATTAGAGACTTTGGCCAAGTAGGTTCTGTTATATGCAGAGATCCGAAGTTCTGATATGCGTTTGGGACTTCATCGCTCTATCTAAGAGGAAGTGTTATTTACTGCCAGGAAAGGTATCAAAGGAGTACTTACATAAAACGGAAATCATAATTTAAGAGGTTGAGTACCGTCAAATGCCCATCTTTAAAACTATTAATTTATTTATTTATTTTATTTATTTATGCTATTACACTTCCCAAAGCTCGAAAAAATATATGTTATGGAGACATCCTTTCCTTCAATGTGTATGTTTGAAAAAGAGGAACTGTACGAAAGAAAAAGAAAAAAGATGTTCAATCTTTATGTTATATATGTCACCGTAAGATTGTGAAAACCGTAAGTTGATGAACTACCGTTTTTTTCTCGTTAGTTGGTCAACTATCGACATATATTACTGAATTGCGTGACAAGATTACTGAATTGCGCGACTAAATTACTGAATTGCGCGACAAAAATACTGAATGGTTTAGCCACCCTTATTGGCTAAATAAAGACTGCCTGGGCGAAGTGGTGCGGGTAGAAGCGAAGTCCCCTTTATTCGTCGTGTTAGCAATAAAGATTTTCAAGTTGCTGTTCTTAGATTTCTAGTCGCGCATTTCATTAATTTTGTCAGAAGAAGCCAGTATTTCTAGTCACGCTCATTTTTTGACGCTATTCAGTCTGGCGATACCAGTATTTTGACAATCATACGTTTAAATACCACCTTGGCTTTACTATAGCTTCAGTTGATTATACAGACGTTCCGTGTTTCGGATGACACGTTAAGCTGTAGGTCCCGGCTACTATCGCTACTCGGTGGTAGTAGTCGTAAAGCTGTGTCAGAGGCCCTAATAGGGCAGCTTGATAACTTCTGACAGTCGGGTTGGCCACAAGCCCGACACCCGTCCATCAGCCCGCACTGAGCCAACGTGGTGGAGTATGGCTTAATCTTACTCGTATCCGGGTAAAGGCCCGTGCTTCTCGGTGGGGAAATTAATGTGCTGCATTTAATTAAGCATTTTATATTATACGGACGATCTAACAGTGATGGGGAACATCGCGAGGAAAACTTCTAGCTAGACCCTTTCACGCAAAATGGAGAATTTTAATGACTGGCTAGACGGGGGCACAACTGTTTCTCTCTCTCCTCGTATGGGATAATGGGTGACGCCATTTTGTTCAGTTTTGTACTCGACTTTGTTATTCAATTCCCAATATCATTTCTATTAAAACTGTAACATCTCTAAAAACATGGGAAAAAATAAAATAACAAAACACAACCGACAAATAAAATAAAATTTGGTTCATTTGTCGAATGGTATGTGTAAAATGCAAAAAACCTCATCAAAAATGGCTAAATAGTTTCTGACAACCCCTCAAACCTCAACCAGCCTGGCTGCTGCAGCGCCTCCTGGTGGTCTTCAACTATAAAACATATCTAAGAACCTGCTCTGAAATTATTGTCGTTTAATGTAAAAAACCGCATCGAAATTGGTGTGGTAGTTTTCTTGGGAAATGGTAACAGATATACAAACACACAAACACATACACAAAGCTCTAACCCCAAACGCATTATAACGCCTCCGTTCCGTGCCGTACGTCGTGGGTAGTTAAAATGAGCCACAAAATGTGTTGGTAAGCGCAAATCTCGCAATTGCTGGACCGATTTGGATCAACTTTTTTATATCAACTATTCTTTGTAGTCTTGGGAAGGTTCATAATTCACAATTCTTTATTGCACACATATTCAAAAAGTTACATTAAGAGAAAACATGTGTACAAAGGCGAGCTTAGCTATAGAAAGAGATTTCTTCCAGCAAACCAAGGCATGATGGAAATTTTTTCCATGAAAGGGTAGACATCTAAAAATAGCTAATTGAGAACTTTACTCCCTTCCCTAACCTGACCGGCGGCTTTGCCCAGACAGTCTTTATCTAGCCAAAAAGCGGAGACTAAACCATCCAGTAATTTAGTCGCGCAAATCAGTAAGGTCCTTACGGGGAGAACATTCTGAAAATCGCACAGGGAAAAACGTAAAACCGAATTGACTGACACAATGTTGGTTGCTGATGATACTTTACTCAAATTAAAAATTTAAAAACTTGAAGAAGATTTTGATGATCTCTTTAACCTTGTATTGGTTTATGGTTAGTAAAATCATTTAGTTCGGAGATTTCCTAGAGTACCAGACGGCGGCGGCGGGCATCGCGAGCGCGCGCATCCAATTCGAAATTTGAATTTATTTTTTTCCTCTTAAATTCATAATGGCCAGTGGCCTTGAAACTCCTTTGAAAATTATAATATACCAGTAGCAACATTGTAAACAAACACGGAAGTATTGGCGCCCATTTACGAAGATATATACGCAAATCAGTTGGTCTCTTTGTGATTATAATAAGACGTGTAATTAATATTTTAATCGTTCCTTTCGTACCAAGGTGATCTACATTCATAATGTTATTTGGTATGTATAGCTGTGGCGAGATACGGGCGGCTGTGTTGGCGATTACCTTATTCGCTTCGACTCTTGGCCGACTAACTCGGGATGTCCAAAATGGCAGTCACCGGAAGTAAAAGAAGACAAATCGGAGTAACCGGAAGTAATAAATGTAGAATTTATTTTATTACCTAACAAATAACCTTTAATTACCAAAAAAAAAAAACAACCATTCCTACTCAAAAACCTAACAAAACATTCTCAATCTATACATATCTAAATTGTAAACTTTTTTCAAATGCACTGGCAAAATTAACCTCAAAAGAGGTTAGCAATCAATCAACCATTTAGTACAGTTTGTGTACACCGTTTTCAGTCACTGCTTTGAAGATTATATTTCCTTACCCTGTAGACCCGCGTTAACCTTAAAAGGGAACTTTTATGACAGACGTCACCTAGAGTACTGTAGATTCTATTGTGGGCATTTATGGGCAAAAAACATAAAATTTGCCTTTATTGTTGTGTCATTATTTTTTATTTTCCGACCAGAAGAGATAGCGAAAGGGTTACTATCCCTTTCTGACTGTCGCTGATGACCTCTATAGCGTCGCGGCTCGAGGCTCTGCCTCCCAAGCACGGGTTCGAATCCCAACTTAGGAGAAAGAAAAAAATCCTAGGTCTTGGATGTTAATCTGTGTGTGACGTCGCTTTTTATGATTCCCACGACACAGTATCCTAGTGTGAGGCAGAGGCAATATGTGCCTGTATGTATTTTTTTAATATTTATTATCGAATTTACAAGTATTTAAAATTTGCCTTATGTAATTCTAATATCAATCACAATTGAAAAATAGGACAATCACAATACGATTATGTGACACGAGTTGTGTTTTATTGCTTGTCGCCTCGTATTCTGATTGATATCATAAATGCATACGCTATCGATTAAGCTACTATAGCTTATGTGACTTATACATAATGGAGGGCATTAAAACTCGGGTGTGGGTTTGAAGGCGAGTTTCATAATAATATCACTCGAGAGTTTTAATGCCTAATTATGTACAGTTATATACACTAGTTTATCTACACACATATCATAAGCTCTCTTTGATATGTTCAGGACCCGCATGTTCGACCGGCATGGTGGCATTTGATAATTGCTCTGCACTTGTTTAGCTTGTTCAGTAGTATCAACTTCACAGACAAACTAGGGGCGGCACGCAGGCGGGCGTCAGCGTTCGAAATTTGAATGTCATAATATGTAGAAAATTTACACATTATGGTCATAATGTTCAATATTCAGATAAGAAATGAGTTTTTACAAAGTAGTTTAACATTATGCTGATCGTAACGTGCGGTTTTTGGACGCAGTAAAGAGGGTTTATGATACTGTAGATAAAATTCTTAAAAACGGCTTACTTACTCGCCAAAACACTCGCCCGTGTGTCCGCGCTTAAAAGCCTACGCCCGCCTGCCAAGGCAATCTAGGTCCAACTATCGCATAACTATAGGTTCCCGGCCGCACCCTTTAAAGCTCTTATTACCAAGGGCGTAGGGCTCTCATTACAAGGGAACAGTGCCTTGGGCGCGTTACTAAGATCTAGAATAATCTAGATTGTTGAGTTCAGGTTTCCTGATTTGTAGGTAAAATTGTATGTAATTGGCTCTGTTTGAAATCGGCTTCAGATATCTGAAATATATTTTATTCTATTAGCTATGTATAGGCCATTCAATTGTCCAGTGCGCGGATGGGCTAGCCCACTGTCACGCAATATGGAGTATTGAAGAGCTGACTAAACGCGGCCACAGCTGTGCCTCTGCCAGCCCGAATGGGAAGACGCGTGACGCCTAGTGTGGGGCCAGAAGCAATGTATGTGCCTGTCTATAAAAATGAAAAAATATCAAATATTATCAACTAAACTAATAAGTACATGACTGTTTTGAGTTTGAAAAAGGAAATCTCCCTTTGAATTTGGTGATTAATGGCTGAATCTCGCTAAGGAAAAGGAAACTCCATTAACTCTACCAGTGCTTCGGAAATACGCCCGTCAGAGAAGATAAAACGGGAAACAGAGAAGATAGAACGGTACGGAATGTAATTTTTTCAATTTTCGTCATTTTTTTTTGTTATTACACATTGTACAATATACAAATAATCTAATCTAATGACAATATTATTTTATTTAATATTAATATCATCACAACACCGTCGCATACAAGCACTGTTTTCGATTGCGGTCGATCACTCTTTGGAACTCACTTCCCTGCACTATCAGAGATAGTCCATCTCTGCCCGTCTTTAAGAATCGTTTGAAGGAGCATTATCTTTCTCTATCCTAGATTTGAGCTTTGTATATATTAGTTTATTTAGGTGTATTTATATTTTTATATAATATTTATGTACTTGTGTATGTAGTGTATCTAGCAGTTAGTTCAATAGTTCCGTAATATATGTATGTATCTTATCAGAGCACATAGGTCTATCCTATATATTAAATTATTCTTATCAACCTTGGGTTTGCTGGAAGAGATCTCTATTTAGAGATAAGCATGCCTTTGTAGATGTCCTTTCTGTTTATTATATCTTGTTGTTTTATGTGCAATAAATATATACGAAAATAATATTATATATAAGTAAGCACGTATCTATAAGTGCCAATAAGATGTCTCAAGATAACAATCTAACAAAATGAATAAATAAGAACAAAGACAAGTTGTAATGAACATAACTTATGAGAAACCAGACTGGACCAGTCCCCCCAAGCAGCACCCGCTCACGAGTATGACTTGTGCTCCAGCCATCACCCCCCTCGCTATATTTGAGGGAGGGGAGCAACCCGCTACACAGAGCCGCCGCAAGCAAAGACATTTTACTCTAGTTTCTTGGTAACAGACTTGTATTCTACGTTAAAACTAATAAATTGTTATGAGTCACCTCACATATCACTTACAACAGTTAATTTTATTACCAGACTATTAAATTACATTATTGAGTTTGTAAAAGTTACATTAATTATTATTATAATTATCATGGAGCTTGGGGCATTGAGGCCATGCAGTTTTGTCTTTAACATAGTTATTAATATTGTTATAGGCTTTCTTTATGAGATTTGCCTTAATATTTATTAAGGCCTTTGCGAACTCATACGAAATGTACTATACATTTAAATATATCATTAAAAGTTGTCAAAAATAATGACATCTGTCAAAAATACCAACTTTGTTAGCAGTGATATAGCAGGAACATCAATAAACAGTTGTCTAAGAGGAAAACCATACGCCGATCACCGGGTTATCTAACAGTACTTGACGGCCTCTGTGGCGCAGCGGTTGTGGCTCTGCCTACCATGCGAGAGGTCCCGGGTTCGATCCCGGGCTGGGGGTAATGAAAAAAAAAAAAAAAAGCAATCCCCAGGTCTTGGATGTTTATATGTGTGTGACGTCGCTGTTTCTGGTTACCACGACACAGGGTATCCTAGTGTGGGGCCAGAAGCAATGTATGTGCCTGTATGTAAATGTAAATGTTTATGTTTACTTATTTTTCCTCTTAGAACATTGGTGATCTAAAATGGTTGTCTAACAGCAATAAGGGAATAAGATATCGTGCTTTAACCTCTCAAAAACCGAGGGTAGTTGGTTCGGGTCGCGACTTTCAACCTTATGCCATTGTAATAAAATTTAAAACCCATAACGGAAAAGTGGCGTTATCTAAAGCCGATGGTATTCAAGAGGCTAAAGAGTATAATAGTAGTTTATGTGACGGCTACATAATGGAGGGCATTTAAACTCGAGAGTGGGTTTATGAAACAAGCCAAAGGCGAGTTTATCTACACACATATCATAAGCTCATGTCATATCATGTTCGACCGGCATTGTGGCATTGATAATTGCTCTGCACTTGTTTAACTTGTTCAGTAGTACCAACTTCACAGACAAACTAGGGGCGGCACGCAGGCGGGCGTCGGTTTAGATAAAACCTATTACAATACACTTCTAATGACTAGATAAGACGTATGCAAAGCAGTTAGCAATAGCTACTAGTAATATATATAATTTGAATTGGCTTTTTAAGCCATTTTATTTGATACCCAACGTGACCCTGTTCATTTTTTTAAACCCATGACTCTTTGCCCTCTAGAAGCCGTCATATTGAATTCAGTGTGACGTCACATAGCCTACAACCAGTGGACAATCAAGACGGTCCTAACGATACCTCATTTATCGAATTCTGATAAGTAATTAAGATGTTTTGGTGACACAACTGAACATACTTACATACATACCGGTCGAACACATAACCTTCCTATCGCAGTAGACGGGTAATAATAATGCTGCTGCCTCTGTTTTTCTTTTAAAGGCAGGCGCTTCCTGAATATTTATAGGTTAACTGGTTTTTTTGTACTTTTTTCTGCTCTGCACGAAAGTAGTTCACATTTGCGATTCGTTTTTTTTAGCGACTTATACTTGAACCAGTATGTTATTACGATCGTCGGTGTTGAATGTACAGACGATGCTCCAATGAAGTGCCACTTAAGACGAGCGAATGGCGACAGAACTCGGCGCGAGTAGGTATTTACCAAAATACAAGCTATCTCAGAGCTAGAAGAGCGCAATTGCCTAAATTTTCGGCCGAATTATGCTTTTGGGCGGTAACGTTTTTCTACCCCTAAACCTTTATGGAATAAGACAAATTTGGCCTCATTCGTTTCCACACATCATAAACGATGCTTGTAGTTTTTCCTTTTTTTGAAAATCTGGCTTGATTGGTTAAAAATAAATAAAATGCTGGAGGGTTTTTTTTGGTCAAAAAAGTGAATGTTTAGGTACTTATATTTACTAAAATACAAAATATTTCGAAAAAAAACAAAACGCACGAGCATAGTTTTTCATAGTATCTCAAACATGTGAAAAAATTGTGAAAATCGGACAAGGTTTAAGGGGTGAAAAAGGTTACCGCTTATTGTATGGAAGCTCGCGCCCACACGATTCTCTTAAGGCTGGGCACTCCGACAGAGAAACTTAGATTTTCAACTTCACCTCACTTTTAGGACGACTAGCTAAACAAAACCGGTGAAGTGTGGGTAGGACGTCGGACGTTCCATGACATTGTACACGAAAAAACGTAAAACGACAGTGCTTTGTACGAGTATACCTTTTTAGTAATAAAATATTAAATACTAGGTAGGACTACTTTCAAAGCCGTACATCGAAACACTGAAAAAGAGTATTGTGTATGTAGTATGTAAGTATTGTGTAGTATCTACTCAGGTTAAGGAAACTCTTTGCTCATTGAGACCAGAAGTGGATAGAAATTGAGTAACTTATTTACAGAAATAAAATCAAATACGATAAAAAACTTAATATTGTTTTTTGTAATTCGAATGAGCAATTATTAATCGTATAACGACAAATAACTAAGCACAAAACTCATCACTCGCAATTAAAGATCTTTTCCGATAAGATCGGAAGAGTTCAGTCCAGTTCACCGATAAACGAATAAAACAAAATGGCTAAGAAAACGGCCATTCAAATAGTCTCTTGTATATATACTACTTTTAAACCTTAAAAACCCGTATGTTTCATTATTTGTTGTTATAGCGGCAATAGAAATATACCATCTCTGATTTCAGCTCTATACCTATTTCAGTTGATCCGGTAGAGCCCGGTGACAGGCCGACAGACGGACGGACGGACAGACGGACAGCGGAGGCTTATTAATAGGGTCCCGTTTGGTAGTTCTCAAAGTTATCTCGAGTAGAGTCTTATTCCGCTTTCTAGCTAGTGGTAGTTAGAGGAATAGGAATTCAAATGTAGTAAAAAAAAATATTGTGTGGTAACTTCGGGAGACTTTTCTATCGAGCAAAAAAAAAATCGAATAACCTTTATAAGTTCACGAATGCAAACTGTCACCCATGATCAACAAGCCAATATAAAGAAACTAATGGTTTAATTTATAGTCATTATTTTGCATAATTTGAGATTTACAAAGGACTTCCGTAGTCCTAATGTAACGTAGCCTTGAAAAAAAATATCCGTTAAGGTGATACGAAAAAAAAAGGTATTTTTTTCGAATATAAATACCTCCACTATAAACACATCAACAGATTTTATTTTTGTTTAAACGTTTATTTGATTGAAATTCTCCCTGAAGGAAAACGCGATTGGATGAGATTTTCTCAAAAGAGTTTAATTACGAAAACACCTCTAAATTGTTTTATTTTTTCCTGTAATTCTGAAATCCTAACTAATTTCAATGCGGAATTGCATTCAAAATGTGGATATTATGTTATTATGTATTCGTAAACTCTCCTTGAAAATTATTTTGATAAAATAGCGTTATTTAGCGTTTTGTATCTGTTTGGCGCTACGGAGGCGGTCCCGAAAGTAGTCGACCTGGCGTACAGATAGCAAAACAGGCCGATTTTTTTGGCTTGTGTTTAAACGATTACCAAAAAATTCGAAAATTTACTACCAATAAATTCGAAATGACTGCCAAAATGGATGGATGTCCACCAAATTGTGTTTGGATAAATGATCACCAAACTTATTTTTATGTTTTGTGTACTTAAGTTTATGTTTTAAGTATTTTTTGTTCAACCTAACACGAAGGATAAAAGGGGCTTCGCTTCGCTCACCCCCTTTACCCTTCACCTAAGCTACCGCAGTATTTTGCCCTGATATTTTCTGCAACTTTTGGTGGTCATTTGGCCATTTTGGGTAGGAAAAAAATTTTTTTGTTGGTCATTATATTTGTTGCCATTTTTTCTTATTTGAAAGTTTATTGTTGATGAAGTGACTAGAGCAGAAATAGTGAAAAAAAGTTCAAAATCTGGTATTGGAAGACTGTAGACTAAAATTTCGCGAGTTAGCCGACGTTGTAGGGATTTCAAAAAATGCTATACATCGCATATTGACTGCAAACTTAGTCATGAAAAAGTTGTGCGTGAGCTGGCTGCCGCGAGTGGCTCACCATTGAACAAAAGCAGCAACGTGAGGTAGTTTCGATGCAGTGTTTGGAGAAATTCAGTTCCTTCACCTTCCCCTTTAGAAACAACGTAGTCTGTAAGAACACAGACATTAAACACTCCAGCATCCCAGAGGCTAAGGTTACAATAACGAAATGGCGGTCGACTCTAGATTATGACAAAACCGAAGCCCTCCTATCCGTTTGTACCTAAGTAATAATAACACACACATATTTATTTATATTCCTACATAATCTCTAATCTAAACACACATACACATTAAATTTATTATTCATTATCTATATCCACATGACATCCCTCATAAAATTAAACTGATTATGAATTATCTTTATTTATCCTTAACATTCTCTGCATACATACACAATACCACTCTTATTTGTAATATATACATATTTATATAATTGTTGGTCTTAATTAGCTTAAATTTTTAGTTTTATATAATTTTTCCTTTTTTCCACTTAAACTTAAATAAAATCATTTTCGTCTTTACGAATAAACTAACTTATGTAGTTAGCAACTAATTAAGTATTTGTAAACTTGTAATTTAGCCAGGACTCCTCGTGACAGGTTAAACCTAGTGTGGGGTCCACATGCAACTTGTATATTTCAACCCAATCTGGTAAATAAATATTTTGTATTTGTATTTGTATTTCAACGCATTAAAGCCGACTTTTTACGACGATTCATCACGATGGACGAAACATGGGTCCACCACTTCACACCTGAGACGAAAGAATAGTCGAAACAATGGACTGAAAAGGGAGAACAGGCTCCAAGAATGGCGAAGCCAGTTTCCTCTTCTGGCAAGGACATGACGTCAGTATTTTGGGATGTTTTTATTGGTAATTTTAAAAACGATTGCAGCGTTTGACTGAAGGAATTAAGAAAAAACGGCCGCATTTAGCGAATAAGAAAGTGTTGTTTCGTCAGGACAATGCACCGGTCCACAAGTCTCCCCCGGTAGGGCACGCACTCACGTGTGAATAAACTATTTGAGGCGGGGACTACCTGTCCCGCCCACTCCCAAGGCAAAGTTTTGAAGGACAAAGAGTCTAAAAAAAACAAGATCAAGGCAAAAAGAAAAAAAAAAAAAAAACAAGTCCCCTATTGCAATGGCAAAAATTTATGGGTTGAAGTCTGAATTGCTTCCCCATGCACCTTGTTCGCCAGATCTAGCTCCCTCGGATTATTTTCTGTTCCCAAACTTGAAAAAGTTTCTCGGCGGGAAAAGATTTGCCAATAATGAAGAGATGAGTCTGCTGTTGATGGCTATTTTGAGGAGCTTAACAGGGTATCGAAGCTATCGAACATCGCTGGGAAAAGTGTATGACGTTAAAAAGAGACTTTATTGAGAAATAAATAAGTTTTGTTCGAATTATTTTGGGTTGTCCTTGTTAGGCCGATGGGGCCACCCTCGTACGTTATTTTAGGTTGAGCCGAGCGCATTGTTTGTACTCTATTTTACACTGACGAGCAGTGACATAGCACCAAATTACTCTTAAACGGGAATGGCTAGCTTAATGACGCCGTCTGCAATATTGAAGTACATTTAACAGCGCATCAGAATATTACCAATTAAAAAAAAATACTTTTTAATTTATGAAGCTAGGTTCTATGTCTTAGGAGATATTAAGATGTTTGTCGGTGACGTTTTGTGGGTGGAACTTTTTTATTGCTCGTCAGTGTATTTCATAAGTGGAAGTAATTAACCCTGTATTCCTTTTATATATATATTCGTATCACCTTAAATTTTGAGTTGTCGATTGTGCATCCGAGCATAACACCCACTTGCTTCATTCCGATAACCCAGAACTAATGAGATAACACGATCATTTTGACTTTACGGGCGACTTGCAGCTGACTTTTGACTGCCGCTAAATACAAAACTTAACTTTAGGTCATCGCTGACTAATAAAAAAAACATGAATTATGGATTTTAGGTTGACCTTGTTGGTATACTATCGAGTGGCACGTTTGCGGCAAGCTCGCTAAGTTACGTCAACAATGTAAAGTGTGCCTACGGAGAACAATCTAAAACCCATATTTGAATGATAATTTTTTGCCGGATGGAAGCGCGGTCGTATTTGTCAGCGATGACCTTTTGGCGGAAACTCCACACGGCGTCATTTTCATTCGTTAGTTTCTTTCTGATGAATGAAAATGACGTAGTGCCGATTTTCCGGACTGTGGTCCAGCTGATTGTATAAGCTATATAATTGTAGAGGCATTACATTAAAGGGAAACAATTAAAAAACTGTAAGTACATTTGTAAAAAAAATGTGTATTTATTTACACTTTGGCAGTGATGGCATGAGATTCTGTCTACAAAGAGAGTTACGTCCTTTACGCTATTTAAAACAAATTTAATTTTTAATTACAATTCCATTACAAAAAGTGTTCATACGCAAATCATTCATTCTTAGGCAACGCGCGAGTCCAAACGCGGACAACACTAGACCGAATTCAACCAGAATCCAAAATAGTGTTGTCCGCAACGAATAACCGTTTTCGAAAAACGGCTATTTACCAACCGTGCAGACCCAAGCCCAAGCCGTAGGGCGCAGCGAGTCCCAAGTGGCCAAGACCGAGAGGCGCGAGTCCGTGGCCTGCGATCAAGGGTGCTCCCAAATGAGCGCCTCTAGCCGCAGCAGCAGCGCCATCATAGGCGGCAGCCTGGCTCTGAGCAGCGGCTACAACGCTCTGTCCAGCTGCGACGGAGTTCCAGTACGCATTTTGCTGCAGGTCCCTGTTGGCTTCGAGGTTCTGCCTGACAGCCTCAGTGTTGTATTGGACGGCGGCCTCGCCGGCCCTGGCCTGGGCCTCGCCGAAGGCGCGCGCGTGGTCGGTGGCGACCACGGTGGCGTCAATGGCGGCGGCCTGCGCGTCGCCGGCGTTGATGCCGAGGTGGTAGGGGCTGATGAGGCCCGCCGAGGCGTAGCCGAGGACGGCGGTGAAAGCGATCTGCGGAGGAATTGTAGTTCTTAGAAAAGTTGCCTTTGGAAATCAAGAGATCTTGTAAAGACCAATTTCTAAACTTTACTAAGCATGGCAGTGTTCCGTTTCAAGCCTTTCGTTTGAGCTCCGTCATCAGACCAGTTTTCTTATTCAGTAACTCGAATCGAATGAAACTGGAAATGTGACAGTTTTTCCCATACACTTAACGTAAATTTGACACTAACTGCGTAGGATTTGCTAAGAATTTGAGTCTCTGAATTAGACTGCTCTGTATTACCGTAAAACCGTGTTGTCAACTAAATATCACTATTCATTCTCATTCATACAATAATACAGCTAGAACGACAGTCTATAAGTGTGTTATTATCATGTTGATTCCTATTGGTTCGTTAGCATTACAAACAAATCAATGATACGACCATACTCCTTGTACGTTATTTAGTTGTTTTTGACAAAAAAAATAACTCGCGAAAATACCGAACATCGAACAGCTATAAAAACTGCTTAATCAAATCACTAAATGCATCATCAATCAAACGAAACATTCCAACACTGCCAATTACACTATAATGGAGTTGTCTCAACCTTCTATTGCACGCTATTCAAATCGCGACCTTGTGCCGCTTGTGCCACGGGCTAGTCTTTCTTTAAACTTTTTGTTATTCTAATAGCCATGTCCTAACCTGGTGGTAGTTCCATCCGTTAAATCAGGCTTCCGCTGTATGTTTAATTTGTATTTATTATAATTTATTTGCATATTAATGACTGTATTTGATGTTGTTAACTTACTATCTATTGTGTTGGTACCAGTGGAGTTTCTTGGCCAGTCCGCACAAGATTAGAACAATGGGGTGGGGGTTACCACAAAGTCTTATGCCGATTCAGATTAGGAACCTAATTTGATCCGCAAAATTACTATGACCGTCTTAACCTGCTGAGACGCAGAGAACATAAAAGGGAACTTTTATGACAGACGTCACCTAGAGTACTGTAGATTCTATTGTGGGCATTTATGGGCAAAAAACATAAAATTTTCCTTGATTGTTGTGTCATTATTTTTTCTTTTCGGGCCAGCAGGCAAAGGCGAAAGGGCTACAACAAGGCTTGGTATTAGGTAAATAAAGCCCATTACGGCGAATTGGAATGGAAATGGTTGCCATGGTGATGTTACTGTTTTGAACCTAATTTGAATCGGATAAAGATTGTGGTAACCCCCCAGGTCCGCTATTTGTTAGGGAACCACTCAACGGTGGGAGGCCCTCCTGTGGACTTCCTGATTGTGAACCTTGTGTCTTGGTAATAAAGTTAAAAACCAGTAAAAGAGAAGGTGCATGTTTGAATATAATTTGTCAATTCGCGCATATTTTAGATATGCGTTAATTTGAAAATAAAATGGAAATTTAGGCGTGAGGCTATGAAATTAAACAGGAATTGACAAAGTGTCAGCAATCTTTCAATAATAACCGTCAATCTGTCAACGTCAACCGTTGTCCGTCCGTCCGCCTGTCCATCAGCGGGGCTGTACCTGATAAACCGTATTTGGTAGAGAGTTGAAATTTCCACAGAATGAACACATGAATTTGGTTTGCTGGAAGAGATCTCTTATTAGAGATTAGCTCGCCTTTGTACACTATTTTTATGTAAGTCTTGTTGTCTATATATTAGTTGCGTGCAATAAAGAAATTATGAAAATTATGAAATGAACTACATGCAATTTGAAAGATTAAATCCGGTAGCCATACAAGAGACATGTTTTTTCGAGTTGTATCTTGGATGCCACGATAATGGGTGAACGAGTCCGACACCTAACCGATTTTTTGGTTATTTTTGCTCCATCCATTTACTATAATGGTAACCAATAAACTAACACCCATTTGTACTGGTATCCCATCCTCGACAAGGTTGGGTGTCTTGCAAGATTTAAATCTAAGCTAATGCTTAAACCCGGTTCGCTATCAGAGACAATAAATAATGTTAGTTAGGAATTTACAGGGCTTGCCCGCGGAATTATATTACGTTCAGCGTGTCTGACGCAAACTTATCAATGGCTGCTTGTATTTGAAAAGGCATGGTGCTATGTTCCATGTTTCATATTAAGCCGTGTTGTTAGAAAGCCATTAATTGGGAAACTTAATCTAGTTCTCTTAATATGTTTCACCTTCTATACAATATTTTATTTTCAACTGAAAGATATTTTGTAATGAAAGTGTTTTTTACAACCCCATTATATCTGCCCACCCTTCATGGTAAATAATCCTGTCATACATTGGTTTGCTCAAATAAATCTCTTTTTAGAGATAAGCTCGCCCATAAACAAACAGTTACAAATAATAATAATAATAATAATAAAAGAAGCAGTTACAAATAATAATAATAATATATCATAGACACTATTTACACACATTGATCTAGCCCCAAACTTATAATAATAATAATAATAAATAATACCTTGGACACTATTTACACGCATTGATCTAGCCCCAAACTAATAATAATAATAATAAATAATACCTTGGACACTATTTACACACATTGATCTAGCCCCAAACTAGTACTCCCTGTATCTTGGGTACTAGACAACGATACACATACTTATATAGACAAATATTATACTCAGATAGATAAACAACCATGACTAGGGTGCAAACATCCGTTCTCATCAAACTAATATTTGCCCCCACCGGGACTCGAACCCGGGAGCCTTGGCTTCGTAGGCAGGGTCACTGCCGACTCGGCCATTCGGGTCGCCTGATAGTGATGCAATTTCTTTAGTTAATCCTGGGGCATGCTTCAGCGAGTCTATTTTAAATCGCCTGTTTTCATTTTAATTGGCTGGCCGTTCTGGTTTTCACAACGTCGAGGTGTGTTTCAGAACTGAAATTAGCATTAGTTTGCGACGTCCATCGACCGTGTTTTGTTGCAAAAATAGCAGTTTTCGGGGCGATATTTTGTAACCGGCCAGCAGTTGTGTTTTTTTTTTGTAATTTATTGTACTACACAAAACAGACGTATAGATAACTTATAATAGAAAAAACATGTGCAACGGCGTGATTCTCTCTAAAAAGAGATTTCTTCCAGCAACCCAAGATGGTAGGAAAGGTGGTGTTTGAGCGGGGGAAGCCCTGCGCATACAATAAAACTCTATAAATACTACGACTAATATATACTACAAACAATATTATACTGATAACCCTAATTGCCGAAAATAGCCTGCATACACAATTACTTAAATACAACGTAACAATATGTATCAACCGTATAATACACTAATACATACCAATATTATACATATATATCTAACTGGAAAGGAAAAAAAAAAAATAATAATAATATACCTTGGCCACTATTTACAAACATTGATCTTGCCCCAAACTAGGATTCCCTGTATCTTGGGTACTAGACAACGTTACACATACTTAAATAGATAAATATTATACTTAGATAGATAAACAACCATGACTAGGGTACAAACATTCGTTCTCATCAAACAAATATTTGCCCCCACCGGGACTCGAACCCGGGACCATTGACTTCGTTGGCAAGGTCACTGCCGACTCGGCCATTCTGGTCGTCAAATAGTCCATTTTACATGTCAGGGGACGAGCCCATCGCTGCAGCCCTGGAAATACTTATTATTATTTTAATTAGCCCATAGAAAATGTCATTGGCCTAAAACAAATCGCCATATTGGCCTTGAAATAAAATCATAACTTCATTTTGTATGCAGAGAGCATCTATATGGTTTCTTAACCTTATGTAGAGCATTAGTTACTTGAGTCTTATTCTAAAAGTGGTAGGATTTATTTTCCTTTGTCTAAGCCTTTTGTTCTCTATCCAAACTAGACTTCTGTTTGTTAGTTACGTTTGCTGGCCGAAACGGCTGAGCCGATTTTGATGATTTTTGGTACAGATCCAAATGGGAGCCCGGAGAAGGACATATGATATTTTTTGTCGAGCAAATCTATCGGAAGTAAGGCAGGGGATGAGAGAGAAACATTGTGTATTTCCGAAGACACATCCTCCGTGGTCTAAAGGGTTTCACGCTTGCTTCTCACACAGGAGACGCAGGTTCGAATCCTGACCTTGTATTAATGAGGTAATTGATTTATCTTAAGTACATTATCGGACGTTGAGTGTTTCGGATGACATGTTAAGCTGTAGATCCCGGCTACTAACGCTACGTGGTCGTAAAAGCCCTCCATCAACCCGCACTGAGCCAGCGTGGTGGAGTATGGCTTAATCTTACGCGTACCCGGGTAAAGACTTGTGCCCCTTGGTGGGGAAATTTATGGGCTACATCTATTATTATTATTTATATTTATTTTATTTACGGTGACAACAGTTGCCAAAGTATTTTGAACTTTATCGCGTATGGAAAGAAGTTTTGAATTTAATTAGTTGATCGGGCACGTGGTTCTTGTATGGCATTTGGCGAGAGTAGGCTTTGTCGCGTTGAAAATAAAGAATGATTTGTTATGTTAGGACTTCAAATGTAGAGATTTTGTTTTTTTGATGTAATTAGATTGTCTTTTGTTTTGATTGTTTGTTTCTTTTGCGAAAATTGTTTGAATTCGTGTATTTTGTACCGAAACCGTCTCTCATCCAGACCAAACATTCAAATTCACAAATCACGTTTCACATGACAACCGAAAATTCATGAAAAACGGAACACACAATACCACGCCTTTTGCGTCGGGGGTTAAAATCACTAGGCTGTACAAAACACTTCCTAAACCCTATGTGAAAAAATAAACACTTTTTTTTTTAATTCGCGCCGCGGGAATGTTGCGTTCCGTTATCACGATTTCCGTTTGTTTCTCAATTTGTAAAAAGGCAAAGGGTATATACCAGAAATCTCATCGTGCACTTCTTCGTTGACTGCGCGAAAGCTACTGAGTGCCTGTTGTTTGCTCGCTAGGCCTTTTATACCGGCGTCGCCTGCGCATGTCCTGCTGAAGTATCATTGAAAGTTGTACTTTATCACGGCTTGCGGACTGCAACGGATAGAAGTGGCTGGCTTATTGATAACAGAGTCTGTTGGTGGCTGAATTTGGAAATACCCTAACCTGACCGATCTCTTTGACCAGGTGTGGAGTCCCCAATTCCATTTGACCCTTCAGAGACCAGCGTCGACTCCGTTTACCACCAAATTTCCTTTCTCATGTTTTATTTTTTTTATTTTACCTTTGACACTATTTACACACATTGATCTAGCCCCAAACTAGGATTCCCTGTATCTTGGGTACTAGACAACGATACACATAGTTATATAGATAAATATCATACTTAGATAGATAAACAACCATGACCAGGGTACAAACATCCGTTCTCATCAAACAAACATTTGCCCCCACCGGGACTCGAACCCGGGACCCTTGGCTTCGTAGGCAGGGTCACTGCCGACTCGGCCATTCGGGTTTGGGTTATGGTTTGCGAAAACCATTGAAAAATTCTGCGTGCACATGAGTGGCGTTAAGTTATTTTTTAAACAATGTTTAACTGGGCCAAACTGTGCCTCTTCCTCCCTTGTGGGAAAAGTGGTGGTGCTATGTTTTTGACTCCCGATGAAAAAGTGGGGTTTCATCAGTTTGAAGCGTCTTTCTATCTGCCTGAGTGTCTGTCTGTGGCACCCTAGCGGTGAAACGCGTGGACGGATTTTATTACGGTTTTCTGTAAATGGTAGTAGACTTTCCTGCGATGTTCCTTAGCCATGCTTTTATGGTTCCGTACCCGAAGGGTGCCAAACCGGACCCTATTACTAAGCCTCCGCTGCCCGTCCGTCTGTCACCAGGCTGTATCTCATGAACCGTGATAGTTAGACAGATAAATTTTCACAGATTATGTATTTCTGTTGCCGCTATAAAGACAAATACTAAAAACAGAATAAAATAAATATTCAACGGGGCTTCCATACAAGAATTCTTTCAATACCACATACAAACATATGAATGCACCTGTTTACGTACATCGAGTGTGAAAGTAGCCGCACCAATAATCTAATAATAAAATAATTTGAAATCAACATTTTGCTGTGTAAAATCCAAACTATTCTCCACACCATCTCTACAGTTGTACGGTGGTATGGAACCCATCGTGCGTGAGTTAGACTCGCACTTGGCCTTTTTTTATCGATTCATCGCTTCGGAAGGAATCGGCTTAGCAAGGAAACAAGTCTGCCAAATTTTAGACGAAAAGTTTCGTTGATTGTGTCGGGGATATTCTACATTTTTAATTTATAGTTTTAGTTATTTTAAACAGGCACAAGCAGTCTGGCCCCACAATAAATAATAATACCTTGGACACTATTTACATACACTGATCTGGCCCCAAACTAGGATTCCCTGTATCTTGGGTACTAGACAACGATACATATACTTATATAGATAAATATTATACTTAGATAGATAAACAACCATGACCAGGGTACAAACATCCGTTCTCATCAAACAAATATTTGCCCCCACCGGGACTCGAACCCGGGACCCTTGGCTTCGTAGGCAGGGACACTGCCGACTCGGTCATTCAGGTCGTCGACAATAGGATAACATGTGTCGTGGGATCCAGGAGGGCAGTTTCACACGTAATGTTTATGTTATAAGGTTGCAATTCTCGATGCATTCCATCCATTGGGCTCTGTACTGCTAGGGAGTGAGTTGACCCCTGGCTGGCATAGGCTTGCAGAATTTTCATTGGTTTTGGGCGTTAATACCAAGCCAAAAGGTTGAAAATATGGTGGCATGTATATGTTCTCTGTCAACTTAGGGGTCTGTCTATACCTGGACCTAAAGAAGACCGCCATTGCCTCCCCACTAACAAATTCCAAAGTAATTTATTACTGTAGATATTTACATATACTTAGCAAACGTCATTTTTTGCCACTTCTCTACATTGGACCACTGAGGGAGAAGCAGGGCGTAGAAACTCCCACAGATTGATTTTTAGATCTCTTAAAAATTGCTTGTGCTTAACTAATACCAATATATATATATTATTATCATAATTAATACGCAGGAATAAATACTTACAAAATTATTAACAGCAAGGTCTGTGTTGAGCCAGATTAACCCCACACAGTCCGGTCATTTAAGTAATCTTGAACATTGTAATATCCCTTTTTCGACAAAGTCGCTTTAACATGCTTTTTAAATTGCTCAAATGGCAATTTCAAGATCCCCAGAGGTATCTTGTTGTAGTAGAGAATGCATTGACTCTTGAAAGAATTGCTAACCTCCGCAAGTCTAAACCGGGGCGCAAGTAGTCTGTGATTATTTCTTAGGTTAATATTATAGCTATCGCTAAGTTTGGCAAATGTTGTAAGGTTCTTGCGAGTCACTGTATCGTCTCATTAGAACAACTTATCTAAAGCAGAGCCTGTCTATACATTCGCAAGTCTACGTTGACACTTGATTCCATACAAATGTGTCAATCACTTGGGTGGAGTCGGAACCAATGTAGATTCCGACAAAAAAAAATGCTTCGCGCATTTGTCGCGTGACAGCTTTGACATTTATCTTCATAGGAATGTATTCTTTGACTGAGACGGTGTGAAATAGTATTGTTTGTTATTGTGGCGCCGTGACATTAATAATAATAACAATACCTTGGAAACTATTTACACACATTGATCTAGCCCTAAACTAGGATTTCTTGTATTTTGGGTACTAGACAACGATACACATACTTATATAGATAAATATTATACTTAGATAGATAAATAACCATGACGAGGGTACAAACATGCGTTCTCATCAAACAAATATTTGCCCCCACCGGGACTTGAACCCGGGAACCTTGACTTCGTAGGCAGGGTCACTGTCGGCCATTGGCCATTCATAATGTTGAAGAAAATTTTAGCTAACAACATAGCGTCACGCCTTTTCCCATACGGGGTGGCAGAGTCACAATTGTGCCCACTTTGAGCCAGTTATTCGATATTCCATTTTGCGTGACAGGGGGCTAGCCCATCTCCGCAGCTATGGAGTAATGAAGGTTTCCTCACGATGTTTTCTATCACCGTTAGAACGTCCGTGTAAAGTACTTTAGATAAATTCATTGTCTCATTGGTACATGGTCAGGAATCGAACCTGCATCTCCTGTGTGAGAAGCAAGCGTGAAACCCATTAGGTGATTCCGCCACACCCTGTAAAAACTAAATTTGCCGAAAGACAGATTACAAAAAGAGCTACCACATTGTACAACTTAGCAAATAAACAAATAAAAATATACGAAATGACAATATATGAATGCAAAAAAGCAGTGACTAAATGGTTAATGGATAAATCGTACGAGGAAACTGAAGCTCTTCTTGGAACCTGAACAATCAAAAATGATATTTAGATACATAAGTATATTAAATACAGACAAACACAGATAAATATATAAAATATTATAGTAAATAACAATAACAATAACAAATGTATGGACGTTTGTATAGGGTTTATTTTATTTATTAGTTTATACATTTATTTATTTATTTATTATATAAAAAGGATATAAATATTCTCAATGTATATACGATAAATTTATTAAATTTCATAATATTTTTGATAGAATTGTATAACTTATTCAATTATTTTTTATTACATAAACAATATGAAAGCCAATGATATGTCTATGCCAATAAATTAATTATGCATGAATTTTATAGATTAATATAGTACTTACAGTATTTTTTAGGTACCTACTTTTTTATGTAACGCACTAAATGTTAATGTAATTACGGAAGAGTGGGTTCTCCTGGCACAGGTATTTTTTACTTAAAAGGAGGACTCCACAATTATGTTACTGAAATAGTGTGTTAAAGAAATAAATGTTTTTTTTTTTTAATGTTAGATCTTTCACAATAAGGGGATATATCGACAATATCGACTCTTTTTGAAGTTATTTCTCCGCTGTTCAAAAGAATTCCCATGTTAAATATATTAATATAACAATTTCGGGAACTATTTATAGATTTTTAAATAACAGAAACGCGATTGGAGCATTTTTGCTCGATAGAAATAATTATTGAAATGAGGTCTAAATTTACACTTTTTTAGATTTTCTGACAAATTAGAATAGCGCACAAAATTCAAAAATATTTATTTAGATGGGTTTTGACAATACCTAAATAACCTATGATAGAAATGTTCGTAGCTATTTTAGTTAATTTTGAATCAATTTAAAACCGACATTTTGTAATTTTTCCCCGATGCCGTCCCTCTCACACTGCGGGTCTTTCCGCCTGGAATAACGGGGACCTTTGCACGGACGAGGTGTCCTAACTTAAGATAGGTACCAGTTCGAACCAGACACCAGCTTCATGTCGCCGGACATGTATCGCGTTACTTCGTATTTACTTTATTGTACCACACAAAACAGACACACAGACAACTTATGATAGAAAATATATGTACAAATAATAATAATAATAATAATAATAATACCTTGGACACCATTTACACACATTGATCTAGCAACGATACACATACTTATATAGATAAATATTATACTTAGATAGATAAACAACCATGACTAGGGTACAAACATCCGTTCTCATCAAACAAATATTTGCCCCCACCGGCACTCGAACCCGGGACCCTTGGCTTCGTAGGCAGCGTCACTGCCGACTCGGCCATTCGGGTCGTCAAAGCCGAGCTTATCTCTCACAAGGTACTCAAACTCAAATATTTTATTGTAAGTAAGCAAAAATAATGCACTTTTACAGAAATAGTGCGTAACTAATTATGGTTTGAGTTCAAAATGTTAAGTTTCCCTTCCAAGTGATGATTCATGGCTGAATCCCGCACAGGAAAAGGAAACTTCGGAACTTCGTCGGAACAAATAAATAAATGCAGCACATTAATGTCCCCACCGAGGAGCACAGGCCGTTACCCGGATACGAGTAAGATCGAGCCATACTCCACCACGCCGGCTAACTATACCTACAATGTTATGTATATAAGGTTTAAGATATTTATTTCTCAAAAAGAATACAATATTCACTTACTTGAGAAAACACAAATAAATAATTACACAAATAGATTTCTTCCATCGCGCGAGACAATAAAGTAGGGTAGTCCTTGAAAAATGTAAATATTTATGTTAAGAATGTGGTGACTTTGAGATGTATATTTTTAAAAGTTTTTTATAAATTGGTAGTGATCTCGCTTCTTTTATATCTTTCGGTAGTTTGTTATACAGTCGCGCCCCATCTGCAACTATGCTGTTTTTACCGTAGTTTGTCCTGTGGCGTAGTATAACAATGTTATTTGCTTGTCTAGTCAAACGTTTTCGTAGATCTATCTTTTTTGTGAAAGTAATTTGGGTATGAATGTCTTTTGTAAGGATTTTTCGTATAAGTATGCATGTGTTATATTTGTATGTTTGTGATATGTTTCATAATTTTGTTTCTGTATAGATTTTAGTCGTAGTTGTTAAGAAATCGTAGCCAGATATAGGTATATATAGGTATAGTAATGCCCAATGTCATAATGTGAATCACGGATAACGAATTCTCATCACGGTAGAGACACAACGGGGTGAGTAGGGCGACAGTGTCGTAACAGAGACGATTGATATGCGATACGAATATCCTTACCCACGTTTATAAATCTGTGATCTGCGCGGGCTGCGTGGTCTACTGGGTTTCACGCTCGCTTCTGACGCACGCGATGCAGGTTAGAATCCCGGTGCCGACCACGTGCCAATTAGATAATTATTTATAGAAATAAAGATAAACATTTACATTTATTTATTTATTTATTTATTTACAGTCATTATTATTTGTGCCCTTACAGAAAATTCCAAATCGACACAAATATACAATATACACGAAATATTTACGTAATAATTACAATTGCAAATTACAAAAATATATATACAAAGTCAATTCAATTCTATTAAATTCAGTTAGTTGGTTAAATCAGACACTTAACTAACTCTCTAGACCGTTAATTAAATGCCGACGTTTAACCAAGTCACTAAAATTCCGTCAGACAAGTAAGTGAACGAAACGTTTAAAGCAGCAACCAACCAACTGTAATTTTGCTTCAGTTATTTTGATTTCAAGGTTTAATTACCGTGTTACGATACGTACGTCAACGAGTTATCTACGTTCCTAGGCAACAAGACATATACAATATAAATATTTTTATGTGTACTTAAGTTTATCTTTAAGTACTTTTGCTGTTCTTACATGTTAAACCTAACACGAGGGATAAAGGGGGCTTCGCTTCCCTTTACCATTCACCTAACAGAATAGAATAGAATAGAATAGAATAGAAAAGTGTTTATTATTTGTCATTTCTTAAACATGTTTTTGTCCGCCGGGCGGGTAATAATAATAATAAGTACATATGTCGTAAAGATCTGGTACATTAATATATGTTCGCTTATATAAAAAGTAATATAGCATGAAACTGATACATGCCAATGGTATAGGTAGGTATGTAAAACGGTTTATTTCAACATCGAGTGTCTACGAGGGACATGTCGCTTGCTGACACGTTTATCTCTGTCCATCTTGCTGACGTACTGCACGTCACCTACTCTGTTGCTGGATAGCATGGGGTTGAATTGACCATATCTTGTATACGAGGGGCCCGGTGTAGTCAGTCCTTCTATGCACATGCTATTTAGTTTGACAATCATGTCGTGGTGTAGGTCGTGAACTCGCAAGTGCCACGGGTCTTCATCAAGCATTTCCCATAGAATACGGCTAGGTAATGACTTTGGGAATCCTCCAGCTGACTTCAGCGCCATTCTGTATTGCCGTTCTATTGACAGGAGATTTGAGTTGCTGATTCTAGGCAGTAGTTGTACTATTCCGTAGTCCAAGATAGGCATCAGGCAAGCATGTATTACTGCGAGTTTGGTTTCGATGTTGACCTTAGAATACCATCCAATTATTGAGGACAGCATCCCTCTAATCCTTTTTGCTTTCGCGATCACGTTTTTTACATGCTCACTCATGGTTAGTCCTTTATCTAGTATAACTCCAAGATATCGCACGTTTTTCTTGTATTCTAACATGATGCCTTTGATCTTTACAGTAGGTTTGTAGCCACGGCTGGAAGCACTTTGTGCCCTCTTCTTTGTAAACATTATATACACTCAGTCTTGTCTACATTGCACTGTAATCCCCAGCGGTCGTAGTAGTCGATTACTTCTTCTGCAGCCCACGTCACTCTAGTCGACGCATTGTCAGGTCTCTCCGCTGCATTTAGAATACAGAGGTCGTCTGCATATTGTGAAAGCATCTGTCCGGCGATTCTGCTCTTTGGGAGGTCGCTTACATACAGGTTAAAAATGACTGGACCCAATATTGAACCTTGTGGAACTCCGTGCGGTACTGTCTTTTCTTCCCCCGTGGTAGTTCTAAACTTTCCTCTAGTTTTCCTATTATTAAGATAGTTCTCTATCAATTTTATGATGTTGTTTGGCACGTCACCTTCTTGTAGTTTATTTGTAAGACCTCTGTGATTTATTGAGTCAAATGCTTTACTTAGATCTGTAGAGATCATCGCGACGCTATGTCCTTCAGAGAGTGCATCGGAGATGTATTTGCATGTCCTCAGAATCTGGGTGCCGGTGCCTCTACCACTCATGAATCCGTGCTGGAACTCTGGAATCAGTCTTTTGCATGACGTCATAATCCTTCGGTGCATAATTCTTTCGCAAATCTTACCCATGATGTTTAGTAGTGTGATAGGTCTGTAGGATTTCGGATTCTTGTAATTTTTCCCTGATTTATGTAGAAATATGCAGTCTCCTAGTTTCCATCTTTCTGAATAATAACCAGTGAGGAGGACATAGTTGATTGCTTTTCTTAATGCATTCCATAAAGCAGGTCCCGCTAATTTTATCGTGTCTGCTTTAATCTGATCAGGGACTGGTGCTTTTTTATTTTTGAAGCTGTAAATCGCTTTTTTTACTTCTTCAAATGACGCTTCTTCCAGTGGCTGAAATGGGGTCGTTGTTTCAGTTTCTTCATCACTCTGGGAAATTGAGGCGTCTTTTACTATAGCAGTTTCCACTAATGTGTCTATGGTTTCCTTTTCTGTTGTACAACCAGGCAGCAAGGGAAGTTTTTGTACTTCTTTTTTTAATGATCTCTGTATCTTCCACATTTTGGTTCTGCTATCTGTTGTATTTTCGATTATTTTAATCCAGGTCTGTTCTTTATAATCCCTCAATAATGTTTGTACTCGCTGTTTAGCTTCATTGTATAACTTTTTTGGGGTTTGGTGTCCCTGTGCTCGTTTAACATTTAGTTTTAGCTGATTTCGTACAATAATTTGATCTTGAATTTCTTTTGGAAGGGTTTCTTTTGGATCTATAACTCTTTTAGGTGCTGTAATGTCGAGGGCATATGTGACTATTTGTTCGAGCTTTTCTATGTAGTTATCTAGTTCTTCATTTGTTCGTATTATTTCCGTCGGATCTAATCTTTCTTCTATTAATATTTTATATAGTTGCCGGGTGGGTTCTTCTGTTAACAATTTCTTCATATCTCTGGTCAATTGTATTTCAAGTTCACTGTTTATCTTCAATGTGAAAATCCATGGCATATGGTCTGATGCTATAGAGTCAACTTGTCTACAATTATCACCCGTTTCAAACTGCAGGGAACCTGTCACGAGGGCTACGTCCAAGATGTGATCATTACCAGAGCTTGGTCTTGATGGCTTATTTGTGTGAATGAGTTTACACTCACCGTCATCAATGCTTTTTTGCACAGCTCTGCCAGCTCCCACAGTTCTTGGATGTCGAAGCGTGGTCATCTTAAGGTTTAGATCACCAATGTTTATACAGTCACCGTCTTCTAGAAGATGTTGTAACTCTCTCTGTATGGCTTTGTAGTTTACGTGTGGTATGTATATTCCTCTTATTGTAATTTGCTCTCCAGTTGAAAAGTTTGTACAGATCTTAACTGCAACTCCTTCGATTTGTCTCTCGTTGTCATCAAACCCAGGTAGTAATTGCACTTGGTTCCAGCCATTCACCTAAGCTAACGCAATGTTTTGCCCTGATATAAACTGTGCAAATCAGCTGTTGTCGTGACGCCATCTTGTTTTCCAACACGCTGGCTTTTGGTAAGACAGATTGTTAAACGTTTTCGACGATGCTTTATTTAAATGAAAATCCTAGTGACTTGATTAAACGTCGGCATGTGATTAACGGTCTAGAGAGTTAGTTAAGTGTCTGATTTAACCAACCAACTGCGACGTATACATTCCATTCTGAAAGTTCAATAATTCGCTGACAACAATGGATGCATGATAATCCATCTCACAGAACCTGCCACATTCGCGCACTATGTCGCTCCATGCATCACCAAACAGACAACCCGAATGGCCGAGTCGGCAGTGACCCTGCCTAAGAAGCCAACGGTCCCGGGTTCGAGTCCCGGTGGGGGCAAATATTTGTTTGATGAGAACGGATGTTTGTACCCTAGTCATGGTAGTTTCTCTATCTAAGTATAATATTTATCTATATAAGTATGTGTATCGTTGCCTAGTACCCAAGATACAGGGAATCCTAGTTTGGGGCTAGATGAATGTGTGTAAATAGTGTCCAAGGTATTATTATTATTATTATTATTTACAGAAAAGGGCTTGGCAGAGACTAAGATAAGGATCCGCCGGTTGTCCTAGCTGAAATATCTGATCCGTGAACCGATTTCACAAAAGCGAAACCTGTCTTCCCCTCAACATTAGCAAACGGCGGATTAAAACCGCAGATCAATTTCTTTGTGCAACCCGCGTTACGGTGGTGATCAACATTTACCGTTTTTAGGGTTCCCTACTCGAATGGTAAGGCGGTGGCTCTACTTACCCAGCGAGAGGTCCCGGCTTCGATCCCCGGCGGGGGGTACAGAAAAAAAAACCCCAGGTCTTGGATGTTTATATGAGTGTGACGTCGCTGATTCTGGTTCCCACAACACAGGGTTCTGTGCCTGTATGTAAATGTTTAATGTTTTAAGTTTTATTTTCCATAACATTCTCTTTTTGTTTTTGTTTTATTATTTTTAGTGGTTAAGTTTTCCTGTACGATGGTACGGGACCCTTCGTGTGCGAGCCCGAGCCGCACTTGAATTTTTATAAGCCTGTTTGTTCAGGGTTCCGTATCGACCAAGATTAATAATAATAATAATCGTTTATTCATCAAACAAAATACAACAGAACAGTTACAATATTTAAGATGTGTTTAGCTATAGTTGGAGTAATCATACGGAAAACATCTGAACCTGAGCTAGGTATAACCTGTATTTCAGGCTCAGGATTAAATGCAAAGTGCATAACTATAGGTGTCCTAAAGTAGCGTTTCGTTGCGGGAAAGGTATGTCGTGACGTCAGAACGGCGCCAGACTTCAGTGCGGGGTCGGCGTATGAAATGTTACCACTCCCGCACCGAACGACACACCTCCCCAGAAACCTATCAGTGCGGTGATATGTAAAGGGGTAATAAGAATCTAAACGCAAGTGACAGCGTTAATTCCTACCACATAAGAAAATAGTTCACCAAGTTAAAAAGTTAAAAACACCGACTCCAAGTTAAAAGCCCGGTCGGGGTGCGAATGAAGTCTGTGTATATGAAAAGTCCTCATCAAAACTTTTGCTGCACGGAACCAGAAACCAAAACGTCATCTGTGTATATGTTTTTAATATTTGTTTATTTTTCAAAAAGCGCTACATCAATTTTGATAAAATTTGTATGGTACCAACTCTGAAGTATGGCCTACCGATTAAAACAAGAATAATCAAAATCGGTTCATAATTGACGGAGTAATCGCGTAACAACCACACACACACACACACAAAAGCTCATCCTTTTTGAAGTCGTTTGATAAGAGAGCGCAAACAATGCGCTCGACTCAAACCACATAAAAATTGTTTAAAAACAAACTACACTAACGAGCAATGAAAAAGTTCCAGTGACAGCACCAAAATACTCCTAAACGGGAAAGGCTAGCTTAAGGGCTGAACATAGGCCAAGGGCATTGAGTATTAGACAAAGAAAACAAATACCCGTCGCATCGCGTCGAAGCAGACCGACGCATGCTCCCGCGCAGAGCCCCGCGGGGCAGCCCGAGCTCCGAGACCGAGAAAATTATAGAAAATATTACTAAACTCCTGTAATAATAACATTAAAAATAAAATAAAACAACCAAAAATTTTCCCTTTTTTTACCTGTTTTTGCGTGTAAGTTTCATAAAGGAAACTGATTTCGTCTCCGAGCGCTTGTTCATTTAGTTGAATAATAATGCATTGCGAAAAATATTTTTTGGTATTAAATATAACAGATATCCGGTAATTTTAAAAGTCTATTCTTATCTCTAATGGACCTTTTATAACATATATTTATCCGACATTTTTATGTTGTCTAGTGTAGCCTAGAATTGAAGCTGAAGATGCATTTCTGGCCATATTTAATCCCTTAATGACGCCATCTGCAATATTAAAGTACATTTAACAGCGCATCAAAATATTACCAATTTAAATCGTAAATATTGTAAACGTAATATTGGTTCTAATTAAGGTGTCTGTCGGCATTTTGTGGGTGGAACTTTTCTATTGCTCGTCAGTGTACCTACGCTATTTTGTCAAAAATATTTTCAAGGAGAGTTTACGAATCCATAATATCCACATTTTTAATTCCGAGGTATTTTAGTAATTAAATTCTATCGAGAAAATTTCTTCCAATCGCGTTTTCCTTCAGTGAAAATCTGAATATAATACTCAATAAACATTTACTCATAAAAAATCAATCCGTAGATGTCTTTATAGTGGTGTAAATGGATTCTAAAAAAAACCCAATATTTTTTTGGTATCGTCTTAAGCGCTATGGTACCTTACATGCTTAGGTAAAACAATGGCTTATGTTTAAACGATTACCAAAAACGCACCTATTTTACTACCAATAAATTCGAAATGACTGCCAGAATGGATATGTCCACCAAATTGTGTTTGGATAAATGATCACCAAACTTCTTTTTATGTTTTGTGTACTTAAGTTTATGTTTTAAGTATTTTTTGTTGTTCTTACATGTTCAACCTAACACGAAGGATAAAGGATTACCCTTCACCTAAGCTACCGCAGTATTTTGCCCTGATATTTTTTGCAACTTTTGGTGTTCATTTATCCCTTTTGGGTAGGAAAAAAATATTTTGGTGATCATTATATTTGTTGCCTAAAACAATTGCGAGTCTTATCGTAGAACTTGGAACCAAATTCCTAATTAAAATGTTGCCTTGGACGACGTCATATCCGCTTTCATGTTTTTCAGGAAGCGTTTTATCTGCGCATCTATTTATCAAATAAGGAAACCTAGAAAAGTGGTGGTCATTAAATATAATGATAATTCATAATTCTTTATTTCACACAAATAGTTTACAAGTTACATTAAAAGAAAATGTAAGTAAAAAGGCGAGGTTATCTCTAAAAAGAGATTTCTTGCAGCAAACCAAGACATCGCACAATAACTTGTATAAATAAAATGCCAAGGAATAAATTAAACACTTATAAAATAAAGACAGTAACTACTAAATAAGTACCGAAATATACTACATACACTTTACATGTAAATACATACAATAACTTTTATGAAAGAGAGAGGTAGTGCTCTTTAATACGTTTCTTAAAAGAGAAAAGAGTGGGACTGTCCCTTATAGTGCAAGGTAGTGCGTTCCACAGTCGGACCGCCCGCAACCTGAAAGAGTGTTTATTTATACGCAGCATTGTTAAAAGTAGATAGATAGATAGATAGATAGATAAATTAATTTATTCATTGCAACATGGTACACACACAAATACATAATTTTAACTCAAATTTTAAGAAGAAAAATCTGCAAATTAAAACAAAACACAGCAGTTAAATAAAACAAACAATAAATAATAAAATTATACAAGCAAAACATTAAGGTACGGTAAGGATAACTATGTGGTATTGTGACTGTACCGCGACAATGAAATGGCCCTGACTCAGCAATGTCACAGACGAATCTGTGGCGCTGATATTCTGCCAGAGCCAGTACGGACGAGACAACGGTTTGCTCAAGTACACATTTAACAACGTAAAATATAATGATTTTAATAAAATTGTTGAATAAAATAAATTGTATTCTAGAAGATTGTATTAAAATTATAGCATTAAAATTATATCATTAAAATGTATAGTAATAAAAGAAAAAAGTAAGACAGTGTGAGATCAGATGTAATGAACCTATACAAGGTGACATTTAATTAACTGACCATATTTTGTGGAATGATAGCACCAATCATTATGAATAACTTTCCCAAAGAAACATATGGTCGCAAATGAAAAATATTTTTCGTCCCTCAGTACATTGACCCGATCAGCTGATTACAAGTTACTATGGGAGACCCAAAAATTTATTTCGTTTACGACCATATGTTTCTTGGGGAAAGTTGTTCATAATAATGGATACTACCATTCCCCAAAATATGGTCAGCTAATTAAACACAAAAAATACTGAATACTGAATACTGAATCTCCGGTCTCCCCAAAAAGAGATACTCAAAACGGTCTGGAAGGTAGTTAGTTATACAAGGTGATATTTAATTAGCTGACCATATTTTGGGGAACGATAGTGCCCATTATTATGAAAAACTTTCCCCAAGAAACATATGGTCGTAAACGAAATAAATTGTTTGGGTCTCCCATAGTAACTTGTAATCAGCTGATCGGGTCAATGTACTGAGGGACGAAAAATATTTTTCGTTTGCGACCATATGTTTCCTGGGGAAAGTGGTTCATAATGATCGGTGCTATCAATCCCCAAAATATGTATTGTATAATATCGCCCAAAATATTGTATAATATCGCTTATATTCGCTTATATCGCTTATATAATATCGCCTAATTTGTAGGTCCGCTTATTAGTTGTATTTCGATGGTCTTGCTTGCTCCTCAAGTCCCATTTGCTGGTTCTTATCTAGTGAGTCATAAGGACCAAGATTGTATTGAAGTCTTGCCACTTGTGCTGAATAGGTTCAGCCGGTTTAATCCAGAACTCGTGAATTTATTAGGGTTCCGTGACTTAAAAAGGAAAAACGGAACCATTATACGTTTTTGTAATACTTCGGCCTTTAACCGAGGCACTTGGTTCTCGGCTCATGGTACAGGTTTCCTTCCGATCCTGGGCCTTCTGGTCATCCGCCCTGCCCCCCTGGACAAAGTGACTGTCTTATCACTAGCCGTATTTCGTGGTCATGTGACGTGATCAATTTCGTTGGCAAATGTCGAATTTATTTTTGTTTTTATTTATTTTCTTGGCGAACCAACAGAATACACAGTTATGACAGAGTTATCAGATAAAATTAATTATGAATAGGTTCCAATTACAGGTTCGTAATTGGAACCTATTCATAATACGTAAATTTAATACAATAAAACTTAACGACACGACATAAAACATGCAATTATTAGGATTGGGATTGAGCTTATATCTATTAAAATTTTTCGCTACATTATTGTTAATCGTTTACATTTTGTTTGGAGGTATTAAGCTTCCGCTGTCCGTCTGCCCGTCCGTCCGGCCGTCAGCGGGCTGGATCTCAAGAACCTCAGTATATTTCTGTTGCCACAACAGCAACAAATTATCAATTACGCGAGATACTGTAGGGACAGTTATCGAAACCAAGTTTTAAAATATATTTTTTTGACGTGATAACGTCTTACAAATCGATGAACGCCGGCTGCACGCACAAAAGCATGACTCATTGTCACGTTCCGGCTGAGCCGAGCGTGCAAGCGAGAGGCAGGATCGGCCTAAGCGTTTCTTATGACGTTATCACGTAAAATTATCGTCCGTAAACCGACTTTACAGCCAACCATTTTTTTTATTATTTTCATTAACAATAATTTTACATTTATATTTATATAATTAACTTTTAATTAATTAATATATTATTTACATAATTAACAAACTGGTAACTAACATAAGTACTAACAATCTTTAAAATTCTGTATCTACTGTATACTTGGGTACCTTATAATTCGCGTATTATATAACAAAGCCACTAGTATACACTAAAAGCTGTAAGGTATACACTAAATAAATAATAATACCTTGAACACTATTTACACACATTGGTCTAGCCCCAAACTAGGATTCCCCTGTATCTTGGGTACCAGACAACGATACAAATACTTATATATATAAATATTATACTTAGATAGATAAACAACCATGACTAGGGTACAAACATCCGTACTCATCAAACAATTTGCCCCCACCGGGACCCTTGGCTTCGTAGGCAGGGAAGGTCGCTGCCGGTTCGTCAAAAAAAAAAAAGTCCTTAAGTTCTCTCGTACGGAACCCCTTGGTGTGCAAGTCTTATCCACATTTGACTCTCTATTGTCGATACATTTGTAGAATTGTATGTTGTCGCTCATAAAATGGGCCCTAGAACAGGCGACCAGTGCAATGGTTGCTAGTGTTTCATCATCTCTCTCGTTGCCATGGAGGCCCTTCCTAGTTGGGCGGGGCCCTTTCTCGCCCTACACACCACAGTATAAAGGGTGTTAGTAAAACGCAAACGGTATAAACAAAAGAGAAACCAAAATATTTTATTCCTACCCAAAATTGGTAAATGCTACCCAAAATGGGTAAATGATCGTCAAAAATTGCAGAAAATACTGCGGAATCTTAGGTGAGAGGTAAAAGGGGTGAGCGAAGAGAAGCCCCCTTTACCCTTCGTGTTAGGTTTAACATGTAAGAACAACAAAAAATACTTGAAACATAAACTTAAGTACACAAAACATAAAAAGAAGTTTGGTGATCATTTATCCAAACACAATTTGGTGGTCGCTTACTAATTCTGGCGGTCGTTTCGAATTTATTAGTAGCAAAATAGGTGCGTTTTTGGTGCTCGTTTAAACATAAGCTTAAACAAAACGGCATAACTTAAACCTCTTCCAAAATTATTTTCTTTATTTTATTACGCGTGTTAGAACTGCGATGGTTATTTACCTTTTCCTTAGTGTTTTTAATCACTGCCTTCTAGGTACCTATAAAACTAGCGGTTCTGTGAGAACAGTAGCTCTCGCTTCATTTTTTTTTTAAATCCGTCCATATATAACGCTACAGCAAACTCCCCCCCTCCTCCGCTCCCCCCTTTTGGATATTTTTCGCAACATCCTGTGTCGAGTGATGTCCTTAGTATGCGTCTCAAATTTTATTGAAATCCGTCGATAAATAACGCTACAGCAGACTTCCCCGCTTTCCCCCCCTATTTTCCCCACCAATAAAAAATTACGATCGACAAATAATAAATAAACAAGGAACTTGTCTGCCAATTTTCGTCAAAATCGGTTGATAAATGCGACCTGTAGGCGAGAACAGACAGACGGACAAACAAAGGCATTTTTGGCCAATCTCGAAACTACACGCTTCGCTCGCTCGGTCAATAAACCGACTTGTTTGTCTTAATGTATCTTAAAGGATCCTATAGGACCGGCCCAGCCTAGTTTGGCTTCCGCCATTTATCATGTAGACAGTATATAATATCTAAACATGTATTTATTTGTGTTTTATCACACTTACTTCCAGCGCAAATGAATGATTTTTTACTTTTTTACTAAAACATTAATATACATACCGCCTTATTCATAAAACTTATCAAACCTATGATAGCTAAAAGGTGCTTTGTCCTTTTCTCACAAACACAAATTTCAAAGTGACAGACAAAGACAAACGAATTATAACGGCGCTATAGTTAAAAAGGTTTATTAGACGTTCATGAATAAGGCGGATATGATAAAATGCAGAAAGATGTGACCTAATAATACAACCTAATTTTAGTATTTGGACAGAAATCTCATCTAAAGCAACCAATTTGGCTCTAAATTCTAGTATAATCTAGGCGCGGTGAAGAAGGGAGCAGGGCAAAAAAGAATTTATATTTCACTAAATTCGGTGATAGGTGAAATGAAAATTGTGAAATCGGTGCCTGCCTTTATATTTCACTATATGTTACGGCCAGTTTTACTGGATTTCGTTCAGGTATTTGGTCAAATCCCTAGACGTGTTTAGGGATATGTTAATATCATGTCATTATTTTATCATTTCCCGGGATTTTCCCAAGTCCCTGATTTCATCATATCCTTGCGACATATATACAATTCTGTCATACATCTGTCGCGTGATTTCCGCGCGTATGGTTGCGTCTACGTCGGAACGTAACATCAGCCGAGAAACTTCGGTTACGTCATTCTTCACAATTCATATTTCTTTATACAAAGACGAGCTTGTTTCTAAAAAGATATTTCTTCCAGCACACCAAGGCATGACAGGAAAATGTACCATGCTATCTATACTAAAATACATATAAGTAAATTAAATATCTATAAAATATCTACTTACCAAATTTACTAAAAAGACGACCCCTGTGGCGCAGCGGTTGTGGCTCAGCCTACCATGCGAGAGGTCCCGGGTTTGATCCCCGGCTGACGGTAAAAAAAAAAACCCAGGTCTTGGATGTTTATATCACTTTATATGTGTGTGACGTCGCTGTTTCTGGTATCCTAGTGTGGAGCCAGAAGCAATGTTTGTGCCTGTTTGTAAAATGTTTATGTTTATGTTACTAAATAAGTACCAATATATACATAAACCTGTTCATATAGTTATAATACAACTATCTTGAAAGAGAGGAAGTGCTCTTTTACCCGGTTTTTGAAAGAGACAAAAGTGGGACTGTCTCTTATAGTGCAAGGAAGAGCGTTCCACAGTCGGACCGCTCGCAACCTGAAGGAGTGCTGATATGCCGAGGTGCTGTGCTTCTTCATCATTCATTCAAAATTTCGGCACGACGTGGTTGGACATTTCGTATACATTTATTGCACACGAAAATTCACGTTGCAAGCACGTGAAAAGACTACCCGAAATACGAAAGTACGTTTGAATCTACAACAACATAGTTGATGTATGTATAAATGTATATTATAGATCTGGTGACTATCGGTAGGAATATATATCGAATTAATGAGTATAGGGACTGGCTTAAAATCAGCGATCGCAATAGTCAATAGTCAATAGTCAAAGTACTTTATTACTGTAGATATTTACATATACTTAGCAAACGTCATTTTTTGCCGCTTCTCTATATTGGACCACTGTGGGAGAAGAAGGGCGTAGAAACTCCCACAGATTGATTTTTAGATCTCTTTTAAAAAAAGGTTGTGCTTAACTATTACAAATATGAAAAATTTAATTATTATGATTAATAAGCAGGAATAAATAATTACAAAATTATTAACAGCAAGGTCTGTGTTGAGCCAGATTAACCCCATACAGTCCTGTCATTTAAGTAATCTTGAACATTGTAATATCCCTTTTTCGACAAAGTCGCTTTAACATGCTTTTTAAATTGCTCAAATGGCAATTTCAAAATCTCCAGAGGTATCTTATTGTAGTAGAGAATGCACTGACCCTTGAAAGAATTGCTAACCTTCGCGAGTCTAAAACGGGGCGCACATAGTCTGTGATTATTTCTTAGGTTAACATTACAGCTATCGCTAAGTTTGGAAAATGTTGTAAGGTTCTTGCGTACATACATTATATTTTCGAAAATAAATTGACTAGCTACTGTTAGTATGTCAATTTCTTTAAAAAGCTCTCTTAAGGAGTCTGTAAATTATAAATTGCTCGAATAGCTCTTTTCTGTAAAATAAAAATAGTTTCAATATCCGCTGCTTTCCCCCACAACAAGATACCATAGGACATCACACTATGAAAGTAACTAAAATATACTAGCCTAGATGTAGCCACATCCGTGCTTTGTCTGATGTTCCTAACAGCGTAAGCCGCAGAACTTAATTTACCAGCCAATTTATCTATGTGGGGTCCCCACTGCAATTTGCTATCAATGGTTATTCCAAGAAACTTCGTATCATATACTAATTCTAACGTGCTGTTGTCTTACACTAAACTGGTCCCAATTTGCCTGACATTTGGAAGTGAGAATTTGATACACTTGGTTTTACCAGCGTTTTACAATAAATTATTAACTGTGAACCAATTCAAGGTTAAAGACAATACACCATTAACATCATCAAAATCTCCTTTTTGTCTTTCAATTTTGAAGACCATTGAAGTATCATCAGCAAACAACACTATGTCAGTTAATTTCTCCACCATGAAAGGCAGATCATTAATATATACCCAGGAATAAGAAAGGGCCTAATATGGAACCTTGTGGAACGCCAATTTTAACACCCGATCCGCAGATCACGGTCTGCGCTCATTACCTGTGCTGGTCACCTTTTCAACAATTGCAGATTATTACTTTTATATGTGTCAAATATGCACTTCAAAAATGTTTCTATTCAATGTGTTAAAATATTACCACAACCATTTGTAATAAATTAATTACTTGCAATAATACTAAGATGTGCAATGTACTTAAGCAAATGTATGTCTGTTGAATAAACGATTTTTCAATTTCAATTTCAATTTCAAATATTCAAATTAGTCTCGTAAAATAGCATACAATTTCACAAAATAAAACGAAAAGTATTACGTGTTGTTTTTAGCATGGCCCGTTGGCCCCAGTGTGGGGTCGGCATAGCGTGTGGTGTCCCCACTCTCAGAACTAGGCACTACAGCAGGAACCTTTACTCGCTTCAGCGATATGGGTGTAATTCTAACGCTTTAGTAGTTAATAGCTCAGACAATATTATGCAAATCAGCACCAGAGTTAGAGTAATCGAGGTATTATTTTATAGTTATTATCTTGTTAAATGAAATTATCTAGATTTCTTGACAGCTTAAGTAATGGGTACGGAAGCGGTCCTTAACTAACAACGCAATGTGAGCCAGAGCTAAATCGATCATTTGCATAATTGAAATGACTATCAACAAATTCAAAAGATATTTCAAGTAATTCACCAAGATACAAACTTTAAAAAAACTGACTTCAAGTCCTCCTCCGGTCGGGGTGCGAATGAAGTCTGTGTACATGAAAAGTCCTCATCAAAACTTTTGCTGCACGGAACCACAAACCAAAACCTCATCTGTGTATATTTTTTTTAGTTTTTGTTGATTATATCAAAAAGCGCTGAATCAATGTTGATAAAATTTGTATGGGACCACCTTTTAAAGTATGACCTACAATGAAAATAAGAATTTCATAATCCATAATTTCATTATTGCACACAAAAATTGTGTACAAAGGCGAGCTTATCTCTAATAAGAGATCTCTTCCAGCAGACTAGGTTAAAGTTGGAGATGTTGATTACTGAGCAGGGGTAGACCTATGTGTACAACTATAAGACGAAATAAACGAGTACTTACATAAATATTCTATACAAAAATACAAAAATAAAGAATCATCAAAATCGGTTCATAATTGACGGAGTAATCGCGTAACAAACACACACACACAAAAACAGACGATTTGAAAACCTCCTCCTTTTGAAGTCGGTTGAAAATACCTATAAATAAAATATACCTAATTCATGTCGAAATCCTCTTTGAAAGTTTAGACCTTTGTGGCGTTGCGGTCCAAGGCTACGCCTCCCAAGCCAGAGGTCCCGCGATCGAATCAAGGCTGGGGAGAAAGAAAAAAAACTCCAGAGGTAATACGAATAAAAATGGGGCTTTTTTCGAATCCATTTAATCCACCATGAAGTCATCTACAGATTTTATTTTTGTGTTAACGTATTGAGTATTTGATTAAAATTTTCACTAAAGGGAAACGCGATTGGATGAAATTTTCTCGATATAATTTAATTACGAAAACACCTCTAAATTGTTTTACTTTTTCCTGTAACTCTGAAATCCTAACTAATTTCATTGTGGCACTGCGTTCAAAATGTAACATATTATGTATTCGCAAAATCTCAAACAATTTTTCTGTGGTTTTAGCGCTACGTTTTTTTCATTTTTCCCGATTCCGTCCCTCTCATACTGCGGGTCTTTCCGCCTGGAGTAACGGGGACCTTTGCACGGACGAGGTAGCGCCTTATGTGTCGTCGCTGTTTCCGATTCCCACGTCATCCACGGGTATCCTAGTGTGGGACCAGAAGCAATGTATGTGCCTGTATGTAAATGTTCTGTTACGCCCAGTAATTGCGCTTATCAGGTATCTATAGGAATCTAGACTTTGTAGACTAGAACTGCTCGTATAGCTCGCGCCAAGTTTCTTAGGCTAAGAGCGAGCTGATACCTCTCTCTCTCTTTCACTCACCCCCTCCCCCTTACCTTATGCGAGAAAGAGATGTGACAGCCCTCTCAGGGCCAAAGAAACTTATAAGAACTGTACCCAGATATGCAATGTCTACTTACAACGCAGTATGAACACTGAAAATTTGTGTTAATTTCCAATATCGGTCTAAAGCTGAGTTCCAATCAAATTGGATGGTTGTCCACCAGTTACCAAGTGTGCGATTATAGAAGTTTATGTGACTGCTACATTATGGAGGGCATTAATACTCGAGAGTAGGTTTATGAAACGGGCCGAAGGCGAGTTTCATAATGATATCACTCGAGAGTTTTAATGCCTAATTATGTACAGTTACATACACTAGTTTATCTACACACATATCATAAGCTCTCTTTGATGTGTTCAGGAACCGCATGTTCGACCGGCATTGTGACATTGATCATTGCTCTGCAGTTGTTTAGCTTGTTCTGTAGTACCAACTTCACAGACAAACTAGGGGCGGCACTCAGGCGGGCGTCGGCGTTCGAAATTTGAATGTCATAATTTGACAAATTTTTGTACATTATGGTCATAATGATCAATATTCAGATAAGAAATGAGTTTTTACCAAGTAGTTTAACATTATGCTAGTCGTAACGTGTGGTTTTTGGACGCAGTAAAGAGGGTTTATGATACGTGTGTAGATAAAATACATTAACACTCTGGCATTTTGGACTCTACGTGGTTGGTTATAAGTGCCAATAGTTCGGTATATGATGAAATATTTACCACTTGTTGCAATGTACGTATGGATAAATACTTACGGCGTAAACAGACGACCGGTATAGCTAGGGTTGCCAGATCAGAAAATTGATATCTCTGGATAAAATTTCAAAATTTCGGGATTTTGGGATTTTTCTCGGGATAAATAAAACAACATTTTTTTTATTATTACAGCGTCTAAATTTACTTATTTTTATGTTGTTACATATACTTAGAGTTTTTTGACAGATATTTGACTAATTTCGTTCCCTGTGGTGTGCCTAAAAATTACTTAAAATTTAAGCACTTAGTTGCTTATCAAAATTTAATCGATTGACTAGCTCTGCTTTTATAAGGTCGAAAGCCATGCGGTTTCGTTCTTTCGAATGCAAGCTATTAAGAAGGCTAACCACTCTCTCACAGTAAAAGCAATGCTTACTGTGAGAGAGTACCAAAGCACAAATAACACCAATAAAAAAATAAAAAAGTCTTTTTTATCACATCTTTTAAAGGAATGTGCCCAGATACACAGAGACGCAGCGACACACCTTAGTTGTGCCCGGCTGCCAAGTTCACTCCATTCACCACAACCCTCCCAGGTTGGCCACCCAACCGAGACGTCGTCCCCGCAACATCCTCTCAGACCCTGTAGACGCCATTACGGCGCAATTAAATTTACAAGTACCCCCGGACACAGACAACCCCGACCCGACTCTACCCACCCGTCCATTATACATCCACCGCCCGCGCACGCGCAGGCGGAGGCGGCAACTTAGATCACCCACACCAGACACTGCTCAAGCCGCAGACGCCCCACATGACGCCGTACACTCTACGCCGGCACAAGACACACAGAGACGCAGCGACACACCTTAGTTGCGCCCGGCTGCCAAGTTCACTCCATTCACCACAACCCTCCCAGGTTGGGTCTCTCCCCCGGTAGGGCACGCACTCACGTGTAAATGAACTATTTGAGGCGGGGACTACCTGTCCCGCCCATCCCAAGGCAAAGTTTTGGAGGACGAACAGTCGAAAAACAACAAAAATCAAGCCAAAAAAAAAAAAAGCTTCTCTAAGGCAGCAGTAATCAGAGTATAACTGATCTTTGTCATTTGTTTGCGGCCCAGCGTCGCGGGTATCGGCGAAGTGCGGCCGGCAAACAAACGGCGTGAAGTGTGTAGCGGGCGGGGTGCGTGCGGGGCGCGTGCGGGGCGCGTGCGGGGCGCGTGCGGGTGTGGGTGTATTTCTAGTGACTTCGAGCTCTGTCAAGTTAGCAGTACAAAGTCATGGAAAACGGGGCTCAAGTTCAGGGGAGTTTGAGCTTATTTTGAGCTCCCAGAATACGAAGTTTCAGAATTTGAGCTCGAGCGGTTTTCGAAAAAAACGCAATAAAACACCAGCAGTGCAAAGTCCGAGTAGAGACGTGAAACTCGCAGCGTATTTGGACATGATTTTTAGCTCCCAGAATATGCAATCAGAACTTCTCTAACTTACGAAGATTGCGAGAAAAAAAATAAAAACCATTTACACAACAATATCATCTAGATAGATGAAATTGATATGTTTTTACACTTTTTATCTAAAAAACTAAAGCTAGAAATCTGAAATTTTGTATTCTGAAATCTCTAAGCTTTATCTATATATGCTGCAAATTTCAACTCGAGGGTACTTGAAGGTATCCGTGAACCTGTATTTTTGAATATTGACTCCTTGTATAAAAAATCGGGATTATCCCGACGAATCCCGACCACCTGGTACCCCTAGGTATAGCCTAGCGTAGCCTACAAAGCTGACGGTCCTGGGTTCGAATCCCGGTGAGGGCAAATATTTGTGTGATGAGCATGAATATTTGGTTCTTAGTCTTGGATGTTTTCTATTTATTTACATAAGTATTCAGCTTCATTCAATGAGCTTGGGTTTGGCCTACATTATGATGCTACTTGCGTGATACCAATTTGGTGCAAGGTGTCAAAAGTCTATATGAAGTTCATAGCTCAGACGACTTACGCCATAAGGCTGCTGGTCCGGCTATAATACGAGGCCAGGATGGCACTTATGGTCGAAGCGTATATAGTGCTTTTCTCAAAAATAAAACCATTTATGTTTGTTGTGAATATTTTATTGTATTCTTCTTTTTCTTCTGTTAGTATCGACTTCCTAATTCCTAATTAGTATCAAAATAGTAAAAAATACAAATGAACTGAGTTTGCCGCCATTTTACATCGTGCAGTATAAGTGCAATTCGGACACGTCAACCTCTATGGTACCTCCTTTTTATTAAAGGCCCTTAAGGGATTAAATATGGCCATAAATGCATCTTTAGCTTCAATTCTAGGCTAAACTAGACACAATAAAAATGTAGGATAAATATATGTTATAAAAGGTCTATTAGAGATGAGAATGGACTTTTAAAATTACCGGATATCTGTTATGTTTAATACTCAAAAATATTTTTCGCAATGCATTATTATTTAACTAAATGAACAAGCGCTCGGAGACGAAATCAGTTTCCTATATGAAACTTACACGCAAAAATAGGTAAAAAAAAGGGAAATTTTTTGGTTGTTTTATTTTATATTTAATGTTATTATTACAGGAGTTTAGTAATATTTTCTATAATTTTCTGGTCTCGGAGCTCGGGCTGCCCCGCGGGGCTCTGCGGGAGCATGCGTCAGTCTGCTTCGACGCGATGCGACAGGTATTTGTTTTCTTTGTCTAATTCTCAATGCCATTGGCCTTTGTTCAGCCCTTAACTGCCAATAACCTCCTTAGCTTATCTTTGAAAAAAAAATATAGTTCTATATTTAAATATTATGATATGTAAATAGGGTTACCATATGTCAGGGTTTGGCCTGAGATCTCAGGCTTTTCAGGCTCATCTCAGGCCCTCTGGCTTTGGACTGACATTTCAGGCTTTTCCGGTTCATCTCAGGATTCCGGCCAGATTTAGGAAATTTTAGGATTTTTTGAATTTTCAATAAAGCTTAGAAAGTATTCTTTTAGATCTAGTTTATTATAATAACAAATAATAGAAAGCCTATGATTTTTTATTGTAATAAACAAGATACTTACTAAAAAAACACTGTTTTTTTTTCCTACAAAGCTTCAATTTGAGAAAATCTCAGGCTTTTACAATGGCAATCAGGCTTTTTCTCAGGCTTTTTAAATTTTGTGGCTGGTATCCCTATATGTAAAGGGATTTAATACTTACTTACTGGACACTTTGCGTTTTCCTGGACACGTCTAAAAATTGTCCAGGATGATTAACTTTCGGATACTATCTTCACAGATGTTATGGGAACATTTCATACAATTTTTGAGAAAATAATATTTATCTACACACGTATCATAAACCCTCTTTACTGCGTTCAAAAACCGCACGTTACGATCAGCATTATGTTAAACTACTTTGTAAAAACTCGTTTCGTATCTGGAAAACTACACATAATGGTCATTATGTGTAGTTTTTCTACATATAATGACATTCAAATTTCGAACGCCGACGCCCACCCGCGTGCCGCAAAAATTTTTCATCAATTAATTAACACACTCGTCGTTCGCCGCTTGACCGATACGCCCGCGTGTATCGGCCTCCGCTTCGAATCTCGCATCCCTCTCGCGCGCACGCGCGCGTCTCTCTCGCGCTCACGCGCACCCCGCCTGTGCTCGTTCATGGCAAACGGAACATCCAGCCATATAGTGTTTGTGTCAGTGCCCGATTACAGGAGTGTGTGTACCGCTGGTGGTTTGGATTTGGCCTGAGGTGGGTTTAGTGTTTTACACAATAGGTACACAGACACACTTAGGTAGACACGCCTCCCTGCTCAGGCAGGGAGGGTCGTTAACCCCTCCTGTGGCGACAGACTTTATTGCTCCCCCCCCCCCCCCTGTTGTAAGCCTTTTTTAAGATGGAACAGGAGCTGCACGAGCTCCGGCTCCAAAATCTTGCACTTTCCCAAGAGCTCAGCCAACTTCGCGCTGAGAGAGGGTCCTGGGCTGACTCATAAGTCTTGTTCTCGCAACAAGACTCGATTGAGCAGTCGCCGTCCTCTCCGCCTGAGAGCGGGCTGGCTCTCAATAGTAATCACGTACCCACTGTGATTCCCCTGGAACAGACAAGACAGACTTCCTCCCCGGTAAATAACTCCCCCGATTCAAATGAAGTGGTGATGGATCAGGACAATTCCTATTCCGACCCAAGGAACTCGTTCCACGGGCTCGCGGAGGAAGGAGAAGCTTCCGTCTCGGAAGAAGACTCCACCTCCCGTCCCCCAAGGCAACGTAGGAAATGGGCCCCGAAGCGGCCCCCCACTCCAGGTCCTGTCAATTCTGTCGCCAAGGTCGGTCGCCCGTCCGAGGCCGTCCCAACCCTGTCTGCCGCAGCCAAAACTGTGCCGTCGCAGCAGTCAATAGTCGGAGCAAGTGCCCAAGGCACGCGCAAAGCACTTCCGCCCAAGATCTGCATTAAAAATAAAGAGATGTGGACGAAGCTTGATGGAGCGCTCAAAGAGCGTAAAATCAACTTCATCCGGGCAACCAACACCGCACAGGGGATTTTAGTCCAATTACAGACCTCCGATGACCACCGGGCTCTAACTAAGTTCCTAACCGCAACTAAAATAGAGTACCATCACTGGACTCTACCGGAGGATAGAAGACTCCGTGTGGTTATTAGGGGTCTTCCCTAGGAAATTGGAAGCGAGCAGATCATTGATGATTTGAGGGGGAAAAATATTCCTAGGATGTACAATGGTCGCTCCAAGTTACCGTACGACCTGGTACTGGTTGTGGTTGATCTTTCCCACAGGGTAAACAGATCTTCCAAGTTATGGAGATCAGTCACATCTCAGGGTTGAAAATTGAGAACCCACATTGGAAAAACAAGCCGCTACAGTGCTTTAACTGTCAGCTGTTTGGCCACTCGGCCAAGAACTGCCACAGGAAAGGCCGCTGTGTCAAGTGCCTGGAGGATCATGCTCCGGGGGCTTGCACACGTCCATCCAACCCCAAGGAGTCAGACAGCCCACCAGGGTGCGTCAATTGTGGCGTGCTCGGTCACACCGCAGCCTACGGAGGCTGTCCGGCCCGACCTAAGCCGCGCCAATCTGTACGGGCGAAAGCCCAAGCCCCGGCCCCAACTAATATAGGCCAGGCTCATCCTCGCCCGAGCCAGAATGCCTGGGCTAAGCCACTTAGTTGGGTACAGGGATCATCGGGGCAGCACACCAGCTTCCCCCCTCTTCCCCCTTCTCGGCAGTATCACCCTACTCCCACTACTTCCGCTGTGGCTAACATGCCAAGCAATACTCAAACAGCCCCAGCTGATTTATCAACTAGAGCCACCCCCCCTAGGTCATTAAGACCACCTCCACCAACAGAAAATAGGGACTATCTGAAAGACCTACTGACCATCTTGGACAGAATAGACCCAGACGAAATTGATGAGTTTTTACTCAAAATTGACACTGCAGCACTAAAGCAGGACCCTGCTGCTGCCTTGCGAGCCTGTCAAGCTCACAGGTCACTGATTTCGGCGATCAAAGGCGTTCTCAGGAACCGTAATGTATATTCTCCGTAATGGATACCACACCCGGTAGGATTAAACCTAGTGCATTGAGATTGGCATTTTTTAACGCTGATGGCTTGAAGAGACAAAGGAACTTAGTATCCGCCTTCCTATCAGACCACCAAATTGACATTCTTCTTGTACAGGAAACTTTCCTCAAACCCCAGCACAGAAACCCCAACATTTCTAATTATAAATTGATTAGAAATGATCGCACTAATGAAAGACTTGGGGGCACGGCAATATATTATCGGAGAAGCCTGCACATCTCCCCGTGTGACTGTCCACCACTTCAAAACATAGAAGCCTCATTTTGCCGAATAGCAATGAGGGGTCATCAAACTATTACTATCGCCTCATGCTACCAGAGACAGGGCTCAAATGACAGTCGTAGGCGTCTTGAGGAGTCTGAAATCTCGTCCCTGATTAGTTTAGGCGATTCTGTCATTATTGCGGGTGACCTCAATAGCAAACATGTCGATTGGAATTGTAGAGTGACGAACTCCAACGGTCCTCTCTTAAAGAAAGCAACCGAGAAACTTGCTATTGAACTAATAGCCCCAATGACTCCTACTCACTTCCCTAAGAGTAACCCGGACTCTGAAGGTGACATCCTCGATATCATGCTTCTTAAAAACATTCTTCCCCCAATAAGAGGGATTAAAGTATACCATGAATTGCTATCCGACCATCGCCCCGTGATATCTATACTTGGTAATATTGAACCCCTCCCGCCCGCCATAAAATCAACTATAGACTGGACTTTGCTCCACAACACCTTTAAGGCAAACTCTCCCTCCGTTGAATTAGAAAAAATCCCACAAGTTATCGACTCTCAATCTGATGTTAACTTAGCTATAGAGTCATTGACTTCGCACATCCAAGAGTCAATCCAAGCCTGTTCAAAGCCAGCCAACTCATCTGGTGATAGTAGGTGGAGACTTCCTGAGGATATACGCGACCTCATCCGTGAGATGCGCGCTGCCACCAGAGCCTATGATAACTTCCCGAGCTCTGACAACAAAATCGCTATGCGTAGTTCCCAACAACTAGTTAAAACTGCCATTAAAGACCACAGATCCCAGAGATGGGAACAACTTCTGGTAGAGCTCACCCCAGATCATCAGGCATACTGGAGATTAGCGCGCACTCTCAAATCGGACGCGGTTGTGGATATCCCAGCACTCTCCAGACCTGACCAATCACAGGCTTTCGAGGATGCTGACAAGGCTGAGTGTCTGGCTGACAGTCTAGAGAGCCAATGTTCATTGTCAAATGAACCCCTTGACCAGTCTCACGTAGACCTGGTGAACTCTGAAGTCGCCAGACGCTCCTCACTTCCTCCCCAGGATACTGTAGAGCTAGTTAGCATCAATGAGGTCAATCTTATTATCAAGGAGCTTCACTCCAAAAAAGCCCCAGGCTCTGACGGAATTGCTAATCGGGTTCTAAAGAACCTCTCCTACCCCCTTCTAGTCCTACTAGTGACCATTCTTAATTCCGCCATTGCCATTTGTATGTTCCCGGATGCATGGAAGGAAGCTGATGTGATTGGGATACATAAACCGGGTAAAGATAGATCGAAACCAACCAGTTACTGCCCTATCAGCCTCCTTAAATCTTTTGGTAAGATTAATGAGAGGGTGATAAAGAGGTAGTACGGGGATGCCCGCAGGGAGGAGTGCTCTCCCCGCTTCTGTGGAATCTGGTCATTAACGACCTGATTACCAAGCTTAACGCTAATGGATACTACACCGTAGGATACGCCGACGATTTGGTAATCCTCATCACAGGTAAATTTGCGAGCACAGTGTGCAACCTTAAACAAACAGCTCTTCGCATCGTGGAGCGCTGGTGTTTAGAATATGACCTGGCGGTTAACCCAACAAAAACGGTAATGGTCATGTTCACTAACAATAGGGCTCTTGGTAGGTATACCCTACCTAAGCTCTTTGGAACGGAACTCCAGCTAGCAACTGAGGTGAAGTACCTGGGCATAACCTTGGACAGCAAGCTCAACTGGAGTAGCCACATCGACAACAAACTAAAGAAGGCGAGTATTGCTTTCTGGCAGTGTCGGAGAATGGTGGGGAAAAAGTGGGGACTTTCTCCCAACATCATTCTTTGGCTGTACGTAACGGTGATCCGTCCTCTTGTCTGCTACGGAGCTGTGGTGTGGTGGACCAGGACCAAACTAACCACAATGGTAAGCAAACTCCAAAGCTTCCAAAGGCTGGCCTGCATGGCTATCACAGGTAGTATGAGAACTACTCCAACAGCAGCAATGGAGGCCATGCTGTGTCTTCCGCCACTCCAGCTATATATTAAGCAGGAGGCCGCGTCATCTGCGGTGAGACTCAACACCTTAGGACTTTGGAGGAAAAACAGGACCTCACACACCGCCATCCTAGGGGAAGTTTACAAAAAATTTCCCATCTCTATGGCTTGCAGTGACAGAATCCCTAAACAATTTGTTTTTGACAAAAAATACAACATACAGTTACATGAAGACCATCGGGTTGAGGGGCTCGACGTTAAAGAGCTCAGAATTTTTACCGATGGTTCAAAAACTGAAGCAGGCACTGGTTCAGGCACCTTCTCGGAGGACCTAAACATCAAGATGGCCATTCCACTGGGTGCCCATAATACTGTCTTTCAAGCTGAATGCATGGGCATCATCTCGGCCGCTAATGCCATAGCATCGAGAAAGGTAAGAGATTCCTCCATTCGAATCCTCTCGGATAGCATGGCCGTCCTACAAGCCCTAAATAGCAACACTATTAACTCAGGGCTAATCTACGAGTGTCACAAACGACTAATGGAGGTATGTCAACACAACCGCGTAATCCTTCAATGGATAAAAGGACACAGCGGATCAAGAGGTAACGATGCAGCGGATGAGCTGGCGCGTAAAGGATCTAGCTTGACAGCGTATGGTCCCGAACCTATCATCCCTCTTCCCTTCAAGATGGTACGCTCATTTCTGAGAGAGTCGACCAGGAATGATCATGCCACTCTTTGGACAAACCATAAGGAGTGCAGGCAGGCTAAGCTGGCCTTGCCGTCCCCTAGCGCTAGGCTGGCTAAGACCTTGCTTCGACTTAGCAGGCCGCGCATGCGACTGGTAACTGCAGCACTTACTGGCCATGGTTTCTTTAACAAACATCTATATGTCCTAGGTGTTACCGACAGCCCCCTTTGCAGAGCCTGCTTGGAGGCAGAAGAAACGGCTGCTCACGTCCTCATGGAGTGCACAGGAGTAGCGGACTACAGGGCTAAACACCTCGGTCAATCGAGGGACCTTCCAGGGATAGTCGGTAACGTAAAGGGCCTACTGGCGTTCCTGGAGGAGTTGGGTTGGCTCGAATGATTCGCATTCCCACCCACACGCAAAATAGGCGCTTTCGTCGTCGAGTTGCGGAAACCAGCCCGTCTTACAATTGACAATTGACAATTGACATTGAGGGTGATAAACAATCGATTGAAGGCGATAGCCTTCGGCCGAGGGCTCGTCCCAGACGAGCAGTTCGGCTTTAGAAACGGACATTCCTGTGTCCACCAGGTACACAGGATAACTGAATTTATCTTGCACGGATTCAATCGGCGAAAGCCGACAGGCACAGGCGCTTTATTCTTCGACGTGGCTAAAGCGTTTGACAAGGTTTGGCACAACGGCCTCATATACAAGCTGTGCAACATGGATTTCCCTGACAGATTAGTTCTTATTGTGAGAGACTTTCTCTCCAATAGGAGTTTTAGGTACAGAGTGGAAGGCACTCACTCTAGACCTCATCCAATCAAGGCGGGAGTACCACAAGGCTCTGTGCTCTCGCCTCTCTTATTCTCACTCTTCACTAGTGATATCCCCAAACATCACAATGTACAGCTTGCCCTCTTCGCCGACGACACTGCGCTCTCTATTACTCTGGTAGGAATAGAGAAATAATCGTCAAAAGGCTCCAAACTGCCGCCACTCTCTTGGGCGACTGGTTCAAGAAGTGGCGGATCGAACTCAACCCAGAAAAAAGCCAGGCTATATTCTTCTCTCGCTTCACAACACTCAGTGAGTGGTCTCGTTTACCACAAATCTCCCTGTTTGGACGCGCTATTCCATGGAGTCGCCAAGTGAAATACCTTGGAGTGACTTTGGATAGCCGTCTCACCTTCGGACCGCACATTAAAATTGTGAGGAATAGAGCCAAATTCGTCCTAAGTCGGCTTATCGCGCTGATTCAATCTAAGAGCAAACTCTCTTTACGTAATAAGCTAAGATTGTACTTAGCTTGCGTCCGTCCCATTTTCACATATGCTAGTGTGGTGTTTGCGCATGTAGCCAAAATCCACATAGACAGTCTTCAAATCCTCCAAAATAAATTTCTACGCCGGGCCACGGGTGCCCCATGGTTCGTGCGGAATTTTGATCTCCACAAAGACCTGAAAGTGCCTACCATCCGCGACTTCATGAAAAAAGCTTCTACTCGATACTTCGACAGAGCTCAACATCACTCCAACCCCCTTATTCGTTTCGCTGCTGACTACGCTGCAAATCCCGAGGCAACCCAACCGAGACGACGCCCCCGTAACATCCTTTTAGACCCGGAAGACGCCATTACGGCGCAATTAAATTAACGGTTACCCCCGGACACAGACAACCCCGACCCGACTCTTCCCACCCGCCCCTTATACATCCACCGCCCGCGCACGCGCAGGCGGAGGCGGCTAACAAGAACACCCGCACCAGACACTGCACAAGCCGAAAGCACCCCACATGACGCCGTACACTCTACGCCGGCACAAGTCACACTTAGACGCAGCGACACACCTTAGTTGTGCCCGGCTACGTTAAATCACACCACTCACCACAACCCTCCCAGGTTGGGCCTCTCCCCCGGTAGGGCACGCACTCACGTGAAACAGAACAATTGTGGCGGGGACTATCTGTTCCGCCCCCCAAGGCAAAGTTTTTAAAGACTAAAGTCTAAAACATAAAAATCAATTCCAAAAAAAAATAAAACCCGTGTGCCATCCCTAGTTTGTCTGTGAAGTTGGTACTGACATTCAAATTTCGAACGCCGACGCCCGCCTGCGTGAAGTTGGGACTACAGAACAAGCTAAACAACTGCAGAGCCACAATGCCGGTCAAACATGCGGTTCCTGAACACATCAAAGAGAGCTTATGATATGTGTGTAGATAAACTAGTGTATGTAACTGTACATAATTAGGCATTATGCAGCAGTCACATAAACTACTATTATAATATATTATTACATATTCTAGAAACTGGCGAAGATTTCTATGCGCATTATCAGTTTTGGAGTACTTTGTAGTTAATGTTTGAACATTCATAAACATAGAATAGAATAGAAAGCATAGCGTCACCCGTTTTCCTGTACGGGACGGCAGAGGCACAGAAGCCCACGTTAAGTCAGTTGCTAAATAGTCAATTTTGCTTGACAAGGGGCTAGCCCATCGCCGCAGCTTTGGAGATATGAAGGTATGAAGATATGAATCCATTCCGAACCCCTTTCGTTCGCAGACCCTGATCGGTGCATTGCGAATTTCAACCTTATCCCATGATAATAACGTGCTAACTACTGTACCGAGGGTGTTCTTAAACGAGCGAAGGAGATCTTGTGTATCAGCGACACCAAATATTAACCCCTTAATGCATGGCCTGACCCGAAATAGATCGCGATTTTCAACCTTATTGCTTAGTAACAAAGTTCAATACCTATGAAACCATATATGGGTTAGTATGCAGTAAAGGGTTAAGGCAACAAATATAATGATCACCAAAATATTTTTTTCCTACCCAAAATCGGTACATGATCACCAAAAGTTGCAGAAAATAACAGGGCAAAATACTGCGCACTGAAAAAAAGGATTAACCGAACTAGTTTAGTTAGGTTAGAGTTTTTTTGTGAGTAAACAAAATTTAAATTAATTTAAGGAAGTAGTTTAGTAACGAATCCAAAACTTGTTTTGTAATTATTTATTTGGTTTGCATTAACACAAGTTTTTATTACTGATAACATAAGTAACTTAGATAAACTAGCGTTGTTGCAGCAACAAAGCGCTGGTTTTATTATTAGTAAGTTATAGTTCGCAAGTCTTTAAATTAGGGCTTACTAGTAACAAAACTTTTGGTTACTGGTAAAATATTTTTTTCAATGCGGCAGCTTAGGTGAAAGGTTAAAGGGGTGAGCGAAGTGAAGCCCCCTTTATCCTTCGTGTTAGGTTGAACATTTAAGAACAACAAAAAATACTTAAAACATAAACTTAAATAAAAAAAACATAAAAAGAAGGTTGGTGATAATTTATCCAAACACAATTTGGTGGTCGTTTACTAATTCTGGCAGTCGTTTCGAATTTATTGGTAGGTAGTAAAATAGGTGCGTTTTCGGTGGTCGTTTAAACACAAGCCAAATATTAATAGTAGGTAGGGTCTTCTGTTAGTTATTTTGATTCACTGAGACCGATGCTGGGGGCGACACAAATAAACTAACTAAACCTCGCGAGTGACAATTTCTTTTAATAACACACACAAACTTATGAATGCACCTGCTTACGTACATGGAGTATGAAAGTAGCCGCACCAATAACTTTGTAAACTACATTTTGCTATGTTAAAAACGACCTATTGACTTTTAACTAAAATCATATAGTCTGTTGCTCTCACGGTCTCTACAAATCCAACAACACCTCATTTGTTAAAATCTGTCAAGCTGTTTGGACTGTAGAGGTTATTTGAAATTTTAAAACCCTCACATCTCCGCCATTTTGAAAAAAAAAACAAACACTAAATCGAAAAAACGAGAATCAGTTGAATAATACGGCCTGTAGAGGGTAACATCCGGACACACATCCGGATATACCAAAGCATTTTTTCCCAACCCTGAAACGTAGACGCTCGCTTCGCTCGCTCGGTCAGCTAATTAAAACATTAGAGTTCGAAAATGTAATCTATGACTACGGCTCAAGTATCGGCTTCAAGGTGACCCGGTTAGTTGGTTTGGACACCTGAAGAATCGCACTGACAGTCTCACACATAATCTGTCACTTTAGAAATATTGCCAGACCTTGGGCCATATTTGGGCTTATTCATATTCATATTCATACTCATTATTGCACATAAATCTTAATAGTAAAGGAACAAAACATTTTATGAGCAAAGGCGAGCTTATCTCTAAAGAGAGATTTCTACCAGCAAACCTAGGTAGGACAGGAAAAATTGTGCAACAGGAGAGTCCTAGTGCGCGATAAAACTGTACACATCTAATTGTTTACAACTAAAACATAATAATGTAATAAATGATATATACTAAATAAAATACAAAAGCATTTAAATAAAATATATATGAAACATATACTACTTATATATACATATATAAAAGTACCTATCACGAAAGAGAAAGGAAATGCTCTTTTAATATTTTCTTAAAGGTGAAAATTGAGGGACTATCTCTCGTGTTAGGTTGAACATGCAAAAACAACAAAAAATACTTGAAACATATACTTGAGTACACATAAAATATTTTAAACATAAAAAGTGTTTTTTCTGATCCTTTTATGCTGTGCAAATCAGTATTTTTTCATTACTCATACTCTGAAAGGGGGTCATTGTTCATCCAGGCACCGTGCTGAAAGTGGTACATGCCTGCTCTAAAGCAGAAAAGTATTTAAAAATATATATATATGAATCGTAGTTTATATTGAACAACGCAATGGTAGTAACCTATACAGCCATAAAACGATTAATTCTTCATTTATTAGTTTTGTTGACATTTAATAATTTTACGAACGAAATAATGCCTTCTCCAACATTTACAGCCCAGCCTCCTATGAATGATATTCAAATATCACAACAAGTATCAAATATTAATATGCCTGGAATAAATATTTCTCTAACGCTCAATAACTATACAAACGTTAATATTAATTTCAAGTGACTTTGTTTTTTAATAAAATAATTTTAATTTCAAGTGACTTTGTTTTTTAATAAAATAATTTTGATTTTAACTGGCTTGTGTTTACTTTCCTCGTATTCGTAATGAAAAGTAGAGTGTTTTACTCGGGTGAAAGCACCCATTTCTGCCTCGAACTATTGGCGCTCGAACGAACTCGTCAGGAATGGGTGCCTTTCAGCCCTCGGTTAACAATCTACTATTGATGTGTGAGTAAATACTAGCATTTCTCAAACATGCAATGAAATGTCGTCATTACGTGCGTTATAACAGGCTTGGAAGTATCACGTCTCGCGCCGCACAACTCGAGAGAACTGCAAAGGAATTTAAAAAAAAATTGCAGGCCTAGGCCGGGAAGTAATTTAAATTTTATTCTCAAAGCAAAAGACACCAACACGGGCGCACTGAAATTACGATTAGTATTATTTTTAAACTTGAATCTGTTTTTTGAGTGGTGTATTTGTTTATTTCATTGCATATGTTTGAGAAAAGCACTATACATGCCTTTGGCTGCAAAAAGGTATCACGATCCTACTCAGCCGGTAAGCCCTTTTTTCCCGGCGTCTGCAGTAACATACTATTCTTTTAAAATTCTCAGGTCTGTTATTAATTTATGCAGATATATGCGCTCAAAGGCAAGGAATGTGGATTGAGATATGTCTCGGCGTGTGATATATCAATCACGTCTAGTGTAGTGTGTCCCATTTTACTTCTACAACTGTACGTACAGTGGAGGTCAAAATTATATGACTACAAATATATTGTTTACGAATATACGGTTTGACTCACAAATATGTTAAATGTTCACCAAAGGAGATCATTCACGTTTCATACATTCTTGGGCCAAAAAGTGAAAGAGCCGGCCAGAAAATTTAGTGTAATATTCGGATAGAACACACAATTCTTATTATTTTTTAATACAATACCAAACCTGTGCGCCCCATGGTTACGATTCTAAAATACAATAAAATTGTTTTATTTTATTTTATTTTATTTTATTTTACATTTTTAGGAGAGGTAACAGCTTTACTCACTAAATACAAAACACTATATTAACTAAAGAGCTAATAATAACCTCCCACAGTTATTTTACTACACGCAAAACGTTCTTGCATTGAAGTTTTAAATTAATGTAAAGAATCACACAAAGAATTTGTAAAAATACACCTAACTTTTTAGTCAGAACTATACGCTGAAATACAATTACATGATTTAGGGAAATATCTACTTACAGCAATATTAGCAAATAATAATATGAAGATATCATTATTAATTAAACAGTAATACAATCAAGTGTCAAACACACCACTACTTCACCCAGCATTGTCCAAAGATGTTAAAAATTTACGAATCATATGAGCCCTTAATGTTTGCGCACTGCTCAAGAATATATCAATGTCATCATTATCGTCGTCATCAACACCGTCAGCACCGTTGTCGCCCCTGTCACCGAGACGGTTAAAAGTAGAACACGCTCTTATCAAGAAGGAGTTCTCTCTGTAATTGCTATGCACGAGAGGCAATTGGAACAACGGTCGTCTACGAACGTTACAACTAGGGACCTTAAACTTAATTTTACCAAGCAGCGATGGACAGTCAACAGTGCCCTTAACTATTTTCATCAGGAATACCATATCTGAGATATCCCTGCGAAGTTTCAGTGGTAACAGATGTAAACGTGCACAGCGATACTCATAGTTGAGCTTGGGCAACTTGAACTTAAAGCCGATATATATTGTAAATTTCTTCTGAATCCGTTCAAGTCTATTGATGTATACGTCGTAGCACGGGTTCCAAACCTGCGAAGCATATTCCAGATGACTGCGGACATAAGCACAATATAGAATTTTAATAGTTTTCATTCGCTTAAACGACTTCGACGACCTCATGACGAACCCCAATGCCTTAGAGGCTTTACAGACAATTGCATCAATATGATGGTCAAAGATAAGTCTGCTGTCAATAACAACACCAAGGTCTCTGCTGTCATATACTCTAGAAAGCGGAAGATCCTTAATTTGATAATTATTTATGTACGGTTTTAATTTACGGGTAAAAGTTATGAAGAAACACTTGGTGACATTTAAATCCAGCTCATTTGTTACGCAGTAGCCGTCAAGCCTATATAAGTCACTCTGTAAGAGTTCACCATCCGAGACCCCATTAACAACTCTAAAAATCTTCATGTCATCGGCAAAAAGCAGAAATCTAGAGGTTTGAAAATATTGATCAATATCATAGATAAATAATATAAATAGCAGAGGACCAAGAAGCGATCCTTGTGGGACTCCAGACGGTACACTCATCCAGGAAGACCTGAAACCATTGAGAACTACGGCTTGAGATCTTCCTGCAACATATGAAGCAAACCATTTGAGCAGATCGCCTCTAATGCCAACTCTGCTAAGTTTCTTAAGCAAGATATCGTGATCGATGCGATCGAAAGCTTTACTATAATCAGTATAAATGACATCGACTTGGTCGTTATTGTCCATACGCTCACTGATATAGTCATGGAAAAGTACAAGGTTAGATACCGTCGATCTGCCCCTTAAGAAACCGTGCTGCATAGGACTGAAACTAGATTTAAGCGCTTCATATAATTGAGTATATACGACACGCTCAAGAACCTTGGCTATAAGACACAATTTTGAGATAGGCCTATAATGCTCAACGCGCTCACGGGAACCTTTTTTATGTATGGGGGAAATAAAAGCAGACTTCCAACGAATCGGCATGACACCTTCGTTGAGAGATCTTTTAAACAAAATTGTGATGGGAACGGACAGCTCTTTTGCACAAGCAACTAGTAACGAAGCCGGTATAGCATCAGGCCCGGCAGACTTGCACAGGTCCAAAGACTGAAGGAGCTTATGAACATAGGAGCTATTAACTGCGATACTAAATATATCGCACAGACACTGCGGTTCGACATGTGTATGTGCTTGACCCACATTATCATTGTCAGAGCTGGATGTAATAAGAAAATTAGAATGAAAGTATTTAGAGAAGAAATTACTAATGGTGTTGCCATTGTCGGAGGTTTTACCATCGTAAGACATATTCGAGGGAAATGCACTACCTTGGCGTTTCGACTTAATATAGGACCAGAAGGTCTTAGGATTTTTAACTATAGAATCTTCAATTTTAGCTATGTAATTAGTGTGGCATTCACGCTCCATTCTACTTGCTCGGTCACGTAATTGTTAATTTGATAGTTTTGTTTTGAAGCATTTGATCGTGTATATTGAATTATTGTATGTTATAATAACGCAGGCGCTTATATTTATGTGTTGAGGGTTAAGTATTTGACCTGTATGTATGTATGTCTGTTCCTAAAATCCGTCAGTTGTATTACTTCAGTGACACTCGGGCGATTAAGACAAATCTAATGTCGAATTATTTATCAAAATCGGTTGAGCCGTTGAGTTGTTACGACTGGACATAGGAACAGACATACATACATACTAGGGGCGGCACGCAGGCGGGCGTCGGCATTCGAAATTTGTCATAATGAACAAATTTTCAGATAAGAAATGAGTTTTTACCAAGAAGTTCATCATTATGCTGGTCGTAACGTGTAGTTTTTGACGCAGTAAAAAGGGTAGTACCGATTTACGTAATGTTATCTATCACTGTTAATTATGTGAAGCGGGTTCTCTCCGGGACCGGTCTGCAATTTCCAATGTTCAGGCTCACAAAAGTAAGCAGTTCTTTTATGGGACACTGCCTACGCTTCTACAATGAAATTCCGCAAGAAATACAAAACTTGACTGACGCTCGAAGCACTAAGGTTAACTACTAATGACTTTTTACAAGACACCGACATCTGGCATTAAACCAGTTCATTGCACCCTATATATTATGTACTATGTAATAATTAGGCACCTACTTAATGTTATTTTATGCTTTATTGATTATGTTATGATGTTCATTAAGTCTCAATTTTTGTGCTATTATGAATAAAAATCTTTGAACTTGAACTTGAACTTCCACTTGATCTTAAATCGGGCAATCGATTATGATCCCGAATTGGCGGAGGCGGAATTTAAATTAAATATTTGGGTTGTCTATTAAAACACCCGGTAGTCCGCTAATATGTCACATAAATATGTCTCCTCCTAAAAGCCCACCTCGGCAGGAAATACCAGAATATAAAAACATTTTATCTACACACATATCATAAACCCTCTTTACTGCGTACAAAAACCGCACGTTACGATCAGCATAATGTTAAACTACTTGGTAAAAACTCATTTCTTATCTGAAAAATTACACATTATGACCATAATGTGTAATTTTTCTACATATATGACGTTCAAATTTCGAACGCCGACGCCCTCCTGCATGCCGCCCCTAGTTTGTCTGTGAAGTTGGTACTGACATTCAAATTTCGAACGCCGACGCCCGCCTGCGTGAAGTTGGTACTACAGAACAAGCTAAACAACTGCAGAGCCACAATGCCGGTCAAACATGCGGTTTCTGAACACATCAAAGAGAGCTTATGATATGTGTGTAGATAAACTAGTGTATGTAACTGTACATAATTAGGCATTAAAACTCTCGAGTGATATTATTATGAAACTCGCCTTCGGCTCGTTTCATAAACCCACTCTCGAGTATTAATGCCCTCTATTATGTAGCAGTCACATAAACTACTATTATATTAGATATTTGCATTGCATTGTGATAAAAAGGCAAAATTTGAATGCTTGATAGTAAATGCGATAAATAGCATTAATTAATTATTTAATTAATTAACTTAATTAATTAATTTAAGTATTCAATTAATTATTTAATTAATTATTTAAGTATTCAATTAATTAATTTAATTTATTTATTTAACTATTTAATTAATTAATAAAATTATTTAATTAATTAATAACTAATTAATTAATATAAATAATGGCACATTTATTTTCTGGCATTACCTGCAAAGGTGTGCTGTTATTGCGGGAGTCACTCGAGTATATCTCTCCAGCTCTGCATAAAAATATACAACTTTAAAAGAGCTGGTGCTCGTAGACTTCCTCTCTTTCAGTTGCCCCGTTTTTATAGTATCTATAGGAAAGACTCGTGTCTGGTAAGAGCTTGTTCTACTGTTAAGGCGCTACGTCGTCCGTGTAAAGGTCCCCGTTACTCCAGGCGGAAAGACCCGCAGCGTGAGAGGGACGGAATCGGGAAAAATTAAAAAACGTATTGCTAAACCACAGAAAAATTGTTTTAAAATAAACTACGCTATTTTGTTAAATAGTTTTTAAGGAGATTTTGCTAATACATAATATCTTCATTTTGAACACAGTTCCACGATGAAATTAGTTAGCATTTCAGAATTACAGGAAAAAATAAAACAATTTAGAGGTGTTTTCGTAATTAAATTCTATCGAGAAAATTCCCTTTAGTGAAAATCTCAATCAAATACTCAATAAACGTTAACCCAAAAATATAATCTATAGCTGACTTCATGGTGGAGTAAATGGATTCGAAAAAAACCTCATTATTTTTTCGTATCACCTTAACAGTCTCTGTGGTGGCGATGGCATTAACGGCATTGATATATTTAATGGCAGTGCTCAATCAATAAGGGTTCACTTTATGAAATTAAATTAAATTAAATTAAATTAAGTTTATTTCACCAAATCATAAATTACAAAATTAAATGTCAGTCCTGGCAACTAAACTAGGTTTTCAACTGTATTTTAGAAACCAGTTCCTCTCATAAAAACATGCTTACAATTAGGTTCATTTCAAATATTGATAAAATATAAAAATAATAATTGGTTTTTTATTTTATTTAGCCATTAAGGTGTCCCACTGCTGGGCAAAGGCCTCCCCCTCTTTCGTCCACACTTCCCTGGTCTGTGCCACCTCCGGCCACCCCGGCAAAAACTTGTCGAGGTCGTCCCGCCGTCTCCGTTTAGGCCTGCCTCTACGCCGGTATACGTCCTGTGGCACCCAGTTAGTGGCGATTTTCGCCCATCTATCTGGGTGCATGCGACTTACGTGGCCGGCCCAGTTCCACTTTAGCTTAGCGGTCTGTGCACCCACATCAGCGATGCCAGTTAAGGAGCGCTGTGTGGTGTTCCTTATGCGGTCCGTCCTATACGAACACTTAGGATGCTGCGCTCCATATAATTGGTTACTTAATTATATAGTAACTTAATTATTGTAAATTGGAATGTGTAATCTATTTTAACATGCATGATGAGTATTGATTAATAATAAATATTATTTTTATTAACGAACATAAACAGTTATTTTAATGAATGTCGTTATTTTAGTTTTAATGTATACTGAATTATTGTATATTGAATATTTATATTATGTTTTAATTTAATAGCTGGACAAGAGTCAACATAAAACAAGATTATGATAATTAATAAGGCAATTTGTTGCATCTTTAAATGATGAGTAGTGCTAATGTGTTGTGTGTTCTTCTCCTAGTTTTTTGTCAATTAATGCTATAATGTCGCTTTGGAAGTACCCAGTATCTGTGTTTAGAAAAATAACTGTGGTAGGGTATTATTTGCTCAAAAGTTTGTAATTTATTTGTAATTATTTAAGAATTAGAGCTGTTACCTCTCTTAAGAATATAAAATAAAAATAAAAAATAAAACAAAAAAAGTTATTTCAAAGTTAAGTTTTGTCCCGATCACTATTCCACGAATATGTCCGATTTGTTCCGACAGTAGCCGAAGTATAATTAAGTTCTAGACGTTGGTAGTGTAGCCTTTATCTGGCACGCCACTGTATGTTCTAGAATTTCTAGATGATATGTCTTTGAGGTTCTAATTTACGTAAATTGATATGCAGTTAGTTATTGAGTCAGGTTAGTTTTTAGGGTTCCTTAACCGAAGGGTCCAAATGGAATCCTAATGCTGTCACTCGCATGTCCGTCTGTCCGTCTGTCACACAGGTTGTACATCCAAACGTTAAAGCTACGTTAAACAGATAGTTATAAGAGGTTTGTTTATATCTTTCACCCCAGGCGGGATTCTAAAATGTTACCCGTTTATACTGAGTCAACTATCAATTAAAAACAGACCTAAGTTTCAATCACATTTTATTTGACTTTTAATCAGGCATCCAAATCAAATCACTACAAACATGAGATCTTAAAGAACCTGATATAACCGGGTCAATTCATCTATGGGATGGATCTCTCGGCCATACCCATGTCATTTCTCTAGAGTAATAGACCGAGTTACAGAATTACATAATCTAGTCATTCTCTCTCCATGAACATCGTTACCACGCCCTAATCAAAGAGTACACTCCAGGCAGATATGGGGTCTGATACGCGATAGCCGACGAATCGCCGGTCTTCAAACTGGGTGGGATGTAAGCTATTGGAGCAATCCACGGCTGAAACTTCAACGTCGTTGAAAACGCTATAGGTGCCGCTATAATCTTAGCTGTGAGCGGCAAGGCCTGTGATATGATTTGGGGTTTCTCATCAGTGGATTTCAAAGGCTTCTCTTCTTTTATGGCTGATACTTCTGCAAACTCATTGGCGACAACTGGTGTTTTTTCTGAGAATTGTGTGATGGATTCCTCAGTTTTGATTGGTTCGATGGGGGTTGGCTCTGGTATGGAACTCTTTGTTGCAACTACTGGGGTGTTGAGTAAAGGCGTCGGTGCCACAAACCCAGGTACTATAGGAGCGATGATAGGAGATGGAATAATAACAGCTCCGTTTATGGCTGTCTTGGCTAGAATCTCAGCGTTTTTAGCAACAGCTCCTTCGATGTTAGCATAATTCCCTTCAATATTTGCGATGTTTCCTTCAAGTTTAGCTTGCGCTGTATGAACGGCGTCCAAAGCCTGCCATTTCTGTTCCTCCCCAGCCCAGAAGACTTCCTCGCCCTTTTCTTTCACGTCGTCAGTGGATTCTCCGATTTTTTCATTACTTTTCTCCAAGGCCTGTTCGGCCAGTTCCCTGGCTTGGTCTGACAGGGCTCTTGCCCGGTCTTCGGCGGCTACTTTGGCGTTGATGGCGGCGGCCTGGATGTCTCCGGCGGGGATGGTGGGTAGGAACGCGGGGAGGGCGACCGGGGCGATGATTGCGGGGGCGCCGATCGCGGGGGCGAGGGGCAGAAGCTCGCCGGAGGGGGCGGCAGCCGCACACACCAAGAGAGCGGATAGAACCTGTGAGCAAATAGTGGTGTTGTGAATTTAACTCGAAGGGAGATCTTTTCATTATTCAGTTTTAATTTTGGCAATTCACAACATATTGTTTTTGTGCGTTAATCGATATATTTTTTTTTTGCCTTGAACTTTGTTGTTTTCAGACTCTTTGTCCTTCAAAACTTTGCCTTGGGAACCAATACCGGTGCACCATAAATACCCATCCATATGTTGGTGTAATTTCCATTTCCTTTCCTTCTATTTAATTTGGTCCATCGGTGTTTTTACTTACCTTTGAGATGGTAATCAACTAGAAACTATAGCACCTGTTCATGAGGTGGGATGTCTAATCTAGATTTATTGTAATCATATTCAGAACATTCCTTATCGATAGTTGCGAAGGTAGATCACTTTGCAAATTGTTGTATTCTGCCTTGAAATTAATTGTGAATGAAATACAAAGAAAACAAACATAATAATTAATATATCTTTGCTTTTTTTCTGCCCGGGTGGTTGAGGCACAGCACGTTGGGTTAGTGATATTGTGTAGTTTATTCAGAGGGTTACAGAAAAGTGTAGTTCAAGGGGTTTTTAGAAACAAATTTCAGGATGAAACCGATTTGACAAGACAGAAATATGTTTTTTTTGCACTTCTCCCTAAAGTGTGGATTTGTCAATATAAAATCTGCCACAGCTGGATTAATAAAAAATACGTAAACTAAAAAATCCAAGATCACACTATTTTTACAAAAACATGCACTTCAGCCTAATCCGAACTATTTACCGAGAACAAAGGAAAACTGAATCTACTAACGAGAACTCTCATCTTGCACGTCCCTGATTGCACGATAGCTACTGATCGCCTTCATCTCAGTGCAATCCGTTTTTATATTCCCGCGTCATCAAACCTCTTTAGAGCAAGTCCCTACAAACTGGACTCCGTCGGTGCTCTATTATAAAAGAAAAAGAAAGAAAAATAAAAAGTCAACGGCCGGTCCTGCAAAGAATGCAGGAAGCGCGCGCTTTCTGACATCTGGCGCCGCCTTTGATTAATGTTCTCTTTTCTTTCGCTTGATTAAGATTTGATTTTAACTGTGTTTTTAATTTATCAAATTGTGTATTAAATAATAGCTTCATAGTTTAATGTCATTGATCCGGTTGTGGTTTTTGTTTGTTTTTCTCAACAAAATGCCTTGTATCAACTCGTTTCTCTGGAAATGCCAGACAAAAGTCAAGTGAACTTCCAATTAGTGTAACTCCGTGCCCTATATAAATTTCCTTGTTTGTGGTATCCCGGCAAAACCCGTTCTATGGGTTTTTATATACGATGAAAGTTTTGCAGTAGCAAAATAAAGTCAAGGTTTATTGTAGAGCAGGTTGAATCAATTTATTGAGTCATCCTCAACTGTCACCGCAAAAAGCGCGCGAATCAAAACGAACGAGTTTTTTAAACCGATCGACCGTGAACTTGAACTCGTTATGCCTAAAGCACATTTCATCAATCATTTCCTTCAAATGGCTTGTGTTACTACACTGTAAACTCATTAATTATGATTTTTGAGTGCATTTTACTTCTCCGTTAGATGTTGTGAAATGATGCGTTTATAATGTATTTTCATGATGTTAATTTATCATTTTAATGCAGTACTCATTACTCTCATCTCTTGTAACGAAATGGAGTACCACAAGGGAGCGTTTTGAGACCGTTTACGTTTCATGTTTCCTCAACCGTGTTTTCCCTTTTGTGCCTGTCAGAGTTGTATTGTTTATGCACAGCAGCTGCGAATACTAAGTTATTTGCTTGCTTTTTTGAACAGGCGCTGTGCGTAGTGGAGTTATATGAACCAGGACCTTTGTTAAAATTGTATCAACCAGGATGTTGGACTGGTTTCGATCTGGAAGTTATTGTTGCTTGAAAGTGTTGCATGTTGCCTTTAGTTTCAGTCGATGCTCGTACAGTACCTTTTAGTTTAAGTCCCGTAGATTTTTGTATTGGATGATCATAGAGGAGCGCCATAGCCACGGCGATAGGCTAGCCCCCGGTCATACAAAATATAGTATTAAATAACTGGCTCAACGTGGGCGTAGCTGTGCCTCTGCCACCGAATAAGCGTGAAGCGGTAATCTGAAATATAACATCAAAATCCTACTTGTTTACTAACTTGTCTATATATTTTAAGTCTCCTAGTCTCTTGTTCCTTTACAATAATTTTGCAACCGTCTATTGTTTCAATGAATAATTAACTATATATAGTTATGACAATGCAGTGTTAAAGCAATCCTAAAATGTATTTTATTACCCTTATTGCGATGATCTTATCATGCTACTCGTATTATTTCTGACTAATTGCACTCGTCATCTTAGTTGTGAATTGGAATAAAAATTATGTATTTTTTAAAACCTGGTGGTATTTAATTATATCCTCAGAGCATTCCACTAGCGCTTGTAGTCTTTATTCATTAAAATTAATTACCCTATTACCCCTTTTAACAATAATCATGTGGTTAACAGTATTAGACACTTGTCTTACGAGCAAGCTGTCTGCTACCATCAGTATTTGGTAGTTTTCTTATACATTATTATGAATTTAAACAACTTTATGCCTTTACATAACTTCTCAGTTTTAACAGCATGGATCAATCAATCAAATCAATCTTATCAGCCCACACTCACCCCACCCAGTAGAACATATTGCATGGAAAGGAGTGTTAATATGTATGGCGGCTAGTGGTGCTAAGGAAAGCACCTCGATCACTACATATGGTGCTAGAATGTAGCAATACTAGGTATCAAGCCTGGATGCGAAACCGTCACTTAAAAATATGACCAGCACTCAAAGTTCACTGTCTCTTGCGCAAGATGTATGCAATGGAGCAAATTAGAGTAGCAGTTTCTTTGAGCAGCACTCTGTATTCATCCGTTAGGACACCGAATTGCACTGCTTGGTTTTTGTCTAGATTTGTAATGTATTCGGATGCCTGCCGTCCGTTGACCTCGACACACTGTCCGCTATACCATCGTAATACCATACACTTTGACTGCACGCCACTATAATTTACCATTCAACTCGCAATGGCATTATAAATCTGTTTCCCTTGCCTATTAACTTTCATTTTTTTATGTTAAAAAGTTTTAAAATTGCAAAGGTTTTACTTTTTGCAGCCATAAAGTTTAAATGTATGGCTAGTTTTTGTGCTGATAAATATAGAATTGATACGTTCCAATTCCGTGATCTATTTTTTTATTGTGTCCAAGCGCAGAGGAATTTGCTCTCAAGGCTTTCTGCGTATAGTCTTGACCATTCTCGACTTCCGCTTTTGTTAGGCGTGGCAAATTAATTATTACATTGTACGCATTAGTGCAAAATAACTGGCTGACATTTAACTTTGTGCTGCAAAAACTTTTGGAGCCAGTTTTGATCAGTAAAATAGTTATAATAGTTTATAAGTATGGATTCAACTATATATTTTATTTATAATATTTTATTAGCTTTTAGTTGGTCAGGATTTATCACAGAAATGGCATTGACAATGGAGACAGACCCAGTAGACTTCTTGTCAAACAGGATCGCAAATAGACTGGTATGCTGGTATGCAACTGAATTCATTATAAGTACCTATAAGGTCAAATCAGCATATTCTAAGCTGGATCTAGATCATTAAACCTACGATATTTCGAAAAAAAAAAACAAAAAATTAAACAAAGATTTCAAACCACTATTTCATTTATTCACACATCCTCGCCACTATTGCATAACTTTTTTTTTTACAAAATATGTACATTCCAAAAGGAGGTTGAGTATTTGGTTATTGCGCTAGGGTCGTATCACAGTTTACCAGGCATGGGCGTAGGGGGCGGCATATCCGTGCGCGACCGCAGGGGCGGCGGCGTATACGGCGTGGTGCACCGGAGCGGGGTGGCTCTGGCTCAGGGACTGGGTGGAGATGGACTGCGAGCCGTAACCGTGGCCGGCGTAACCGTGACCGGCGTAACCGTGACCGGCGTAACCGTGGCCGGCGTAGGCGACAGGGGCGGCGTGGGCAAGAGGGGCGGCGTACGCCAAAGGCGCGGCGTGGGCAAGAGGGGCGGCGTAGGCCACAGGGGCGACATGTCCGACCAGGGACTTAGCCAGGATAGGGGCAGCACCAGCGGCAGCGCCGTCGAGTTGCGCTTCATGGGTCTTGACGGCATCTACTGCCTGCCAGGAGTGGTCTTCAGCAGCGTTGATGGCGCGACCCTGGAATTCTGAAGCCTGGTCGTGGTATTCCCTCGCGGCGTCCAGAGAGGCGCGGGCGTGATCTTCGGCGTTGACATGGGCCTCGATGGCGGCACCCTGGACGTCTCCAGCGGAGATGGTGGGCACAGCGGGCGCGAGGTGGGCGACAGGGGCGGCGTACGCCAGACCGTGGGCGTACGGGGCGGCCAACCCATGGGCGTAGGGGGCGGCCAACCCGTGGGTGTAGGGGGCGGCGAGGCCGTGGCCGTAGGGGCCGGCCAGCAGGGCGCCTGAGGGGGCGGCTGCGGCGCAGGCGAGGAGGGCGGCGGATACAATCTGGAGGAAAGAAAAATTATTTGGTTAGATTCACTGTTGGATTCACCTTCTGTTTCTTGGGATACGTCTCATAAAAACGAAGAGGCAGTATTTTCTATTACTTGCTAACTGATTTGACTATTGGTATAAACAAATTGAGATTTTTCAGCGAGGTTAAGAGTAAATTGTTTTTTAGCCTTTCCATAAGGCGTGGCAATTATTAATCCTATTTCTATTGTTTGAACAAGGATAATAGCACTGCTGGTGTATAATTTTCACGGCTCGAGCCTCAAAAGCTAACGTCCACGACACCACAATCCAATGAATCACAGGCACTTATTTCACAATCCTTTGTTTAGCGCGCCATGTTTGTACGTGCTAATGTAATGGTGCAACTACTAACCAGGAATCTCATCTTGCACTTCTGTTTGTCAGACTGCACGATAGCTACTGATTGCTCTTGTTTCGGCGCGGCCGGTTTTTATACTAATGCCGTGTGCCCGCGTCAATCGGACCGCGTGTGAAAAAAAGTAAGCGGCCTACGTCAAGGGCGGGAAGGGTGCAGGAAGCGCGGCAATTTTGACAGACAGACGGATTTCGAGCATTGAACAAACTCAACCTCCTTCGAATTTCGAGTGTCCGATATTTTTAATTCGGTTTTCGCCGCGGGCGTTCTTGTAAACTGCCAGTCTTTCTTTTTGTTTCTGATCGGAACCAAATAGGTTGCGTATGTGTTTGGATACAATAATAGGATACTTTGTTATCGCTTTGTTCGATTGATTGAAGTTGCGTATCTATTATGATGCAAAAGAATAATCTTATTTACATCTTCGTGAATGGTAGAGTTGTATTCTGTTAATGTGGAGATTAAATTAACTGTTTATTGACATGATGATGACGAATGCAGTTTTACTACATAACATCACGTCACTCGTTTTTCTATATATCACTGGAATAATCTTTCACAGGAATGAACGTTTATTCCAGTGATTTGTTCTAGAAAATGTATAGATACGACATATTGTTACTAAGTAAGTAAACATCTACTTATATCAACGTGAATGACTAAGCCCGGATTAAAACGGCAGTATTGCGTAATTCACAGTTGACTAAGTTACGGGCATTATGCTATACCCACACTTAAGCCCAGTTTCCGAAAGGAAAATTAGATGTGACAACTTGTTAAACTCTTGTCATACTCATTCCAGCGAATCACGTGCGGCTATTTTGAAATGGCTTGCTATTTAATCGCACATCAAAAATACTAATTTGCACAACAAAAAAGGATCAGCAAAAACACTTTATGTTTTAAATATTTTATGTGTACCGGTAAAAGGGGGCTAATTGGAATTGAGGGGCTAATTGGAACTAATACAAAATGCAGATTGGCTGCATTTTCTTTTGTGTACTCAAGTTTATGTTTTAAGTATTTTTTGTTGTTCTTGCATGTTCAACCTAACACGAAGGATAAAGGGGGCTTCGCTTCGCTCACCCGCTTTATCCTTCACCTAAGCTACCGCAACATTTTGCTCTGGTATTTGCTGTGCAAATCAGTATTTTTGATGTGCAATTTAATATTTCCATTTTGAAATAATCTTCATACATTTGACCACTCTTTTAGAAACTGGGGCTTAATCCTTTATTCGATAGATCCTATTTAACACACAACCTCCCAAGCCCCAAAGTAATCTAGACATGACATTTTCCCGTTAAATTGGATTTTATTACCATGAAATTTGGTTAAAAGTCGCGAAGCCTCGTATTTGGGGCATAAGTTGTTCCATACATTTTAGGCAGACGGAGGACCCAAACGATTAGTATATCATCACATCCTGTTACATGGAAAGCCGAGCAGTTTCCCTTTGGTATGAGGTAGTCATTAATACAGTTGCTCTGATCATAAACTTTAATTAAGAGAACAATTTAAATGACCACCAAAATAATTTTTTCCTACCCAAAATCACCAAAAGTTGCAGAAAATATCAGGGCAAAATATTGCGGTAGCTTAGGTGAAGGGTATACCCTTAGGGGGTGGGCGAAGCGAAGCCCCCTTTATCCTTCGTGTTAGGTTGAACATGTAAGAATGCCAAAAACCATAAACTTAAGCACAAAACATAAAGAAAAGTTTGGTGATAATTTATCCAAACACAATCTGGTGGTCGTTTATTAATCCTGGCGGTTATTTCGAATTTATTGATAGTAAAATAGGTGCTTTTCTGGTGATCGTTTAAACATAAGCCTTTAATTAACCCCTGGGTGCCTAGCGGCGTCCAGGGGCGCCGTTTTGCCGTTATAGGTTTTGAATTTTATCACCATGGCATAAGGTTTAAAGTCGCGATGCGTCATAACGAGGTCCAGGTCTCCAGCGGTTAATAGGAGGTCCAGGTCTCCAGCGGTTAATAGGAGGTCCAGGTCTCCAGCGGTTAATAGGAGGTCCAGGTCTCCAGCGGTTAATAGGAGGTCCAGGTCTCCAGCGGTTAATAGGAGGTCCAGGTCTCCAGCGGTTAATAGGAGGTCCAGGTCTCCAGCGGTTAATAGGAGGTCCAGGTCTCCAGCGGTTAATAGGAGGTCCAGGTCTCCAGCGGTTAATAGGAGGTCCAGGTCTCCAGCGGTTAATAGGAGGTCCAGGTCTCCAGCGGTTAATAGGATCATTTCCATCGGCATTTGGCCCACCACCCGCGCACCTTGTGGGAACCAGAAAAAACCGCATCACATTACAAACAATACTGATATAAGAATTTACATGGTTATAGTTAAATGGGGGTCGAAAATAATAATAATAATGATACCTTTGACACTATTTACACACTGATCTAGCCCCAAACTAGGATTCCCAGTATCTTGGGTACTAGACAACGATACACATACTTATATAGATAAATATTGTACTTAGATAGATAAACAACCATGACTAGGGTACAAACAATCGTTCTCATCAAAAAATATTTGCCCCCACCGGGACTCGAACCCGTGACCCTTGGATTCGAAAGCAGGGTCACTGCCGACTCGGCCATTCGGGTCGTCAAAAAATACCCCGAAGCGCTTCCCCCTCCACACCCCCTTTTGGATTTTTTTCGCAACATCTTGTGTAGAATGAAGTCCATAATATGCCTCTCTAATTTGATTGAAATCCGTTGATAAAGGCAAGTATTTAATCGCACATCAAAAATGTTGATTTGCACAGCAAAACAGGATCATCAAAAACACTTTTTATGTTTAGCACGCTCAGCGCCAGTGTATCTTTAATGATACACCATAGGGTGCTTTGTCACAGGCCAGTGTATCCTTAATGATACACCACACTGACCGACTTCGGGGGCCAGTGTATCCCTTAATATACACCATTTCATACATTTTAGTAGTGCGTTCAAAAGCGTTGGCCCAGGAGAATGCGCCTGTGTTTTTGGGGTGTAAATATCTTAAAAAATAAAGAAAATATGGGGTTTTTCTTAAAAAAAATACTACAATATTATAGGTATACACTGGCCTGTGACAAAGCACCCTATGGTGTATCATTAAAGATATACTGGCGCTGAGCGTGTTAAGTATTTTTTGTTGTTCTTACATGTTCAACCTAACACTAGGATAAAGGGGGCCCTTTACCCTCCACCTAAGCTACCGCAGCATTTTGCCCTGATATTTGCCGTGCAAATCAGTATTTTCGATGTGCAGTTTAATATTTCCCATTTCGAATCAATCAACCAGAGAAAACCTCACATTACAAACAATCTAAAACGGTTTCATGTTGATGTATGAATTGCAATGATTTCGTATCAATATCAACACAATACATCATAATATAGCCGTATCGAAACAAAGCACAAGCCTCGAGCATAGCTGAGTAAAAGCTCACCACGGTCACTGTAACCTTTGTAATGCTATTAGCAATGATTGATTTGGATACAGAAGTGGCATTGCTTTTAGTTGCTGTTAAGACTGTTTATTAAACTGTGCCTAACAAACGTGATAAGATAGAATAATACTAACAGAAATACAAAAAAAGATTGGGTTTGGAGAGCATTTTAAAGAAATGGTCTTGCATCCAACTAATATTATAAATCGTGAAAGTAGCGATGTTTGGATGTTTGTGCCTCAATCACGCTAAAACGGCTGATCGGATTTGAATGAAATTTTGTACAGAGATAATTTATAAGCTAGATTAACCTATAGGATACTTGATATCCGACTGCACCAGAAGGAGGGTGACGTTATCTCGGTAAATGATACTTCCTACTAACACTCGGATGAAGTTGCGGGCATCAGCTAACATACGCTTGGAAAACATAGCTCTCAATACAGTCGTAAAGCTCGTCCGGTCTCATCGGTTTATTTAATTTATTTAAAAACCCTATCATCATTCTTATTTTTGCCAGACCCTGTGTTAACCAGGCTATGGACGGGGAACCCTGGACGTAACACACACAAGCCAACTTGGAAACAATTCGGATTCATTTATAATATAATATAATCGAACAACATAAGTGAATGTTAACTAAAGCTGTTCAGAATGTTATCCTTAACGACCAGTTCTGTACAGACAGAGTACATAGTTAGTTGCCAAGTAGACCTTAACTTTCAATCAGTAATGCTGCGGTTGAGAATAATTACGGTTTTAAGCCATCGGCCCACACAGCCTTACTTTTAAATATCAGTAGTCGGGCCTGATTGCACAGTCTGGTATTTAAATATTACTATTACGTGCGAAAGATTGTAAAGATAGGAGGGTGTTTGTCACTCTGCTGGCTCCAGCTTATTTGCAACACCACGGGACGACCTATGGCGCTGCGGGTATGGGTGTGGGACACCATGCGAGAGGTCCCGGGTTCGATCCCCGGCTGCGGATACAGAAAAATGCTGTTTCTGATTCCCCCGACACAGGGTATCCTAGTGTGGGGCCAGAAGCAATGTATGTGCCTGTGTGTAAATGTTTATGCACTGAAAAAAAACACTTGTTATTCGTAGCTAAACTTTCGTCTACGTATAACATAGAAAAAGTGACCACAAAACTATAGCAATACGTAACCAAATCTAGTTTGGTTATTTTTTAGCGAAACTGTTTTGTAATTAATGTTAACACTATTTTGTTTAAGTCATACCAAGGTGCTTACTTAAAGGTAGGCCTACTTACATGCAGTTAGGAAGCCAATTGTTTGTTTACTTCAGCCATTTTTTACAAAACAGTTTGACTGTTATTAACTAAACTAATGAGTTGTTTTAGTTGTTGTTTTGTTACTATAACCTGATATATTAGTTAATTTAGATAACTTGTTTTGTTAGTTTTTACAAAACAGTTTGACTGTTAGTAACAAAACTTTGCTTGTTTTAGCTGCAGTTGTTTGTTTATATAATATTTAGTACTTCTTTAGTGTGTAGCCTAATTTATTTTAGCTATCTGAGCGTTTTAGCATGGCAATAAGCGGTAATTTCCCTTTTGTTAATATTTCAAGAATCACCGATTAGAATGACATTATTTTCAAATCAATCTAATCGGTGATTCTTGAAATATTAACAAATGGGAATTACCGCTTATTGCCATGCTAAAACGCTCAGATAGCTAATATAAATTAGGCTACACACTACAGAAGTACTAAATACCATATAAACAAAAAACTACAGCTAAAACACTAAAAAAATGTGTACTACTTACCTATAAAACATTTAAAAGTAGCCAGATAAATAAAAGCAATTGTTTTACAAATGTAATTGTTGTATTGTTAGACTTCAGAATTTTTACAATGTAAGAACCATTATCACATAAATCAAAATCTCAAAACCACGGGAATCTGTTTCCCAATGTCCCAGTGTCCTCCAGTGACTGTAGGCCATACTCGTACGTTGTAGAATTATTAGTACCCTGTGAGGCCTGTGATCTATTCGGCTCAGACGACTGATCTTCATATGTCTGAAACTGAGAAAACCATGTGATTAGGGCGTATCAATCTATTTCGGTTAGGTAACGACGTAGTGGTAAGGAAATAGAGGTACCTATTCAATTACTGTTGCTTGTTAAATATTTCTTTCTTTTTTTCTTCCATACCTTCCTCCCCCGGTAGGTAGGTTAGACACAGATGCAAGCTAGCGTTATTTGTAGGTTTGGGTGCCGAGGTACTAACTTTTGGCGCGTTGGCACCATGCTGGCGCGGCAGGCACGTTATGCCTTTTTACCCCCAGATTGGCATAGCTTTAGCTTACCACAAGATAATGAAAGGAAATGATTAGGTAAATACTTACCTTTGAATTGAGTAAAATACACTTCCAGGCCCCACTGCTGCAGATAATCTTCGAAAGCATCTGGGCTCTGCTCGGCCATGGTTCTCACACTCATTTTTAAGTACGTAGCAGACTGAAATAAAGATTCTTCTTCTGATTATGCTGATGAGAGAGACGACAAGCACAGAACTATTTTACTTTGGGGTTTTATGAAAAACGGAGACCCGTCTTCACACGATTGTCCCGAGAGGCGCAAGCGCAAGCAGCAAAATGAATAGAAAATCAACGTGTTTGACATGGCGCGTCGCGTCGTCGCGTCGATCGTAGCAAAATGCAGTTTTTGAAATTTTTCGCTCTTGCACAGATTAATAGAGAGTTGCTCTTGTCACTGTGCCGCACGGTCGGTTTTTGTTTGACAAGACTACATTCAACTCGCGCGAGGACTGTTGGTAGTTCGTCATCCCGTAAACAAAAGTGTTTGGTTGTAAACAATCAAAATACGGCTAGCAGTGGATAACGCTATGTTTAGTTCAACATATTAGTTTGTTGTTAATTACATAAGTTTTGTTGAATTGCAGTTTTGTGTGTAAAAAATAACAAACTTAATTGAGATAATAGTAACAAGATGTTTGTTTAGTGTTTAACAATAATAATTGTTTGATAGTTCAGCAAGCCTTTAGTAACGAATAGTCTAAGAATTAGTATAAACTAAGTAAACATGTATTGTTGCAAGTTACCAATCCAATTTGTTTACTTCATTAAGGTTATACATGACTAAATCTTAGCTATTAAACAACCGAACTGAAAATAACCAAACCAGTTTTGTGCTTCGTAAATAAACCACTTTAATTATTTCAAATTAAGTTTATTGACGACTAACTGAAGTATGGTTAAAAAGGCGATAACCGAAAAAGTTTTGTTATTAATTTTTTTCAGTGTGTTGGCTGATGTCTGACAGGGCAAGCTTTCTACAAAGTGGCGGAATTAATTGACAGGAAGAAATAGAATAAGTTTAATGAAATTGATTATTTATTTGTTTGATGACTTGACTAGAACCTTATGAATTTATGTGATAATTTTAACTTATTATATGATTTATTAATTACTGTGGACATTTAACCACACATGTATGTATACAGATACATACAATATACATACCTACTGTGATTATTGCTTTTAACAACTTTTTCTAATGATTATTGTTATATCTAACGTGTAATGTACAATTACCAATAAATTATCTTATCTTATGTTTATGTTTAACACCGACATATACGCACTTAACCAGCAGATAATTCGGTATCCAGCTGTTAACTTGCTTGATATATTTCTAATCAATCGCTGCCCTTACTTTTTGTCGGAAGTTAGGTAATATTCGATTTTGTGACCCTTCCTAACTTAGTTAATATATTGATTTTCTCATAACATCATCTTAGAATTACATTTTACTATTTTCCATCGCAACTCGATCCCACACATGCACACACACACACACTCACACACACACACACACACACACACACACACACACACACACACACACACACACACATACATACACACATAAACCCTCATACACGATTCTATCAGCAGTTCACCATAGTGTCAGACCAGTTTAAACTAGGTTTTATCTTTGTATCGTATCGTAATGGACATTTAAAATTTTCTTTTTCTAATCAATTAATATTGTGTTTTAATTGCTGTGAAACGTGAATAAATAAATCAATCAATAAACACTACCATGGTATAAATAAAATATATTAGTTGGCGGTTTACACCAAGTGAGCGAAGCGTCTCTGGTTTAAGCCTGTGCAAAATGCTTTTGTGTGGGTTTTTCCGGATTTCCGGCTGTTTGCCTCTACAGGTCGCATTTCTCAACTGATTCTCGTGAAATTCTGTGAGCAGCTTCGATAATTGTATTTTTATGTCGATTCAGTTTTGGGAGATTTTCAAAATGGCGGATTTACGGGTCACAAAGTTATCCCTGCGGCTACTTTTATACTCCATGGACGTAACCATGTAACCATTCATTAGTTTGTATGTGGTGTTGAAAGATAATGCAGTCGGGTTATTTAACGACCCGAATGGCCGAGTCGGCAGTGACCCTGCCTACGAAGCCAAGTGTCCCGGGTTCGAGTCCCGGTGGGGGCAAATATTTGTTTGATGAGAACGGATGTATGTACCCTAGTCATGGTTGTTTGTCTATCTATGTATAATATTTATGTATATAAGTATGTGTATCGTTGTCTAGTACCCAAGATACAGGGAATCCTAGTTTAGGGTTAGATCAATGTGCGTAAATAGTGTCCAAAGTATTATTAGTATTATTTGTTTATATAATAATTCCGCTTTTTCGTCCGATAAACTTCAAGAGGTCGGGGGTGTGACGGGGTGGAAAATAATGAAGAAAAAAAGCGGAAATTTCCTGTATCGCTCGTGAGGTCTACAACACTCACGGCCACTTTATAGTAATTATGAACTTACTTAAGTACAATCGGACTTCTAAAGGTGATGAAAAACATCGTGAAAACACCTGCTTATCTACGAAGCCGCGGCGATGGTATAGCCCCCTGTCAACCCAAATGCGTCTCTGCCACTTCGTATAGGAAACGGCGTGACGCTGTATGTCTGTGTGTGTGATATTCTTGTTGTCTAATCTACTACACAGACGAAGTCCTGGATAAAAGCTAATCAATTACTAAGATCTTAGGTGATGTCATTCGATCAAGTTAACCCAGGTTAGGGCAGCGGCTGAGCAATACTAACCTACTAATTATAGTCATGGACCAGGCATTATGGCTGAAGGGTCTACGCGCAATTAATTAGAATTGTAAATATTCAGCAGATACATTTGAAAGAGCTCCGTGGTCTAATGGGTTTCACGCTTGCTTCTCACACTGGAGATGCAGGAGCGAATCCTGGCCATGTACCGATGAGATAATTAATGTATCTTAAGGTGATATATCGACAAAATCGACACTTTTTGAAGTTATTTATCTGCTGTTCAAATGAACTCCCAAGTTAAAAAAAATAATATAACAATTTTGAGACCTTTTTCTAGATTTTATAATAAGAGAAACGTGATTGGAGGAATTTCATTCGATAGAAATAGTTATTGAAATGACGTCTAAATTTACTCTTTTTTTGATGTTCTGACATATTAGAATAGCACACAGAATTCAAAAATATTTATTTAGATGGGTTTTGACAATATCTAAATTACCTATAGAAATTTGCATAGCTATTTTAGTTAATTTTGTATCAATTTAAAACAAACTTTTTGTAATTTTTCCCCGATTCCGTCCCTCTCATAACGTAACGGGGGCCTTTGCACGGACGAGGTAGTCTTAATGGCATTGAAAATTAGACAAAGAAAACAAATACCCGTCGCATTGCGTCGAAGCAGACTGACGCATGCTCCCGCGCAGAGCCCCGCGGGGCAGCCCGAGCTCCGAGACCAAGAAAATTATAGAAAATATTACTAAACTCCTGTAATAATAACATTAAAAATAAAATAAAACACCCAAAAAATTTCCCTTTTTTTACCTATTTTTGCGTGTAAGTTTCATATAGGAAACTGATTTCGTCTCCGAGCGCTTGTTCATTTAGTTGAATAATAATGCATTGCGAAAAATATTTTAAGTATTAAATATAACAGATATCCGCTAATTTTAGAAGTCCATTCTTATCTCTAATAGACCTTTTATAACATATATTTATCCTACATTTTTCTATTGTCTTGTTTAGCCTAGAATTGAAGCTAAAGATGCATTTCTTTGTTCGCGTCCCCTGGCGCTGGCCATATTTAATCCCTTAAGTACAGTATCGGACGTTTATCGGCACGTCAAACTGTAAGTCCCGGCTACTATCGCTACGTAGCAATGGCCGTAAAACTCCACCACCACACCAGCCCGCACTGAGCCAGCGTGGTGCAGTATGGCTTTATCTTGATCGTATCCGGGTCTTTACCTGTGCCCCTCTGTGGGGACATTAGTGGATTACATTTATTATTTTAATTGTGGTTCATAAAGATAATGTTGTGAAAAAAACACCATTTGACAACAATGTCTTATGACGTCTCATCGCAATGTTTTCACATAACTGACGAACGATAATGTAAACAAAAAGTAAAACTATAGTAAAAATCGACTTTAATTAAACCCTGTTTGTAACAACAAAACCTTACGTGTCTTCATAAATTCAGGAGCTCCCTTTATTTCTCCCTGGTCCCATCACCAGAACCTGAATGACGTTTTGTTTTTTTTGGGTTAGTTAATTTATTTAGAAAACCAACAGCACATTATCATTCATCATCATCCTCATCAGCCTCTCAGGGGACCCACTGTTGGGTATAGGTCTCCTCATAAACACGCCATTCAGTACGGTCCTGCGCAGCCCGCGTCCATAGCTTTCCTGCCACACTCGCCACATCGTCGGACCATCTGGCGGACGGTCTGCCGACTGATCTTTGGCCTCCTCTTGGCCACCACTCTGTCACCGAACTGGTCCATCTTCCGTCTTCTCGCCTTGCCAAGTGTCCTGTCCACTTCCACTTAAGCCGCGCTTAAACCACATCAGCCACCTTGGTTCGGCGTCTGATTTCGGTATTACGGATACGGCCTGACAGCCTGATGCCTATCATTAGATTACCTTAAATATAGTTACTTAGATGCTATAGCCAATTACAGGTTCCATACGTTACATTATTTACAATATGCTCCATCCCTTGGGTTAGTTGGTTAGTTAATTGTTGAGAAGCTCTCCGGTACGTCACCATCACTTCTACCCTGCCTACGAAGCTGACGGTCCTGAGTTCGAATCCTGGTGAGGGCAAATATTTGTGAGCATGAATATTTATTTCTTATTCTTGGATGTTGTCTATGTACTTACATAAGTATTTATCTCTATTAAATATATCGTCGTCTAGTATCCATAACACAAGCCTTGTTGAGCTTACTATGGGCCTATTTCGATTTGTGTAAGAGTGTCCTCTTAATACTTTTATCTACACACGTATCATAAACCCTCTTTACTGCGTCCAAAAACTGCACGTTACGATCAGCATAATGTTAAACTAATTTGTAAAAACTTATTTCTTATCTGACCATTATGTGTAAATTTTCTACATATTATGACATTCAAATTTCGAACGCCGACGCCCGCCTGCTTGCCGCCCCTGCTTTGTCTGTGAAGTTGGTACTACAGAACAATCTAAACAACTTAATGCCACAATGCCGGTCAAACATGCGGTTCCTGAACACATCAAAGAGAGCTTATGATATGTGTGTAGATAAACTAGTGTATGTAACTGTACATAATTAGGCATTAAAACTCTCGAGTGAAAGCCACTCTCGAGTTTTAATGCCCTCCATTATGTATCAGTCACATAAACTACTAATTTATTTCACCATTATGCATTATGACGAGCATATCGCAGCGCATGGAGCAGTTTCGGTGGCCATGTGTGGTCTTCATCATCCATCAGGTCCGCTTAGCAAAATTATATTTCCTGAGAGTAAAATGCACGAGTTACTATGAAAAATACAAAAAATGCTTTAAGTCTGCCTATAATATTTGTCTAGTCGAGGAGATTTCTCCAGGACCTCATCATCGGATCCTGACCTGATTTCAATAGGACCAATCGGAAGGTAAACCCTCTCGAACAAAAAAAGAATTCCCCAAATCGGTCCATCCGTCTTGGAGAAATCACTGCATAAAAGTCAGTCCGACGAATTGAGCACCTCCCTCCTTTTCTGAAGTCGCTTAAAAATCGTCAGTAAGAGCGTAGTCTAGATTGCGTCAGTGGATTGTTTCAAGTGCAAGTTCGCGTTGCGCAAGCGCATGCTCAATGTCACTGGCGCGGGGTTTTATGATGGCGAAGATAGCTGCTACATACTGAGTTTCTGACATACTTAGAACCGGATGCCGAAGTTTGACGGCGTCGAGTGCACTCAAGGACACATGGTCGCTGTCCTTCGCGAAACGAGAGTACGCCATTTAAGTAGCACTTAATTTGCGCATCATTTCTGTGTAATCGGCTTTTAGCGTAATGCCTCGTATTAACAGACGGCATCAGTAAAAATAAATTATAATAAATGTAACTAACTAGTGCTTGCAATTCGCCCGCGTGAACTTAGGAACAATCACTTACCGGGACAAAATGTATCTATAATATTTGTTAACATAGTTTATGAACTATCCGTATGATAAGTTTCATTCAAATCCGTTCAGCTGTTTTTGCGTGATCCCCCATATGGCGCTTCATAAGTTATGTTAAATCTATGAAATAATCTTACTACTCGTACCAGGAAATATTTCATATATGGTGGCATTCCAACAGTTCAAACAAATAATTTCAACGTGGTAACGGGATGTAAAGCTAGTGATCCAACGATAGTAAGATTTGGGTTGATTAAAATAAAATAAAAAGGGTCAAGTGCGAGTCGGACTTGCGCACGGTGGTTTCCGTACCACCGTAGAATGGTAGGGATGGTGTGGAGGGAATAGTTTGGATTTTACACAGAAAATTTTGTTTTCAAATTTATTGATATAGATATACATTATATCTTCACGTCACGCTGCGAATGCTAATAGTATATTTATTCTGCAGAAACGGGCTGTTCGTGCAATTTATAGATTAGGGCCTAGAGTGTCACTGAGGGAAAAGTTTAAAGAAATCAATATTCTGACATTTGTGTCTCAATATATCTATGACAATCTTGTGTATGTAAAAGAAATATAACTAATTTTCAGAAGTACAGTGATATACACAATTTTAATACTAGAAATAAAGACAAGTTGGTTGCTTATGTAAGCCGACTACATAAAATTAGTAATTCTTTTAAAGGCAATTGTATACGCTATTACAATAAGGTCCCTACTGATATTAAAAACTTACCTTTAGACAAGTTTAAAATAATAATAAAACAGAAATTGTATAAAAAAGGTTACTATAGGATATCTGATTACTTAGAGGACAGATGTCCATGGGAATAGATTGTTTGAGTAACAGGCTGTTTCGATATATAATTAGCATTCATTTTGTAATTTGACAATATTTTATTTAAAAAAGGAAACGCAAAAGATGCGACGACTGTGGAGTTTCTTCGGTGAGCTCTTCTCCACAGATTCCGCCATTGTGTTAGTGAACTCACCCAAAAAAATGTAATGACGGATCTAAGTGATGTAACAACATCCTATGGAAATAAATGATTTTTGATTTGATTTGATTTGATTCACCTCTTTTCCCAAAAGGGGCCTGAGGCCTAATTTTCAGTTTTTGCACCCATTTTTCATGATAATAATCAGCTATTTATTAACACATCATTTCGTTTGCAACAACCTTCCTATACGCAAGTTGAGAAATCAGGCCAGAAGAACTTACAATATTCTCATTAAATGGCCTATTTAGATTATATCGTACACGGTTTACTTTGCATTTGTGCGATTCTCAAGGCGCCACGTTATAATGCGCTGAAATTAAAAAGTAAACGAGTATTTGGAGAATATAATTAATTATAATTAATTCATTAATAACTAAACCTTGCAATTGCAATATATTCATATAATACACCAGCCGCAACACCGCACGTGGGTTTCTTAAGATTCGACTAGAGGGGTAATGGTTGCTCACGTCCGCAGGAAATGCTTGGATCCCACAGCCCTGCACGGTCCCCTGGGAAGTGCTAACGAGCAACAAAAGAACACTAACATTTCTAGAACCTGTCCAAATACAGTGACATTGGCTAAATTAACCTTAGTTGATAGACATGAAGAAATTCAAGATAAGATAAGTGACTCTGGCCTGGCAAAAAAGGATCTGCAAAAACACTTTTTATGTTTTATAGTAGTTTATGTGACTGCTACATAATGGAGGGCATTAATACTCGAGAGTGGGTTTGTGAAACGAGCCGAAGGTGAGATTCATAATAATATCACTCGAGAGTTTTAATGCCTAATTAGGTATGTACAGTTACATACACTAGTTTATCTACACACATATCATAAGCTCTCTTTGATGTGTTCAGGAACCGCATGTTTGACCGACATTGTGGCTCTGCAGTTGTTTAGCTTGTTCTTTAGTCCCAACTTCACGCAGGCGGGCGTCGGCGTTCGAAATTTGAATGTCAGTACCAACTTCACAGACAAACTAGGGGCGGCACGAGGCGGGCGTCGGCGTTCGAAATTTGAAAGTCATAATTTGTAGAAAAATTACACATTATGGTCTTAATTGTGTAATTTTTAAGATAAGAAATGAGTTTTTACCAAGTAGTTTAACATTATGCTGATCGTAACGTGCGGTTTTGTACGCAGTAAAGAGGGTTTATAATACGTGTGTAGATAAAATATTTTATGTGTACTCAAGTTTATGTTTTAAGCATTTTTTGTTGTTCTTGCATGTTCAACCTAACACGAAGGATAAAGGGGGCTTCGCGTCGCCCCCTTTGCCCTTCACCTAAGCTACCGCAGCATTTTGCCCTGATATTTGCTGTGCAAATCAGTAATTTTTATGTGCAGTTTAATATTTCCCCACGTTATTTCGATACCACATACAAACTTATGAGGACACCTGGTTACGTACATGGAGTATGAAAGTAGCCGCACCAATATATTTGTAATGCCAAAAGCCCGCCATTTAAATAGAAAACTAAAAACTGACTCGACAAAAATATCTATACAATTTTCGAACCTGCTCACAAAATTTCACGACAATCGGTTGAGAAATGCGACCTGTAGGCGAGAATAGACAGACAGACAAAAGGACAAACGCCAATTTTTGGCTAAACTCGAAACTGGACGCTTCGCTCGCTCGGACAATTAAGTATTTACTAATATATACTCGCATGCATACTACCTTTAATTCTAAAGAGAGAGTTAATGCTTCTTCACACGACTTTTAAATATATTCAGAGTAGGACTGCTTTTTGAGTTTATTTCGAAAATACGATTTCAATTATAATCGTGGAACCTATACGTCAAAGCTTAAACCTACAGGTATAATAGATGTGCCGGATTTTGGCCTAGCGACAGGGTTCGCTTCGCTCGCCTGAATAGGAAATCACGAACTGGCTAAACAGTCGCAAGTTGTGCTTCCGCCACCCCACGTGGGTACGCCGTGAGTGTATACTACATCCGGGTGCAATTGTCTGCGGTCGCGATTCTTGTTAATCTTAAAACTGGGCTTATTAAAGGACAAGGACGCAAAGTGAATGTTGGCGTAAATTGTAATGGACTCCAGATTTACTATGATTTATGAGTCGCGAGCAAATGTTCAATCTCCAAGATTATTAAGACCTGCTACTTTGAACGCGAGTTATTAAAGCGACGAAGGCGGCTATGTATAGAAGAGGCCCTGCTGCGTCCGCTGTATATATTTAATCCTTAAAAGGGCCACAAAATGAACAATATACGAAATTGTCATTATCTAAATGTACCCTCATCGGTCACCAACCAGAATTTTGTTAAGATTCAAAGAGACACATATACATACCATTTATTAAGTCTTAGAAGGTGTATTTAGCCTGTAGCACATAATTCTACATTTATGTTAGGTGTCACTCTGTATTCTGTGCGCACAAATCTGTAAATTGCATTTAAATAAACGAACTTTTAAATTGAAAAAATTGACCCCGGTCCAACAGCTTACGTTTGGATGTTCTATATAATATTTGGCGACCGAAGAAACTTCTCTTGCGCGATGCAGGATCGATTGTCAATTGTTTCTGCGATCCGTGACGACATCTGTCGACGACTTATGTCAGCTACTGCGTTTGTTTGCTTGACATACATACATACATCATGTATTTGATATACTGACGACCCGATTGGCCGAGTCGGCAGTGACCCTGCCTACGAAGCCAAGGTTCCCGGTTTCGAGTCCCGGTGGGAGCAAATATTTGTTTGATGAGAACGGATGTTTGTCTTTGTACCCTAGTCATGGTTGTTTTTTTATCTATCTAAGTATAATATTTATCTATATAAGTATGTGTATCGTTGTCTAGTACCCAAGATACAGGGAATCCTAGTTTGGGGCTAGATCAATGTGTGTAAATAGTGTCCAAGGTATTATTATTATTATTTATGCAAGTATGTGGATCGCCTGATAGGCGACAACTCCATACAAAGAGCATGTAACATTTTTGGCATAAACAACTGTCCACCACTTTGATTAATCATGATTGATCCGATTGACACCGGTTTAAGCTGGTTTTTCAAAATGGCGGACCTTAGGAATGCCAGTCTCCGTACAAAAATGTTAGAACCCTTATAAATGGAGTTGTGAAGTGGGCCTTCTTCTTCTCGAGTTGATGGTAATCTCAGACACGCGCAGCCCAAAAAACCGCAACCAGAATAGCTCGCTAGGTAGCCTCGCACAAGTCCTCGTTGGTGAAGGTTGTCGGGCAAGTGGGGCACCCAGGCCTGAGCGCGATGGTCAGCGTCGGATGGCCAGCCTCTGGACAAACTGGTACGTGAGGAACGCGACAATCCAGAGGGACCTAAGATGGGAAATCGTGAACCAGTTTGTCCAGAGGCTGGCGAAGGGCATGTTCGCGCGTGCGGATGCGTCACATCACCCGCACATCGCCGAACTGGCGCCGCACCACGCGCGCCCGCCCGACCGCCGCCGCCTGCCACGCGACCTGGTTGCCTAGCCGGCGATCACCCACTGCATACCAGCGCCACACTAAGACCACCGCCCGCAGGGGCCACCCGATGACCTGTCCACAGGAGTGGACAGAGGTGATTCTTCGGGAAGAGGTCCGTCGACCTGACCCCGACTCCCCACGCCCCAGAAGGGGTGCGTGAGATGACTGTGAAGAGAGGATGGCCCCAGATGCACTCCGTGTCGTGTTCTGGGTGACACCCCACCTCGCAAGGTCTGCCGTGGACCTCCCCACCCCAACTCTGAGACGGTGGGCGACACCAGTTGAGGTTGTATCCCTCTTTTCTTTCACGCTGCTACTCGGGTTTGTGGAGTCAAATTTAAATTCAAATTTCTTTATTTTCTGTAATTATTAACATTCGTTTGGAAGAGCCATGTTTGCGTCTTCTCTACATTGGAGTAGAAGGGCGAAGAAACTCCCTTAGATATTTTTGTAGGTCTCTTTTATAGGTTTTGTTTAACATGTACAAATATTACATACTATAAATAATATGCAGGAATAAATAATTACAAAATTAACAAAATAATGTAGCCCATTAATTTGCCCAACGAGGGGCACAGGCCTTTACCCGGATACGAGTAAGATTAAGCCATACTCCACCACGCTGGCTCAGTGCGGGTTGATGGGGGGTTTTACGACCACTACCACGTAGCGATAGTAGCCGGGACCTAACAGCTTAACGTGCCATCCGAAACACTGAACGTCCGATAATGTACTTAAGATAAATTAATTATCTCATTGGTACTTGGTCAGGAAACGAACCTGCATCTCCTGTGTGAGAAGCAAGCGTGAAACCAATTAGACCACGGAGCTCTTAAGCGTTTTTTTTTAAACATTTATATACAAGCACTTACATTGCGTCTGACCCCACACTAGGATACCCTGTGTCGTGGGAACCAGAAGCAGCGACGTCACACAGATAAACATTCAAGACCTAGGGTTCGTTGTTCTTCCTTTGTCCCCAGCCGGGGATCGAACCCGGGACCTCTCGCATGGTAAGAGCCACAACCGCTGCGCCACAGAGGTCGTGAAATGGGCTAAAATTAACATAGCGTCACATCTTCGTCCATAAGGGGTGCGCTTCCGCAACAGTTGAACCCACTTTTTGTGTAGAACCGTAAAAAAATGACGCTCCGAGGAGGATATCTTACTCAGCAGGGAGCCAATTAAATTGTGTTCAAAGAACCCCGCAAAACGGTTATTCAATTGGATTCAATATATTTTATTTCATTGTTAAAAATTCATGACGACGTGACTACCCGAATGGCCGAGTCGGCAGTGACGCTGCCTACGAAGCCAATGGTCCCGGTTTCGAGTCCCGGTGGGGGCTAATATTTGTTTGATGAGGACGGATGTTTGTAACCTAGTCATGTTCGTTTATCTATCTTAATATAATATTTATCTATATAAGTATGTATATCGTTGTCTAGTACACAAGATACAGGGAATCCTAGTTTGGGGCTAGATCAATGTGTGTAAATAGTGTCCAAGGTATTATTATTATTATTATTATATCATTGAATAATATACAGCACACATACATACACAATCCCTCACATGCTTATCTACTCACCCAGCCACAAAAAAACCTACATACATTGTAGCATACTACAGATTCAAATTCAAAATATTTTATTAAGGTTTGTTACTGCGAAGGTGACCGCCATCCAGTGCTGTATAGGGCTGTCCACCTTCACAGCTAGTGTGCTGAGGATAGAGTTGGAGCTGCCGAAAAAGCGGTTTCTGACTGAGGCAATCCTCTTTCGAGTTATTGCGAAGAAATCATATAAAAATCATAGTTAACCGAGCGAGCGAATTCTAGGAAAAGATATACCTCGGTGTATAGCATACTGAGTTTGGCAAACTCGAGGAAAACTGAGCAATACACCACTATGCTGGCTCAGTGTTCGATAAATATGCTTAATTAAATCAGCTCGATTTAAAACTTATTCTACAAATCTGTCAACTACCTTGAACAACCTTTCACTGATCAATGAATCAGAGTTCGTTTTCAAGAGCAAGTTCAGAAGCTCGTTAAGGAAATACCGCAAACGGCATGTGTGGTACCTACCCACACCTACACACGCTGAGGCCTACGCGTGCGCACCCTGCCAGTAATAAGAGTTGGGAATAAAGTCTCTTTTAAAAATGCAAATAACCGTTGAGTTATTTTATAAAAACCGTTATTGAAAACGGCTTTTCGATTATACGTAAAAATATATATGTAAATTACATTCGCACGTTGTAGCCTTTAAAGTGTGTTGAGGTGTATTTTTCTTCGCTGACTACCTGAAAAACCGCCAGCAATAGGTGCGACACGGCTGTTTTGAGTCCCAGCCGTACCATACACGGTCGGGCGTTAACCAAGGGTCTATTGTAGGTCCGTTGTTATTTATCATTATGATAAATGACCTGGAATTAGAGCTTAAACACGCCAATTGCCTTCTGTATGCGGACGATCTGAAACTGATACTCCCCGTGAGTTCAGAGGATGATTGTAGTTTGTTGCAGGAAGATCTAGACGTGGTTCATATGTGGAGTGTGAACAACAAATTCCTATTCAATGCTGCCAAGTGTTATGTCATGTCCTTTACGCGCTCTTCTCAGCCTATAAGCGCGACGTATATACTCGGCAACGAGTCTTTGACTCGAGTGTATTCGATTAAGGACCTCGGTGTTACGTTCGACCCTAAACTTACATTCCATGAGCATATGACGACTTTGGCCAAGGAATGCTTTAAAAGATTGTGTTTTGTAATACGGAATAGTAAGGATTTTCGACTGGGTGTGGTCCAGCTTCTATACACGGTCCTAGTGAGAACCAAACTTGAATCTAGCTCGGTATTTGGAATCCGCACGAAAGCTCTTGCATACTTTCGCTCAAGAAGGTGCACAAAGCTTTCTTACCTATATAAGAGGAAATTTGGATACTATCCTTACCTTTAGCCATCCGCTTATATATTGGGTATGCTCGGATACAACTCACTAGAGGTCAGACGTAACACCGAGAAGCTTCTGACTGTGTGTCGATTGTTGCGAGCCGACAGTGACTGTGTCGCGCTTGTCGGTACGATATGCGCGCTATTCGTGCCCGGCAAATACCTCCGCGGGCGCATCGCACGGTGGCATGCCAGCAGTCTCCGCTGGTGAGGGCGCGGGACAGTCTCAACGCTCTGTTGGCTGCAGCACCACTGACTGATCTGTTTGGTGATGCATGGAGGCATATTGAGCGAGAATGTGGAAGGTTCTGCGAGGAGAATGTGTGACAGGGTTGTGTTATGCAATTAAAGTATAATTCCAAATGACTGCAATGACATTTTTATTATTGAATTATTATTATTATTATTGACATTTATTGAACTGACATGTAAGATACTATAATTTGTTATGATTTAAATGGAAGGGTATATATGTTATTTGTATATTTGTATGTATACAACGAATTCGACATAGTCTGTAATGTTGTGCATTAAACTGTATTAATAAATAAATAAATAAATTGATGTTATGTAATAATGTGTGACATTGCTGTTAGCTGTTGTTATTAGTTTTCTTTTTACCGTTCCCGTTTTATTAATTCAGTGATTTTTTTAATCTGTTATGTGTTGATTTATACGATATAGATTTTTACGATATTTACAAATGACTTTTTTGTCAACTTCACTTTTATGATGCAGCTGATGTTCTCGATTTTGGCATTTTCAAAAATGTTTAGTTCAGTGCACTACACTTTACAGTATATAACTCTATACAATGTCTAATCTTTCACGACCACTCTTCTACGAGAAAACAGGAATACCAGTAGGTATGCGAATGCGCGCCTCGAAAATAACGTATTTATGCAACGGGAATAAGCAATGCACTCAAACAAAAACAAAACAAACCACGCCGCAAGCACTCGGGCGAGTAGTTGCCAAACCGTGCCGCGCCGGGCGACACGCGAACACGCCATATAGATAGATAGATAGATAGATAGATAGATAGATAAACGTTTATTGCATCAAAGCAGCACACATACAAATTAAAAGTGATACGGAGGTGCCACTATAAAATAACTTAAATGAAAGCAAAGTTATAAAAAAAAACTCATAAGATTATTACTAAAACAATAAAACAAAAAGAAGAATATAGGTCGGTGTGTAGGCGCGCTGCATTGACGCGAAAAGGTCAAGGCTCAGTGTTTATTGCTCGTTAAGAGCAGCACTGGTTTTCAGCCCTCACCTAGGAGACGCAGAGACTCAGCAGTTACATCCGAATGTGAATGTGAATGAAAAGAATAATAATAAAAAAGTGTCAGAAATAGATATATACTTACAAGTGTTTAAAGATGTGGAAATAAAAAAATACATTGCACATAAATATGTTTCAATACTTTCATGAGTAGGATAGTACAAAATATACATGAAGATTAAATAAATAGGTATATAAGTATATTATGCCACGTGAGTAGTGAGTAGCAGAATGGGTATAGTGTGAATATGTTTAGTAAAATCATAAGATATCTAACTAAAAAATATATGAAAATGGCAGAGGTAGCCCGACTATCCAATGTTGGAAAGAGAAATTCCTAGTTTTTGCTTTTGAATTAGGTGCGACTTCATATGTGTTTTGAAGGTGTATTTGGAGGTTAGATTTCTTATGGGCGGCGGAATATCATTCCAACATTTGGTAGCTTGGAAGCGGAAGCTACCTCTAAATGCCACCGTGCGATGAATATGACCTTCAAGAGGTGCTCGAATATCCCTCATGCCATATCTGGGGTGAGATGTTGCCACCTTTAATTTTAGGTTTTTAAACTTGATGACATCAAACACTACACTTGAAAGGTGTAAGTGCCTACGCAGTTCCATTTTGAGCATTCCAGCAGAGTTTAAGTATGGGGTGATATGACTACGAAGTGGTACATCAAAGCAAAACCTACAACAGGCATTTTGTATGCGCTGCACTAAACGCTGAGTCTTCGATAGAAGACGCGGACCATAAACTATATCTCCGTAGTTGAGTCGAGATAAAATCAGTGACTCGCACAGAATAATACGTGCCCTTTCGCAGATAAGGTTACGGATTTTGTACAAAACCCTTAAACGATACATACAACTCTTCACCAAATTCAAGACGTGAGTTTCAAATCGTAGGTAAGTGTCAAATATGATTCCCAGATTCCTGGCCTCGTCAACACGCTCTAGAGTCTGGCCATCAAGGATTAGCTGAGGATTAGAAATGAGATTTTTTTTAACTTGAACTTTACTCCCAAGCACCATAAACTTTGATTTCAAGGGATTGAGAATCAAGGAATTTTTATTTGACCAGGCATCTAACCTGCTTAGGTCTTCATTGATGAAGTCTGTCATGCAGTCAATATTAGAAGGCACATCAGAAATGTAAAGTTGAAGATCATCAGCGTAACAATGGAATTTGCAGTGCTTGATTTCATTCACCAAATCTGCTGCATATATAATAAATAATAGGGGCCCTAAGATTTGCGGGGTGTTCCACAGGGTTCCCTGTGGAACACCCCGCAAAACTGGCTTTGGATCCGAGTACAAGGCACCACCACTGTCATTGGTCAGCTTAACATATTGGAAGCGTTGGTCGAGATAACTTTCAAACCATCCCACAGATAATGCATCCAGCCCATAGTAACGCAATTTCGACAGCAACAAGGTCGGGCTAATGCTGTCAAATGCACGGCTATAATCTAGTAGTATAAGAATAGTAGCCTTACCTACATCGATATTACTCAAAATGTTATCAACAACATCAACCAACGCAGTAGTTGTGCCCCGCCCCCTTCGGAAACCTGACTGGAGGTCAGGCAAAATATTAGAGTCTTCTATATATTTGTAAAATAGGGCATGCACCACTTTTTCCAGCACTTTTGAAAGGAAGGGAAGCAAACTAATAGGTCTAAGTTCCTTGAGATTGGACGGGTTATCGACTTTAGGAAAAGGCATTACTATTGCTTTTTTCCATTGCTTGGGAACTATGCCGCTAGTAATTGACCTATTTATAATCGAGGTTATAACGCGCAGGGTTCTGGGGAGGGTCAGTATTATCATGTCTCTACTTATCCCATCATCTCCAATTGCATTGGATTTGATAGAGATTATGTAATTGTATACTTTTTTTTCAGAAACTGGCACGAGATTAAATCTGGAATCACTATACCGACTATATAGATAATATCACGCTACCAAATCAACAGCGGAGTGGCAACATATCGTGAAAACGGAACTTCGCGCACCAGCTGGTTCCCCGCTATTGATAATTTAATAATTCACCAAGTTAATAACTTAAAAAAGCCGACTTCAAGGTCGAACCCTCCCTGGTCGGGATGCGAATGTCGTCTTTATACGAGATAATTCACCAAGTTAAAAACTTTTAAAAAACCAATCCCTATTTCTTTGGGAATGTCGTCCAAATACACGAGAACAAGGCACCGAAATCTGTCTGTCTGACAACCAAGTCCACACGTATTACACGACATAAACAAATATACGGTAATTATAGACAGAATTCATCTTGTGACAATGACCGCACTACTGACAAGTCACAGTAAAACAAAAATTATCAATTTCCTTTATCTGGATGATATCATAATTCAAGTATTTTTGCTTTAGAACCCCAACTACAGGACCGACTGCTAATTTTAATAAATGAGACCAAACTGGAAGGTCAACCTTTGAAATAAAAAAAAGGATTTTTGAAATGGGATCATAAATAGTACCAGTTTTGAGGTAACAAACATTAAAAAAAAAAGAGAATCCCTCCGTTTTTGAAGTCGATTAAAAAGACGGCTATTTAAAAGCCGCACTTTTTTATTATCAACAGCGTGGTTTTTCATTATTTTAAAAGGTTTTCCTTTATGCCTTTGTGTAATAACGACCACCTTTATCAGTAAATAGTCGCTGATTGTATTTTTTTTAAATGTTTGTTACATAAAACAAATTAGAACCGAATGAGGACCCCTTCGCTTTTAAAAGTCGGTTAAAAAGACGGCCGGATTTAATAGCCGTATTTTTTAAATTATCAATAGCGTGGTTTTTCATTATGTTAAAAGAGCGCGTTATTGTATGCGTTCTTGTAATAACGACCACCTCTATCAGTGAATAGTCGCCTACATTCCAGTTTCATTATCGCGACATAAGGTAGCCCAAGTATGTCCTCGAAGGTTCCAATCTCTAGCAGTTCTTAATTTATTGCGATCTGACAACACTACCAACATACCGTCTTTTTTTTCCGACACGCGGTGGCAGAGGCACAATTGTGCCCACGTTCAGCCAGTTATCAATACTTCTGCGTGACAGGGGGCTAGCCCGTCGCCGCAGTAATGGAGACGGAAAGTTTCCTCACAATGTTTTGTATCACCGTTAGAACGTCCGTATAAAGAGACATGTCACCGTAGGATAGTCAAAACCGTTAGTCGATAAACTAACAACAAACTATCGACAGATAGTAAACCAGACCAACAGGGTTTAGAATTTACGTTTTTTTTGTTCTTACATGTCAACCTAACACGAAGACTAGAAGGGGCTTCGCTGCGATCGCCCCCTCTATTCTTCACCTAAGAAGCTTCCGCAGTGTTTGCCCTGGTATTTCGTTTGCAATTCAAGATTAAACTAGTTTACTATTTAGCGGCTTTAACCGTTAGTTTATCAAGTAACGTGTCATATAGTAAGCGGTACTTTACAGTTTACTATCTGTCGATAGTTGACCAACTAACGAGAAAAAAAACGTCGGTTTATAAACCGACGGTTTTGACAATCTTACGGTGACATATATATATACGTAACCGTATGCTTAAGATAAATTATATATCTCATTTGGTAGATTGTCAGCAGTGGATACGAATCCGCATCTCCTGCTAGAAAAGCGAGCGCTAAACCACTAGACCTACGAACTCTGACAACTTAGATTAATCTTGCCAGGTTCACGTGTTTATCGAGTTCCCTGTATTTGGACAGGTTCAAAGTCGAAGTCAAAGTACTTTATTACTGTAGATATTTACATATACTTAGCAATCGTCATTTTTTGCCTCATCTTTGCATTGGACCACTGTGGGAGAAGAAGGGCGTAGAAACTCCCACAGATTGATTTTAGATCTCTTTTATAAATTGCTTGTGCTTAACCAATACAAATATTACAATATTAATTATTATGATTGAAGAATAAATCATTACAAAACTAATAAAAGCAAGGTCTGTGTTGAGCTAGATTAACCCCATACAGTCCCGTCATTTAATTCACTTTCGAGGGCCTGCAATGTTAGCGTTCATCTGTTGCTCCTTAGTGCTACCCGGGAGGACTAGAAGGGATGTAGCACAGAATACTTAATAGTACTACGTACAGAAAGATTATCCTCAAATACACTTAAATAAATACCTACTCTCGCTGTGCGACGATAAAGAGCAATCTAGCTCGCACCTGCGCTACCTACAGACTCCGACTCAATTTTTTTATTGAAATAAATAAATTATCTTATTCAACGTCAAAATCATATTTACTTATAACTACAAGTCAATTTTTTATATATAAAAAAGACTACACCGTTTCGGAAGGTGGGCCTCAGGGTTAAGAAGAAACGGCAAGAAACTCCCCCATACCTTCTTTTTAAAAAAGTGACTTTACAACAGGTACTGGTTTCGGTCTAAGGAAGTTCGCCGGCGAGTGATAGACTTGATCCATCGCCCCTCGTCGAATTACTGTGCGCTGAGATGGTATGGACCATGCAGTTTGTCATCTAAGTATTCCTTAATACTATAATAGGACTTTCTACCACTACAATAATCGCTAAGCACCTACAGAATCGGTTGCCCCGCCTGTGCAGGCTAGATTGCGCCGCATCACTACGCCTGGGAGACTCTTTTACTCTGACATCACAAGGTCGTCCTGTAAACTCCTGTCTCGCTTGATCACGGTAGGGTTACCTACGTGCGATTATTTGTGTTTGTGAATTTTAGTCCACTCTATCTAAGAGAGGTGTTATTAGTACTTATTCAGGTACTAATAACATATTATTCAGGTACTAATAACGTACTAACAACAATATTGGTAAATTCTAAGGCTAGGTAGGTACCTACCTCCTTACTTATGTAATTGTCATTTGTTTTATACTGGGTCTAAAATGTAAACATTTTAGTTAAACAAAAAGGTATTAAATTAAAAAGGAATAGAATTTTATTTGTGAACAATTCCTTTAGACACCCTAAAATGTTAGGTACTTAAGTCATTGTTGAATCAGTACATTGAGACCCCCCTTAAGTATTATGTGGCTGTAGGTTCCAAGTATCTCATTCGGACGTGTGCAGCTGCCTCCCAGACAGTTCATAAAATGTTAGAAGTGATATGACGGATAACTTAAAACTTCACAAAATCCACTTTTTAACACCAGGGATATTACCAAAAGGAAAATATTAAACTGCACATCAATAGTACTGATTTGTACAGTAAATATCAGGGCAAAATACTGCCGTAGCTTTGATGAAGGGTAAAGGGGGTGAGCGGAGCGAAGTTTTGCTGCGAAAATCAGTATTTTTGATGTGCGATTACATACTAGCCTTACCAAAACAATCGGAAATAATCGAAATTGTTCATTCGGTTGAACTAATAGAAGGGTTGTCATTATTTGATTAACAGAAATATACCTCAGCCACCGCGTAAGAGAAAAAGCGTGACTTTAATTTTATGCACTCAATTCACTAATGTTTATAGAGTGAATCGATTCATTTGATTAATCGATGTCTTAAGTACTGTCCCCTCACTAACAGGCTTAGCGCTGGTTTCGGGATTGAGATCACACAACACCAGTGAAGAGAGCTATGGCAATAAAAAAAAATCCAATAAATTCATCGGTCTCAAAAAAAAATATGTTTATTACAAAGAGATAATCTAGTTTAAATACTATGTCGTTACGCGATTGGACAAATTTGGCTCGATCGTAAAAAATCCTGAACATAGTCTATATTTAAAAGGAGAAACGATATTTATTTTTAATATAAAATTACTGATTTTTCTCATAATTTTTATACCTAAATTTTCCTCTTTTAGAGCTCCGTATTAATCCATAAATTTTATAAATTAGCTTTTTTCCGTCTTTGAGTAAATTCGAAAAAACACCTAATTTTTAAAGTATCCGGGCGGCCCGATGCTATTCCGCGCCGCCCGCTACCCCGCCAGTTCCGCTACCCCGCCAGAAGACGACGGGCGAATGCGGCGCCCCTCACCTCAACAGCTGGAACTCTATGTATCGCTCTGTGCCGTTCCTTTTTGTGGCATCTGCAGAGACAGAACGATACTTAAGTACTTGATCAGGAAATTCTCAATTCAGAAATCGGAAGTAAGACAAGCACCCTCTTATCTTTTTCTTACTGTAGACCAACGAGCTCTGACAACTTAGATTAATTTTGACAAATTCACTGTATCTGTACTTGGCTCTGTTTCGAGATGTTGGAGTCGATCTGTTAGCACTACCCAGGATACAGGTGCAGGGCAGATTCCAGTTTTTCCTGCGGAGACGTGAGCAACCCAAGGTCCCACCTATCTCTATTCCAAAGTTGCTTCAGCGTTTTAGGAGTAACATTGTTACTAAAATTATACTAACAAGCTATTTGGTTAACTATTTTGCTTTTAGGAAAAAGTTAGGTAGTTTACGATAGTTCATGATTAATTAACTAATTATGTACAGTTACATACACTAGTTTATCTACACACATATCATAAGCTCTCTTTGATGTGTTCAGGAACCGCATGTTTGACCGGCATTGTGGCTCTGCAGTTGTTTAGCTTGTTCTTTAGTACCAACTTCTCGCAGACGGGCGTCGGCGTTCGAAATTGGAATGTCAGTACCAACTTCACAGACAAACTAGGGGCGCACGCAGGCGGGCGTCGGCGTTCCAAATTTGAATGTCATAATATGCAGAAAAATTTCACATTATGGTTCAGATAAGATATGAGTTTTTACCAAGTAGTTTAACATTATGCTGATCGTAACGTGCGTTTTTTGGACGCAGTAAAGAGGGTTTATGATACGTGTGTAGATAAACATCCTAACATCGCTACTTCCACATGTTTAATATAGTTATATAGTTAGATTACTATGATTTCGCATGTAAATTGGTACCTACGCGGCCCAGTTCAGTACGTTTCTCAGTGTACCCAACAGCTGTGGAACTGGTTCGTCTGTCCATAGGTCGAGGGCGGAAAAGGGAGCGAAATGTCAACCTTTAATGATAGTGGTTTTGTCAGCGTATTAAATATCGGGCAAAACCAGCTAAGTGGGGTTTGACTCACGTAATGAGGGTTTCGGATATGCTTGTATATTGGAAAGAAAAACTTTAATTAAGCATTCGCGAGAACACCGTAGGAAAACCGGCATATCTCCTTAGTTGGGGCGATAAGCCTGCCCTCTATCACGCAAAACTCGTGACGGAAGTTTCTTTTTTGTGGGAACTAATCTAACATTCTTCAGCATATAACGTAACATAACATAGCGTCACGCATTTTCCTATACGGGGTGGCAGAGGCATAATCGTGCCCACTTTGAGCCAGTTATTCAATACTCCATTCTGCGTGACGGGGGGCTAGCCCATCGCCGCAGATAGTAATGGAGGTTTCCTCACGATGTTTTCCATCACCGTTAGAACGTCCGTACAATGTACTTAAGATAAATAAATTATCTCATTGGTACATGGTCAGGAATCGAACCTGCATCTCCTGTGTGAGAAGCAAGCGTGAAACCCATTAGACCACGGAGCGCTTCTTCAGCATATTTTTCCGTATTTATCAAAAAATACACAGAAAATACAGATTAACTGAACTGTATTTCTTTGTACATAAGGTTCACTGCTTACGCTTACTTCTGCATAACGTTATTGGTTACCCCGCAGGCCGTGTTGCGTAAAAACCTTCTCTATCGTATAAGTAAAGTTAAACGCAACTTTGTATAGTTAAGTTAAGTTACTAGGTACAGTCTCCCAAGGCCGGTCTAGAATCTAGAAACGGTTGATTAGGCTAGACCGCGCCGCGCCCAAGCCTGGACTGCAATCACTCTGTCGCTATGAGTATCATCATCGTCGTCACGATGATCATGGCTATCATATATATGAAAATCAAACAAACATGTGACATTGGCATTGCGACATGTGAATATTTTTAAAAACAATAAATACAGCATTTATCGTCTCAATGAGCTCTAAACAACGATACCCCATTATTATTTTTTCACGCTCCACCTTAGCTGTACCCTCCACTTAAAAAAAAAAAAAAAGAAAATTAATAATACCTTGGACACTATTTACTCACTATGGACACATTGATCTAGCCCCAAACTAGGATTCCCTGTATCTTAGGTACTTTTTTTTTTTTTTTTTTTGGACTTGATTTTTTTGTTTTAGACTTTTGTCTTTAAAAACTTTGCCTTGGGGGGCGGAACAGATAGTCCCCGCCACAATTGTTCTGTTTCACGTGAGTGCGTGCCCTACCGGGGGAGAGGCCCAACCTGGGAGGGTTGTGGTGAGTGGTGTGATTTAACGTAGCCGGGCACAACTAAGGTGTGTCGCTGCGTCTAAGTGTGACTTGTGCCGGCGTAGAGTGTACGGCGTCATGTGGGGTGCTTTCGGCTTGTGCAGTGTCTGGTGCGGGTGTTCTTGTTAGCCGCCTCCGCCTGCGCGTGCGCGGGCGGTGGATGTATAAGGGGCGGGTGGGAAGAGTCGGGTCGGGGTTGTCTGTGTCCGGGGGTAACAGTAAATTTAATTGCGCCGTAATGGCGTCTTCCGGGTCTAAAAGGATGTTACGGGGGCGTCTTCTCGGTTGGGTTGCCTCGGGGTTTGCAGCGTAGTCAGCCGCGAAACGAATAAGGGGGTTGGAGTGATGTTGAGCTCTGTCGAAGTATCGAGTAGAAGCTTTCTTAATGAAGTCGCGGATGGTAGGCACTTTCAGGTCTTTGTGGAGATCATAATTTCGCACAAACCACGGGGCACCCGTGGCTCGACGGAGAAATTTATTTTGGAGGGTTTGGAGAGTATCTAGGTGGGTTTTGGCCACGTGCGCAAACACCACACTAGCATATGTAAAAATAGGACGGACGCAAGCTAAGTACAATCTTAGCTTATTGCGTAAGGAGAGTTTGCTCTTGGATTGAATAAGCGGGTTAAGCCGGCTTAAAACGAATTTGGCTTTATTCCTCACAATTCTTATGTGCGGTCCGAAGGTGAGACGGCTATCCAGTGTCACTCCAAGGTATTTCACTTGGCGAGTCCATGGAATAGCCCGACCAAACAGGGAGATTTGTGGTAAACGAGACCACTCACTGAGTGGTGTGAAGCGGGAGAAGAATATAGCCTGGCTTTTTTCTGGGTTGAGTTCAAACCGCCACTTCTTGAACCAATCGCCCAAGAGAGTGGCGGCTATTTGGAGCCTTTTAATGACTATTTCTCTATTCCTACCAGAGTAATAGAGAGCTGTGTCATCGGCGAAGAGGGCAAGCTGTACGTTGTGATGTTTGGGGATGTCACTAGTGAAGAGTGAGAATAGGAGAGGCGAGAGCACAGAGCCTTGTGGGACTCCCGCCTTAATTGGATGAGGTCTAGAGTGAGTGCCTTCCACTCTATACCTAAAGTTCCTATTAGAGAGAAAGTCTCTGATAATAAGAACCAGTCTGTCAGGGAAATTCAAGTTGTACAGCTTGTAAATCAGGCCGTTGTGCCAAACCTTGTCAAACGCTTTAGCCACATCGAAAAATAAGGCACCCGTTCCTTTCGGCTTCTTTTGATTGAAACCGTCCAAAATAAATTCTGTGATCCTGTGTACCTGGTGGACACAGGAATGACCGTTTCTAAAACCAAACTGCTCGTCTGGAACGAGGCCTCTACCGAAGGCTATTGCCTTCAGTCGTCTGTTTAACACCCTCTCATAGATCTTGCCAAAGGATTTAAGGAGACTGATAGGGCGGTAACTGGTTGGTATCGATCTATCTTTACCCGGTTTATGAATTCCTATCACATCAGCTTCCTTCCATGCATCCGGGAACATACAGGTGGCAATGGCGGAATTCAGAATGGTCACCAATAGGACTAGAAGGGGGTAGGAGAGGTTCTTAAGAACCCGGTTTGCAATTCCGTCAGAGCCAGGGGCTTTATTGGAGTGAAGCTCCTTGATAATAAGATTGACCTCATCGATGTTAACTAGCTCGATAGTATCTTGAGGGGGAAGTGATGAGCGTCTGACTACTTCAGAGTCCACCAGGTCTACGTGGGATTGGTCAAAAGGTTCATTTGACAATGAACATTGGCTCTCTAGACTGTCAGCCAGACACTCAGCCTTGTCAGCATCCTCGAAAGCTAGTGATTTGTCGGGTTTGGAGAGGGCTGGGATATCCACGACCGCGTCCGATTTGAGAGTGCGCGCTAACCTCCAGTAAGCCTGATGATCTGGGGTGAGCTCTACCAGAAGTTGATCCCATCTCTGGGATTTGTGATTTTTGATGGCAGTTTTAACTAATTGCTGGGAACGACGCATTGCGATTTTGTTGTCAGTGCTCGGGAAGTTATCATAGGCTCTGGTGGCAGCGCGCATCTCACGGATGAGGTCGCGTATATCCTCAGGTAATCTCCACCTACTATCACCAGATGAGTTTACCGGCTTAGTACAGGCTTGAATTGACTTCTGGATGTGCGAAGTCAGCGACTCTATAGCTATGTTAACATCAGATTGAGAATCGATGACTTGTGGGATTCTTTCTAATTCTTCGGAGGGGGAGTTTCTCTTAAATGTGTTGTGGAGCAAAGTCCAGTCTATGGTTGATTTTATGGCGGGCGGGCGGGGTTCAATATCACCAAGTATAGATATCACGGGGCGATGGTCGGATATCAGTTCATGGAATACTTCTATCCCTCTTATTGGGAGAAGAATGTTTTTAAGAAGCATAATATCGAGGATGTCACCTTCCGAGTCTGGGTTGTTCTTAGGAAAGTGCGTAGGAGTCATTGGGGCTAGTAGTTCAATAGCAAATTTCTCGGTGGCTTTCTTTAAGAGAGGACCGTTTGAGTTTGTCACTCTACAGTTCCAATCGACATGTTTGCTATTGAGGTCACCCGCAATGATGACGGAATCACCCAAACTAAGAAGGGAGGAGATGTCAGCCTCCTTGAGTTGCCTAAGACTGTCTGTTGAGCCCTGTCTTTGGTAGCATGAGGCGATAGTAATAGTTTGATGACCCCTCATTGCTATTCGGCAAACTGAGGCTTCTATGTTTTGAAGCGGTGGACAGTCACACGGGGAGACGTGCAGGCTTCTCCGATAATAGATTGCCGTGCCCCCACGAATTCCATTTGTGCGATCATTTCTAATCAATTTATAATTAGAAATGTTGGGGTTTCTGTGTTGGGGTTTAAGGAAAGTCTCCTGTACAAGGAGAATGTCAATTTGGTGGTCTGATAGGAAGGCGGATACTAAGTCCCTTTGTCTCTTCAAGCCATCAGCGTTAAAAAAGGCCAATCTCAATGCACTAGGTTTAATCCTACCGGGTGTGGTATCCATTACGGAGAATAGACATTACGGTTCCTGAGAACGCCTTTGATCGCCGAAATCAATGATCTGTGAGCTTGACAGGCTCGCAAGGCAGCAGCAGGGTCCTGCTTTAGTGCTGCAGTATCAATTTTGAGTAAAAACTCATCAATTTCATCAGGGTCTATTCTGTCCAATATGGTCAGTAGGTCTGTTAAATAGTCCCTAGTTTCTATCGGTGGTGGAGGGGGTCTTGTTGAGTTAAGGGGCATGGCTCTAGTTGATAAATCAGCTGGAGCTGTTTGAATTTTGCTTGGCTTGTTAGCCACAGCGGATGAATTGGGAGTAGAGGGGTACTGCCTAGAAGGGGGAAGAGGAGGGAAGCTGGTGTGATTGACCGCTGAACCCTGAACCCAACTAAGTGGCTTAGCCCAGGCATTTTGGCTCGGGCGAGGATGAGCCTGGCCTACATTAGTTGGGGCTGGGGCATGGGCTTTCGCCCGTCCTGATAGGCGAGGCTTAGGTCGGGCCGGACAACCTCCGTAGGCTGCGGTGTGACCAAGCACACCGCAGTTGACGCACCCAGGTGGGCCGTCAGACTCCTTGGGGTCGGTTGGGCGTGTGCAAGCCCCCGGAGCGTGGTCCTTCAGGCACTTAACACAGCGGCCTTTCCTATGGCAGTTCTTGGCCGAGTGGCCAAACAACTGACAGTTGAAGCACTGGAGCGGCTTATTTTTTTTATGAGGGTTTTCAATTTTAAGCCCTGAAATGTGGCAGATCTCCATAACCTGGAAGATCTGCTTCCCCTGTGGTGACAGATCGACCACAACCAGCACCAGGTCGTACGGTAGCTTGGAGCGACCATTGTACATCCTGTGCACTTCGTGCACAGGAATGTTCTTCGCCTTCAAGTCATCCATGACCTGCTCGCTCTCAATCTCCTTTGGAAGACCCCTGACAACCACCCGAAGTCTTCTATCCTCCGGTAGAGTCCAATGGTGGTACTCAATTTTAGAGGCGGTCAGGAATTTAGTCAGAGCCCGGTGGTCGTCTGAGGTCTGTAATTGGACTAGGATCCCATGAGTGGTGTTGGTGGCCCTAACAAAGTTGATTTTGCGCTCTTTGAGCGCTCCATCAATTTTTAGCCACATCTCTTTGTTTTTTATGCATATCTTGGGTGGCAGCGCTTTGCGCGTGCCCGGGACTGTAGCCGGGACAGCTACAGAGGGCGCTGGCAAGGGTTTGGCTACGGCGGAGGGAGTAGGGGTGGCCTTGGACGGACGACCGACCTTGGCGAGGGAGTTTTCTGGACCAATGATTGGAGTAGGAGGCCTCTTAGAGGCACGTTTCCTGCGTGGCCTAGCGGGGTTGAAATTGTCTTCATCCGAGGCGGAAGCATCTCCTTCCTCGGTGAGACCATCAAAAGAATTCCTGGGGTCAGAGTAAACCTGATCCATTGCGACTTCATTGGAGTTGGGGGTATTAACCGGGCGGCTGGTCAGTAGGGTCTGTTCAAGGGGGATGATGATGGGGTCTTGATTGTTATGAGTCAGCTCGCTCTCAGGCGGAGAGGCCGGCGACCGCTCAAACAAGGTTTGTTGCGAGAACAAACCTTGGGAGTTAGTCCACGACTCTCTCTCAGCATGGAGCTGGCTGAGCTCTTGGGACAGCGCCTGGTTACGGAGCCGGAGTTCATAAATCTCCTGCTCCATCTTAATCTGCACTAACAGGTGGGGGGGAAACAATAAATGTCTGTCACCGGAGGAGGGGACGATCTCCCTCCCTGCCTAGTGCAGGGAGGCGTGTGTGCCTGCGTGTGTTGTGTGCCTACTGTGTAGTACACGTAACCCACCTCAGGCGAAATCAAACCTCCAGCGGTACACTCACTCACTGTAATCCGGCACTTGGTTTTATTTGATTGGAATGTTTTAACACTTCTCATTGGTCCCGATAGCGAGAGGGACGCGCGCGTGAGCGCGAGTGGGACGCACGATTCGAGACAGCGACCGATGCACGGGCGTATCGGTCAAGCGGCGAACGACGAGTGTGATGAAAAATTTTGTGTGGTGGTGTATCTTAGGTACTAGACAACGATACACATACTTATATAGATAAACAACCATGACTAGGTTACAAACATCCGTTCTCATCAAACAAATGTGCGAGCGAAGGGCTCCATCCGATTTTGCTGTCGTCTGTCTCTATGTCTGGTGTCTGTCAGTTCCGGTCTAGAGGCCACAGTTTTCAAGCGATCTCGGCACTCGTGTACCTTGAATTAAAAGTTATTTTTTTGTCGATAGCTTTTCTCGATTTTCCCCTTGGGAGGGGGGGGGGGCAGTTATGGCTTCAAATTAAAGGGCTTCATGCGCCGGTTCTAAAAATATACTACACCATTACCTTTCGGCGCCTGTTTTCTAAAAATCCAAGAAATATTTTCAAAACATACCAAGTTTGGACTCCTCGAAGTAGGAGACGGATTAGTAAAGAGGATCTATACAGACCATGAGACTGAGTGAAATAGACTATAACTATTTTCGTGAAAAGTCAATAGATTGTATTTTAAATCGCAAAATGTAGTTTACAAAGTTATTGGTGCGGCTACTTTACTACTTGATTTTGATTGAATCTAAAATACTTACCTATAAATTGGTTCACAGTACCCCTGTTAGCGAGGTCTACTGCCCACAGGGCCACTAGTATTTATCTATATACATAATTATGTGTATCGTTGTCTAGTACCCAAGGTATTATTATTATTATTAAAATGGGCAGAACCACGCCATGCTCCAAAACTCCATGGCCATACGAAAGACCCACAATACCTCCACCATCCTACTTCAACCTTACAACATAGATTAGTTACAACGAGTGTTCGTTTGTCTGTCTGTCGCTTTGTCGATACATAGCTCAGTATTGAGTAATACACAAGAATTTCATCAGCTACACACCAAACTATTACGTTTTTGCTGATCTTATATTTTTAAATGTACAGAAGTTATATTTTTATTTTAAATGTCACATTGTTTATACACTTTGCAGTATTTAAATCTGAGGTATTTATTCTTGTGGGAAGTGTCAACTTATCCTAAAACACAGGGTTCGCCCTATTTTAGGGAGTAGCGATACATCCCTTGTTTACCCTGCTAAACAAGCTTGTAATGTACATTTATTTCTGTAAATAAACGATTATTATTATTATTATAGTTTGTCTGTACACGACTGCGCCAGAGACATAAACATAAACATTTACATAGAGACACATACATTGCCTGTGGGCGGATGTGGGCACAAATGTGCCTGTGCCACCCCGTATGCTTACAAGTTCGACCTTTGAATGAATGAATGAAATGAATGAATATGACGCAATCATCTGGGACCCACATGAGGCTAAATACACACTCATGCTGGAAAAGGCCCAAAGTAAATTTGCTAGACTTTTATACAAAATGAAATATGGGTATTATCCCTACTTATTCCCGTCTCTATTTGTGGCAGGGATGGTGGGGGTAGACACCCTAGAGCTGAGGCGGAAGGTTGTCCCTGTTGGTCCACTTTTATCTGGTCCTCCATAACAAAGTAGAGAACCCGGTCGCACTACAAAGTGTTGCCCTTAGCGCGCCGGCTCGGTACACGATGATGCGGTCGCGGTCGCTCTTCGTTACGGGTGTTGCTCGTACAGAGCATGCTCGTCACGCACCCACTTTTCAGGCACTGACCCTACTCAATGCCTGTGTCGCCCAGCACTCAGAGTTGGACGTTTTTCATATGCCCCTATTTATGTTTTTTAAGACTGTGTAAATGTTATTAAATAATTATATTAAATGATATGATAAGTAAATATATATATATAATAAGTAAAAAGCACTTGCCACACATGAACGTGGTTTAAGCGGCAGGTTTTTGTTGTAAAATTTGTGTATTTTATATTTTTTGGAAAATAAACGAAATAATAATAAAAAATACTGTTCCTCTGTTTGTCTGTATACTTTTGTTTTGTTTTGTTGTGTACTTTTGTTTTGTTGTGTACTTTTGTTTTATTTTTCTGTGTACTTTTTTAAATTTTATCTTATGTTTTGTTTGTTCGTGACGGTCACACGTTTTGGTCTAAATACTGTAAGTGTGACACAGTAACTGTGAATAAATCTTTTAAATCTTTGCCTAGGTAATGTATCTCGAGCGCACAGGTTCGATGTACATTGTGCATATGTGTGAACATTTCGTTAGCACTGGGGCAATAACCTAATAAATCGATGACATGAAAGTATGAAAACAATGAAGCGACTAATCTCATGTCTTAACTGGAGCTCGACCCCGCGACCCCAAGTCTGGGAAAGGAGCGCTTACCTCATCATCGAGTTCTGTGAAATGAAAGGTAAGCGCTCCCTATTCGAGTGGAACAATGAGAAGGTTTCTGATTAAATAAAACAAAGCTTCCAAATAGCTCGCTAGAGGGCGTGAGAGAATTTGAGGTTCAATACTGCGGTCCGAATTATGATAATTTAAAAACTTTAAAAACCGACTTCAAGTTCAAGCCTTTTGCTTCCTCCCCGGTTGGAATGCCAATGAAGACTGTGTACATAAAAAGTTCTCGTAAAAACTTTTGCTGCACGTAACCACAAACCAAAACGTCATCTGCGTTTATATTTTTTGTATTTGTTGATTTTTTCAAAAAGCGCTAAGAAGAACCCTCTTTTGCACAATATTTTTTGTTTATAATTTTTAATAAAATTAAGATTTTAATGTAACGTGAAACGGAACAATTTTTAAAACACCAAACTGCTTCTAGTTACAGGTAGACACAGGAAGTAACGGACAGAGCTATTCGTTATTCTCCCTTTTCTTCTGTAAGCGAAAGAAGAAGGCGGAGATTGACTTACTTCTTTTGTCTTCCTGTCAGTCTTAAGCGAAAGAAGAAGGAGGAGATGGTCTTACTTCCTGTGTCTTCCTGTCAGTCTTAAGCGAAAGAAGGACGAGATGGCCTTACTTCCTTTGTCTTTCTGTCAGTCTTAAGCGAAAGAAGGACGAGATGGACTTACTTCCTGTGTCTTCCTGTCAGTCTTAAGCGAAAGAAGGACGAGATGGCCTTACTTCCTTTGTCTTTCTGTCAGTCTTAAGCGAAAGAAGGACGAGATGGACTTACTTCCTGTGTCTTCCTGTCAGTCTTAAGCGAAAGAAGGACGAGATGGACTTACTTCCTGTGTCTTCCTGTCAGTCTTAAGCGAAATAAGGACGAGATGGCCTTACTTCCTTTGTCTTTCTGTCAGTCTTAAGCGAAAGAAGGACGAGATGGACTTACTTCCTTTGTCTTCCTGTCCGTCTTAAGCGAAAGAAGGACGAGATGGCCTTACTTCCTTTGTCTTTCTGTCAGTCTTAAGCGAAAGAAGGACGAGATTGACTTACTTCCTGTATCTTCCTGTCAGTCTTAAGCGAAAGAAGGACGAGATGGCCTTACTTCCTTTGTCTGTCTGTCAGTCTTAAGCAAAAGAAGAAGGAGGAGATGGACTTACTTCCTGTGTCTTCCTGTCAGTCTTAAGAGAAAGAAGGTGGAGATTGACTTACTTCCTGTGTCTTCATGTCAGTCTTAAGCGAAAGAAGAAGGAGGAGATGGACTTACTTCCTGTGTCTTCCTGTCAGTCTTAAGAGAAAGAACGAGGAGATGGACTTATTTCCTGTGTCTTCCTGTCAGTCTTAAGCGAAAGAAGGAGGAGATGGACTTACTTCCTGTGTCTTCATGTCAGTCTTAAGCGTAAGAAGATGGCGGAGATTGACTTACTTCCTATGTATTCCTGTCAGTCTTAAGCGAAGGAAGACGGAAGAGATTGACTTACTTCCTGTGTCATCCTGTCAGTCTTAAGCGAAGGAAGACGGAAGAGATTGACTTACTTCCTGTGTCTTCCTGTCAGTCTTAAGCGAAAGAAGGAGGAGATGGACTTACTTCCTGTGTCTTCCTGTCAGTCTTAAGCGAAAGAAGATGGAGGAGATTGACGTACTTCCTGTGTCTTCCTGTCAGTCTTAAGCCAAAGAAGAATTGTCACTAGATGGTCTGTTTTCGTGCCGAACTGTCAACTGTCAGTTTGAACCCGCGATTTATTGAATAAATCATATATTTAGATTGTTTAATATGCTCGTCGTCTATTCGACGAGATATACGTGAAAATGAAAGTAACAATAACATTAATGCAGGTTCTGTATTATGAATTCAGAGCTGCAAATATAAAAATGTCGCAGACCACATTCATATTGTACTCTGTGGTAGACCACAAATTTTACAACGCCATCTAGAGACCTGCTGCTGATAATGAGCTACTGTTTCACTGAGGGCGCAACTGGCAACTAAGGTTTTGAAGTATAAATGATAATAAATATCCCCACCGAGGGGCACAGGCCTTTACCCGGATATGAGTAAGATTGAGCCATACCCCGCCACGCTGGCTCAGTGCGGGTTGATGGATTGGTTTTACGACTACTACATACTACCGAGTAGCGATAGTAGCCGGGACCTATAGCTTAACATGTCATCCGAAACACGGACGTCCGATAAAGTATTTCAGATAAATTACTTATCTCATTGGTACATGGTCAACACCGTGATTCGAACCTGCATCTCGCGCGTGAGAAGCATGCGTGAAACGCACTATACCACGGAGAACTTATAATGAAGAAGCTGTCAAAATTTGACCGACTTCAGAAAAGTATCAGGTTGTCAGTTCGTTTTGTATCGCGAGCTCTTTGTTTTGATTTCTAAATACAGGCTGTATCCGAACGGTCTATTGCAGGGCCATTGTAACAATTAATTGATATCTGTCCATAATGCTCGCACCAGTTTAAAACATCGATTACTTTAAATGAATTGATACGGACTCTTTGAATTGAATGAATGAATGAATGAATGAATTGAATGAATTGAATGCATTGCAATCAATTATTATTGAAATATTCAATTATTGTAACATCCCTATCGTTTGAAAAGAAAAGGGATTCACCGACGTATACGTACGACGTATTGTAACCTTGTCACCACGTTCTATAAGCTCACCTGTGTACATGTTTTCTTTCTATATTTTGTTGTATTAACTGTTTTTGTGCAATAAAGCATATTTTGAATACCGAATAAATTGACGTTCAGTTTTGCAGAATTAAAATTGTTTATTATGTTTAGAACGGTTTATTAGTAAAGTAAATCGTAAAAATGCCTTCTTAAAGTTAGAAAAACTGAAAAAATATATAATATTATGTGGCCTTCGTTACAAGGTCAAATGTTACCTATTACAATGGCCCTATAGATAAATAGGGCCTTACCACAAAAAAATAAACTACAGTTCAACACTGGTTTAAAAACAAAAATATATGGGATTTGACGTTTGTTTTGAGGTTAAACGCTGTTTAATATTGTTTGTGGTAACAAGGGTAGTCTTTTGTGGTGTTGTTAGGAACAAAATTCAAAATTTAAAATTCTAAAAGAGTTTATTTCCATAAGAAACAACATTTGGAGAATGTCAAATCTTAAACTAACACATGTATATATATAAGGTATAGGGAAGTATAGAACTCCATTTGAATTCCGTCACCTCAATGTTTTAGATGCTGGAGGCTAAGAGGCGACTAGAAACCTCCAGCTTTATATGTTATTTTTACAGAATTGGAGCTAACACCTTCCCAAGCTTTCTTGTCTTCTACATACTAATCAGATATTTGGTAGTGAGCCTTTTTACATAAGTGATTTTTAAGAACATTTTTAAATTTATTTACAGACAATTCTTGTAACTCAGTTGGTATTTTGTTGTAAAAGCGAATACATTGCCCTTTAAAAAATACATTAACCTTATGGAGCCTAGTAGTAGGTATAGCTAGTTAATTCCTATTTCTAGTGTTGACATTGTGCCTGTCGCTATTCACACGGCATTGTCATAATGTTAATTTCCTTAAATTTACAACGCAGTGACTCTCTGGGACCCACATTGTAGATTGCACGAACAGCCCTCTTTTGCAGCACAAATATTATGTTAATGTCTGCAGCGTTCCCCCGCAGCAGTAAGACATAATTATCTCTTCATTATGCTCATTGGTGGAGAAGTCTGCACAAGCCGCAGGCACCTGCACATGGCGCCTGCAATCTACGCCGGCACAAGACACAAAGAGATGCAATGACACACCATAGCTGTGCTCGGCTGCGTAACACATACCACTCACCACAACCCTTCCAGGTTAGGCCTCTACCCCGGTAGGGCGCGCGCTCACGTGCAACAATGAACTGGCAACAAATATCTATGAGTTCTATATTTCCCTGTACCTTATACATGTGTTAGTTTAAGATTTGACATTCTCCAAATGTTACCTATGTGTTTCTTATGGAAATAAACTCTTTTTGATTTTTTTTTTATTATAATGACCACGAAAATATATTTTTCCTACCCAAAATGGGTAAATCACCAAAAGTTGCAGAAAATATCAGGGCAAAATACTGCAGTAGCTTAGGCGAAGGGTAAAGGGGGTGAGCGAAACGAAGACCCCTTTATGCTTCGAGTTAGTTGAACATGTAAGAACAACAAAAAAATCTTAAAACATAAACTTAAGTGCACAAAACATAAAAATAAGTTTGGTGATCATTTATCCAAACACAATTTGGTGGTCGTTAAATAATTCTGGCGGTCTTTTTTCGAATGTTTTGGTGATCGTTTAGACATAAGCCATAAGCTATTCGAGGCGGGGACTATCTGTCCCCCCACCCCCCATCCCCCACGGTAAAGTTTGAAGTGTCAAAATGACAAAAACCAACAAAAGTCAACAAAAGTCAACAAAAGTCAACAAAAGTCAACAAGCCGAAATATACAATAAAATTTTACGATCAAATCGATTTCTAAGAGAAAGTTATTCAGAATTCCCCCAAAAACCCATATTACCAACTTTTCTGATACGTCCTGTATGTGTTAGTTGAAATATCACGCTGCCTTTTGTTCAAAATATAATAATGGACCCTTAGGCGACATCGAAATACACGTTTCACGTTAACACAATATTTAAACTAGCCAAGAATATTGATGGCGATCGCAACTATTATTGACTTGTAAATGTCAAAATAAATAGTTTAGGCAGCGACTAGACCGTGCGATAGACAACCGGCTACTCTAATCTTGACGGAAACTCAAAGAAGCGCTGTCAGAGCCTCGGCGACTGTCACATTTAAGCGGCACCCAACTCGAGCAGCGTCTGTGCATTCGGCGGTGTTGCCTCACCGCAGATTGCCTATACGTACGAGGACGTCGATACATCGGCGTTGTGCCGTGACTCCTGAGTTGTTGCGAAATGCATTGTGGGTTCGCCCGTTTGGTCGGCGCCCGGGGCGTACTGATGAACCGATTTGGAAAATTCTTATTTTATATAAACAGTAAACTTATATATGTCACCGTAAGATTGTCGAAACCATTAGTAGATAAACTAAAGTATTTTTTCTCGTTAGTTGATCAACTAACGACAGATAGTAAACTTTAGCGTACTGCTTACTATATGACGCGTTATTAGTTGATAAACTAACGGTTAAAACCGTCAAATAGTAAACTGGTTTAAACTTGAATTGCAAACGAAATACCAGGGCAAACACTGCGGTAGCTTAGGTGAAGACTAGAGGGGGCGAGCGCAGCGAAGCCCCCGAATAGTCTTCGTTTGAGGTTGACATATAAAAGAACAAAAGAAATGTAAATTCTAATCCCTCTCGGTCTGATTTACTATCTGTCGATAGTTGATCAACTAGTTAATAAACTAACGGTTTTGACTATCTTACGGTGACATATATACAGGCAATTGAATTGATTCTGGCCCCACAATAGGATATCTTACCTCGTGGGAACCAAAACAGCGACGTCACACACATATATTTAGCGTATGTATATCAATGTAGTACTTTAAGTTCAAATTTAAAAACTGCTTTGCGCATGTTATATTTCTTTATATGCTATTAATTTGATTACTATACCCACTTTGTAGTTGTATTGTATTACTGATAAATAAAAAATAAAAAAACTTCTCCTTTTAAGGTACGGAACCCTAAAAAAATGCGATTTCAACTCGCACTTGGCCGGCAGATTTTACCGCTTAGTGACCTGCTAATAAAATTCAACAATATTTTTATGCGGTCTGTCTCCATTGTCACCAGACGCGTCAACCGGCAGCAAACGGCAACGGGCGCGAGACCTCACGATGGCGGAACCGCCGCACACGATGGAGATAGCTCAGATACTGCTGTCTCTCTTACACGCCTGGGGCCTGGACCCCGACCTGGACAGGGTGTGTGAGGCCAAGCTGGGGCTGCTGAGACCTATGGTAGGTGACTCACATGTTTCACTGCCTACGGGACCCTACTAATACTGAGTCGTAACATGGATGAATAAAACTAGAGGACAAACCACCGTAGTACTTTGAAGCGTGATTCGATTTTTAGTTAAAATGTATATTGCTAGATAGAGCTACTAGTTCAAAAGTTCTTTCTAGTATAGGTAGTATCATGGTGGCGCGCTTAATTTATTTTATAATTAATTTAGGAAAGATGGCGGTATAAGCGTTAATTTCCTAAGAAGAAACAAGGCTTGCGCTTACGCCATCTCTAATTTTTCGTCGATATTACTATGGATTATACTACGCCGTCACCCTAATAAGCACCCAGCATCTATTGCATGGCACAGCGACATCTAGAAATAATACAGGATTTTAGCATTCTAGCAGGGTACGTTGTTTTGTTTTGTCAGTCCTCTAGTCTTATTCGTCCATGGTCGTAAGTAAGGAAGGACGTTGTAAAGTGATACTATGATACTATAAAATATATATCTTATATCTATATAAATAGCGCGGAGGGTAGCGGACTATATTCAGCTTGTTCCACTACCTATGTAACTTACACACCATGTTTATGGGTTACCTACGCACAATATCATCTTGTGTATTTAGTTATAGTTCCAAATATAAGTTTAGGTATGTGGTATGGTTAAAATATATGAATTACCATAAAGATTAATATATTAGTACCAATATGTATCCAATTACTTTGTAACCAGCATCGTCCACCATCTCTTAATAAACATTTCATTTCTTTTCATATGCGTGCGTCAATGGAAGTTTGTTCTGAGACGCATTTTACAGAAAATATTCTCTCGTCTCTATAGCGTAATGCTCGCAGTCCTGAGCCAACTTTGAACAGAGAAACCCCCGTCGATATATGATATATATGTCGCAGGGATATAATAAATCAGGGTCTTGGCCAAATCCCTAAACCAGGGAAATGATAAAATGCAGGTGACATTTAATTAGCTGACCATATTTTGGGGAATTATAGTACCCATTATTATGAACAACTATCCCCACGAAACATATGGTCGCAAACGAAAAAAAACATCCTTCACCCGATCAGCTGATTATAAGTCACTATGGGGGACCCAATTTTATCATGTGCGACCAGATGTTTCTTGGAGAAAGTTGTTCATAATTATGGGGACTATCAATCCCAAAAATATGGTCAGCTAATTAAATGTCACCTTGTATAATGATGGCATGATTTTAAAATATCCCTGAGTGAATTGGTCGAATCCCTATACGATTTCAGTGAAATGTCAAAAATATATGTCAGTTCTGTTGTTTGGAATTTCCACTCACTTTCTATCCAAATACTAAAGTTAGATTGTAATAGGTCACTACTTTATGCGAAGCGGAGCGGAGCGAGGCGACCCCATGTAGTTTCACAGAACCGTATTGGTTGCTTATTTGGCATTTATTTTCGACCAGCAGTTACATAAAAACTTTGTTAATGACATTTCACTGAACCAGTTTCGGTATTTGATTAAATCCCTAGATCTGTTTAGGGATATATTAAAACCATTTTATCATTTCCCGGGATTTAGCCAAGTCCCTGTATTTATCATATCCCTGCAACATATATATTCATATAATGCAGCCTGGGTAGGGAGCCAAGTTGCATTCCGCTAATTTAACACTCGCTACGACGCTAACAAAATGCGATTTGACGTTTGCCGACGTAAAGTACCACGTGAATTTGCGCGTCAAAGGTCAAATCGCATTCATTTTGTTAGCGTCGTAGCGAATTCTACTAGCCTACGGTGTGAGCTCGGCGACGATGCCGCGTGGTTGTTATTTCAACCAAACTCCCAGCCACCTAGTCTTCGACTATCGAATAAAAGGTTGCGTTCACCCAAAATCACTCAATTATCGATTTTCTCGTTATACTCGATTAAACAATTGTCAATTATGTGGCAATACTGTCGATTATAATCGATTATAATTCCTTTAGTATACAATATAATCGACCATATCGATAGCATCGATTACACTTGTATCTATCGATCACAGCAATAGCATCGATTACATACAATTATTATCACAATATGATCGATAGTATCGATTTAATCTAGTATTAATTTGGTGAGATGGATTAACCCCTTAATGCATGGCCTTACCCGAAGTGAATCGCGATTTGCAACCTTATTGCTTGGTAATAAAGTTCAAAACCTATGAAATCATATAGGGGTTACAATGCATTAAGGGGTTAAATTGATACTATCGATTATTGTAGTTTATCTACACACGTATCATAAACCCTCTTTACTGCGTACAAAAACCGCACGTTACGATCAGCATAATGTTAAACTACTTGGTAAAAACTCATTTCTTATCTTAATAATTACAAATTATGACCATAATGTGTAGTTTTTCTGTATATTATGACATTAAAATTTCGAACGCCGACGCCCGCCTGCGTGCGCCCCTAGTTTGTCTGTGAAGTTGGTACTGACATTCAAATTTCGAACGCCGACGACCGCCTGCGGCACGTTGGTACTACAGAACAAGCTAAACAACTGCAGAGACACAATGCCGGTCAAACATGCGGTTCCTGAACACATCAAAGAGAGCTTATGATATGTGTGTAGATAAACTAGTGTATGTAACTGTACATAATTAGGCATTAAAACTCTCGAGTGATATTATTATGAATCTAGCCTTCTGCTCGTTTCATAAACCCACTCTTGAGTATTAATGCCCTCGATTATGTAGCAGTCACATAAACTACTATTATGTGACTGATATATAATGGAGGGCATTAAAACTCGGGAGTGGGCTTATGAAAAGAGCCGAAGGCGAGTTTCATAATAAAATCACTCGAGTTTTAATTCCTAACATACAGTAGTTTATCTACACACATATCATAAGCTCTCTTTGATGTGTTCAGGAACCGCATGTTCATTTGTGCTCTTGTTTACTTGCACTTGTTAAGCTTGTTCAATTCACAGAAAACTAGGGGTGTCGACGTCAAAATTTGAATGTCATAATATGTTAAATATTGATAGATTATGGTCATAATGTATCAATATTCAGATAAGAAATGAGGTTTTACCAAGAGTGTAACATGATACTGGTCGTAACATGCGGTTTTTGGATGCAGTAATAGTACATTAAGGTAAGAAGGCCATAGCGTATCAAAATAGTAAAAAATACGAATGAACTGAGTTTTCAGCCATTTTACTTCTTGCAATATAAGTGCAATTCGGACACGTCAACCTCTATGGTACCTCCTTTTCATTAATGGCCCTTAACTGCCAATAACCTCCTTAGCTTATCTGTGAAAAAAAATACTTCCATATTTAAATATTAATGGAATGGGATTTCATACTTTGTTACTAGACACTTGCGTTTTCGTGGACACTTCTAAAAATTGTCGGATATTATGACACCGATGTTATGGGAACATTTCATACTATTTTTGAGAAAAGAGCGTTTATGATACGTGTGTGGATAAAATCTATTAAATTTCAAATATAATTATAATTGATGCAATCGATATACTCGATAGTGTCGCAACATAATCGATTATCAATAATATGAGTGTTGGTGATTCGATACGCAGTCGATTATAGCGCAACACTACAGCCACATCTCGTTCGTCCCCAGGTGCCGGTCTGCTTCGGCGTGGTGTCCCGCCACGGCCACATGTCGGTGCAGCTGCCGTGCCGCGCGGCGCCGTGTGTGCCCTGCCTGCCGCTGCCCGGCGCCGCGCTGCCCGCCGAGCTGGTGCAGCAGGAGCAGCTCACTAGGTAACACTCACAGACGGCGGCAGTGGCACGGGTTTGACGAGACCCTGTTTTTCGATACGAACACTATAGTAAAGGCTAGTGGGTGTTTACCGTACCCCTGTCCACTCGCATATGAACACCTAGTATGGACTTGCATTAAATTTTAATTTACCTACCGTCCACTCGCGCACGAACACCTAGTATGGACTTGGAATAATATTTAAATTTATTTTTATAAAAATAATTACTAGTTACTACCAATTCTTCTTTATTACTGGCAATACTGACCGGAAATAGAGGATAAACGTACCTTCTCTCTGGTATCTCACAATTGATTGGTCGACTGACTGAGTAAATGAAATAAAAAATCGGTAAAGTGGCTGGCCGCCATGACGATTTGGCTTCTTATAACCATATTTTGTTTTTTTGTTACGGCTATTGAGAGCGTTCACTCTTTATTTTTAAATGCGCGTCATTTTAAATGAGTCCTCGCGACTTTGAACCATGGTAATATAATTTCATTCCCGATAAACAGGCTTGAAGGGTTAAAAAGGATATCGAAATCATTGTAGGATCACTTGTGTGTCGGTTTTGTAAAATTATATATTATATAATAAACAACCGAATGCCGAACCGATTAACCTCATCCTAACTCACATCACCTATGAGGGAATTTTTTGACAGACGTCACCTAGAGTACTGAAGATTCTATTGTGGGCATTTGTGGGGAAACAACGTAAAATTTTACTTATTTGTTATGTCTTTATTTTACTTTTCCGGCCAGCATTGAAGTGAAAGGGTTTAGTTGAAATTCAGTACACTTATTTTATTTTTTTTATTAAGAAATAAACTGTTACTTACACATAAAATTACAAAGTTTATAAAAAATAAACTAGCAAATAATATATTTATAAACCTGTAATGAAATGCTTACAATCCATTGAGCTTAGAAAACCTTGCTTTATATATAATAATTATTAGAAGTTATGTATTACAGTGATCCAAAACGAACGTGATATGTACGTAATCAAAATAATTTTTAATTTGGGGGAAACTTGGGGGACTAAACAGTAAATAAAAAAAAACCTATAAAAGGGCTTGTTGTGGGGATCTCTTTTTTCATGATATACTATTTTTTATTTTTATTTAGCCTGCATAGTGTCCCACTGCTGGGCAAAGGCCTATATATAAATAAATACTTAAGACAATTACTTAATTATTTAAGACAAGAAAAAATAATGATAAATGTATGGTTTAACTAGATTTGGGGGGGGAATCAGATTATTCCGTATTATTTGTCAGAGAGCGCCCGCGCTTCGATAACCACTCGTGAACGAGAGAGAGATTGAAATATGAGTGAAAGAAATGACCGAAGAAAGAAGGAACTGTCCGCTCATGACCGATCATGCATGCCCGCCATATATACGTCCAATACGGTATTGGACTGCTTGTCAAAATATACACTTTTTAGGAACTGTCAAAACGGTAATTTTGTTCACGAGTTCTATGAAATACTAGCATGTGACGTTTTTTTAAGGGAAATATTAAAATGCACATCAAAAATACTGCTTTGCACAGCAAATATTAGGGCAAAATACTGCGGTAGCTTATGTGAAGGGTAAAGGGGGTGAGCGAAGCGAAGCCCCCTTTATCCTTTGTGTTAGGTTGAACATGTAAGAACAACAAAAAATACTTAAAACATAAACTTGAGTACACATAAAATATTTAAACATAAAAAGTGTTTTTGCTGATCCTTTTTTGTTGTGCAAATCAGTATTTTTGATGTGCGATTAAATTTATAATATTAATTAAATTGAGTATAAAATATAACTGCTGGAAATATTCAATTCTGAGACACCTTTCTAGATTTGTTGGACTACCTTGTCAAATGCCGTATTTGTGATGGCCATGCCCACAGGCTGTTCACGTCCAAGTTGCACTGGGAGCTGAGCACCACGCTGACCACCAACCACCTGCTCGCCATCGTGAGTCTGGCCAACACGCTCATGTCGATGACCAACGCGTCCTTCATTCCGGAGCACGAGTTCGCGAGGCGCATGCACAGGTAAAGTTACCTGTCAAAAGAGACAAAACCTGTCAACATTTACAAATCTTCCTTTAGACATGTTGACAGTAATGAAAAGAAAAAAAAGACCTGACAGATCGATTGCGTTCACCCAAATTACTCAAGTATCGATTTTCTAGATATACTCGATAACATAGATGTCGATTATGTGGCAATACTGTCGATTATAATTGCTCGTTATTAAATCTGTCAAAATGTGACAACTGTCAAAGACTACAGCTTTTGTCAAAAAGAAGCTTGTCAGATATGATTTAACTTATCAAAGTAGTAAAACCTGTCAAAGATATAGCTTCATATCAAAAATATTAACATCTACAGTGAAACCTGTGAAATTTAATGATGGCCTCACCTCCAACTACCCGCTGACCATGGTGAGCCTGGTCAACACGCTCATGTCGATTGGCAAACCGTCGTTTATTCCGGAGCACCAGTTGGCAATACACATGACTGTCAAAAATGACACCTGTCAAATTTGCGCAAAAGGTGCCAAACGTGTGTCAAAAATTGCAAAAATTTAAAGCAGTTTAAGCCTACAAAATAGTAGTTTGTGCGACTGCTACATAATGGAGGGCATTAATACTCGAGAGTGGGTTTATGAAACGAGCCGAAGGCGAGAGTTTTAATGCCTAATTATGTACAGTTACATACACTAGTTTATCTCCACACATATCATAAGCAGCTCTCTTTGATGTGTTTAGGAACCGCATGTTTGACCGGCATTGTGGCATTGATCATTGCTCTGCAGTTGTTTAGCTTGTTCTGTAGTACCAACTTAACAGACAAACTAGGGGCAGCACGCAGGCGGGTGTCGGCGTTCGAAATTTGAATGTCATAATTTGAAAAATCTTGGTACATTATGGTCATAATGTTCAAATTTTCAGATAAGAAATGAGTTTTTACCAAATAGTTTTACATTATGCTGGTCTTAACGTGCGGTTTTAGACGGTTAAAGAGGGTTTATGATTCGTGTGTAGATAAATAATATAACGTGTCAAAAGTGACAAAACTTGCCTTAAATTTAACTTGTCAAAGGTATTGAAACATTTCAATATGTTATGATAACTTTCAACAATTATAAAAGTGTCAGTGAAACCTGTCAAAAAAGAAAACCTGCCAAAATTCAGAATCTTGTCAAATGCTCACGAACCACTATGTCCGCGAGCTGATATTTACTTCGAAAGGTTTGTGCTTTACTGTCTGAAACTCCTGATTGCTCAGTGTAAATTCACAGGCCGTCAACCCGCAGCTCCACCACATGGGCTGGTGATGAAGAGCGACAGGAACAGCTGGCCGCCCAGCTAGCGCATATCAAGCAGGGCTGGTCTCTGCTGGCCACACTGCACTGTGTGTTACTGCCGGACAAACTAGTCACCAACGGTACGTGACCTCCGCCATCTTGGATTTTCATTATTTGTTATGATAGCGTTAGTTGAAATACACACTGAGAACTCGGTGGCTTTTATTAATGCCGGTTGGTGATAAGATGCGTCGGACGGATGGACTAGACCAGTTAAAGCATGCCACTATACACTGTGTGCTACTGCCCGAAAAGGCGTCGGACACACCGGACGCACGACTTTGTCGAAAAAGGCATATTACAATGATCAAGATTACTTAAATGACGGGACTGGGGGTTAATCTGGCTCAACATAGACCTTGCTGTTAATAATTTTGTAATTATTTATTCCTGCTTATTAATTATGATAATGATATTATAATATTTGTATTAGTAAAGCACAAGCAATTTTTTAAAGGGATCTAAAAATCTATCTGTGGGAGTTACTTCGCCCTGCTTCTCCCACAGCGGTCTAATGTAGAGATGTGGCAAAAAATGACGTTTGCTAAGTATATGTAAATATCTACAGTAATAAAGACATTTGGAATTTGGAATCTGCACCTCCGCACCGTCCGCACCGAACGGATCGAAGGAATCGCGATCTTGCACGCAACAGAACGCAGAATGCCGACAGTTCATACTCATACTCATACTCGTACTCATATATTTATTGCGTCATTGTGGTATACTTTAACAAAATTATATCCAACAATGAACCCTGTAAGGGCACTACAATGTCTTAATAACTAGCTTCGTCCGCATCATCAGCGCCGAAGCTGATGGCCTTATCAGGATTACTGAAGTTCTCCGGATTACGAATAATTCTAAAATCGGATCCGTCCGGTGCGGGCCATGCCGATTATTGTGCGTTCACCATTAAAACGTGTCGACGGCTGCCCTCGACCTGCTGTTGGCAAAGTGCCGTTTTAATGCCAAATTAATTTTAAAGAAATCGGCCAAGTACGTGTCGAACTTAGCACATTCAGGGTTCCGTGGTGTTGCGATTGGTGTTAGACATTCACAATAATGAGGCTACGGATTTGACTAATAAGTCATCAAATCTATTCTGAATGTTCGCAGGTTCGAAGAACTTCAAGCGGCCCCAGGTTGAGATGTTAGCTCGTAGATGGCAGCACCACTGCCTCGAAGTGAGGGAGGCTGCGCAGGCGTTGCTGTTGGCTGAACTTGGCAGGTAAGGTACCCACACGGTGAAAACCCAATCCACCCGATATTTTGCTTTGCTGTCGTAAACTTAAATAGAAAATTCTACTAATTAGAACTTGAGTCGCACTCACATAATGCAGCAAAGTCGCAATTAGAGGCAGCTTACGTCAGAGAATCGTGTTCTGTAGCCTCATCATTTATTGCACAAAAACAGTCGCTACAGAAAAAGATCAAGGAAAAATCATGCACAAAGAAAGAGTATATCTCTAACAAGATATTTATTTCAGAAAAGCCAGTGTTAGACTTTCCCCAAGCATGGCTGTCCTCGCTACAGCTCAGGTCAATTATATTCGATTATTCAATCAACATTATATCCATTAGTCATTCGGAAAAAATATTACATGAAAACACCTCCACCACAACACATCCACCTCACAGAACCTTCCACAATCTCGCACAATATCCCTCCATGCATCACCAAACACTAAACTGTAGCGTACGGCTTACTATATGACGCGTTAGTTGATAAACTAATGAATAAAAACGCTTAATAGTAATCTGGTTTAAACTTGAATTGCAAACGAAATACCAGGGCAAACACTGCGGTAGCTTACGTGAAGACTAGAGGGGGCGCAGCGAAGCCCCCGAATAGTCTTCGTGTTAGGTTGACATGTAAGAACAAAAGAAACGTAAAGTCTAAACCCTGTCGGTCTGGTTTACTATCTGTCGATAGTTGATCAACTAATGGTTTTGACTATCTTACGGTGACAAATATAAATATAAGATATCTCGCCAAAGCCCTTCAAACCGAATATTCCGTATTATTTGTCAGAGAGCGCTCGCGCTTCGATAATCATCCGTAATCGAGAGAGTGACTCATTGTCATCTTTCTGTATATCTTTCACTCTTTCATCAAGAGTGAAAGATATAACCGAAGAAAGAACGGAAACGTGACCGATCACTTAGCTTCACTAAGATTTTGTTCTCTATGCCTACTTATGTTGGTTGTTTACAGACTTGGCCCCAAGGGCCGTAAGGTCCTCGTTGACAACTGGGCGCAGTACCTGCCCCTGTACACGCAGACCGAGAGCATTAACCCGAAGGCTGCGAAGGAGCCGACGGACAAGACAGCCGCAGCTGCCGTGAGTCACTCTACCCTTCGTCTGTGAGAGTGTAACTTGGGTGTAGTAGGGTCACAGAGGAATAAATAGGAACAGAGAGAAAGGTTCTAAGGAGCCTGCAAAATTCATACCTATAGTAGGGTTGGCAAAAGAGAAAAAAAATAATTAACAAACTGTTGCGAGTTACTGTTTTATTGACCGAGCGTTTTTATCATCTTGTTCTTAGGGCGGTATGCCATTGAAATACTTAGGTATCTAATACAGTTCGTCACATGAGGTCACCCACTTATAAACTCAACTACTCATCATGGAACTAAATATTTGTAGGGTAATAATACTAATAACAATTACCTAACTAAATAACACGGTTTGTGCTACCTACTTTAACATTTTAAATAGGTATAGGTACCTAGTCTGGTATTCATTTACTTACCTAGTAGACTCCTTGGTATAGTAAAAATATGAAATGTCTTTTCTGTTTCTATTATTTTATTCATACAAAGTACACCATTTTGAATGTCCAAAACGAACACTTAAACACTTTAATAACTATTTACAGTTTATTCTACATCAAACAATTAAATAAGGTAGGCGACAACAAATAAGACGTGGTTTGTGCGGGCCCTCCGTTTGGGCACTGGCCGAACGAGCGTAAACGTTTTATCCAGTGGCGGCGCGTACGCGACACAGCGGCCAGTGCTCTCTCACACATGCGCAGTATGCTTGTAGTAGGTTATCTACGACGGCGTGGTTCTATGAACCTTTGTCTCTGGTCCTTTCTTCCTCTGTGGTACACCGATACACTACCGCACTGTCGTAGGGTGCTCCAAGGTTTGCTGCGAACTCACACCGGTGGCTCCAGGTGGTCGTTGTGCACACGACGGCCACACCCCGGTACACCACGTCGGCTCGTGGGCTGAACCCGGTGAAGGGTCCTGGAGGCTTCGGCAGATAGGTTTCTACGCGGTCACCGCCCAATTGTGCGCAAGTCTAACTCTGCGGTGAAGGCAGCTCACGCTGATAAGCACTAGTCCTGGCGGACCCGGCGAGTTAACAAGGCAATTTCGATGGCCTAGGGCGGCAGTTCAGGTCAGAAGTGACTGCCGGTCAGAGACTGCATCCGAACTCTCGGCCAGTCGTAGCGGTTTCAGTTCCACTGTGCTACGGGGGATGAGGACGAGAGAGGGCATCTGCGACTGCGCGACCACTTATGCACTAAAAATACTGCGCAGATGACTGCTTCACAAATTGGACTCAATTCAAGCGGTCGCCGTGACCAAAATCGGTCGGACCACTTATTAGATTTGAACTTTATTACCGAGCAAATTTGGGGGCCATTTTTTGTGCGGTAGTGTTTCGGTGCGGGAGGGGTGTGTCGTCGTGACGCCTTATTTCACTTTATTTGGGATCTCCTTGTGCCAAGATAGTATAAAATGTTTTTTTTTCTTAGTTGGGACGGTTTCCGTTTGCCACTATAGCCAATGTACGGTCAAGTTCAAAAGTTTAATCCACGTGCACCCGACGTTAACGATCTTCTTCATTTCTGTATTTCAATTTTGCTAAGCATCGTAATGAGTCTAAAAATACTCGCAAAATGAAATTGTATTTATTAATACCTTGACATAAGTGGAATGTTTGTATGCTGAACATTTTGTCTCGCAAAAGAAGACTGGCAAAAGTGGAACTGGCAAAGGTGAAAACTGTCACGCAATAATAGAGAATTGTGCCTCTGCCACCCCATATGGGAAGCACGCCATGTTTGGTCTGTTTTGTCAAACTACACCCTCCCCCCAGGAGGAGGAGTTCTCTGAAGAGGAGGAGGAGATAGTCCGAAAGCCGTCCTCTCTGGCGGAGCTGAAGCGGAAACAGACGACCGCCGTGGTGCTGCTGGGGGTTATAGGCGCGGAGTTCGGCCAGGACATTACCAGCGAGGGTGAGTGTCGCATCTCTAGCCAGCGAGTTTTCTTTTTTCTCTTTATTTGGTTCACTAACAATTTGAACATTGATTACCTACATAAATAGGACTTAGGGCTAAACAGAGCTTAATGCACAAATTAATTACAAGTGAACACCACATTCGTTGTGTGTGTCTTTGTTACCACAAGAGTTGCAAATACTAACTAACAATTACGAGTATCTATATTAAACTAGCAAACTATAGTTAAATTGTGAGTTTTTAAAGACAAAATATGAAAGGTTCAAGTAAAATAAAAACATGTTATTGAGTGACAGTTTTTTTTTTTTTTTAGGCTTGATCTTGTCGTTTTTAGACTCTTTGTCCTTCAAAACTTTGCCTTGGGAGTGGGCGGGACAGGTAGTCCCCGCCTCAAATAGTTTATTCACACGTGAGTGCGAGCCCTACCGGGGGAGAGACCCAACCTGGGAGGGTTGTGGTGAATGAAGTGAACTTGGCAGCCGGGCACAACTAAGGTGTGTCACTGCGTCTCTGTGTGTCTTGTGCCGGCGTAGAGTGTACGGCGTCATGTGGGGCGTCTGCGGCTTGAGCAGTGTCTGGTGTGAGTGATCTAAGTTGCCGCCTCCGCCTGCGCGTGCGCGGGCGGTGGATGTACAATGGACGGGTGGGTATAGTCGGGTCGGGGTTGTCTGTGTCCGGGGGTACTTGTAAATTTAATTGCGCCGTAATGGCGTCTACAGGGTCTGAGAGAATGTTGCGGGGACGACGTCTCGGTTGGGTGGCCTCGGGAGATGCGGCGTAGTCAGCCGCAAAGCGAATAAGGGGATTGGAGTGGTGAAGAGCTCTATCGAAGTATCGAGTAGAAGCTTTCTTAATGAAGTCGCGGATGGTAGGCACTTTCAGGTCTTTGTGGAGATCATAATTTCTCACAAACCACGGGGCACCCGTGGCTCGACGAAGAAATTTATTTTGGAGGATTTGGAGAGTATCTAGGTGGGTTTTGGCCACGTGCGCAAACACCACACTAGCATATGTAAAAATAGGACGGACGCAAGCTAAGTACAATCTTAGCTTATTGCGTAAGGAGAGTTTGCTCTTGGATTGAATAAGCGGGTTAAGCCGGCTTAAAACGAATTTGGCTTTATTCCTCACAATTCTTATGTGCGGTCCGAAGGTGAGACGGCTATCCAGTGTCACTCCAAGGTATTTCACTTGGCGAGTCCATGGAATAGCCCGACCAAACAGGGAGATTTGTGGTAAACGAGACCACTCACTGAGTGGTGTGAAGCGGGAGAAGAATATAGCCTGGCTTTTTTCTGGGTTGAGTTCAATCCGCCACTTCTTGAACCAATCGCCCAAGAGAGTGGCGGCTATTTGGAGCCTTTTAATGACTATTTCTCTATTCCTACCAGAGTAATAGAGAGCTGTGTCATCGGCGAAGAGGGCAAGCTGTACGTTGTGATGTTTGGGGATGTCACTAGTGAAGAGTGAGAATAGGAGAGGCGAGAGCACAGAGCCTTGTGGGACTCCCGCCTTAATTGGATGAGGTCTAGAGTGAGTGCCTTCCACTCTATACCTAAAGTTCCTATTAGAGAGAAAGTCTCTGATAATAAGAACCAGTCTGTCAGGGAAATTCAAGTTGTACAGCTTGTAAATCAGGCCGTTGTGCCAAACCTTGTCGAACGCTTTAGCCACATCGAAAAATAAGGCACCCGTTCCTTTCGGCTTCTTTTGGTTGAAACCGTCCAAAATAAATTCGGTGATCCTGTGTACTTGGTGGACACAGGAATGACCGTTTCTAAAACCGAACTGCTCGTCTGGAACGAGGCCTTTACCGAAGGCTATTGCCTTCAGTCGTCTGTTTAACACCCTCTCATAGATCTTACCAAAGGATTTAAGGAGACTGATAGGGCGGTAACTGGTTGGTATCGATCTATCTTTACCCGGTTTATGAATCCCTATCACATCAGCTTCCTTCCATGCATCCGGGAACATACAGGTGGCAATGGCGGAATTTAGAATGGTCACCAATAGGACTAGAAGGGGGTAGGAGAGGTTCTTAAGAACCCGGTTAGCAATTCCGTCAGAGCCAGGGGCTTTATTGGAGTGAAGCTCCTTGATAATAAGATTGACCTCATCGATGTTAACTAGCTCGATAGTATCTTGAGGGGGAAGTGATGAGCGTCTGACTACTTCAGAGTCCACCAGGTCTACGTGGGATTGGTCAAAAGGTTCATTTGACAATGAACATTGACCCTCTAAACTGTCAGCCAGACACTCAGCCTTGTCAGCATCCTCGAAAGCTAGTGATTTGTCGGGTTTGGAGAGGGCTGGGATATCCACGACCGCGTCCGATTTGAGAGTGCGCGCTAACCTCCAGTAAGCCTGATGATCTGGGGTGAGCTCTACCAGAAGTTGATCCCATCTCTGGGATTTGTGATTTTTGATGGCAGTTTTAACTAATTGCTGGGAACGACGCATTGCGATTTTGTTGTCAGTGCTCGGGAAGTTATCATAGGCTCTGGTGGCAGCGCGCATCTCCCGGATGAGGTCGCGTATATCCTCAGGTAATCTCCACCTACTATCACCAGATGAGTTTACCGGCTTAGTACAGGCTTGAATTGACTTCTGGATGTGCGAAGTCAGCGACTCTATAGCTATGTTAACATCAGATTGAGAATCGATGACTTGTGGGATTCTTTCTAATTCTTCGGAGGGGGAGTTTCTCTTAAATGTGTTGTGGAGCAAAGTCCAGTCTATGGTTGATTTTATGGCGGGCGGGCGGGGTTCAATATCACCAAGTATAGATATCACGGGGCGATGGTCGGATATCAGTTCATGGAATACTTCTATCCCTCTTATTGGGAGAAGAATGTTTTTAAGAAGCATAATATCGAGGATGTCACCTTCCGAGTCCGGGTTGTTCTTAGGAAAGTGCGTAGGAGTCATTGGGGCTAGTAGTTCAATAGCAAATTTCTCGGTGGCTTTCTTTAAGAGAGGACCGTTTGAGTTTGTCACTCTACAGTTCCAATCGACATGTTTGCTATTGAGGTCACCCGCAATGATGACGGAATCACCCAAACTAAGAAGGGAGGAGATGTCAGACTCCTTGAGTTGCCTAAGACTGTCTGTTGAGCCCTGTCTTTGGTAGCATGAGGCGATAGTAATAGTTTGATGACCCCTCATTGCTATTCGGCAAACTGAGGCTTCTATGTTTTGAAGCGGTGGACAGTCACACGGGGAGACGTGCAGGCTTCTCCGATAATAGATTGCCGTGCCCCCACGAATTCCATTAGTGCGATCATTTCTAATCAATTTATAATTAGAAATGTTGGGGTTTCTGTGTTGGGGTTTAAGGAAAGTCTCCTGTACAAGGAGAATGTCAATTTGGTGGTCTGATAGGAAGGCGGATACTAAGTCACTTTGTCTCTTCAAGCCATCAGCGTTAAAAAAGGCCAATCTCAATGCACTAGGTTTAATCCTACCGGGTGTGGTATCCATTACGGAGAATAGACATTACGGTTCCTGAGAACGCCTTTGATCGCCGAAATCAATGATCTGTGAGCTTGACAGGCTCGCAAGGCAGCAGCAAGGTCCTGCTTTAGTGCTGCAGTATCAATTTTGAGTAAAAACTCATCAATTTCATCAGGGTCTATTCTGTCCAAGATGGTCAGTAGGTCTGTTAAATAGTCCCTAGTTTCTGTCGGTGGTGGAGGGGGTCTTGTTGAGTTAAGGGGCATGGCTCTAGTTGATAAATCAGCTGGAGCTGTTTCAATTTTGCTTGGCTTGTTAGCCACAGCGGAAGAATTGGGAGTAGAGGGGTACTGCCTAGAAGGGGGAAGAGGGGGGAAGCTGGTGTGAATGACCGCTGAACCCTGAACCCAACTAAGTGGCTTAGCCCAGGCATTGTGGCTCGGGCGAGGATGAGCCTGGCCTACATTAGTTGGGGCTGGGGCATGGGCTTTCGCCCGTCCTGATAGGCGAGGCTTAGGTCGGGCCGGACAACCTCCGTAGGCTGCGGTGTGACCAAGCACACCGCAGTTGACGCACCCAGGTGGGCCGTCAGACTCCTTGGGGTCGGTTGGGCGTGTGCAAGCCCCCGGAGCGTGGTCCTCCAGGCACTTAACACAGCGGCCTTTCCTATGGCAGTTCTTGGCCGAGTGGCCAAACAACTGACAGTTGAAACACTGGAGCGGCTTATTTTTTTTATGAGGGTTTTCAATTTTAAGCCCTGAAATGTGGCAGATCTCCATAACCTGGAAGATCTGCTTCCCCTGTGGTGATAGATCGACCACAACCAGCACCAGGTCGTACGGTAACTTGGAGCGACCATTGTACATCCTGTGCACTTCGTGCACAGGAATGTTTTTCGCCTTCAAGTCATCCATGATCTGCTCGCTCTCAATCTCCTTTGGAAGACCCCTGACAACCACCCGAAGTCTTCTATCCTCCGGTAGAGTCCAATGGTGGTACTCAATTTTAGAGGCGGTCCGGAATTTAGTCAGAGCACGGTGGTCGTCTGAGGTCTGTAATTGGACTAGGATCCCATGAGTGGTGTTGGTGGCCCTAACAAAGTTGATTTTGCGCTCTTTGAGCGCTCCATCAATTTTTAGCCACATCTCTTTGTTTTTTATGCATATCTTGGGTGGCAGCGCTTTGCGCGTGCCCGGGACTGTAGCCGGGACAGCTACAGAGGGCGCTGGCAAGGGTTTGGCTACGGCGGAGGGAGTAGGGGTGGCCTTGGACGGACGACCGACCTTGGCGAGGGAGTTTTCTGGACCAATGATTGGAGTAGGAGGCCTCTTAGAGGCACGTTTCCTGCGTGGCCTAGCGGGGTTGAAATTGTCTTCATCCGAGGCGGAAGCATCTCCTTCCTCGGTGAGACCATCAAAAGAATTCCTGGGGTCAGAGTAAACCTGATCCATTGCGACTTCATTGGAGTTGGGGGTATTAACCGGGCGGCTGGTCAGTAGGGTCTGTTCAAGGGGGATGATGATGGGGTCTTGATTGCTATGAGTCAGCTCGCTCTCAGGCGGAGAGGCCGGCGACCGCTCAAACAAGGTTTGTTGCGAGAACAAACCTTGGGAGTTAGTCCACGACTCTCTCTCGGCATGGAGCTGGCTGAGCTCTTGGGACAGCGCCTGGTTACGGAGCCGGAGTTCATAAATCTCCTGCTCCATCTTAATCTGCACTAACAGGTGGGGGGGAAACAATAAATGTCTGTCACCGGAGGAGGGGACGATCTCCCTCCCTGCCTAGTGCAGGGAGGCGTGTGTGCCTGCGTGTGTTGTGTGCCTACTGTGTAGTACACGTAACCCACCTCAGGCGAAATCAAACCTCCAGCGGTACACTCACTCACTGTAATCCGGCACTTGGTTTTCTTTGATTGGAATGTTTTAACACTTCTCATTGGTCACGATAGCGAGAGGGACGCGCGCGTGAGCGCGAGAGGGACGCACGATTCGAGACAGCGACCGATGCACGGGTGCTTCGGGCAAGCGGCGGACGACGAATGTGGACCGTCTTGAGTGACAGAGCTTGGCGAGAGTATTTTCTTAAGTTTACCTAATGAGTCATGAAATATGTCAGCGGGACGATTCTATCGGGACGTCACTAGCGAGGTCCGCAAGCCGACCTCACCGGCGGAGCTGAGCGGTTACGCGACGCTTGACTCGCCTTTCGGTTTAGTTCTATCACAGTATACGTATAGAACAGTAGTAAATCAGAGCCCGTTTAGGAGCGTTCGTTACCTACTTTCGCTCTATGCGCAGGGCTGTGTCACGTTTGTAGCTTGGCATACCTAAAATACTAATTTTGCTTTTAAGTAGGTACCTATGCAAAGTATTTCTGTTAGAGTTTAATAGACAATATTGTTTACACAAAGTAATAATATTACAGATCGTTAGGTATGTGTTTCTAGTTTCCCACTTCATCGAATATTTTAATCGAATATTTTAATACTTACCACTACACTACAGCTAAAATATGTCCTTGTAAGTATAATAGTATAAACTGCACTAGGTTGGTAGGTGCTTAGTTACAAGCCTATTGGGGCCCTGTTGATATCGTGCGTGGCACTGGGGCGGCTCGCTGTCTTCATACATAACACGGCAACGGCGTGACGTGTGACGGTGCGGCCACGATTGAAGCAGTCTCCGTCATTCCCGAAGGCTATGTGTGCGTGCGTACCGAACACGCGCGCATGTGTGCAGCCGTGCGATGTACCTTTGTTCGATGATTATCTACTGTTCTATATGTATACTGTGGTTCTATTCTCCAGTTCTGGTCTCGGCCAACGGCCTATGTTTTCATTCAGCTCGGCCTTCTGCTTCGACTTCCTTGCCAGTGGTGTTGTTTTGTTACGCATACCTGGGCCGTGGCATATGTATATAGTACGTTTACGTAGCAACAATCTATCATATAACAGAACAATGGAAGCCACAGGCCGAGCCATGTGTGGTTCAACAATAGCTCGGGTTAGACATGTACCAAGGTCGAATTAATGTAATTAATATTTAAAAAGAGTATTGAATAACCGGCTTAAATGCTGTGCTGTTGCCAGCTCTTGTGGGAAAAGCTTTTGACGCCCTTAAATTAGGTCCACTTGTAAATAAATAACAGTGTGCAATAAATCTAGGAATGGAAATTTCGCCCACTTTTATGTAGTTCTTCTATCATTAAGAAACTTATGTTGTAGTTTTGATGACAAAACAGCAATATGGTGCCATCGAGCTGGTCTGACGATGGAGCTCGAAGGTGGTAGAGGAGGTCTGACGATGGAGCTCGAAGGTGGTAGAGGAATGGAAGGAATGGAAAAGGAGGATGCTTACTTGTAAACCTTTCGCGTTTGGGCTAATTTGATGCGCATTAACAAGTCCTATTCAATCTCCTAGCGATGTTCTCATCATCATCACCTGATGATGGAGCTGGAAGGTGCTAGACGGACGGTAGTTTGCGCTAAATTTGATTCGTCTTAATACCCCTCTTGATTCCGAAAGGGTGTTTTCTGTTTTTAAACTACTGCAATTATTTATTAAAGGCTAGAATTTAATCACACATCAAAAATACTGATTTGCACAGGAAAAAAGGATCAGCAAAAACACTTTTTATGTTTTAAATATTTTATGTATACTCAAGTTTGTTTTAAGTATTTTGTGTTGTTCTTACATATTCAACCTAACACGAAGGATAAAGGGGGCTTCGCTTCGCTCACCCCCTTTACCCTTCACGTAAGCTACCGCAGCATTTTGCCCCGATATTTGCTGTGCAAATCAGTATTTTTGATGTGCAGTTTAATATTACCCTTAATTAAACATTATAGTAGTTTATGTGACTGCTACATAATGGAGGGCATTAATACTCGAGAGTGGGTTTATGAAACGAGCCGAAGGCGAGTTTCATAATAATATCACTCGAGAGTTTTAATGCCTAATTATGTACAGTTACATACACTAGTTTATCTACACACATATCATAAGCTCTCTTTGATGTGTTCAGGAACCGAAAGTTTGACCGGCATTGTGGCTCTGCAGTTGTTTAGCTTGTTCTGTAGCACCAACTTCGGGCGTTCGAAATTTGAATGTCAGTACCAAATTCACAGACAAACTAGGGGCGGCATGCAGGCGGGCGACGGCGTTCGAAATTTGAATATCATAATTTGTAGAAAAATTACACATTATGGTCATAATGTGTAATTTTTCAGATAAGAAATGAGTTTTTACCAAGTAGTTTAACATTATGCTGATCGCAACGTGCGGTTTTTGTACGCAGTAAAGAGGGTTTATGATACGTGTGTAGAAAAATGCTTTTATCTACACACGTATCATAAACCCTCTACATATAATGAGATTCAAATTTCGAACGCCGACGCCCACCCGCGTGCCGTCCCTAGTTTGTCTGTGAAGTTGGTACTGACATTCAAATTTCGAACGCCGACGCCCGCCTGCGTGAAGTTGGTACTAAAGAACAAGCTAAACAATTGCAGAACCACAATGCCGGTCAAACATGCGGTTTGTAACATATGTGTGTAGATAAACTAGTGTATGTAACTGTACATAATTAGGCATTAAAACTCTCGAGTGATATTATTATGAAACTCGTCTTCGGCTCGTTTCATAAACCCACTCTCGAGTTTTAATGCCCTCCATTATGCAGCAGTCATATAAACTACTATTATCTACACACGTATCATAAACCCTCGTTACTGCGTCCAAAAACCGCACGTTACGACCAGCATAATGTAATTCTACTTGGTAAAAACTCATTTTTTGTTATCTTAATATTGATACATTAAGACCATAATGTATCAATTTTCGACAAATTATGACATTCAAATTTCGAACGCCGACGCCCGCCTGCGTGCCGCCCCTACTTTGTCTGTGAAGTTGGTACTACTGAACAAGCTAAACAATTGCAGAACCACAATGCCGGTCAAACATGCGGTTTGTAACATATGTGTGTAGATAAACTAGTGTATGTAACTGTACATAATTAGGCATTAAAACTCTCGAGTGATATTATTATGAAACTCGTCTTCGGCTCGTTTCATAAACCCACTCTCGAGTTTTAATGCCCTCCATTATGCAGCAGTCATATAAACTACTATTATCTACACACGTATCATAAACCCTCGTTACTGCGTCCAAAAACCGCACGTTACGACCAGCATAATGTAATTCTACTTGGTAAAAACTCATTTTTTGTTATCTTAATATTGATACATTAAGACCATAATGTATCAATTTTCGACAAATTATGACATTCAAATTTCGAACGCCGACGCCCGCCTGCGTGCCGCCCCTACTTTGTCTGTGAAGTTGGTACTACTGAACAAGCTAAACAACTGCAGAGCACATCAAAGAGAGCTTATGATATTTATGTAGATAAACTAGTATATATTCATAAACTGCTATTTCGTAGGTGCGGCCGGGAACAAGCGACGAAAGGATGGAGACAGCAGAAAGAGTTCCGTGGTTGAAGGTATATCTTAGTAATAATAATAATAATAATAATAATAATTTATTTCAGACCAAGTCCATATACAAGTTTTAATAATTAGTCTTACAATCTATGTTAGCAGTACAATATAAACACTATACAGTGCAGAGCAAACCATTTTTTTTTTCTAATTTAGGCGCGAATCACTGGCAGTGTGTGAGCTGCATAAAGGGATTGTCTACCCTATCTGCTATTATCTCCAGGAGACCGTTGGCACTGCCAGGAGCTCTGCATAAGATAGACGCCATTCTTTAACGCATAATTGCATGGAAACACGCGCCTCCGCACACATTCCTGATGCACAACAAAATCGTGGCAGCCCCAAAAGTACCCTGAAGGCATTGTTATACTGGATGCGCAGGGCATTGTACGATTTCTGCGTATATCGATCGATATAATAATAATAATAATTTATTTATCATAACGAGGTATTACACTAGAACATGTTTGAGCTTAATTAATACATGTAAAGCATTATTTGAACTCTATTAAAAAACCTAGTAGCCTCAGCAATCCTTCCGTCCGTCTGTCTATCAGCGGGCTGCATCTACGTAATACTATAGCTTTTCAAATTCGTACGTGACACTCCCATGGTCTGCGGGCGACGGGGGACGAAAGACGCGGGGGCTGCGGGGGCGGGAAAGAAGAGCGCGGGCGGCGGGGCGCGTAGTAGGAACCGCCCGCGCTCTTCTTTCCCGCCCCCGCATCTTTCGTCCCCCGTCGCCCGCAGACCATGGAGGTGTCACGTATGAATTTGACAAGCTATAGCAGAAAACGCAGCTTTTTCAGGGCGCGCGAGAAGCGATTTCCCTTGAGAACTTGTCTGTAAACTGCAATCGTTATACTGAAGCGCCTGAGAAACCTCTCATACGGTCAATTCGATGATTTGGCTTATGATTTTATAATAATTAGAGTCCATACAATTTATTTTGTCGTTTATTTAGAAAATGAGATTTCAATTATGTTCTCGGAAACTAAAAAAACCGGTCAAGTGTGAGTCGGACTCGCGCAGGAAGGGTTCCGTACCATCAAATCCGTATCTATCAAAAGGGCAAAAAAAACACGTTTGTTGTATGGGAGCCCCCCTTAAATATTTGTTTTATTTTAATTAAATTATTTATTTTCAAAGTGAATATTTCACTACATATTCTGTGAATATTTCAAGCGACTACCTCTGTTGCTGTTATCGATATCGAGCAAAAACGAGCAAAAAAATCACGTTTGTTGCATGGGAGCATTAAATATTTCTTTTATACTGTTTTTTAGTATTTTTTGTTATAGCGGCAACAGAAATACATCATCTGTAAAAAATTAACTGTCTATCTATCACGGTTCATGAGATACAGCCTGGTGACAGACGGACAGACAGACGGGCGGACAGCGGAGGCTTAGTAATAGGGTCCCGATTGGCACCCTTCGGGTACGGAACCCTAGAAATCAACTACAACACTGTCAAAGCCCAAACCTATATGAGTAACAGTTTCTTCATAAAGTAGACCGCAAGGTGTGCTGGATTGTGGTATATATAGTGGAGGTCGATATAGTGGTACAATACGATTAATATCAGTTAAAGATTCGGCTTTTCTCGGATATCATCGCCTAAATCCGATCTCTCTCTCTCTAGTGAGAGATGAGGGATTCACGACAATTTCCGAGGTTGGCCGAATCGTTAACTGATTTTAATCGTATTGTAGCTTATAAGTCATCTTGAACATTTCAGGTTTCACACTAAGCTCCAGCAACAACTTAGCGCGGCTCACCGCTCTCGCTCTAACACACCTGCTGCTGGCGCCGCCGTCGTCGCGCCTTCCCGCTCACACGCCGCTGCGTCGCGCGGCCACAGACCTGCTAGGGCGGGGCTTCACTGTGTGGGAGCCGTATCTGGACGTCAGCGCTGTGCTGCTCGGTGAGTGCTGACTGAGCCACGACTGAGCCACGTGTGTACTGACCTAGCCACGACTGAGCCACTTGTGTACTGAATGAGCCACGACTGAGCTATTTTTGTACTGACTGAGCCACGACTGAGTTACTTATGTACTGAATGAGCCACGACTGAGCTATTTGTGTACTGACTGAGCCACGACTGAGTCACTTATGTACTGAATGAGCCACGACTGAGCTATTTGTGTACTGACTGAACCACGACTGAGTCACTTATGTACTGAATGAGCCACGACTGAGCTATTTGTGTATCGACTGAGCCACGACTGAGTCACTTATGTACTGAATGAGCCACGACTGAGCTATTTGTGTACTGAGAAACGACTGAGTCACTTATGTACTGAAAGAGCCACGACTGAGCTATTTGTGTACTAAATGAGCCACGACTGAGTCACTTATGTACTGAATAAGCCACAACTGAGCTATTTGTGTACTGACTGAGCCACGACTGAGTCACTTATGTACTGAATGAGCCACGACTGAGCTATTTGTGTACTGACTGAGCCACGACTGAGTCACTTATGTACTGAATGAGCCACGACTGAGTCACTTGTAACCTGATTGAGCCACTAAATACAGTCCGAGCTATAACAAAATACTGATGGAGCCACTAAAATATTGACTGAGTATCTAAAATACTGACTGAGCCACAAACCAGTCAAGAGCCTATGGCTCAGTTAGTAAAACTTCAGCGCTGTGCTATATAACAACAGGAACAGTCTCAACGCTCTGTCGGCTGCAGCACCACTGACTGATCTGTTTGGTGATGCATGGAGGCATATTGTGCGAGAGTTTGTAAGGTTCTGCGAGTTGAATGTGGTGACTGTGTTTAAATTGTTAATTAAAAAAGTTAAATTATGACTTAATACAACTTGTATAAATTAATTGATACAAGTTGGATATTAATTGAATGTTTTACTTGATTTAATGGTAATTTATTGAATAAAATTGAAGTAATTTTTAATTGTAACGTGTAAATGTAATAATTGTAATGTGTATTGAATAATTTGTAATTTAATTTATATTGCAAATATCTATCGAATTTATCCTGTTTGTGTTCAACGAATGAGAATTGTTGCATTTTTAAAATAAAATAGTAAATAAATAAAAATAAATATAATAACTGAGTCACTTATGTATTAACTGAGCCAGACTTAGCAATTGCGGTTATCTGGCTACAACCGATGCTGGCTGAGCATGATGATTCGTAATTCTTTTCTTACAGACATACAGAGATTAGATTATAATAGAAAGTCTGTCAAGTGCGAGTCGTACTCGCACACGAAGGTTTCCGTACCGTCGTAGAGTAGAACTTGAGGACTAATACATTATATAATACTATCAAAAATATATGTCCGGACTCGGTTTTGATTTCGAATCGAAGATCGCGGATTCGACGTCAAACCAATACGGTGTTTGACTGCTAGTCAAAATAGATACTTTTAGGAACTGTTAAAATAGTAATTTTGTTCACGAGTTCTTTGAAATACAAACATGTGACGTCATGGTCAAAAGCTGTCTTTTTAACACAAAAAAGTTTATAAAATAAAACTGATGGGAATATACAATGCTGATATTATTGTTGAAACAGGTTCAGCTTGAGACACGTTTCTAGATTTATTGTCAAATACCGTATTGCGCCACCGACGACGATTGGGTGCCGCGAAATTGAGGTGATATTTGAATCATGGTCTTGATACGGGGTCCTATGGATTTTATAACAGCTCGTTTAGTTCATTATATATTTTTGTAGCGGTGACAGAAATTCCCTCATTTCAAGTCTCTGCCTATTACCGTTCATGAGATACAGCCCGAAGACATACAGACAGACGGACAGGGCCGAGCCTTAGTAATAGGGTCCCCTTTGGCATCCTTCGGGTACGGAACGAAGGCGAGCTTAACTCTAACAAGAGATTTTTCTGATGATGCTGATGATGTTGCAGGCCTGCTGGAGATGTGCTCCGACGCTGACAAGCTGCTGCCCTCGATGAGCTACGGGTTGCCGCTGACACCGCACGCTGACAGCTGCCGCACCGCCAGGCATGCGCTGACGCTCATTGCCACCGCCAGGTAAACTTTGATTGATGATTATGATTGATGATAATGAGGTGGGACGCCCGCTGAACCACAGGCGGGTGATCGGTCCTCTATCGTGACTATTTCACCCAATTCCCAATTAAACGTTGATTACATTCGTCTATAATGTGATATCTACCCCCAGTTCCTGAAAGAGAGGATCGAAGATTATAGTGATTGGCTTAAACGAGTTTAACAAGAGTTTAACAGGTTGTCACTGCTGATTTTCAGGGGCAATTTTGGCCACTTTCTGATCGCGGAAACGTGTCTTTTGCAAACTAGTTTTCCCGAAAAGTAGGTATAAAAAATAATCTAAGGTTTTAGTTGTCGATTCCGAAGGCTACAATCAAAACTAAATTTATCTTTGAAAATGGAATCTTTTTAAAACTAAACGGGCCTATTTGCGGTTTGGTCACGACTGGTGTAAATAGGAACGCACCCTACGTTTTGGTCTGTGATAAATTAAAAATGTAAGTGGAGGGACATCGCATTTTAAGCTCGGATGGGTCGTCCCTCAAAAATGTCGACTGAATTTGGAAATCAAGTAATATTATACTAATCCATTCTCAAAACGCGTGTTTAGTAGTCAATGTCGTGACTCCGCGTAGTCGTCAGTGCAATCGGTAATATATTTTGGCCAGATCGAATTGTCGATGTGTCGATCTCGCTGGGAGACGCCGCGCTGCCCCCGATACGTGTAGCGTGAAAATTGTGTGTTTCTCGGGGAAACAGCCACATACGTAGAATAAGTAAAGAAAATAACATTTGACCTGGCGGTGACCTTGATTGGCTAGAGCGGTGAAGCGAGAAGAAGCCAGGCGCGTCTGGCCCTATCGCATCGGAGCCAGTTCATAGGTCTGCGGAAGACCCCGCCAGGTATTTTTAGTCATCAAGATTTGAGAGCGGTGTAACACCGTCACCGTCAGTTGGACCCCACCTACGTCTGTGAGCCAGATTCCAGCTGTATATGGGCCGCAGCCCGGAACCCGCCTTGGGGGGGATCTAACAGAATCTATGGTTAGTTTGGACCCCAAACCTTACAGGTGTATAATTTGTAAGGTGTCAACAAAGTGACCGATGACAACATTTCAACAACAAACTTAATAATTCTACTCCTGTAAGGTTTTTCGTGATAGGCCATTGTAATTTTGACAACTCGTTTAGCTACAATATTTTAAATACCTACTTGTCTTGACTTGATCAAGCGTATTCTCTGTGGGTCGCAGGCCGGCGGCGTTCATCACGACGATGGCGCGTGAGGTGGCGCGATGCGCGGCGGCGGCGCAGGGCGGCCAGCCGTCGCCCGCCTACCACGCGCTGCAGAAGGGACGCGCCGAGGTAACGTGGGACTTGGGGGGGCGTTGAGTTGACGCGGAACTTAAGGGCGCGTTGAGTTGACATGGGACTTGGTGTCGTTGACAGGAGTGGCGTGCCGAGGTAACGTGGGACTTAGGGGCGCGTTTAGTTAACGCGGGTCTTAGGTACGCGCTGAGGTAACATGGAACTTAGGAGTACGTTTAGTTAATGTGGGGTTAATGGGTGCGCTGAGGTAAAGCGGGTTTTTAGGACGCGCTGAGGTAAGTTGGGACTTAGTGGCGCGCTGAGCTCACTCGGGACTTTGGGGCGCAATGAGTTGACCCGGGTCTTAGGGATGCGCTGAGGTAACGTGGGATTTAGAGGCACGCTGAGGTAACGCGGTTTTAACCCTTTCGCTATCTCTGCTGGCCGGAAAAGAAAAAAATAATGACACAACAATTAAGGCAAATATTTATGTTTTTGCCTATAAATGCCTACAATATAATCAACAGTACTCTAGATGACGTCTGTCATAAAAGTTCCTTTTTAGGTTCTCTGCGTCTCAGGGGGTTAAGGACGTGTTGAGGTAAGTTGGGACTTAGGGGTGCGTTGAGTTCTAGCCTCTGCCTCTCAATAGAGAGGTCCCGGGTTGGGATCTCGGCTGAGGGGAAAGATAAAATACCCAAGGTCTTGTTGTTTGTGTGTGACGTTGCTGAATCTGGTTCCCACTGCACTGTGTAGGGCCAGAAGCAATGTACTTTACTGTTTATAAATGGTTATTTTTATGTCTGCATCGATTTTCTTTCAGGTGCTGAGAGGCATTGAGCTGCTAATCGACAGAATGCACAACGAAGTCGCCGAACTACTGGTTGAGGTAGAAATCGCTTTTTCCGACTTCTTAGCTAAAAATAGGCACCTTCGCCGCTTGATTTTGGTTTCTGAGGCGGAAAAATTGTAATCCTAACTCGTTCGAAAATTCCTTTTACGAACCTCGCTCGGCTCATGCCGTATACTTCTCGGTTCGTAAATACGAACTCGTGGGAAATGTACTATTTCCCGCTTAAACAGCTGCCCATACAACGGGCCGCTTTCCTCCAAACGGTGTTTACATTAGACACCTTATGAGCTAAAAATGTACAAAGGCGAGCTTATTTAGAGAGATTTCTTCTAGCAAACCAACCAACCTTATTCTAATAATAAAAATAATACCGTGGACACTATTTACACACATTGATCTAGCCCCAAAACTAGGATTCCCTGTATCTTGGGTACAAGACAACGATACATGTACTTATATAGATAAATATTATACTTAGATAGATAAACAACCATGACTAGGATACAAACATCCGTTCTCATCAAACAAATATTTGCCCTTACCGGGACTCGAACCCGGGACCCTTGGCTTCGTAGGCAGCGTCACAGCCGACTCGGCTATTCGGGTCGTCATCTCTTTCTCTTTCCAGGTGATGGACATAATCCTTCACTGCGTAGACCAGTCCCACCTCAAGAGTAAGGGTCTGAGTGAGGTGTTCCCCGCCATATGTCGGTACAACCAGGTGTCCCACTGCCCGGCCACCAGGCGCATCGCAGGCAAGTCACCGCACACCGCACACCGCACACCGCACACCGCACACCGCACACCGCACCCAACAACTATAGGCGCCAGAGTGGTTGTTAAGTACTCCCAACTTGCTGGTTCTTGTTTTAATAACGAAAACGCAGATAATATTTAGTTACGTATTTATTACTGCATACGTCGCCATTACAATCGGAAAGAAGTGAAGAATATAGAAACTCAATGCTAGAGGGCGCTGCGCACGCGGCTGCGTTCTGAAATGCGCTGCTGGCGCTAACAGTGGTATACAGGTGGTATAGCACGCTAAAACCCCACAGTCCCTTTCACTACTCTGCTGGCCGGAAAAAGAAACAAATTGAATCAAAAATCAAGGCAAATTTTATGTCATTCCTCCCCAAATGATAGTAAAATCTTCATTTTTCTAGATGACGTCTGTCAATAACAGGAGGGTTAACTCAATCGTTTTCCGATTCAAATAAGGTTCAAAACAAGAACATCACCATGGAAACCATTTCCCTTCCAATTCGCCATAATGGGCTTTATTTACCTAATACCAAGACTTGTTTTGAGACGGTCACGGTAATTTTGCGGATCAAATTAGGTTCCTAATCTGAATCGGCATAAGACGTTGCGGTAACCCCCCTGTAATGTTTAGGGCTAACGCGTGCGAGCCGGTTAAACGTTTATTTATTTGACACAAACTATTAAGTTACGTATTATCAGGTAATATCTGGGATCAAACCAGAGCTAGGTTTATCAGCTGTATTACAGGAGTCAATTGTGTATAACTTTTTAATGACTAAGGTTCTATAATAGCGTTTTAATAGCGCTGACTGACTTCTTTAGTGTGTGGTAAATAGGTGGACTAAAGCTATGTAACTCTTTATTCGGCTACGTCCATTAAATTCCCACCAAACTTTCAACCTTATGGCCCTTATGGTTTTTTTAGTGCTTTATGTTCCTAGTTGAAGATTTCATCACTTGATAATAATAGTAGATTGTCCAAGGGCATAAAACAAGCTACGGCTCGGTTGGATACCAAAATACCTTGGATAAAATGGGGTTTAAGACCGAGTTGTGTGTATAAAATGTAAAAAAAACAACTAAATAAAAGTAAAAAACAAGACAGTCTATTTCCCGCCACTGTATTTTTAATTTGATTTTTTTATTTTCTGCACGTTATTTTTGGTTTAAGTCGTACGGGATACTGCCGTCATACGTTGATTTTTTAAAGTTTTGTTAATAATACTTGTTTGTATTAGTTTTTTTTTACTATTACATAGAATGCAAATAAGTTAAAGTAAATGTATTAAAATACCAAGTTTATTTAATGCGGTCACCTCGTCTGTCTGGGTAAATTGTCTTAGTCTAGAAAAAGACAACACTTTATGTATAATACGATTAAAATCAGTTAACGATTTGGCCAACCTCGGAAATTGTCGTGAATCCCTCATCCCTCTCCCTCATCAAGAAATCGCGGTAATGTATTTCGTGTCATTTCCGTCTCCGGATTTAGGCGTTGATATCCGAGAAAAGCCGAACCGTTAACTGATTTTAATCGTATTGTACTTGTGTTTAAAATGATATTTTATGCAGCCTACATCCAGCATAAAGAAAGTCTTTTCGAGCGTGAGAAGTGAGAATAATCTCCGTATTTCAGTGGGCAGCCACACCGGGCAGCTGGCGATGTACGAGCTGCGCGCCGGCCGCTGCCAGTCGCTGGCGGCTCACAGCGGGCCCGTCACTGCGTGCGCATTCTCACCCGACGGACGGTACCTCGTGTCGTACGCTACCCAGGATAACAGGCTGTCGTTCTGGCAGAGTTCGCAAGGTAACTGTGTGCTTTTGGCAGATTTCGCAAAGTAGCTGTGGTGTTTTGGCAGATTTGGCTGGGTAATGTGATGTTTTGGCAGATTTTGCACTACCGTTACCAGCCTGGTCTTTTGGAAGATCTCGCAAGTTAACTGTGATCTTTTGGCAGAGTTTGCGAGTTGACTTTGATATTTTAGCAGAATTTGCAAGTTAACTGTGGTCTTTTCGCAGATTTCGCAAGGTAACTGTGCCCTTTTGGCAATTATCGCAAGGTAACTCTGGTTTTTTGGCAGATTTCGCAAGGTTACTGAGATGTTTTGGCAGATTTTGCAAGGTGACTGTGCTCTTTTGGCAGTAAGCGCAAAGTAACTGTGGTTTCTTTGGCGGATTTCGCTAGGTAACTTTGATGTTTTGGCAAATTTCGCTCTACCGTTACCACTCTGGTCTTTTGCCAGCAACTGTGCTCTTTTGGCAGAGTTCGTCTGAGATTTGTAACTTGATAGACAAACAAAGAGTTTCATTCATCCGCGGTTCTGTGGATAATAATAATAATAATAATAATAATAATAATAATAATAATAATAATAATAATAATAATACCTTGAACACTATTTACACACATTGATCTAGCCCCAAACTAGGATTCCCTGTATCTCGGGTACTAGACAACGATACACATACTTATATAGATAAATATTATACTTAGATAGATAAACAACCATGACTAGGGTACAAACATCCGTTCTCATCAAACAAATATTTGCCCCCACCGGGACTCGAACCCGGGACCCTTGGCTTCGAAGGCAGGGTTACTGGATATCTGGATATTGACGATTCCTTTCTCTGAATAACGAAAATTTTCGTTTTACTTACTTTTACTTTGTGCTTCATTCATAAGTAACCTCAGACGAACTAAACTCTTTGCTTGCTTACTCTGTAATAATATATAATAATTATTTATTTATTTATCATAACGAGGTATTACACTAGAACATGTTTGAGCTTAATTAATACATGTGTTTATTGTACTGGACTGTGCTGTGTATATCATCTAAAAACTTTTAAGGTGGGACCAATTTTACAGTTAGCTTCCCCATTGGTGACTTTGACATGATTTAATTCACGATGCGATTCTCGGTTGCGCCAGGCATGTTCGGCTTGGGCGCGGCGCAGACCCGCTGCGTCAAGTGCTACTCCACGGCGCCCATGGCCGACGTGGCGCGACTCAACCCGGCCAGACTCGCGCGGCTCGTGTGGACCAACTCGCGAACTGTCACCCTCATGCTCGCCGACGGCTCCGAGACCAGATTCAATGTTTAGATGAGAATGTAAGCAGACAGAGCTCCGTGGTCTAACGGGTTTCACGCTTGCTTCTCACACAGGAGACGCAGGTTCGATTCCTGACCATGTACCAATGAGATAATCAATTCATCTTAAGTACATTATACGGACGTTCTAACGGTGATGGAAAACATCGTGAGGAAACCTTCATTACTCCATAGCTGCGGCGATGGGCTAGCCCCCTGTCACGCAAGTGGGCACAATTGTGCCTATGCCACCCCATTATGGGAAAGGCGTGACGCTATGGTAGACAGTTATTTGATTTGTCTTAGTTTATCTTAGGTACAGGTCGCGGCAAACTTCTTGAGTGTGATTCGACGTAGTGGGGGAACTCTCCCGCTCCCTCACTCACCGACGAAGGGAGGCCTTCATCTCGCTTGCGCAGTCAAGGTCGACGTACAATAAGTTTGCGGGGGCATGTACCTACCGTACACGGGGGTGGGTAGCGATCCTGTGGTGAATAGGGACGGCTCTTATAGATGAGAGAACATTTTCTCATCGCTATTCGTAATTTCTTTGTTGTACTACACAAAATAGACATACATATAACTTATAATATAGCATGTACAAATTGTTGGTACTGTCTAATGGTAATACAGCAATATTTTTTTGTTATTTAGACACATTAATACTGCACAGTCAATAACTATTCGAATTTGACTCCCACCACGAAAATTGATGCGTTTAGGATTAAAATACGAGCTGTAATCTGCAACAAAAGGTTAGAAAAGAAATACACAAACTCTGTTTCGAAAAATTCCATAAAATTAAAAGGTTTCTTTATAATATAAAAGAAAGAAATTCTTTATGTATATTCTATGGTCGATGGAAAATTGTTTTGTGAGAATAAACGTGAGATTTATGGTAGCGGCTGAAAATATTATCCATTATAAATGTCTTGTATGAATACACATGTCCACATTATTGCACATTCGTTAATACTAATAATAATAATAATCTGCTTACTAATATTTAACTTGTTGTTAATAATAAGGTAGTCACGATTTTGTCTTTATTAAAGTCCATGTAATTATTTGAAATAATGTAAACAATGTTGATAGTTCCGCAATAGCGATTCCGCAGGCAACAAACGAAACTTAACTAGTTACTCTTTGAAAAAGCATCTATGGTTAGCCTTAGTAATTTTGATAACTGTTACTTGATACATTTGCTGGTTTACATTATTTTATTCAACTACTTGCCCCTATTATACTTATCTAATTGCAGTATTTCCGTATGCATAAAATAATGTATAGTGCGTTGCAGCTATCTGTTTCCTAAGCCGTTAAGTTGGTAATAATGAAACCAGTGTTGCTAGCTTTTGAAAAATGTGATACCCAAAAGTTAAAAGGAAAATGTAATCTACAGTCTTCACAAAACAAACACCCGGTGGCCCAATCTAAATTCAACCTCATAACGTCAGTGATACGGACGCTGTCACCGGGCCGTAACTCATACTATCACATACAATCACGTACGTTGCTGACACTCGTTCGTAGGTATCATTTGAATATAATTTACGTATTTCTTATTGTAAGCACCCCACTTACCTGCTATATTATTTTTTTAAAGCGGGGAATCGTAATGTGAATCTGGCAACCGGATCATGTTGTTAATTTGTTTGGTGACAGTTGACAGATTCTCAGTACAGTCAACTTAACGGCGAAGGGAAAAGATAGCTGGAAAGCACAGTTACCGCCGTACTCAGAGTCATTTAATGAATGATTAATCAGATTCCAAATTTGAATTTACATACAAAATCGTTCACTAAGTAATCCTTAATGAATCATCAAACGACTCTGGGTATGGCTGTTAGAAACCGAGTTAGCTAGTCCAAGCTCCATACTTATTTAGTAAATTGGCTGAAACGTCTATAATTCGGAATAACGCTGTACGCGGTCGGCTCTGCTAATTCCTAGGGTGGATAACCGGAATAACCCTGTAAACCAGCCGGCCCTGCTAACTGCTAGGGTGGATTACCGGAATCACCCTATACGCCGGCCGGCTCTGCTAATTCCTAGGGTGGATAACCGGAATAACCCTGTAAGCTGGCCGGCCATGTTAATCTATATGGTAGATTACCGGAAGCACCCCATAAGCCGGCAGGGCCTGCTTATAGGTTGCTGCAGGGTGGATAACCGGAATTACCATGCACAGACCATATCTATGGTCTGCGGGAATAACCCTGCAAGCCAGCCGGCCCTGCCAATTACGTTTATTACTGTACAAAGTCCAGAAAGGGTAAATGGACGAGATCTTGACTTTTACTTTGTTTTCGTGATATATTTAATTAGTATTTAATAGAATTCTAATTGATGTTAGAGCATTTATGTCATAAAATCGTACCTATTTAATCGAAATTAAATTCAAATTCTTCAAACAATTGTTTTATTTTACCAGCAAAAATATGCCCTAATTGCAAAATAATTAGTAGCAGATGCGCTGTAAATGTCAATCAAATTTCAGAATTAGTCGTTTTATAGTTATTGACGGAAAACAGTTTTGGCTTTGGCGTTTTGGCTCGTACTTAGTCTAGGTAGTCGACGTAGACGTCTAGTACGTATTTAGTCTAATTTATCGGCAATCAGCAAATTTGGTCGCTCTTGTGGTTACAGAAATCCAAATTTTCGCTGGGCGTAAGCTTTCAGGTTTTATAGATCTGGATTCTGGTTGCGCTAAACACCTTTTCCTGGAGATTTGCTTGCGTCACAATAAAGTCCCCCTGGGTGTCTATTATAGCCCCTCTCTTCGCATCGACTATTTAACTCCTCTATATCAACGACCCACGGCATCATATGATGCCCATTCCCCATTTTACGTTTTGAATTTTATTACCATTGCATAAGGTTCAAAAATCGCGATGCTTTAAAACAACCTGGGGTTTGAGAGACTATATAGCAACACTCTAATTCTCGGAGATTCACATTTGCCTTATCAAAAATAATGCTCGTTCAGCTAGGCTGAAATCTCTTATACGTTCATTAAACCTACACCTTCCACAGGATGAAACTCACTTTCAACCACACTGCACTCCCTCTCTTGTAGACCTGTTGATAGCTTCTAACATGTCCAAGGTCGCTGCGCATGGCAAACATAACGACGCCCTCTCCTATTACGATTTAATTACCTCTTGTTCAAGTTAAGGCCTCCTAAGAATGCAGCTAAATTCCTTGACATACGCATAATTTCAAAGGCATGGATCTCAACTCACTTAAATCAGACACGACCTCTGTGGACTGGTCTCCTACAGAATTGAAAGAATTACGATTTAATTTGTTTAAAATTAAATTACATGATTGGCTCATCTGTCGTTGTTTCTATTCTATCAATGAGTATCTTAATATATCTTCTCAGAAATAGTGTACCTAATTACAAATTATTTATAGAACTATAACATGCTATAACTTACTTACTTATGACATTGAAGTGTGAATTATGTATTTTTCTGATAAAATGTTAGGACTATTTAATTTAATTGTATATTTTATTTTGTTTTTGTAATTGTGTTAATTATATATTTTATAAAATGTTAGAACTATTTAATTTAATTGAATAATGTGATGACTTAAAATTAATTTATTATAATCAATACTTGTACGCCTGAAAAGGCAGATTTTTGCGATGAAAAAATTATAAAAAGTATAAAATTAAGATCCAATATTGTTACCAAAAATCATGCAAATAAACTTATTTGATTTGATTTGATTTGGTAGTCCGTTGATGACAAAGTCCGGAACTTTTATCCTGAGCTTGTTTGATAAACACGCTTCGGTCAAGAGGGTTAGGAGTTAAGCACCTGTCTGCGCCGAGAATTACTGACACCATCAAGGGTCTGATGGCAAAAAGAAAGCGTGCCAAGCTATACGAAGGATCCGACCGACGATAATCTTCTAGTACTCCACCTCCTCCGTAATCGTTCCGCTCGCCTATGTCTTGATGCCAAATGGCGTCATATCTACGATTGTATCGAGAGCTACACTCCAGCACAGGTTTGGAAGTTCCTGAAGACTCGGTGTTGGTAAGTCCCAGGACTTGACTGCTGGAAATGTTGACCTCTACGGGCTGAACACTTTCTTTGCTATCCCCCCTGCCGAAGAAGAGACAAACTCTTTGAGGGCATTAATTTGAAAGGAGGCTGTGACTTTGATTTGGAATACTCGTGGTCATTAATTAAATATGGTGTGATAGAGTCTACAAGAGAAGTATGTGGTTTGACCAAAAGGAAGAAAGAAAAAAGACCAGAGAAAGCTGTCTGGTGGGAAGCAGAAGTAATGGGTAGTGGATGATAAGAAAAAGGCATGGTTGGACTTGTTAGCTACAAAGGCTAACATGAGAGTTAATGGAGATAGAAAAAAGGTAGAAAAGACAGGTGAAAGATTGTGTGGCAACTAAGAAAGAACAGATAAAAGAGCGGAATGGCAAAAGGTTTTCCGATAACTTCCAAAATCAAGATGTTTTAGAAATTGGTGAAGGAAGCTCGTGGAAAGTTGGAAACCACTAATTTTAATGTTGTTATAAATAAGAAAGGAACGGTTCTGGATCGATGGAAGTGGATGGACGTGTGTCTACAGACATAGCCTCCTCACCCCAAGTAGATGCCGTACCGCAGCAATCACTGAGGATGAAATAAATAGTATGCAGAGTATGTTGGAGTATCGTTAGAGATGCTGAGGAGAGGAGATTGCGACGTGGCTAGTCAGCTGTACCGACACTTTCATATGTGCTGGACTATCGGTCGGGTGCCAGGAGACTGGTGCAAGGCTGTTACCGTCCCGCTATATAAGGGGAAAGGTTCACAGCAGGACTGTTAAAGTTACCGCGGTATTAGTCTTCTCAGCATCGTCGGTAAATTTTATGCAAAAATATTAATTGAAAAAATGATGAATAAAACGGAGGAAAACCTGGAACGTGCAAGAGGGATTCAGAAGAAGAATGGGATGTGCGGACCAGATCTTTGCTCTACGATGCATAACAGGGAAGCATCTGGCTTTGAGGTAAAAAGTTTACTGCGCTTTCGTAGACTTAAAAAAGGATTATGATAAAGTGGTGAGGAATGATATGTGGGAAACACTATCCATTTATGGAGTGGATAGCCAAAGTTATTGGTGCACTGAAGTCTTTCTATCATGACTCCAGTGAATGTGTCAGGATAAATGGGGCCTACAAAGGCTGGTTCAATATTGAACGTTGTGTGAGGAAGGGCTGTGTGGCATCGCCATCGCTGTTCTTCTTTTCATGGACAGTGGTATGAATAATTTGATAAAATAATTTAAGAAGGGAATTAAAGTGAATGTAAAATAGCCTTTGTTAAGAAGAAAGGCTTTGGTATTAGAAACAGATGAAGAAGTATCTGATTATGATGATGCGTGATTATGACTGATGATGAACAAGTGTATGAGTTTGTATACTTACTTGGATAGCATGTTTACACAAGAGATGGGAAATGTCGGAGAGATATTGAAAAGAGAGTGAGTGCGAGAAATAATAATAATAATAATAATAATAATAATAATACCTCGGACACCATTTACACACATTGATCTAGCCCCAAACTAGGATTCCCTGTATCTTGGGTACTAGACAACGATACACATACTTATATAGATAAATATTATACTTAGATAGATAAACAACCAACAATAAAATCAATGAAGCTCTGCACTCCGTGATGAATAGCCAAACTGTGTCTACAAAGACACGTTTGGTTTCATTCATAATGGAGTGTTGAGTTCGACATTGACATAAGGGAGTGAATATTGGGTGTGGTAGAACAAGCATTAAAGCAGAATAAACACAGTGGAGATCGTTGAGGAGGTTGTGTGGAGTAACATTGAAAGATAGATTGAAGAATGAAGTTATAAGGGAATGCTGTGTGTGGCTTGAAAGAAGATATACTGTCACGGATAGAGAAAGGTCAGCTTAGATTAGGTTTGGTCATGTTAAAATGATGAATGAAAGGAGATTGACGAAACATATCTATATAGCGGGTGTGAATGGAGCCCTCGGACGAGTACGCCCAAGAAGGTCCTACAAACACCAAATTTGCGATTTATTTGTGAAAGGGTAAATTAGAAGTACCCGTAACCGGCGAGCTTGCATGAAGAGACTTATGAATGTTGAGGAAGCGAGAGATGTATGCCAGGATCGTAGCAGGTGGAGGTCTTTAGTCTCTGCCTACCCCTCTTCCGGCGTGAGCATATGTATGTATGTTTGTATGTAAAAGAAGGAGTTACATGACCGAAAGATTTGTCACTTATTTCTCCGAAAGGACCTATCGTTATATTGGACATCATTCAGTTTACCTGAGATATGCATATTTAGGTAGGTAGCTAATTAGTAAAACCCTATCTATAGATATTCCCAAAATTGTAGAGCTCCGTTACGTATTAAAAAAAATATAAATAAAATGTAAGTCCTCACGCTTAGAACAACAATCTTACACCCAAGACGTATTTACAAATCAAAGTGTTTTTGCACTTCAAGCACCATGCTATATTCAATAGCAATTTGTAAAATAAAATAAATACTTCTAGGGTAGGGTAGGGTAACTTTTTGTATAATTTGTGTCAGTAGGTTTGTCACTCAATCCACTTAAGTAAAAAAAAACTAATGCAATGTATATATGTATAATGATTTGTAGTGCATTGTTTTAGCAGCGGGTTCCGAATCGCACCATAATCGATTATAGCGTCTACGCGGTTGTTCCGAATGAGTTTTAGCGTGACAACGAGTGCTCAAAATAGTGAAAATAGTTGATATGACATCATGCAAGACATCATTAACACCGCCATGTTGTGCTGTCAGCACTGTGAGCAAGCCATTAAAAGTAACAGCTGTCGCGCTGACAGCTGACAATCAAACATAGAACAGTAACCAGCAGCGACTTCTGCCGCTCCATAATTGTTTCTTCCTCACTTTTTCACCCAAAACAAAGCTAATATAACTACTACGATTGCCTACGACTCGAAATGTCAATAACTAACAAAAGTTGGGCTATAATAGTGTCATTTGTCAGTGTCAACGTCTACCGTCGCGTTCAAAGCGTTACGAATATATCTATGATGGTCGTCATTTCCCACTCGGAATGGGCATGATGGTCATGACGTCACGTGAGCGATGATGTCTTTGTTGAAGTGACTCGGAACGCGACTTATGAGATATGTCTAAGAATAAGTAGGGTAGGGAAATCGTAGTGCACAGAGTACAGTCGTAGTGGTTAGAGTTTTATTTAATTTCTCCCTTCTTTATGGATGGTTCGCCTTCAGGTTAGGTTATTAAATAGTTCGACAAGTTTTTAAATACTCATATCTGTAATATCCTTTTTCGTATATAATGTAAAGTAACAATCAACCCATTTTCATACTTTTTTTAGAAAATAATGCATATATATTATTATTACAAAACTCAATACATACTTCAAGATTGGTATGTAAATTACCTACCTTGACATTTTGACGACCCGAATGGCCGAGTCGGCAGTGACCCTGCCTACGAAGCCAAGGGTCCCGGGTTCGAGTCCCGGTGGGGGCAAATATTTGTTTGATGAGAAGGGATGTTTGTACCCCATAGTCATGGTTGTTTATCTATCTATAATATTTATCTATATAAGTATGTATATCGTTGTCTAGTACCCAAAATACAGGGAATCCTAGTTTGGGGCTAATAGCCCCAAACTAGATCAATGTGTGTAAATAGTGTCCAAGGTATTATAAGGTATTATTATGATATATAAACAAAAGTTAATTACTTACGGATTTAGGCAGAGTTTTAGATTTTCATTGGACGTTTATAACGGTTAAACTGTACGGATTTTCGTAAATGTTGCTTCTCGACTATTTCCCATGAACAATCATGCCAATTTTCGTCTTCATACAACGAGGGATTTATGAGCTCTAGAATACGCGAAAACGTACGCCCAACAAAACCTTGGATTTCCCCATAACCACAAGAGCGACAGATTTTTCCGATCGCCGACTAATCATGAAATACATGAGCACCATTTTAATCAGTTTAGATTTATATGGGTGGATGATTATTCAGCAAATACTGTCTTTAGGGTTCCGTACCCGAAGGGTGCCAAACGGGACCCTATTACTAAGCCTCCAATGTCCTTCTGTCACCAGGCTCTACCGGATCAACCGAAATAGGTAGACGACAATTTAACAAATGACATCCCCATAGAGTTTCTTGGTGCTATCTTCTCTGACAGGCGTATTTCCGAAGCACTGCTAGAGTTAATGGAGTTTCATTTTTCTGTGCGAGATTCAGCCATGAATCACCACTTGAAAGGGAGATATCCTTTTTCAAACTCAAACCTTAATCAGCCATGTACTCGTTTAGTTTATCATATTTGATTTATTTTTAATTTTTATCCATATATATGAGACTCCGTGGTCTAACGGGTTTCACGCTTGCTTCTCACACAGGAGATGCAGGTTCGATTCCTGACCATGTACCAATGAAAAAATTAATTTATCTTAAGTACATTATCGGACGTTGAGTGTTTCGGATGGCACGTTAAGCTGTAGGTCCCGGCTACTATCGCTACGTGGTAGTGGTCGTTAAACCCCTCCACCAACCCGCACTGAGCCAGCGTGGTGGAGTATGCTTTGATCTTACTCGTATCCAGGTAAAGGCCTGTGCCCCTCGGTGGGGACATTTACGGGCTACATTATATTATATGAGACTTAAGTAAGTTTTCAAGTAGGGCACAATTCGACTCCAAAATCTAGCAGAATGAAATCATACCACCTGACAGATTGTAAATTAATTAGGGCAGACTGCGTACGTTTGTAACGATTTTCAGTTTTACGATCATAGCATCGCCATTACGTAATCGATCACTTTTTTCACATGCACCACACTCGTCGTTCGCCGCTTGACCGATACGCCCGTGCATCGGTCGCTGTCTCGAATCGTGCGTCCCTCTCGCGCTCACGCGCGCGTCCCTCTCGCTATCGGGACCAATGAGAAGTGTTAAAACATTCCAATCAAAGAAAACCAAGTGCCGGATTACAGTGAGTGAGTGTACCGCTGGAGGTTTGATTTCGCCTGAGGTGGGTTACGTGTACTACACAGTAGGCACACAACACACGCAGGCACACACGCCTCCCTGCACTAGGCAGGGAGGGAGATCGTCCCCTCCTCCGGTGACAGACATTTATTGTTTCCCCCCCACCTGTTAGTGCAGATTAAGATGGAGCAGGAGATTTATGAACTCCGGCTCCGTAACCAGGCGCTGTCCCAAGAGCTCAGCCAGCTCCATGCCGAGAGAGAGTCGTGGACTAACTCCCAAGGTTTGTTCTCGCAACAAACCTTGTTTGAGCGGTCACCGGCCTCTCCGCCTGAGAGCGAGCTGACTCATAACAATCAAGACCCCATCATCATCCCCCTTGAACAGACCCTACTGACCAACCGCCCGGTTAATACCCCCAACTCCAATGAAGTCGCAATGGATCAGGTTTACTCTGACCCCAGGAATTCTTTTGATGGTCTCACCGAGGAAGGAGATGCTTCCGCCTCGGATGAAGACAATTTCAACCCCGCTAGGCCACGCAGGAAACGTGCCTCTAAGAGGCCTCCTACTCCAATCATTGGTCCAGAAAACTCCCTCGCCAAGGTCGGTCGTCCGTCCAAGGCCACCCCTACTCCCTCCGCCGTAGCCAAACCCTCGCCAGCGCCCTCTGTAGCTGTCCCGGCTACAGTCCCGGGCACGCGCAAAGCGCTGCCACCCAAGATATGCATAAAAAACAAAGAGATGTGGCTAAAAATTGATGGAGCGCTCAAAGAGCGCAAAATCAACTTTGTTAGGGCCACCAACACCACTCATGGGATCCTAGTCCAATTACAGACCTCAGACGACCACCGGGCTCTGACTAAATTCCTGACCGCCTCTAAAATTGAGTACCACCATTGGACTCTACCGGAGGATAGAAGACTTCGGGTGGTTGTCAGGGGTCTTCCTAAGGAGATTGAGAGCGAGCAGATCATGGATGACTAGAAGGCGAAGAACATTCCTGTGCACGAAGTGCACAGGATGTACAATGGTCGCTCCAAGTTACCGTACGACCTGGTGCTGGTTGTGGTCGATCTGTCACCACAGGGGAAGCAGATCTTCCAGGTTATGGAGATCTGCCACATTTCAGGGCTTAAAATTGAAAACCCTCATAAAAAAAATAAGCCGCTCCAGTGTTTCAACTGTCAGTTGTTTGGCCACTCGGCCAAGAACTGCCATAGGAAAGGCCGCTGTGTTAAGTGCCTGGAGGACCACGCTCCGGGGGCTTGCACACGCCCAACCGACCCCAAGGAGTCTGACGGCCCACCTGGGTGCGTCAACTGCGGTGTGCTTGGTCACACCGCAGCCTACGGAGGTTGTCCGGCCCGACCTAAGCCTCGCCTATCAGGACGGGCGAAAGCCCATGCCCCAGCCCCAACTAATGTAGGCCAGGCTCATCCTCGCCCGAGCCACAATGCCTGGGCTAAGCCACTTAGTTGGGTTCAGGGTTCAGCGGTCAATCACACCAGCTTCCCCCCTCTCCCCCCTTCTAGGCAGTACCCCTCTACTCCCAATTCATCCGCTGTGGCTAACAAGCCAAGCAAAATTCAAACAGCTCCAGCTGATTTATCAACTAGAGCCATGCCCCTTAACTCAACAAGACCCCCTCCACCACCGACAGAAACTAGGGACTATTTAACAGACCTACTGACCATCTTGGACAGAATAGACCCTGATGAAATTGATGAGTTTTTACTCAAAATTGATACTGCAGCACTAAAGCAGGACCCTGCTGCTGCCTTGCGAGCCTGTCAAGCTCACAGATCATTGATTTCGGCGATCAAAGGCGTTCTCAGGAACCGTAATGTCTATTCTCCGTAATGGATACCACACCCGGTAGGATTAAACCTAGTGCATTGAGATTGGCCTTTTTTAACGCTGATGGCTTGAAGAGACAAAGTGACTTAGTATCCGCCTTCCTATCAGACCACCAAATTGACATTCTCCTTGTACAGGAGACTTTCCTTAAACCCCAACACAGAAACCCCAACATTTCTAATTATAAATTGATTAGAAATGATCGCACTAATGGAATTCGTGGGGGCACGGCAATCTATTATCGGAGAAGCCTGCACGTCTCCCCGTGTGACTGTCCACCGCTTCAAAACATAGAAGCCTCAGTTTGCCGAATAGCAATGAGGGGTCATCAAACTATTACTATCGCCTCATGCTACCAAAGACAGGGCTCAACAGACAGTCTTAGGCAACTCAAGGAGGCTGACATCTCCTCCCTTCTTAGTTTGGGTGATTCCGTCATCATTGCGGGTGACCTCAATAGCAAACATGTCGATTGGAACTGTAGAGTGACAAACTCAAACGGTCCTCTCTTAAAGAAAGCCACCGAGAAATTTGCTATTGAACTACTAGCCCCAATGACTCCTACGCACTTTCCAAAGAACAACCCGGACTCGGAAGGTGACATCCTCGATATTATGCTTCTTAAAAACATTCTTCTCCCAATAAGAGGGATAGAAGTATTCCATGAACTGATATCCGACCATCGCCCCGTGATATCTATACTTGGTGATATTGAACCCCGCCCGCCCGCCATAAAATCAACCATAGACTGGACTTTGCTCCACAACACATTTAAGAGAAACTCCCCCTCCGAAGAATTAGAAAGAATCCCACAAGTCATCGATTCTCAATCTGATGTTAACATAGCTATAGAGTCGCTGACTTCGCACATCCAGAAGTCAATTCAAGCCTGTACTAAGCCGGTAAACTCATCTGGTGATAGTAGGTGGAGATTACCTGAGGATATACGCGACCTCATCCGTGAGATGCGCGCTGCCACCAGAGCCTATGATAACTTCCCGAGCACTGACAACAAAATCGCAATGCGTCGTTCCCAGCAATTAGTTAAAACTGCCATCAAAAATCACAAATCCCAGAGATGGGATCAACTTCTGGTAGAGCTCACCCCAGATCATCAGGCTTACTGGAGGTTAGCGCGCACTCTCAAATCGGACGCGGTCGTGGATATCCCAGCCCTCTCCAAACCCGACAAATCACTAGCTTTCGAGGATGCTGACAAGGCTGAGTGTCTGGCTGACAGTTTAGAGGGTCAATGTTCATTGTCAAATGAACCTTTTGACCAATCCCACGTAGACCTGGTGGACTCTGAAGTAGTCAGACGCTCATCACTTCCCCCTCAAGATACTATCGAGCTAGTTAACATCGATGAGGTCAATCTTATTATCAAGGAGCTTCACTCCAATAAAGCCCCTGGCTCTGACGGAATTGCTAACCGGGTTCTTAAGAACCTCTCCTACCCCCTTCTAGTCCTATTGGTGACCATTCTGAATTCCGCCATTGCCACCTGTATGTTCCCGGATGCATGGAAGGAAGCTGATGTGATAGGAATTCATAAACCGGGTAAAGATAGATCGATACCAACAGTTACCGCCCTATCAGTCTCCTTAAATCCTTTGGCAAGATCTATGAGAGGGTGTTAAACAGACGACTGAAGGCAATAGCCTTCGGTAGAGGCCTCGTTCCAGACGAGCAGTTTGGTTTTAGAAACGGTCATTCCTGTGTCCACCAGGTACACAGGATCACCGAATTTATTTTGGACGGTTTCAACCAAAAGAAGCCGAAAGGAACGGGTGCCTTATTTTTCGATGTGGCTAAAGCGTTTGACAAGGTTTGGCACAACGGCCTGATTTACAAGCTGTACAACTTGAATTTCCCTGACAGACTGGTTCTTATTATCAGAGACTTTCTCTCTAATAGGAACTTTAGGTATAGAGTGGAAGGCACTCACTCTAGACCTCATCCAATTAAGGCGGGAGTCCCACAAGGCTCTGTGCTCTCGCCTCTCCTATTCTCACTCTTCACTAGTGACATCCCCAAACATCACAACGTACAGCTTGCCCTCTTCGCCGATGACACAGCTCTCTATTACTCTGGTAGGAATAGAGAAATAGTCATTAAAAGGCTCCAAATAGCCGCCACTCTCTTGGGCGATTGGTTCAAGAAGTGGCGGATTGAACTCAACCCAGAAAAAAGCCAGGCTATATTCTTCTCCCGCTTCACACCACTCAGTGAGTGGTCTCGTTTACCACAAATCTCCCTGTTTGGTCGGGCTATTCCATGGACTCGCCAAGTGAAATACCTTGGAGTGACACTGGATAGCCGTCTCACCTTCGGACCGCACATAAGAATTGTGAGGAATAAAGCCAAATTCGTTTTAAGCCGGCTTAACCCGCTTATTCAATCCAAGAGCAAACTCTCCTTACGCAATAAGCTAAGATTGTACTTAGCTTGCGTCCGTCCTATTTTTACATATGCTAGTGTGGTGTTTGCGCACGTGGCCAATACCCACCTAGATACTCTCCAAACCCTCCAAAATAAATTTCTCCGTCGAGCCACGGGTGCCCCGTGGTTTGTGCGAAATTATGATCTCCACAAAGACCTGAAAGTGCCTACCATCCGCGACTTCATTAAGAAAGCTTCTACTCGATACTTCGATAGAGCTCAACATCACTCCAACCCCCTTATTCGTTTCGCGGCTGACTACGCTGCAAACCCCGAGGCAACCCAACCGAGAAGACGCCCCCGTAACATCCTTTTAGACCCGGAAGACGCCATTACGGCGCAATTAAATTTACTGTTACCCCCGGACACAGACAACCCCGACCCGACTCTTCCCACCCGCCCCTTATACATCCACCGCCCGCGCACGCGCAGGCGGAGGCGGCTAACAAGAACACCCGCACCAGACACTGCACAAGCCGAAAGCACCCCACATGACGCCGTACACTCTACGCCGGCACAAGTCACACTTAGACGCAGCGACACACCTTAGTTGTGCCCGGCTACGTTAAATCACACCACTCACCACAACCCTCCCAGGTTGGGCCTCTCCCCCGGTAGGGCACGCACTCACGTGAAACAGAACAATTGTGGCGGGGACTATCTGTTCCGCCCCCCCAAGGCAAAGTTTTTAAAGACTAAAGTCTAAAAACAAAAAAATCAATTCCAAAAAAAAAAAAAAAAAAGTAATCGATCACTGAGATAAATGTATCAAACGAAAGGGCATTTATCAATTTTTAAACAAATACTAAAATTTGGAATCTTGGCGCAATAGTTTAGAGGCCAGTGAATTTTAAAAAAGTATGCCATTGTTAGAATCGTCCCGGTGCCAGGGGCGGTTGTAACAGGGGTTGGGGTCAATTGTAACGCTTGTAAATAATTCAAGATACACATATTTTAATAAGTTTTTATTGTAAGAAAAACATAAAAATTATGTTATTCTACTTATGGCAGCATTTATCATCTTTGGAATCAGTCTTTATTAGCTACTCACAAACCGAGGGTAGTCGGGACGGCTCGCGATTTTGTACCCTATAACGGAAAAGTGGCGTTAGCTAACGCCGGTGGTAAGTGAGGGGTTAATCAGTCAACATTTCAATTAGGAACACAATATTTTATATCAATGATAGAATATTTACTACCTATCATATCAAGTGACTAAACACCTTTGCGTGTACCTCAAACAAAAATACAAATTGAATTAGTTACAGATAAAATCAATCTGATTCACGGTTGTGGCAAATATAGGTTAGACCACCTTCTGTACATTTTTCGTGAGCCCATCGTCTACAATCTGAATCTGATCCCATTTTTATCTTGGCCTGCTCTCTGAATATGGTGCTACACAAACAAAGCAGAAATACTCCTCATCTTCCGAAGTTTCTGGTGCTGCTGTGCTAGCCTTCTTCGTTTTCGACTTCTTTGCTTTGTACAAAGCTGTCAGAGGCTCCTCTCCCCCCTTGTCCCCTTCACCGTACCGCTAACGGTTCGAGAGTTATTTACCATGTTACAACCGTACTCCTTTACAATCTTACCCAGTCTACCCTACTTATTTTCGACTCAAAGCATGGTCTATCAGACATTATCTGGCACCTCGGTTGAAAGGTAGCCGTATCTGGCTCCAAATGCCAGCAGCCAGAATTTTTTACAGCAATCGACAGATTTTAATTTCTCATCATCACAGATCGGCTGTTGTTTAACAAATCGCGGTAGATTAATGTGTTTTATGACACAGAGCAATATGTTTTATACGACATAATCTGGCATCTCGGTTGTAAGTTGACACAATTCGGCTCCAAAAGCTAGCAGCCCGAAATCATACCACCTGAAAGATTTTAGTTTCTGGCATATCGAAGAACGGATATGCTTTGACAAATCGTACTTAGTTGATTAATGATCTTTATGATACAAAACATCAGGGCCTGATGTGACATTATCTGGCATCTCGATTGTAAGTTGGCACGATTCGGCTTCAAAAGCTAGCAGCTTGAAATCAAATCAAATCAAATCAAATGTCTTTATTACTGTAGATATTTACATATAATTAGCAAACGTAATTTTTTTGCCGCTTCTCTACATTGGACCACTGTGGGAGAAGCAGGGCGTATAAACTCCGTCATATTGATTTTTAGATCTCTTTTAAAAATTGGTTGTACTTAACTAATACAAATATTATAATATTAACTATTATGATTAATAAGCAGGAATAAATAATAACAAATTTTTTAACAGCAAGGTCTGTGTTGAGCCTTAAACACCCCATACAGTCCCGTCATTTAAGTAATCTTGAACATTGTAATATCCCTTTTTCGACAAAGTGGTTTAACATGATTTTTAAATTGATCAAATGGCAATTTCAAAATCTCCAGAGGTATCTCACCTCAGGTCCCCACTGCAATTTGCTATCAATGGTTATTCCAAGAAACTTCATTTCATTTACTAATTCTAACGTGCTGCTGTCTAACACTAAACTGGTCTCAACTTGCCTGACATTTGGAAGTGAGAATTCGATACACTTGGTTTTTCCAGCGTTTAACTGTGAACCAATTCAAGGTTCAAGACAATATACTCCATTAACGTCTTCAAAATATTCTTTGTGTCTTTCAATTTTGAAGACCAGTGAAGTATCATCAGCACACAACACTATGTCAATCAATTTCTCCACCACGAAAGGCAGATCTTTAATATACACCAGGAATAAGAAAGGCCCTAATATGAAACCTTGTGGAGCGCCAATTTTTACACCCGAAATCAAAATCAAAATCAAAAATCATTTATTTCCATAGGATGTTGTTACATCACTTAGATCCGTCATTACATTTTTTTGGGTGAGTTCACTAACACAATGGCGGAATCTGTGGAGAAGAGCTCACCGAAGAAACTCCACAATCGTCGCATCTTTTGCGTTTCCTTTTTTAAATAAAATATTGTCAAATTACAAAATAAATGCTAATTATATATCGAAACAGTCTGTTACTCAAACAATCTATTCCCATGGACATCTGTCCTCTAAGTAATCAGATATCCTATAGTAACCTTTTTTATACAATTTCTGTTTTATTATTATTTTAAACTTGTCTAAAGGTAAGTTTTTAATATCAGTAGGGACCTTATTGTAATAGCGTATACAATTGCCTTTAAAAGAATTACTAATTTTATGTAGTCGGCTTACATAAGCAACCAACTTGTCTTTATTTCTAGTATTAAAATTGTGTATATCACTGTACTTCTGAAAATTAGTTATATTTCTTTTTACATACACAAGATTGTCATAGATATATTGAGACACAAATGTCAGAATATTGATTTCTTTAAACTTTTCCCTCAGTGACACTCTAGGCCCTAATCTATAAATTGCACGAACAGCCCGTTTCTGCAGAATAAATATACTATTAGCATTCGCAGCGTGACCCCACAATAAAATACCATAGGTCATTAGACTATGAAAGTAACTAAAGTAGACTAGTCTAGCGGTGTCTACGTCGGTAAGAGCTCTAATTTTTTTAACTGCGAACGCTGCCGAACTCAGTCTGTTCGACAATTTATTTATATGAGGATCCCATTGTAGTTTGGCGTCTAAAGTAATGCCCAAAAAGACAGTCGACTGCACAAGGTCCAATCTCTGTCCTTTTATAAATATGTCTGTAGTTACCGGGTTCACATTGGGTAACACGAATTTAATACATTTAGTTTTCTTTTCATTAAGTAATAAATTGTTAACAGTAAACCAGTTCACTATACTAGAGATAGCATTGTTTACCTCGTCATAATTTGATTGCTGTCTTTTAACTTTAAATATCAAAGAAGTATCATCGGCAAACAATACTAACCCATGTTTTGCTTTAACAAGGTAAGGTAAATCATTAATATATACTAAAAACAAGAAAGGACCAAGAATTGAACCTTGCGGTACGCCCATACTTATTGAAGACCCAGGTGATCTTTTCCCATTAACATCGACCATCTGAACCCTATCTGTTAGATATGACTCCAGAAGGCCAAGTGCCTGATCTTTTACACCATAATGGCGTAACTTCCTGACAAGAGTGTCATGATGGACGCAATCAAAAGCCTTGGATAGATCGCAGAAGACACCTATTGCATCCATTGCGTCTTCCCAGGCATCAAAAATATTGTCGATTTGTTCAACACCAGCATCGGCTGTTGAACGACCCTTTGTGAAACCAAACTGAGCAATATGAATTAAATTATTGAGATAAAAATGACTTTACAATTGATTAAGTATGAGTTTTTCAAATATTTTGCTAAGCGTTGGTAGTATCGATATGGGTCTAAAATTGGTGGGGTCTGATGTACTACCAGCTTTGAATAAAGGTATAACTTTACCTAGTTTCATCAAGTCAGGAAACACACCATTATCTATACATTGATTAAATATACAACAAAGGTGAGGTGCAATACAATCTACAATGGAACAAATAATTTTTACTGATAGACCATGGGCGTCAGCTGTCTTTTTCATTTCCAGGGATTTAAACGCTTTTACAATGTCTTCATTATTTACGTGCCTAAATTTAAAATCTGTTTTACATTCCTCAAAGTTTTGTTTAAGTATAGATTCAGCAGCAGCGGGAGATGAATTTAAAGACTTGGTTGTTGAAACTGGAATGTCCTTAAAGAAATTTTCGAAAGCTTTTGCTACTTCTAGGTCTGTACTTAGCAATTGATTATCTATCTTAAGCTGTGTAGCTTTGGCCTTTCCAGTCTCTCTGTTTATAATTTGCCAAGTCGTTTTCATTACATTGCTACTAGATTCAATTTTGTTTTTAATGAAATTAGATTTAGCTACGGCACAAACGCGTTTAAACATTTTTGAATAACTACGAACATAATCTAGAAAGGCCGTATTTTTGTTATATGATTTCTCTTCATAGAGTTCATATAATCTTCGTCTGCTCCTATAAATTCCAACTGTCGCCCAATCACTAAACAAAGCTTTGTTATTAACTTTTATAGTTATTGATTTAAATACCGTATCATATTCATTTTTGACAAGGTTAAATACTGAGTTGTACAACAAATTTGGATCGTCACTGTATGGTATTTCCCATAGTTTATCTAAAATATTATTCCTGGAGTGTTCAAGCCGAGTGTCACTAACGGGCACACATGTAATATCCTCTTTTTGGTCCTTTTTTATTTTAATATTGAATATACCTATCTGACCAGAGTGATCAGAGGTTAATTTATTGATGACCGATTTGAAAATGGGCGTAATGTTAGTAAATATATTGTCAATGCAGGTAGCAGATGTTGCAGTAATTCTAGTAGGCTCCAAAAACAGATAGTTCATGTTGTGACATAAAAATAAAGATTTTAATCTAGTACAAATAACAGATTATATCCTTATATCCTCTAACAGATTAACATTAAAATCACCACAAATTATAAAAAAATTGTTTTTATCGCTGATTTTAATCAACACTTCATCCATTTTCTTTTCGAATAAATCAAAGGATGAATCTGGTGGTCTGTATACGCCATCAGAATCCGATCCATCAGATTTAACGCCGTTGACTCTGTCTTTTGAATTATATTGCTTGCGTTTGTAGATCCAACGCTTTATTTCCAACTCCATAATGTTTTAATTTCATTAATAGCATATTATGCTCAACACAATCAAATGCCTTCGACAGATCGCAAAAAACTCCGATAGCATCCTGTGCAGCCTCCCATGCAGAATAAATATGAGATATAAGGGTAATATCTGCATCCGTAGTCGATTTACCCCTATTGAAACCGTATTGTTTGGCGTGGAGTTGTTTTGTACGGTTGAAGTGTGAGAGCAGTTGATTTAGTATAATATTTTCAAATATTTTACTTAGTGCTGGAAGAACAGGTATTGGTCTCAAATTTGGAGGATCACCCTTATCTCCCGACTTGAACAGAGGTATCAGTATACTGTGTTTCATGAGGTCTGGGAAAGCCCCATCGTCAACACATTTATTAAATATATAAGCTAAGTGTGGGGCTATAACTAGAATTACTGAACCAATGACTTTGACTGATATACCCCAGAAGTCTTTAGTATTTTTAAGTTAAGTTATCTAAACGTTTTGACAATTTCCTGGATATATACATGATGAAATTGTAAATATACATTACTGATGCTAGTGTTGTTTTTTTATAAAGTCTCTTGCTTCATATGGAGATGAATTTAGACGATCTGTTGTGAGTAGGGGTGCATTGGTGAAGAATGTTTCGAAAGCTCGAGCAACCTCAGCATTGGATTTAACAACATCATCACCTATCTTTAGGCAGAAATCATTGTCCCTTGGTACAAATTTGCCAGTTTCAAGGTTTATTATTACCAAACTGTTTTCATTTTATTATTTGTATTTTTCTATTAATGTGTAAAGTTTTTGCAGTTCTACAAACCAACTTGAAAGTTTTGGAATATTTTTTAACAGTCATGAAATTTTTCATCAAAAATATAGGTTTCTTAAAGGACATACAAGATAGCTCTCTTTTATGAATTCCAAATGTTGCCCAGTCATTAAATTTAGATTTACCGTTGTTGTCACTGACTTTCTTTCACTTTAAAACTTTATCGAATTCTCTTTGAATAATGTTGAAGAAGTCTGAATAGATTTTGTTTGTGTTCTGTCTGTTCGCTAAAATCCGGTACTGGCAAATCTATATCTAAGTTTTTCAGTTAGGTCTCTAGTCTATGGGTTGTTATAGGCCTATAAAATGATGGATCAGTCTAATCTTTACTAGCAATTTGGAATGAAACTGTTTGACCGCTGTGATCGGAAGTAAGCAGTTAATTACATTTTACTTGTGATAGCAAAGTCACAAAAAACGAAATCATACCAACTCACTGTTAAGTCCGTTTTGGTAATTTCAGTTTCATAATTGGCTACGAAAGAGGAATTATCAAAGAGGAACCTTTAGTCCTTTGTTGCATGTTATTTTCTCTTATTCACGTTAAAAGCAGGTATGTGTTAATAGTTATTTGTGGTTAATAGTTATTAGTTAGTAGGTGTTTAGTTTATATTGTGTTAATAGTATTTCTATTTTATCAACTACATATATGAAGTACCTAAACATTTTGTCACAATTATTTTCGGATAGTAACTTAGAATATCAGTGTTTTGATTTCATTAAAATCGAAATGTATTGTTTGAGACTGCACAAGACAGGAAACTTGTTTTAAAGTTAACTGAGAACCTCGAGAAAATTACGAAAGGCAGTTAGAATAGAATAGAATAGAATGCCATTTATTTACTATGTCAGCTGTATACTGTATACACTATACACATAAAAACTAATAAAAAATAGTAAAATAAAAGTAACACAATGCAAAACACAAACATAAAATTAACAACAAGACGAAAAATATAATTAATTACAAATTCATAACTTTTTTAATAGTTTTGAGTGGTTTCACTGCTATGTGCACATGCTGCGACAGCAAAAGGGCTCAGACTCAGCATAGTGTCACAGGGAATCCTGTGACGCTGGTTTTCAGTCTAGGACCCAAAAGTACAGTTGAATTTAAAAATATAATAATGTCACCAGGTGGCAAGTGTAGGAACATAAACAACGTAAACACTAAGCTAAATGTGTAAGCAAATAAAACAAATAAAAATAAAATGTCAATTCGGAAAAAAATGCAAATATGAATTGTATTACGGAATAATGAATGAAGAAATATTTGGATTTAATTGTATTGAATAATAATGTCACATTGAATGGATTAATAATGTCGTAATGAATTGACATACACAACTAAATATATATATATATATATATATCTATATTATATATATATATATCTGTGTTTTAATGTAATTTTAAGTTATTAATTTTTTTTTAAATGATGTATGTGTCTATAAAATATTCATTTATACTGTAATATGTTTTATTTATTATAGTTTTTAATGTTTTTAGGAACTTTACGTTAATGGTTTCATCTTAAAGTGGGGTGGGTAATTTATTATACAAACACCGGCACAATTAGCGGAACAGAAAAAAAGGGAGTATTTTTGCGAGTTACTGGCCGGCTAAACAAGCTTTTTTAAATTTGGGTTATAATTTAAACATGAAATACTAAGCGACTGCCATTTTTTTCATTCTTTTGTTTTAATTTTCATTGATTAATTTTTTTCGACCGCTTGTCCGTTTTTAGAAGGTTCGTATATTCCATTTGAAAAGCTTTGAATTGCATATTTGGCATATTGATAATTTACGAGCATCTAAGTATGCCTGATTTAACGCCATCAGAAATCATTAGGGCAGATCAAATGAGGAGAATTGGTCAAACCTACAGATCGATTGCCAGAAGCCTTCGTCGATCGTTATCAACGATTCATCGTAGCATCCAACGATACAGATTGACGAATACTCTAGTGAGAAGGAGAGGACAAGGCCGTAAAGGTGTACTTCAAGGAGGGATGACCGTTTTCTCCAACTTCAAGTCCGACGGAACACGAGACTAACGGCGGTGCAGGCTCGAAATGTGCTGGAAGAGGTACGCGCAGTAAGGATGAGTGAGCGGACAGTTCGTAGAAGAATCGAAGAAGTGGGTAAAGGCTCGTATGTGCCCGCCAAAGCCCCAAAACTTGAGAGACATCATCGCACAAACCGTCTACACTCTGGTCGTGAACATAGATAGATAGATAGTTAGATAGATAAACGTTGATTGCATCAAAGCAGCACACATACAAATTAAAAGTGATACGGAGGTGCAACTATAAAATAACTTAAATGAAAGCAAAATTATAAAAAAAAAAACTCATAAGATTATTACTAAAACAATAAAACAAAAAGAAGAATATAGGTCGGTATGTAGGCGCGCTGCATTGACGCGAAAAGGACAAAGCTCAGTGTTTATTGCTCGTTAAGAGCAGCACTGGTTTTCAGCCCTCACCTAGGAGACGCAGAGACTCAGCAGTTACATCCGAATGTGAATGTGAATGAAAAGAATAATAATAAAAAAGTGTCAGAAATAGATATATCCTTACAAGTGTTTAAAGATGTGGAAATAAATAAATACATTGCACATAAATATGTTTCAATACTTTCATGAGTAGGATACTACAAAATATACATGAATATTAAATAAATAGGTATATAAGTATATTATGCCACGTGAGTAGTGAGTAGCAGAATGGGTATAGTGTGAATATGTTTACTAAAATCATAAGATATCTAACTAAAAAATATATGAAAATGGCAGAGGTAGCCCGACTATCCAATGTTGGAAAGAGAAATTCCTAGTTTTTGCTTTTGAATCAGGTGCGACTTCATATGTGTTTTGAAGGTGTATTTGGAGGTTAGATTTATTATGGGCGGCGGAATATCATTCCAACATTTGGTAGCTTGGAAGCGGAAGCTACCTCTAAATGCCACCGTGCGATGAATATGACCTTCAAGAGGTGCTCGAATATCCCTCATGCCATATCTGGGGTGAGATGTTGCCACCTTTAATTTTAGGTACAGGTACTCAGGTTTTTTAAACTTGATGACATCAAACACTACACTTGAAAGGTGCAAGTGCCTACGCAGTTCCATTTTGAGCATTCCAGCAGAGTTTAAGTATGGGGTGATATGACTACGAGGTGGTACATCAAAGCAAAACCTACAACAGGCATTTTGTATGCGCTGCACTAAACGCTGAGTCTTCAATAGAAGACGCGGACCATAAACTATATCTCCGTAGTTGAGTCGAGATAAAATCAGTGACTCGCACAGAATAATACGTGCCCTTTCGCAGATAAGGTTACGGATTTTGTACAAAACCCTTAAACTATACATACAACTCTTCACTAAATTCAAGACATGAGTTTCAAATCGTAGGTAAGTGTCAAATATGATTCCCAGATTCCTGGCCTCGTCAACACGCTCTAGAGTCTGGCCTTCAAGGATTAGCTGAGGATTAGAAATGAGATTTTTTTTAACTTGAACTTTACTCCCAAGCACCATAAACTTTGATTTCAAGGGATTGAGAATCAAGGAATTTTTATTTGACCAGGCATCTAACCTGCTTAGGTCTTCATTGATGAAGTTTGTCATGCAGTCAATATTAGAAGGCACATCAGAAATGTAAAGTTGAAGATCATCAGCGTAACAATGGAATTTGCAGTGCTTGATTTCATTCACCAAATCTGCTGCATATATAATTTTTATTTTATTTTATTATTTTTATTTAATATACAATTACGATGTACAACATTACAGGTATACACCCAATGCGCTGTACAAAGTCTAATAGTTATACAATGTCAGAAGATGTCAATGTCAATAATAGAGGCCCTAAGATGGAACCCTGTGGAACACCCCGGAAAACTGGCTTTGGATCCGAGTACAAGGCACCACAACTGTCATTGGTCAGCTTAACATATTGGAAGCGTTGGTCGAGATAACTTTCAAACCATCCCACAGTTAATGCATCCAGCCCATAGTAACGCAATTTCGACAGAAACAAGGTCGGGCTAATGCTGTCAAATGCACGGCTATAATCTAGCAGTGTAAGAATAGTAGCCTTACCTACATCGATATTGCTCAAAATGTTATCAACAACATCAACCAACGCAGTAGTTGTGCCCCGCCCCCTTCGGAAACCTGACTGGAGGTCAGGCAAAATATTAGAGTCTTCTATATATTTGTAAAATAGGGCATGCACCGGTTTTTCCAGCACAAGAAAGAAAGGAAGGGAAGCAAACTAATAGGTCTAAGTTCCTTGAGATTGGACGGGTTATCGACTTTAGGAAAAGGCATTACTATTGCTTTGGACATGGACAAAACGAAGGTCATGTTCAACGTCCATGTTGCACCCACCGCACTAACTGTTGGGAACTCTACTCTCGAAGTTGTTGACGAATATATATACCTGGGACAGGCAGTCCGATTAGGTAAGTCCAATTTTGAGAGAGAGGTCAGTAGACGGATCCATCTAGGTTGGGCAGCATTCGGTAAATTACGCAACGTCTTCTCGTCCAAAATCCCTCAGTGCCTGAAGACTAAGGTGTACAATCAGTGTGTGTTGCCAGTGATGACTTACGGCTCTGAGACGTGGTGCTTCACAAAAGGACTTTTTCAGAGGCTCAATGTCGCGCAGCGAGCTATGGAAATGGCTATGCTTGGTATTTCTCTACGAGATCGAGTCAGAAATGAGGAGATCCGTAGAAGAACCAAAGTTGCTGAAATAGCCCGTAGGATAAGCAAGCTGAAGTGGCAATGGGCAGGCTACATAGCGCGAAGATCGGATGGCCGATGGGGCAAAAAGGTCCTTGAATGGAGACCACGTACTGGCAAGCGCAGTGTGGGTCGGCCACCTACGAGATGGACCGACGACCTGGTGAGGATCGCTGGATCTCGTTGGATGCAGGTGGCTACGGACCGGTCACGCTGGAGTGCGATTGGAGAGGCCTATGTTCAGCAGTGGACGTTAACAGGCTGAAATGATGATGATGATGATTGCTTTTTTCCATTGCTTATTTATAATTGAGGTTATAACGCGCAGGGTTCTGGGGAGAGTCAGTATTATCATGTCTCTACTTATCCCATCATCTCCAATTGCATTGGATTTGATAGAGATTATGTAATTGTATACTTTTTGTTCAGAAACTGGCACGAGATTAAATCTGGAATCACTATACCGATTGGAATTAAAGTACGATAACAGAGGTTTAGGATCTTCACTAGCAAAAGGGAGAGATAAAAAATTATCATTTATTTGATTTGGCTCACTGAAGCAATCAGGAAGTTTTTCACCATGTCCATTATCTGCTAGAATATTTTGTTTCATATTTCGCCAGAATGTTTTGCCATCCGAGACTTCATAGTTAACTAAATGATTAAAGTAAGCACGTTTTTCATTGTATATACTAGATTCCACTAACTTTCTTAGATATTTCCAGCTCTCCTTGTCAACGTCAGACTTAGTTTCGCGATACTTAACGTGAGCTTCATTACGTAAATCGGTCATAAGTCTGATGTTATCAGTGATCCAAGGTAGAGTGTGATGATATTTAATTTTTACCACCTTGACTGGTGCAAAAATATTATAATGAGTCAAGAGCAAGCAGTTAAATCTATCGACCATATCATCAACAGTAGGCAAGTCAATAATAGATTCCCAATCCAGCAAGACCAATTCGCGATTGAATCGATCAAAGTCTATGTCTTTAATGGGACGATAAGTTATACAGCGAGGCGGTGTTTTTTCTTTCTTGAATGCCAATGCTACATTTACCATAGCGTGACGTAAGATCCATATATGTCAGGAATTGTTGTAATTTTTTGGTATGGCAGTTAAGAGAATCGGTGAAGTTAATATTAAAATCTCCAAGCAAAACTACATGATCATACCGAGCGAAACTCGTGATTGAGTCAGTTAGTGCATCAAAAAAGTCATCCACACCAACCCACTGAGGTCTATAAGCAGTTCCTATTACAACGTGTTGACCATTAATTTTAGTTGATAGCCACATTTGTTCAATATCCGCAGTAGGATACTTTTCATACCGAACGCGCACATCTTGCTTAATGTAAAACGCCACTCCGCCCCCCCTCCCCCCTCGCACATGCTCGGGTCTAGGGGTACAGCGCAGACGATAGCTTGGGAGTCCTGGGGCGACAGGCGTTCGCGCTTTCTGATCGATAGGAAGCCAAGTTTCGTTAATTGCAATAATGTCGGGGTTATTTTGAGTCATAGCGATTAAGAAATCGTTGTGACCGGTATTCAAGGAACCTGCATTAAAAAGCCCTGACTTGAGGTATTTGTTCTTATCCATATGGACATAGAAGAGTGCAAAAGTGAGACTAAAATACATTGGCCAATCAAAGAAGCAGCTATGTAATAACAGGTGCAAGTAAACATCGTAAAAAATATTGAATTTGAAAATTTAATTTGATTATTATTTAGATTAAGAAAGTTTATTTGCATAACAAATGGTGAGGAAATATTTTTTATTATGATTCCGGCGAAGTTAATTAAATGAGTGTGAAACTGGCATAGGAATAGTAAGCAAATAAATAAACTATGTAGATAAAGGGATCTACATTTTATATTAGTGTTTGTATTTGAAATGTCTATAAAATTTAAAAAGAAAAATATGGTGAATATGATGAGATTTTGTGAGATGAGAGCGATATGAATAGTAGATATGTTTGTAGTTAATTGATTACTGATAGTATAATGTGAGTATGTTTTTTGTGTGATGTAATTATGTGTGTTTAATATTACATTTAATGTTTTGCTTTGAGGAGCGCATGGACTTTGACCTCTCCACATCAACACAACACAGCACAATACCAACATACAACAGAGATATTGAACAAGGGGGACAACCGAGCTTATGTCTATAGGTACATGACAGTTCACATAGGCAGGTATGAAATTCCACATCATGCAACGTGACTTAGAGCTTAAGTTATAATACAAGTGGATAGTTAGTTCCTGTATAAGATGAGATAAGAAACTTTTACTATTCATTTTCAGTCGGCGATTGATCAAAAGCATCGAATGAATAATAAAGCACACATAGTACCTCAGTAAAAGCATTAGTATTACATGAAAACTATTTACTACAACAATATAAACAAATTCAAGCAATGTATAACGGAAACTATAGCTTAAACAAGACAAAGATGATATATGAACATATGATAAACGGACACACAGAACAATAAAGCAGCCGCTTACACAGGATGAAAAATTTAAAAGTAAATAATAAAAATACCGTACATCTTTAAAATCCACTGTAAGTGTTCCACTAACAAAGAAATTGTACTGTTTTACGGTAATTCTACTAGGCGGAGCCAACAAAGTCACGGTCAAAAACTCGCGCAAGGTCGGCCTCCGTGCTCAAGCGGTATCGAGGAGCATCTACGCCTTGGTGATGCCGCGCGAATACGTAGCCGTTACGCGTCCATACGAAGCGCCAGTTGAGACGACCAGCAGCCTCCCGAGCCTGACGAAAGATCTGCCTGTTGGTTCGGGTCAGCCTCTCGTTGATGTAAAACCTGCGTGGTGCACCCGGCAGACGCGTACCCTCGGTGGTGGCACCGCGCCGCACACGAGCCCCCGCGAGCAGGCTATCCCGCAGAGCTCGCCGCGCCAGCCGCACGACGATGATCCGCGGCCGCACGACCCCTGTGCCGCCCTCCGCCGCCTCCGGCCCGCGCCCCACGCGTACCGCGCTCACTATCTCCTGCTCAGCGAGCTGAACGCCGACCTTACTGGCCAAGGTCATGACGATATGGGGCAAGCTTTCACCTTTTTCTTCAGCCACACAGGAAATCTCCACCTCGTTCAATAAAGCCTCTTGCTCCTTTTCATTTATATGCGCTTTTAATTGCTCTACGGCTGCCATTATCGAATTGCTGGAAGTGGAACCAGATTCATTACTGCTATCACTAGCACGTTCAAGTGCAGCTATGCGCTCCTCAAGCCTATCAGCGCGCTTATCAGCAGCATCCATGCGTTCTGTGAGCCTGGCAATGGTGCCATTCAACGACTGGATACTGGTTCGTGTTAACATCAACTCTTCCCGGAACAGTCGCATCTCAACTATTAGCGCTTTGGTAGATGAAGTTTCAGGCGTTTCATTATGAGCAGTGTTCAGGCTTCTCAGCACCTAATGACCTCGTAGGGGCCCATCAGCTACGAGGTAGCGTAACGATCAGTTGCCAAGAAGCGTGAACGTCGGCGATTCACCGAGCTGAAGTTAATTGGGGTCGATCTAACCTGGTCTGTGCTTCGGTCCCGTCAACCTCCTGTCTCTCTGCAAGGCCCGGGTGCACCCTAGGCTCTTCTTGGTAGACAGGTTCTTCAGCCAACCAGGTATGACTGGCGGGCCAGCTTCAATGAGCACAGTGTTCCAACACAGGTTATGTTACGTGGTAAAAACAATCGGGCACGAAAATGCGAACTTTATCTGGTTCGAGAAACAATAACACACTCAGCTATATGAACAATCCTGAGGGAAACCCGAATACATTCCAGATGGCCTGCGATTTAATTTCAACACCCTTACCAAAACGCGTTTACATTGCGAGGGCTTTCGTCTGTCAGTTGTCAAAAAACTGCCAGGTTGGCAGCTAACGTCAAATTCAAAATGGCCGTTCAGAAACCATCGATCGAATATCGATTTGGAATCGAACAATCACCCGCCCGGACAGGCACCCACCTGTCCCCTAATCTACGGGCAGCCGAGACAACGTTGCTACCGCTCGTTTTAGAACCGAGCCTCCTACTAGAACCTCTGCAGACCGGGGGGTCCCGTCCTTGCCAGGGAACAAGTTAAAAATGCGCCCCCTGCGCCAACGTAGTGGCGGTAGGTTAGCATCCTTAACCAGAACGAGGTCACCAACACTAGGGGGGCTAGTTTTGTCAGTCCACTTAAGGCGCTGTTGTAAGATATGCAGATACTCGAGCGACCAACGCTTCCAGAAATTCTGAGTAAACTGCTGCAACATCTGATACCTTGACAACCGATACAATTTCACTCCCTCGAAGGGGTGCTCGGGCAACGCGTTAAGTGGCTGTCCTATCAAGAAATGGCCTGGGGTCAGAGCCTCCAGGTCATTTGGATCCGAGCTGAGCGGACACAACGGTCGCGAATTGAGAACGGCCTCGATCTTACAAAACAATGTCGCGAGCTCCTCAAAAGTCAGCGCGGTCTGACCTACTATACGCCCCAAGTGCGTCTTAGCTGACTTAACTACGGCCTCAAAAATCCCACCCCAGTGGGGGCAAATCGGTGGGCTGAAGGTCCACTGTATACCCCGACGGGAGAGGGCCGTTCCAATATCCACTTTATTTACATTCAAAAAGTTGACTATCTCTCGTAAGTATCGTTCCGCACCGATGTAGTTAGTGCCGTTATCAGAGCGGATCAAAGTTGGAAGTCCCCTTCGAGAAACAAACCTATCCAAACAAGCAATGAAAGCCTCTGTCGAGAGATCAGCAACGAGCTCGAGATGTACCGCCTTGGTGGATAAACAAACAAACACACATAGGTACGCCTTGTATTGCCTAGCGGTACGCAATCGTGAACTCTTCACCATAAACGGTCCTGCAAAATCCGTACCAACACCTGAAAACGGTCTGACCTCATTCACACGATCAGGGGGCAAGTCCCCCATGAGAGGTTGCATCGTGGCAGCCTTTAGTCGATAACAAGGCATGCACCGAAACACGATGTTCCGTATGACACGGCGGGCAGATAAGATCCAAAACTCCCGCTGGAGCGTGGCCAACAACGCGTTACAGCCGGCATGCGCGTTTTTAATATGACTATCAGTCACCAGCAATTCAACTAACTGTCCCCCCTTGGGGAGCAGAAGTGGGTGACGAGCCGAATACGACAGATTCGCATTGCGCAATCTTCCTCCTACCCGAAGTAACCCGGTCGAATCAACAAAGGGGTTGAGACGCGCGACGGCTCCCTTCAATTTCGAACGTCCACTTCGTATAATCTCCAATTCTGCCCCAAACTTCGAGGACTGTACCAACCGGACCAAATTCAATAGCGACTCGTTTCGCTCTGCCGGAGTCAGAATAGGGTTCAACGTTCGCTGATCGCGAGGAGTACGACAATTTCGAGCGAATCTCCTAATCCAAGTGGACACGTTTATCAACTTGTCAAGTGAGCTATACCGGTCCAGCAGAAACCCGGCGTCAGGGTCCTCAGCCTTCTGGGTAACATGCACGGCCGCTCTGGGGCAATGATCCGAAGATACTACTACATGGCTGTGGGGCCAGTCCGATTCTCTCTTGGCAAGCCAGGGTGGTCCCCACCACAAATGGTGTCTAACGAGTTCAGGAGCCCGACATCCCCTGGATGCACAATCAGACGGGTTCAATTCTCCTGGTACATGTCTCCAGGTCAGTGGGACCTCAGACGACACAATCTGGGAGACACGGTTCGCAACAAAAACCTCTAAGTTATGGACCGAAGCCTTCAGCCAGCACAAAACAATCTGGCTGTCCGTCCACGCGTACACCGTATCCTCCAAAACCACTGACCCACGCAACACTGTTAGAGTGTGATTCAAAAGTTTGGTCAAAAGAGCAGCCCCGGACAGTTCCAGTTTTGGAATCGTCATCCTTGTCCGAATAGGCGCTACCTTGCTTTTTGCCAAAACCAAACGCACGTCGACCTCCCCGGTGGAGGTGACGGTTCGCAAATAAACCGCTGCCGCAAACCCTCGTTCAGAGGCATCACAAAACCCGTGAAGGGTTGCCCTGTAATCCCCAGCAGGGACCAATTTCCTCGGCAGCGATACATTATTTATGTCCGATAACGAGGTGAACATTCGCGTCCAATCAGTCAACAAATTACCTGAGAGGTGGGTGTCCCAGGTCAACTGAGCCGCCCATAGCCTTTGCATAAAACATTTGAGAGCAAAGGTGACTGGAGAAATCCATCCATTCGGGTCGAACGTTCTCGCAATCGTTGACAGTACTGACCGCTTCGTCCAGGCCTTCGGTGTTTCTAAAACCACCCGATAGGTAAACTCATCATGGACGGGCCGGTACTGAATTCCAAGCACTGACAACATGTTAGGGTTGTCAGGATTCTCAAAAACGTGCGGGTCTTGTTGAAACTCATCTGGGAGACCAGCCATCAACTCAGGGGAGTTGGACATCCACTTGCGTAGTTCATAGCCGCCTCGTTCCAGCAATTGAATGAGCTCGTCACGTCGGTCCAGAGCTTCCTCTACACTGGCTGCCCCTGTGCAGACGTCATCGACGTACAAATCTTGCTCCAGGATAGCGGCGGCTCTAGGATAGCTCACACGGTCACGCGACGCCAACTCCCGCAGGGTACGCATCGCCAAATACGGGCTAGACCGTAACCCATACGTGTTCGTGTTTAACTCATAGACCTTGACTGGCTCGGCCGTGGACTCACGCCACAGTATCAACTGATACCTTCTGTCAGCCGGATGAATTACCGTTTGCCTAAACATCATCCGAATGTCTGCGACAAATACAATCTGGTGCCTCCGAAAGCTCGTGAGAATATCCGAAATATCACGACTCAACTTGGGTCCCGAATGTAGACACTGATTCAGGGACATCCCGTTCGAGGTAGGTGCTGACCCATCAAAAACAACTCGAATCTTGCCGGTAGGGGTTCGTAGGACGGCATGGTGTGGAAGGAAACAATGATCCTCAGATCTCCAGTCCACACCCGATACCGACATGTGTCCTAACGACTCATACTCCCTCATGAAATCAACATATTTTTGTTTAAATACGGCGTCCCTTGTCATCCTACGCTCCATCGACATCAATCTCGTCTCAGCCATCTTCCTAGATTCTCCTAGTGGCGGTCGATCGGCCCTGAAAGGCAGTCGAGTTACAAAACGACCAGAACGAAGGCGACCAGTACTATTCTGGTAAAACAACTCGCACTCTTCTTCGTCTGCGTCGACTCGACGAACGGTGGGAGGTTCCTCTATCTCCCAGAAACGTTGGATAACGTCTGACAACGCTGAGCCAATAAGTATGCCATCTGACTCGGCAGGCCTAACCATTGGCAATGCCGGACCCATGATCACGTGACCAAACTTAGTATCCACAGCAATCAACCCGTCCGGCTGAAGAACTCGCCGATCCGACAACAGAAACCTACCCAGAACGTCTGCTCCCAGTAGCAGGTCGACCGGGGCTGGAGTGTCAAAATCGGGATCCGCCAACTTGAGTCCTGATGTCAGGAATCGAACGGCCGGATTCAACTTCACCAAGGGGTGTCTGCCCATGACATGCGTCATTACTAAAGCTTGCACGGATGTTTTTGTCAAAATGTCATAACGTGGAGAGAACGTGATCACCGATTGACCAACTACATTCGTAACCGTAACATTCCCCACGCCCCGTATTGATTTATTATACCTATTTACCTTGAGGCCCAACCATTTTGCTAAATCATTCGATACAATGCAGCCCTGAGCTCCAGAATCTAATAGGGCGCGAACGTATGTTGGGTTGCCCGCCAAATCCCAAACAAGCACAGAGGCGATCGGTAACACCACCGTCTCCGGTTGGGGGGCAACAAATGGTTGGGCCGCAAATTCCTAGCGAGGACCCCCGGGGCCCCACTGTGCCTGTAACCGATCAGGTATGCAGCTATACGCCAGAGGGTCCCATTGTACAAATGGCCCACGCGCCGGTTCCATTCCCAACCTACGATTCCCCGTAAAGGGGGGTGGGCGTGAATTCAACCGTGGCCGCTCCATGAGCGGGGGGGACATCACATGTGACCGACGAGGACGAGGCGACGAGCGGGGCGACAACTGAGGCGGCGTCCGAACCGCACCCGCATAGCTCGAAGGTGTCCCATGACACCCGCCCGTTACGGCCTGCTCAACACACCCAATGCCCCGCTGGGTCGGATGCTGAGTCGCAACCGAAAACTCAGGGCCCCCCATGTAATGGTCCTGAGTGCGGCCCTGCACCCTGGTACTGCCCTGTGCACGTGGGGACGTTGGCCCCTGAGTTGCGCTCCGAGTCGCAAACGAATTCTCAGGGCCCCATGCCGTGTCACCCTGGGTACGGCCCTGTGGCCCACCACAATATCCGCACATTTGTGTGCGCGTGCAGTCCCTAGCCATGTGTGGCCCGAGGCACAGGAAACACCAGCTCCGCTGCTTGGCCATCCGGCGCCGTCCCTGAACCCTAAGTTCCCCGAACTTATTGCAATTGGCCACAGCATGGCCAATCTGCCTACAACATGGGCAGGTCTCACCATGTGGGGTCAATTCACTCACAGTCCCATACGACTGCCGGTTGGTGCGGTCCTTCCTCGTCGGAGGGCCCCTACTCACAGCGCTCCCGGCAGCTCTCTGTGGCTCCGAAGGATGGGTGACCGTCAACCCCAAATTCTCTGCCCGTCGAGCCTCCTCTTCCAAGAATCCGACCAAGTCGGAGAAGGCGGGCAGGTCCTCGGCCGACCTCCCGTGAGACTGTTCGAAACGAGTCTGCACGTCAACGGGTAGGCGAGAAAGTACAATGTACAACAGTAGGTACGACCATTCACCAACCGGAAGTCCAAGATTCTCTAGAGCCTTGGTGACGGACAACAATGGGTTCAAAACCTCCGTCTGTATGGCCCCGACCTTGTTCACAACCGGGATACTAAACAAACGGTTCAGTTGGGCATCGGCCAACCTCCGTTTGTTATGGTAACGTCTGACCAACAATTGCCTGGCCGTTTCATAGTTACCCTCCGTAACTGTCAAATGAGCGACCAGCTCCCTAGGCTCACCCCTCAATGCTGCCACCAGCTGAGCCATCTTGACAGACTTGGTAATGTCCGATCGCATGTGCACCAAACTGTCGAACAGATTGATGAAGCTCATCCATTCACCGGACACGCCGTCAAAAGTAGGCATAGTTATGGCAGGTAACCTGGACCCCGATCCCTGAAGCGGCAGAGGTGCTTCAATGTCACCACCATGGCTGGACTCGCGCTGTCTACGTATGTCCGCAGCCTTCTGCGTGATAGCAGCTGCCATCTCCATACATTGGTCGACATCCCCTATCAACCGTGACAGCCTGTCAGGTGCGCAACCATCAACTGATTCCGCCTGCGCGGACAATTCGAGCACCCTATTGTAACGTTCCTTAACGTCCATAGACCGCTCCAATACCACATCATGCCTATCTAAACGGTCTATCAGACCGTGTGCGGAGGAAAACCATCTGAGTTCCTTAGAAACACCCTTCTGGATTTCAGATAACGACATGATCGGAACGATACTTACTCACAATTTGCAGTAACTCAATTTTATTGGACCCTCCAGTCTACAACCCAAACGAGGGAACCCTAAACCACAACTTAAACAATGTTGTTTTCCTTAAACAATAGGAACCGAGTTTTATATCTATATAAATTCTGTAAATACAATTTAGTTTCCCTTTATCATTATAACACACACAGATAGTCAATATTAGTTCAAGTTATAAATTGCTATAAACTGAAAACAATGTAATAGCCTGCTATCAATAGATGTAACTACCTATGTTAACCAAAACATTCATTCAATAGCATTACTAGACCACTAATAGATTGACTAACTGGTACTTCAATGCAATTTTCAATTCAATATCTGTCTATCTACTACCAGCAATAGACCTATAGCTTACAATACTACCAATCTATGTGGATATAGGAACAACAACCAAGTTACCTAATAACCGCCTATACCTACAGATTGATAGTCCCAAATCGTGCCTTCCTGGAGCCCTTGACGGCTGCAAATCTCAGGAAGCCACGCTCTAGCTACCAAAATGTTCAGGCTTCTCAGCACCTAATGACCTCGTAGGGGCCCATCAGCTACGAGGTAGCGTAACGATCAGTTGCCAAGAAGTGTGAACGTCGGCGATTCACCGAGCTGAAGTTAATTGGGGTCGATCTAACCTGGTCTGTGCTTCGGTCCCGTCAACCTCCTGTCTCTCTGCAAGGCCCGGGTGCACCCTAGGCTCTTCTTGGTAGACAGGTTCTTCAGCCAACCAGGTATGACTGGCGGGCCAGCTTCAATGAGCACAGTGTTCCAACACAGGTTATGTTACGTGGTAAAAACAATCGGGCACGAAAATGCGAACTTTATCTGGTTCGAGAAACAATAACACACTCAGCTATATGAACAATCCTGAGGGAAACCCGAATACATTCCAGATGGCCTGCGATTTAATTTCAACACCCTTACCAAAACGCGTTTACATTGCGAGGGCTTTCGTCTGTCAGTTGTCAAAAAACTGCCAGGTTGGCAGCTAACGTCAAATTCAAAATGGCCGTTCAGAAACCATCGATCGAATATCGATTTGGAATCGAACAAGCAGTATCATTCATTTTGTCGAGATAAAAAGATTGCGTGTCGAATGAAACATCCACTTGATTTGTTTGGAGACCCTGTGCACCCCGCCGAACCGTCACACCATCCGCTGCCCGCACTGGAGTGTTGGTGTTGTCAGTCTTCGGCTGGCTACTAACACACATGACACACTTCCATGTATCCCTAAGCTCCTTGGTAAAGTTGTGCTCAGGAACATTCGCACAAATTAAATCGTAGTGCTTCCAGCATGTATTGCAGCAAATATAACGAGAATCAGTTATAGCTTGCAGGCATCCGGAGCAGGCTTCTTTAACGTAAGATCCAGGACGGATAGTAAATTCAAAAATTAATGCCAAAAATAAAAATATTTAAAGATTTATGGAGATTTGAACCCACGAACAACCGTAATCTCACGTCAAAGAGCCGTCGAAGTTCCCACTGAGCCAAATCGGCTATACCGAGCGGCGCGAAATTGTCGAACACAAGTTAGTAGGCCACAGATATGACTCAAGGGTTGAACTCGGTTCAATGACACCGGAGTTGTAAACACCACACAGTTACAATTAGCGGTCACAGTTAAATTTTTAATTTCGTATCCACACAGTAACCACAACACACACAATCAATTGCGATACACCAAATTAAAGCGCAGAGGATAAGAAAAGTAATGATGCAAAGTTATTTCAAAAGAACGCGATTTTAGCACCAAAAAATATTTTACGAAACAGAGAGTAACAGAAACACGTGTAGTAGCAATACCGCGTCCCGCGCGTCTCTGAACATCGTGATTGGGACTTCGACGACTGGGGACAGGTTCTTTTTACTGATGAATGCAGAGTTATGTTAAATCAAATTGATGGAAGGCAGCGAGTATGGAGACGCAAAGGAGAGCGGTATATCCAGTCTAATTTTGAAAATACAGTGGCATATGGCGGCGGTTCAATTATGGTCTGGGGAGGAATGTTTAGGAGCTCGTACCGAGTTAGTAGTGGTCGAGATGGCGGGAATCTGAATGCTGATCGGTATGTCAGGGAGATTTTAGAAGAACATGTTGTGCCATTTGCCCCCTTTATTGGTAACAACTTCGTTCTAATGCAGGATAATGCTCGGGCTCACAGTGCTCGCACCGCACAGTACAGACATACCTAAACCATGTTGGTATAACGGTGATGGAGTGGCCAGCACGGTCCCCCGATATGAACCCTATAGAACACATCTGGGACTTGCTAAAGAGGAGTGTAAAGTCAAGAATGCCACCTCTGCCAAAAGTAATGCGTTTCGCAACTCGTTGAGATTATTGAATCTCAACGAGTTGCGAAACGCATTACTTGAAGAATGGCAGAGGTTGCCCCAAGAAACCATTGATAACATCATCCGCAGCATGCCCAGACGGATGGAAACCCTCATCAGAGCACGAGGAGGAAACACTCGATATTGGACAGTCATTGAAATTGAAAATCTTGAATTTTCTGTTGTTTCCCTATAATAAAAAAATATTTTAATTTAATTTTTATTATAATTAAACTTTAAGTACGGTGTTACAAAGGAATGTAAAAACATTTTAATTTAACTGTTGTTTCATTTTAAATAATATATTGTTCAAAAATTACATTCATTGTTCTAAATTCCCTCTTTTTTCTCCCTTTTTTTCTGTTCCGCTAATTGTGCCGGTGTGTGTATATTTTGATACTCATAACATAAGGACTACTGAGTGCATCTTCAGAGTAGAAGTGCAGGGTTGCATGAGTCTGTCTTTAGGTCTTAATGAGTAGTTTACGGGAATTTCTCCACGTTTATGGTAAAGATTCTCATTATTACGGACAAATTTGCACATTTCGTATATGTATAAGCATGGTAAAGTCAGAATATTAAGTTTTTGAAAGAAAGGTTTACAACTGTCCGTTTGTTTGATATTTACTAGGATCCGTATTAGTTTTTTTTGTAAGATGAATATTGCTGGGGCTCCTGTGCTGTTTCCCCATAAAATTATGCCATAGCTGAGCCAAGCGAAAGTGTATGCATAGTATACCATAGTGTTACGTATATAAGTATGTGTATCGTTGTCTATTACCCAAGTACAGGGAATCCTAGTTTGGGGCTAGATCAATGTGTGTAAATAGCGTTCAAGGTATTATAAAAAAAAAAAACTGCGTCAGGGGCCACTCAGCGTGCATGCTAACTCCTGCTGACCCGTTCGTAGTTGATTATTTCAGGCAATACTAACGTCTACTGTTGGAGTGTTATCTAATTACTGTAACTATTGATAAAATAAAAGACATATTAGGTGTACGATACAATACATTTATTAACTATCATTTTCTATGAAACTTAACTAAGCTAATAATATTTTATAATATGTATAAAACTTTAAAAAATATATTTATAATAACTCCTCAACGCAGCACGTGTTTATGATGAACATTTCTTAACACAAAACAATGTTTTTATTACTATGTATAGGCACATTTAAGGCGCTCTGCCAAGTTTTTTTTCGACATTTTTAACATTTTATTAAAAAAAGACAGTTAACTACCTAATTAAACTATAACATTATATTCAAACACAATCCAGCTTTAGCTGCCGCCATCTCACATGGTATTTAATACCATACAAAAATAACATCAATGCGAAGACTTTCTTGTCTTACTTGTTAAAGCTAACAATTGAGTAAAATACCTTAAACAAGTTTAAAACATGTTATACCCCGTTTATAACACCCATTCAAAAGTATTCCCAGTACATACCACTCATGCATAAACTTTGGGCGAACCGAGTATAAGGCAGAAAATATATAAATCGAGTTAGCACTAATGTCGGTTCAAGTTTTGACATTTCACAGATTCTTTTATGCGGAATGTCCCAGTTTTTTAAAACTGGCAAGAACAAACATGTGATCGGGCATGTGTAACATAATGCTGCTAGCTAAACTCCTGACAGAAATCCTTCGCATGATCTTGTAAGCGACGAGACTGAAACATAGTATGGGATTGGCACGTCACTCTTGACAGATCACGTGCCACGGCGCTCGGCCTTAGCGTCGCGCTCACCTACTTGACGTGTGTTACGTGCATTTGACAGAAAGTTAGGTTTGCACGGCGTGCCCTTTTTGGCTCATCATTCTACAATTCCGATTGAGTAGAACATGCATGCAAACGTGGCCTTTTGCGTGGTCACGCACGTTACGTAGTGGGCACGGCGCCTTAGTGGGGTAATGAATCCGGTACAAGGCGATTCCAAATGATCATTTCTTGATCATTATTAAAACTACATGTTCGTACCGAGAGAACGATCGGCTATTCCATAACAATTAATTAATACAATTTCGACATTCAATCACAACGAAGATTATGAAATTAAAAGTGTTACAATTACGTTAAATGAGATGAGATGATGATACATGAAACGGTCGTTTTGCAAATACGAAATAGCATATTTTATAAATAAAAATGGTTTCGACGCACAGGACCAGATACGCAAAAGGCCAAACCATAAATTAATGGGCAATTGCGTATTTATATCCTTCGGATCGCGAATGACCAAAATTGTAAATTACCAAGAACGCAAAGGGCCAAACCATAATTAATGGCCGATTGCGTATTTAAATCCCAAAAATCGTGAATGACCAAGAATGTAAATTACCAAGAACGCAAAAGGCCATACCATAATTAATGGCCAATTGCGTATTTAAATCCTTCAAACAACCCATTTTTTACGAACCTTCCGGATCAAAATGAATGAAACAATGGTCTGTGGTCTGTATTTTCCGAGATATGACAGGAGTTAGTTTGACAGCTGTCATGCGAAATGAAGATCTCGTTGATAGCTGTCATATCTCCATACAAAACATTGGTCTAGGGCTCAGAACAAGAATTAACTACTTCTAGGTTCTACTGAGGTCTAGGGACAGTATTTTACGAGATATTTCAGGTTTTAGTTTGACAGCTGTCATCCGAAATGAAGATATCGTCAATAGCTGTCACACCTCTATACAAACATATAAACCGGTGGTCGGATGAGTAGTTTCCGACGCGATAGCGTTGCTAATCTAGAGAGAGTGAATCAGATTACATACTCACCTACTTGAAGTTATAATGGCCACTTAGAAATGTTCGTTTTTAATGTCATATCTTACAACGTCATTTGTACCCATTTGTTTGTAACAATTATTGTTTCTTGATTTATTGCGATAAATAATGGACGAAGCGAAAAATATCGTTTTTACCAAAAACCAGTTGTCAGGAAATTCTCTAATATACAATGGATATCGTTATAACAAAAACATGACAAATAAATCATCTACTAATTGGCGATGTGTGAACCGGAGGAAAAATAATTGTAACGCATCAATAACACTAGATGATAATTCGAATAAAATTTTACGAGAAAGCACCACACATTTTTGTCGGCAAAATCATGAACAAAATAAAATTCATATAGCAATGAATGCATGCAAGTAGGAAGTGTGTGATGATTTATCAGCAGTGCCAAAAATACTCGAAAAATGTATCAACAATTTACAAGACGGAGATTTTAAAGGGCTGTTACCCTCAATCAAGAATAAGCGGGATTCCATGTACCGTGCCAGAAGGCGGTTCCTGGAAGTGGATGGTGCGAATTTAGATAATCCTGAAATACCGAGGGTATTGTTGAAAGGTATAGTTGTTGTTGATGATGTCCAAGATGGTGAAAGGATTTTGATTATGTGTTCTAAGGATGCGAAGACCTTCATTAACATTTTTTGTGCTGATACTTATTTCGGGGATGGCACTTTTATAAGCTGCCCAAGCCCGTTTGGACAGTTGTACGTTATGTATATAGATCTAGATTCAAGTGTAGACATAACTAACGTTCTTCCAGTTTTATACGGGCTTTTGCCTAATAAAAAGACACAGACTTACATTCGCTTTTTCACACTATTGAAAGATAAACTAAAGATGGATATTATAAATTTTAAAGCTGATTATGAACAAGCTGCAATGATTGCCGTAAAATGTGTATTCCCAAAAGTATCTATATCAGGATGTTATTTTCATTTTGCAAAGGCAGTTAAGAAGAACGGAAAAAAGAAAAGATGTAACGTAACAAAAGAGAGCCGCAACATGCTGCGATTAGCTGCAAACTTGCCACTATTACCATACAAGTACATGTTGCCATGTTGGAAACGTATAAAAGAAACAACTCCAGTCACAGAAAGCGTCCAAAGTTTTTGCAAATACTTTGAAGAGCAATGGCTGCGTAAATACGACTTGAAAACTTTAAGCGTTGCATACAAACGTCACAGGACAAACAACCCCGCAGAAGGTTGGAACCATCGTATTAATACTCGAATCACCCGAAATCCACACTTGTATGATTTTATTCACAAAATGAAAAAAGACATGCAAATAGTTGACAGAAACATACGGAATTTTGTCAGCAGGCCATGTCTTAAGAACAAAAGAAGAATTTCGGATATTGGTTTCGACAAGACGTACAAAAAATATTTGTATAAATTAGAACACAACACAATTCAACCAATTAATTTTCTGAAAAAGATGACACTGTTACTTTTACTGAAGTGAAATTAGTTTCGTAGTGATACGTTATATTTTGAGCTAAATAGACAATAATATATAATATAAGCATAAAATGTAAGAATTCAATAAATACTTTCTGCAGCATAAAGTGAATCATATTGTTAATTTTCATCAACTATAATATTCATGTAATACATCAAATAACCTTCCTATTCGTAAACCTTCCGGCTCAAAATGTTGAATTTGCAAAATGATGAATTTGCAAAATGTTGAAAGTAGGTCTAGTGGAATTTTTATTTCCAATAGTTTCCTTCTAGTCTCAGAAGGCCGGTGCCTCTCGGCACTTTAGGTCACATTCCAGGAATGTCCAGTCAGTCCATTAGTCCATTTCCCTGAACGTCCACTCTTCCGTGAATGTACACTTCCCTGAATGTCCCATACCCTGAATGTCCCATTCCTTGAATGTCCAATTCCCTGAATGTCAAGAACCTATCCACTTCCCCAAAGGTCGACTCAACTCTTTTTTTAACCGACTTCTTCTTCTCTCGGTGAGATCTCCATTTCGGATGACAGGTGTCAAACTAAAACCTGTCATATCTCGGAAAATACTGACCCTAGACCATTGTTTTGTATGGAGATATGACGGATGACACCTGTCAAAAATGGTGACTTCTGTCAAAAATGGTGGCACCTGTTAAAAATTTGAGCTGGAAGGCGTAATAAGTAGATTTGCATTTCAACATTTTGGGATTCATCTTTTTGCAAATTCAACATTTTGGCATTTATTGTTCATCTTTTTGCAAATTCAACATTTTGTGCCGGAAGGCATAATTTTGGCCCACATTGGCCTATCGCGTAAAATTGTTTTGGTCATATGCGTTATTGGTAACCCGCATATTATTTTTGGTCAATTGCGTTTTTGATCACTTGCGTATTAGGACAACTGGTACATCGCGTATTTGGCTATCTGCGTGTTTGGTAACATGCGTATCAGGTACAATGCGTACTTTGGCCAAGTGCGTATCTGGTCATCTGCGTCGAAAGGATAAAAATCACATCCAGGTACAAAGAACTGACCAATTACAGTCGTACGAACACCGCCATAAGATGTAATTCCCTAGGCTGCCGCAACTGTAGACGACCTGTGGCGGGTGTATGAGCGAGACAGCGAGCATAATCTAGCGAGTGAGAGAGACAGCGGTAAAAACTCCAACCATGCTTGACAATCAACGCAGTTTGTAAAATTGAAATTACCCCACAATTTTCTGTCGATTTGAGCACTGAGTTAGTAACACTACCTGCAGTAACCGGTGGTACACAATGAAGGGATCGTCTTTTCCGATACGAAACTGGAACACGGTGTCGTCCGCGACTTGATTTAGTCTAGGTCGCGTTGTCCAGCAAGCGACGCACCGGCGCTGTTGTTAGGTGTTCACTGGCTAGTTCATCGCAGTATGAGCGCACTATCGTCGCCGCAGTCAAGTCTGTAGGTCGCGTTGTCCGGTAAGTGACGCACCGGCGCGTTGTTGTTAGGTGTTCACTGGCTAGTGCATCGCAGTATGAGCGCACTATCGTCACCGCACCCGCGTTCAGGTCAATTTGTCCGGCAAGTGACGCACCGGCGCTGTCGTTAGGTGTTCACTGGCTAGTGCATTGCAGTATGAGCGCACTATCGTCGCCGCACCCGAGTCCAGGTCAATTTGTCCGGCAAGTGACGCACCGGCGCTGTTGTTGGGTGTTCACTAGCTAGTTCATCGCAGTATGAGCGCACTATCGTCGCCGCACCCGCGTCCAGGTCAATTTGTCCGGCAAGTGACGCACCGGCGCTGTCGTTAGGTGTTCACTGGCTAGTGCATTGCAGTATGAGCGCACTATCGTCGCCGACCCGAGTCCAGGTCGCTTTGTCCGGCAAGTGACGCACCGGCGCTGTTGTTAGGTGTTCACTGGCTAGTGCATCGCAGTATGAGCGCACTATCGTCACCGCACGCGAGCCTAGGTCGCGTTGTCCAGCAAGTGACGCACCGGCGTTGTTGTTAGGTGTTCACTGGCTAGTGCATCGCAGTATGAGCGCACTATCGTCACCGCACCCGAGCCTAGGTCCCGTTGTCCGGCAAGTGACGCACCGGCGTTGTTGTTAGGTATTCACTGGCTAGTGCATCGCAGTATGAGCGTACTATCGTCACCACACCCGAGTCTAGGTCGCGTTGTCCGGCAAGTGACGCACCGGCGCTGTTGTTAGGTGTTCACTGGCTAGTTCATCGCAGTATGAGCGCACTTTCGTCGCCGCAGTCAAGTCTGTAGGTCGCGTTGTCCGGCAAGTGACGCACCGGCGCGTTGTTGTTAGGTGTTCACTGGCTAGTGCATCGCAGTATGAGCGCACTATCGTAGCCGCACCCGCGTCCAGGTCGATTTGTCCGGCAAGTGACGCACCGGCGTTGTTGTTAGGTGTTCACTGGCTAGTGCATCGCAGTATGAGCGCACTATCGCCGCCGCACCCGAGTCCAGGTCGCTTTGTCCGGCAAGTGACGCACCGGCGCGTTGTTGTTAGGTGTTCACTGGCTAGTGCATCGCAGTATGAGCGCACTATCGTCGCCGCAGTCGAGTCTGTAGGTCGCGTTGTACGGCAAGTGACGCACCGGCGCGTTGTTGTTAGGTGTTCACTGGCTAGTGCATCGCAGAATGAGCGCACTATCGTCGCCGCAGTCGAGTCTGTAGGTCGCGTTGTCCGGCAAGTGACGCACCAACTCGTCCGTCAGGCGCACACGCGCGCCGTTCGGGCCCGAGACGAGGACGTTGTCGGTGTCCTGGTGAAGAGACATGAGTTAGTCGGCGATGTACAGTGCTGAAGCGGCGGTGGAAGGTGTGGAATAAATGGGAGAAATAAGCCGACATAAGACCCCGGTCTTATGTCGGCTTATAAAGTAGAGGGCTTTATAGTCAAGTCGTCAAGTCTGTCTGTCCGTCCGTATGTCACAGCAACTTTTTGCAGAAACTATTAGGACTACACAGTTGAAACTTGGTATGTAGATGTATTCTGTGAACCGCTTTAAAAGTTTTATACAAAAATTAAAATAATTAAAGGGGGCTCCTCCCCATACATGGAACTGAAACCAAAAAATATTTTTTCATCATACCTATATGTGTGGGGTGTCTATAGATAGGTCTTTAAAATGACGTTGAGGTTCCTGTAATCATTTTTCTTCAAAGTAAATAGTTAAAGAGACAGACCCTTCCAAAGTGGAGAAATGTCCCGCCACTTCAACTACGAACATAATATACTCTAATTTTCCTTCGGTTTACGACCAACAACAATCCACAAATAAACTACTAGAAACAAGATAGCCACCTTTCCATTAGCCGGCTGCATCAACGCCCTCAGTTTCCCGCTCAACTCCGCCGCCCTGCAAGCGTGCAGATACAGCGCCTGGTACACTCCGCTCCCGGCGGCCCCCGCTGCCGTCCCGCCCGCTCCCGCGCACACGTACAGCGTGAGGCGGGGGCGGATGCTGGCGGCGTGCAGCGCGTTGTAGAGGCGGATGCCGACCGCGAGGCCGCAGATCTGAATCAGGTCGTCGCGGGACAGCCTGGGGATGGATTAGCCACTTAGATACATGGGTTGCTAAATTGGGTATTGGACTGCTAGCAGACCAGGTTAAAGTGGGGAAGGTTGATCGTTAGAGATATTGATGGATCTATATGGAAAGCTCAGATTTGGAGTTAGTAAGGGTTTAATTAAGGTATATCCCATATCATAATCGACGCGCACGAGTTACTCCGTGTGGTCTGCGGAGTGTGTTCTCGCGCGGAGCGCGAGGACCACTACGGTTGCGGGGTCGAGGACTTATGGTTGCCTCATGCCCGCGGCGTCAACTCGGGGGGTAACGTCCCCCCCGGTCTTGGGTGGCCCCTACTTGTCAGGGGCCTCGCGTGGTCTTCGTTGTGCTGTGCTTTCGCCGTCTATTGGCATACACTGGCGACAACGGTGCGGGAGCTTCTTCTTCTTCACTGTGCCGTGCTTTCGCCCTCTTCTGCGGGCTTACACTGGCGACAGTGGGATGAGCAGCAACTCTCTTGGGAGTGGTCTGCCTTCAGGCGGACGTGCGTGATGCGGAGCAATGTCGTGGAAATGTGCGTGGCGGCTGTTGTCGGCGCAGTCGTACATGCGCCGTGCCAGCCGCGCGACGAATTTCTCCACGGTGGGCATCCGGGTATCCCTCATGATTGTGGTGTTGCGCACGTACCGCCCGGCTCCTGTGATCACCCGCAGGGAGATGTTCTGGAACCGCTGCAGCCGTGCCTTCTGGGTCTTTGACAGCAGGGCGTACCATGCTGGAGCCGCGTAGGTGAGCCGCGAGCGCACATAGGCCTTGTACACCCGCAGCTTGGCTCTCAGAGGCAGGCTGGACGACAGGACAGGCCGGAGCATTGCCCGCGCGGCTTTGGCCCGGTTGATGCAGTGTTGCACCATCGGGACCATGCGCAGCGAGCAGTCGATGTTGCAACCGAGGTATTTCACCGTCGATTGCCACTCGATGTCCCGGCCCCTCAGCTGTAGCGGGGTCGGACGGCGGGAGCGGGTGGTCAACAGGGCTGTTGTCTTCCCGACGTTCACCGCGGTCCGCCACTTGTCCAGCCAGGGCGGCAGCAGGTCCAGGAGTCGCTGCATCTTCCTGCAGGCGAGCTCAATTTTGCGCGACGACGCGAAGTAGGCGCTGTCGTCGGCGTAGAGGGCGAGCACAACGTCTTCCACCCCCTCCTCGAGATGGCCCTCGAGTGTGGGGATGTCGTTGGTGTAGAGCGCGTAGAGCACCGGCGAAAGGCAGCTGCCTTGCGGGACTCCTGCGCTGATGGCCTTCGTCTGGGAGTGTGCATTCTCGACCGAGACGAAGAACCGCCGGTCTTCCAGGAAGGAGGCCACGATCTGCCCGATCATTGGGGGCACACCTGCGTCCAGGAGCTTGAAGAGGAGCCCCTCGTGCCACACTCGGTCAAAGGCCTTCTCGATGTCAAGAAAGACCCCGACGGTGTATCGGCCCCTGTTCAGCTCCGATGCCAGGTAGTGTAGGACTCTCGCCAACTGGAGCGTCGTGCTGTGGCTGTCACGGAAGCCACGTTGCTCTGCCCTCAGCTGGATGTGGGGCAGGATTCTCCGTAACAGCAGGCGCTCAAACAGCTTGGCGATATGAGGCAGCAGGGTGATCGGGCGGTAGCCTCCCGGGTGTCTTCTGTCCTTCCCCGGCTTGGGGATGACGATCACCTTGCCCTCCTTCCAGAGGGCGGGGAAGTGTCCGGTGCGCAGGATGCCGTTGAACAGCCGCGTCAGCGAGACGACGGCTCTCTTTGGCAGCTGTACTAGGGCCCCCGCGACGACTCCGTCCGGGCCCGGGGCCTTCCGCTGGTTCAGCTTCAGGGCCACCTTCCGGACTTCGCGGGGCGACATGAAGTAGTCGCCGGCGAGGGGAGGCGCGGGGGCCGCCAGGAAGCGCTCTACGCGCTCCACAACAGCGTCGTTGTGCTCGTAGTCGGCGATGGGGTTGGGCTGGAACTGCCCAGCGAAGTGGTCTGCCAGGATGGCAGCTCGATCTCGTGCGGCGTAGCGGCGCCTGCCCGTGTGATCAAACATGGGGCAGACCGGCTCGGGAGTTGACGTCAGGCTGCGGTTCAGGCGGTGAAGGGCGGTGTCATCTTGGGAGGCCTGGTCAATGGTGCGTTCCCAGGACTGTCCCCTCAGCTCGATGATGCCCGCGCGCAGTTCTTCTCCGAGCCGGTTAATCTCCGCCTTGATCACAGGGCAGCGCGTGTGGTGCCAGGTTCGACGAAGACGGCGCTTGAGGTCCAACTTCTTGCGGAGGTGTGGAGGGAGCCTCTCCTTCCGCAAGACCGGCGGTGGTTTGGTGGTGGTGGCTGCGGCTTGAGCGGTGGTGATGGCTGTGGTGATGGCCACTGCCGCGGCTTCTACCTCTTCCTTGGTAGAAACACCGCCGGGGAGCTGCGTTGTGTTCAACTCCAGCTGGTATTTGTGCCAGTCCGTCTTCGTTCTTGGACGCGGTGCCGACGTGAGATCGGCCTCTACCCCGAGGACCAGCAAGATAGGCAGGTGGGGGGTGTCGATGTCGTACAGCTCCCCGATGGCGATGGGGAACTGTACGTTCTTGACCAGGGCGACGTCTAGTACATCCGGGCGATGCATGGGGTTCGTTGGGTAGTGTGTCGGGGCCCCCGGGCTGAGTACTTCGTAGTTGGAGTTCTCAGCATCTTCCTGTAGGGCCCTTCCGGCGGAGTTGATGCTGTGGGACCCCCACTGGTGGTGCTTGGCGTTGAGATCGCCTGCGACCAGTGTGGGGGTCGCTCCTTCCATCATCGCTCGGATGTCTTCCGGGTAGAAATGGTGGACGTCGCCGGGAGGCTTGTAGGCTGCGAAGACTTTGAGCTCCGTGTCGGCCGTCTTCAGACGGACGCCTATGGACCGCGTCGTCTTGAAGGCGGGCAGCTCCAACTCTTCGTGGACGAGGTCCCGTCTCACGAGAACCGCCGTGCCTCTGTACGGCACGTCTCTCGGAGATAACTCGTCGCGGCGGTACATATAATAAATTTCTTATTTCTTATTATTATTTCACGAAGAAGTTGGGCAGTCGGAGCTATCGGCTGGGGTGCAGCTTCGTCTCGCACAGAAGCACGACATGCACATCATGCTCCTGCACGAGTAGCCTCAGGTCTTGCATCTTGTAGGTGATCCCGTCCGGGTTCCAGTACACAAGCCTTAGGTCTTTAGGCATTGTGTCCGGACGAGATTGTGGCCTTCAGTGTCGATAACCCCCGCAGCAGGGGCAGCAACGGATCGCGTCTATCCACGATCGCCTGTATGGCCGCGCTGATAAGGTCGATGGCGTCGAGCAGCGCGGCCATGAGTGGAGCCTCCTGGCGCTCCGTGGATAGGGCTGCGGGTGCTGCCGGCTCCCGTGGGCGGGGGCGGGCTGGCAGTGGGGGGCGGCTCGCAGGTTGGGCGGGCTCAAGTGGCGGCTCGGCGGCGGGCTCTTCAGACGCCTTCTTCTTGTTCCGGCGCTTCTTGCCCCGCTTCCTACGGGGTTTCGCCTCTTCGCCTCGGGTGGTGGGCGGATTGGCCGGCGTTCTGATGGTGGCGCCCTTGGTCTCGCCCGGCTGGGCAAGGCGGGGGCGCTTTATCGGCGGCGATGTTGGTGACCCCAGCGGCTCCACATCTGGGTGTGTGGAGGGGCCGGGGCGGGCCTCGGGTTTAGTGGCGGCATGGGTCGCATGTTGAGGGGCCGTGCGGGCCGCGGGTTGGGCAGCCGTGCGGGCCGTGGGTTGGGCAGCCGGGCGGGCCGCGGGTTGGGCAGCCGGGCGGGCCGTTGGGCGCGCGGTCTTCTTGGGGCGCTGTTGTTGGGGCGGCAGTGGCGGCGCGATAGTGATGCCGCGCTTGCGTGCCTCCTCCTTCAGCGCCTTGCATCGTCGGCTGTTGGCCGGGTGGCCTTGGCCGCAGTTTGCGCAGGTGGCGGCCTCTGACTTTGGCCGCTGACAGTCGGTAGCTGCGTGCCCTTCTCCACATCGCACGCAGCGTACAGGGCGGCGACAGTTGGTCGAGGAGTGGCCGAACGACTGGCATCGATGGCACTGCGAGGGCCCCTTTGGGCCGCGCCATCCCTCAATGGTGATGCCCGGCATGCAGAGCAGCTCCTTCACCCTGTAGAGCCTCTCGATGCTGCCGGGAGTCTGCTTCTCCGCCAGTAGGGCGAAGAAAAGGCAGCCGGCGCGGCCCATCCGGCCGGGGATTTGGCGGACGTGCTGCGTCGGGAAGCCTACGCTAGCCAGCGCTGCGGCGACCTCTTCGGGCAGGGTGGTTGCCGGGAGCCCTCGGATAGCAATCTTGAAGGGGCGGTCCGCGTCCAGAGAGTAACAAAACCATGAGATGGTCTTGTCGGCGCGGGCCGCCTCGTCCAGATACCGGACGATTTGCCGGTATTCTTCCGGGCTCTGCGGCGTAAAGCGGACCCCCTTTCCAAAGGGTCGCGCGTTGGGGGCATGGCCTAGGGCTTCCTTCAGCCGGGCAAAGTGGGTAGCCCAGGCCGGCAGGTTCTCCACCACGATGGGCGGGTGGTTTTTCTTCGGCTTAGGCTCTGTGGTGGCGGTCGCTGGCGGTGTGGTGGGTCGCGGTGATTTGGGCTTCGGCGGCTGTAGTAATGCCGCGGCGTAAGAAACCCCACTTGTGGACTGCGGCACTTCCATTTCGGCTTCTGTTACAGCCGCCGTTTCCATCGCGTCCGGATTGGTCGACGCGTCGGTTTCCTCGGGCTCAATGGTGATTGGTTCAGCGGGGGGCGTGGCCAACGCTGGCTCCTCCCATTCGCTACTAATGCTAGGGTCGCGTGACTCTGTCTGCGCAGACCCCTGTAGCACCCGTATGAGCGGGTTAGGGGGCCTCAGGACGGCCCCCGGTGCGTTCCCCAGGTTGAGGTTGGGGAACTTCGTCGGCAGCGTCGGCCGCACCGGGCTTTTCTTCATCGCCGGCGGTGGTGGCGGCGATAAGGAGGCGAGCAGGGCGGTTGCCGCGGCTCTGCGGGCTGCATCTTCATTCGCCGGCACCTCGGCCGGGAATTCAGTTGGTGAGTCGGGGGAGGGGCGGAAGAACTCTTCCCTGCCCCCCTCGTGGGTCGGGGTACCCAGGATAGGGCTGGAGGCAGCGCCGGGTTGTCGCTTCTGCAGCAGATTGCCGGCGAGGTCGAACGTCTCGCCGGTAAATATGTCGCGCTTCACGACTTGAATTACACGGCGCCGTCACGGACACAACGGTCGCGAATTGAGAACGGCCTCGATCTTACAAAACAATGTCGCGAGCTCCTCAAAAGTCAGCGCGGTCTGACCTACTATACGCCCCAAGTGCGTCTTAGCTGACTTAACTACGGCCTCAAAAATCCCACCCCAGTGGGGGCAAATCGGTGGGCTGAAGGTCCACTGTATACCCCGACGGGAGAGGGCCGTTCCAATATCCACTTTATTTACATTCAAAAAGTTGACTATCTCTCGTAAGTATCGTTCCGCACCGATGTAGTTAGTGCCGTTATCAGAGCGGATCAAAGTTGGAAGTCCCCTTCGAGAAACAAACCTATCCAAACAAGCAATGAAAGCCTCTGTCGAGAGATCAGCAACGAGCTCGAGATGTACCGCCTTGGTGGATAAACAAACAAACACACATAGGTACGCCTTGTATTGCCTAGCGGTACGCAATCGTGAACTCTTCACCATAAACGGTCCTGCAAAATCCGTACCAACACCTGAAAACGGTCTGACCTCATTCACACGATCAGGGGGCAAGTCCCCCATGAGAGGTTGCATCGTGGCAGCCTTAAGTCGATAACAAGGCATGCACCGAAACACGATGTTCCGTATGACACGGCGGGCAGATAAGATCCAAAACTCCCGCTGGAGCGTGGCCAACAACGCGTTACAGCCGGCATGCGCGTTTTTAATATGACTATCAGTCACCAGCAATTCAACTAACTGTCCCCCCTTGGGGAGCAGAAGTGGGTGACGAGCCGAATACGACAGATTCGCATTGCGCAATCTTCCTCCTACCCGAAGTAACCCGGTCGAATCAACAAAGGGGTTGAGACGCGCGACGGCTCCCTTCAATTTCGAACGTCCACTTCGTATAATCTCCAATTCTGCCCCAAACTTTGAGGACTGTACCAACCGGACCAAATTCAATAGCGACTCGTTTCGCTCTGCCGGAGTCAGAATAGGGTTCAACGTTCGCTGATCGCGAGGAGTACGACAATTTCGAGCGAATCTCCTAATCCAAGTGGACACGTTTATCAACTTGTCAAGTGAGCTATACCGGTCCAGCAGAAACCCGGCGTCAGGGTCCTCAGCCTTCTGGGTAACATGCACGGCCGCTCTGGGGCCATGATCCGAAGATACTACTACATGGCTGTGGGGCCAGTCCGATTCTCTCTTGGCAAGCCAGGGTGGTCCCCACCACAAATGGTGTCTAACGAGTTCAGGAGCCCGACATCCCCTGGATGCACAATCAGACGGGTTCAATTCTCCTGGTACATGTCTCCAGGTCAGTGGGACCTCAGACGACACAATCTGGGAGACACGGTTCGCAACAAAAACCTCTAAGTTATGGACCGAAGCCTTCAGCCAGCACAAAACAATCTGGCTGTCCGTCCACGCGTACACCGTATCCTCCAAAACCACTGACCCACGCAACACTGTTAGAGTGTGATTCAAAAGTTTGGTCAAAAGAGCAGCCCCGGACAGTTCCAGTTTTGGAATCGTCATCCTTGTCCGAATAGGCGCTACCTTGCTTTTTGCCAAAACCAAACGCACGTCGACCTCCCCGGTGGAGGTGACGGTTCGCAAATAAACCGCTGCCGCAAACCCTCGTTCAGAGGCATCACAAAACCCGTGAAGGGTTGCCCTGTAATCCCCAGCAGGGACCAATTTCCTCGGCAGCGATACATTATTTATGTCCGATAGCGAGGTGAACATTCGCGTCCAATCAGTCAACAAATCACCTGAGAGGTGGGTGTCCCAGGTCAACTGAGCCGCCCATAGCCTTTGCATAAAACATTTGAGAGCAAAGGTGACTGGAGAAATCCATCCATTCGGGTCGAACGTTCTCGCAATCGTTGACAGTACTGACCGCTTCGTCCAGGCCTTCGGTGTTTCTAAAACCACCCGATAGGTAAACTCATCATGGACGGGCCGGTACTGAATTCCAAGCACTGACAACATGTTAGGGTTGTCAGGATTCTCAAAAACGTGCGGGTCTTGTTGAAACTCATCTGGGAGACCAGCCATCAACTCAGGGGAGTTGGACATCCACTTGCGTAGTTCATAGCCGCCTCGTTCCAGCAATTGAATGAGCTCGTCACGTCGGTCCAGAGCTTCCTCTACACTGGCTGCCCCTGTGCAGACGTCATCGACGTACAAATCTTGCTCCAGGATAGCGGCGGCTCTAGGATAGCTCACACGGTCACGCGACGCCAACTCCCGCAGGGTACGCATCGCCAAATACGGGCTAGACCGTAACCCATACGTGTTCGTGTTTAACTCATAGACCTTGACTGGCTCGGCCGTGGACTCACGCCACAGTATCAACTGATACCTTCTGTCAGCCGGATGAATTACCGTTTGCCTAAACATCATCCGAATGTCTTCGACAAATACAATCTGGTGCCTCCGAAAGCTCGTGAGAATATCCGAAATATCACGACTCAACTTGGGTCCCGAATGTAGACACTGATTCAGGGACATCCCGTTCGAGGTAGGTGCTGACCCATCAAAAACAACTCGAATCTTGCCGGTAGGGGTTCGTAGGACGGCATGGTGTTGAAGGAAACAATGATCCTCAGATCTCCAGTCCACACCCGATACCGGCATGTGTCCTAACGACTCATACTACCTCATGAAATCAACATATTTTTGTTTAAATACGGCGTCCCTTGTCATCCTACGCTCCATCGACATCAATCTCGTCTCAGCCATCTTCCTAGATTCTCCTAGTGACGGTCGATCGGCCCTGAAAGGCAGTCGAGTTACAAAACGACCAGAACGAAGGCGACCAGTACTATTCTGGTAAAACAACTCGCACTCTTCTTCGTCTGCGTCGACTCGACGAACGGTGGGAGGTTCCTCTATCTCCCAGAAACGTTGGATAACGTCTGACAACGCTGAGCCAATAAGTATGCCATCTGACTCGGCAGGCCTAACCATTGGCAATGCCGGACCCATGATCACGTGACCAAACTTAGTATCCACAGCAATCAACCCGTCCGGCTGAAGAACTCGCCGATCCGACAACAGAAACCTACCCAGAACGTCTGCTCCCAGTAGCAGGTCGACCGGGGCTGGAGTGTCAAAATCGGGATCCGCCAACTTGAGTCCTGATGTCAGGAATCGAACGGCCGGATTCAACTTCACCAAGGGGTGTCTGCCCATGACATGCGTCATTACTAAAGCTTGCACGGATGTTTTTTTCAAAATGTCATAACGTGGAGAGAACGTGATCACCGATTGACCAACTACATTCGTAACCGTAACATTCCCCACGCCCCGTATTGATTTATTATACCTATTTACCTTGAGGCCCAACCATTTTGCTAAATCATTCGATACAATGCAGCCCTGAGCTCCAGAATCTAATAGGGCGCGAACGTATGTTGGGTTGCCCGCCAAATCCCAAACAAGCACAGAGGCGATCGGTAACACCACCGTCTCCGGTTGGGGGGCAACAAATGGTTGGGCCGCAAATTCCTAGCGAGGACCCCCGGGGCCCCACTGTGCCTGTAACCGATCAGGTATGCAGCTATACGCCAGAGGGTCCCATTGTACAAATGGCCCACGCGCCGGTTCCATTCCCAACCTACGATTCCCCGTAAAGGGGGGTGGGCGTGAATTCAACCGTGGCCGCTCCATGAGCGGGGGGGGCATCACATGTGACCGACGAGGACGAGGCGACGAGCGGGGCGACAACTGAGGCGGCGTCCGAACCGCACCCGCATAGCTCGAAGGTGTCCCATGACACCCGCCCGTTACGGCCTGCTCAACACACCCAATGTCCCGCTGGGTCGGATGCTGAGTCGCAACCGAAAACTCAGGGCCCCCCATGTAATGGTCCTGAGTGCGGCCCTGCACCCTGGTACTGCCCTGTGCACGTGGGGACGTTGGCCCCTGAGTTGCGCTCCGAGTCGCAAACGAATTCTCAGGGCCCCATGCCGTGTCACCCTGGGTACGGCCCTGTGGCCCACCACAATATCCGCACATTTGTGTGCGCGTGCAGTCCCTAGCCATGTGTGGCCCGAGGCACAGGAAACACCAGCTCCGCTGCTTGGCCATCCGGCGCCGTCCCTGAACCCTAAGTTCCCCGAACTTATTGCAATTGGCCACAGCATGGCCAATCTGCCTACAACATGGGCAGGTCTCACCATGTGGGGTCAATTCACTCACAGTCCCATACGACTGCCGGTTGGTGCGGTCCTTCCTCGTCGGAGGGCCCCTACTCACAGCGCTCCCGGCAGCTCTCTGTGGCTCCGAAGGATGGGTGACCGTCAACCCCAAATTCTCTGCCCGTCGAGCCTCCTCTTCCAAGAATCCGACCAAGTCGGAGAAGGCGGGCAGGTCCTCGGCCGACCTCCCGTGAGACTGTTCGAAACGAGTCTGCACGTCAGCGGGTAGGCGAGAAAGTACAATGTACAACAGTAGGTACGACCATTCACCAACCGGAAGTCCAAGATTCTCTAGAGCCTTGGTGACGGACAACAATGGGTTCAAAACCTCCGTCTGTATGGCCCCGACCTTGTTCACAACCGGGATACTAAACAAACGGTTCAGTTGGGCATCGGCCAACCTCCGTTTGTTATGGTAACGTCTGACCAACAATTGCCTGGCCGTTTCATAGTTACCCTCCGTAACTGTCAAATGAGCGACCAGCTCCCTAGGCTCACCCCTCAATGCTGCCACCAGCTGAGCCATCTTGACAGACTTGGTAATGTCCGATCGCATGTGCACCAAACTGTCGAACAGATTGATGAAGCTCATCCATTCACCGGACACGCCGTCAAAAGTAGGCATAGTTATGGCAGGTAACCTGGACCCCGATCCCTGAAGCGGCAGAGGTGCTTCAATGTCACCACCATGGCTGGACTCGCGCTGTCTACGTATGTCCGCAGCCTTCTGCGTGATAGCAGCTGCCATCTCCATACATTGGTCGACATCCCCTATCAACCGTGACAGCCTGTCAGGTGCGCAACCATCAACTGATTCCGCCTGCGCGGACAATTCGAGCACCCTATTGTAACGTTCCTTAACGTCCATAGACCGCTCCAATACCACATCATGCCTATCTAAACGGTCTATCAGACCGTGTGCGGAGGAAAACCATCTGAGTTCCTTAGAAACACCCTTCTGGATTTCAGATAACGACATGATCGGAACGATACTTACTCACAATTTGCAGTAACTCAATTTTATTGGACCCTCCAGTCTACAACCCAAACGAGGGAACCCTAAACCACAACTTAAACAATGTTGTTTTCCTTAAACAATAGGAACCGAGTTTTATATCTATATAAATTCTGTAAATACAATTTAGTTTCCCTTTATCATTATAACACACACAGATAGTCAATATTAGTTCAAGTTATAAATTGCTATAAACTGAAAACAATGTAATAGCCTGCTATCAATAGATGTAACTACCTATGTTAACCAAAACATTCATTCAATAGCATTACTAGACCACTAATAGATTGACTAACTGGTACTTCAATGCAATTTTCAATTCAATATCTGTCTATCTACTACCAGCAATAGACCTATAGCTTACAATACCAATCTATGTGGATATAGGAACAACAACCAAGTTACCTAATAACCGCCTATACCTACAGATTGATAGTCCCAAATCGTGCCTTCCTGGAGCCCTTGACGGCTGCAAATCTCAGGAAGCCACGCTCTAGCTACCAAAATGTTCAGGCTTCTCAGCACCTAATGACCTCGTAGGGGCCCATCAGCTACGAGGTAGCGTAACGATCAGTTGCCAAGAAGTGTGAACGTCGGCGATTCACCGAGCTGAAGTTAATTGGGGTCGATCTAACCTGGTCTGTGCTTCGGTCCCGTCAATCTCCTGTCTCTCTGCAAGGCCCGGGTGCACCCTAGGCTCTTCTTGGTAGACAGGTTCTTCAGCCAACCAGGTATGACTGGCGGGCCAGCTTCAATGAGCACAGTGTTCCAACACAGGTTATGTTACGTGGTAAAAACAATCGGGCACGAAAATGCGAACTTTATCTGGTTCGAGAAACAATAACACACTCAGCTATATGAACAATCCTGAGGGAAACCCGAATACATTCCAGATGGCCTGCGATTTAATTTCAACACCCTTACCAAAACGCGTTTACATTGCGAGGGCTTTCGTCTGTCAGTTGTCAAAAAACTGCCAGGTTGGCAGCTAACGTCAAATTCAAAATGGCCGTTCAGAAACCATCGATCGAATATCGATTTGGAATCGAACAAGCAGTATCATTCATTTTGTCGAGATAAAAAGATTGCGTGTCGAATGAAACATCCACTTGATTTGTTTGGAGACCCTGTGCACCCCGCCGAACCGTCACACCATCCGCTGCCTGCACTGGAGTGTTGGTGTTGTCAGTCTTCGGCTGGCTACTAACACACATGACACACTTCCATGTATCCCTAAGCTCCTTGGTAAAGTTGTGCTCAGGAACATTCGCACAAATTAAATCGTAGTGCTTCCAGCATGTATTGCAGCAAATATAACGAGAATCAGTTATAGCTTGCAGGCATCCGGAGCAGGCTTCTTTAACGTAAGATCCAGGACGGATAGTAAATTCAAAAATTAATGCCAAAAATAAAAATATTTAAAGATTTATGGAGATTTGAACCCACGAACAACCGTAATCTCACGTCAAAGAGCCGTCGAAGTTCCCACTGAGCCAAATCGGCTATACCGAGCGGCGCGAAATTGTCGAACACAAGTTAGTAGGCCACAGATATGACTCAAGGGTTGAACTCGGTTCAATGACACCGGAGTTGTAAACACCACACAGTTACAATTAGCGGTCACAGTTAAATTTTTAATTTCGTATCCACACAGTAACCACAACACACACAATCAATTGCGATACACCAAATTAAAGCGCAGAGGATAAGAAAAGTAATGATGCAAAGTTATTTCAAAAGAACGCGATTTTAGCACCAAAAAATATTTTACGAAACAGAGAGTAACAGAAACACGTGTAGTAGCAATACCGCGTCCCGCGCGTCTCTGAACATCGTGATTGGGACTTCGACGACTGGGGACAGGTTCTTTTTACTGATGAATGCAGAGTTATGTTAAATCAAATTGATGGAAGGCAGCGAGTATGGAGACGCAAAGGAGAGCGGTATATCCAGTCTAATTTTGAAAATACAGTGGCATATGGCGGCGGTTCAATTATGGTCTGGGGAGGAATGTTTAGGAGCTCGTACCGAGTTAGTAGTGGTCGAGATGGCGGGAATCTGAATGCTGATCGGTATGTCAGGGAGATTTTAGAAGAACATGTTGTGCCATTTGCCCCCTTTATTGGTAACAACTTCGTTCTAATGCAGGATAATGCTCGGGCTCACAGTGCTCGCACCGCACAGTACAGACATACCTAAACCATGTTGGTATAACGGTGATGGAGTGGCCAGCACGGTCCCCCGATATGAACCCTATAGAACACATCTGGGTCTTGCTAAAGAGGAGTGTAAAGTCAAGAATGCCACCTCTGCCAAAAGTAATGCGTTTCGCAACTCGTTGAGATTATTGAATCTCAACGAGTTGCGAAACGCATTACTTGAAGAATGGCAGAGGTTGCCCCAAGAAACCATTGATAACATCATCCGCAGCATGCCCAGACGGATGGAAACCCTCATCAGAGCACGAGGAGGAAACACTCGATATTGGACAGTCATTGAAATTGAAAATCTTGAATTTTCTGTTGTTTCCCTATAATAAAAAAATATTTTAATTTAATTTTTATTATAATTAAACTTTAAGTACGGTGTTACAAAGGAATGTAAAAACATTTTAATTTAACTGTTGTTTCATTTTAAATAATATATTGTTCAAAAATTACATTCATTGTTCTAAATTCCCTCTTTTTTCTCCCTTTTTTTTCTGTTCCGCTAATTGTGCCGGTGTGTGTATATTTTGATACTCATAACATAAGGACTACTGAGTGCATCTTCAGAGTAGAAGTGCAGGGTTGCATGAGTCTGTCTTTAGGTCTTAATGAGTAGTTTACGGGAATTTCTCCACGTTAATGGTAAAGATTCTCATTATTACGGACAAATTTGCACATTTCGTATATGTATAAGCATGGTAAAGTCAGAATATTAAGTTTTTGAAAGAAAGGTTTACAACTGTCCGTTTGTTTGATATTTACTAGGATCCGTATTTTTTTTGTAAGATGAATATTGCTGGGGCTCCTGTGCTGTTTCCCCATAAAATTATGCCATAGCTGAGCCAAGCGAAAGTGTATGCATAGTATACCATAGTGTTATGTATATAAGTATGTGTATCGTTGTCTATTACCCAAGTACAGGGAATCCTAGTTTGGGGCTAGATCAATGTGTGTAAATAGCGTTCAAGGTATTATAAAAAAAAAAAACTGCGTCAGGGGCCACTCAGCGTGCATGCTAACTCCTGCTGACCCGTTCGTAGTTGATTATTTCAGGCAATACTAACGTCTACTGTTGGAGTGTTATCTAATTACTGTAACTATTGATAAAATAAAAGACATATTAGGTGTACGATACAATACATTTATTAACTATCATTTTATATGAAACTTAACTAAGCTAATAATATTTTATAATATGTATAAAACTTTAAAAAATATATTTATAATAACTCCTCAACGCAGCACGTGTTTATGATGAACATTTCTTAACACAAAACAATGTTTTTATTACTATGTATAGGCACATTTAAGGCGCTCTGCCAAGTTTTTTTTCGACATTTTTAACATTTTATTAAAAAAAGACAATTAACTACCTAATTAAACTATAACATTATATTCAAACACAATCCAGCTTTAGCTGCCGCCATCTCACATGGTATTTAATACCATACAAAAATAACATCAATGCGAAGACTTTCTTGTCTTACAATAGTTAAAGCTAACAATTGAGTAAAATACCTTAAACAAGTTTAAAACATGTTATACCCCGTTTATAACACCCATTCAAAAGTATTCCCAGTACATACCACTCATGCATAAACTTTGGGCGAACCGAGTATAAGGCAGAAAATATATAAATCGAGTTAGCACTATGTCGGTTCAAGTTTTGACATTTCACAGATTCTATGTTCCAGTTTTTCAAAACTGGCAAGAACAAAAATGTGATCGGGCATGTGTAACATAATGCTGCTAGCTAAACTCCTGACAGAAATCCTTCGCATTATCTTGTAAGCGACGAGACTGAAACATAGTATGGGATTGGCACGTCACTCTTGACAGATCACATGCCACGGCGCTCGGCCTTAGCGTCGCGCTCACCTACTTGACGTGTGTTACGTGCATTTGACAGAAAGTTAGGTTTGCACTGCGTGCCCTTTTTGGCTCATCATTCTACAATTCCGATTGAGTAGAACATGCATGCAAACGTGGCCTTTTGCGTGGTCACGCACGTTACGTAGTGGGCACGGCGCCTCAGTGGGGTAATGAATCCGGTACAAGGCGATTCCAAATGATCATTTCTTGATCATTATTAAAACTACATGTACGTACCGAGAGAACTATCGGCTATTCCATAACAATTAATTAATACAATTTCGACATTCAATCACAACGAAGATTATGAAATTAAAAGTGTTACAATTACGTTAAATGAGATGAGATGATGATACATGAAACGGTCGTTTTGCAAATACGAAATAGCATATTTTAAAAATAAAAATCACATCCAGGTACAAAGAACTGACCAATTACAGTCGTAAGAACACCGCCATAAGATGTAATTCCCTAGGCTGCCGCAACTGTAGACGACCTGTGGCGGGTGTATGAGCGAGACAGCGAACATAATCTAGCGAGTGACAGAGACAGCGGTAAAAACTCCAACCATGCTTGACAATCAACGCAGTTTGTAAAATTGACGCTTCACTAAGCGTCATAACACTTACCCCACAGTTTTCTGTCGATTTGAGCACTGAGTTAGTAACACTACCTGCAGTAACCGGTGGTACACAATGAAGGGATCGTCTTTTCCGATACGAAACTGGAACACGGTGTCGTCCGCGACTGGATTTAGTCTAGGTCGCGTTGTCCGGCAAGTGACGCACCGGCGCGTTGTTGTTAGGTGTTCACTGGCTAGTGCATCGCAGTATGAGCGCACTATCGTCACCGCACCCGAGTCCAGGTCGCTTTGTCCGACAAGTGACGCACCGGCGCTTTTGTTAGGTGTTCACTAGCTAGTTCATCGCAGTATGAGCGCACTATCGTCACCGCACCCGAGTCCAGGTCGCTTTGTCCGGCAAGTGACGCACCGGCGCTGTTGTTAGGTGTTCACTAGCTAGTTCATCGCAGTACGAGCGCACTATCGTCACCGCACCCGAGTCCAGGTCGCTTTGTCCGACAAGTGACGCACCGGCGCTGTTGTTAGGTGTTCACTAGCTAGTTCATCGCAGTATGAGCGCACTATCGTCACCGCACCCGAGTCCAGGTCACTTTGTCCGGCAAGTGACTCACCGGCGCTGTTGTTGGGTGTTCACTAGCTAGTTAATCGCAGCATGAGCGCACTATCGTCACCGCACCCGAGTCCAGGTCGCTTTGTCCGACAAGTGACGCACCGGCGCTGTTGTTAGGTGTTCACTAGCTAGTTCATCGCAGTATGAGCGCACTATCGTCACCGCACCCGAGTCCAGGTCGCTTTGTCCGACAAGTGACGCACCGGCGCTGTTGTTAGGTGTTCACTAGCTAGTTCATCGCAGTATGAGCGCACTATCGTCACCGCACCCGAGTCCAGGTCGCTTTGTCCGGCAAGTGACGCACCGGCGCTGTTGTTAGGTGTTCACTAGCTAGTTCATCGCAGTATGAGCGCACTATCGTCACCACACCCGAGTCTAGGTCGCGTTGTCCGGCAAGTGACGCACCGGCGCTGTTGTTAGGTGTTCACTGGCTAGTTCATCGCAGTATGAGCGCACTATCGTCGCCGCAGTCAAGTCTGTAGGTCGCGTTGTCCGGCAAGTGACGCACCGGCGCGTTGTTGTTAGGTGTTCACTGGCTAGTGCATCGCAGTATGAGCGCACTATCGTCACCGCACCCCAGTCCAGGTCGCTTTGTCCGGCAAGTGACGCACCGGCGCGTTGTTGTTAGGTGTTCACTGGCTAGTGCATCGCAGAATGAGCGCACTATCGTCGCCGCAGTCGAGTCTGTAGGTCGCGTTGTCCGGCAAGTGACGCACCAACTCGTCCGTCAGGCGCACGCGCGCGCCGTTCGGGCCCGAGACGAGGACGTTGTCGGTGTCCTGGTGAAGAGACATTGAGAGTTAGTCGGCGATGTACAGTGCTGAAGCGGCGGTGGAAGGTGTGGAATCAATGGGAGAAATAAGCCGACATAAGACCGGGGTAGAGGGCTTTATAGTCAAGTCGTCAAGTCTGTCTGTCCGTCCGTATGTCACAGCAACTTTATGCAGAAACTATTAGGACTACACAGTTGAAACTTGGTATGTAGATGTATTCTGTGAACCGCTTTAAAAGTTTTATACAAAAATTAAAATAATTAAAGGGGGCTCCCCTCCCCATACATGGAACTGAAACAAAAAATTTTTCATCATACCTATATGTGTGGGGTGTCTATAGATAGGTCTTTAAAATGACGTTGAGGTTCCTGTAATCATTTTTCTTCAAAGTTAGTTAAAGAGACTGACCCTTCCAAAGTGGAGAAATGTCCCGCCACTTCAACTACGAACATAATATACTCTAATTTTCCTTCGGTTTACGACCAACAACAATCCACAAATAAACTACTAGAAACAAGATAGCCACCTTTCCATTAGCCGGCTGCATCAACGCCCTCAGTTTCCCGCTCAACTCCGCCGCCCTGCAAGCGTGCAGATACAGCGCCTGGTACACTCCGCTCCCGGCGGCCCCCGCTGCCGTCCCGGCCGCCCCCGCGCACACGTACAGCGTGAGGCGGGGGCGGATGCTGGCGGCGTGCAGCGCGTTGTAGAGGCGGATGCCGTCCGCGAGGCCGCAGATCTGAATCAGGTCGTCGCGGGACAGCCTGGGGATGGATTAGCCACTTAGATACATGGGTTGCTAAATTGGGTATTGGACTGCTAGCAAACCAGGTTAAAGTGGGGAAGGTTGATCGTTAGAGATATTGATGGATCTATATGGAAAGCTCAGATTTGGAGTTAGTAAGGGTTTAATTAAGGTATATCCCATATCATAATCGACGCGCACGAGTTACTCACAAAATCCCTCTTGGCTATAAGAACTACGACACCTGATGAATGTCCTGCCGTAGATGCTTTACCGGCTTGTTGTCGTTGTCTTTGTTCCAGTATAGGGCATATATTTGTTTGATGAGGACGGATGTTTGTACCCTAGTGTGAATAGTGTGTGAATCGTTCTCTAGTACCCAAGATACAGGGAATCCTAGTCTGGGGCTAGATCAATCTGTGGAAATAGTGTCCAAGGTTCGATTCAGAATCGATACTCGATCGATGGTTTCGGAACGACCATTTTGAATTTGACGGAGCTGCCAACCTAGCAGTTTTTTGACAACTGACAGACGAAAAGCCCTCGCGATGGAACGCGTATTGGTATAGGGCATTGAAATTAAATCGTAAGCCATCTGGAATTGTATTCGGGCTCCCCTCAGGATTGTCTATTTAGCTGAGTGTATTGTGGTCCCCCGAACCAGATAAAGTTCGCATTTACGTAACATAACCTGTGTTGGAACACTGTGCGCGTCGAAGCTGGCCTGCCAGCCATACCTGGTTGGCTGAAGAACCTGTCTACCGAGAAGAGCCTAGGGTGCACCCAGGCCTTGCAGAGAGACAGGAGTTTGACGGGAACGAAGCACAGACCAGGTCAGATAGAATCTATTTACTTTAGCTCGGTGAATCGCCGACGTTCTTGCTTCTTGGCATCCGATCGCTACGCTACCTCGTAGCTATGGGCCCCTGCGAGGTCATTGGGTGCCGAGAGGCCTGAACAATTTTGGTAGCAAGAGCGTGGTTTCCTGAGATTTGCAGCCGTCAAGGGCTCCAGGAACCCACGATTTGGGACTATCAATCTGTAGGTATAGGCGGTTATTAGCTAACTTGGTGTTGTTCCTGTATCCACATAGATTGGTAGTATTGTAAGTTATAAGTCTATTGCTGGTAGTAGACAGACAGATATAACAGTTTTCCCTAAATGACCAGTTGTACTGAGATGTGACTCAGAATAGTAATTACATTACAGGTACATTGTAGGTGAATTGAAATTTGCATTGAAGTACCAGTTACCAGTTAGTCAATCTATTAGTGGTCTAGTAATGCTAATGAATGTTTGGTTAACATAGGTAGTTACATTTATTGATAGCAGGCTATGACATTGTTTTCAGTTTATAGCAATTTATAACTTGAACTAATATTGACTATCTGTGTGTGTTATATGATATAGGGAAACTAAATTGTTGTTTACAGAATTTGTGTAGATATAAAACTCGGTTTCTATTGTTTGGGGAAATCAGCATTGTTTAAGTTATAGTTTAGGGTTCCCTCGTTTGGGTTGTAGACTGGAGGGTCCAATATAATTGAGTTACTGCAAATTGTGAGTAAGTATCGTTCCGATCATGTCGTTATCTGAAATACAGAAGGGTGTTTCTAAGGAACTCAGATGGTTTTCCTCCGCACACGGTCTGATAGACCGTTTAGATAGGCATGATGTGGTATTGGAGCGGTCCATGGACGTTAAGGAACGCTACAACAGGGTGCTCGAATTGTCCGCGCAGGCGGAATCAGTTGATGGTTGCGCACCTGACAGGCTGTCACGGTTGCTAGGGGATGTCGACCAGTGTATGGAGATGGCAGCTGCTATCACGCAGAAGGCTGCGGACATACGTAGGCAGCGCGAGTCCAACCATGGTGGTGACATTGAAGCACCTCTGCCGCATCAGGGATCGGGGACCAGGTTACCCGTTATAACTATGCCTACTTTTGACGGAGTGTCCGGTGAATGGATGAGCTTCATCAATCTGTTCGACAGTTTGGTGCACATGCGATCGGACATTACCAAGTCTGTCAAAATGGCTCAGCTGGTGGCAGCATTGAGGGGTGAGCCCAGGGAGCTGGTCGCTCATTTGACAGTTACGGAGGGTAACTATGAAACGGCCAGGCAATTGTTGGTCAGACGTTACCACAACAAACGGAGGTTGGCCGATGCCCAACTGAACCGTTTGTTTAGCATCCCGGTTGTGAACAAGGTCGGGGCCATACAGACGGAGGTTTTGAACCCGTTGTTGTCCGTCACCAAGGCCCTAGAGAATCTTGGACTTCCGGTTGGTGAATGGTCGTACCTATTGCTGCACATTGTACTTTCCCGCCTACCCGCTGACGTGCAGACTCGTTTCGAACAGTCTCACGGGCGGTCGGCCGAGGACCTGCCCGCCTTCTCCGACTTGGTCGGATTTTTGGAAGAGGAGGCTCGACGGGCAGAGAATTTGGGGTTGACGGTCATCCATCCTTCGGAGCCACAGAGAGCTGCCGGGAGCGCTGTGAGTAGGGGCTCTCCGACGAGGAAGGACCGCACCAACCGGCAGTCATATGGGACTGTGAGTGCATTGACACCACATAGTGAGACCTGCCCATGTTGTAGGCAGATTGGCCATGCTGTGGCCGATTGCAATAAGTTCGGGGAACTTAGGGTTGAGGGACGGCGCCGGATGGCCAAGCAGCGGAGCTGGTGTTTCCTGTGCCTCGGGCCACACATGGCTAGGGACTGCACGCGCACAAAATTGTGCGGATATTGTGGTGGGGCCCACAACAATCTGTTGTGCATGAACCGGTCCGGCCAATAGCCACCACAGGGCCGTACCCAGGGTGACACGGCATGGGGCCCTGAGAATTCGTTTGCGACTCGGAGCGCAACTCAGGAGCCAACGTCCCCACGTCCACAGGGCCGTACCCAGGGTGACACGGCATGGGGCCCTGAGAATTCGTTTGCGACTCGGAGCGCAACTCAGGGGCCAATGTCCCCACGTGCACAGGGTAGTACTAGGGTGCGGGGCCGCACTCAGGGTCATCACATGGGGGGCCCTGAGTTTTCGGTTGCGACTCAGCATCCGACTCAGCGGGCAATGGGGCCACAAGCACGCGGCCACCCAGGGGTGCAGGGCCGCACTCAGGGTCATCACATGGGGGGCCCTGAGTTCTCGGTTGCGACTCAGCATCCGACTCAGCGGCACATTGGGTGTGTTGAGCAGGCCGTAACGGGCGGGTGGCATGGGACAACTTCGAGCTATGCGGGTGCGGTTCGGACGCCGCCTCAGTTGTCGCCCCGCTCGTCGCCTCGTCCTCGTCGGTCGCATGTGATGTCCCCCCCGCTCATGGAGCGGCCACGGTTGAATTCACGCCCACAACCCTTCGGGGGGCGTCGTAGGGTGGCAATGGAACCGGCGCGTGGGCCATTTGTACAGTGGGACCCGCTGGCGTATAGCTGCCTACCTGATCGGTTACAGACAGAGTGGGGCCCCGGGGGCCCTCGCTAGGAATTTGCGGCCCAACAATTTGTTGCCCCCCAACCGGAGACGGTGGTGTTACCGATCGCCTCTGTGCTTGTTTGGGATTTGGCGGGCAACCCAACATACGTTCGCGCCCTATTAGATTCTGGAGCTCAGGGCTGCATTGTATCGAACGATTTAGCGAAATGGTTGGGCCTCAATATAAATAATGTATCGCTGCCGAGGAAATTGGTCCCTGCTGGGGATTACAGGGCAACCCTTCACGGGTTTTGTGATGCCTCTGAACGAGGGTTTGCGGCAGCGGTTTATTTGCGAACCGTCACCTCCACCGGGGAGGTTGAAGTGCGTTTGGGTTTGGCAAAAAGCAAGGTAGCGCCTATTCGGACAAGGATGACGATTCCAAAACTGGAACTGTCCGGGGCTGCTCTTTTGACCAAACTTTTGAATCACACTCTAACAGTGTTGTGTGGGTCAGTGGTTTTGGAGGATACGGTGTACGCGTGGACGGACAGCCAGATTGTTTTGTGCTGGCTGAAGGCTTCGGTCCATACCTTAGAGGTTTTTGTTGCGAACCGTGTCTCCCAGATTGTGTCGTCTGAGGTCCCACTGACTTGGAGACATGTACCAGGAGAATTGAACCCGTCTGATTGTGCATCCAGGGGATGTCGGGCTCCTGAACTCGAGCTCGTTGCTGATCTCTCGACAGAGGCTTTCATTGCTTGTTTGGATAGGTTTGTTTCTCGAAGGGGACTTCCAACTTTGATCCGCTCTGATAACGGCACTAACTACATCGGTGCGGAACGATGCTTACGAGAGATAGACAACTTTTTGAATGTAAATAAAGTGGATATTGGAACGGCCCTCTCCCGTCGGGGTATACAGTGGACCTTCAGCCCACCGAGTTCCCCCCACTGGGGTGGGATTTTTGAGGCCGTAGTTAAGTCAGCGAAGACGCACTTAGGGCGTATAGTAGGTCAGACCGCGCTGACTTTTGAGGAGCTCGCGACATTGTTTTGTAAGATCGAGGCCGTTCTCAATTCGCGACCGTTGTGTCCGCTCAGCTCGGATCCAAATGACCTGGAGGCTCTGACCCCAGGCCATTTCTTGATAGGACAGCCACTTAACGCGTTGCCCGAGCACCCCTTCGAGGGAGTGAAATTGTATCGGTTGTCAGGGTATCAGATGTTGCAGCAGTTTACTCAGAATTTCTGGAAGCGTTGGTCGCTCGAGTATCTGCATATCTTACAACAGCGCCTTAAGTGGACTGACAAAACCAGCCCCTCTAGTGTTGGTGACCTCGTTCTGGTTAAGGATGCTAACCTACCGCCACTGCGTTGGCGCAGGGGGCGCATTGTTAACTTGTTCCCTGGCAGGGACGGGACCCCCCGGTCTGCAGAGGTTCTAGTAGGAGGCTCGGTACTAAAACGAGCGGTAGCAACGTTGTCTCGGCTGCCCGTAGATTAAGGGACAGGTGGGTGCCTGTCCGGGCGGGTGATTGTTCGATTCAGAATCGATACTCGATCGATGGTTTCGGAACGGCCATTTTGAATTTGACGGAGCTGCCAACCTAGCAGTTTTTTGACAACTGACAGACGAAAAGCCCTCGCGATGGAACGCGTATTGGTATAGGGCATTGAAATTAAATCGTAAGCCATCTGGAATTGTATTCGGGCTCCCCTCAGGATTGTCTATTTAGCTGAGTGTATTGTGGTCCCCCGAACCAGATAAAGTTCGCATTTACGTAACATAACCTGTGTTGGAACACTGTGCGCGTCGAAGCTGGCCTGCCAGCCATACCTGGTTGGCTGAAGAACCTGTCTACCAAGAAGAGCCTAGGGTGCACCCAGGCCTTGCAGAGAGACAGGAGTTTGACGGGAACGAAGCACAGACCAGGTCAGATAGAATCTATTTACTTTAGCTCGGTGAATCGCCGACGTTCTTACTTCTTGGCATCCGATCGCTACGCTACCTCGTAGCTATGGGCCCCTGCGAGGTCATTGGGTGCCGAGAGGCCTGAACATATATCATAAAAAAGTATATATATATTATAACTCGCATGACAGAAAGAGGCCTCAGATGTTAGCACAGGATCGCGCGGATCGGCGCTGCGGAGAAGAGGCCTGTGCCCCGCAGTGGGTCGATAGGAGCATGATGATGAGTAAGTACCTCAGCAGGTCGGATCCGGCGAAGTTGGCGAACGTCGCGGAGTGCTGTTGGAAGCGCTGCACAGCGAGCCAGGCCTGCGTCTCCGCTGCCGACGCCTCCTTCGACAAGCCGGCGTTCTGAGACGTGTAAGGTTTAAGGTTTAATGACGTTTATTATCACTCAAGACACAGGTCACTTACGTGATAACATAGTTAAAAATGGCAACAAATATAATGATCACCAAAATATTTTTTTCCTACCCAAAATGGATAAATGAACACCAAAAGTTGCAAAAAATATCAGGGAAAAATACTGCGGTAGCTTAGGTGAAGGGTAAAGGGGGTGAGCGAAGCGAAGCCCCCCTTTATCCTTCGTGTTAGGTTGAACATGTAAGAACAACAAAAAATACTTAAAACGTAAACTTAAGAACACAAAAACTAAAAAGAAGTTTGGTGATCATTTATCCAAACACAATTTGGTGGACATTTATCCATTCTGGCAGTCATTTCGAATTTATTGGTAATAAAATAGGTGCGTTTTTGGTAATCGTTTAAACATAAGCCGTTAAAAATACATTTTAATGTCCGTCTTCGACATAATTCTCATAAGTACAATACGAGGTGTTCGCGACATAATTTAGTTTACTTATAATTTAGTTTCTAAGTAATTTAGCATTAGGTTTTAAATAACTCTGTAAATAGTATAGGTAAATAAAAGGTTTGCTAATCGTGTTTCCTTGGCAGAGAGAGACAGGTAGAGAGAGAAAGATAGATAGAAAGAGACGGATAGAGAAACGCAAGCCGTCTCGCTCGCTCGCTGCTCATAGCATCGCTGCTCCCACCGCCGCCCGCGGTACGCCAATCAGAATAAATTGCGGGCGTCCGGCGGGAACAGACACAGTGTTTCGACCGTCGCGCACACGGATCTCCGCTTCGCCGTCCCGCTGCAGTTCACCCGCCGCTTCGTGCGAAGCGGACGTGTGTAACACGCGCCCGTGCGCGCCGCGATCGCGATACCCGCGCCGCGAGTGTTCACGGAGGGGATTACCACATCGGGACGGACGCCGGCTCTGCCTAAGGTCGTGCCTGGTGTGTAACCCTTTCCGTGACGCCAGCTCGTCCATAGCCCGCTGCTATGGACGAGCCCAAAAGCCCTTTTCAGGGCTACAGTGCTACTAATGACAGTGACAATGATACTAGTGATAGTGCAAGTGCAGTCGTGACCGCGAGCCCACCGCTGGGTGAAACCCCGCGCTGACCGCGCGTCCTCTTCACTACCCGAAATCACCCTCTTTGACCGCCCGATCCCCTGGGAAAATAAAGTGAAGTATTTAGGCGTGACATTAGACTCCCGACTAAACTTCAAATCCCACATTAAAACGGTCCGCGACAAAGCAGCCTTCTACATGAGTAGGCTTCACCCGCTCATGAGAAGTAAAAGCAATCTTCCATTGCGCTGCAAAATAACTCTATTTAAAACTTGCATCCGTCCGGTCTTCACGTATGCAAGTCCAGTCTTTGCACACTGCTCCCACTCCCTTAAGCCCCTTCAGGTTTTACAAAATCGCTTCATGCGAAAAGCCGTAGGTGCCCCGTGGTACATGCGCAACGTAGACCTCCATAGTGACTTTAGACTCCCCACAGTAAAGCAATACATGAAAGAAGCGTCCGAACGCTTCTTCATTAATGCATCTAGCCACCCAAACCCGCTTATAGTACAAGCATCCCTTTATGATCCGACCCCAGATATAAATAAGAAACACCTTTTCAAAAGGCGCCCCAAAGACGTCCTCCTAGAACCGGAGGACGATATCACGAAAGCTCTTAAAGCCCAACCACCCCCCGCCCCTCAGGCACGTCAACTTGACGAAGCACTACAGCGTCTCAGATACCAAATTTGGATTGAAAGAGATCGCCGTCTTGATTCGACGAACACACAATCTCCCCCTGCCCCTTTAAACCTCCCGGACTGAGGTCAGAACCCCCCTAAAAGACCCAAATATAAAGTAGTTTAGGATTAGGATAGGTCTCAAAAATTATAACCACTTCTTAGTAGCGGGGGCAATCTGCCCCCCTAACATGCCGCTATCATGCCCGTGGACTATGAGCTGAGGCCCGCTCATAAAATCGGGTAAGCAGGCAAACTCCTCCCATATATATCATATACACATATATATCGCCCAAAAGGGCAAATTGCAGGTAGAAAGCCTTCAGCATATACCGAGGCCATGGCTCACAGTTAATTCTTAATAAGACAACTGTAAACACAAAGGGGTTGTTTTTAGTCCGTATACCACACGAGCTGATGCCCGCTCAATATGTGGGGACCCGGACATAGCAGGGAGGTCTGACTCCTGGGCATGGGTAATTTCATTTTTTTCCCCTCCAACAAAAAAAAAAAAAAGAACAGACACGGAGTGTTTCGACCGTCGCGCACACGGACCTATAGTGATCGCCGTTCCACCGCAGTTCGCACGCCGCTTCGTAGAAAGCGGACGTGCGCAACACGCGCCCGTGCGCGTCGCGACTTCGCCGTCGCGAGTGAGCTGCACGGAGGGGATTATCTGCTAGGAACGGACGCCGGCTTCGCCTAAGGTCGTGCCTGGTAGGTACCCTTTCGGGCAGCCAACTCGTCCATAGCCCGCCGCTATGGACGAGCCTAAAAGCCCTTCTAAGGGCTACAGTGTAAGTGTCAGTGACAGTGAAAGTGTCAGTGAAAGTGACCGCCAAGCCGATGTGACAGGCAGCCCGCCGCTGGGGATCACCCCGCGCCGTAGTCGCCTCACCACATCGGCATCCCTGGACCGCCTGCTCCCCGTCTCAACGTCGACGGAATATGGGTCCCCATTGGTGCGCCGTCCGGTTTCGCCGAGAGCGGAGCTTGAGTTGGACGGATTATATTTAATCCGGGCCGCTCAAGCCAAACTGTTCTCGCCGGGACTGTTACGCGCCATGGAGGCCTACATCGCCGATAGCCGCGCGGCCCTGGAGGGTACGCCTGCGGCTAGCATCGACGACGAAATCCTCGACGCGAGACTGCTGGAGCAGGCGCGCGAGCAGCCGCTTATCCTGCCGCCCCCGCCCCGTGGGACGAGGCGGGCGCGCAGTGACAGCCCGTCGGACGAACTGCTGCGGGGTAGTGGGAAGCGGGCCTTGCTCGCTGACTCACCGTCCCCGCCGCCCCGCCCGCCTGCACCCAGGAAGACCGGACCGGACATGCCGAGGTTGTCGCCCCTGCTGGGCGAGCCCCAGGCATCCGGGTCTGGCGCCGCCGCCCCTGGACCGACCGCCGCGTGTGAAAGAGACAGTGAGAGTGCTACAACACAAATGACAGGTACGAGTGTTTCACCTAATAAGTGCTCTCCCGCAGTGTCGTTTGCCGCGGCGGCCGCGACCGCAATTCCCGTGTCTGGGGCACCGCGCCCCAGCACCGCGCCCCCCCCCCCCGACCAGTGAGGCACCCGGTGCCGCCAACCGCGCGTCCGCCCGCCCCGTCGGCGACCGCGTCGCGAGTGCCCGCCCGCCCCACGCGCTCCGCCGCTGCGCCCGCGATAGTGCCCGCCCGCCCTACGCGCTCCGCCGCCGCGCCCGCGAACCCGCCCACCGCCGCGACTGTGCCCGCCCGCCCTACGCGCCCCGCCGCTGTGCCTGCGAACCCGCACGCCGCCCAATGCGGCCCGCCCGCCCAACGCCGCCTGCCGCTGCCGCCGCCCAAACCGCAGCAGCGATCGCCACCCCCACCGCCGCCCCGTCGGGAGGCGCTGCGCCACAGCAGCCCCGCCAGCCGCGCTATCCGCCCCTTATTGTGGAGGTCCTTCCCAACTGGGCCGACCACTTCAGGGCGATAGCCAGCGAGCTCGGCCGAGCTCCCAGCGCGCGCGCCTACCAAAAGGGTGTGCGCTTCACTCCCACGGCCGACGACGAGTACCGGCTTGTACAGCGCTATCTGTGCAGGCTGGAGAAGGACCACGGAGTTCGGTGGTTCTCTTACTCGCTGCCGGCCGACAAGACCCAGAAGGTGGCGATCCGCGGGCTGCCTTCCAACACCACGCCGGAAGAGATCGTCGCGGCACTTGCAGAACTCGGTGTGGAGGCTGAGTACTGCAAGCAGATCCGGGCGCGCAAGGGGCGCCCCGGTTGCATCTTCTACGCGTCCCTGCGGAAGAATCCCGACCGTGCCCCCGGTGCAGTATATGAGATCTCAGAGCTCATGTACATGCCGGGGGTGAAGATCGAGGCTTGGCGCTCCAAGCAGGGCCCGGCCCAGTGCCACAGGTGCCAACAGTTCCGGCACTCGTCGCATATGTGCCACCGCCCCCTGGCGTGCGTGCGTTGCGGCGGTCCCCACTCGGCGCGGGAGTGCCCCCGCCCGAAAGACCAGCCGCCGACGTGCGCCAACTGCGGTGGCCCGCACACGGCAATAATGCGACGTGCCCCGTGTTCCGCCAGGAGGCGCGGAACAAGAAGGCCGGCACTGTGGCGCTCACTAATGCGCCTGGGCCCAAGAAGATGCAGCCCCCCCCTCCGCCACGTCCTGATCTGCAGGAAGAAACGGCGCCCGCCTCGCTTATGGCGCAGGCGAACGACGGAGTCCCCAGGCAGAAGACGAAGCGGGGGGGGGAAGAAGAAGAAGAAGGCGACGGCTCCACCTGCCGCCGGCGCCGCGGCGGCTACTCTCGCCGCCAGCGAGACTGCGGCGATAGGGCAGCAGGACTTGGGGCACCTCACAGCCCTGCTCGCCCTCCTCAGCGACCCCACTGCCCTGGGCAGACTCACCGCTCTGCTCCGCAATGCATGAGCCGCTCAGGGTCGTCCACTGGAACGCGCAGTCGCTGACAGGGAAGAAGCGGCTGCTCCACGTGTTCCTGAGGGACTACCGCGTCGACGTGATGCTCATCAGCGAGACACACCTAGCCGGAAGCGACAAGCTGTCGCAAGGACGAGAAGACCTCCAGCGGCCGAACCTTTCGAGGCTTGGCAGTCATCGTCGGCAGGAAGATCGTCCACCAGCTCGTCGACGCCCAGGAGTATTCATCCCTGTATGCTTTGGGCGTCGACCTCCAGGTCGCCGGCGAGGTGCTGCGACTCTACGCCGCCTACAAGCCTCCCAGTACACCAATCCGCACCGCCGAGCTACGGGGGCTGCTACAGTCACCGCACCCGACACTTGTCGCCGGCGACCTCAACGCCAAGCACACCGCCTGGAACTCCACCAGGGTGTGCCCAGCTGGACGCGCCATCCATGCCGACTCCGTGAGCCACAACTACGACGTCATCGGTCCCGACGAGCCCACCCACTTCGACACGCGGGCCGGATGGGACATCATCGACGTCGTGGTCGTCCTGTACTGTGTGGTACGCCCTGTGCTCGGAGACGAACAAACGGAGACTCCGAGCCCAAGAGAACCTCTCTCTGCGTACCATCGTCGGCGCCCCCCGCTACGTGAGGAACGCGACAATCCAGAGGGACCTAAGATGGGAAACCGTGAACCAGTTTGTCCAGAGGCTGGCGAAGGGCATGTTCGCGCGTGCGGATGCTTCACATCTTCCGCACATCGCCGAACTGGCGCCGCACCACGCGCGCCCGCCCGACCGCCGCCGCCTGCCACGCGACCTGGTTGCCTAGCCGGCGATCACCCACTGCACACCAGCGCCACATCAAGACCACCGCCCGCAGGGGCCATCCGATGACCTGTCCACAGGACTGGACAGAGGCGATTCTTCGGGAAGAGGTCCGTCGACCTGACCCCGACTCCCCACGCCCCAGAAAGGGTGCGTGAGAAGATTATGAAGAAGAAGGGAACAGACACAGGTACATCAGGTGCCGCCTCACGTATGCCTCGCCGGCATGGTACGCCCTCTGCTCGGAGTCCAACAAGAAGAGACTCCGGGCCCAAGAAAACCTCTCCTTGCGTACCATCGTCGGCGCGCCTCGCTACGTGAGAAACGCAACGATCGCAAGGGACCTAGGATTGGAGACACTGGACAAGTTCGTTCAGAGGCTGGCAACGAACATGTTCGCACGAGCGGACGGCTCTCAACACCCGCTCGTGCGAGACCTGGCGCCATACCACGCGCGCCCGCCTGACCGTCGCCGCCTACCCCGAGACCTGGTTGCAGAGCCGGCTGCACCCCTGGATTGAGGCCACACAACCCGAAGAACACCTCAGCCACCCAATGACCTGGCCGTAGTCACGGCCAGCGGAAGACTCCGCGGAAGGGGGCCATTGCCCCGGGACCGCAACCCCGCACCCTGGAAGGGGTGTGAGAAGATCACCAAGCAAGAACAGACACAGTTATCAGTACACAGTTCTCAGTAGACAGTTCTCAGTGACACAGTTCTCAGTTCGGAGCAGTACAATACAGTCCACTACAAGCAAAACCAAGCGAGAAGCTCTCTACTACCCTGCCAAGGAAGCTGCGACCCTGTTCGACCAAAACTGCGCTGTTTCTTCTTCTTTCTACGAGCCAGCCACCGCCCCAGTAATAAGTGTGGGTTGTCGAAGGGGTCCACATTTTTTGGTCCTTCGAGCCGGATCATAAGAAGAATGCCTGTCACACGCAGCCAGAAGAACTCTTCCACGTCACGTACCGCTACAGGCGGGACTACGGATACCTCCGACGCCACTACGGGGTCAGCCACCACGGAAACTACGGGCACGACGGGCACTACGACAACGACGGAATCTACACTGCCGAAGACTCCGCCGGGAAACGAGGTCGTAGCAGCCGCCCCCCTGCGCCCGACGCCACCCCGTGGGCCCCCCGCCTCGCACGCACCCGCCGGAAGCAACGCAAGCCCTACCCCTCTCCGCGCAGCCACCCGCCGTTCTGTCGCCCGCTCCACTGCCGTGAGCAAGCGACGTTTGATGCGGGCGCGGGAAGAATTATTACAGAAGGAGGTGGAGTTAGCCCGGGCCCGCGTCGCGATGCTAGAAGCGGAGTCATCCGAAGACGAGTCGAACTACAGCGAAGCAGAGGATTCTGTAAAAAACCAGCAAACGACGGAGTGGGTCAGGAATTCGATGCTTGCCCTTGCAGATACTCCTTTCCTACCACCGCCGTCTGCCGAGGAGAACGTCAGGCCTGAGGGACCGCTGCCGTGTCCCGACGCATCTCTACCGCCACCGCACACCCACGCCGTGACTCACTCTGAAGAACAAGTGACGCTGCCGCAACTGCAACCACCACCTCCCTTGCCACAGCTGCAAGTACCACCGACACCGCAACAGTTCCAACCGCTGCCACCGCCGGCGCTACGTCCACACTTTCACACTGATCTCAGTGAACTCGCAGCTGCTATCACTTTAGCATCAAGGACTACGGCGCACCCACGTACCATGGAACTGGCGCTTTTCAATGGGGCGTCGAGTGATTGGCTGCCATTCAAAGCAGCCTACGAAGAGACTGCGAGCCACCTAACAGAGCAAGAGAACTTATCACGTCTACGCCGCTGCCTTCGAGGGGCGGCCAAGGAAGCAGTTCAATGTCTCTTCATCGGAGTAACAACACCCGCCGCCGTTATGAAAATGCTGCAGACTAGATTCGGCCGCCCGGACGCACTCGTGGCCGTAGAACTCAACAGACTACGGGCCTTGCCGAAGCTTCAAGAAAACCCAAGAGACATCTGCATCTTCGCGTCAAGGGTGCTCAACGCGACCAGTACCATACAGGCGTTGGGCAAGCCGCACTACCTTTACAACGCAGAAGTAGTGCGCAGCATAGTGGAGAAGCTTCCGTCAGCGCTGCGATACAAGTATTACGACTACAATGCTGAGCAACCGGAGGGGCGGCCGGACCTACTGACGCTATCACACTTCCTGTCCACTGCGGCGGAAAGATGTGGGACTTTCGCCCCGGCGGAGATCATCGCACCTGAAGACCGGCGGGAGCCACCCACCAAGAAAATCGTCCGCACCTACGTCGCTGATGACACGCCGCCACCGCACGCACACCACAATGCCGCCTTTGTGAAGCAGATCATAAGCCGGCAGACTGCTCTGAAATGAAAAAGGCAACGGTATCGGAGCGGTGGGAACTCGCCAAGAAGCATAGGCTATGCTTCCGCTGCCTGTGCACCAAGAAGATGCGGCACGCCTGCAAATCAAATCAATGCAACATCAATGGATGCATATACCGCCATCACCGACTGCTGCATCAAGATAAGCCAGAAGCCCAGCTGCACTACTGCGAAGAGACGCCGACCACCTTCGTCGCATCGACACAAGCGTCAACGTCAGCTGCATTGAAAATCATCCCGGTACAAGTCAGCGGACCGAATGGAAGCGTGGACACATACGCCTTGATGGATGATGGATCGACCTGTACGATAATCAACGCAGCAACAGCTAAGAACATCGGCGCCACCGGACAAGCAGAGCCATTTTACATTGAGGGTGTCGCCGGTATGAAGATAGAAAATCGACAATCTCGACGTGTCAACTTCACTATCAAAGGAAGAGATCAAGAGCGAAGCTTCGACATATCAGCAAGAACCATGGAAGATCTTCATCTCTCACCACAGACAGTATCGCGACAACTCATTGCAGAATGCGGGCATCTGAGGGACCTCGAGGAACAACTCGTCCACGACAAGGGGCTTCCAACGATACTCCTGGGACAGGACAACTTCCACTTGTTGTTCTCCGTCGTAACGCGCTTCGGAGGCCGTAACCAGCCAGTCGCATCACTGACTGAGCTGGGTTGGGTCTTGCATGGACACGTTCCTCGGCACGCACTAATACATCGAGTCAACCATGTCGTCATCAGCGCCCCAGAAGAGGAGTCAATGGAGGCGCTGTTCAGGCCTCTCGGCACCCGATGACCTCGCAGGGGCCCATAGCTTCGAGGTAGCGTAGCGATCAGATGCCAAGAAGCAAGAACGTCGGCGATTCACCGAGCTAAGTAATAGATTCTATCTGACCTGGTCTGTGCTTCGTTCCCGTCAAACACCTGTCTCTCTGCAAGGCCTGGGTGCACCCTAGGCTCTTCTTGGTAGACAGGTTCTTCAGCCAACCAGGTATGGCTGGCAGGCCAGCTTCGACGCACACAGTGTTCCAAATACGAACTTTATCTGGTTCGGAGAACCACAATACACTCAGCTATAAGACAATCCTGAGGGGAGCCCGAATACAATTGCCGATGGCTTACGATTTAATTTTAATGCCCAAAATCAATACGCGTCACATTACGGGGGCTTTTCGTCTGTCAGTTGTCAAAAACTGCTCTGTGGCAGCTCCGTCAAATTCAAAATGGCCGTTCCGGAACCATAGATCGAGTATCGATTTTGAATCGAACAATCACCCGCCCGGACAGGCACCCACCTGTCCCTTAATCTACGGGCAGCCGAGACAACGTTGCTACCGCTCGTTTTAGTACCGAGCCTCCTACTAGAACCTCTGCAGACCGGGGGGTCCCGTCCTTGCCAGGGAACAAGTTAACAATGCGCCCCCTGCGCTAACGTAGTGGCGGTAGGTTAGCATCCTTAACCAGCACGAGGTCACCAACACTAGGGGGGCTGGTTTTGTCAGTCCACTTAAGGCGCTGTTGTAAGATATGCAGATACTCGAGCGACCAACGCTTCCAGAAATTCTGAGTAAACTGCTGCAACATCTGATACCTTGACAACCGATACAATTTCACTCCCTCGAAGGGGTGCTCGGGCAACGCGTTAAGTGGCTGTCCTATCAAGAAATGGCCTGGGGTCAGAGCCTCCAGGTCATTTGGATCCGAGCTGAGCGGACACAACGGTCGCGAATTGAGATCGGCCTCGATCTTACAAAACAATGTCGCGAGCTCCTCAAAAGTCAGCGCGGTCTGACCTACTATACGCCCCAAGTGCGTCTTAGCTGACTTAACTACGGCCTCAAAAATCCCACCCCAGTGGGGGCAACTCGGTGGGCTGAAGGTCCACTGTATACCCCGACGGGAGAGGGCCGTTCCTATATCCACTTTATTTACATTCAAAAGGTTGACTATCTCTCGTAAGCATCGTTCCGCAACGATGTAGTTAGTGCCGTTATCAGAGCGGATCAAAGTTGGAAGTCCCCTTCGAGAAACAAACCTATCCAAACAAGCAATGAAAGTCTCTGTCGAGAGATCAGCAACGAGCTCGAGTTCAGGAGCCCGACATCCCCTGGATGCACAATCAGACGGGTTCAATTCTCCTGGTACATGTCTCCAGGTCAGTGGGACCTCAGACGACACAATCTGGGAGACACGGTTCGCAACAAAAACCTCTAAGGTATGGACCGAAGCCTTCAGCCAGCACAAAACAATCTGGCTGTCCGTCCACGCGTACACCGTATCCTCCAAAACCACTGACCCACGCAACACTGTTAGAGTGTGATTCAAAAGAGCAGCCCCGGACAGTTCCAGTTTTGGAATCGTCATCCTTGTCCGAATAGGCGCTACCTTGCTTTTTGCCAAAACCAAACGCACGTCGACCTCCCCGGTGGAGGTGACGGTTCGCAAATAAACCGCTGCCGCAAACCCTCGTTCAGAGGCATCACAAAACCCGTGAAGGGTTGCCCTGTAATCCCCAGCAGGGACCAATTTCCTCGGCAGCGATACATTATTTATATTGAGGCCCAACCATTTCGCTAAATCGTTCGATACAATGCAGCCCTGAGCTCCAGAATCTAATAGGGCGCGAACGTATGTTGGGTTGCCCGCCAAATCCCAAACAAGCACAGAGGCGATCGGTAACACCACCGTCTCCGGTTGGGGGGCAACAAGTTGTTGGGCCGCAAATTCCTAGCGAGGGCCCCCGGGGCCCCACTGTGCCTGTAACCGATCAGGTAGGCAGCTATACGCCAGAGGGTCCCATTGTACAAATGGCCCACGCGCCGGTTCCATTGCCACCCTACGACGCCCCCCGAAGGGTTGTGGGCGTGCATTCAACCGTGGCCGCTCCATGAGCGGGGGGGACATCACATGCGACCGACGAGGACGAGGCGACGAGCGGGGCGACAACTGAGGCGGCGTCCGAACCGCACCCGCATAGCTCGAAGTTGTCCCATTCCACCCGCCCGTTACGGCCTGCTCAACACACCCAATGTGCCGCTGAGTCGGATGCTGAGTCGCAACCGAGAACTCAGGGCCCCCCATGTGATGACCCTGAGTGCGGCCCTGCACCCCTGGGTGGCCGCGTGCTTGTGGCCCCATTGCCCGCTGAGTCGGATGCTGAGTCGCAACCGAAAACTCAGGGCCCCCCATGTGATGACCCTGAGTGCGGCCCCGCACCCTAGTACTACCCTGTGCACGTGGGGACGCTGGCCCCTGAGTTGCGCTCCAAGTCGCAAACGAATTCTCAGGGCCCCATTCCGTATCACCCTGGGTACGGCCCTGTGGACGTGGGGACGTTGGCTCCTGAGTTGCGCTCCGAGTCGCAAACGAATTCTCAGGGCCCCATGCCGTGTCACCCTGGGTACGGCCCTGTGGTGGCTGTTGGCCGGACCGGTTCATGCACAACAAATTGTGGTGGGCCCCACCACAATATCCGCACAATTTTGTGCGCGTGCAGTCCCTAGCCATGTGTGGCCCGAGGCACAGGAAACACCAGCTCCGCTGCTTGGCCATCCGGCGCCGTCCCTCAACCCTAAGTTCCCCGAACTTATTGCAATCGGCCACAGCATGGCCAATCTGCCTACAACATGGGCAGGTCTCACTATGTGGGGTCAATGCACTCACAGTCCCATACGACTGCCGGTTGGTGCGGTCCTTCCTCGTCGGAGGGCCCCTACTCACAGCGCTCCCGGCAGCTCTCTGTGGCTCCGAAGGATGGGTGGCCGTCAACCCCAAATTCTCTGCCCGTCGAGCCTCCTCTTCCAAAAATCCGACCAAGTCGGAGAAGGCGGGCAGGTCCTCGGCCGACCTCCCGTGAGACTGTTCGAAACGAGTCTGCACGTCAGCGGGTAGTCGGGAAAGTACAATGTACAGCAATAGGTACGACCATTCACCAACCGGAAGTCCAAGATTCTCTAGGGCCTTGGTGACGGACAACAACGGGTTCAAAACCTCCGTCTGTATGGCCCCGACCTTGTTCACAACCGGGATGCTAAACAAACGGTTCAGTTGGGCATCGGCCAACCTCCGTTTGTTGTGGTAACGTCTGACCAGCAATTGCCTGGCCGTTTCATAGTTACCCTCCCTAACTGTCAAATGAGCGACCAGCTCCCTGGGCTCACCCCTCAATGCTGCCACCAGCTGAGCCATTTTGACAGACTTGGTAATGTCCGATCGCATGTGCACCAAACTGTCGAACAGATTGATGAAGCTCATCCATTCACCGGACACTCCGTCAAAAGTAGGCATAGTTATAACGGGTAACCTGGTCCCCGATCCCTGATGCGGCAGAGGCGCCCCAATGTCACCACCATGGCTGGACTCGCGCTGCCTACGTATGTCCGCAGCCCTCTGCGTGATAGCAGCCGCCATCTCCATACACTGGTCGACATCCCCTAGCAACCGTGACAGCCTGTCAGGTGCGCAACCATCAACTGCTTCCACCTGCGCGGACAATTCGAGCACCCTGTTGTAGCGTTCCTTAACGTCCATAGACCGCTCCAATACCACATCATGCCTATCTAAACGGTCTACCAGACCGTGTGCGGAGGAAAACCATCTGAGCTCCTTAGAAACACCCTTCTGTATTTCAGACAACGACATGATCGGAACGATACTTACTCACAATTTGCAATAACTCAATTATATTGGACCCTCCAGTCTACAACCCAAACGAGGGAACCCTAATCTATAACTTAAACAATGCTGATTTCCCCAAACAATAGAAACCGAGTTTATATCTACACAAATTCTGTAAACAACAATTTAGTTTCCCTATATCATATAACACACACAGATAGTCAATATTAGTTCAAGTTATAAATTGCTATAAACTGAAAACAATGTCCAAACATTCATTAGCATTACTAGACCACTAATAGATTGACTATGCAAACTTCAAACTGCAAACATGATATGACTTCAATGCAAATTTCAATTCACCTACAATGTACCTGTAATGTAATTACTATTCTGAGTCACATCTCAGTACAACTGGTCATTTAGGGAAAACTGTTATATCTGTCTGTCTACTACCAGCAATAGACTTATAGCTTACAACACTACCAATCTATGTGGATACAGGAACAAAACCAAGTTAGCTAATAACCGCCTATACCTACAGATTGATAGTCCCAAATCGTGGGTTCCTGGAGCCCTTGACGGCTGCAAATCTCAGGAAACCACGCTCTGCTACAGATGCCAAGAAGCAAGAACGTCGGCGATTCACCGAGCTAAGTAATAGATTCTATCTGACCTGGTCTGTGCTTCGTTCCCGTCAAACACCTGTCTCTCTGCAAGGCCTGGGTGCACCCTAGGCTCTTCTTGGTAGACAGGTTCTTCAGCCAACCAGGTATGGCTGGCAGGCCAGCTTCGACGCACACAGTGTTCCAAATACGAACTTTATCTGGTTCGGAGAACCACAATACACTCAGCTATAAGACAATCCTGAGGGGAGCCCGAATACAATTGCCGATGGCTTACGATTTAATTTTAATGCCCAAAATCAATACGCGTCACATTACGGGGGCTTTTCGTCTGTCAGTTGTCAAAAACTGCTCTGTGGCAGCTCCGTCAAATTCAAAATGGCCGTTCCGGAACCATAGATCGAGTATCGATTTTGAATCGAACAGGCGCTAATGAAAGAACACTTCGCCCTGGAGTCACTGGGGGTGGAACCACGTAACTCGGTCACCCCGGATGAGAGCCGGGCGCTCAGTATCCTGAAGAAGACGACGCAACACACTCCCGATGGCCGCTTCGAGTCCGGTTTGCTGTGGAAGCACGACGATTTTACCCCACCTGAGAGTTACGGCACTGCCTACCGCCGACTCCTCATGATTGAGAAGAAACTCGACAAGGACAAAGATCTCAAGAAGCGGTACGAAACACAGATGGCAGCTTTTCTGAGCAGCGACTTTGCGGAAGAAGCGCCCACTACCAGATCAACGAGGACATGGTACCTTCCGCATTTTGCCGTCATCAACCCGCAGAAACCAGGGAAGCTGCGCATCGTTCATGACGCCGCCGCCAAGTCCAGTGGGGTCAGCCTCAATGACCTACTGCTGTCAGGACCGCACCTACTCCAATCACTTCCTGGGATCCTGATTCGGTTCCGCCAGCGGCCAATAGCCGTCACCGGGGACATCAAGGACATGTTCCTACGGATCTCCATACGAGAAGAAGACAGAGACATGCAGCGCTTCCTATGGAGAGGAAGCCGACGCGAGGGCCAGCCAACAGAATACCGTATGAAGAGCGTCATCTTCGGTGCAAAGTCATCACCATGTACGGCGATCTTTGTGAAGAACACGAACGCTGAACGCCACGCCGAAGAACATCCAAAGGCCGTCAATGCGATACTACGTAACCACTACATGGACGACTACCTGGCCAGCTTCAACACAGAAACAGAGGCGCTTGAGATCTCCACAGGTAGTAGCTCGCATCCACAGAGAGGGAAGCTTTCATCTACAAAAATGGGCGTCCAACTCAGCACACGTCAGACATAAGCTGGAACCGGAGTCTAACAAGAACATAGTCAAACTTGCACCAGAGAAGATCCTTGGAATGATCTGGGATACCCAAGCCGACACACTCGGCTTCAACACCAATTTAACGAGGGTCCCAGCAGCCATTATCAGGGGCGAGAGAACACCGACGAAAAGGGAGGCACTCAGGGTGGTCACGTCGATATACGATCCCCTGGGCCTAGCGACACCGGTCACAGTACAAGCCAAGAGAATCCTGCAAGACACTTGGCGCTCCGGTACGGGATGGGACGAAGAGCTGCCACTGAGAAAAGCTGAGGCCTGGAACACATGGGCCAACAACATACAGAGAATGGGACAGCTGTCGATCCCGCGCTGTCACCCATACTTGGCGCGGGAACTAGCAGCCGAGATGCACATTTTCGTCGACGCCAGCTCAACCGCCTACGCCGCTGCCGTCTACTGGAGAATTACGGATGATCGCGAGTCTCATTAATCATCGCAAAAGGGCGCGTCGCTCCACTAAAGACAATCTCCAGCCCACGCCTGGAGCTTCAAGCAGCTGTGCTGGGCTGCCGCCTAGCTCGGACAGCCGTTGAAGAACACGACATCAAGCCCGCACGCCGGGTATTCTGTTCAGACTCAAGCACCGTGCTGACATGGCTGCGCACAGGCCCACGCAGCTACAAGCCATTCGTCGCACATCGGGTTGCGGAAATCTCCGAAAGCACCAGAACCAATGAATGGCGGTGGGTCCCCACAAAACTCAACGTGGCGGACGACGCCACAAGAATGATGCCGCATGACTTCGACTCGAACCACAGATGGTTCGTCGGACCCGACTTCTTACGTCAGCCGGAAGAGGATTGGGCGCAACAAGAGTTCACCGACAAGATGGAAACCGGGGAAGAGCGCGTGAACGTGGCGACCACACCACCACGTTTTGCCGAAGCTCTCCCAGACGTCGCACGGTTCTCCAGCTGGCTACGACTGATGAGATCCACTGCCAGAATTCTCCAGTTTATCGCATTGCTGCGCACAAAAAGGGAGCAGTCATTGGCCACAAGAAAGAGGACAAAGAAGTCTGAAGGTGTTGACCCGAACTGGAAAGCAAACACACCGCGTCTAGCCAAGAAAGTAGACGTCGTGGCTCGCCGCAAGCCCCAACTGGAAGTTATTCTTCTTCCCGCAGAATACATGCAGCGCGCCGAGCTCCTATGGGTCAAAGCCATTCAGCACCAAGACTTCGAAACCGAGATAGCTGCGTTACGAAAAGGGAGCCCTATCGCAAACGACAGCCGCCTCAAACATTTTTCGATGCAACTGGGGAAAGACGGAATCCTGCGCCTTAAATCACGGATCGCCGCAGCCGAAGGCATCACAGCCACGCAGAGCGAGCCGGCCATACTGGACGGCTGTCATCCATGGGCGCGGCTGTTTATAGCCTACGTGCATACCCAACTGCATCACGGAGGATTCGAGACGACCGCCAACGAAGTCAGGCAACAATACTGGATGCTGCGCCTACGAGTCTCCGTCCGAACAACCGTCAAGAGGTGCCAGCCCTGCAGACTTCGAAAAGCGAAGCCCGCCTGGCCATCAACAGGCAACCACCCGCCATGTCGACTGGCCCACCATCGCCGAGCCTTCACCTACACTGGACTCGACTACTTTGGCCCGATGGCAGTCACCGTCGGTCGCGGGCAACAGAAAAGGTATGGCGCGTTGTTCACATGCCTTACAACACGCGCCGTACACTTGGAGCTGGCTGGGAGCCTGAGCACGGACTCGGCAATCATGGCCCTTCGTCGCTTCATCAGTAGGCGAGGCTGCCCGACAGAACTATGGAGCGACAACGGCACCAACCTGCGTGGCGCGGACAGTGAGCTCAAGAGAATGGCGAAAGGAGCGATGGCAGAAGAGGCCTCGGTGCGGAGCATCAAATGGCGTTACATCCCACCGGGCGCGCCATTTATGGGAGGCGCGTGGGAACGGATGGTGCGCAGTGTGAAAACCGCGCTACAAACAACCCTGCGCGAAAAGGCGCCGCATGAAGAAGTACTCATGACGCTGCTCATCGAGGCGGAACACACTATCAATAGCCGCCCGCTGACCCATGTCTCCATGTCACCGGGGGACGACGAGCCGCTCACGCCGAACCATTTTCTGATGGGGGGGCCGTCCAGAGTGCCACTACCAGGCGCTTTCGTAGAAGGAGATGACATCAGCCGCAAGTCATGGATCGCTAACCAGCGACTCGCCGATGTTTTCTGGGCCAGATGGGTGCGGGAATACCTGCCGGAGCTGCAACACCGGCGGGAGCCCCACGCACGAGGGTCCATAAAAGTCGGGGACTTAGTCCTCATCGCCGACGGGACCCTACCTCGCAACATCTGGCCGAAAGGACAAGTTGTGGCTACCTTCCCTGGACCCGACGGAGAGATACGCGCTGTGGCCGTCAGGACAGTACGAGGGATCCTGCGACGCCCCACGAAGAAACTAATTATCCTGCCTGTAAGCCGCGAACCGCAAGAATTACAGCTTGGAAAGACTGCGGCGGGAGAAGATGTTCGCGACATAATTTAGTTTACTTATAATTTAGTTTCTAAGTAATTTAGCATTAAGTTTTAAATAACTCTGTAAATAGTATAGGTAAATAAAAGGTTTGCTAATCGTGTTTCCTTGGCAGAGAGAGACAGGTAGAGAGAGAAAGATAGATAGAAAGAGACGGATAGAGAAACGCAAGCCGTCTCGCTCGCTCGCTGCTCATAGCATCGCTGCTCCCACCGCCGCCCGCGGTACGCCAATCAGAATAAATTGCGGGCGTCCGGCGGGAACAGACACAGTGTTTCGACCGTCGCGCACACGGATCTCCGCTTCGCCGTCCCGGTGCTGTTCACCCGCCGCTTCGTGCGAAGCGGACGTGTGTAACACGCGCCCGTGCGCGCCGCGATCGCGATACCCGCGCCGCGAGTGTTCACGGAGGGGATTACCACATCGGGACGGACGCCGGCTCTGCCTAAGGTCGTGCCTGGTGTGTAACCCTTTCCGTGACGCCAGCTCGTCCATAGCCCGCTGCTATGGACGAGCCCAAAAGCCCTTTTCAGGGCTACAGTGCTACTAATGACAGTGACAATGATACTAGTGATAGTGCAAGTGCAGTCGTGACCGCGAGCCCACCGCTGGGTGAAACCCCGCGCCGGCATCGCGCGCAACGTTCAACTTCGTTGGACCGCCTGCTCCCTATCTCAACGTCGACGGAGTACGGGTCGCCCGTGGTGCGGCGTCCTGTGTCCCCGAGGGCAGAGCTTGAGCTGGACGAATTGTATTTAATTCGGGCCGCTCAAGCCAACCTGTTTTCGGCGGGTCTACTTCGTGCCATGGAGGCATACGTCGCCGCAAGCCGCGCTGCCCTGTCGGGCAAGCCCACGGCTTGTATCGGCGCCGAGCTTCTCGACGCGCAATTAGTGGAGCAGGCGAAAATGCAGCCTTTGGTGCTGCCACCAACCCGCGGGACGAGGCGCCCGCGTAGCGAAAGCCCGAGCGACGAGCTGCGTCTCCGAGGAGATGGAAAGCGAGTCCAGCTTGCGGACTCGCCGACCCCGCCACCGACGAACCAGCCGCCGCCGAGGAAGACGGGCCTCGACATGCCGTCGCTGTCGCCCTGGACGGGCGCGCTTCAGGCACCCGCCCCCGCCCCTGGACTGTCCGCCGCGAGTGACTATGAGAGTGCTTCAACACAAACAGGTACGAGTGTTTTACCTAATAAGTGCTCTCCTACAGTGTCGTTTGCCGCGGCGGCCGCGACCGCATCCACCGTGTCTGGGGCACCGCGCCCCCCCCCCCCCCGACCAGTGAGGCACCCGGTGCCGCCAACCGCGCGTCCGCCCGCCCCGTCGGCGACCACGTCGCGAGTGCCCGCCCGCCCCACGCGCTCCGCCGCAGCGCCCGCGATAGTGCCCGCCCGCCCTACGCGCCCCGCCGCTGCGCCCGCGAACCCGCCCACCACCGCGACTGTGCCCGCCCGCCCAACGCCGCCTGCCACTGCCGCCGCCCAAACCGCAGCCGCGATTGCCACCGCCACCGCCGCCCCGTCGGGAGGCGCTGCGCCACAGCAGCCCCGCCAGCCGCGCTATCCGCCCCTTATTGTGGAGGTCCTACCCAACTGGGCCGACCACTTCAGGGCGATAGCCAGCGAGCTCGGCCGGGCTCCCAGCGCGCGCGCCTACCAAAAGGGTGTGCGCTTTACCCCAACGGCCGAAGACGAGTACCGGCTTGTGCAACGTTACCTGTGCAGGCTGGAGAAGGACCACGGTGTGAGGTGGTTCTCATACTCGTTACCGGCCGACAAGACCCAGAAGGTGGCGATCCGCGGGCTGCCTTCTAACACCACGCCGGAGGAGATAGTCGCGGCGCTTGCAGAACTCGGTGTGGAGGCCGAGTACTGTAAGCAGATCCGGGCGCGCAAAGGAAGACCCGGCTGCATCTTCTTCGCCAGCCTGAAGAAGAATCCAGACCGTGCCCCCGGCGCTGTGTACGAGATCACGGAGCTCTTGTACATGCCGGGGGTGAAGATCGAGGCCTGGCGCTCGAAGCAGGGCCCGGCCCAGTGCCACAGGTGCCAGCAATTCCGGCACTCGTCGCATATGTGCCACCGCCCCCTAGCGTGCGTACGTTGCGGCGGTCCCCACTCGGCGCGGGAATGCCCCCGCCCGAAAGACCAGCCGCCGACGTGCGCCAACTGCGGTGGCCCGCACACGGCAAATAATGCGACGTGCCCCGTGTTCCGCCAGGAGGCGCGGAACAAGAAGGCCGGCACTGTGGCGCTCACCAACGCGCCCGGGCCCAAGAAGGTGCAGCCTCCCCCTCTGCCTCGTCCCTATCTGCAGGAACCAACGGCGCCCGCCTCGCTTATGGCGCAGGCGAACGACGGAGCCCCCAGGCAGAAGACGAAGCGGGGGGGGGAGAAGAAGAAGAAGGCGACGGCTCCACCTGCCGCCGGCGCCGCGGCGGCTACTCTCACCGCCAGCGAGACTGCGGCCGCCGCTGGTGCCGCCACTCCGGCTGCGGCGATAGGGCAGCAGGACTTGGGGCACCTCACAGCCCTGCTCGCCCTCCTCAGCGACCCCACTGCCCTGGGCAGACTCACCGCTCTGCTCCGCAATGCATGAGCCGCTCAGGGTCGTCCACTGGAACGCGCAGTCGCTGACAGGAAAGAAGCGGCTGCTCCACGTGTTCCTGAGGGACTACCGCGTCGACGTGATGCTCATCAGCGAGACACACCTAGCCGGAAGCGACAAGCTGTCGCTGCCCGGCTACTTCGTCTACCGCAAGGACGAGAAGACCTCCAGCGGCCGGACCTTTCGAGGCTTGGCAGTCATCGTCGGCAGGAAGATCGTCCACCAGCTCGTCGACGCCCAGGAGTATTCATCCCTATATGCTTTGGGCGTCGACCTCCAGGTCGCCGGCGAAGTGCTGCGACTCTACGCCGCCTACAAGCCCCCCAGTACACCAATCCGCACCGCCGAGCTACGGGGGCTGCTACAGTCGCCGCACCCGACACTTGTCGCCGGCGACCTCAACGCCAAGCACACCGCCTGGAACTCCACCAGGGTGTGCCCAGCTGGACGCGCCATCCATGCCGACTCCGTGAGCCACAACTACGACGTCATCGGTCCCGACGAGCCCACCCACTTCGACACGCGGGCCGGATGGGACATCATCGACGTCGTGGTCGTCAGAGGTCTCCGGACTCCACCGAGCCAGGAGGTTCTCCCTGACCTCCCATCGGACCACAGGCCAGTACTTCTCGTCCTGGCGGACCTGCCCACCCGGGTCTCTCCGCCAGCATCACGCCGACGATACCAGTGGGGCGCCTTCACCGCCGCCCTCGACCAGTCTTCGACCACATGTCCAGTCAACCAGCCGGAAGACGTTGACCGCCTGGCATCGCTGCTAACCACCCAGATCCGAGACGCGCTCGACCAATCATCGCACACCGTAGCTCGCGGGGGGAAGCCCAATCCTCTTCCTGCTGAGCTACGCGCACTCATCCGCGATAAGCGCGCTCTCCGGAAGCAGTGGCAGCAAACCCGCTGCCCAACGATGAAGACCAGGCTCAACGCCATGACGGCAGAGCTGAAGCGCCGACTTGATCTCCACGCCGAAGAATCTTGGGAACGCCACGTCGAGTCCATGGGCGACCACGTCCCCTCCGTGCATCGCCTATGCCGGGATTTGTCGACTACTCCAACTCCCGTCCGACCAATCCTGGGCAGCGACGGCCTACCAAGATTTCGAGCCCAAGACCGTGCAGAGATCTTCGCCGAATGCCTCGAGAAGCAGTTCAAGCCGAACCCTACGGATGATGTGGAGCACGTCGCAGCAGTCGAGAGACACCTGCGAGAGTACTTCGCCTCGCCGATAGCTCCCGAAGAGGACCCCACCGTCGTCACGCCCGGCCAGATCATGCGTGCATTCAGACGTACCAAGCCCAGGAAAGCCCCGGACCGCAAGCATACCTAACATGGCGCTGCTACATTTGCCGCCACGTACTGTGGCGGCCGTTACGCGCCTGTTTAACGGTATCTTGCGCACGGGCCACTTCCCAACCCAATGGAAGGAGGGCTTGGTCATCATGTTGCCCAAGCCGGGCAAGGACTCCAAGCTGCCTGAGAGCTATCGGCCGATAACTCTACTGAGTACCATCTCAAAGGTGTTTGAGAAACTCCTGCTGGCGAAGCTACTGCCCCACATCCAGCCGCGCCGCGAACAGTTCGGCTTCAGGCCCGAGCATTCTACGACGCTTCAGCTCACCAGAGTACTGAATGACATGACGGTTTGTTTAAACAAGAAGGAATACACTGTCGCAGTACTCCTGGACATGGAGAAGGCGTTTGACAGAGTATGGCACGAGGGGTTGCTGTACAAATTGTCGACGTCTCCAGCCCCAAGAAGACTGGTCCAGATCATCGCCTCCTTCCTGAAGAATCGCCGCTTCCGAGTGATGGTGGAAGACGCCATCTCCGAGGAACACCCCGTTGCAGCCGGCGTCCCTCAGGGGTCCTGCCTGTCTCCAGCCTGTTACTCCCAATATACGGACGACATCCCCGTCGGGCCGGGTGCCCAGCTGGCACTCTTCGCCGACGACGCTGCCTACTACGCGTCGTCGATCCAGGCACGGCACGCTGCCGTCAAACTGCAGCGCACCCTGGACATCTTGCCCGACTGGCTCGCCAAGTGGCGGTTGTCCGTCAACGTTGGGAAGACGCAGGCGCTCATCACAGGCCAGTCCCCCCTTCCACCACCACTCCAGCTCCAAGGACAGGACATCGCGTGGTCTCCACAGGTGAAGTACCTGGGAGTGACCATCGATCGCCGGCTCACCATGAAGCAACATGTCGACAACGTCGTCAACCAGGTCAAGGTGGCACGCGCCAAGCTGCGTCCACTTCTCGACTCCAGCCTCCCTCTGAGGGCGAAGCTCGGGATCTACAAGTGCTACGTGAGATCCCGCCTCACCTACGCGGCCCCGGCATGGTACGCCCTGTGCTCGGAGACAAACAAACGGAGACTCCGAGCCCAAGAGAACCTCTCTTTGCGTACCATCGTCGACGCCCCCCGCTACGTGAGGAATGCGACGATCCAGAGGGACCTCAGATGGGAACCAGTGGACCAGTTTGTCCAGAGGCTGGCGAAGGGCATGTTCGCGCGTGCGGATAGCTCTCAACATCCGCATATCAGCGACATGGCGCCGTACCACGCGCGCCCGCCCGACCGCCGCCGCCTGCCACGCGACCTGGTTGCCTAGCCGGCGATCATCCAATGGAACACCCCTCGTGAGAAGATCTCCACCGCCCGCGAGGGCCCCCCGATGACCTGTCCATAGGAGTGGACAGAGGCGCTTCTTCAGGAAGAGATCCGATGATCTGACCCTGACTCCCCACGCCCCAGAATGGGTGCGTGAGATGATTTCTTGATCTTCTTGAACAGACACAGTTCTCAGTACACAGTTCTCAGTAGACAGTTCTCAGTGACACAGTTCTCAGTTCGGAGCAGTACAATACAGTCCACTACAAGCAAAACCAAGCGAGAAGCTCTCTACTACCCTGCCAAGGAAGCTGCGACCCTGTTCGACCAAAACTGCGCTGTTTCTTCTTCTTTCTACGAGCCAGCCACCGCCCCAGTAATAAGTGTGGGTTGTCGAAGGGGTCCACACGAGGTGACAGCCAGAACTGTTGGGGTAGGTACGTCAAATAAGTTATCGAAGTGCTATAGGTATGGTATAGGTAAGTTTAAGCTAATTAATGGATGTATGGATAAGGATGCATTCCAACCTGTCCCTCCGGAAAAAGATCAATCGAAAACTCATTGTCGTGTACATGAACATAAACACCTGTATACGCACATGAATTGCTTCTGACCCCACACTGTAGTAAAACCAAGTAATACGACCAAATTCGAAAGTAATCACTGCGCTTGTTGTTACCCTAAAATTGGTGATTTCAATTTTGTAGAAGTAACAGCTTCTCAAGTAAAGGCAACTTTGTTCACGTTTTTTAAATACCTACTTGATTTAACTAAATGGTAGCCTCGCTCAGGGGCCAAGAATTATTTTTATATACCTACCTATATCCTATACCCAGTGTCGTAAGAACCAGAAACGGGGAAACACAAACAAACACACACATAACTTTGCACTCGCCTTAGTACATGTTTTTTTCTATTAAAAGTTTGCAGTACAATAAAGAAATTACGCAATCCAAATTTAACTAATATTATAAATGGGAAAGTAGCGATGTTAGGATGTTTGGATGTTTGGAGGTTTGGATGTTTGTGTGTTTGTGCCTCAATCACGCTAAAACGGCTGAACGTATTTGAATGAAATTTAGCACAGAGGTAGTTTATGAGCTACATTAACATATAGGATACTTTTTATCCGACTGCACCAGAAGGAGGGTTACGTTAGCTCGGTTAATGATAATTCCTAGGAAAACGCAGATGAAGTTGCGGGCATCAGCTAGTAATAATATTATAAATGTGAAAGTAGCGTTTGGATGTTTGTGAGTTTTGCCTCAATCACACTAAAACGGCTGAACGGATTTGAATGAAATTTAGCACAGAGATAGTGTATAAGCTAGATAAACATATACGGCCTTACTAACAAAATAAATTATTCACGGTTTAACTTATGCAGTGTTTTGTCCTTTTCATACGTCGAGTAAATGTCAAATGTCAAAGCAAGACAAAACACTGTATACGTTCTACCGTGAATAACTTCTTTTATTAGTAAGGCCGATAGAATACTTTTTATCTGACTGCATTAGAAGGAGGGTAACTCGGTAAATGATAATTCCTAGGAACGCGCAGATGAATATGCGGGCAACAGCTAGTTACGAAATAACATCATACTTGATTTATATGCGCACACAGTTTTGGTAGACTCCTGCACTGAACGCACTTCGCTTGCCGGGGCTTGTGGCTTATGGGAATTTACATACAGAGACATACATTGCTCTCAGTTATACAGGTCCCACTCTAGCATAACATGATTGTGTTGAGGGAACCAGAAACAGCGAAGCCGCACACATGTAAACATCCAAGACCTGGGAATGATGTGCCGAATGTCTAAATTGTATGGTAGTTAGGACCCCTATCACACTGATGATTACCTACATTACTCAAACTCAGAGCGACATACTCGGGTCACGACTGCACAGATATTGTGGTGTTGGTAATGCAAGATGATAATGTACCTTGTCGACGTCATCGGAGCCGGCGTGCGCGGGCGCAGGGGGCGGCAGGTCCGGCAAGATGGTGCCCGGGGAGTGGCAAGTGGGTGAGGCCACTTTCATGTCACCACCACCACTGAGGACAAGAGAACACACATGCATGACGCATTGTGAATCAACAAAGTCAAAGTCAAAGTACTTTATTACTGTAGATATTTACATAAACTTAGCAAACGTCAATTTTGCCTCTTCTCTACATTGGACCACTGTGGGAGAAGAAGGGCGTAGAAACTCCCACAGATTGATTTTTAGATCTCTTTTAAAAATAGGTTGTGCTTAACTATTACAAATATGAAAAATTTAATTATTATGATTAATAAGCAGGAATAAATAATTACAAAATTATTAACAGCAAGGCCTGTGTTGAGCCAGATTAACCCCATACAGTCCTGTCATTTAAGTAATCTTGAACATTGTAATATCCCTTTTTTGACAAAGTCGCTTTAACATGCTTTTTAAATTGCTCAAATGGCAATTTCAAAATCTCCAGAGGTATCTTATTATAGTAGAGAATACACTGACCCTTGAAAGAATTGCTAACCTTCGCGAGTCTAAATCGGGGCGCACACAGTCTGTGATTATTTCTTAGGTTAACATTACAGCTATCGCTAAGTTTGGAAAATGTTGTAAGGTTCTTGCGTACATACATTATATTTTCGAAAATAAATTAACTAGCTACTGTTAGTACGTCAATTTCTTCAAAAAGCTCTCTTAAGGAGGTTTTAAATTATAAATTGCTCGAATAGCTATTTTCTGTAAAATAAAAATAGTTTGAATATCCGCTGCTTTCCCCCACAACAAGATACCATAGGACATCACACTATGAAAGTAACCAAAATATACTAGCCTAGATGTAGCCACATCCGTGCTTTGTCTGATGTTCCTATCAGCGTAAGCCGCAGAACTTAATTTACCAACCAATTTATCTATGTGGGGTCCCCACTGCAATTGTTCTATACAACAGTGACATGTATTGAACAATTTTTGTCTGTCAACATATTGATTTCTGCACAGCCGTTCCATCTGTTCTTCAGAGCCATTCAGGGCATTTTCAATCCCCCTCTTTGTTGTGGGAGCCAATTAGGAAATTTTCAACCACCCTCTTCGTTGTGGGTAAAGACAGACGCCTGAATTTTCAGTGATGGCATTTACAGAAAGATTAAGTTACGATTGATAAGAATAAAAGATGTATATTGACTTACTCTTGACAGTATATTGGCTTCATCTGGTTTGGTGAAGGCAGGAGAGCTGAAAATTATAAAGCTTGTGTAAATAACTATAGAAACAGGTTTTACAGAACTGTCTATGCAGTGGACAATTTATTTATTCTCTATCATTGCAATGCCAAGTCTCACCTGATTGTGACAGCATCGGTTTTGCCCCCATGACAGGGCTGTCTGAAGTCTTCGGAGCTACACTGTAACAAAACATACAAATATTTTATCATCATGACAAAAGTTGAGGATTCCCAAGAAGGTACAACAATTTGTTAGTGAAGGGGCAAATTAGAAGTACCTGTAACTGTTGAGCTTGTATGAGGAGACTAAAGAATGTGGAGGAGGCGAGCAATGTCTTGTTTTCGCGGCTGACAGCCCCAGCAAAACAACAGCCGCTCATATTTGTCGTTTTATTTTAATCTATTTAGCTGAGAAACGATCTAAAAACCAGTCTGCGGGAGATCTTCGCCCTTCTTCTCCCACAGTGCTCCAATGTAGAGAGAGGCAAAAAATTATGTTAACTAATGTAAGTTATAGATAGAAATTTTAACTTGACTTGATGTATGCCAGGATTGTAGCAAGTGGATAGTCTCTGCCTAATGCCTACCCCTCTTCCTGGAAAAATGCGTGAGCATAGGTCTAACTTAAGTCATGCTGTATCAGACTATCATTCCAATGCTTGACATTGTGTTGGTTAGCACCTTTGCATTTCTTAATTAGCCATGCACTAACTGGGCGAGACCCCTCGCCAGGCAGATGCTAGGCCAGCTAAGACGGGTCTTGACCGACAATAAGATACAAACATATGGAGAGTTATGTCTTAAGTGGGCGTGCTGTACAGGACTATTGTCTTATCCAATCTACAACTTTGTTTTTTAAAAATCTACACAAGCAAGAGGTTGTAGTTTCAAGTTGTGGCAATTTGCTGTTTATAAAATAAATAGATAAGATAAGAAAGAACCTTACTCTACTTCGTTCCCTAGTTTGTCCCTAATTAATAACAATGAACATATGAAAGTAAGAGTTATTCTGTATTAAATTAACTATACATAAATTGAAGAAGACAGTCTAATGTTATTAGAGGAGAGTTATTCTTAGAAGTTCCTTAGGATTCCTTCATCCCCATCTATTTATAAGGACAGGGTAATTGGCTCAATTGACATGGCTGCATCGATACTAGAGCCCAATGGCCAATCATTCACTTGGTTAGTGCAATACTGGATATTCGGGTCTTTTAGGCCGTAAGGGCTTATTAGTCAAATAGGGCCTATATGCACATGTTTTTGAAACATCCTCTGGGCATGGTTGATTATGTCTAATATTAGACAAGCCAGTCACATACTTAGATAGACTATAACTCAGGATTTAGGATTTACTAGACCTCTGCCACCCTAAATGGGAAAACGGGTGATATATGCTTGATGTGTACATCTTAATGTGACCAGTAAGGTAAATAAATCTCATGAGATCACAAAACTCAATATTCCAAAAGGTTCACTCGATGTAGGTTTCCACATTCTGTCTAGGTCTTGTGATGATTGAGGTCTAGGTCAAGAGCCTTATTCATTTTTATTGTTATCAGTTAGCATTGAAGGCCAGATGAATAATTCACTGTTTGATTATTGCCAATATTTACTAATTGAGGTCAAAAATGGTATGAACAACTAACTTTTTAAGTTTAATTTTCAAGTTATTTTATTGTCAAAATACATTTCCACCTGCCCAACTATATCATCAAGCTGACAGGATTTCACTGAATGTTGTTGGCACAAAGTTTGATGTACAAACGAAATCTGACTTGAAGATGAATCTCTACATTTAAGCAATGGCTAATTGACCTGACATCAGTAAAATTTAAATTTTGAGGATTCGAGAAGCGGTAGAGACGGGAGTGTTCTTGCCAAATGAATTTTGTACTTGTCGCAGGTCAGTCACACAAGTGGTACAACATAACACTTAAAACACAAGCTATATTTACATCGCTCGTCGTCTCGCCGGCCTGACGAACACATTAGCGGCCTTCAACCGCCGTGCTATGTCCAGGTAGGTCACAGGGTCTGCATCGATCTCAACCTCCGCCTTTAGAAGTGAGAACTTCATTCGCCAGCCCCTTGCCACCACGCCATGGACTAAACGAGCCCTTAGAGAAATCCCGCGACCTGTGTGCCGCGCGACTACGGTTTGCTCTAAGACGAGCATATTTCTCGTCAGCTATGGTCCTGGCGGGTCACGTTGGAAAAGGTGAAGGCGCCTGCTGTGGTGATAATGACTCCTCCGTACACCATAGTTGTTTTACGGCACGCTTCAACAATCATTTGGTTTGTTGGGTGAGAGTTGGTTGCACTTTATTTGGCGGTCACTTGTCTAACATTATGCACGCACGTACGTTGCTGGTTTTTCACTCGCGCAAGCCAGTTTTTAGTGGATTTCAGAATGTTACCGGTTTGCAGTTGTTTATTTTCAGCGGAAAATTGTTGAGAAAACGCGAGGACAACAACGACAAACTACTACGGCGGCTCGAAAACAACTGAGCGGCTGCGCGTTGATTGGTCGAGTAGTGAGGGGCGCTTGTCGATTGGATTAAAACCGGTTGGAATCGGTTCTCGGAGGACTCGGCCGGCTCGCTTCGGTACGTCACTGTAGTGGTGTGCGACAGTTTATAGATTGTTGTTTTAGATATCGATGCTTTATATAATTTATTTTGTTAGAGAAAAAGTTCACGGTTAAATGGGTACAAATAGGTTGGTACTTCGTCGAATACGTGTAGGTATCTTCTTCCGGCTGCAAGCAACAGCAAAATAAAAATGTTGATATAAAAATTAAGGCAAATAATATGTTGTTCCCCCACAATATAATCTTCAGTAGTCTAGGTGACGTATGTCAATTACAGGACTGGATAGTCCTACCGTAACTTACAAGGTAAATTACAAATACTTATAATTAACTACTAAGCTTGGAATAAAATGTTAATCAAAAGAATTTAACAATCGAGTATTAGATTGTGGTGAACTAACGCAAATTGAGGTATTCGACATTCCTTTCTTTCGTTCGACTCTTATATGCAATCAAATTCAGAATTGATGAATAGGCACTAATAGTAAACAGTTAAAATCAACACCGATCTACATTCCCACCTCGCATCCCAGTTTACCGACCAAAACTGGAAAAGCATATTTTATGCTGAGACGGTGCTAAATGACTACAAGTATCCAAAAGATTCCAGTTAGGAATACAGACATTAATAACGTCGTACCTAGCCCTGGCCTAGGCAGAGATTAGCTCATCGTTGTAATTGTAAATGATACGGACCTAACCCAACATAAAAGTGTACTCGAGTACATCAACGGTTTCCTTATTCTAAATGGGCTGTTCTACTTATAGTTGGTGCAGAATATTTCTGCATTACTGTATTTTACAATAGGCTAATATGGTATGGTACTAAGTAAGTTATTTCACGCCGTCGTCTGTAAGAATCATGGAAGTGTTTTTTTAAACAAAATCAATTACTTTATGTTCCATACATTGTAATCGAAATAACTATACAAAATAAGGTTTCATGGCGGCTAAACATAATAATGACTCACTCAGCATAAAAAAGAGCATATATCTTACAAATGCGCTGTGTCAACGACCTTATCGCCAAGATTCTCTACCCAGCTGAGTGCGCTAGATAATGAATTAGTCAATTTGTGAGCAGTACAGTAGGTTAACGTACTGGTACTGAGGTAGGTTGGTCTTACTCAAGCGTATTGAAAATTGTAGAAAATGTGACCTGGGTAAATTAAACGTTTGACAGTTTTAAATGATTAATTCCTCCAGGGCCACGTCACATCGGTAAACTTGAATCCCACTGCCCCGCTCATTTCCCCTGGGCAATAATGATGAACAACAAAGCATTCTCAAGACGTTAATTTAATGGTTTTCCAGTTACAATCTAAGTTAATTCTGATATAGACTTTGACTTTAATGGCGTGGCTCCTCAAAAGAGGAGCCTCACCATTAAATAAGAATAGAAGAAAAAACTATATGTTTTCTATGGATCTGAGTTAGCGAATAAGGGCCGATGATATGCTTAGCCTCGAAACAAAGGCAACTGCATACTCATTGCACCAATCAAAAATCGCCAAGCAACTTGGCAACACACGTAATGGGCAATCCCGTTGGAACTGGGCAAACCGCCAGTATATACAGTGATCTCAATTAGCCGTCGAACTAAAACAATCCGGTGCACAGCTCTTTCACTTAGCTTTCTTTGAAACCCAAACTAGCGCGAACTGGTTTTCAGGAATATAGCTGACGTCTAAAAATAACCGCATGAGGACGTGATTCGAGGACGCAGTCATTCACAATTTAGGCAGGATGTGTGAATTGATGTAAGGAGCTGAATTGGTGGGACGTGATGTTTATACAGACTTACGTAATGGGTCTTTGTATGCAGTTCATTGCATGAAAAATTGGTTCGTAGGTCAATTTGGTCACGCGACCGGAATTTACCGGCAAAATGCAGTTGGGGCGCATTTTCGGTACATAGAATCGCAGTGGCCTAAGCTCAGTAGTGGGTCGACATGGGCCGAGCATGGATGGTGAAAAGAAGCAGACAAATAAACTTTGTGTCGAGCCGAGTCGGTAGCGCCTTTGCCAAACATACGTTAACATTTTAGTTTAAATATTTAAAACATAACTTTATCACGTGCTTTCCAACAAGAGGTGGCAGAGGAGTAGGAAATACATTCAAAATACCATCTGATTATGAGTCAAGAGTTTTTGATCACCACAAACAAAAATACGACTGCGAAGAATGTTGATAAATTGAAAATTATCTTGATCAATTAGAGCAGCTTGCTCTAATAGATAACTAAGCTATGAATACGTTGCTGTAATCAACAATGTATTCAGCCAATTGAGGGCCTCTTAAACAGTTTTCAGCATGCAACTTGAATTAAGGAAATGGATTGAAATTGCATTGCACTTGCGCGAGGGTACATGCATCTATTTTTATCACGAGTCTAAGGAATAGTGTTGGTATTTGATATCGATTTTAGTTAAGATTTTCACTAACTGTAAAGCTAATGAAAAATTACCAATGCGTCAAAACGTTTTTTTTTTTTCGACAATTTCAAACACATTTTTTTATTAGTTTGTTTTGAAGCCTACGGAATCGGCAGACAGTGCTGTTTGTTTACATGCTTTTAATTATCTACCTACTTGGATTTATTGTACTCGTATTATAGGGATATCTAATCAGATACCGAAGCGATTAAGATCAGATGAGTATGCGTTTTGGTGCAACATAAAACGAACAGTTAAAATCCTTCCTGTTGACTTCGACATTATCGGGTAACAAATTCTTAACGAAAATAGGAATGCCGACTTTATCATAGTTAGAAAATCATGAAACTGATCAATTATACTCTGGGTGCGAAGGAAAGTATTAACAGCATAGATAAATTATGATGGACAGACAGACACAGAATCTTCTAATATGTTCGAGGAATTGAAGAGTTCAAGGAACAGTTGAGTAATTCTGTGTTATTGTCGTAACAATACTCGCAATGCGCAGTGGCCGGCGCGGGAGCTATTTTTGTCGTTCTATTTATAAACACGACACGACATTGTAACAAATCTTATCAATTTACATTATTTGTATATACATGTATAGTACTATCTATGTATTTATCTATCCAGCCTCCTGCACCCACTAGAGTAAAAGGCCATTCCGTCACCGCCATTGGTTCGTCTGTCGTCGTCCCTCCTAGCCAAGTGTCCTGCCCATCGCAACTTCAGTCTTGAGATCCGCATACCCACATCAACGACCTTGGTACGTCGTCGTATCTCGACGCTGGGTATGTGGTCTTTGTTCTCAGTACTCTTTGCTACTCGGATTTTATGCATGTATTCCTTTATAAGCGGCCATGTCTCGGAGCCATATGTGAGTATAGTTAGGACACATTGGTTAAATACCTTGGATTTGAGGAATTGAGGGATTTTGAATTTAAAGGCGTCTCCCAATTTACCAAAGGCGGCCTAACCCACGTGTATGCGCCTGGAGATCTCTTTCACTCAAGAATTTCGGCCAAACGATAAACGGCGTCCAAGGTAGATTTGTCCATGGTCTCTAGATAACAGTTGCCTACGATTATGTTATTTAAAGGACTCTCAAGATTGGTCATAATCTTGGTTTTGGACACGTTCATCTTCAAGCCTACCCCAAGTGAAGATTTTATGCATGCACTCTGTGAAGTTCCTCAACGTTCTCGGTTAGAAGGTCGTCGGCAAAGTGAAGATGTAAACATCGGCCATAGACTTTCAGGGTCTTACCACAAAATAATAAACTCCTGTTCAGCACTTGTTTTAAGTCAAAAATGTATAAGACACGTTTTGAGTTAACTATGTGTATTTTTTTGTAGTAGCTTGGTTATACCTTTGACCTCAAAGTCGAGTGTCTTCAGCAGATTTTCGAGTATAGTATAATACTACATTATCAATAAACTTAATGATATTGTAAAAATCACGTTCTAAACCACTTAAAAAAAATACGTGTTTTAAAAAATAGTTTGTCACGAATAAGCAGAAAACTGAGAATGAACGACAAATAAAATTATCCACGGTTACACACGAAGTCGTTGAGAAGCGGCTATAACCGGATATAAGGACCTAAGTACTTCTCGGCTGTACAGGTAGATTTTCATTTTGTCGATTAATCATTATCCGATTATCTACACCGGAAGATAGATTAACCGTGTTACTATAAAAAATATTAAACATAGTTAAAACTCAAAACAAACTTCAATTCCCATATTTATTTATTTTGTAGGAAGACCCATACGGTGTTACTACAAAAAATGTTACACATAGTTTAACCTCAGAAACAAACGTCAAATCCTATACATTTTCGTGTTTAAACAAGTGTTGAAAAGGATTTTATTTTTTTGTGGTAGGACCCTAAATGTATATGATGTGCAGTGTTTTTCCAAGAAAGTTGATTATATTATAGCGTCACACGCCTACTCCCGAAGGGGTTGCCAGAGGCTCAATGGCATAATATTTAGCAAGTACTTTGCCACGAAGCGAACTTGGCTCCCGCGAGGAATGAGTTTCGCCTCCCTCTCTCGCTCACTCTCGTCCTCAACGCGTCAGACAATGACGGACGCCTTGAGGTCGCTAGAGCAAGGTGCCAAGTTAACTTTACCGTGGAGTAATTGAAAACTACATGTTGTGTGACAGGTTTATTATTAGATTCTCCTGAGAGTAATTTAATACTACATGTTGTGTGACAGGTTTATTATTAGATTCTCCTGAGAGTGATTTAATACTACATGTTGTGTGACAGGTTTATTATTAGATTCTCCTGAGAGAAATTTAATACTACATGTTGTGTGACAGGTTTATTATTAGATTCCCCTGAGAGTAAATTTATCGACATTAAAATTTACATGACACAAACAAATTAAAGCACCCGCAACTCAACAAAGGAAATCGTGAAGACTAAAATTTGGCTACTTTTATCTTTTTTATGCCGACAACTTTCGATCCAGTGAACTGATTTTAATTAAATATAGCAAAGAAGATTTAACATATAGCAGTGTAATCTATACACCCGTTTGAGCCAGGGTGCCACGGACAGAAACACACAGACAGACACTTAAAACTTATATTATAATATAACTCCTCTTTTTCGTCGAGGGTTAAAAGCATTAAAAGTTCATCAGCAAAACACGCTATGAAATCATCATTTAGATTATTGTCATAAATTGGTGTAAAATTTAGCTTCCTTTCAACACCCACTTTGCAACTAAAACGAGTTATAAGTCGATTTGTCATAGTTAAAGCTCATATCAAAGAATAGACTAGTCATAGTCCTAAATTTAGGCATATCTATTATCTACTGACGCGGCCAGTTCCTAGCCCATTCAGTAGAGCAATTCTCAAGTAGTTAATATGTATATATGTCATGTTGGATGACAGGATTGGTCAAATATGGTTTGAATAAATAATTGTGCGACAGTAGTGAATTGGTACTTTCTGTCTGGCACGGCACAACACGAACCAATTGCCTTAACCAAAGTAGGTGTGTTAGAAATATATTTGGCATTCTATTATTCGTTAAGCAGTTCGAATTGGTATAGAAGCGAATGAATGTATATTTAGTTAACATACTAAAGTGGGGCCACTCTTAGAAGTCGCATTTGACGCTACTTCTAAGAATGAGTCTTCTTTAGTTAGTGTTGTTTCAGCAGTAGACACGCCCTAAGCCATGTCCGATTTATTATTAACTAGTTGACCCGACAGACGTCGTCCAAATTCAAATTTCGAACTGGAGGCGCGACTCTCCGACGTCCGTCATGGTCTTGAATTTCTCGTATAAAATCCCAATACTAAATTATTTTTAGTGTAATTAATTTTTTCGTGCATTTTTCGATATATTAATAGTTTTTCTGCTATTCGGGCGGAGATGAATCCAACAAATAAGAGATAAAATTTAAAATAGGTCCAACCATTCTTGAATTAAATATAAGTGGTGTAATTATTTTATATATTTCGATTCTAAAGAAACATAGGGTCACGTCTCTTACCTTACGGGTAAGCCCATCGCCGCAGCTTATGGGGATATTAATGTTCCCTCACGATGTTTCCCATCATTGTTTGGACTAAAGTCCTTATAATGCAGCTGTAAATAAACAATAAGACGTGAACAAAACCGGCTGTGCACGATCTGCCTTCTTCCATTGAATGTTGTAAATTGTCAAAGAAACATTTTTTTAACCACTTTTCTGAAGAAATTAACGTGATCGGATAAACTGATCGTGATATATCTATCGTTTTGATCATTGAAGTATAAAGTAAACTATAAACTATATTTTCAGTTAAATACAAATTGGTTTAGTGCTCTCTACGAAGTTGATACACTTTTACTTACACATTGTTATCTTCAAAATGCCGATCCAAACATTTATTTAAACGTGAATTCACCTTTTTATGTGTTCCCAAATAGTCGATAATATTTCATGACCACATCCCAAATAATAATGCATATTGAAATATCGATTAAAAAAATATTTAACACAATCACCAAAAGACAACACTATTCATGTTTTTTTTTTTAAGAAAAGCCCGACACGTGTGACGGGATAGGAAAAAAGGTGCGTTCACAATTTACTTCTTTGATTTGTTTTCATTTTACGTCTGCTAATAAAAACACACTTGTTGACGGCAAAATAGCGTCGCCCGCGCTCCTTTTCCCAAACAGGGTGTCAGAGGTACATCTGTGCCCACGTTAGGGAATGATAGTGTTCTACCTATTTCGAATCAAACAAGTAATTTCTTCAAAAACTTCAAAATATCTTAACTCCGAAACTAGGCATTTCCTCGGGGGTGAGTAGCGGGGTGGGTATTTACACCCTCACTGCTACCCCCTTCTCGTGTTCAAGTTCTAAAGTACCTACCTTCCTGTTATTTTCAAAAAACTGAAAACTTTACGACTAGCCGTTGCCCGCGGCCTCACCCGTAAAATAGCCAATTCGCGAAAATAGACGTAACTTCTTTAACTTGTTATTTCTTGTTTTGTACCCTCACCCTTGATAGGACCCTTCCCTACCTCTACCCTAGGCAATTTCTAAAATTACTCTCTCAATGACGTCTTGTATCTAGAAACGACCTTCTAGTAGGGTCAACTAGTTTTTCAGATTCATACGAACTAGGGGGATAAGGGGTGGGGAAGACCTACTGAAATGAAGTATCACAGCTGTAACTATCAATCTGCCAAATTTCAGGTTCATAGGTCAAGTAAGTAGTTTATTTTTATCGATATCGTAGGAAAGTGAGGGACAGAGACCATCATCCAGTTCCATGATCAGAATAGCTTGATACCCCACACTATTAGTAGTGTATTTGTCACTTTGAAACAAATCAAACGCGTCCAAACTCGAGGGGTTTACTAGTAGCCGTTGCAGAGTTCCCCTATCCACCTTCAGGTGCCATCATCAGATCATTTATCCATCAACTATTCACCGAAACCATTCTAAAGAGCCCAAACTCGGTAGGATTGCGTTATTTTATCACAGAGTTACTGTCACCACCATCCGGCTCCATCATCAGATCAGCTCGATGGTATCATCATTCTGTATTGTCACCGAACTTACATAATTATTCCAAATTTTAGCTCAATCAGAAACCGGGATGTGTGTCAAATTTAACTTGCAAGATTCCTTTATATAGTTGTTATTATTATTATTAGCCTACATCATCCCACTGCTGGGCAAAGGCCTCTCTTCCCCTCCTCCACTCTTCACGCCCATGGGCTACCTCCCACCAGCTGTTGTCTTGGTACCTCAATTCGTCACTCCAGCGCTTCCTGGGTCGACCACGTCCCCTTTTCGCGTTTGGGATCCAGAGAGTTGTTAGTTTGGCCCATCGGTCCGGTTGCATACGGGCGACGTGGCCTGCCCAATCCCACTTCAATTCAGCTGCCTTTTCCTCTAAGCCCTTTATTTTAGTTCTGGAGCTTTTTTTTTTTTTGGCTTGATCATTGTTGTTTTAGACTGTTCGTCCTTCAAAACTTTGCCTTGGGATGGGCGGGACAGGTAGTCCCCGCCTCAAAAAGTTCATTTACACGTGAGTGCGTGCCCTACTGGGGGAGAGACCCAACCTGGGAGGGTTGTGGTGAATGGAGTGAACTTGGCAGCCGGGCACAACTAAGGTGTGTCGCTGCGTCTCTGTGTGTCTTGTGCCGGCGTAGAGTGTACGGCGTCATGTGGGGTGTCTGCGGCTTGAGCAGTGTCTGGTGTGGAGCAGTGACTGGTGTGGAGTTCTGGAGCGTATCTCAGTATTCCTGACTTATTATATAGCTACAAGGGTGTTTAAAGTTGGCCAAGTGTAGACGCCCGGGGTAGGTATAGGTCCACCGGTTTAGGAAGTGTCTGTCTGTCAGTCTAATAGTGTTTGATTAATTTATTTTATTTATTTATTATTGACATAAATTCGCACAACATTACAGAAAATTCTAGGTCGTTGTACAAAGTATCCAAACTGATTAAAAAACATTAATATAAAATACAATTACATGTGGGGCCACGGAAGTGCCCCGCCAAGACGAGTTAATTATACAAAAACTATCCAATTATTAATATCAATCAATATTCTTTTCAATTATTATATTCTATTCAATATTTAAAATAAACATTCAAGAAAAATAATAATAATAAAAATACAGAAGAACAAATCATGCATTCTTCTCGCAGAACCTTCCACATTCTCTCTTAATATCCCTCCATGCCTCACCAAACAGATCATTCAATGGTGCAGCAGCCAACACAGCGTTGAGGCTGTTCCGCGCTCGGACCAGCAGGGACTGCCGGCGCGCCACCGTGCGGTGCGTGCCGCCCGCTAGCAGTTAGTGCCTGCGCGCGCGTAGGTAGTTGTCAGGCACGTATAGCGCAGATACTGCGCTGACAAGCGCCGCGCAGTCACTGTCGCCTCGCAACAATCGACACACAGTCAGAAGCTGTTCGGTGTTACGTCTCACCTCTAGTGAGTTGTATCCGAGCATATCTAATATAAAAGCGGACGGATAAAGGTAAGGGTAGTATCCAAATTTCCTCTTATATTATACCTTAGAAAAGCTTTGTGTACCTTCTCGAGCATAAGGACGTAAGAGCTTTCATGTGGATTCCAAACAACCGAGCTAGATTCAAGTTTGGTTCTCACTAGGGCCGTGTATAGAAGCTGGACCACACCCAAGTTGTGGAATCCCTTACTATTCCGTATCACAAACCTAATCTTTTGAAGCATTTCTTGGCTAAAGTGCTCATGTGCTCATGGAATGTAAGTTTAGGGTCGAACGTAACACCGAGGTCCTTCATCGAATACACTCGAGTCAAAGACTCCGTGCCGAGTGTATACGTCATGCCAATAGGCCGTGGAGAACGCGTGAAGGACATGATACAGCACTTCTCGATATTGAATAATAGTTTGTTGTTCACACTCCATCTATGAATCGCGTCTAAATCTTCCTGTAGTAGCCTACAATCATCCTCGGACTTCACGGGAAGTACTAGTTTCAAATCGTCCGCGTACAACAAGCATTTGGCGTGTTTAAGCTCAGATTCCATGTCATTTATCATGATGATAAATAACAACGGACCTAGAATGGAGCCTTGGCTAACACCTGACCGTGTGTGGTACGGCTGGGACTCAAAACAGCCATGTCGCACATATTGTTGGCGGTTCTTCAGGTAGTCAGCAAAGAGAACCAACAGCCGTGGGGCAAATCCAATGGCACACAATTTCTTCAGTAGGACGTCGTTATCAACCCTATCGAACGCCTTGCGGAAGTCCAGATAGGCGACGTCTACCTGACATCCCCGATCCATGCTCTCTGAGACCATCTCGACTAACGTCAGTAAGTTGGTGGTTACTGAGCGACGACTCTTGAACCCGTGTTGCGAGTCGCACAAATACGGGGCAATCTGGGGGCAGATTTTACCGTATATGATTGACTCGAACAATTTTGCCAATGAATTCAGGATCACGATCGGTCGATATTGATTCACAGAGGCAGTGTCACTAGTCCTGGGCATAGGACTGACTCGAGAGAGCTTCCAACTGGTAGGGTAGATACCTTGCTCTAAAGCTAGGTTAAAAATTCTACCCAAAGGTAATACCAGCTGATCGCTATAGGCCTTCAAAAAGTAAGGAGGGACGTTGTCCGGTCCAATTGCGCTCCTTGGCCTAAGCTGCTTCAGTCCCTTCTCTATATATCTACGGGAAACATGCGCAAAATGGGCGTAATTGGCCGTACACGAGACATCGGAGCTGTTTACCAGATTAAGTAGATAGCTGTCTTCGTACTGCGTTCATATGACCAAATGATCGAATCGAAACACTCCAAGCATTTGAGGCTCAGTGGAAACGGCCATTTGCCGACCGGAAATGCCAACTAACAAGAATAAACTAGCAAACTACGGCTTAGCCAAGTGTGTTTGTTCATATAGGGGTAAATGTAAAGGGTGTAACAACAGTGAATTGTTGCACCAAGCAGAAAGTAATTTATTGTTGTATCGAGTGCTTATTTGCAGTCCGAGAACGTACTTTTTGAACAAATGGATTTCTCAGTGAATGTTGTTCAGAATGAAGTCCCCCTAACAACCCCTAAAATATGATTAAAACTTTCTGTTACACAAAGTTTCATGTTTATGTTTTTAATGAAAAGGCAGCTGAATAGTATTATTTATTTATGAATTCCGTGAACGATATTTTTTTGAGAAATTTGAGTTGAAATTGCGAAAAAAATACATTATGAAAGTTGTTACCTACACATAACTACATACTTACTACTTACACATAGTTGCATTTACATATTATACAGCACACATGCTTTTGTTTGTAATAAATAACTTACTCTATCTATTTACACGGGTTTCATCGCTCGCCGCAATTATAGTTTTTCCCCAAAATTGCGGCGATGGGCTAGCCCCATGTCACGCAAAAAGAAGTTCCTATTGAATAACTGGTTAAACATGGGCAATATCGGCATCTTGCAGCCGCGTATGCAATTTGTACTGGAAGATGACAGTTGTTTGTTTACATTTCTGGCCTCAAATTAAAAATCGCAGTTTAGTTGCGCCCCGGTTTAGACTCGCGAAGGTTTGCAATTCCTTCGAGGGTCAGCGCATTCTCTACTACAATAAGATACCTCTGGAGATTTTGAAATTGCCATTTCAGCAATTCAAAAACCACATGGTTTTCGATTTACTGAATTGTAAAAGCGACTTGTCTAAAAGGGACATTAAACTGTATGTTTAAGGGACTGTATGGGGTTAATCTAACTCAACACAGAACTCGCTATTTGTAATTATTTATTTCTGCTTATTATTTATAACAATTAATATTCAAATATTTGTACTAGTTAAACACAACCAATTTCTAGAAATCTCCCTATCTGTGGGAGTTTTTTCGCCCTGCTTCTCCTACAGTGGTCTAATACAGAGAAGAGGCAAAAATATAATTTGCTAAATATATGTATATATCTACAGATATAAAGAAATGTTGATTTGATTTACTAGTAACATTTTTATAACTACACTGCATTCTGTTTAAAAAAACATATTTAATTGATTTTGGAAAATGTTATTTCATTAATTCAATAAATATCTTAGTGGTAACATATTTGGCACATTATTTATTTGAACTTAACTCAATATTTAAGGATAAATGTTATCGGTAAAAACCCGATTTACCGTCATCAAATCACCGGCGATTACCGGGATATCTTCTCATCAGTTGAACGGTATTGCAAGCCCTAGTGATGCTATCTCTGCTGTCATCTGAACTGGAAGCACGGATATCTGACAGAACTTTAAAGTTTACGAGTCCTGCAGAAAAAGCTGGAATAGTAGAAGTATCGAACACGTAAGCGAGTCCAATGGCTTATCAAATAAAACTATACAGGCATACAATTTTTAAGAGACACTGACAGTTCAATTCGTTGACTTTTTAACCGACTTCGGAGGGGGAGGTTCTCAATTCGTCTGTTTTTTGTTTGTTACGTGATTACTCCGTCAATTACGAACCGATTTTGATAATTATGATTTTGATCGGTATGTGATACTTCAGAGGTGGTCCAATATAAATTTTATCAAAATCGAATTAGCGCTTTTTGAAAAAATCAACAAATGCAAAAAATATAAACACAGATGACGTTTCGGTTTGTGGTTCCGTGCAACAAAAGTTTTGACGAGGAGTTTTCATGTACACAGATTCGCATTCCAACCAGGAAGGAAGAAATAAGACTTGCACTTGAAGACGGTTTTTTAAAGTTTTTAACTTTGCGAATTACTGTATTTATTTAGCCCCGCGTATCGCGGGCAAGACGTGGGTCACGCAGTGCAAGAATTATTTTATATATTATTATCAGTTGACCAAAGGAGAATGCGCATTTTGGTACCCGTTCCAAGAGGAACAACTTTTACAGCCACCAGTGTACACAGGTGTAACAGAAAGTTGTAGTCATAGGTTGTTAGGGGAAATAATTCTGATCAACTTTCACAATGAAACCGATTAATCACATTAATGATGATCACATGAATTGACATAGACTTCTTTCGCATACCGACCGGGGAGGAAGAAATAGGGCTTGAGCTTGGAGTCGGTTTTTCATAGAAGTTTATTTGATATATAATGAAGTGTGAACTCGAGTGTGGGTTTATGATACGCAATATCACGCGAGAGTTTTAATGCTTAATTATATACAGTTACATACAGTAATTTATCTACACACATATAATAAGCTCTCTTTGATGTGTTCAGGAACCGCATGTTCGACCGGCATGGAGGCATTGATAATTGCTCTGCACTTCAATATTCAGATAATAAATGAGTTTTTACCAAGTATGAAAACAGGTAAAGCGGCAGGGTATGACAGAGTATCGTTAGAGATGCTGAGGGGAGGAGATGGCGTCGTGACTAGTCAGCTGTACCGACACTTTCATATATGCTGGACGATCGGTCGGGTGCCAGGAGACTGGTGCAAGGCTGTTATCGTCCCATTATAAGGGGAAGGGTCCACAGCAGGACTGTAAAAGCTACCGCGATATTAGTCTTCTCAGCATCGTCGGTAAATTGTATGCAAAAATATTGATTGAACGAATGATGAATAAAACGGAGGAAAATATCTGGGATGCGCAAGGGGGATTCAGAAGAGGAATGGGATGTACGGACCTGATCTTTGCTCTACGATGCGTAACAGAGAAACATCTGGCTTTGAGGCAAAAAGTTTACTGCGCTTTCGTAGACTTAGAAAAGGCATATGATAAAGTGATGAGGAATGATTTGTGGGAAACACTATTCGTGTATGGAGTGGACAGCCAAATGATTCGTTCACTGAAGTCCCTGTACGACGACTCCATTGCATGCGCCAGGATAAACGGTGCTTTTTTATTTATTTTTTTGGAATTGATTTTTATGTTTTAGACTTTAGTCTTCAAAAACGTTGCCTTGGGGGGCGGAACAGATAGTCCCCGCCACAATTGTTCTGTTTCACGTGAGTGCGTGCCCTACCGGGGGAGAGGCCCAACCTGGGAGGGTTGTGGTGAGTGGTGTGATTTAACGTAGCCGGGCACAACTAAGGTGTGTCGCTGCGTCTAAGTGTGACTTGTGCCGGCGTAGAGTGTACGGCGTCATGTGGGGTGCTTTCGGCTTGTGCAGTGTCTGGTGCGAGTGTTCTTGTTAGCCGCCTCCGCCTGCGCGTGCGCGGGCGGTGGATGTATAAGGGGCGGGTGGGAAGAGTCGGGTCGGGGTTGTCTGTGTCCGGGGGTAACAGTAAATTTAATTGCGCCGTAATGGCGTCTTCCGGGTCTAAAAGGATGTTACGGGGGCGTCTTCTCGGTTGGGTTGCCTCGGGGTTTGCAGCGTAGTCAGCCGCGAAACGAATAAGGGGGTTGGAGTGATGTTGAGCTCTGTCGAAGTATCGAGTAGAAGCTTTTTTCATGAAGTCGTGGATGGTAGGCACTTTCAGGTCTTTGTGGAGATCAAAATTCCGCACGAACTAGGGGCACCCGTGGCTCGGCGTAGAAATTTATTTTGGAGGATTTGAAGACTGTCTAAAATAAGGGACGAAGAAATTGAATCTGCTTCTTATGTAAAATTTCTGGGAATCTACACGGACAGTAACCTAAACTGGACGAGACATGTAGACAAATTGGTTGGCAAATGCAGTAGTTTCTGTTATGCTTTAAGATCCCTTATTAAAATTACTTCAAAGAAAGCAGCCTTGCAAGCCTACTTTGCCTTCTTTCAGTCAAGAGTGCTTTACGGTTTGGCTGTTTGGGGAGGTAGCGTCGATATAAATAGAATCTTTATCTTGCAGAAGAGAGCCATCCGCATTTTAAACAACATAGGCTCTAGCATGGAGTCTTGTAGAGAGTCTTTTAGAGAGTTGAAAATTCACACAATCACTGCTCTATATGTAATTGAATTGTGCAAACTTACAAGGCGCTATCCACTTAAGTTTCCCCAAAAAAAACCAGGTTTAAGTGAAAGACTAAATGAAAGAAACAAGGGCTACTTAGAGGTCCCACATTGTCGAACAGCTTCCTATACACGTGCTACAAAGTTGACTGCCATCAAAGTGTACAACAGCCTACCCTTAAGTATTAAAATACTAACTGGAAAAGGGTTCATCACAGGTCTAAAAGACTATTTGTTAACTGTGTCGCCCTATAATTTGGACGAGTTTTATAATTTTAAGAATAATTAGCGAATAGGATTGTGGCGGCTGTTTATTTTATCCTGTTTGCCTTGCGTATTATAATATAATTGTATTGACCAATTATTGTATAGTGACATATTCTATTAGTGAGTGACATATATGACGATTATTTACCTCTTATTATTTTTTATTTAATTCTAACTTGTTTTTTACTTAAATTAATTTTAGTCAAATTTTAATTCGATTTAATGTAACTTAATTCATTGATCTCGAGCCCTGTGACATTGTATTGAATATTTATTGCTAATCCTATATGTTATGCATGATATATTATAGTTATTGTGTCTTTAATCAAATTGTATGCTACACTCGCTGAGTAAAATTACATGGAACTAAGTTTTAAGTTGTACGACCATCTATACCTATAACAACTGTAATTTATGGCAATAAATGAAATGAAATGAAATGTCTATGTGGATTTTGGCTACATGCGCAAACACCACACTAGCATATGTGAAAATGGGACGGACGCAAGCTAAGTACAATCTTAGCTTATTACGTAAAGAGAGTTTGCTCTTAGATTGAATCAGCGCGTTAAGCCGACTTAGGACGAATTTGGCTATATTCCTCACAATTTTAATGTGCGGTCCGAAGGTGAGACGGCTATCCAAAGTCACTCCAAGGTATTTCACTTGGCGAGTCCATGGAATATCGCGTCCAAACAGGGAGATTTGTGGTAAACGAGACCACTCACTGAGTGTTGTGAAGCGAGAGAAGAATATAGCCTGGCTTTTTTCTGGGTTGAGTTCGATCCGCCACTTCTTGAACCAGTCGCCCAAGAGAGTGGCGGCAGTTTGGAGCCTTTTGACGACTATTTCGCTATTCCTACCAGAGTAATAGAGAGCAGTGTCGTCGGCGAAGAGGGCAAGCTGTACATTGTGATGTTTGGGGATATCACTAGTGAAGAGTGAGAATAAGAGAGGCGAGAGCACAGAGCCTTGTGGTACTCCCGCCTTGATTGGATGAGGTCTAGAGTGAGTGCCTTCCACTCTGTACCTAAAACTCCTATTGGAGAGAAAGTCTCTCACAATAAGAACTACTGCGAACGAAGAACAACTGAATAAACTCGAGCGACTCCAAAACCTTGGGATTCGGTTTGTCTACGGGCTGCGCAAGTACGACCATGTCTCCCAGTATCGCAAGGAGCTGGGATGGCTTCCGATCCGTCTTCGCCGTGATATGCACATTCTCTCTTATCTATTCAATATTTTGCGAAATCCCCGCTACCCCACATATCTTCGAGAACGTTTTGAATTTCTTTTCCCCAGGGATAGCAATCGGAGATCCCACACGGTGTCTCTCCTGTCAACTCCTCGGCATAAAACTGCCGCCTACAAACACTCTTTTAGGTTAAGGGCAATCCGACTGTGGAACGCACTTCCCTGCACTATTAGGGATAGTCCCTCAATTTTCACTTTTAAGAGAAGATTGAAAGCGTATTTCCTTTCTCTTTCGTAATTAGTATCATATTTATGTAAGTATATGTATGATATTTTGTAGTTTATATATGTGCATGCTATCTAGTGTATTATATAGTTGAGATATATATATTTTTTATTAGGTATATTTTATTTATATTTTAAAAGTAATTTTCGTACGTATGTATACTGTTTTATTGCGCACTAGGACTGTCCTTTTTCATAAACACTCCTGTCTTGCCTAGGTTTGCTGGAAGAAATCTCTTTTTAGAGATAAGCTCGCCTTTGCCTATAAAATTTATTGTAACTGTCTGTGTATCTATGTTTTCTGTGCAATAAAGAATATGAATATGAAAAAAACTAATCTGTCAGGGAAATCCATGTTGTACAGCTTGTATATGAGGCCGTTGTGCCAAACCTTGTCAAACGCTTTAGCCACGTCGAAGAATAAAGCGCCTGTGCCTGTCGGCTTTCGCCGATTGAATCCGTCCAAGATAAATTCAGTTATCCTGTGTACCTGGTGGACACAGGAATGTCCGTTTCTAAAGCCGAACTGCTCGTCCGGGACGAGCCCACGGCCGAAGGCTATCGCCTTCAATCGATTGTTTATCACCCTCTCATAAATCTTACCAAAAGATTTAAGGAGGCTGATAGGGCGGTAACTGGTTGGTTTCGATCTGTCTTTACCCGGTTTATGTATCCCAATCACATCAGCTTCCTTCCATGCATCCGGGAACATACAAGTGGCAATGGCGGAATTAAGAATGGTCACTAGTAGGACTAGAAGGGGGTAGGAGAGATTCTTTAGAACCCGATTAGCAATTCCGTCAGAGCCTGGGGCTTTTTTGGAGTGAAGCTCCTAGATAATAAGATTGACCTCATTGATGCTAACTAGCTCTACAGTATCCTGGGGAGGAAGTAAGGAGCGTCTGGCGACTTCAGAGTCCACCAGGTCTACGTGAGACTGGTCAAAGGGTTCATTTGACAATGAACATTGGCTCTCTAGACTGTCAGCCAGACACTCAGCCTTGTCAGCATCCTCGAAAGCCTGTGATTGGTCAGGTCTGGAGAGTGCTGGGATATCCACAACCGCATCCGATTTGAGAGTGCGCGCTAATCTCCAGTAAGCCTGATGATCTGGGGTGAGCTCTACCAGAAGTTGTTCCCATCTTTGGGATCTATGGTCTTTAATGGCAGTTTTAACAAGTTGTTGGGAACTACGCATTGCGATTTTGTTGTCAGAGCTCGGGAAGTTATCATAGGCTCTGGTGGCAGCGCGCATCTCACGGATGAGGTCGCGTATATCCTCAGGAAGTCTCCACCTACTATCACCAGATGGGTTGGCTGGCTTTGAACAGGCTTGGATTGACTTTTGGATGTGCGAAGTCAATGATTTTATAGCTAAGTTAACATCAGATTGAGAGTCGATAACTTGTGGGATTTTTTCTAATTCAACGGAGGGAGAGTTTGCCTTAAAGGTGTTGTGGAGCAAAGTCCAGTCTATAGTTGATTTTATGGCGGGCGGGAGGGGTTCAATATTACCAAGTATAGATATCACGGGGCGATGGTCGGATAGCAATTCATGGTATACTTTAATCCCTCTTATTGGGAGAAGAATGTTTTTAAGAAGCATGATATCGAGGATGTCTCCTTCAGAGTCCGGGTTACTCTTAGGGAAGTGAGTAGGAGTCATTGGGGCTATTAGTTCAATAGCAAGTTTCTCGGTTGCTTTCTTTAAGAGAGGACCGTTGGAGTTCGTCACTCTACAATTCCAATCGACATGTTTGCTATTGAGGTCACCCGCAATGATGACAGAATCGCCTAAACTAAGCAGGGACGAGATGTCAGACTCCTCGAGACGCCTACGACTGTCATTTGAGCCCTGTCTCTGGTAGCATGAGGCGATAGTAATAGTTTCATGACCCCTCATTGCTATTCGGCAAACTGAGGCTTCCATGTTTTGAAGTGGTGGACAGTCACACGGGGAGATGTGCAGGCTTCTCCGATAATAGATTGCCGTGCCCCCAAGTCTTTCATTAGTGCGATCATTTCTAATCAATTTGTAATTAGAAATGTTGGGGTTTCTGTGCTGGGGTTTGAGGAAAGTTTCCTGTACAAGAAGAATGTCAATTTGGTGGTCTGATAGGAAGGCGGATACTAAGTTCCTTTGTCTCTTCAAACCATCAGCGTTAAAAAATGCCAATCTCAATGCACTAGGTTTAATCCTACCGGGTGTGGTATCCATTACGGAGAATATACATTACGGTTCCTGAGAACGCCTTTGATCGCCGAAATCAGTGACCTGTGAGCTTGACAGGCTCGCAAGGCAGCAGCAGGGTCCTGCTTTAGTGCTGCAGTGTCAATTTTGAGTAAAAACTCATCAATTTCGTCTGGGTCTCTTCTGTCCAAGATGGTCAGTAGGTCTGTCAGATAGTCCCTATTTTCTGTTGGTGGAGGTGGTCTTAATGACCTAGGGGGGGTGGCTCTAGTTGATAAATCAGCTGGGGCTGTTTGAGTATTCCTTGGCATGTTAGCCACAGCGGAAGTAGTGGGAGTAGGGTGATACTGCCGAGAAGGGGGAAGAGGGGGGAAGCTGGTGTGCTGCCCCGATGATCCCTGTACCCAACTAAGTGGCTTAGCCCAGGCATTCTGGCTCGGGCGAGCATGAGCCTGGTCTATATTAGTTGGGGCCGGAGCTTGGGCTTTCGCCCGTACAGCTTGGCGCGGCTTAGGTCGGGCCGGACAGCCTACGTAGGCTGCGGTGTGACCGAGCACGCCACAATTGACGCACCCTGGTGGGCCGTCTGACTCCTTGGGGTTGGATGGACGTGTGCAAGCCCCCGGAGCATGATCCTCCAGGCACTTGACACAGCGGCCTTTCCTTTGGCAGTTCTTGGCCGAGTGGCCAAACAGCTGACAGTTAAAGCACTGGAGCGGCTTGTTTTTCCTATGTGGGTTCTCAATTTTCAACCCTGAGATGTGACAGATCTCCATAACTTGGAAGATCTGTTTACCCTGTGGTGATAGATCGACCACAACCAGTACCAGGTCGTACGGTAACTTGGAGCGACCATTGTACATCCTGTGCACTTCGTGCACAGGAATGTTTTTCGCCTTCAAGTCTTCCATGACCTGCTCGCTTCCAATTTCCTTGGGAAGACCCCTAATAACCACACGGAGTCTTCTATCCTCCGGTAGAGTCCAGTGATGGTACTCTATTTTAGTTGCGGTTAGGAACTTAGTTAGAGCCCGGTGGTCATCGGAGGTCTGTAATTGGACTAAAATCCCCTGTGCGGTGTTGGTTGCCCGGATGAAGTTGATTTTACGCTCTTTGAGCGCTCCATCAATCTTCGTCCACATCTCTTTATTTTTAATGCAGATCTTGGGCGGAAGTGCTTTGCGCGTGCCTTGGGCACTTGCTCCGACTATTGACTGCTGCGACGGCACAGTTTTGGCTGCGGCAGACGGGGTTGGGACGGCCTCGGACGGGCGACCGACCTTGGCGACAGAATTGACAGGATCTGGAGTGGGGGGCCGCTTCAGGGCCCGTTTCCTACGTTGCCTCGGGGGACTGGAGGTGGAGTCTTCTTCCGAGACGGAAGCTTCTCCTTCCTCCGCGAGCCCGTGGAACGAGTTCCTTGGGTCGGAATAGGAATTGTCCTGATCCATCACGTTTTCATTTGAATCGGGGGAGTTATTTACCGGGGAGCAAGTCTGTCTTGTCTGTTCCAGGGGAATCACAGTGGGTACGTGATTACTATTGAGAGCCAGCCCGCTCTCAGGCGGAGAGGACGGCGACTGCTCAATCGAGTCTTGTTGCGAGAACAAGACTTGTGAGTCAGCCCAGGACCCTCTCTCAGCGCGAAGTTGGCTGAGCTCTTGGGAAAGCAGTGCAGCTCCTGTTCCATCTTAAAAAAGGCTTACAGCAGGGGGGGGGGAGCAATAAAGTCTGTCGCCACAGGAGGGGATAACGACCCTCCCTGCCTGAGCAGGGAGGCGTGTGTACCTAAGTGTGTCTGTGTACCTATTGTGTAAAACACTAAACCCACCTCAGGCCAAATCCAAACCACCAGCGGTACACACACTCCTGTAATCGGGCACTGACACAGACACTATATGGCGGAATGTTCCGTTTTCCATGAACGAGCACAGGCGGGGTGCACGTGAGCGCTAGAGAGAAGCGCGCGTGCGCGCGAGAGGGATGCGAGATTCGAAGCGGAGGCCGATACACGCGGGCGTATCGGTCAAGCGGCGAACGACCATAAACGGTGCTTACACGGGCTGGTTTAACATCGAACGTGGTGTGAGACAGGGCTATGTAGCATCGCCATGGCTGTTCAATCTGTTCATGGATAGTTGTTTGAATGAATTGAAAGAGCGTGATTGTGGGATGCAAATGGGAGAGTTACTTATCAAGTGCCTCTTATACGCCGATGATCAAGTTATTCTTGCGTCGTCGGTAGGTGAGCTGCAGGAGATGGTAACTCTCATGAACGAATCACTTAAGAAGAAGAGAATGAAAGGGAATGTCAGTAAAACGAAGGTCATGGTTTTAGAAAAGGATGAAGAAGTAACTGATTGCGTGATTATGATTGATGATGAACAAGTGGAACAAGTGAATGAGTTTATATACTTGGGTAGTATGTTTACAAGAGATGGGAAATGTGAGGGTGATATTGAAAGGAGAGTGAGTTCGGGCAATAAAATCAATGGGGCGCTGTACTCCTTGATGAGTAGCCAAACGGTGTCCCAAAAGGCACGTTTGGCGATTCATAATGAAGTGTTGAGTCCGACATTGATGTATGGGAGCGAATGTTGGGTAAGGCAGAAGAAGCATGAAAGCCGAATAAACGCTCTAGAAATGAGGTCTTTGAGGAGTATATGTGGAGTAACATTGAAAGATAGATTGAAGAATGAAGTTATAAGGGAACGCTGTGGATTGAAAGAAGATATAGTGACAAGGATAGTGAGAGGCCAGCTTAGATGGTTTGGTCACGTTGAAAGGATGAATGAAAGGAGATTGACGAAACAGATTTATACAGCGGGTGTGAAAGGAACCGTCGGGCGGGGACGCCCAAGGAGGTCCTACAAAGACCAAATCGGCGATTTGTTAGTGAAGGGGCAAATACGAAGTACCCGTAACCGGCGAGCTTGCATGAAGAGATTTATGAATGTTGAGGAAGCGAGAGATGTATGCCAGGATCGTAGCAGGTGGAGGTCTTTGGTCTCTGCCTACCCCTCTTCCGGGAAAAAGGCGTGAGCATATGTATGTATGTATGTATATCATTATGCTGGTCGTAACGTGCGGTTTTTGGACGCAGTAAAGAGGGTTTATGATACGTGTGTAGATAAAGTTTTTAACTTGGTGATTATTCGATGCGTTTTCCGCGCTCCCGGTTCAGTGGGTGTTCGAGTTCAGATAAAATGAAACTTATGTCGTTGTACATACGGTCAATGACAGTTCGAATCGCATTCTTTTCCGACGCGTCATTATCCCTGCTTCCCACACTGTTCTACCCAATCGGAATTTATTTATTTATTTCTACAGGCACACCAACAACATAAACACATAACATTACGAAAAACATTACAAACAAACAGATACTTTTGTCTATGTCTATTATAGATGTGCACAAAATTCTTGAAAAAAACAAATCGATTGGCATAAAAGTATACCTAGCCATAACACATAATAAACACTTCAATTCAATTCAATCATTATATATATATATATACAAGTGACATTTAATTAACTGACCATATTTTGGGGATTGATAGCACCGATCATTATGAACAACTTTCCCAAAGAAATACATGGTCGCAAATGAAAAATATTTTTCGTCCCTCAGTACATTGACCCGATCAGCTGATCACAAGTTACTATGGGAGGTAACTTTAACCTAGTATAGTATTAAAATATCTGTGCTTTAACCTCTTAACATAACTTTCATATCTTTATATAATATATAAATAAGAGTGTAAGACATATAGGTATCATTTGGCTATAGTATTATTAGCCAGCTTATGTTTGAAGGAACCAATACTGTCTCGAAATATTAGGTCCTTACATATGAAATTGGCGTTTTGTATGGAGAAATTGAAGTTAACTCAATTTTCATTTTCATTAAAAAAATACAAAAATGTATGTAACATTTTTGTATTTTTTTTAGGAATGACAGATCCTAATTTTATAAACTTTGTGTGTATGAATGAGACAACATTTAGCTAACAGAAAATTTTATATAATTTTTGAAAAGTGTCAGCTGTAAAAAAATATTACGAATATTATCATAAAAATGGATGACATTTATGAGGCACTGATTTTGAAGATAACATTTTATTTATCAAACTGAAAATTAAAAGAAAATTTAATAAGTACATGTAAAATATTGAAATTAATTTTAAAACAATAAAAAAAAACTGGAAATAGCTATTAAAAAATAAAAAAATAAAATTTAAATTTATTTATTTGCCAATGAATACATTTTACATAAAATTATTACAATGATCCTCACACTAGGCTAGGCCTGTATCGTGAGGAGAATATTGAATTGAATATTGAATTACTCGAATTATGAACTCCTGAATTTGGAAGAAAAATTCGCCAATTTCATAGGTAAGCACCCAATATATAGACTTCACATGTTTTCCACAACACATTATAGGTGGAGAACATTCTAGGGCGCGGCGCCTAAAGTATGTGGGTACTTACCACATCTCAGGAGAATATGGCGGGGAGTTGCCAAGCAGTGATGGCGGCGGCAGTAAAGCGTCGTTGGACAACTGATGACAATAGATGATTACACATGAACAAGCGATAATAAATCAAATATCTAAAGCGGGGTTTTCACTGTACGAGTACTCTCGGACCGAGGAGTGAACTCGTGCGCGGTTCTGCTTTTCGAGCTGACTCGGATAATTTTATAAAAACAAAATGGCGCCAAATAAGACAAATAAAACGGATGCAAAGAAAAAATGGACGGAACATGAAACTATAATAATAATAATAATAATACCTTGGACACTATTTACACACATTGATCTAGCCCCAAACTAGGATTCCCTGTATCTTGGGTACTAGACAACGATACACATACTCATATAGATAAATATTATACTTAGATAGATAAACAACCATGACTACGGTACAAACATCAGTAAACTATGAGCTTTGTGGAACTATATGAAGCCGAGGAAGTGTTGTGGGATGTTAGGCTAAATGACAACAAATTCAAAGCACCCAGTTGGTCACTTTTTAAAATCCCTTTCCGAGTCCAAAGCTTTATTTTATTGCATCTTTCCCTTTCATGGTTTTCTAATTCAGTCATTAACATATCTGCCACAATTTCTACAGCTCGGAGTAACAGATCAGTCGTCGATATCTTGACTGTGCGAGGAGACAAATGCTACTTTGATCTAAAAACCAAACCCGTGTGAAAACCAAATTCCGAGTGGGCTCTGATACGGGCTAGCTCGTACGAGCTCGTACGGGCACACTCGGTCTGAGAGTTCTCTTATAGTGAAAACCCCGCTTTAATATTAAGGTCTAACGCTGCGATAAACTATGGTGGGAAATCGGCACTACGTAATTTTTAACCGTCTCCACAAAAGGGGGGTTTGCAATTCGTCGGGAACTGTATTTAGGGTTCCGTACCCGATGGGTGGTAAACGGGACCCTTACTAAGCCTCTGCTATCCGTCTGTCCGTCCGTCACCGGTCTCTACCGGATCAACCGAACTAGGTAGAGAGCTGAAATTTTCACAGAGGGTGTATTTCTAATGCCGCTATAACAACAAATAATTAACCACACGCATTTTTCAAAAATTTAAAGTGGTGTCCCCGTACAAGATACTTGTTTTAAACACGCTTGTTATAAAATTCTATGGTCTTGTTGTTTGGTATTGTTTTGTTTTGCCCCCTTAGACAGAAGACCAAGTTTAAATTTGGAATTGGAGCCGAGCAATCCTTTTTTTGGTCACGTGATTGAGGCACAGACATTCAAACATTCAGCCTGCACGTAAGTAAACAGCCTATGCTTAATGTGCAGTCTGTTGATGATTTGTTTATTAATTGGCTGGGGATGAAGAAGAATAAAATGTTTATGTGTGTGACGTGACATCGACACAGGCTATCCTAGTGTGGGGCCCGAAGCAAGGTAGGTGCCTGTACACTTTGTGTAACAGAAATGGTAGTCATGTTTTATGGGGTTGTTAGGGACATCATTCTCAACAACTTTCACTATGAAATCAATTTGATGTATATGGACATGACATACAGGTCTCTATAAGTGTGAACGATACTCTTGGTGCGCGAGTCCGACTCGCACTTGACCGTTTATTTATGTATGTTCCGAGGTTTCTCCAGAGTTACGAAGCTATTTGGGAAATTCTTCTTTTTTTCGACCTACCCATTGGTCCCATTGACAGGTTCGGTACACAATAACAGTTCCATGACAATTACATTACGATTTCTGTCAACTTTAGGTATCGAATATTTGGCGTTCGGAGAATATTTTTTTAGGCAATTATGGTAAAAATTAAGTCAATTGGTAAGCACAATAATTAAGTTAATCAACAAAGGGAATGGAATTACAAAAACGTCAGATATTGGATATCTAAAGTTGACCGTCATAATACCTTAGAATAAGAATAAGAATAATACCTTGGGCACTATTTACACACATTGATCTAGCCCCAAACTAGGATTCCCTGTATCTTGGGTACTAGACAACGATACACATACTTATATAGATAAATATTATACTTAGATAGATAAACAACCATGACTACGGTACAAACATCCGTTCTCATCAAACAAATATTTGCCCCCACCGGGACTCGAACCTGGGACCCTTGGCTTCTGGTCGTCGGCATAATCGTCATGTAATTGTCATTGAGCTGTCATTGTGTACCGGAATGGCGACCCCTGGTCGGATCTGACGATGGGAAACTCGAGAAAGCGAGGGAACTCGTCAAACAGACAGACAGTGACTACAGCGATTTTTGCATTTTACATAATAGCTCGTGCTTATACTATCAGGAAGCATCATTTTGTTAAGTGGAGCTGATGATGAAGACCACAGATGGCCACCGGCCAACTGCTCAATACTAGGTTCACCAAAGGTTTACTATATGGTTACTTTATTAAGGTTGAAAATATTTGAAAACAAAGCAATAAGAACCTACCAAGGTCAGTTTATTATTTTTTATTATAACGATATTACGCATAATTTACCGACAAATACCAATAGATTTTTCTTAGAATTTCCCTCATTTTGAGGCTTACATTTTACATTTGGTACGGAACACTAAATGTGCGAAGTCCGAAACGCACTTGGCCGGTTTTTTCTGAAGTATTACTTATGTTTAAATTATCATTATTTATTTAGCGTTTGGTCGTTAGCGTCTAGGTCTGAGAAGCCACTATCCAGATAGCCTCTTCGTTAGAGTGGATTTAAAAAAATATGTTGATGAAAATGAAGAATTGCCGCCAAATTTAACGTGATACCATCTTCTAAGTACCTTGACCAATGAAGGTAATAAGCGTTAATTTATCCGTCCTATATCCCCGTCCCTTTTTAACCCACTAAATATTCAGTATGTTGTCGTTGTGTTAACGTAGAGGAGTTTATGGTCATGCTCACTAAAATGTCTTTGCTTGCGGCGGCTCTGTGTAGCGGGTTGCTCCTCTCCCTCAAATATGGCGAGGGGGGTGATGGCTGATGCACAAGTCATACTCGTGAACGGGTGCTGCTTGGGGGGACTGGTCCAGTCTGGTTTCTCATAAGTTATGTTCATTACAGCTTTTGTTTACTCTTATTTATTTCTTTTATCTACACACTTATCATAAACCCTCTTTACTGCGTACAAAAACCGCACGTTACGATCAGCATAATGTTAAACTACTTGGTAAAAACTCATTTCTTATCTGAAAAATTACACATTATGACGATAATGTGTAATTTTTCTACATATTATGACATTCAAATTTCGAACGCCGACGCCCACCTGCGTCCCGCCCCTACTTTGTTTGTGAAGATGGTACTACTGAACAAGCTAAACAAGTGCAAAGGAATTATCAATGCCACCATGCCGGTCGAACATGCGGTTCCTGAACACAATAAAGAGAGCTTATGATATGTGTATAGGTAAACTAGTGTATGTAACTGTACATAATTAGGCATTTAAACTCTCAAGTGATGTTATTATGAAACTCGCCTTCGGCTCGTTTCATAAACCCACTCTCGAGTATTGATGCCCTCCATTATGTAGCAGTCACATAAACTACTATTGTAAAGTTGTTATTTTAAGACATCTTATTGCCACTTATAGATACGATGTTATAATATTGTCATTAGATTAGATTATTTTTATAATGTAGGCATAAAAAAATGACGAAAAAAAAGAAAAAAATCCCCGTGGAGTTTCTTGGTGCTTTCTTCTCTGACGGGGGCGTATTTCCGAAGCACTCGTAGAGTTAATGGAGTTTTCTTTTCCTGTGCGTGATAAATAGGGGCCCAGCTCGAATATTTTAAATTTAAATTTCCTTTTTCAAACTCAAACCATAATCATAACTCATTAGTTTAGTTGATCATACTTTTTTTCCATGTATCAGTGTCGGACTTTTTAAAGTGCATTATTTTTGCGTACAATAAAAAAAATTGGTTTTGCCCTGCTGTCAGTTCAGTAGGCAAAAATAACGCTCTTTTACTAGTCAAACACTCAAAAAAGTCTCATATACATGAATACAAATAAAAAATAAATCAAATATGATCCACTAAACTAATGAGTATCAGATTATGGTCTGAGTACTCTACTTCGTTTAACGTAATTGGGGTAAGCCCTACCGTAGTGAGGACGGTCGCCTCGCACCCCGGCTGGTACTTCTCCAGGTCAGCTCTCGGCCGCCGCATCACTTTCTTTCCATCCTTATCTCTTACATAGCAAACTGCTCCGCATTACCAACAGATGGCGCTACTGTACAAAACTCATGTTTACCTACAATCATACATCGCGCAAGCGACATTTTCGACCTACTCGATTTCTTTTTATTTCGTTTAACGTAATTGGGGGTAAGCCCTACCGTAGTGAGGACGGTCGCCTCGCACCCTGGCTGGTACTTCTCCAGGTCAGCTCTCGGCCGCCGCATCACTTTCTCGCGGTCCTGTTTGTGCTTGCGATCCGCGCCCTTCAGCTTGAAGACCTGTCGACAAAGATTAGAAGGTCCAAAACGGTTTGACTAATGGGGAAGATCACGCAAAACTTTTTGGTAGATGGCAAGGTATGTTTGTAACACAAAGAGTTTCATCTGAGGTGTGTACCTTGATGAACATTGTCAACAGCACCAAAGAGTCTGAAGTTCTATGGATATCTGGATATTAATAACATAACAATCATAACATTTACATACAGGCACATACATTGCTTCTGGCTCCACACAAGGAAGATCCAAGACCTGGGTTTCTTTTGCTTCGTCGCCAGCCGGGATTCGACCCCGGGACCTCTCGCTTGAGGAGTACAGCTTCGAGCGCTACACCACAGGCGTCGTCGAGATATTAACAATTCATTTCTCTGAATAATGAAACTGTTTGCGTACTTTCTTTACTTACTTGTACGCAGTGATTCAAAAATTCAAAATTCATAAAGAGTTTATTTCCATAAGAAACACATAGGTTACATTGAAGAATGTCAAATCTTAAACAAACACATGTATAAGGTACAGGGAAATATAGAACTCCATTTGAATTCCGTCACCTCAATGTTTTAGATGGTGGAGGCAAATAGGCGACTAGAAACCTCCAGCTTTATACGTTATTTTTTACAGAATTGGAGCAAACACCTTCCCAAGCTTTCTTGTCTTCTACATAATCTGATATTTTGTAGTAAGCTTTTTTACATAAGTGATTTTTAACAACATTTTTAAATTTATTTACAGACAATTCCTGTAACCCAGTTGGGATTTTGTTGTAAAAGCGAATACATTGCCCTTTAAAAGATACATTAACCTTATGGAGCCTAGTAGTAGGTATGGCTAGTTAATTCCTATTTCTAGTGTTGACATTGTGCCTGTCGCTATTCACACGGCACTGTCATTATGTTAATTTCCTTAAATTTACAACGCAGTGACTTGCACGAACAGCCCTCTTTTGCAGCACAAATATTATGTTAATGTCTGCAGCGTTTCGATTGTAAGTAATCTCAGATGAACGGAACTCTTGGCTTACATATTCTGAAGCAGTATTTTTATCCAAATAATCATCTTGCCCGGAAGTCAGCACATAATCATCTAACTGAGTGCTGGCCAGAGATAAGTCTTTCGGTTGGTGTGTCTGTCTTTATGTCTGTCCGTGGCACCTTCGCGATTTAAATGCGGTTTTCTGGAAATAGTCGAAGACTTTCCTGCGATGGTTCTTAAATATGTTTGTTAAAATCGCTTCAGTAATACGAAAGTTATCAGCTTTGCAAGGAATAGCGGTCAAACCTATGAACGGATTTTAATATGGTTTCTCGTAGCTGCTAGCAGCCCTCACTGCCCAGCGCAGTTCTTAGATAAGTTGTGTTAAAATCGGTTCAGTAGTTCTAAAGTTATATGTCGGTGGTTTATTTTTAATTTTTATTGTATTTAATTATTCCCATACGGATAGCCGCATTTGTCAATTCAATTGTCAATTCTGCGTAACATGGGGCTTTTTATTGAAAAAATGCTCGAAGACCTGTCTTTAGGATACACAAGGTAGGACAGAAGGAAGAGGACAGCAGGCCAATAGGAAGTATGTAGGACAGCAGGAAATAGGACAATCACCTTGATCTGACAAGCGGCGGCGTGCAGCCGGGTATCCTCGTCGCTGGCGAGAGACGTCTCCACCTGGATACGGAACGGAACTCCCTTCTCGCCGCCATGTTTCTTCGCCGTGAACTCTGTTGATATGCAGTTCACCTGCCGACAAATATTTCACCTGCATCAAAACACCACGTCGCGCTTTTTCCTAAATGGGTAGTTAAAAACAATATAATTTTATAAATAAGAACGACATGTACATAATTTAAAAAAATAAGTGTTTATTTTTGTATGTGTTTATTAATGCGTCCTAATTAAATTTGTGAACAAATTATTTTATTTGCATGTGACATTCTTTGTGAATGTGGGACGTACACTAGCTTGCAACATTCTTAATAAATTAAATAAAACGCAAACTCAACTAGCATCAGAATTTTTTGAAGACAATAGTCCCACCAAATCTATAGCTTTTATTCCGACCGATGATAGAGAGATTAATAATATTATAATGAGCCTAAAAAATACCACATCTACTGGTTGGGATGGAATATCATCAATATTTTAAAAAAAAAGCTGTACACATAGTAGCTCGTCCAATTTCCGACCTATGCAATCAATGCTTATCAAGTGGTATATTTCCCCAGGTTCTGAAGCAGTCGATCGTTATCCCCATTTTAAAATGTGGGGATAAGGACAATATATCCAATTATAGACCGATCTCTCTTCTGCCTACGCTGGCTAAAATCATCGAAAAGACTATTAATACCCGTCTTCTGAACTTCCTTGAAACACAAAACTTGTTGTCCAACAACCAGTTTGGCTTTAGAAGGAACAAGTCTACCACTGATGCTATTGAGACAGTAGTATCACACATTGCACAAAAACTAGATAAGAGGGATAAATGCCTAGGAATTTTCCTCGATCTCGCCAAGGCGTTCGACACTGTGTCTATCCCGATACTCCTACGGAAGCTTGAATATAAAGGCGTACGTGGTATTCCTCTAAAGCTGCTTACAGACTACCTTACCAACAGAAAACAAGCGGTTAGGGTTGACACGATACAAAGCGATAAGGAAGATATCATCTTTGGAGTGCCACAAGGCTCTGTCCTTGGGCCTACTTTATTCTTGGTCTATATCGATGACCTCTGTAAAAAACAAATGCAACATGCCAAGGTGGTCACTTTTGCTGATGATACAGTAATACTATTCAGTGCAAAATCCTGGGAGGAGGTGAAAAATATAGCAGAGGATAGCATGCGTGTTGTTCTTGAATGGCTAAACCAAAACATACTTACTCTAAATATCAATAAAACAAAGTACATAACTTTTAGCATCAGGAACAACACCCAGCCTCCAGCCAACTTCTCTATTAGGTCTCATACTTGTAATGGCATTCAACCTTGCAACTGCTATGAGATTACACACTGTACCTCTATAAAGTACCTTGGACTCATAATCGACCAGAATCTAAACTGGAAGGAGCAATATGATTCAATGAGTAAAAGGCTTAGAAAGTTAATATATATCTTTAAAAAAGTAAGATACCTGTGTGATACAAAAACAATTAGGACGACATATTTTGCTTTGTGCCAGTCAATCATTTGCTATGGCATAATATCCTGGGGTGGAGCTGACAAAACGTCATTAATTAAAGTAGAAAAAGCCCAAAGAGCAATAATTAAAGTTGCAAATTTTAAAAACTTTCGATACCCTACAGATAACATTTACAAAGAATTTAACGTGCTAACGGTTCGGCAACTATTTATCAAATCTTTATTGCTTAGACAGCACACTGTACCAGTTTCACAGGTAATATCTAGAAGGAGACAACACCAGGTCTACCATGTTCCAGGCTGTAAAACTTCTTTTGCCCAGAAATTCTCTTACTACCTTGGACCGTACCTATACAATAAAGTTGGAAAAACAATAAATATCAGAGACTGCGTAAAGGCCACATGCAACAATTTGGTAACTGAATATCTGAATAAAATCAATTACGAAAGAACAGAGATGTTGCTAACAGTAATAAAATAGTGTTTGGTTTTTAGATGTACCTTAGGTTTTACTTTTACTGTTTATGTAATTTATGTATCTACATATAATTAATTGTACTTAAGTTGTACATAATGTATATGATTTAATATATTATATGTTTTCTTATTATTGTATTAACTTTGACTATCATACATATTGTAAACTTTACATATACTACACACGCCATCACTAACACCAATATAAATTGAACTCGTCAGTAAAGCATTCTCGATAGGAACTTGTGTCTGTATAGGCTGGACATGTAGTTTATAGAATTCTGCCTTGCCGCAACACAGTTTCTACTAGCGCGGAGGGTAGCGGACTATATTCTGCTGGTTCTATTACCTTTGTAACTTACACACCATTTTTATGGGATATCCACAATATCACCTTGTTTACTTAGTTTATAGTTCTAAACATAACTTTAGGTATGTGGTATGGTTAATAATATAGCTATGAATTACTATAAAGTTAAATATATTAGTACCAATAATATATTAGTACCAATTTAATTCTAATTTCAATCACTTATGTTGTAGTTTTATAATATTTGTACGCCTTACATGGCAGATTTTGCGACACATGACACATAGCATTAAGATAGCACTACATCTTTATTGTAACCAAAAATCGAACAAATAAATTTATTTTATCTTTTTTTTTTAGTGGCACAAATGGATTTTTTCATTTAGCGTCTGTGATCAACATTTAGCAACGTCTGGCCGAGACGGGCTCTGGATGGATGTCCCTTCTATGTGGCATTTGTTTCGGACGCTTCCAGGTTTCGGATGGCACGTTAAGCTGTAGTAGTTCCCGGCTGCTATCGCTACTCGGTGGTAGTAGTCGTAAAGCTGTGTCAGAGGCCCTAATAGACCCCGACACCCGTCCATCAGCCCGCACTGAGCCAGTATGGTGGAGTATGGCTCAATCTTACTCGTATCTGGGTAACGGCCCGTGCTCCTCGGTGGAGACATTGTTAGGCTACATTTATTATTATTATTATTATTGACTATCCACTCCGCCAATTTAAATTTTTGCCCCACAGTTGGCCTGGCGGATTCCGGCAAGTTTGTGGGTACAAATTCACGCTAATTGTAGCGCCTTTTTAGGGTTCCGTAGAGAAACAAGGAACCCTTATAGTTTCGTCAAGTCTGTCTGTCCGTCCGTCCGTATGTCACAGCAACATTATTCCGAAGCTATAAAACTACACAGTTGAAACTGAGTATGAATTCTGTAAACAGCTTTGCAAAATGAAAAATAAGGAGGCATACATGGAACTCGAAAAAAAAAAATTATTTTCATGAAACCTATATATGTCTATAGATAGGTCTTTAAAATGACATTGAGGCTTCTGCAACCATTTTTCTCAAAGTAAATCGTTAAAGAGACAGAACCTTTCAAAGTGTAAAAATATCCACCCCCCCCCCCCCCCCCCTAACTTTTAAAGCAAGAATGAAAAATCTAACAGTTTTTAAGATATAAAATACATTGATTAAAAACCGCAAATATAATTCATACAAACACTATGAAAAACAAAGTAATTATTTGCTGGTCAAGGTAGACGATGATATTTTGGCTAGGTGTTTAATTTACTAGACTTACGCCCGGTTTCCTGGGCGCTGGTTAAGTTAACAAATTGGTTAAACTGATGTCATCCAATCACGTGCCGCTATTTTGAATATTAGCGGCACGTGATTGGCTGAAATCAGTTTAACCAATTTGTTAACTTAATCAGCGCCCAGGAAACCGGCCGTTATATTTAACATTTGCCACGTAACCCTATATGTTCGAAGTCCGACACGCCCTTGGCCGGTTTTTTTTAACCTATCTCTTTATTTTTCTTTCTTTGACGACCCGTATAGCCGAGTCGGCAGTGACCCTGCCTACAAAGCCATGGGTCCCGGGTTCGAGTCCCGGTGGAGGCAGATATTTGTTTGCTGAGCACGGATGTTTGTAACTTAGTCATGGTTGTTTATCTATCTAAGTATAATATTTATCTATATAAGTATGTGTATCGTTGTCTAGTACCCAAGATACAGGGAATCCTAGTTTGGGGCTAGATCAATGTGTGTAAACAGTGTCCAAGGTATTATTATTATTTCTTTTTACAAAACGCTGAGGAAGAGACAATATAGCTAATGAATGAATAACTTTACGCTCGTCGCCATATTTGTATGCCCACTTTTTGATGGGTAACAAGAGGGGACATTTTTGTTCCATTTTGAAAACAAGTTTTGTGTTAAATAATAATAATAATACCTTGGACACTATTTACACACATTGATCTAGCCCCAAACTAGGATTCCCTGTATCTTGGGTACTAGACAACGATACAGATACTTATATACATAAATAGTATACTTAGATAGATAAACAACCATGACTAGAGTAAAAACATCCGTTCTCATCAAACAAATATTTGCCCCCACCGGGACTCGAACCCGAGACCCTTGGCTTCGCAGGGTCACTGCGGACTCGGCCATTCGCGTCGTCAAAATAAATATATGACCATTCATTTTTGTGTTTCTTAATGTTTTATACATACTTAAGTGCAGTTAAAATAAAACACAGAACCTAACTAATGATTTCTTTATAAAATAACAGTAAATCAAGTAAACTTTATTGTACTATTTATTGAGTATCACATTTTAGCTGGAATTAAATTTAATGAAAGGCGTTATCGAAAGGTTTAAAGCATTAATATGAGACTAGCATTGAATTCAGAAATATCAGCAATTCTTAACAGAAAAGGTCGGTGGAGTATGGCGGAGAGGTATGTTCAAGATTACTTAAATGACGGGACTGTATGGGGGTTAATCTAGTTGAACACAGACCTTGCTGTTAATAATTTAGTAATTATTTTTTCCTGATTATTAATCGTAATTTTTCATTTTTAATTTGTAGTAGTTAATTTTTGGAAGAGATCTAAAAATCAATCTGTGGGAGTTTCTCAGCCCTTCTTCTCCCACAGTCGTACAATGTAGAGAAGGGGCAAAAAATGGCGTTTGCTAAGTATATGCAAATATTTACAGTAATCAAGTACTTTGACTTTGACTTCGTCGCACTGGGTTCAATACTTATTTTAGGTGCTTTTAAAGTTTACGGTCGAATGTCCATATCCACAATACATACAATTATGCTCCCGTTCCTGTTACCCATACAGGGCATAACCGCAGACCCTGTACGGGCCGGGATAATAACCCGGCACGTCTCGCATGTGAGGCAGTAACTCGACCGCCACGCCACATCCGATGTCCAAGCATATAAATAATGCTAGTATTTAATCGCACATCAATAATACCGATTCGCACAGCAAAAACACTTTTTATGTTTTAAATATTTTATGTGTACTCAAGTTTATGTTTTAACTACATATTATTTGTTGTTCTTGCATGTTCAACCTAACACGAAGGATAAAGGGGGCTTTGCTTCGCTCACCCCCTTTACCCTTCACCTAAGCTACCGCAGCATTTTGCCCTGATATTTGCTGTGCAAATCAGTATTTTTGATATGCAGTTTAATATTTCCTTATAAATAGTAACCTTATTAAGTCTACGAGCAGAGCAGTACCTTGATGTAAACGCCGACATCTTTGAAGGGGTCCCAATAAACGTGCAGAGCGTTGAGGCTCGGCGGGTGCTGAACCTTGATCACTCCGTACGAGAGCGGCACGTCCACCTGTCGACACACATACACGTTTACATACAGGCACGTACATAGCTTCTAGTCCCGTGCAGGGTTTTGTGGAATTGAGGGGGCCCTATTCCGGTAGACAATGATGGTTAGTGACAAACTGTCAAAATCAACGGGGCCATGTTAAAAAAATAAATATGTACCAAACTGAAAAAACTTTTACGACATAATTATATTCCTAACTAAATTCCATTATTCCCATCAAAATTATTACAGGTTTACTGATATATCCGTAAAAAAAATGATTTACTTCACTTGTCCTCTACGGCTAGTTTGTTCACATTTCCTTCGTCGTTAAGTTGGCTGTTCTGTAAAACTGTCAATTACCAACAGTTTTTCGGACAGTCGGAACGTAAATTGTTATTATACCTGACGTTACCTGGCTTTAAGCCTAATATTGAGTAGCATACTTGACTTCCTTTCCGGTGCGACGAAATAAGCCCCAAAAAGCTCACTTCCTGTTTAAAACTCCTAAAATACATGTCATATCCGTTTTGAACCTCAGCAACATTGCGCGCGTAAAGTTTCAGAAATGGCGGCAATTGAGCAAATGACGTTACGAGGGGTGTTATTTTAAGAATTATAAAAAAAATAGACATCCATTACCCGAAATATGCAAATTCATTTCTTAAAATAGCCTAAATTTTTCTATCATGCATACAATTAATTGCCTATACAGGGCTATCCAAAAGACAAATAATCAATACCTAAGTTGAGAGGTCTCATGATATTATCAGGGTGCCCGGGAGACAGTTGACCTCAAAAGCAGGGTACTACAATGTACAGGGTAACATTTACCAAGCTGACCCCGTCGACTCACCTCGTCTGAAGGCTGTGAGGCGCGAGAATTGTGACTGAGTGTGGGTGCACCGGGCCGGCCAATGTGCTACTTGACAAGAGTACACTACACTATAGAAACCTCTCACACTTCGTCGAAGTCTTCGTGGACTGTCCCTGCACCATCAGGGACAGTCCATCACTGAATATCTTTAAGAACCGACTAAAGAAGCACTATCTTTCACTTTCTATTTAGCTATATAATGTATTAGTATTAGTATATTTGTAAGATATTTATTGATATGCTGTATTTATGTAACTGTGTATGTAGTCTATATTTCTTAGCAATAGGGTTTTATGTATGTGTAATATGTATTATATTAGAATATAGTCTTAATTGTACGCGCAATTCTTTCCCTTACCTATCATCTCCGTCTCCTATCCAACATGGTTTACTGGAAGAAATCTCTTTTTAGAGATAAGCTCGCCTTGGTACATGTTTTTTCTATCATAGGTTATCTGTATGTCTGTTTTGTTTAGTACAATAAAGAAATTACGAAATTACGAAGTCTTGTACGTATGGTAAAACACTAACGCAAACGCAAGACACTTACAAACACACGTCTCACACTTAGTCAGCCCTAAACGGATGTGTAAGACCCTCCACATGTATATTGGGATTAGTAGTACCCTTCCTATGGCTCACTGTAGCACCAAGTGTCACGCGCGGACCCACGGTCAGTCGTCACCACTGTTTGACACTGACTCACACAATCACTGACGTGCGATCCCACCACTTGTGTATATGAGACAAGGTATTATATCTACTAAATAGATACAAACACTACAGGATGGAAGCACTCACACAAACGCGTCTCACACTTTGTCGAAGTCTTCTAAGGATGGAAGTACTCACATAATCGCAAGAAACTTACAAAGATACGTCTCACACTACGTCGAAGTCTTATACGGATGGAAGCATTCATGCAAATGCAAGAAACTTACACAGACACGTCTCACACTACGTCGAAGTCTTATACGGATGGAAGCACTCAGATAAATGCAAGAAACTTACACAGACACGTCCCAAACTTCGTCGAAGTTTTATACGGATGGAAGCACTCACACAAACGCAAGAAACTTACACAGAAACGTCAAAAAAACGTCGTCGAAGTCTTATACGGATGGAAGCACTCAGACAAATGCAAGAAACTTACACAGCCACGTCCCACACTTCGTCGAAGTCTTATACGGATGGAAGAACTCACACAATCGCAAGAAACTTACACAGACACGTCTCACACTTCGTCGAAGTCTTATACGGATGGAAGCGCTCACATAAACACAAGAAACTTACAAAGACACGTCCCACACTTCTTCGTAGATTTATACGGATGGAAGAACTCACACAATCGCAAGAAACTTACACAGACACGTCTCACACTTCGTCGAAGTCTTATACGGATGGAAGCGCTCACATAAACGCAAGAAACTTACAAAGACACGTCCCACACTTCTTCGTAGTTTTATACGGATGGAAGAACTCACACAATCGCAAGAAACTTACACAGTCACGTCTCACAATTCGTCGAAGTCTTATACGGATGGAAGAACTAAAACAATCGCAAGAAACTTACACAGACACGACTCACACTTCGTCGAAGTTTTATACGGATGGAAGCACTCACACAAACGCAAGAAACATACAAAGACACGGCCCACACTTCGTCGAAGTCTTATACAGATGGAAGCACTCACACAAACACAAGAAACTTACAAAGATACGTCCCACACTTCGTCGAAGTCTTATACGGATGGAAGCACTCACACATACGCAAGAAAGTTACAAAGACACGTCCCACACTTCGTCGTAGTCTTATACGGATGGAAGAACTCACACAATCGCAAGAAACTTACACAGCCACGTCTCACACTTCGTCGAAGTCTTATACGGATGGAAGAACTCAAACAATCGCAAAAAACTTACACAGACACGTCTCACACTTCGTCGAAATCTTATACGGATGGAAGCACTAACACAAACTCTCTCCCGCCTGTACCCACCTCTACAATCCTCTCCGTGGGCCTCTCGGCATGCCACTGCGCTATCTGTTCTCTCTCCATGTATTGAAGGCGACGCTCGTGGAAGCAGATCTTTATGATGCTCTGTCGGACAAAAGGTAAACAGAAGCTTATTTACATCGGCCTAGACTCATGATAATTCGGCGATAGCCTAGCAACTTAGCATTGATATTTTTATAATTTCGCAATTCCAAAGTATGGAACCAAATCCAACTAATATAAAAAATGTGAAAGTAGCGATGTTTGGATATTAGTGTTTTTGTGTCAATCACGCTAAAATGTCTGAACGGATTTGAATGAAATTTAAGGGTAACGTTATCTCGATAAATTTTAGTTCCTAGGAACACGCGGATGAAGTTGCGGGGATCAGCTAGATTAAATATATTAGAGAATACTCATAAAAGGTGCTCAGATCCTTATCAAACAGAAAATAGAAGTTTTATTAACAGAGCGTCAATGGCCTAGTTGTCACCCGCTCGACGGTCACGCAACAAATGCGAGTTCGAATCCTGGTGCTGACCGTGTAATGTACTATCAGTGGCAGCTGTGGAGACCCATTTAAAAAAAATCCCTTGCAGCTAGCGGTGCATGTGGCGACAAACCCTTGCTTTTGCTAAAAAAAATGACGAATTTCAATAACCATTCAAAAACAATTTGTTTTATGACTTTTAAGTGTTAGGCTGCATAGAACCCTTACAGTGCGCCTCCACATTTGCTGTTGATGGTACCTACGTACATTACACGGACATACTAATGGCGACGGAAAACACAAAAGGAATCCTTCACACAGCTGCAGCGATGGACTAGCCCCGTATCACTCAAAATTACTGGCTAAAGTCACACACATAGCCACAGTGTAAGAGAAAATGCTTGTTGATATGGCACCTTGAGAATCTTCCCCTTATAATGCGAGAGGTCTCCCAGCTTCTTCAGTTTAATCTCGTAAGGCTGCCCCTGGTTGAGGTACGTGAGTGTCTCTTCGGTGGTCTTCGTCGCAATCGAGGTGGCAGCGGCCAGGACGTACTGGAATCTGACGGGAGACGAACACAACTATTAGTCAAAATAAAACAATAAAAATCTAGAAAAGTCGGCCAAGTGCGAGTCGGACTCGTAAAAGATAAGTTCCATACCATCGTACAAGAATAAACACTAAAAACACGCCTCTTGTATGGAGACTCCCTGCAATTTTTTAAATTGCGTGTAGTTTATAAAGATTAAACTGCACATCAATAATACTGATTTGCACAGCAAATATATTGATTTTTACAACAAATATCAGGGCGAAATACTGCAGTAGCTTAGGTGAAGGGTAAAGGCGGTAAGCGAAGCGAAGCCTCCTTTATCCTTCGTGTTAGGTTGAACAAAAAATACTTGAAACATAAAGTGTTTTTGCTAATCCTTTTTTGCCGTTCATAAATACATATTCTTTCACAGACGGACGGACAGGGGAGGCTCATTTATAGCGTCCCGTGTGGCAGCCTTCGGGTACAGAACCCTAGAAATTATAGACGAGAAGGTGTCCTGCGGTAGTGTTTCGGTGCGGGAGGGGTGTGTATTGACGTCAGTATGGCACTATACTTCAGTGCGGGGTTGTAGCGTGTGACGTCACTAGTTGCACCCCGGTGCACTGGTCTTAAAATTAAAAGAAAAAAAGAAGATTTTGATGATGTTAATGGTGTATTGTCTTTAACCTTGGATTGGTTTAAAGTTAACAATTTATTGTTAAACGCTTGTAAAACCAAGTGTATCAAATTCTCGCTTCCAAATGTCAGGCAAGTTGAGACCAGTTTAGCGTTAGGCAGCAGCACGTTAGAATTAGTTAATTATACGAAGTTTATTTGATTAAACATTGATAGCAAATTGCAGTGGGAGGATCCCACATAGATAAATTAGCTGGTGAATTAAGTTCTGCGGCTTACGCAGTTAGGAACATCAAACAAAACACGGATGTGGATAGGATAGTATAATTTAGCTACTTTCATAGTATCATGTCCTATGGTATCTTGCTGTGGGGGAAAGCAGCGGATATTCAAACTGTTTTTTATTTCACAGAAAAGACCTATTCGAGCAATATATTATTTAAAAAGCATAGATTCCTTAAGATTTTTAAAGATATCGACATACTAGCTGTAGCTAGTCATTTTTTTTGTCAATTTGTTGTCTTTAGTGTGCGGCGACAATTATGTGTGGTGGATGTGATTTAGCGAGGTACAATTTGTCAGTGGCTAAGTACCATTACCTATTTAATAATATCTATAGGCACCTTCTCTTATGTATAAGTGACAACCACGAATGTCTTGTGGTGCCCGGACAAACCTCAGTGGTTTACGGGCGCTTACCTTACGAATGTAATTAGATTTAAGAAATATGAAATTTTAGTATTAAAAAAAAACAACATATTTTCGAAAATATAATGTATATAGGCAAGAACCTTACAACATTTTTTAAACTTAGCGATAACTGTAATGTTAACCTAAGAAATAATCACAGACTAGTTGCGCCCCGGTTAAGACTCGCGAAAGTTAGCAATTCTTTCAAGGGTCAGTGCATTCTCTACTACAATAAGATACCTCTGGAGATTTTAAAATTACCATTTGAGCCATTTAAAAACCACGTTAAAGGGACTTTGTCAAAAAGGGGTATTACAATGTCCAAGATTACTTTAATGACGTGACCGTATGGGGTTAATATAACTCAACACAGAACTCGCTGTTCATAATTTTGTAATTATTCATTCCTGCCTATTATGTATGATAATTAATCTTGTAATAATTATATAAGATAAATGACGAGCCAGAGTAAGAAGAACATTCCAAAATAAAAACGACATATAAAGAACTTTGATTTTGAATTATATTAGTTAAACCCAACCAATTTTTAAAAGAGATCTAAAAATCAATCTGTGGGAGTTTCCTGCCCCTACTTCTCACAGTGGTCCAGTGTAGAGAACATGCAATAAATGACGTTTGCTAAGTATATGTTAATATCTACAGAATTTTGATTTGATTAATTTGAAAGGTATGCTCCTTTTCTTTACTATTGAGCATGATGACAACATTAGCTATTTATGGTACTAGTCCCCGATGAGTGTCATTTTTATTTATGAACGAGCCAAGCGAGCGATAGTACACGTCGACCCGAGCCGGAAATCATCGTACGCATGTGTATAATACAAGTTATACTGTGCATTTTGCGAGAAATTGAAAAAATATAAAATGAACAAGAAATTTGTAAAAAGCGGCATATTTTTAATACGTGCGCGCTCTGTTGAGTATACAGGGTGGAATTTTGTGACACCACCTGGAGGGCAAGTACTCTAAATAATGGAGGTAGCAAATTTCTCTCAAAGGAAACATTCATTTATTTTTTGAAAAGAAACAAAACTGCATTCAAAGATTTTGAAAAATACGCTTGCCACAACCAGGAATCGAACCGGCTAAAATTCGAAAAAACATCACCTGTATTTTTATGGCGTCAATCGACAGGGTCAATGGTGGTGGTGGTGAATCACGACATGGTGGTGGACTCATAACCATGTCGTTTTGCCAGCGCGCATGCGCATGTTTAATTATTGAAAGAAAGAGAAAGAGTCACCTGGTATCATCTTTGAAGCTGGACTCCTGGCGCGGCGGCAGCGGCGAGTGGAGATACCCCTCCAGCGACGACGCGGGGGAGCAGGTCACGAGTAATCCGCCGCCCACTGCACATGATATTCGTAATTACTTCACAATACTACGCAAAACGGAATATATCCAGATACCGGGTCTATTGACGAACGGTTTAGCCTAGCGGGCAGTGACCCCGTCCACGAAGCTATAGCTTGTCAAATTAGTACGTAGCACTCCCATGGTCTGCGGGCGACGGGGGACGAAAGACGCGGGGGCGGGAAAGAAGAGCGCGGGCGGTTCCTACTACGCGCCCCGCCGCCCGCGCTCTTCTTTCCCGCCCCCGCAGCCCCCGTAACTTTCGTCGCCCACCCCACCCCACAAAGTCGCTTTAACATGGTTTTAAATTGCTCAAATGGCAATTTCAAGATCTCCAGAGGTATCTTGTTGTGGTAGATAATGCATTGGAAGAATTGCTAACCTTCGCGAGTCTAAATCGAATCTTACACAAATCGAACTAGGCCCCATAGTGAGCTCAACAAGGCTTGCGTTATGGGTACTAGATGTTGTACAATATGTTTACCATTGATATCTCCTGCAATAATGACCGAATCACCTAGTTTAAGAAGGGCTGAGGATATCAGACTCCTCAAGTTTCCTACGGATGTCGTTTGAGCCCTGTCTCTGATAGCATGAGGCGATTATTATAGCCTGATGACCCGTCATTGCTATTCGGCAAACTGAATTTTCTATGTTTTGAAGCGGGGAGACATGCAGGCTTCTTCGATAAGATATTGCCGTGCCCCCTGGCTTCTCATTAGTTCGGTCGTTTCTGAACAAATTGTAGTTGGAGATGTAATCGTTGCGATGTTGGGGTTTTAGGAACGTCTCCTGTACAAGGAGAATGTCGATTTGGTGGTCTGATAGGAAGGTGGATATTGGGTATCTTTGTCTCTTCAGTCCACCAGCGTTGAAAAAGGACAATCTTAATGCACTAGGTTTGTTCCTACCGGGTGTGTTATCCATTACGGAGAATAGATACTGCGACTTCGGAGGATGCCTTTGATGGCAGAAATCAGTGACCTGTGAGCCTGGCAGGCTCGCAAGTCATCAAAAACTTTGCTGCACGGAACCACAAACCAAAATGTCACCTGAGTATATATATCGTTTTGAATTTGTTGATTTTTTTTAAAAGTGCTGAATCAATTTTGATAAAACTTTAATGGGACCACCACAGATGTATGACCGACCAATCAAAACAAAAATCCTCAAAATCGGTTCATAATTGACTGAGAAATCGCATAACAAACATGCGAATTGAGAACCTTGTCCTTTTTAAAGTCTGTTGAAAATAGGATTTGACGTTTGTTTTGAGGTTAAACTATGTGTAACATTTTTGTAGTAACACGGCACGAGTTTAGTCGGAATAGTTAGTTAGTTAAAACACTAACTTTTATTATCATGCGTCGCGTCGTGATGGTAGTTGCTCATACTGCACATGGCGTTCTGTTGCATCGGCGCGCATTGCATGTTGTCAGCACCTGTGGACACAAGAGAGGGGTTATATCGCGCGAATGTACACAGAAATTTACAGTTTGCTCACAGTAAAATCAAACATAGATAACTGTAATATATAGGGGGTTATTTTTAGTCCGTATAGCACACGAGCTGATGCCCGCTCCATGTGCAGGGACCCGGACATAGCAGGGAGGTCAGACTCCTGGGCATGGGTAATTCGATTTTTTCCCCTCCAACAAAAAAAGAGAAGGTATTTTTACAAAACTAGCTGATCCGGTGACCACCTAAAATTTGATTATAAAATAAGTAATATGGTACATAACCTAAAGTGTCGCGTTGGCGAGAAAAATAGTGATAAAATATTTGGTTGTTAAATAAGTCGTTAGCAATTTACTTGCAAGTGAAAATGATTCGCTACTAACGACATCTATCCTTTGCGTAGTAACTACATGCACCGCACAGCTGTGGAACATAACATCCGCTACCAACAAAGAGGTTTTTTTATTTTTTTGTCTGTTTCTCTGCGTTATTAGGAATAGGTAGGGCTTATTAACCTAAACTTCGAGGAACAGAAGCGAAAAGTAGAGTCGTCGTTAGAGCTTTTATTTTTTGGGACAATAATTTGTTCTAGTTTTGGGGCAGTTTGAATCTATTAAAATAAATCAGTGTGCTAAGAATGTTTTTGAGAAAATATCTAATAAATTTACAGTAAAATAATAAAATTATATTTCGGTTTCGGAGTCCACGTGTGAGTTATTTTTTATGTTTTTTGTCACGTTTCTTGCTATAACAATAATAATACCTTGGACACTATTTACACTCATTAATCTAGCCCCAAACTAGGATTCTCTGTATGTTGGGTACTAGACAACGATACACATACTTATATCGATAAATATTATACTTAGGTAGATAAACAACCATGACTAGGGTACAAACATCCGTTCTCATCAAACAAATATTTGCCCCCACCGGGACTCGAACCCGGGACCCTTGGCTTCGTAGGCAGGGTCACTGCCGACTCGGCCATTCGGGCCGTCAAACAATGATATCTTTAAAAATGTTTTCTCTTTACCGATTAAGCCAAAAAAGTAATTTCATCTTATTTATCAATATTGACAGAAAAAAAAACGAAATAAGTATAATTTTATTATTTTACTGTAAATTTATTACATATTCTCTCAAAAAATATTTTAGCACACTACGAGATTTATTTTAATACATTCAAACTTTGCCCCAAAACTAGGACAAATTATTGTCCCAAAAAATAAAAGCACCAACGACGACTCCACTTTTCGCGTCTGTTCTGTTCGAAGTTAAGGTTAATAAGCCCTACCTATTCCTATCACTGGTTATTACTTATTATATTTTAACCTTAACCTCCTCCGGACTGAATATAATAAAAGTGAATAGGAATCATTAAAACTGGTCGGGCCAATTTAAAGATTTGGTAAGACTAACGTACAGCGATTCATTTATAGTACACTTTGTGCCATGTCTTTGAAATTTGGTTCGCTCTTAGCTATTACGGATTTAAGAAAACCACCACTAGCAACTTGTGCGCGACCTCTGGTAGCCTGTTAGCTGTAAATCCAATATGGCCGCCATCTGTTTGGGTATTTTTAATAGATGGGCTTCTATTAGACACAAAATCTTGAGTATTACCACTTTTTATAGGTTCTAGGATGCAATGAATTAATTTTTAAGGTCTAATTTACGTTTCAAAATCAATTTCAAGGTAAAATATTTTTATATCACTAAAAAATTATATTACTACTCGACAATCGACGATTTTAATTTATGACAAATCGAAAAGCGGTTATTCTTTGACATATCGTGGTTTATGTAACGAAATGAAAGGAGAAGTTAAATATGTCAAGAATTAAAACTTGTTGAGTAGTGAGAAACATTTCGATCCCTAGCTTTTGGAGCCAGATACGGCTAACTTCCAACGTAATGACATATCAGTCATGATGCTCTATGTCATACATATCAATAAATCAACCACGATAAACATAATAAATGAAAAGCCGTTCGTCGTTATGTCAGAAATTTAAATTTGGCAAGTAGTAAGAAATTTTTAGCTCTATTGGAGTAGAATTCGGCCAAATTTAAACCAAAATGATGTTCTGTGTCATAAAGATCACTAATTAACCACGATATTTCATAAAATAGCTGTTCTTCGATGTGTTGTAAATAAAAAATTGTTGAGTAGTAAGAAAAGTTTTGTAATATAAAAATATTTTTACCTTTAAATTGATTTGAAACACAGATTAGACCTTACAAATGAATTCCTCGCATCCTATAACAAATAAGGAGAGGTAAAATTAAAAATAATAAATTAATAGAAGCAATAGATTGAATTAAAAAGTATTTTTACCCAAAATTTTGTGTCGCATAGAAGCCCATCTACTAATAATTCCCACGCAGATTGCGGCCATATTGGTTTGATAGTAAACAGGCCATCAGAGGTCGCGCACAAGTAGCTTGTGATGGTTTCCTAAATCCTTAAAACCATCCCTAAGACCGTGCCAATTTTCAAAGACTTGGCACAAAGTACACGGTTCTTATGAATACCCCCTCAGTTATGATATGAGCTTTTACTTCTAATATTTGAAGGAAATGTATTATTATTGGTATGAGCGAACGTCAATCATGAAGCGGTACCTTCCACAGGTGACTTCCCTTCTTTATTATTCAGCCCATCAGATGTTGTTATTTGTTCTAGATTTGTGCTCTTGTTGTGTTATTTTTAGGGTTCCGTACCCGTAGGGTTCCAAACGGGACCCATTACTAAGACTCCGCTGTCCGTCCGTCCGTCTGTCACCAGGCTGTATCTCACGAACCGTGATAGTTAGACAGTTGAAATTTTCACAGATGATGTATTTATGTTGCCGCTATAACAACAAATACTAAAAAACAGGATAAAAGAAATATTTAAGGGGGCTCCCATACAACAATTCTTTCAATACCACATACAAACTTATGGATGCACCTGGTTACGTACATGGAGTGTGAAAGTAACCGCACCAATAATTTTGTAAACAATATTTTGCTGTGTAAAATCCAAACTATTCACTCCACACCATCGCTTCCATTGAACGGTGGTACGGAACCCTTCGTGCGCGATTTAGACTCGCACTTGACCGGTTTTTTTAATTTGGTGTTGTTGCTGTTGTTTTGTTGGTGTGTTGTTTTTATAGGTTTCTGTTATGTTATTCTTGTGTCGTTCCTAGTTTCTATCGCGTTGTTTTTATAGGTTTCCGTTATGTTATTCTTGTGTCGTTCCTAGTTTCTATCGCGTTGTTTTTATAGGTTTCTGTTATGTTATTCTTGTGTCGTTCCTAGTTTCTGTTATGTTATTCTTGTGTCGTTCCTAGTTTCTGTTATGTTATTCTTGTGTCGTTCCTAGTTTCTATCGCGTTGTTTTTATAGGTTTCTGTTATGTTATTCTTGTGTCGTTCCTAGTTTCTATCGCGTTGTTTTTATAGGTTTCTGTTATGTTATTCTCGTGTCGTTCCTAGTTTCTATCGCGTTGTTTTTATAGGTTTCTGTTATGTTATTCTTGTGTCGTTCCTAGTTTCTATCGCGTTGTTTTTATAGGTTTCTGTTATGTTATTCTTGTGTCGTTCCTAGTTTCTATCGCGTTGTTTTTATAGGTTTCTGTTATGTTATTCTCGTGTCGTTCCTAGTTTCTATCGCGTTGTTTTTATAGGTTTCTGTTATGTTATTCTTGTGTCGTTCCTAATTTCTATCGCGTTGTTTTTATAGGTTTCTGTTATGTTATTCTCGTGTCGTTCCTAGTTTCTATCGCGTTGTTTTTATAGGTTTCTGTTATGTTATTCTTGTGTCGTTCCTAGTTTCTATCGCGTTGTTTTTATAGGTTTCTGTTATGTTATTCTTGTGTCGTTCCTAGTTTCTATCGCGTTGTTTTTATAGGTTTCTGTTATGTTATTCTTGTGTCGTTCCTAGTTTCTATCGCGTTGTTTTTATAGGTTTCTGTTATGTTATTCTTGTGTCGTTCCTAGTTTCTATCGCGTTGTTTTTATAGGTTTCTGTTATGTTATTCTTGTGTCGTTCCTAGTTTCTATCGCGTTGTTTTTATAGGTTTCTGTTATGTTATTCTTGTGTCGTTCCTAGTTTCTATCGCGTTGTTTTTATAGGTTTCTGTTATGTTATTCTTGTGTCGTTCCTAATTTCTATCGCGTTGTTTTTATAGGTTTCTGTTATGTTATTCTCGTGTCGTTCCTAGTTTCTATCGCGTTGTTTTTATAGGTTTCTGTTATGTTATTCTCGTGTCGTTCCTAGTTTCTATCGCGTTGTTTTATTGATGCTGTCGTGTCGCTTCGGTGTTGTTATTGTTCTGTGTTTCTATTGTGTCTTGTTGAAAGTTGTATTATATGGAATTGTAATTGTTGTTTACAATGTCTTGTTATGAGTTATCTAGTTTTGTTGCGTTTAAATATAAATGTAGCCCCTTAATGTCTCCACCCAGGGGCAAGGGTTTTTACTCGGATACGAGTAAGATTAAGCCGTACTCCACCACGCTGGCTCAGTGCAGGTCGATATAGGGGTGTTGGGCTAGTGGCCAACCCGACTGTCAGAAGTCATCAAGCTGCCCTATTAGGGCCTCTGACACAGCTGTACGACCACCACCACCGAGTAGCGATAGTAGCCGGGACCTACAGCTTAACGTGTTCTCCGAAACACAGAAGCCCCCGAAATAGATGCCACATAGAAACGGACACACATCCAGTACCCGTCACGTCCAGATGCGCTTCTTTGCTGATATTTCATGAAAAAAAGTTTTAGTAGGTATGTTATATTACCATGCTGCTGCATCATATCCGGGTGCGTGGGCGACTGCTGGCAGACCGCTTCCTCCATGGCCTCGCGCGGTGGCCCGTCCACCGCCATGTTTGTTATCTGTCGCAAAAAGATTCATCTAAATCGGGCCATCCGTGTGGGGGCTGCGGTACCACCTACTCACTCACAGATATCAAACTTACTTATAAATCATTGTGCTATAGTGGAAAAGGTCGGGTCGGCCGGTCGCCGACCGCTACCATCATATGCTAAACGATAGTAATTTCGAACGTTGCACGCAATAAGTAAGTATCGCTAACCCTTCATGAGAGTTCAGTGGTAGACAGGAGTCGATGACCGCTATTGCATCGCTAACGCGTACCCAGTTATAGCTAGCCCACTGCTCTCCAGCAACTAGTTTGAGAATCGGGCCACTAGATGACGTTACTGACTGTACCTGCCAGCCTGGGGAAGATGGCTACTCCAGAACATATCCCCAGAAAACAACAATAAAATCAACAAACAACGCTCTTATTAAGTTTTTTAAAGTAAATTAAACATCGTAGAGTAAGAAAGAGTGGACTTGGTAGTTGTTCCAAGAGGCTAAGCTACCAATAGGGTGCCAAATGCAAAGGCAACCAACCACATTGGTTGTAAGATGGCGCCACAAGCAACTAGTAAGTTATCAAGTCGACGGGAACTCACTGGATGCGGTGGGCACGGGAACGTGAGGCTTGGCGATGTAAAGGGGCCTATACCTAGCAGTGGACCGATGTGGGCTATGCACGATAACAGTAGTTCAGCATGGAGGCGCTAGATGGGGCTAGTGTGTGCGCATAGTGCTGGCAGTTGGTGCTTTAAGATTGAGAACTGCGAATCTTAGAGGCCCAGCAGTAGATCGATGTGGATTGAGCATGGTGATTATGATGATTACCTGTCGATCATCCCTGCGTGGCCAGGCGCGGCGTGGCGGTGATAGAGTATTGCCGGTAGGCGATGGCGCCTCCTGCTTGAACACCGCTAGCGACAGCAGCGCCTCGCTGGAAGAGAGCAGCGGGATTGTGAAACTCTGTCGAAGGGAATACTAGAGGGGCGTGGTGGTAGTTGGGTGGTGGGACCCTAGATGGCGCTAGTGGTTTAGCATTAAAATACCAAAGCATGGCGACTGCAGCGGCTCGTCAATAATCTTTTCATAGATCTTGCGTCATATGTTGTCATAGGACGAAGACGATATGCCACTTTCTATTGCCCAATAATCGTTATCACCGTTGATACATGAATGTGTTGACTACCTCACTGAGTTAGAAATGTGTCGTGTCCGTGTCTCACCCACCAGATTTCGTCACTAGCGGTAGTCGAGTAGCTAAGTAAGAAGTCTCTGTCTCACATACAAGATGGTGCCACAGCCTTCACATGCAATACGTTCCCCACTTCATGGACAGTTTCCTGGGAAAGTCCAAGTCCAGGCCCTGCCAATCCGGAGACATGTGCGATGATGACGACGAGGTGCCGCTGCCAACTACTGAGTCTCTTACGGAGTAGATGTCGCCACCATCGAGGGCTTTAATACAAACACATGGATTCCGGAAATCTGTTACTTTGTAAGGATAACTATAATAATCGACTCAGGCCCGATATCGACAAGGCGCCGCTCCGGCCCATTGATCAAGAAGTTCGTGTCTAACAGACAAGATGTCGCCACAACCTTCGAAAGTGCCGATGGCGCCCACTGGGTAAGAAGTTCGTGTCTTTCAAACTAGATGTCGCCACCACCAACGACATATCTTTTAGTAAGGATAACAACGAGTATAATAATGGCCTCACTTCATGGACAGTTCGCCGGGTAAGTCCAGGTCCAGGTCCTGCCATCCGGGAGACATGTGCGATGATGAGGACGAGGTGCCGCTGCCGCCCATGTCGGCGCCACCGCCGGCCGCTGAAAGACATAAACATAAACATTAATAGGTATATATATTGCTTCTGGACTCACACTAGGGTACCCTGTGTCGTGGGAACCAGAAACAGCGACGTCACACACATATAAACATCCAAGACCTGGAGTTTTTCTCTTCTTCCTCCACAGCTGGGATTGGAACCCGTGACCTCTCTTGGGAGGCAGAGCCTTCAACCGCAACGCCATAGACGTTGTCAGATGGAGTGATAATAAATTATAGAACAGTGAATAGACAAGAATATTAGTAATTAATAGCGGCTGGTATTTAATCGCAAAAATACTGATTTGCGCAGCAAAAAAGGATCAGCAAAAGCACTTTTTATGTTTTAAATATTTTTTGTGTACTTAAGTATATGTTTTGAGTATTTATTTATTTATTTATTTGTGAACATGTACAGTTTACAGATGGTATTGTAATACATGGTACATGCATCCTGAAAGGGTATAACAAATTCTTATATCTAGGTACATAAAATATCAATATTTAACATTAAATTAGATATGTGATTTCTTATTGAATATATAACTCTTAATAATTACAATGGACTTGTTGTTGTTGTTGTATTTGTTGTTGTTCTTACATAATGATTCTAACACGAAGGATAAGGATGCAACCGCAGCAAATATAAGGGATATTTGCTGCGCAAATCAGTATTTTTGATGTGCAGTTTAATATTTCCCATTAATAACAGTTACTGATACAATATGGCCTTCATCCCCATCAGCCCTTAATGAAACTCACTGTTCAGTAACTTCAGTAATCGGCTTCCCGCCTTCACGTCATTAAAAAGGGTTACAGGAAAGCAAGAAATATTAAAATTAAACAAAAACCCAACTGATCCTATTGGTTCGATACATAATTTTATTTATATGCCTCGCTACGCTCGTGATCTTGAGTAGTCTACTTTAACCCGCTGGGGATAGGAGCCCGTGACACAAGACTTGTGCTTACAGCGATGGTTGGCCGTTTAGAGATAATACAAACATACATACATATGTTCACGCCTATTTCCCGGAAGAGGGGTAGGCAGAGACCAAAGACCTCCACCTGCTACGATCCTGGCATACATCTCTCGCTTCCTCAACATTCATAAGTATCTTCATGTAAGCTAGAGATAATAGGTATTTCCTCACTGCGGTCGCGGATCTGTTAAAATATATTTAGTCTAATTAAAGTTATCATGATTAATTCACATGTTTACTCGTTCCCTCAACATGTACCTAGAGTAGAATTAACTAGTTCATTCGTCTGAACTGGCCTCGCGGTCAAAGTATCAATTGATAAGACTTGAAGTAAATACATTAACGAGTCTATTTATACAGCTGTTTCCAGCCGATAGCAGTAATGAGTATGATTTACTGCTTCATTACAACAAAGTGGATGTTCTTCGTTGTGTTTCGAAAAGGTCGTGAAATATAAGGGTTGATTGACTTGTTAACCGAGTACAGCGAAGCCAAACGGAGGGTTAAGTCTTTGAGCGGTATGTATATATAAGATAGTCAAAACCGTTAGTTGATAAACTGACGCGTTAGTTGATCAACTATCGACAGATAGTAAACCAGACCGACAAGGTTTAGAATTTACGTTTCTTTTGTTCTTACATGTCAACCTAACACGAAGACTATTCGGGGGCTTTGCTGCGCTCGCCCCTAAGCTTCATCTTCGCTTCACCCAATTAACCGCAGTGTTTCCCCTGGTATTTCGTTTGCAATTCAAGTTTAAACAAGTTTACTATTTAACGGTTTTAACCGTTAGTTTATCAACTAACGCGTCATATAGTAAGCAGTACGCTACAGTTTAATATATGTCGATATTTGACCAACTAACGAGAAAAAAAAACATTAGATTATCAACTAACGGTTTTGACAATCTTACGGTGACATACATATATATTGTATGTTTGTTCATTTATTCCACCAGAACATCTAAATTATTGATCAGTATTTGAATTATCATTAGAAGCGTCTTAATCGTTCACTACTTGTAGGCTATGTGATATAGGTACACTTAATTCTAATACTGGATAGACAAAAAAGCGAAAGGCCAAGACAGGACTTTTAGTGTTGGTCTAAGTTCGAATTGTCGACGTTGCATCTAACCTAACTGCAGTTAAAACATTATCTCTGTCAGCTTATGCATTTCATTTCTCTACCAGCTTGATCGCAAAAATCACCAGGCAAACATCATACCATAGGAGTTATAGGTAATGGCGGCAAACGCGTGCGCGCCAAACTCGGTCAGCCGCCGCCCCTCCCGCGCCTCCCTCGCCGCTACCTCCAGCACCGCCGCCGCCGACACCCGCCCCGCCATCTCCTCCACACCGGCAGATGGCGGCACCTCCCACGCGAAGCTAGACATTCATGCTGCGTGCCCAGCTAGTTCGCACGGCCGCTACTAGGTGGCGTTGGTTTTGATGGAGTTCGTTTGACGCCACTAGATGGCGTTCGTCTTATTATGTTTATTCTTCGGTGGACTTAATGTCACTTTGGTTTTCTTATATCACTTGTCCACAGTATAAAATCACTGTCATAAACATGACTGACACGGGTATGTCCAAGCGCATCCTTTTGACAATTTCCTTTGATTTTTTAAGTCTTTTAGTGTCTCGTTTCTTTGGTTTGGCATGATCGGAATCATGCCTGATGCAGTCTGTTGTTTTAGATCGATGATATATTTGCACTCATGTGGTTTCTTAGGAAATATTCTATTGGTAAAAGATTTTAAAGTAGCGTAATAGAACTCTGGGAGCGGGGGGGGGGGGGGGGGCTTTTGCGTGACAGGGGGCTAGCCCATCTGTATGTTATTCCAGCTCATAATGCTTCTATGTTCGAGACTTCATCGAAATCAGTTACGACAACAACCAAATGCAGCGCACAGTGTGGGTGTAAGCCACTATGCAAATAAATACCTAAAGTAACTACGTTACTGTTGGTCGGTGATAACTGATAATTGAATTGACAAATAATGGAGACCTTGGCCTTGCATCTTTTGAGGGTACCTAGCAATAGTTTAGCACTTAGAGCTCTTACACACGAGCAGCATGCGCGTCGGACGCAGTCGACAGCACGTGCTGTCGACGCGTCCAATTTTTCTGCCGACACGTTTTAACACATTGAATGCCATGCCAGCCATACTTTTGACGCATCGCGATTTCGAACCTCATGCCATGGTAATAAAATTCAAAACCTATAAGCGGTCTACTACGTATGTATATATACGTAGTTGGCATTCAATGTGTTAAGTACTCAAAAACCGGGTAGTTGAGACCGATCGCGATTTTGAGCCCTATGCCGTGGTAATAAAATTTAAGTTAAAAATTACATCCCCATAGAGTTTCTTGGTGCTGTCTTCTCTGACGGGCGTATGTCCGAAGCATTGGTAGAGTTAATGGAGTTTCTTTTTTGCGTGCGAGATTCAGCCATGACTCACCACTTGAAGGGGAAATTTCCTTTTTCAAACTCAAACCATAATAAGTTATGCACTCATTAGTTTAGTTGATCGTATTTTTTTTTTCATTTATATGGAACTTACGTAAGTGTTTGACTTGTAAAAGTGCATTATTTTGCCTACTTGCAATAAATGATTTAAGTTTTGAGTTTTTTGAGTTTTAAAACCTATAACGGAAAAGTGGCGTTAGCTAGCGCCGATAGTAACTGAGGGGTTAAGCCTTCTGCCGACTGCTGCCGACGTGTGTTATTGCGCGTTGGCAGCAATCGACGGCAGGTGCTGTCCACTGCTGCCGACACGTTTTAGGCCTACCGTCGACTGCTGCCGACTCGCATGCTGCCGTGTGTAAGAGCTCTTATACTGTGTGAATCTTCATAAAGAGCACATAATGATCTGGGTTGAAGAACGTCGAAATTTACCGATTAAAAAAAGAAAAGAAATTGTCACCCCACGCATTTTTTTAAGTCTTTTGAATATAGAAATGCGCTATCTACCAACTGCAAAAAATATATAACTTCGGAATGGAAGGGTTTTTCGCAGTGAAATTGACTGATTCGTGATGATGGAAGACACGTAGTGCTGCCAGTAATATAAAGTTGCAGAAAAAGTGGTAACTGTAAACTAAAATTACGCGTTGTTTATGTAATAATAGTGATTTTTTGAGAGGTTTTTAGTAATTGCAGATTTCCACAAAATTTGGTTCCCAAATTTGATTTATTTTATCAAGGAATATTATTCTTCATTTTGTTAGCTTTCAGGCGTCACCATTATTGTGTTTCCAAATATATATCTTTTTTTAAATCATTACATGATACCTATTTTCACTTTTCGGAGCGAAGCTTAATCATAAGTCCTAGAGATTAGTGATATACCGTGAAGTCATAAGCTAGTAAATAAATAAATGTATCCCAGATTAATGTCCCCACTGAGAGGCACAGGGCTTTTATGGATATGCGTAAGATTGAGCCATACCTCATCAAGTTGGCTCAGTGCAGGTGGATGGGCGAAGATAATAAAAAAAACTTTGGGACACAACAAACTGGCTATAAAAAATACTTGGTTATTAATTTAGTTCAACTAACAGAAATAATTATAGTCAAATTAAGTTACGTTATTACAACAAAATAGTAGTTTATGTGACTGCTACATAATGGAGGGCATTAATACTCGAGAGTGGGTTTCGATATCACTCGAGAGTTTTAATGCCTAATTATGTACAGTTACGTACACTAGTTTATCTACACACATATCATAAGCTCTCTTTGATGTGTTCAGGAACCGCATGTTTGACCGGCATTGTGGCTCTGCAGTTGTTTAGCTTGTTCTGTAGCACCAACTTCGGGCGTCGGCGTTCGATATTTGAATGTGAGTAGCAACTTCACAGACAAACTAGGGGCGGCACGCAGGCAGGCGTCGGCGTTCGAAATTTGAATGTCATAATATGTAGTAAAATTACACATCATGGTCATAACGTAACATGCGGTTTTTGTACGCAGTAAAGAGGGTTTATGATACGTGTGTAATTTTTGGCGAAAAGCATATTTTCTTGTGTTTTTGACGTGATAACGTCTTATAAATCGATGAACGCCGGCTGCACGCACGAAAAAGCATGACTCGGACGTACAAGCGAGAGCGCGGAATAAGCGATGGAGAGGGATTAATAAGCGTTTCTTATGACGTCATCACGTAAAATTATCATCCGTAAACCGACTTTACAGACTGCCGATGATTTCTTGTTTTTCAACAATTTTTTCTACTTTAATATTAATTTACAAATATTCCGCCATTTATAGGTGTTGAAAATGTAAAAAACAACGAAAAATGTTCAAAAAATGTTAGGGCGCAACTTCCGAACAACTTTTCCCCCCGACAAACTTCAAGGGGTCGGGGGTGTGTGGGGTTGGAAGATAATGAAAACATTTGGTTTTCAGCTACGCAAAGACCAACTCGTGGGTCTACAGCTTTCAGAGCCACTAGTACTTAACGGGCGATATCGATAAGCTTGGTGATTATGGGGTCGTAATGGTCATTTGTGAAACCAGTATGATATTGCCTGTTATCTAGACACGCGCTAGGTCAGTAGGACCTATGACCCGTGCAGGCAGCCATTTTCCAAATCTATATGCAGCAATATCGATTGTTTGTTGTAGGGTGGAGAAAAATATATTCAGCAAACCTTCTTATCATAGGGGGATTTTATCTTCTCTTCTTATGAGATGGGCTAGTGAATAAATTAATTTGTCTACATACGTATCATAAACCCTCTTTACAACGTCCAAAAACCGCACGTCACGGCCAGCATAATACTATTACTACTTGGTAAAAACTCATTTCTTATCTGAATATTGATACATTATGACAATAATGTATGAATTTTCGACAAATTATGACATTCAAATTTCGAACGCCGCCGCCCGCCTGCGTGCCGCCACTAGTTTGTCTGTGAAGTTGGTAGTACTGAACAAGCTAAACAAGTGCAGACTAGTGCAGAGCAATTATCATTGCCACAATGCCGGTCGAACATGTGGTTCCTGAACAGATCAATGAGAGCTTATGATATGTGAGTAGATAAACTAGTGTATGTAACTGTACATAATTAGGCATTAAAACTCTCGAGTGATATTATTATGAAACACTCTTCGGAGTTTTTTGCGATCTGTTGAAAGCATTTGATTATGTTGATCATAATACGCTATTAATGAAATTAAATCATTACGGAGTTAGAATAAAGCGTTGGATCTACTAAGATCATATTTAAGCAATAGAATTCAAAAGGCAGAAGTCAACGGCGTTAAATCTGATGTATCGGGTGTAAAAACTGGCGTTCACCAAGGTTCCATATTAGGCCCTTTCTTATTCCTGGTATATATTGACGATCTGCATTTCATGGTGGAGAAATTGACTGACATAGTGTTGTTTGCTGATGATACTTCAATGGTCTTCAAAATTTAAAGACATAAAAGAAGATTTTAATGATATTAATGGTGCATTGTGTTTAACCTTGAATTGGTTCATAGTTCATAATTTATTGTTAAACGCTGGTAAAACCAAGTGTATCAAATTCTCACTTCCAAATGTCAGGCAAGTTGAGACCAGTTTAGTGTTAGACAACAACACGTTAGAAGTAGTAAATGATACGAAGTTTCTTGGAATAACTATTGATAGCAAATTGCTGTGGGGACCCCACATAGATAAATTAGCTAGCAAATTAAATTCTGTGGCCTACACTGTTAGCGTCATCAGACAAAACATCTATATCTAGGCTAGTATATTTTAGTTACTTTCATTTCATGTCCTATGGTATCTTGTTGTGGGGGAAAGCAGCGGATATTCAAACTATTTTTATTTTACTGAAAAAGGCTATTCGAGCAATTTATAATTTAAAACAAACATACTCCTTAAGAGATCTTTTAAATTGACATAGTAACTGTAGCTAGTCAATTTATTTTCGAATATATAATGTATGTACGCAAGAACCTTAGAATATTTTCCAAAGTTAGCGATAGCTGTAATGTTCACCTAAGAAATAATCACAGACTAGTCGCGCCCCGGTTAAGACTCGCGAAGGTTAGCAATTGTTTCAAGGGTCAGTGCATTCTTAACTGACTTTGTTTAAAAAGGGATATTACAATTTTCAAGATTACTTAAATGACAGGACTGTATGTATGGGGTTAATCTAGCTCAACACAGACCTTGCTGTTATTAATTTTGTAATTATTTATTCCGGCTTATTATTCATAATAATTAATATTGTAATATTTGCATTAGTTAAGCACAACCAATTTTTAAAAGAGATCTGAAATTCAATCTGTGGGAGTTTCTACGCCCTCCTTCTCCCACAGTGGTCCAATATAGAAAGGAGGCAAAAATATGTTCAGTACATATCTACAGTAATAAAAAACTTTGACTTTGATTCTACTATTTAATTTACGAAGTATTACAACTTTATCAGTCCCAATCAAGTAAATGACCTACACTGATTGAGAGTGCGAAATAGAACACCTATGTAAACAAAATACGACGTTAGTCTGCTTAGTTCATTTACTTTAAAAATAAATAGGCTGTCCCGTAATGCAACGTCAAGCGAGTACCAATAGATAAGTCTGCTTACATGGGCAAATTATTAAAAAAAGGGATATAGTAGATTTTATAACAAGTGCACAAAACGAATATCCTCGACATTACTATCAGCCCTCGCCTTCGGCTCGGGCTGCTAAAAGTCTCGGATAAAAATGGTTTTTGTGGACGAGTTATAAACTCTGCTTTTCACTTCGATTGCGAGAAAATAAAACAGTAATTTGAGAAAATTCAATACGAAAAGTTCACGGCTTCTTTCCCGCTACTTTACTTTTTTTAATTTTCCTGCATAATTTTCGGGCAAAGAAAAAAAATATACAGCCTATTCTTAAATTATTTTGGAATAATGTTTTTTTTTTTGTGGTAAACACGTTTTGATATTTAGTTTCTTTTTCGTATTATCTTATTATAAATCAAAAATGCAAATAGGGATGGAAATATTATAAATTAGCAAGTTTTATCCATGTACAATTAATTGTTTTTGGCTGTATGGGCTAAATGGTCACTGCCTTAGTGTAGACACACTTAAAAAGCTACTTTTATGCACAAGAGCATAAAATTCAACTTTATGTCGCCTAGATCCTGCATAAAGTAGTACTTTTTCGAGCATGAGAAGTGAAAATAGGATTTTTTTGAGAAAAACGGCATTTCCAGTAACTTTAACAACAAATTATCGATGAACCATAGGATATAGATTTAAAATAAAGTTATACAAGACCCTGTATAAGCAGGCCTTTATCCTGGTACTCACTTGTTAAGTTATTTATGTGTAAATAGTTTTGATACTTTTATCCACCCACATATCATAAACGCAGAGGCGTTCAAAAACCGCAAATTACGACCACCTTAAAGATTAAGTGTTTTGTTAGAACACATTTCTTATCTTTGAAAATGTTATTATGTCTTCATAATATGGCATCTTTTCTCCAAAAATCGTATCGTAATCTTGCTATAATTTAAGTGATCTAGGTGATCTTGTCATAACGTGATTTCATTATATTTCTTTTTTGCGATTTAACACACTACCGACCGATTTTAAAAATACTAGTACTACAAGTGTTTTAGTAAAAAAACTTATTTTGGTGTCTTGAAAGCTTAAGAGATGTAGAATAATATTCCATAGTAAAATAATTTTGTTTTGGGAACCAAATTTTGTGATAAACGTCAATTACTAAAAAAGCGCAAAAAACCAGATTTTTATTCTTAAACAAAGCGTAATTTAAGTTTACAGATAACACTTTTTGGCGACTATTTGATACTGGCAGCACCGCCTGTCCTTCATCATCACTATCCAGTTCATTTGAACCCGAAAAATACATCCATCTCGAAGTTATATATATATTTTGCATTCGGTACAGAGAAAAAAAAATATGAAAATGAAATGAAATGAAAAAAGGAGGGGATTCCCAAAATTATTTTATTGTATAAAATTTGATCCTCTTCGACCCTATTCGACATATGCACTTTATAAAGACTCACACTGTCTAACCACCATAGTTGGGACATGGCACAAGGCGCCTGAAAATATCTCCACTTGATCTGAGCCAAAAATGTAGTGACAGTGACAGATTGACAGACAGAATGTATTGTAAAAATGCCAACAAATTCCTACATGGACACTTTTTTTTGTACCAAAATAATTCGAAATTAGTTTTCGGGAATGCGTATCCTTACATTTATATCGATGCTTACCACCCCATAATAAGTTTATTTTTAAAGCTTTTATATTATTTGTTTTAAAAATGAACTCGAGTACTTGTAAGACGAATCAAACGAGCCAAAGCTTGATAGGGTTACGTCGAATCATTATAGAGTTCCCATTAACACCTGCCAGCTTCATCATCAGACACTGGATTCACCTAGACATCAAACGAGCAGAAATATGATGGGGTTGCGATGTTTTATTAGCCCTTAGCCACCTTCCTGATCCATCATCAGATCAGCTCCATGTCATGAAAATATTGCATTGTCTTCTGATTAACAGGTACACGCAAAATTACAATTCAATTGGAAACCAGGAAGTGGGTCAAATTTAACTTGCAAGATTTGATTACAGACAGACAGACGGACAGAGCCCGGGACAGGTGAAGCGAAATAAAAGCTTTTGAAATATAATATATCCTCAGTACACACAAACTACCAATCTTCTAACAGCCCAAACTAGACAGAGTTCTAAAACACCACTGTAACTTAGACCTCACAAAAGCCTTTGATAGCGTTAACCATGATGTCCAAATACTCCTACCTCCACATATAAATGTAGCCTATTAATGGCCCCACAGGATAGCACAGGCTTTTACTCAAATTCGTGTAAGATTGAGCCATACTCCACCACCACGGCCCACAGCGGGTTGATGAGGGCCAAACACCACAACCTTGCTACAAACCACAAAATCTAAACACAGATTTGTCACTTATACAGAACACCAATAGCACAGCACGCCACATAATTCACACTGATTGTAAAGAATGGAAAACATCGTGAGGAAACCTTCAAACATCCATTGGTAGCTGGGATGGGCTAGCCCCCCGTCACGCAGTATTGAAAGACTGGCTAAACGAGGCCACAATGGTGCCTCAGCCACTCCGTATGCAAGCACATCTCTCTAAGTGGTCTATCACATGTTTCACACCGAGTTTATGTATGGTTTAAGTATGACAATAGCAAATGCGACGGTCACGCGCCGATCGAGGCGAAGGCGCGTCGGAGACTGCGGTAAGGTAACTTGGATCTTATCAACATTGAGCTCGAGACTAGAGAAGTGTCAACAATCTGTCACAATACTTTATTACGCAAGACTATAGTATGAAAATGATAGCATGGTGCTAGACGGGTGACAGTCTTACCTCGGATTTCTGAATAAAAATTCACTAATCAAAGGGAAAACTGCACATAAAAAATACTGTTTTGCACAGCAAATATCAGGGCAAAATGCTGCGGTAGCTTAGGTGAAGGGTAAAGGGGGTGAGCGAAGCGAAGCCCCCTTTATCCTTCAAGTTAGGTTGAACATGTAAGAACAACAAAAAATACTTAAAATATAAACTTAATTAAGTACACGTAAAATATTTAAAACATAAAAAGTGTTTTTGTTGATCCTTTTTTGCTGTGCCAATCAGTATTTTTGATGTGCGTTTAAATACTAGCCATATTAAAATACTTAAGTGTCGTTCTGTCTCTGCAGATGTCACAAAAAAGAACGTGACAAAATTCTCAATTCAGAAACGGCGCCTAGCCTGTTAGTGAGGTGATACTGCTTAAAACATCGATTAATCAAATAAATCGATACAATATTTTCAATACGAGTTTTCTTTACATACTGTGCACAACATCAAATAAGTTAATTAAAAAAATAAACAACTTTTTTTATTCTATCCATCCCGTACAACATTTGTTCGCGAATAAACATTTTTTTACTTTATTTACTAGAAATATTATAGTACAGAGGCGGGACTAATTAAATTGTATAGAGTGGGTTCCGCTTGCATTTTAATTTAATTTAATTTAATTTAACACTGTACTATTATAATTTTATCGAATCGCAATCATTACGTTATGTCTTAAATGCTTGTTTTGTGCTTTTGTGCTTTTATGTTTTAGTGTATCGCAATCGGGATTTTTAGTATTTTTATCTACACACGTATCATATACCGTCTTTATCGCGTCCAAAAACCACCGTTTAGGATCAGCATAATGATAAACTTCTTTTTAAAAACTCATTTCCTATCTGAACGGGTATAACCATAATGTATCAAAATTTGTCAAATTATGACGTTCAAATTTCGAACGCCGACGCCCTTTTGCGTGCCGCCCCTAGTTTGTCTGTGAAGTTGGTACTACTGTACAAGCTAAACAACTGCAGACCAATGCTCAATGCCACAATGCCGGTCGAACATGCGGTTACTGAACACATCAAAGAGAGATTATGATATGTGTGTAGATAAACTAGTGTATGTAACTGTACATAATTAGGCATTAAAACTCTCGAGTGATATCGAAACCCACTCTCGAGTATTAATGCCCTCCATTATGTAGCAGTCACATAATAGTAGTTTATGTGACTGCTGCATAATGGAGGGCATTAAAACTCGACTCGTTTCATAATAATATCACTCGAAAGTTTTAATGCCTAATTATGTACAGTTACATACACGAGTTTATCTACATACATATCATAAGCTCTCTTTGATGTGTTCAGGAACCGCATGTTTGACCGGCATTGTGGTTCTGCAATTGTTTAGCTTGTTCTTTAGTACCAACTCCACGCAGACGGGCGTCGGCGTTCGAAATTTGAATGTCAGTACCAACTTCACAGACAAACTAGGCACGCGGGTGGGCGTCGGCGTTCGAAATTTGAATGTACTACACATAATGACCATTATGTGTAGTTTTCCAGATACGAAACGAGTTTTTACCAAGTAGTTTAACATAATGCTGATCGTAACGTGCGGTTTTTGAACGCAGTAAAGAGGGTTTATGATATGTGTGTAGATAAACTACTATTAAATACGTTATTTTAAGACTGTAGTTTAATAAGAATTAGTCAGTTTAGTTGTGACGCCTTTATACCGCCGTGTGTTTGTTTCTTAAAATTTACAGATATTACTACTTCTCTTGGTAAAGCAGCTCCACCGTCACTAATAAACTTAAACAAACTGACAACAAATCGTGTTTTGCTATTCAAAATCAGTTCCTATTACAATGCTATAAGAAAGGCGTTATGGAACTGGATATATATCTTTTCTTTATTTAAAGCACATCATAATTTGTTTATTCATTATTATCAGACGTCTGCGTGATAAGTTTTTGTACACGGGTAGTTGATCGGGCGAGCGAAGTGTCTCCGTTTCAGATTGGGAAAAAATGCTTTCGTATATCTGGATTTCCGGCTGTTCTCATCTACACACACACATTTCTCAATCGATTCTCGTAAAATTTTGTGGGTAGATAATTACATGGAAAATTTTCAAAATGGCGGGATTGAAAATGTAAAAATAACCGCTGCAGCCCAGACGGCTTGAGAGATTTTAACAAATTAGGGTTCGCTGGATTTGGGAAGACCTTGAGATTGACATAGGCTATAAACTACAGGTGCTGTTCGGTGTGAAATGAATAAGTAAAACAACTATTTAAAGCAAGCGAGGTGCGTACGCGGCTTTCGCGAATAATATTTGTAAAAAAGTCTATGCGCTGTCGCGGATTGCAGGACGACTGGCGGGCGAGCCCCGGGTAGCTAGCCACGCAGATTGTATCAGTGTGCGTGCACACATACGGACCTCATATATCTATTAGGTAAATCAAAATTGAGTTAGTTCTTTAACAAGTAGGTTCATATTTGAAAAGGTAAGTTTAATTATATTTATCTACACACGTATCATAAACCCTCTTTAATGCGTACCAAAACTGCACGTTACGATCAGCATAATGTTAAACTACTTGGTAAAAACTCATTTCTGATCTGAAAAATACACATTATGACATTCAAATTTCGAACGCCGACGCCCGCCTGCATGCCGCCCCTAGTTTGTCTGTGAAGTTGGTACTGACATTCAAATTTTGAACGCCGACGCCCGAAGTTGGTGCTACAGAACAAGCTAAACAACTGCAGAGCCACAATGCCGGTCAAACATGCGGTTCCTGAACACATCAAAGAGAGCTTATGATATGTGTGTAGATAAACTAGTGTATGTAACTATACATAATTAGGCATTAAAACTCTCGAGTGATATTAACGAATATTAGTGCCTGTGGGTCGCTGGTATTAAATTAAACCCCACAAGTGGTGTGAAAAGGACTGTATTTTATTATTTTATGTATTATAGAACACGAGTACATGTTACTACGCGAATCGCACATAGACAACAACCGGAAACCACGTAACATTGCCAACATACAAAACCTACGTGTTTATGAGCTAAACATAATTGGGGCCTCAGCCAAAACATGCAAACATATTCGCTGAAACTTAAATATCTAACATATTAGAAAGACACTAGTAGCTATACACTTCATATCACTACTAACTTATACGTGCGCATCCTTAGTTATCAATCGGAAGGACACATACCTTAGCTATGCTAGTTTTCATAACAAAACCATTTGTCGTTTTAATATCTATAGCCCGCACCTTGCCATCGTCCCCTGGATGCACCGCGACTATTCTGGCTATAGGCCAGCTGAGAGGACTGACATTGTTATCCTTAACTATCACCATTGTGCCGACCTGCAGATTGGGAGTAGCGGTCCGCCACTTAGGCCGACTTTGCAGATTCACAAGATATTGCCTGTGCCACTGTCGCCAAAAGGATTGCTGAATTTGAGTACATTGGTCCCAAAATTTCAATCTGTTGGTAGGAACATTGATGACGTCAGGCTCTGGAAACGAACACAAGGGTGCACCCGTGAGAAAATGGCCCGGCGTGAGATAGTTCATATCGTTAATATCTAACAAAATTTTAGGAGTTAAAGGCCGTGAATTAACGATACCTTCAACCTGTACCAGGACAGTATACAATTCCTCAAAGGTTAAACATTTTTCGCCTATAGCGCGCTTTAAATGGTGCTTAACGCTTTTGATACCGGCTTCCCATATACCAGCCCAATGGGGAGAGTAACTAGGAACAAATTGAAAATTAATTCCTAACGAAGAAGCGAAATCTTGTACCATAGAATTATGATTCTTACATTGACTTAACTCATAGAGTCTCTTTAATTGGTTATTTGCCCCACGGAAGGTCGCAGCGTTATCACAGCTTATTGTGGACGGAATGTTACGTCTAGCTATAAATCTTTTTAAGCAGGCCAAGAAGGTATCTGTAGTCAAGTCCGAGGCAAGTTCGACGTGGATAGCCTTAGTGGCAAAACAAACGAATAAAAGAACATACCCTTTTGAAATTAAAACCCGTCTAACCCGTGACTGCTTTATTTGAAATGGACCGCCATAATCTATGCCTACCACCTCGAAAGGACGCGCTGCTGTGACTCTCCGTTCAGGCAAAGAACCCATTAATTGTGAGGCTTGATTAGCCTTTAATCTGAAACATACAATACACTTGTGTGTTACATGCTTTATCTCTCTGGTTCCATTAATAAGCCAATATTTTTGATTTAAATAACTCAAAATAAGTTTAGGACCAGCGTGTAATAAACGTATATGCGCATCCCGTATTACCAATTGAGTAATATGCGAGCGCTGAGCCAGTATAGCTGGGTATTTTTGTGCGTAAGGTATATTTGCCTTCTGCAGCCTTCCGCCTACACGCAGCAGACCATCCCCATCAATGAAAGGATTAAGAGGTAATAGACTCCCTTTTATTGGCTTATTATTGGAAATGCATTTAATTTCTTCACCATAACAGCGATTTTGGTCACATTTTATGATAACTTTCATTGCATTACCTAATTCCTTACAAGTAAGGCTAGGTACATAACTTTCATGCTTCCTTTGACCTTGTGACTTTTTACAATTGTTATAAAATCTTAAAATAAAAGCTATAACTCTTTGAGTTTTAGCAAGAGAGCTGAATTTATATAGATCCTGCTCCAATTGTGTACAAGGCATTGAAACTTTTTTAATTTCAGGAATATCTACATACTTATCTATACACATTTTTGTATCAAAACTACAATGATCATAGTCACATTGTAACATAAACTGTGGACCGTTCCACCATAGAGAGTTCTCACTTAAAGAGCATGGCTCGACTCCTCTTGAGAGGCAATCGGCAGGATTAAAGGATGTATTTACATAATGCCAATTAAAAGATTGAGTATGTTCAACAATAACCTTCACCCTATTAGCCACATAAGCATTTAAGCGCAATGGATCTATCTTTAACCATGATAATACAATCTGCGAATCGAGGTACAGATGTACATCAATGTTTTTAGGGTCAATTTTAATCGACAATGTGTGATATAACCTATTAGCCAGCTTGGCAAGCAAGAGTGCACTATTAAGCTCTAGCCTGGGAGTGGTTAGTTGAGAGCTAACTGGATTGAGCCTAGACTTGGAACACACTAAGTCAACCAACGCGGAACCGTCAGACTTTACAACGCGGAGGTATAAGCAGCAACCGTAGGCTCTGCTCGAAGCATCAGCAAACCCTATCAGCTCAATTTTATTATACTCTGAAATATCAATATTTCTATGAATTGAAATAGTAGGCATGTTTATCAATCCTGAAGCGAAACTTCTCCATTTCTCGTTCAAATCACCTGGAAGGGGAGAATCCCAACCAATGCTAGCCTTCCAAAGGTCTTGAAGAAATAATTTTGCAGTAACCAAAATTGGACCGACCAAACCTAAGGGGTCAAAGAACTTACTGACAAAACTAAGAACCTCTCTTTTTGTGTAAATCTCATTCAATGTTTTCTCTGGGCAGCTGATATTAATTGTATCTGATTGAACATTATAATGCAGTCCCAAAGTTTTGGCAAATGAATCATCATGGTGACTGAACTCAATATTATGAAACTGCTGTTTTTCTATAGGAATATCTTTTAAAACCTCAGGTGAATTAGAGCACCACTTGTGCAACTGAAAACCCCCCAACTCCATTAACTGAATTAACTCATTTTTTAACTGAATCAAGTCATTTATTTGGTTTGAACCCGTACTTACGTCATCAACGTAACAATTATATTTTAATGCAGAGGCTGCCTTGGGATATTTATCACCAAATCGTTTGGCAAGTTCTATTAAACAGCGTGTTGCTAAATAGGAAGAACACTTCATACCATATGTAACTGTTTGAAGTTGCAGACATTGAATAGGTTTGTCTGGGGATTCTCGCCACAAAATGTTTTGAAGTGGTCTATGAATAGGATCCATAATAATGTTTCTAAACATTTGTTTAATGTCACAGATTAAAATATATTTATCTAACCTGAACAAAATTAATATATCAAACAATTCATTCTGCACTGTTGGCCCATTCATGAGTAAATCATTCAGTGAGATTTTATTTTTTGTAAGCATGCCGCCATCAAAAACAACCCTTAGTTTAGTAGTTTTTGAGCCTTCATTGAACACAGGGTGATGCGGCAGAAAATAGACAGCATCATTTTCTAAATCATACTGCGAGATATCTACCAACTTTGCATGGCCAAGCTGTAGATATTCATCTATAAATTGTTTATATTTTTCAAACAAAATCTTATTTTTAGAAAATCGTTTCTCTAAGTTTTGAAATCTTTGTAGTGCGCTATCTAATGAATTTCCTAAGTTGACTTCCTTTAAAGGCAATTTGATAGGCAAAGAAACTTGAAACTTATTGCCCTCAAGCTTCACATTTTCAGAAAAAATAATCTCAGCCTGATCTTTTTCAGAACTGGACTCTAAAAATATTTTATCGACCTTTTCGCATTCCCACAAATTTTGTAAATGTACATCAAGATTATTTTTGCATGTACAGGGCGGGATGAAAATGTCATCACTTACTTGTGATTCAGTACGAGTGAAATTACAAAAATACTTGTTAGTAGCTGGAACCTGATGCCGCTCCTCAGTGACCGCGCCACCTACCACGTAGCCTAGCTTCGTATTGATGAGGTAGGGACCGTTGAGGGCGAGTGGGATACGCTCACGGAGCAACACCTGGAAAAACACATCAGCAGCTAATAAAATATGAATAGTGGCTGGTGCATGAAAATCGGGGTCAGCAAGCTGGACATGCGAAGGGATGTTCAGATGGGAAACATCAATGAGCTGGTGCGGTAACGTGCATGTAATTTTTTCCACCACTGAGCATGAAATAGGCAAGCTAAATGATGTACTTGATGCATGTATATCAAACTCTGCAACAGCGTTTATTTTATTGGAGCCTTCACAAACCCCCACTACCATGTGCGATTTAGCAAGCAGCGTGCAGTCAATCCTATCTGCAATTTCTTTGGTGATCATAGACACCTCGCTGCCAGAATCCAACACTGCTCGCACTGGTAATGTGCCACCATCCTTAGTATATAATTTCACCGACACTGTAGGTAATAAAACATGTTTATTATTTATGTTGCTATTGCACAACGATACCTGAGGGGATTCCTCTTTATTGGGTGCGGAGTCAGCCACTTCATCGTGAAGTAAACTATTATGGCCCCCTTTGCACTTCAAACATTTAAACTTAAAAAAGCATTTATTAGTGTGCTTATTCAAGCACAGCTTACACCGCTTTGAATCCTCAATAAACTGTAATCTTTGCTTTATAGAAGCAGTTTTGAATTTTGGACACTTATGAATCTTATGCGGAGAAGAATGACAAAACTCACATGTTTCCTGGCTGGTGAGAAGGACTGCTCGCTGATAGCTTCGAGCAGCACCGCTGCCGCTTACACCAGAAGTCCGCTTCTCCGGTGGCTCTGTAGCTTCCAAGGCCACTGCCTTTTTCTCTAAAAATGTCAGGAAACCACGCAAACTATGAGGTTCATCTTTAAAATTCTCCTGTTCCAAGTAATAAGCCCTAACAGTGTATTGATCGACCTTTCTGGTTAACATAGGAACCAATAAAGCGTCCCAGTGATGGACTGGCTGCTTGAGACTCACTAGTGCACTCAAGCTCTGCTTTACCTGAGCCAAGAACGACCTTAATGACTCAGAAGTACATTTAGTAATAGGATTTATATCCAAAATACAGTTTACATGTTGTGTAATAACCTTGTTTACATTGTCATACCGATCACTTAATATTTTTAAGGCTTGATCATAATTTACATCCTCCAAAGTGAGGTTTTTAATTAAATCGTGAGGCTCGCCTCCAAGATACATTCTCAAATAGTATAACCTTTGTAAGTTAGACAAAGATTTGTCATTATGAATCAAACTTTGAAACAAATTTATGAAAGGATAGTACTCACCATCCTTGCCGTCAAATTTTTTGATCTCAATCTTTGGCAGTTTCGCGCAAACCGAGGAGGAGCGGTCAGGGGGAGGAGACCGCGACCCAGGCTCTTGCTTACGATTAATAGAACCTTGTAGCAAGGCCATAGCAACCAAATATTTTTCCTCATATTCCTGGAAAGTGGAAATCGAATCACGTCTAGACGCTTCCGTCTCATCACCTAAGGCAGAAATTTGGATATTTAACTCTTTAAACTCGGTAAAAGCATTTATTAAATGACTTAATTTTGCCTGAAGTAACTCTATAGACGTGTTTTCCAGGTCTTCCTTTTCACAGAAATGGTAAATTTTCGTTATTGAACTTTTCGCTGCCCCCCTGGCCGCAATCCTAATGGATTGCTTTTCCATATTGCGGAAACTTTACAAATGTTTTCCACTAAAATCTTATACAATATTTACTAAAATCGCAACAATATTTTAACTATCGCGAGGAACAAAAAGGTACCGCGACGCGAGTGATGCGAAGCGAAGCTGCGGGAACCGTCAAATATGGCGTCGGCGCACGCGGTAGCAAACCTTCTCTCGCCCAATAGCAGCGAGCTTCCTGCCGTCGCGCGACAAAAACCGACGAATTAGCGCACAGCTAGCTGACAGCCACTCGACGTACGACCAATAGTGTCGACTCACCAACTTGACGTCACGGCTGATTTTGTCTCTTCTTAGCACGTAGGTTATATCCACAAAACAAAATGTCTACCCAAAGGTCATTCACATTGGTGCAATGACCTTTTATCCAGAGCGAAGATAATCACTACGTATGTTTTATCTTGATGAACTGCGATGAAAGTGGGATGCTATTTCTTCATAAAATAACCACCAAATCTTGAAAACGACGAAATACATAGGTTCCACCGTCGAGCACGTAGTTGAAGTAGTAGGACGTAAGTAGGTACGGTACAAAGGCACGACGAAATTTTTCTTTTTGAAATAATAGTCTGGTGAATTTCTTGTAGATAGTAGCCCAATAGCAGACTTCTTGTAGCCCAATAGCAGGCCGATGAAACGCAATAGCCGCTTCAATTGTAGAATACACGTAGATGCCAACGCAATCTCAATGGCAGATTCCGACGATAGATTGTGCACACACGAATATTCCTCCGACGAGATTCACTGAGCCTCCCGACGAAAAAAATCGGCAAAAGGACCAAACTTGTGGGTCGCTGGTATTAAATTAAACCCCACAAGTGGTGTGAAAAGGACTGTATTTTATTATTTTATGTATTATAGAACACGAGTACATGTTACTACGCGAATCGCACATAGACAACAACCGGAAACCACGTAACATTGCCAACATACAAAACCTACGTGTTTATGAGCTAAACAGTGCCCTCCATTATGTAGCAGTCACATAAACTTATATTAATGTTAGTATTTGTTTTATTTATTATTTATTTCAGGTTGCTTCAGCACGTCACGTCGGTCGTCTACAATAGGCTATAACATTTTAGTGAATAGTCAATAGGTTGGATTTTATATCGCAAAATGTATTTTACAAAGTTATTGGTGCGGCTACTTTCATACTCCATGTACGTGACCAGTTGCATTCATAAGTGTGTATGTTGGAAGTTCCGGTTTCCAACAACCGACTCTCGAGCAGCTCACAGAGCCAGTTAGTAATATATATTTTAGTTCCGTGCAGCAAACGTTTTGATGAGGACTTTTCATGCACATAGACTTCACTCGCATCCCGACCGGGGGAGGAAGAAATAGGGCTTGAACTTGAAGTTGTTTTTTCAAAGTTTTTAACTTGATGAGTTATATAATTTGGACTTCGGAGAATCCGCAAAATTGGGAACAAACAAACACTGAGTATGGCCCAATCTAAATCGTGTTCCGGTATAGGCCTGTGCCCCTGGGTGGGGACATTAATGGGATATATTTTAAAAGCTTTAGGTCCTTTTCATGTATTCCTATACATGCCTCCGTTTTCAGGAGTATTTTTAGTATATTCGCGCAACTCAAGGGGTTCAGCAAGTTACAGGCCCCACCAGTTTATTAGCCTCTCTGAACACCGCCTGCGGGGTCGCGGCGCATGGGTAAAAGGGCGAGAGATAGAGAGGTGAGAGCTCGCTCACGGGCCAAGAAACCTTTCGGGGCTATAGAGAGTAGTGAGAGTACTTTCCCTGATCTCATGAAACACAGCAGGCTGGTACCTTTTTTAAAAGCGGCGATGGGGGTGACCCCACATATTTCAGACCAGTCTCGGTTCTACCCGTATTGTGTAAAATATTTGAGAAAATTATATTGGGTCAGTTGCTGGCGCACTTCAATGCGCATCAAATTCTCCATAGCCAGCAGTTTGGATTTACAAAAGGGCTGTCGACAACAGATGCTGGAGTCATGTTAGTTACACATATTTTTAATGCGTGGGAAGATCGTAGGGAGTTTTTGTGACCTGTCCAAGGCATTTGACTGTGTAGACCACGAAACATTGCTCTTAAAGCTAAAAAACTACGGCGTAAAAGGCAATAGCTCTAAGTTTATTAGATCGTATTTAGAAGGGAGGGTTCAAAAAGCTGATATTAATAGGACAAAATCGTCGGGTTCTCAGGTGAAGATGGGAGTCCCACAGGGAAATATTCTGGGTCCGTTCCTTTTCCTCGTGTATATGTCACCGGAAGATAGTTAAAACCGTCAGATAGTAACTACTCGTACTATCGTACTCGTACTCGTACTCGAACTATCGACAGATAGTAAACCAGACCGACAGGGTTTAGAATTTACGTTTCTTTTGTTCTTACATGTCAACCTAACACGAAGACTATTCGGGGGCTTTGCTGCGCTCGCCCCTAAGCTTCATCTTCGCTTCACCTAATTAACCGCAGTTTTTGCCCTGGTATTTCGTTTGCAATTCAAGTTTAAACCAGTTTAATATTAAATGGTTTAAACGTTAGTTGAGCAACTACCGCGTCACATAGTACTCAGTACTCCAAATACACCTTCAAAACACATATGAAGTCGCACCTGATTCAAAAGCAAAAACTAGGAATTTCTCTTTCCAACATTGGATAGTCGGGCTACCTCTGCCATTTTCATATATTTTTTAGTTAGATATCTTATGATTTTAGTAAACATATTCACACTATACCCATTCTGCTACTCACTACTCACGTGGCATAATATACTTATATACCTATTTATTTAATCTTCATGTATATTTTGTACTATCCTACTCATGAAAGTATTGAAACATATTTATGTGCAATGTATTTATTTATTTCCACATCTTTAAACACTTTTAAGGATATATCTATTTCTGACACTTTTTTATTATCATTCTTTTCATTCACATTTACATTCGGATGTAACTGCTGAGTCTCTGCGTCTCCTAGGTGAGGGCTGAAAACCAGTGCTGCTCTTTTTACGAGCAATAAACACTGAGCCTTGACCTTTTCGCGTCAATGCAGCGCGCCTACATACCGACCTATTTTCTTCTTTTTGTTTTATTGTTTTAGTAATAATCTTATGAGTTTTTTTCTTTTTTTTTTATAACTTTGCTTTCATTTAAGTTATTTTATAGTTGCACCTCCGTATCACTTTTAATTTGTATGTGTGCTGCTTTGATGCAATAAACGTTAATCTAATCTAATCTAATCTAATCAGTACGCTACAATTTCCTATCTGTCGATAGTTGACCAACTAAAGAGAAAATAACGTTAGTTTATCAACCGACGGTTTTGACAATCTTGCGGTGACATATGCATGCAGTGATTTATATGAAATTAGCTCACCTTGGGCATTTAATATTTCTTGAATGATATTTATCAACTGATTATTCGACGAGTTTTATTAAACTAGTTAAGACCTAGATGAGACATCCCTAACTTTTATGATTCTGAACATTGGAAAAGAAAGTTTATGTTTTCACATTGTTTTCACATTGTGGCGGATATCAATGGTTTTAAAGCTACTGATATTTCTCCTCACACACATTATTACGCGTTAGTTTATCATCTAATGGTTTTGACTATCTTACGGTGACACATACATTAATTTATTGCGCATACAAAAAAGCATTAAGCTGCATAGAGTATTAACTTCACTATACACACACAAGCGCACTGCGATACCTCTGTGTGCTGCTAGCTGTCACCTAAAACCTAAACAAGGAGTCTTTCAGCTCTCATTAGTGCTCTTAATGTAAGCTGTAATTTAGTTTTGCTTGATTTATGGGGAGCAAATATTTAAAATCTGTTTCGTTTAGGAGATAGTCCCGTCTACTATCGCTAGATGGTGGTAGTAGTTGTTAAGCTGTCTCAGAGGACGTAACAGCGTATGTTTCAAATATACACCCATATTATCAGTTGCGTTTTTGCACCGGCTCGAGATGCGGCTATTGGCACTGCCTGAAATTACATAGATTAAGGTGATACGAAAAATATGTATAAAAGGTATACAAATAGTAAACGAAAGTCACAACGTTAATTACTTCCAAATAAGAAAGAAAACAATGCGCTCGACTCAAACTTTACGTAGCGCCAAAGCACATAAAAATTGTTTAGAAATAAACTGTCAAAATGACGTTTAAGGAGAGTTTACGAATGCATAAAATCCACATTTTGAATGTTATTCCGCAATTAAATTAGTTTATCTACACACGTATCATAAACTCTCTTTACTGCGTACAAAAACCGCACGTTACGATCAGCATAATGTTAAACTACTTGGTGAAAATCATTTCTTATCTGAAAAATTACACATTATGACCATAACGTGTAATTTTTCTACATATTATGACATTCAAATTTCGAACGCCGACGCCCGCCTGCGTGCGCCCCTAGTTAGTCTGTGAAGTTGGTACTGCCATTAAAATTTCGAACGCCGACGCCCGCCTGCGTGAAGTTGGTACTACAGAACAAGCTAAACAACTGCAGAGCCACAATGCCGGTCAAACATGCGGTTCCAGAACACATCAAAGAGAGCTTATGATATGTGTGTAGATAAACTAGTGTATGTAACTGTACATAATTAGGCATTAAAACTCTCGAGTGATATTATTATGAAACTCGCTTTCGGCTCGTTTCATAAACCCACTCTCTAGTATTAATTACCTCCATTATGTAGCAGTCACATAAACTACTATTATCTACACATTTATCATAAACCCTCTTTACTGCGTCCAAAAAACGCACGTTACGACCAGAATAATGATATACTTCTTGGTATAAACTCATTTCTTATCTGAATATTGATACATTATGACATTCAAATTTCGAACACCGACGCCCGCCTGTGAGCCGCCCCTAGTTTGTCTGTGAAGTTGGTACTACTAAACAAGCTATACAAGTGCAGAAAAATGATCAATGCCACCATGCCGGTCGAACATGCGGTTCCTGAACACATCAAAGAGAGCTTATGATATGTGTGTAGAAAAACTAGTGTATGTAACTGTACATAATTAGGCATTATGTAGCAGTCACATAAACTACTATAAGATTTCAGAATTACAGGAAAATGTTAAACAATGTACAGGTATTTTCATAATTAAATTCTATCGAGAAAATTGCATCCAGTCGCTTATTCCTTCAGTGAGAATCTTAACAAAATACTCAATAAACGTTAACCCAATAATCAAATCTGTAGATGACTTTATGGTGGAGTAAATGGATTCGAAAAAAAATCCTTTTTTCCGTATCACCTTTAGGAGCGACCAGGCTGTGCGATAGTCCGTGATCCGAGTAAGATAGTGGTTACCATAATATAGCTAAATCTGATCGCTCCTTTAGCCTTAAACGTTAATATTATTCCACAACAAAAAAAAACTCACCCACAATCTTCTTCGGCGGCGCTCTCCTCTCCTCGCCCTCTCTGCCCCACTTCCTCTTTCGCCCCTCCCTCTCCTCCAGGTACATCCCTAACTCCTCGAACTCTTTCCCAACACTAACTCGCACACTCGACTCCCAGTTCCCCTCCCTAGTCGCTTCACTATACTCCATCACTAACCGCCCATGTTAAAACAGTCTTTGAATGAGATGAAATGAATGAATGATTCGAATCCCGAATTTCGAATTTAGAACAGAACGAAGAATGAGTTGTACAGTTTTTTGATGCCAGTGGTTTCTCGTTGTCGGTGGCTTTGCAATAGTTCGTTCTCGATGCGTAGGAGCATATTGGTGTAGAAGCGACAGAAGTGGTTCCTTATGTGGGGCTGGGCTCCCGGGAATTTTCTCTTGTGAACGTTTACAGGTGTGGGCTGAACGTTCTGGGTCTCCATTTAGGTTCGGGTCCGTTGTGGCGAACGAATCTCACTCGAGTCACTGGCTGCTAAGGCTCCTGTAATAAAGAAAAGTTTAATGTCAATAACAAGTAATGAACGTGCTGATTGTGCGGGCTACTTGGAAGTATAATTTTTCGTTAGCGTCATTTGGCAGGCGGTTCTTTCGCCTACTGTTTGCCAAAGGTCAGGAAGAGGCTCGACGAAATAGGATAGCAGATAAAAACGGTCAAGTGCGAGTCTAACTCGCGCACGAAGGGTTCCGTACCACCGTACAATTGTAGGGATGGTGTGGAGTGAATGGTTTGGATTTTACATAACAAAATGTTGTGTAAAGTTATTGGTGTGGCTACTTTCACACTCCATGTATGTAACCAGGTGCATTCATAAATTTGAATGTGGTATTGAGAGAATTGTTGTATGGGAGCCCCCTTAAATAATTATTTTATTCTGATTTGTAGTGTTTGTTGTTATAGCGGCCACTGAAATACATCATCTGTGAAAATTTCATCTGTCTAACTTGCACGGTTCATGAGATACAGCCTGGTGTCAGACGGACGGACGGACGGGCGGACAGCGGAGGCTTAGTACTAGGGTCCCGTTTGGCACCCTTCGGGTACGGAACCCTGGAAAAGGAGGCGGATCGCATAGGACCGAGTGGAAAGGCTGATGATGAAGATGTCGTCAGCATTTATCAGCAACTGAATATAAAGGTGAAGATGTAAAGGATCTGTTTAACACTACCAGCGCGTAATTTTAAATGAGTCATCGCCATTTTGAACATTATGTCACACGGTAATAAAATTCAAAACCTTAACGGGTTTCTATTCGTAGGCCGGACGCACACGCATGTATGGTTAATATTAACGGCTAATATTCAATCGCACATCAAACATACTGAGTTGCACGACAAAAAAGGACCAGTAAAAACACTTTTTATGTTTTAAATATTTTATGCGTACTCAAGTTTATGTTTTAAGTATTGTTTTTCTTGCATGTTCAACCTAACAAGAAGGATAAAGGGGGCTTCGCTTCGCTCACCCCCTTTACCCTTCACCTAAGCTACCGCGCATTTTGCCCCTATATTTGCTGTGCAAATCAGTATTTTTGATGTGCAGTTTAATATTTACCAAAAATAACACCCAAAATCGTGGCCAACGAATACAACACAGGAAAGAGTACAAAAACATAAGTACCAGCTTGTATGGGGGCAGGTCTTTTAAAATAAATATGGTTCGAGACCATTTTACAGTCAGAAACTCCATAAAATTTAATAGCACAACTTCGAAATTTTAGATCGCTTTTTAATGATCGGGTTTTTAAAACTAAACACTGTTATTACACTCAAGTGACTTCTGCGTCTGCGCATAGAATCGCGGATAATAAACATCGTACAAGCCAAATGGTGATTTCTTGGCTTGACAAAGTTACAAATACATAACTATAAATTAGCACAAATAGCCATAATGTTAGCCGGCCTCCGATAGGAGATGCACTAAAAGAAGCAGAAGACTATAAAAGTAAAAATTTCAAAACAACCCCGACACAGTATGTTAAATGTCTACAAGGTTCACTTATTTCCTTTCAAAATCCTGAACTAATAAAAAAAACTTCATTAAAATCAGTCCACCCGTTTAGAAAGAAAGAAAGAAAGAAACATATATTATAAGTACAGTGAACACACTACAATTACAAAAAAGAAATAAAACACAGAGGTGAAAAATAGCAATGACACATGATATAAAATGAAATGACAGTCGTGGTGTGTCACTGTCATTATAAATGGCGTCTGACTCAGCATTATGTTGATGGCCGGGCCTTCAACGCTGTTTAAGCGCTACGGTGCCACGGACAGACACACAGACAGACATACGATTTAAGCTTTTCCGTCGGAGGTTTAAATATAATGGGGGAACGTGATTAGATGATTTTGAAATTTAACTAGTCATCGTCTTCATTAACATTCTGAAATTTTGTGAAAGTACAGTAAATAAAGCCTTTAATGTGCCCAAAGAGCACAGGGCATTACTCGAATTTGAGTAAGATTGGGCTTGCTCCCATCCACCACGCTGGCTCAGCGCGACCCGAATGGCCGAGTCGCCAGTGACCCTGCCTACGAAGCCAAGGGTCCCGGGTTCGAGTCCCGGTGGGGGCAAATATTTGTTGATGAGAACGAATGTTTGTACCCTAGTCATGGTTGTTTATTTATCTAAGTATAATATTTATCTATATAAGTATGTGTATCGTTGTCTAGTACCCAAGATACAGGGAATCCTAGTTTGGGGCTAGATCAATGTGTGTAAATAGTGTTCCAAGGTATTGTTATTATTATTATTAGTGCGGGTTGGTGAGTTGTAACTTTGTAATTCTCAGAGATCGGCCACTGGTCGTAAGACTGGATTTAGGGCACGCTTAAATGGGCATGTCATTGGACACGTAGATATCATATTATTATGTTTGACGTAGAAATTTGTGGTAGTAATTTGCAGTCATTTAAATGGAAGAAAGATTTTTTATAAAACCTATTATTATTAAATCTTTATTTAAATGTGGGTTTAAAATTTGTAAAAATATATAGTCTCGACAAAAAGTTAAAGATCACATCGATCAGTCGTATTCAATGGAATTATAATTTTACTTTATAATATAGCTTAATTATTATAAAAAATATATACATTCAAACACAAACTCTTTATTGCTGCTTAGTGTAAATAAAATGAATCGGACCAAGAACTCAGCCCTAAGGTACTCCCGAAAAACAAAATACACTAAATTCAAATATTACTTCACAAGGAACACCGCTGCTGTGATTCTCACCTTTCCAATAACTGTCCAATACAAATCACACACCAAAGTCAATCACTTCAAATAAGTCACAATAAAAGCACAAGCTTCAATACGATAAAGCCATATTGGCGAATTAGAATTGCCACGAAACGTCCGCCGCCATCTTTTGGGAACATTCCAGAAACTCAATCCATCATCAGGCCTCTCCCGAACCAAATCCAAGAAACTTTACCCCCTGAGTTTTAAAACTTTCTGAGGTTAGTTAAGGTTTTTATTTCTTTTCTTTTTCTACTTTTGGACTTGAGTCGAATCGAACGCGTGGACAGAGACAATTTGCGAGTAAAGAACGACGAAGAACCTTTGAGTTGGACTGGCAGAGGATTGCTAAATTGCTTGATTGTCTTGAAGACGGTCAAACGAATAAGAGCGGACTTATTGTGCGTTAAATGACTGGCCAATGGCGTAGCGAATGCTGGGTTGGATGTGCAATTGGGACCACTTGGGTAGCAGGGTCACAATGGCTGGGTCAGGACGGGGGCCAGTGGGGATTGGGACGTGGTTCTGCAGGTTAGGAATTTTGTGCGGGTCTGGATGCTGCCAGAACCAAACCAAACATCAAGATTTTTCTCAGAAAATAGGTGTTTTTATAGTATTGCCTCATCAATGTAATATGTAATATGGTATACAGCCATTTGGAGGAAAAAACAGACAGGATGCTGAATCCCGGAATAGAAAATCTCAGCTTTCCAGCAAAAATTACAGGAATACCGGAATTGCGTCGTTTGCAAAAGCTGTAGTAGGAGGAGAAGAAGAATGACAAGCTCGTGCAGAGTTAAAGGAATCAAATAAATCATTAACATCTCTGTAATCGTTAAACCTGTTTTAATGTTTGCACTTTCAGCCTTTCGTGAGGTCGACTCATAAAGTGTCGTGCATGGTTTTAAGCACATACGTGGTAAAATAAAAATCAACTTTCTTCATTAAACCTTAGATATACGTAGCGCTGACGCCATAAAAAAGTAGTATTAATCTTATGACTGTGTGTGTGCTGACGCCCCGCAATCAATGGAGGCTCTTGCAAAGCATAAAAACCATTAAGTGATGTAGAGTTCTAGGGCTGAATAAGGATGGTTCTCATAGAACAGAGAATAACATCCCTATTCTCCCCAGATCTCTGCCCTCTCCATTTTACGGTACTTGTTGTATCCAGGACGATACTTTTAAATCTACGGAGACAGCATTTGATCTCACTGAAGCTGATGTAATTTTAAATATTGGTCCCTGCTCAGTAATCAGCCTTTCTCATTATAACCTGGGTTCCTGAAGATCTTGTTTACTGTATATTATTTGTCTGCAGTACAGGAATTAAAAAGAATTGCGTCCATCCTGTTTACAATAACAGCACGGAAAATTCCTAGGTTCTCAAAATTCGGCAGTTTTACGATCAATTGCCATATCAATTGCTGAGTAACCGCCGTTTCGTCTTACTTTATTGCTATCGTCACGCCAAACTATCATCGTCAATTTAGAGCCATTTTTATTTCCTGGGAGTTGCGTTTTTAGGAACTTGAAAGCTGTTGAACTGCGAAGTTGAAAGCTGTGCAACCGACAACTTAAAGTTTGACCGACACTGAAATCCTAAGTTTGCTGTCTCTCGCTTGGGAAATGATATCGTCAGTATGACGTGTAAGCGGCTCTTTATTTGAGCAACAGTTCAGCATTCAGACGTTTAAGTGTAGCCACAACACACGTGTCTTAAGGGCTGAGCATATGCCAATGGCATTGAGAATTAGACAAAGAAAACAAATACCCGTCACATCGCGTCGAAGCAGACTGACGCATGCTCCCGCGCAGAGCCCCGCGGGGCAGCCCGAGCTCCGAGACCGAGAAAATTATAGTATTACTAAACTCCTGTTATAATAACATTAAAAATAAAATAAAACAACCAAAAATTTTCCCTTTTTTTACCTATTTTTGCGTGTAAGTTTCATATAGGAAACTGATTTCGTCTCCGAGCGCTTGTTTATTTAGTTGAATAATAATGCATTGCGAAAAATAAGTATTAAATATAACAGATATCCGGTAATTTTAAAAGTCCAATCTTATCTCTAATAGACCTTTTATAACATATATTTATCCTACATTTTTGTGTTGTCTAGTTTAGCCTAGAATTGAAGATAAAGATGCATTTCTGGCCATATTTAATCCCTTAAAAAACGTTGCGATTGATACAGTAAGGCGGACTGTGTTGGCAAATATGTTAGCTCTTTATAAAATTGGTTCAGTACAGGATGCCGTAGCATGGGATAGGGCCGTTACGTCTACTTCCCTTTACGGCCATGTACCGTTTTGGTCCGAATACCTTTATGACCATATCCCGATTCGACTACATCCGCATACGACTACATACCGTTACGACCACATCCTATTACGACTAAATCCCGATTGGACCACATCGTGTTTTGTTTTGAAGTACAGATAAGAACAAAAATTTGAATTTTCTTAGATATTTTCTTTCTACGTGATGCCGCCAATGGTTTCGAAATACGCGCATGCGCAGTTGGGTATTGCCCAGCTCCATGTATGTATGACTACTTGCAATATATAAAATGTTATTTTTTGTTCTGACTATTTCAACCGAACCATGGAAAACAAAAACGTAATTTTCCCCTTTGCTGCCACCTGTTCTGTTGAGTAGTTCTGTCGCCAGAACTACTGGGAATTTTTGTACCATTAGTTCTGTGATTTATAAGACTATGCTTTACACCCTGCTTCAATCTCAGATATTCCCACCTGTTCTGTTGAGTAGTCGGCAGACCTACTGGGAATTATTTTACTTGTGATTTATTGTGATTTATGAGACTATGCTTTACACCCTGCTTTGTTATTTTTCGCGTACGTCTTCATATTTTGTCTGCAAAAGCTTGAACAGAATATTATAATTTTGTCATCATCATTGAGCTCAAACTCCGCGACAAAAATTTGTCTTTTATTATGTGTGGCACTTCGACATTCACTGAGTTGGTATACTCAGTTTTTTCAAACATCAAAAAGTTTTTGCGCGCCTTGTATAATGAATTCTTTACAGAATTGTAGGGTCTTATGGAATCTGACTGTGTACTCGTACTACTCGACGCAGATGCCGTAACTGCTTTTTCGTACAGTTTTTTCACACTCCGCATATCCTCGCTAACGCTTTCTTTGGTTGCACTGATAATTAGGTCTTCATTCATTTTCCCCATATTTATTTCACATTTATGCACAGATCCCCTGATAATATGGGTTTTTTCAGTGTTGAGAGTCACAGACGCACTGCATTCCATGCGATTTGCACAACGCCAAAACGTGTCACCATTTTTTCTGTCCGCCACCCAGTTATATTGAAAGCCAGCACATAAAAGTAATGGGTTTCCTTTTTTACTTTTGATAAAGAATAACTCTTCTTTCTTATTTTTATACATTTTCTTTTACTACAATGAAATGCTTGTTTACATTAATAAACAAGATAATAATGTCAAAGTAGCCTATTAATTTTAAACAAAGAACTTCTCGAACGCGATCAAAAAGTTCAAGTTTGTATTCTTTTCACATGGTTGGTTGTGCTTCATTTATCATAGCAAAGAGTTTGTACACTTACCTTCGACCTCAAGGAACAAAACGTTTCAGCCACCCTCTAGTCTCAGTAGAGTAAATACTCAGTAAATATTTGGTAAATACTCATTTAGTATTTATCCTTAGCGCCCATCTCTGGTTAGGTGCACTACCACCATTCAGAAACTTCTGCTGCCCTGGTACTTTTACACAAATAACTTTAGCATTTAAAACAACCCCTGCTAGCTCCATTGTCAGGTCTCTCATCATGTGCGCAACGTTAAGTCTATTTTAGGATGTAAGTAGTCATATCATAATAAAAAAGTAACAAAACTAATACTAACACTTTTCGACTTGATTGTTGGTCTTATCGGTATGTGGTCCAATCGGGATTTAGTCGTAATAGGATGTGGTCGTAACGGTATGTAGTCGTATGCGGATGTAGTCGAATCGGGATATGGTCATTAAGGTATTCGGACCAAAACGGTACATGGACGTAAAGGGAAGTAGACGTAACGGCCCTATCCCCGTAGCATGCCAAGCGCACGGGGGGGGGGGGGTGTTTGTCGCGAAATGTGAGGGACCGAGCTTCATATAACGCATAGCTGTGTCCCTCACTTTCCCGCGTCAACAACCCCCGCGGGGTCAGCATGCTACGGGACAGGTTCCCACTGGAGTGGGCCAATCTAGCTTAAACTAGATATTTGTGGGTTCAAGCCGAGCGGCCCTTGCCCAGCGGTGAGACTCTAACGTAGGCTAGGTAATAAATAGTATAAGGATTGCTAGCAGGCTCAACAAGGTGGTTGATGGCCGTTGCATAGCAGGGCACCAGAAGAGTTGAATCGAAACCTAATGTCATCCAAAACAGATTCATTATTTTGTCGACTAAGGGAACCAAGAGTTATTGCTTGGTGAGGCTGAGCTTAACAATTTGACATCATTTATTTCGCGTTCTATTCAAGGAATATTTTGTTGCTTCTTTAGTGTCCTATTTGAGACTAGCAGGTGCCCTCGACTTCCCTCGCGCAAACCTGTGTAAAAATGGGCAGCCCATACAAACAAACAGTAACTTCTCCTCCCCCTCCCTGACCTGTGACCCGCGCTTAATGAGGCTCTGTCGCTAAATATTTTTAATAGTACTTAGTTTATGTGACTGCTGCATAATGGAGAGCATTAAAACACGAGAGTGGGTTTATGAAACGAGCCGAAGGCGAGTTTCATAATAATATCACTCGAGAGTTTTAATACCTAATTATGTACAGTTACATACACTAGTTTATCTACACACATATCATAAGCTCTCTTTGATGTGTTCAGGAACCGCATGTTTGACCGGCATTGTGGCTCTGCAGTTGTTTAGCTTGTTCTGTAGTACCAACTTCACGCAGGCGGGCGTCGGCGTTCGAAATTTGAATGTCAGTACCAACTTCACAAACAAACTAGGGACGGCACGCAGGCGGGCGTCGGCGTTCGAAATTTGAATGTGTAGAAAATATGTCGAAAAATTACACATTATGGTCATAATGTGTAATTTTTCAGATAAGAAATGAGTTTTTACCAAGTAGTTTAACATTATGCTGATCGTAACGTGCAGTTTTTGTACGCAGTAAAGAGGGTTTATGATACGTGTGTAGATAAATATTTTAATGTGGGCTGCCATAATGCTAAATGGGGGCGCGAAACTAATAATTGACCTGCCCCATTGAGTGGGTTATCGTTGTTAAAAGCCTGTTAAATAGATAAATACTGTGACTATGATGACCCGAATGGCCGAGTCGGCAGTGACCCTGCCTACGAAGCCAATGGTCTCGGGTTCAAGTCCCGAATGGCCGAGTCGGCAGTGAACCTGCCTACGAAGCCAATGGTCTCGGGTTCAAGTCCCGAATGGCCGAGTCGGCAGTGACCCTGCCTACGAAGCCAATGGTCCCGGGTTCAAGTCCCGAATGGCCGAGTCGGCAGTGACCCTGCCTACGAAGCCAATGGTCTCGGGTTCAAGTCCCGAATGGCCGAGTCGGCAGTGACCCTGCCTACGAAGCCAATGGTCCCGGGTTCAAGTCCCGAATGGCCGAGTCGGCAGTGACCCTGCCTACGAAGCCAATGGTCCCAGGTTCAAGTCCCAGTGGGGGCAAATATTGGTTTGATGAGAACGGATGTTTGTACCCTAGTCGTGGTTGTTTATCCTAGTTTGGGGCTAGAACAATGTGTGTAAATTGTGTCCAAGGTATTAATATTATTATAACTGTATTTTTTGTTTAAATATATTTGGGAAAAAAAGGAATGAGAACATACACATTAACATTTATATACATACATTGCTTCTGGCCCCACACTAGGATACCCTGTGACGTGGGAACCAGAAACAGCGACATCACAAACATGAACGACCCGAATGGCCGAGTCGGCAGTGACCCTGCCTAGGAAGCCAAGGGTCCCGGGTTCAAGTCCCGGTGGGGGCAAATATTTGTATGATGAGAACGGATGTTTGTACCCTAGTCATGGTTGTTTATCTATCTAAGTATAATATTTATCTATATAAGTATGCGTATCGTTGTCTAGTACCCAAGATACAGGGAATCCTAGTTTGGGGCTAGATCAATGTGTGTAAATGGTGTCCAAGGTATTATTATTATTATATATTCTACGGAGCCCTAAATGTGCGAAGCCCGACAAGCACCCGGCCGGATTTTACCTATGGTTCCTTCTTCAGCCATTGTTTCTGAACTCCATTTATAAGTTGGCCAACATATCAGCCAACAGTACCGCGTATTGTAAGTTTAACTTCGCATTTGATCTTTTATAATTGAGAAGCGAGAGTCAAGCTCATTGGACATTTTAATTGAACCTTGTTAAAGACAATTAAAGACGTCGACGAGGCTTGTAAATTTGTTGGCGTAGGTATACATCGTTTTTTTTTTTGGGCTGCCTTAAATGAGTACATACATTTTTGCTCTTCTTTGTATATGTAATGTTATCTGTTTCTTCCTACTCTCTCTATTGAAACGGAGTATAAAGAAGCAAATAATAAAATAAATTATATAATATTAGTATAGCTAAATTAAATTAAATTTTAACAGCATAATTTAACTTAATACTTAACTTAGAACTTAATAATTTACTCGCAATCAAAACGTTTTAATCTTGTAAGTCTTTACAAGATTTTTTAAAATTTAAAATTGCGCGTTGCATTTAGCTAGTAAAAATAGTGTCATATATTAGTTTATCTACACACGTATCATAAACATAAAGCATAATGATAAACTTCTTGGTAAAAACTCATTTCTTATCTGAACATTGATCATTATGACCATAATGTACCAAAATTTGTCAAATTATGACATTAAAATTTCGAACGCCGACGCCCTACTGCGTGCCGCCCCTAGTTTGTCTGTGAAGTTGGTACTAGAGAACAAGCTAAACAACTGCAGAGCAATGATCAATGCCACAATGACGGTCGAACATGTGGTTCCTGAACACATCAGAGAGCTTATGAAATAGTAGATAAACTAGTGTGTGTAACTGTACATAATTAGGCATTAAAATTAAAACTCTATAGAGTGATTTCATTATGAAACTCGCCTTCGGCTCCTTTCATAAACCCACTCTCGAGTATTAGTGCCCTCCATTATGTAGCAGTCACATAATAGTAGTTTATGTGACTGCTGCATAATGGAGGGCATTAAAACTCGAGAGTGGGTTTATGAAACGAGCCGAAGGCGAGTTACATACACTAGTTTATCTACACACATATCATAAGCTCTCTTTGATGTTTTCAGGAACCGCATGTTTGACCGGCATTCACGCAGGCGGGCGTCGGCGTTCGAAATTTGAATGTCATTATATGTAGAAAAACTACACATAATGACCATAATGTGTAGTTTTCCAGATACGAAACGAGTTTTTACCACGTAGTTTAACATAATGCTGATCGTAACGTGCGGTTTTTGAACGCAGTAAAGAGGGTTTATGATACGTGTGTAGATAAACTACCATTAAGTATTAATGTATACTCTGTTGACGGCCTAATAGTAGTTTATGTGACTGCTACATAATGGAGGGCATTAATACTCGAGAGTCGGTTTATGAAACGAGCTGAAGGCTAGTTTCATAATAATATCACTCGAGATTTTTAATGCCTAATTATGTACAGTTACATACACTAGTTTATCTACACACATATCATAAGCTCTCTTTGTTGTGTTCAGGAACCGCATGTTTGACCGGCATTGTGGCTCTGCAGTTGTTTAGCTTGTCCTGTATCACCAACTTCGGGCGTCGGCGTTCGAAATTTGAATGTCAGTACCAACTTCACAGACAAACTAGGGGCGGTACGCAGGCGGGCGTCGGGGCGTTCGAAATTTGAATGTCATGATATGCAGAAAAATTACACATTATGGTCATAATGTGTAATTTTTCAGATAATAAATAGGTTAAGGTTAACATTATGCTGATCGTAACGTGCGGTTTTTGTACGCAGTAAAGAGGGTTTATTAGTGAGAGGGAGGCAGTGTTGCTCATGTCCGAAGGAAATACTTGGTTCCACAGCCCTGCACGTCCTCCCGGGTAGTGCTACGGAGCAAGAAATTATTCTCAAGATGCTAATAGAGAACCCGCCCAAATTGTGACCTTTCAAATACACTTGACCCTGGCAAAATTAACCTCAAAAGAGGTTCACGCCAAATTAAAAGAAGCAGCAGAGTTCAGTGAGAGTGAGCGAGTGAAGGGACCTAAAGTAAAATCAAGTAAATAAAATCGGGAAATATTAAACTTTACATGAAAAATACTGATTTGCACTGCAAATATCAGGGCACAATGCTGCGGTAGCTTAGGTGAAGGGAAAAGGAGGTGAGCGAAGCGAAGCCCCCTTTATTCTTCGTGTTAGGTTGAACATGTAAGAACAACTAAAACTTAAAACATATACTTAGGTGCAAATAAAATATTTAAAACATAAAAAGTGTTTTTCTTGATCCATTTTTGCTGTGCAAATCAGTATTTTTGATTTGCGATTAAATACTAGCCTATAAAACCATAGAAGTGATATGACAGATAACCTAAAACTTCATAAAAACCATTTTTTAACCACTAGGGATGTTACCAAAACAATCGGAAAGAATCGAAATTGAAAAAAGAATGTCACAATCTATCAAAATTTGCTGCATTCATTTAACAAATGTTTCAAGAGTGAATCAATTCATTTGATTTATCTATGTTTTAAGCAATATGGCATCACACTAAGACTAGACAGCCGTCAAGCACCATGTTATCTTTTTCATACTGTAACGGCCTTACTTATAAAAAAGTAAATTCACTGTTTAGCTTAAGCAGTGTTTTGTCCTTTTCACACGTCGACTAAATGTAAAATGTCAAAGCAAGACAAAACACTGAATTAACTAAACAGTGAAATTACTTTTTTATAAGTAAGGCCTTAAGTATCTAGGGTGCGTTCGAGATCGGTTAAAAAATACTCCAAGTGATGCGAAAATTACTCCCGAGCGTTCGGAAACCACCTGAGTGAAACCGAGGGTAAACGAACTGTTAACCGACACATTAAACGATTAAAAAGTTAACCGTCGTTAAAAATTACCTGATAGATGTCAAACTGTGCTTGACGGGTTTATACAAATCGGGTTGGTTTGACATTGACAATCTATCCCGTTCGGAAACACGATTCTCGCGCTAGCTCTCGATAACCGCATTTCATCTATCCTTCTGTCATTATCTCCATTCTTCTCAGAGTTAATTTTCACTCGGTTTTCGAACTGACCCCTAAAATAAAGCAACACGACCAAGTTGGAGAATAATCATTGCGTTTGCAGTTACACTAAAATTGGTGATTTTAAATTTTGCCGGGTAGGTGTGACAATTTGTCGATTCAAGGCAACTTTGTTTACGTTTTTTTCTTCACCCATTTACTTGGTTGGTACTAAAGTTATGTTTTTATTATTCAGGCATCAAAAAGTCGAGTGTTTTAGGGTGTCTTGTACTACAACTACATATTGTAACTGATATACCATATCAGAACCATGCGGCAGAGGGGTGCATTGAACTTTTTGTTGGAAGATCAATCAGGTCAAGCCTACAGTACAGGTATAGCCAAGAAGTTTAAGGACGAATTCATGATACGTCATCACGCCTGTGTAAAGCTGGACCGCCACGGAGATTTGTACAGATGAATTGGACTGACGACAAAAACTGTCGTGAAATCTTGCATTGAAAATGTTGATGACAACCCAAGGATTTTCCGGGCGCACCGTAATCCGCCAGCTTCGGTCATTAGATCAAAACTGACCGTGAGTGCGCGTTTATCAGTCCAAGTCCATCAGTCGGAGCTTCAACGCGAATCGCGTCACGCGATAGCGGCTGGACGTGCAGTAACTTTGAAATATATAGGTTCGTCCATTGAGTTATATATATGTAGTGCAATAAAGATGCTTTCTGTTCTATTCAATTAATTATCAAATAGTTACGGCGCTAACTCATTTGACAAATTAATATGAGATTTAACCGACTGCATCAGGAGCGAAATGTTTTTTGAGTGTATGAATGAATGTGTAACAATTTTGTTAGCAAGCGCGACAGACCAAACGGAATGTTTTTTAAACCATTCTTTCGTATTTTCTTTAGGTTTCTGGTGATTAGATTGGCAACAATAGTAGAATAACTAGCCGCATTAAGTAGCATTTCCTCATAAGAATCGGAATCCATACTTTGCGGTGAGAAATTGGCTAGCCCGATATGTAGTAACGCACGTCTGCGCGCGGCCCCGTCGATGGAGAAATGAAAGCCAGTTTGACGCCACTCAGTGGGCAAGTCTTTTTGTCGTCTGTCCAATTTCATCAGTCCATTATCATCACTCCAAATCCCCGTGAGCTCCCAGCTTTAGATGTATCGTAGCTTTAGGTGTGATGTGAATCACACCTTCTCTTTCTAACACAGGCGTGAGCCCGGCTATACTCTTATGGTTCTACTATGTGTAACACCTACTATATAAGTCGACTTAGGACGCCACAATCATGTTTTTTTAATGTGGTACAAGTCACCCATGTTAAAAAGATTATGACGTCAACGTTAATGGTCCCTACGCACATCGCACGTTCATGGGAAAAGTTGTTAGTTGTATGAATAACTAGGGTTTACCTATTTAGGGTTTTATCATGAGAAACTGAAATTACATATTTAAGACCAAATGTAAACCATGGTAGGGAAATAAACCTTCTTATTTCTTTTACAGCCCTCCGTGGTCTAATGGGTTTCACGCTTGCTTCTCACACAGGAGATGCAGGTTCGATTCCTGACCATATACCAATGAAATAATTAATATATCTTAAGTACATTATACGGACGTTCTAACGGTGATTGAAAACATCGTGAGGAAACCTTCATTACTCCAGCCCCTTGTCACGCAAGATGGAGTATTGAATAACTGGCTCAAAGTGGGCACAATCGTGCCTCTGCCACCCCGTATGGGAAAAGGCGTGACGCTTTGTTATGTTATTTCTTTTTCATTATCTAATGTAGAGGAAGAGGATTAAGTATGATAATTACAGCACCCGCCAGTTAAGCATTCTCAGCGACCGCAGCGGCTCGCCTTTATCGCGCTTTTAATCGCTTCTATGTGGCACTTTTGTATTTAGAAATGTAAGTGAATCGCCAATTTTGTCATTTAGACGCGATAAAGTTGCAGGATGAATGGCTGGAAAGACTAGCCTAGACTGGCTCGCATTATTTATCGCCGACTGCCATAGATGTATTGTTACAGCTCTTTTATAAAGCTTCTTACCATTCACAGCCTCCACCAAAACGTGGAACAGCAAATATCACCCAAAGATCTTGAGCGAAATGTATGAAATATTCATTCCCAAGTACTTGACTTTCGAAATCAGATTTTCCATTTACGACGCAAGCTTGCAAATGTTGCTAACTCTCTCTCGGCCGCTGGTAGTTGACGTGTGCTGTCTCACTCTCACAAGCGAAATGGAGACACTGGGAGCAATGTAGAAACTGGCCTGCCTGTAAAGAATTGAGAAGAAATATTCAGTCATGAACATAAGCACGTCATTTTCACCGTAAGATAGTCAAAACCGTTAGTTGATCAACTATCGACTAACGGTTTTGACGAAAGATAGTAAACCAGACCGACAGGGTTTAGAATTTGCGTTTCTTTTGTTCTTTCATATCAACCTAACACGAAGACTATTCGGGGGCTTCGCTGCCCTCGCCCCCTCTGGTTTTCACCTAAGCTACCGCAGTGTTTGCCCTGGTATTCCATTTGCAATTCAAGTTTAAATTAAACCAGTTTACTATTCAACGGTTTTAACCGTTAGTTGAACAACTAACGCTTCATATAGTAAGCAGTACGCTACAGTTTAATATCTGTCGATAGTTGACCAACTAAGGAGAAAAAAAAAGGTTAGTTTATCAACTAACGGTTTTGACAATCTTACGGTGACATTATACAGACACATAAATTGTTTCTGGCCCCACACTAGGATACCGTGTCGAGGGAACCAGAAACAGCGCTGTCACACACATATAAACATCCAGGCCTAGGAATTTGCTTTCTTTCTTCCCAGCCAAGGTTCGAACCCGGGATCTCTCGCTGAAAATTCGGGGATCGATATTAGAGATAGGGAATAGGAAGGTCAGATTCGATCCCGCACCTCCCGCGTGACAGGCGACCGAATAACCTCTAGACCACGGACGTTCTTACAACCTCAACACGTTGACATTCCAGGATAACGTCAGCGAACGTAAAACCAGTACAAGAATGCATCACATAACAATGCCTGGACAGGCAACGTGTTCAATTGAATGCAAGTCTATGCTTCTCCAACCTACCTACCCCTATTATCAAAAAGATAACATAGTGCTTGGTGGGTGCCAGTCTTAGACTAGTTTGCACTAAACATAAGAATCGCCTAAGTTCTTTCCTAAGTTGTGTAGGCTGCTCCTAGCAAAAAATGGATTGCACTAACCCTAAGCCATTACTAAGTCCAATCTGTCAGTGCAATCAATTTTTTTAGCTAGGCTGTTCTTAGGCTTAGGTGAATCTTAACGGCATCAAAAATACTAATTGCAACAGCAAAAAAGGATCAGCAAAAACACTAAGTATCTTTGTTGTTCTTACATGTTCAACCTAATACGAAGGATAAAGGGGGCATCGCTTCGCTCACCCTCTTTACGCTTCACCTACGCTACCGCAGTATTTTGCCCTGATATTTGCTGTGAAAAGCAGTATATTTGCTGGGCAAATCGGTATTTCTGATGTGCAGTTTAATATTTCCCAATCTTAATTTGGACAAGCCTAACTTAATTTTAGTGCAAATGGGGGTCAGTCTGTTATTGAGGGGATATCGTCGTTCGCCGCTTGACCGATACGCCCGCGTGTATCGGCCTCCGCTTCGAATCTCGCATCCCTCTCGCGCGCACGCGCGCTTCTCTCTCGCGCTCACGTGAACCCCGCCTGTGCTCGTTCATGGCAAAAGGAACATTCCGCCATATAGTGTCTGTGTCAGTGCCCGATTACAGGAGTGTATGTACCGCTGGTGGTTTGGATTTGGCCTGAGGTGGGTTTAGTGTTTTACACAATAGGCACACAGACACACTTAGGTACACACGCCTCCCTGCTCAGGCAGGGAGGGTCGTTATCCCCTCCTGTGGCGACAGACTTTATTGCTCCCCCCCCCCTGCTGTAAGCCTTTTTTTTAAGATGGAACAGGAGCTGCACGAGCTCCGGCTCGAAAATCTTGCACTTTCCCAAGAGCTCAGCCAACTTCGCGCTGAGAGAGGGTCCTGGGCTGACTCACAAGTCTTGTTCTCGCAACAAGACTCGATTGAGCAGTCGCCGACCTCTCCGCCTGAGAGCGGGCTGGCTCTCAATAGTAATCACGTACCCACTGTGATTCCCCTGGAACAGACAAGACAGACTTGCGCCTCGGTAAATAACTCCCCCGATTCAAATGAAGTCGTGATGGATCAGGACAATTCCTATTCCGACCCAAGGAACTCGTTCCACGGGCTTGCGGAGGAAGGAGAAACTTCCGTCTCGGAAGAAGACTCCACCTCCAGTCCCCCGAGGCAACGTAGGAAACGGGCCCTGAAGCGGCCCCCCACTCCAGATCCTGTCAATTCTGTCGCCAAGGTCGGTCGCCCGTCCGAGGCCGTCCCAACCCCGTCTGCCGCAGCCAAAACTGTGCCGTCGCAGCAGTCAACAGTCGGAGCAAGTGCCCAAGGCACGCGCAAAGCACTTCCGCCCAAGATCTGCATTAAAAATAAAGAGATGTGGACGAAGATTGATGGAGCGCTCAAAGAGCGTAAAATCAACTTCATCCGGGCAACCAACACCGCACAGGGGATTTTAGTCCAATTACAGACCTCCGATGACCACCGGGCTCTAACTAAGTTCCTAACCGCGACTAAAATAGAGTACCATCACTGGACTCTGCCGGAGGATAGAAGACTCCGTGTGGTTATTAGGGGTCTTCCCAAGGAAATTGGAAGCGAGCAGGTCATGGAAGACTTGAAGGCGAAAAACATTCCTGTGCACGAAGTGCACAGGATGTACAATGGTCGCTCCAAGTTACCGTACGACCTGGTACTGGTTGTGGTCGATCTATCACCACAGGGTAAACAGATCTTCCAAGTTATGGAGATCTGTCACATCTCAGGGTTGAAAATTGAGAACCCACAAAGGAAAAACAAGCCGCTCCAGTGCTTTAACTGTCAGCTGTTTGGCCACTCGGCCAAGAACTGCCACAGGAAAGGCCGCTGTGTCAAGTGCCTGGAGGATCATGCTCCGGGGGCTTGCACACGTCCATCCAACCCCAAGGAGTCAGACGGCCCACCAGGGTGCGTCAATTGTGGCGTGCTCGGTCACACCGCAGCCTACGGAGGCTGTCCGGCCCGACCTAAGCCGCGCCAAGCTGTACGGGCGAAAGCCCAAGCCCCGGCCCCAACTAACATAGGCCAGGCTCATGCTCGCCCGAGCCAGAATGCCTGGGCTAAGCCACTTAGTTGGGTACAGGGATCATCGGGGCAGCACACCAGCTTCCCCCCTCTTCCCCCTTCTCGGCAGTATCACCCTACTCCCACTACTTCCGCTGTGGCTAACATGCCAAGCAATACTCAAACAGCCCCAGCTGATTTATCAACTAGAGCCACCCCCCCTAGGTCATTAAGACCACCTCCACCAACAGAAAATAGGGACTATCTGACAGACCTACTGACCATCTTGGACAGAATAGACCCAGACGAAATTGATGAGTTTTTACTCAAAATTGACACTGCAGCACTAAAGCAGGACCCTGCTGCTGCCTTGCGAGCCTGTCAAGCTCACAGGTCACTGATTTCGGCGATCAAAGGCGTTCTCAGGAACCGTAATGTATATTCTCCGTAATGGATACCACACCCGGTAGGATTAAACCTAGTGCATTGAGATTGGCATTTTTTAACGCTGATGGTTTGAAGAGACAAAGGGACTTAGTATCCGCCTTCCTATCAGACCACCAAATTGACATTCTTCTTGTACAGGAAACTTTCCTCAAACCCCAGCACAGAAACCCCAACATTTCTAATTACAAATTGATTAGAAATGATCGCACTAATGAAAGACTTGGGGGCACGGCAATCTATTATCGGAGAAGCCTGCACATCTCCCCGTGTGACTGTCCACCACTTCAAAACATGGAAGCCTCAGTTTGCCGAATAGCAATGAGGGGTCATCAAACTATTACTATCGCCTCATGCTACCAGAGACAGGGCTCAAATGACAGTCGTAGGCGTCTCGAGGAGTCTGACATCTCGTCCCTGCTTAGTTTAGGCGATTCTGTCATCATTGCGGGTGACCTCAATAGCAAACATGTCGATTGGAATTGTAGAGTGACGAACTCCAACGGTCCTCTCTTAAAGAAAGCAACCGAGAAACTTGCTATTGAACTAATAGCCCCAATGACTCCTACTCACTTCCCTAAGAGTAACCCGGACTCTGAAGGAGACATCCTCGATATCATGCTTCTTAAAAACATTCTTCTCCCAATAAGAGGGATTAAAGTATACCATGAATTGCTATCCGACCATCGCCCCGTGATATCTATACTTGGTAATATTGAACCCCTCCCGCCCGCCATAAAATCAACTATAGACTGGACTTTGCTCCACAACACCTTTAAGGCAAACTCTCCCTCCGTTGAATTAGAAAAAATCCCACAAGTTATCGACTCTCAATCTGATGTTAACTTAGCTATAAAATCATTGACTTCGCACATCCAAAAGTCAATCCAAGCCTGTTCAAAGCCAGCCAACCCATCTGGTGATAGTAGGTGGAGTCTTCCTGAGGATATACGCGACCTCATCCGTGAGATGCGCGCTGCCACCAGAGCCTATGATAACTTCCCGAGCTCTGACAACAAAATCGCAATGCGTAGTTCCCAACAACTTGTCAAAACTGCCATTAAAGACCATAGATCCCAGAGATGGGAACAACTTCTGGTAGAGCTCACCCCAGATCATCAGGCTTACTGGAGATTAGCGCGCACTCTCAAATCGGACGCGGTTGTGGATATCCCAGCACTCTCCAGACCTGACCAATCACAGGCTTTCGAGGATGCTGACAAGGCTGAGTGTCTGGCTGACAGTCTAGAGAGCCAATGTTCATTGTCAAATGAACCCTTTGACCAGTCTCACGTAGACCTGGTGGACTCTGAAGTCGCCAGACGCTCCTCACTTCCTCCCCAGGATACTGTAGAGCTAGTTAGCATCAATGAGGTCAATCTTATTATCAAGGAGCTTCACTCCAAAAAAGCCCCAGGCTCTGACGGAATTGCTAATCGGGTTCTAAAGAATCTCTCCTACCCCCTTCTAGTCCTACTAGTGACCATTCTTAATTCCGCCATTGCCACTTGTATGTTCCCGGATGCATGGAAGGAAGCTGATGTGATTGGGATACATAAACCGGGTAAAGATAGATCGAAACCAACCAGTTACCGCCCTATCAGCCTCCTTAAATCTTTTGGTAAGATTTATGAGAGGGTGATAAACAATCGATTGAAGGCGATAGCCTTCGGCCGAGGGCTCGTCCCGGACGAGCAGTTCGGCTTTAGAAACGGACATTCCTGTGTCCACCAGGTACACAGGATAACTGAATTTATCTTGGACGGATTCAATCGGCGAAAGCCGACAGGCACAGGCGCTTTATTCTTCGACGTGGCTAAAGCGTTTGACAAGGTTTGGCACAACGGCCTCATATACAAGCTGTACAACATGGATTTCCCTGACAGATTAATTGTTATTGTGAGAGACTTTCTCTCCAATAGGAGTTTTAGGTACAGAGTGGAAGGCACTCACTCTAGACCTCATCCAATCAAGGCGGGAGTACCACAAGGCTCTGTGCTCTCGCCTCTCTTATTCTCACTCTTCACTAGTGATATCCCCAAACATCACAATGTACAGCTTGCCCTCTTCGCCGACGACACTGCTCTCTATTACTCTGGTAGGAATAGAGAAATAGTCGTCAAAAGGCTCCAAACTGCCGCCACTCTCTTGGGCGACTGGTTCAAGAAGTGGCGGATCGAACTCAACCCAGAAAAAAGCCAGGCTATATTCTTCTCTCGCTTCACAACACTCAGTGAGTGGTCTCGTTTACCACAAATCTCCCTGTTTGGACGCGCTATTCCATGGACTCGCCAAGTGAAATACCTTGGAGTGACTTTGGATAGCCGTCTCACCTTCGGACCGCACATTAAAATTGTGAGGAATAGGGCCAAATTCATCCTAAGTCGGCTTAACGCGCTGATTCAATCTAAGAGCAAACTCTCTTTACGTAATAAGCTAAGATTGTACTTAGCTTGCGTCCGTCCCATTTTCACATATGCTAGTGTGGTGTTTGCGCATGTAGCCAAAATCCACATAGACAGTCTTCAAATCCTCCAAAATAAATTTCTACGCCGAGCCACGGGTGCCCCATGGTTCGTGCGGAATTTTGATCTCCACAAAGACCTGAAAGTGCCTACCATCCGCGACTTCATGAAAAAAGCTTCTACTCGATACTTCGACAGAGCTCAACATCACTCCAACCCCCTTATTCGTTTCGCGGCTGACTACGCTGCAAACCCCGAGGCAACCCAACCGAGAAGACGCCCCCGTAACATCCTTTTAGACCCGGAAGACGCCATTACGGCGCAATTAAATTTACTGTTACCCCCGGACACAGACAACCCCGACCCGACTCTTCCCACCCGCCCCTTATACATCCACCGCCCGCGCACGCGCAGGCGGAGGCGGCTAACAAGAACACCCGCACCAGACACTGCACAAGCCGAAAGCACCCCACATGACGCCGTACACTCTACGCCGGCACAAGTCACACTTAGACGCAGCGACACACCTTAGTTGTGCCCGGCTAAGTTAAATCACACCACTCACCACAACCCTCCCAGGTTGGGCCTCTCCCCCGGTAGGGCACGCACTCACGTGAAACAGAACAATTGTGGCGGGGACTATCTGTTCCGCCCCCCAAGGCAAAGTTTTTAAAGACTAAAGTCTAAAACAAAAAAAATCAATTCCAAAAAAAAATAAAAAATCAGATGCATCGATTCACTCTTGAAGCATTTTTGAATTGGATGCAGATAGATAGATTTTAGCATTATTTTTTCAATTTCGATTACATTTTTTATGTATTTCCGATTGTTTTGGTAACATCCCTAGTGTTGAATGGATAGTGGAAATGGATTTTATGATGTTTTAGGTTATCTGTCATATCACTTCTGAAGGTATTGCTTGATTCCTACAGCCCTGCACGTACTCCCGGGTAGTGCTAAGAAGCAACACACTATTCTCAAGAAGTTAATTTCCAGGTATTCAACAGAGGACCTGACCAAATTATGATCTTTGAAACACACTTGATACTGGCAAAATTAACCTCAAAAGAGCCGCCCCTATTTTGTCTGTGAAGTTGGTACTACTGAACAAGCTAAACAAGTGCAGAGCAATTATCAATGCCACAATGCCGGCCGAACATCCGGTTCCTGAACACATCAAAAATAGCTTATGATATCTGTGTAGTTAAACTAGTGTATGTAACTAACTGTACATAATTAGGCATTATGTATCAATCACATAATAGTGGTTTATGTGACTGCTACATAATGGAGTGCATCAATACTCGAGAGTGTTCGGCTCGTTTCATAATAATATCACTCGAGAGTTTTAATGCCTAATTATGTACAGTTACATACACTAGTTTATCTACATATACTAGTTTATCACAGATATCTGCTCTCTTTGATGTGTTCAGGAACCGCATGTTTGACCGGCATTGTGGCTCTGCAGTTGTTTAGCTTGTTCTGTAGTACCAACTTCACGCAGGCGGGCGTCGGCGTTCGAAATTTGAACGTCATAATATGTTCATAATGTGTAATTTTTCAGATAAGAAATGAGTTTTTACCAAGTAGTTTAACATTATGCTGATCGTAACGTGCGGTTTTTGTACGCAGTAAAGAGGGTTTATGATACGTGTGTAGATAAAAGAATAAAAAGAACTATACTGTGTGTTGCAAACATCGTGAGGACCTCCATATCTACATATCTGCGGCGATGGGCTAGCCCTCTGTCTAAAACTGGGCACAATTCCGCCTCTGCCACCTCGTATGGGAAAGTGCTAACGCTGTTTTATGTATGCAAGACCATCTTAGCTTACTATAAAGGAAGACCACACTTTACTTGCTCGTATAGATATCATTAGCTCAATTGGCGCAAAACAGAGACCGTGATGCCAATCTGTCGAGGCATTGTGAGCGTTAAAGTGGGGGGAATAAGGATGTGGCGTGTTGGTGGTGGGACAAGTGGCATAAAGTGTGATTTAGGGTTTGTTGCAGTTTGATTGGAACTAGATTGGACGGGTTGAAAGCGAATCCTAATGTGAACAGGCCGGCGACATTGTATGGTCGCTTCAAGAAACCTTTTGTAAATTTAAGGAAATTAACATTATGACAGTGCCGTGTCAGTATATTTATGAAAATGTAATGTACGTCCACCAAAACATTGATAAATTTCCTAAGAATAGCGACAGGCACAATGTCAACACTAGAAATAGGAATAAACTAGCTATACCTACTACTACACAGATAAAAAAGAAATCTTAGATCAAGAAAATTCATTTTCTAAAAATATTTTGTATAATTAAGATTATTTTACTCAAAACAAGTATTATTAATTGTGACTCAATACAATAAATAGTCAAAACAAAATAATACATTATTTCAGAATCAAGGAAATATGTTTTTATATCCATGAAATGTTGTATTAAACCGAGATAAATTTTTTCTTCAAATTAAGAATTAAAAGAAAATTGGCATAAGACAATAAATTTCAAATTAATACACGTCTGAGTCTTGGATTGAAAATAAAATTTCTTGAAGCTCCTTTAGACAACGGATTTTGTTGATTTGACTATTTGTTATTTTAACATAAAATTATTAGTTCTTCAGTTAACTAATCAGCTCTTTCTGTATTAGATTACTTATTTCCTTGTTCTAAGTAATTATCATTTTCTTTCAAAGCAGTACAAATGAAATCAATACTATATATTATTGGTACAAGTAAATGTTCTTGGCTGGCCACACTGATTCCTGTCACAACATGTTTGTTTCTATTCTGTGTCGGAGGCCGGCATTGGCGCCATTCCATTTCGTTTGTTTGTGTTTGGACGGTGCTTGTTCCACTTGTTCGTCGTTATTAGTGCAAAAGTAAGTGTTAAAATTGTGGTTGAAATTCTCCATTCACAATCTGTTCACAATTAAGCATTGCACAGATGGAGGATTTTCTGTCTAGGCACGGCGTGCCTCCAGAAATCATAGAAAACTTCCTACGTAAGTACATACCTACCTTCATTTTATTCCTTTACGACTCGCCTCGCGTGATATACCTACCACGCCATGCAACTAACTTGAACAGCGTCCCCAACAATCGTTTATTACCACCTCACTTCCGTGGATCCATCCACTACTCCATATCGTAGCATGACCTTGACAGGAAATGATGTGGACCTTTGCCTGTAGTCTGCACCTCCATGCATGAGTGGCTGAGTGGGAAAACTTCCACGAGGGGTCCTTCCTGTCCTCGATGGGGCTCTATATATATGTTCGGTATTTGGGAGTCAGTATACGTGTATAAGTATAGGTTACTGCTAGTGTTGTGTATGTGAATCTCTATGGGGCATACAGATCAGCAAACTCTGAGGCTCCCTGTATCCGAAACGGTTTCTCACTATATTTGAATAGTTATACAAGCACAATTCGGTAGCTGGACTAGTCATCCGAACCGGAGCATCCTCCATCCTGATTGGGGGTCGGGCCTCTGTGACCTGTGACCACCCTAAATAAAAAGCCATACCTTTTTACCCTTGTCTAGCTAGAATGAGGGCATAGAGAGGGGGCGTTCCGCCCCCCTTTGGTATACCGCGACCCTGTGTTTCAGTAACTATGTACAAAATAAATAAATAATGTTTACTTTTCAGGCAACGGTATAACTTTGGACCTCTTCCAATCATTATCTGAAGAGCATTTAAAAGAACTGTGCCCACATTTGGGCACAAGAATTAAGCTGGCTCAGCTGATAACAGCTTATGTAAGTAAATAATATGTTTGTGGACTTTGTGGTCCTATTGTATCAAGTAAAAGTAAGTTTAGTTGAAGATCATTTGCTGATTTATTTCATTAGTCCTAGGATGATAAGTGATACCTATGAGATGCATTGATCTATTCTAATTCAAAATTAAGTCAATTTAGTGTGTTCTATTCATACATTAACCTATGTTTGAGTATGACTGACCAACGACAGTATGTCCCGTACATTCACAATTGCAGGTAAGAAAGAAAGTATTAACTATGTAACACTCTTACAGGCCCCCACTGAAACAAACAGTGATGCTGGTGGATCCTTGTCTGATCCTTGCGCTGACAATAGCCAAGCCTTGTCTGATCCTCCCACTGAAGATAACCACCAAGATAGATGCTGGACTATTTGCAGAGCATCATCAGTGAGCATCATCAGCAATATCTGAACCTGTTTCAAAGCACTTTAAAGCCAAAACATCATTTTTTATTGCACTATCCAACAATCATAAAAAAGATCGGTCCGCCAATACTTGTAAGTGCGTTTAAATATGAATCAAAACACAAAGAATTGAAAAAAGTTTGTCAGTCTATAACATCGCGAATAGATCTTCCGTTGTCTGTGATCAAACGTTGCCAGCTACAGCAAAGGTTAAAGTTAACGACTAAAAAGGGTTTAATAGATAATGTATATCATGGCAAACTTGTCGGTATTGAAACAAACCAAGATGAAGCCATTGTCACATTTAGTGTAGAGTGGTACGAATGCAATGGCATCAGATATAATGTCAATGATGTTATATCATGTGAATCAGATGACTCTGAAGGTGAACCTCAATACTACCAAATCGACAAAATATACTATAGGGCAGATGTAAACGAAGTAATGTTTGGTTGTTTCTACCTGAGATCTTTATTTTTTAACCCACATTTCAAGGCTTATAAAGTAGAAAAAACACGCCAGACTAAAATGATTAAATACAAAGATTTGTACGACAATCAGCCAACAATTGTACACAATGTTGGTTTAGACTATTATGTTAAGTTAGGTTAGGTAAAAATAGAACATTACTCGAGTAACTTACAACCGACGAGTAATGCACAACTTGCAGCAAAAATTAAACAAATCGCATTATACCAACCAAGATTTATTTTTTAAGATTTATTACCTGGCGTTGTAAGATACGAGATTGTAAGAGTTTGGTGTTCCGACAGTCAGAGATAGTAAATTTTCTGATATAATTTTTATAATTATAGGTCCTAACATAAATAAATTTTCTTTATATCGAACTACATTCTACTGACAATCGATGGTATTAATTTCATTTAATGAATCCATTATTTACTATCTCAAAACAACGTCGGAATGCCATTTTTTCATTAGAGCCATTTCTTTCAAAGATGTTTATTGTTCCTAACCTAATATAATTAGGTTACAGTAACGTTAATTGTTATGGATGCTATTTGTTACCAAATTGATTAATAATTTGTTCCTGATTACATACAGTAAGTTTGAAAGGCTGATTTGTAACTGATAAGATTTTGTATAAGTTTGAAAGGCTGATTTGTAACTGATATGATTAAGCTATTGATTATATACATAGTATAAACATAGCTATAACTATAAACATCGTGTAACGTGTTATTAAGATGACAATAAATGAATACTCTGAAATACGTTTGTGATTTGTTCAACTAATTATAGATTTCAGTTTATGTTATTGGAAATAAGCGGGTAAAATTTTAACTGTGTACTAGGCCAACTATATCCGAACTTATGTAAGAACTTTCCAAAAGGAATATAGGTCGAAATAAAAAAAAAAAAACCTTTCTGTGTATTGCCATATCCTGTGTACAAGGATATGTATGAAAGTTTTATCTCGTTTTCGACCTACGATCCTTTGGGAAAGTTGTTCGATACTGCTAACCTAGCACATGGTAAAGTTTTACCCGGTTATTTCCAGTAGTCTCAGAGAAAAAAAGAAAAAAATCAATAAAAAATATATTGAATCGAAAGAAATATAAATTCTTGATGAAAATATATATCGTTTTCCATCAAGATTAATATGATCTTAAAGCGAGAAATTGGTAGTTTTCCTAATATACAGTACGCTTTTGAAATAAGAATTCTAAATTCTAGAAATAAAAATAACATATTTTTAAAATAAAAGCTTTAGATTTCTTATTAAAAAAAATAATAATATTAAGCTAAATAATAAAAAAGTCTTCATTCAAAACGATAGATTTTCTTCAATCAACAAAATCAGATTATCTATGATACAGAAAATATTTTTTCAATACGAAATTGTAGTTTCTTAAATCAAATTAATTATTCAAGAGAATCTAGGATTTATTTTTAAGACAATGTTAGTTTCAGTATATATGAGACTACCATTTTCTTGAATAAAATAAATATGCATTGACTTAAGCATATTTGTCTAGTTTCAAGTAAGCCGTTTTTCTGTGTGTAGGCTCTATAAGGTTAATGTATCTTTTAAAGGGTATTGTATTCGCTTTTACAACAAAATACCGACTGAGTTACAAGAATTGTCTGTAAATAAATTTAAAAATGTTGTTAAAAATCACTTATGTAAAAAAGCTTACTACAAAATATCAGATTATGTAGAAGACAAGAAAGCTTGGGAAGGTGTTTGCTCCAATTCTGTAAAAAATAACGTATAAAGCTGGAGGTTTCGAGTCGCCTCTTTGCCTCCAGCATCTAAAACATTGAGGTGACGGAATTCAAATTGAGTTCTATATCTCCCTGTACCTTATACATGTGTTAGTTTAAGATTTGACAATCTCCAAATGTTACCTATGTGTTTCTTATGGAATTAAAATCTTTTTGAATTTTGAATTTTTTAAGAAAATCAACTCTCACAGTCACTACACTCCTCATTGACTCCAATCACAAATTTACCACACTCCCCATCCTCTCTGCCACTAACATAACTCACCAACACTACACACAAAAATATTCCGTTTTTGCTGTTCAATCTTATATTTTTAGATGTCAGAAGTTATATTTTTATTTTAAATGTCACATTGTTTATACACTATGTAGTATTCAAATCTGAGGCATTTATTCTAGTGGGAAGTAGCAGCAACTTATCCTAAAACACAGGGTTCGTCCTATTTTGTTGCTAAACAAGTTTGTAATGTACATTTATTTCTGAAAATAAACGATTATTATTATTATTATAAATCGGTCAAGCGCGGGTCGCACCCACACACGAAGGGTTCTGTAACATCATACAAGACAATTTAGGGACAAAAAAATAGGGACAAAGAAGCTAGCCTACAGATAGCGGATCCGACGTTGAACTAATTGCGTCACCGAAAATACGAAATTATTGATGATAGTTGAATACCGATGATTTGGTAATTTGCCATTTATAAAATCTCGTAATTGTTCATTATTTGTTATTGTAGCGGCAACAGAAACCCACATTCTGTGACTGTAACTCACTACCTAAACTCTCAATATATTTCAAAGTCGCGTGAAGAAGCATTACCTCTCTCTTTAGAATTACAGCAAATTTATATATAATAGTAGTAGTTAGTATTATATTATGAGTATTTAGTAAATAATTATTATGTAAGTACTCGTTTATTTCGTCATATTGTTGTACACATAGGTCTGCCCCTGCTCAGCATTCAACATTTCCCACTTTAACCTGGTCTGCTGGAAGAGATCTCTTATTAGAGATAAGATCCCCCCCCCCAAAGGGCCCCCGAGAAAAGCTCTAGACAAAAAAAAACTTTTAATTCAAGGAGCACGTGTGCCAAGATTTGTGAGGATCGCTTGAAAACTGTGGCCCCTAGACCGGAACTGACAGACACGTATAGAGACAGACGAAAGCAAAATCGGCCTCCTATCTATTCGAAATGGAGCCCTTCGCTCGCTCGGTCAATTATTGCTATTGAGCTGTTTTGGTGGCCACCTGAACTCTTCATCATCAGGTCCTCTTCACAAAATGATGCTTTCTGGGACTAAATGCACGAATGACTATTAAAGTAACAAAAAGTCGCTAACGTTCTGCCTATAATATTTGAAAAGTTCACTAGATTTCTCCAGGATCCCCCATCATCAGATGTTGACCTTATGAGAATGGGACCATTCGGAAGGAAATCCTTTCAAACAAAAACAATTATCTAAATCGGACCATCCCTCTTGGAGAAATCGACTTATGTACCCATAAAAAAAATCGGAGGAACTATAAACCTTTTGTGAAGTCGGTTAAAAACCGGCCAAGTGCGTGGAGGATTTTGAACATTTCGGGCTCCGTACCAAATGTAGAATATAAGCTTAAAATGAGGGAATTTCAAAGAAAAAATCTGATTTCGATGTTTGTTAGTAAAATATATACGTAAAATAAACATTATCACCAAATCGTAAAGTCATAGGTCAATGGGAAGTTAAAAGTTTCATCCGTATTGAATTTTTTAAAAACGCTGACTTTGGTGGCTTTTCGTTTCTTTGTTTTCCATTTTTTTTAAAACAAAAGATACAGTATTGATCTACTGAACGAGCTCTAAACAACGATACCCCGCTCGATGGGGAAGGATATTTTTTATCTCTTTTGAGCCCCTCTTAAACACATTTAAAAATATTTTTTGACAATTTGTATGGCTTTGGGTCAACAAGATGTTTATATTGTGAACTGTGTATGTGTTTGTGCGTTGGGCTGTAAAACCGGACGGCCGGATGGACGAACACGTGAGTGACAGCAATAAGGGTCCGTTTAGACTTTTCGGGTACGGAACCCTACAAAAATAGCGCCGATTTGCTGCAAAAGCAATAAGTGATACCTTCTTTATATGTACCGTGCTGAGTAGGTATTTCTGTGGAATTATATTATGTACCCATCTACCCCCTTATTCCAAACCTATAATATTTTACTACTAGTGGAGTTAGAGAAAAGGGGGAAGTGGCTACAAATAAAGGAAACTATTCAAAAGGTAAATGTAATATAAAAACCGGCCAAGTGCGAGTTGGACTCGCGCACCGAGGGTTCCGCACAAATCGCGTTTTTTTGTGAAGTTTCTACAAAACGGTTTTCAGGTTTTTTCCTTTACTTGTGCTAAGACCTTGCTTCGCGCCAAATTTCATGATTCTAGGTCACCGGGAAGTACAAAATAAGTTTTGATTCCCTTGTGAATATCAGCAAAATCGTGACATATATGACGGTATCTTTTGTTTCCGTTGACCTATAAGTTTGATTTTTTAACAACTTTACGAGACCATAGATTTGAGTAAACGATATTAATTTCAACCTGATATCACCACGCGTTCCTGAGAAAAAGGGTGTTGACAGAAGAACAGACAGACATAGAGGAATTCACGGTTTTTATAATAATAAGACCTTGCTGTGGGGATTATAGTTATATAAGCCAACACTGTGTTACACAATCAATATTTATTTTCAACTGATCTAAAAACTTGTTTACAACCTGACGTACGTCAGACAATCTGCTTTAGTTTCATCAATTGCTACGTGCAAAATTTCATGATTCCAGGTTAAAGAGTACTTCTCTTGAGTTTTGATTCCCTTATGTATATCAAGCTATGTCAGCAAATTTGTGACTTATATGGCGGTATCAGTATCATTTTTTCACAACTGAGTTGAAGTTTGTATTAGTTAAGCACAAGCAGTTTTTAAAAGAGATCTAAAAATCAATCTGTGGGAGTTTCTACGCCCTTCTTCTCCCACAGCGGTCAAATGTAGAGAAGCGGCAAAAAGTGACGTTCAAATTTTAACGACAAAAAAATATTTGAAAAATAATCCGCCGCTCCCTAGATTTTTAATAGACATTTTAATATATTTTTTCATTTACTAGTCTATGTACCGAAAGCAAAAAACATAAAAAAATCGAGATTTTCTGGTTCAAATGAACAAGACCAGATGATACTGTCAGTATCAAATAGTCGCTGGAAAGTGTTGACTGTAAACTTAAATTACGCTTTGATTAGGAATAATAGTAGTTTTTAACCCTTTTTCAGCACTTTTAAAGTAAATTTTTACAAAATCTTGTACCCAAACATAATTATTTAACCGTGTAATATTATAGCTTTCAAAAGAAATCAAAAATATGTTTCTAACAAAACATTTCCGGCATATTAATGTTTTTAGAATCGGTCGGAAGCGGTTTAAATAAAAAAAACAAATACATACAAATACAAATTCTCAGAGCGCGAGTTCCATTCGCTCTTGGCCGTTTATTGCCATTAACCTAGTAATGGCTTCTTTCCTCCACAAAATAGTATGAAAAATATTCCCGTATTTGCTATACCTACTTACAGAGATCTAGGTGATCTTGTCATAACGTACTCATTTTTTTATTTTTTTTTCTATTTATCCCTCTACCGACCGATTTTAAAAACATCAATACGCCAAAAGTGTTTTAGCTCAAAACATATTGTTGGAGTCTTTTAAAAGCTAATGTGATGTAGAAAATCTTCCATTGTTTAGAATTTTCGAGCTAAAAGTTTAAAAGACAATTTCAAAATAAAACCAAAATACTCACTAAATATCGTTGGAAACGCGTTGAGTCCAAAACGGACCCATCCTAAACCATCTCATAGTAAGTCAGATTAAAAAAAAACTCTTTAATTTATTTGTTTACTTTTACTTTAATGTTATCGTCTCGAGAGATGTGACACCACCGGAGAAACGCTATCAAACTGAGCTAGAACTTAAAATCTCTAATGTTGCGACTGCAGCGTCAAGTAGTACCTACTGATTTATTGGGACACGCACAGGCCTACTGCACTGCATTTATACCCGACACTTCGGGTATTATAGTCAGCGATCATATATACCCTGTTCGCCAAAACAAGTTAATAGAGCAATCATCTGTCCCTTTCACTTGCATAAAAAGTGTGGCTGAGACAGAGTTAACACAGCGCTCTCTTGAGACGGTACCAAAAGTATGGGGTCTTTTTCGAATCCATTTACTCCACTATAAATACATCTACGGATTTTATTTTTTGAGTTAATGTTTATTGAGTATTTTATTCAGATTCTCACTGAAAGAAAACGCAATTTGATATTTTTTTCTCGATAGAATTTGATTACGAAAATACCTCTTAATTGTTTATTTTTTTTCCCGGAATTCTGAAATCCTAACTAATTTAATTGCGGCATTGCATTAAAAATGTGGATATTAAGTATTCGTAAACTCTCTTTGAAAATATTTTTGACAAAATAGCGTAGTTTATTTTTAAACAATTTTAATGTGGTTTGAGTCGAGCGCATTGTTTGCGCTCTTTTTTTTATGTGGTAGTAATTAACGCTGTCTTCTATACGCTGTCACTTTCGTTAAGATTCGTATTCCCGCTTTTACAAATCACCTTAAACGTCACTTTGTATTCAAAGGGACGGGTATTCGGGTATTACCAGACTACCCACTGAATAACTGGCTTTTTTACTGTAGATAAAAAATAACTTTATTACTGTAGATATTTATTTATACTTAGTAAACGTCATTTATGCCTCTTCTCGACACATCGAAGAAGCACAACCTGATTCGCCACAGTGGCGTCAAGAGCCACATCCGAATTTATGTCGAACAGCGTAAGCAGCAGAATTTAATTTACCAGCTAATTTATCTATGTGGGGTCCCCACTGCAATTTGAGAGAGAAGTAGAGAGTGAAACATTTATTTCAAAATTTAAAGTACACAATACATTGTAACATTACATTATAACAAAAAAAAAACAGCACTGCAATTAATAGTAAGAAAAATAGAAATTAATAATTTAAAATTGCTTATAAAACTACACTTATAACTAATATAATTACGTCTAAGCTAGCAATAACAATTTAATAATTTCGACGAGCTAAATGGCCTAGTCGGCAGTGACCCTATCTACGAAGCCTAGGGTCCCGGGTTCGAGTCCCGGTGGAGGCAAATATTTGTTTTGTACCCTAGTCATGGCTGTTTATCTATCTAAGTATAATATTTATCTATATAAGTATGTGTATCGTTGTCTAGTACCCAAGATACAGGGAATCCTAGTTTGGGGCTAGATCAATGTGGGTAAGTTGTGTCCAAGGTATTATTATTATTATATATTATTATCAATTTGCTATCACTGGTTATTCGATCGTTCGTACGAACGGGTAAATTGACGGGTAATAAACGGCTTACGTGTTTACACGAAACCCGTTACCGTACAACACTAGTACTTGTTCTCAAATTGGTTCCCCTTCCCAGCAACGCGAGGAAACAAGCAATTGTCAAATGAATCTTGATGAACGAGTGGCATGTTGCTGGCTCATCGTCTGTCACGCCTTTTCTCACACGGGGTGGCATAAGCACAATTGTGCCCACGTTCAGCCAGTTAATCAATAGTTTATGGGAAATATTAAACTGCTCATCAAAAATACTGATTTGCACAGCAAATATCAGGGCAAAATGCTGCGGTAGCGTAGGTGAAGCGTCAAGGAGGTGAGCGAAGCGAAGCCCCCTTTATCCTTCGTGTTAGTTTGAGCATGCAAGAACAACAAAAAATACTTAAAACAAACTTGAGTACTCATAAAATATTTAAAACAAAGTGTTTTTGCTAATCATTTTTTGCTGTGCAAATCAGTATTTATGATGTGCGATTAAATAGTAGCCATACTTTATTGTGCGTAAAGGGGAGACAGCCCATCGCCGGATCTACGGATTTCGAGTGTTTTCTTACAATGTTTTCCATCACAGCCCGTATAATGTACTTGAGATAAATTACTCATCTCATTGGTGCACGGTCAGCACCGGATTAGAACCCACATCTCCGGCGTGAGAAGCGAGCGTGAAACCGCTAGACCACGGAGGTCTCATCGTCTGTACTTTCAGCGGATTATCATTGTGAACCCAAGAGTATTATGCTTTACAGAATCATGGATTGGATTTTAGAAGCACAGCAACCGGAAATTGGGTGAGAAGGTCTAGTATAATTAGGAGTATTGAATGAAGTGGGTGTGTTCGTTTATTAAAAAGTTTATTTCAATAGGATACATTCTACCCAGTGCAAAGCAGTTAGCAGTTAGATACTATGTAACAAACCCAGTGCAATGCAGTTAGTAACTACGTTTCAATTGCATGTTAACATGATCTTCACCATCATCATCATAATCTCATTCTGTTATCCCTCAGCTGGTGTACAGGGCACTCAGTGCTATTTGAATTTCAAAATTTGAATTATTTATTCTCTACATAAAACCGGTCAAGTGCGAGTAGGACATCGGACCCGCACACGAAGGGTTCCGTACCATTGTACACGGAGAAACGTAAAACGACAGTCTTTTGTACGTGTAACATATACCTATTTGATTTTTAATAACAAAATATTAAATACTTGGTAGGAAACATTGAAAAATAGTTTTGTGTATGTAGTATGTAAGTATTAAGCTATGTACTCAGGTTAACGAAACTCTTTGCTCATGGAAACAGGAAGTGGATAGAAATTGAGTAACTTTTTACAGAAATAAAATCAAATATGATAAAAAACTTAATATTATTTATTATAATTCCAATCAGCAATTATTAATCATATAATACCAAATAACTAAGCACGAAACTCTATAACTGCAATTAAAAATCTTTTGTGATAAGATCGGGAGGCCATTTTTCACCGATAAACAAATAAAACAAAATAGGTAAGAAAATGGCCATACCAATAATTTCTTCTATGGGTTCTTCTTTTAATTCTTGAAAATCGGTATGTTTCATTATTTGTTGCTGTTGCGGCAACAGAAATGCACATTCTGTGAAAATTTCAGCTCTCTACCTATTTCGGTTGATCCGATAGAGCCCGGTGACGGACGGACGGACGGACGGACAGACGGACAGCGGAGGCTTAGTAATAGGGTCCCGTTTGGCACCCTTCGTGTACGGAACCCTAAAAAGTAAAGTCTTACAAAGGAGGTTCAGTTGCCACCTCACTAGGCCTATCAGTGTTGTGGGTGTCTGTAGGCAGATTTACTTTTTCCGGCCTGGGTCATGAAATTCCTTTACAGTTCTCTCGAATTGTTCCGCCCGAAACATGATACTTTGAAGCCTTGTTATAACTTTTAATGGCGACATTTGATTGCATGTTTGACAAAAATAATATCTGCTATTTTTATGGAATATTTGCAGTTTTACTACGTATACGTATTAAAAATATGTTCCATTCAGCTCGCCGCCCCACGCGCCGCCCCGCCCAGCTCGATTTTACAATAGGTTGGGCGCCGCGCTCTGCCTCCGCCCCGCCCGCCCCCGGAGAGCTGGGCTGTGAGCGCCGTTCGTATTTCACGGAATTAGACTTTAATTACTTAACAATAAGAAGTACGAAAAATTAAAATCAGATTATTAACCAGCGGGTTATTATGAAATTCAGTAGGCACAACATTATGACCCGGCTAATGCTAAGGGCTATAATGGCTTGCTTTACGTAAGGTTTGCATGATTTATAAATTTGGCATTGTTGAGCGTGTGGTGTGAAAACATTTCAATTCCTAAAACCATATATAAGTTATATAGTTCAACAACCTATGTATTTGAAGTCGGTTTTAAATGCTACGCGATAAGACTACGTGGTATTCTGGGACCGGGAGGGAATGTCTAATCTAATATGACGTTGATTACGATTTCTGCAAGAAATTACAACTATATCTATGTTAAACATAAAATCTCGCTAGTTGCTATGCTAATTATATGTCGTTTATGTACGTGTGGCCAAAAATGACGATTGCTAAGTATATGTAAATATCTACAGTAAAAAAAACTGTTCCAGATATTTAAATACGTTCTAGTTCTACAACTTTGGATTAATTCAATTCAATTCAGATTTTTATTCATAATAGCACAAAAATTGAGACTTAAAATGAACGTCATAACATAATCAAGCAAGCATAATAAATTAATAAAACATTAAGTATTTGCCTAATTATTAGTACATAATATATAGGGTGCAATGAACTGGTTTAATGCCATATGTCGGTGTCTTGTAAAAAGTCATTAATTTTGTAGTAGGCCTTTGTGCACAAAGTGTGCTTTATACATTTTTTTAATCTCGCTTCAGTTAAGTTTTGTATTTCTTGCGGATTATGTCCATGACCTTAGTCATTAATACGCAACCGGAATTTGAAATAATATTAATTATATATAATAATCCACATGTGACAGCCAGCCTCAGAAACGATCTTTAAATTTTTTCGCACCACCAGCTCGAAAATGACACTTTAAACTGTGTGAATCATCATAAAGAGCACATAACGATCTGGGTTGAAGAACATCGAAATTCATCGACAATTAAAAATCTTATGGCTCCCAATTTTTTTATATACATTTTTATTGAAATGCGCTATCTGGGTACCAACTGCAAAAAATATATAACTTCGGAGTGGAAGGGTCTTTCGTAGTGAAATTGACTGATTCGTGATGATGAAAGAAACGTTACAGAAAAAGTGGTAACTGTAAACTTAAATTGCGCTTTGTTTATGAAATAATAGTGATTTTTTCATGAGTTTTTGAGTAATTGCAGATTTCCACATAATTTAGTTCCCAAAATGGAATTATTTTATTCGAAATATTATTCTTCATTTTAGTAGCTTTCAGACGACACCAAAATTGTCTTTATATATTTTTTTTTTTATAACATACATGATACTTATTTTCACTTTTCGGAGCTAAGCTTAATTATAAGATCTAGAGATTAGTCATATACCGTGAAGTCATAAGGTAGTAAATAAATAAATGTAAGCCACATTAATGTCCCCACCGAGAGGCACAGCCTGTTATTCAACACTCCATTTTGCATGGCAGGGGGCTAGCCGATCGCCGCAGCTATGGAGTAACAATTAATCAATTTTACGCATATCCATAAAAGGCCCGTGGCTCTCAGTGGGGATATTAATGTGGGCTACATTTATTTATTTACTACCTCATGACTTCACGGTATATCACTAATCTCTAGATCTTATGATTAAGCTTAGGTCCGAAAAGTGAAAATGGGTATCATGTAATTATTTAAAAAAAAAACAAGTTTACTATTAAGAAACACAATTTTGTAGTCCTCTGAAAGCTAACAAAATTAAGAATAATATTCCGCAATAAAATAATTTCATTTTGGGAACCAAATCTTGTGGAAATCTGCAATTACTAAAAACCAAATCTTGTGGAAATCTGCAATTACTAAAAAAACTCTCGAAAAAATCACTACTATATCATAAACAAAGCGTAATTTTAATTTACAGTTACCATTTCAGGAATCAGTCAATTTGGCTAAGAAAGACCCTTCATACGGTTTTTTTTTTTTGCAGTTGGTACCGAGATAGCGCATTTCAATATTAAAAGGGCTTTAAATAAAAATTGGGGAGATGATTTTTTTTTGTTGTTCTTAAACCCAGATCGTTATGTGCACTTTATGAAGATTCACACTGTATACCATGCAAACGTTACCTAAAGCAAGTCATTACAGCTCAGGCTTAAGCGGTCACATAAAATTGTCAGAATTTAATTATGTCTCAACCTAGATCACTCCAGGGTTTAAAGTGATTTTCATTTCTCATAGTTCTTAATGCTCTTTGGCCTTAAAGTCTAATTTCGTGAAATGCGCTCGGCGCTCACAGCCCCGGGGGCGGGGGCGGAAGCGGAGCGCGGCTCCGAACTTATTCGGAAATCGAGCTGGCCCGGCGAGCAGAGTGGAACACATTTTAAATATAACAAAACCCGCGATTGTTGCAAGACTGGACTGGACTAATGCATGAAACATACATTTTCTTATTAATTTACTTTAGTAAAATGCTGTTTTGGTAGCTCGCTTTATATATTTTCTTGCAGGAGGTGCGAAAAGTAGAGAAGGGCGGAAGCGGAGCGCGGCTCCGAACTTATTCGGAAATCGAGCTGGCCCGGCGAGCAGAGTGGAACACATTTTAAATATAACAAAACCCGCGATTGTTGCAAGACTGGACTGGACTAATGCATGAAACATACATTTTCTTATTAATTTACTTTAGTAAAATGCTGTTTTGGTAGCTCGCTTTATATATTTTCTCGCAGGAGGTGCGAAAAGTAGAGAATGCTCCTCGGAGATAAAGCTGTTTTGTCTTGGGCACGCACGAATCCCTCACTGCTCTCAGGACTCCGCCCTAATTGTCTCGCTTCGCTCGGGAATTAACTCATAACACCCTCGCTTCGCTCGGGAGTTAAATCTGGAGTTCTTCATTACGTTCAGGATTAAAAATCGCGCCCGTGACATAAAACAGTGCTTTATCCCCTTGGTGCATAATCAACTATAAAGCCCCGCAAACACGAATGCCGTGTCAGTTCGATAACATTATATTTTTTTGATAAAACATGGCTCTAATTTCTGACCCCCAGTTTCCGAAAGAGTGGTCAAATGTAACAAGCGGTTTATCGATCATTTATTCAAAATAGCGGCATGTGATTGGCTGAAATGCCTTTAACAAGTTGTCACAGCTAATTTTCCTTTCGGAAACCGGGCGAGTACATAATGTTCATGTCAGATCATAGCCCTTGACGTTACGCCTACTAGCGTTTTGGGGGCTTTAAAATTTAAAGATTGTTTCTGCAACTCCGTGTTAGTAACTTGTTATTAAATTCACAAAAATCCAGTGAAGACTTCAAAGCGATGGTTCAATGCAGCAACAGTATGCAATTTTGCCTTACTCTTCAACGCACCAAAATCTTGATTATCAAAACAAAAGAAAATTCTTTTCACCCTAGCATGGACTAACGCCATGGAACACATAACACAGGTTTCTCTCAACAAATAGATATAGTAGCCAGTACATAAGTATGGACCAATATCAGCTTCTTTCAGCTCCATCGATGACATATCTCTTTTACTTTTAAACCTTTTTGATCCAAATTTTACTTCTGGAAATTTTATTTGTAAATATCGGAGTAAATCCTCGTCTAAACCTCGAAGAGTGCTGTCTGTGGTTTCGAGATTTTCTCTGCTGGCAACCCAAGCACCGCCATTTTGTGTTTTGGCTACATTGTCTATGGCTAACATGGCAGAATGCTGAGTAGGATGATCTATTCTGTTGTCATATGAAACTGCTACAACAGATTTGGTAGATGGATCTACTACAACAGAAGCATTTATAAATTCAAAATCAGTTTTTGCCAATTTGTCACTATAATATTTGGCAGTTTGAAATGCTATTTCCATATATTTTCTATGATTTATGAGTTCTGGTTCAGTGAAGATTTGCCCGCTTACCAGCTTTTCCACATATTTGTTTGGGTGAAAGTTGCAGGGCCAAACTTTGTTTAATTCATCAAACTGTATCCTGGTTTTCGGAGATAACGTTGGTACCTCTAGTATTTTGATTTCTTCAAAAACATCTATAGAATGATTCTTTACATACTGTTCTATAGATATTTCATTAACGGCATTCTCAGGACATATTATAACTTCCTTCCTTCGAACTCTTTTTAGGTGTTGAAGTTCCTTGAGTGGTATTTTGTCATTCATTGACTTGATGGTCTTAGAAATATCTTGTATGTTACAAATCACTCCGACATACACTTTGACTAGTGGTATAGCTTTGTAGTAGACTTCATCAATAACTGGTATGAGATTTGAAGATGATTCTAGCATTTTCTTAGTATACTCTTCAATACTTTCTTTCATTGAGTTGCTCCATTTTTTTTTTTTTGCAGGTGGTTCATTGTTGGCAGCCATGTCTAGATGTATTTCGATGTTGCGACATCAATCACTTAACAATCTTGCTTCACTTATTTTTCACTGAAAAGACAGAAATTAAAAAACTATTGCATTACTGAATTGTTTAGAATCACTTTCACATAATGTTTTTCTTGTGAGCAATTTCAGTGAAGATTTCCATTTCACAGAATCTAAGTGGTAATTAATTATGACCTGGATAATAATCACAGAAAACAATGACAAAGTAATATATCTGTCGCCTTAAGATAATTAAAACCATTAGTTGATCAACTATTGACAGATAGTAAACCAGACCGACAGGGTTTAGAATTTATGTTTCTTTTGTTCTTACATATAAACCTAACATGAAGACTATTTGGGGACTTAGCTGCACTCACCCGCTCTAGTCTTCACCTAAGCTACCGCAGTGTTTGCCCTGGTATTTCATTTGCAATTCAAGTTTAAACCAGTTTACTATGTAACTTAGTACTTGTACTGCTTACTATATGATGCGTTAGTTTATCAACTTGACAACTAACACGTCATATAGTAAGCAGTACGCTAGTTTACTATCTGTCGATAGTTGACCAACTAACGGAAAAAAAAACATTAATTTATCAACTAACGGTTTTGAAAATCTTATGGTGACATATCCATCTGACATTCTAATAGGTAAAATCTTAGGAATTTTTTACATTGTGAATGATTGTAATGAGTTATTAAGTTTGTAATCTTATGTATTTATCATATTGCACATAATTGACAAACAGATTTAAATAAGGTACAAGTGACCTTATCTGTAAGGTAAGCTGAGAATATATATCAAGAGAATAATTAAAAATTTCAAACAACAAATATATCTAGTTGAGTATTTTGGTATAAACTTGCCCTATAATATATAATTGTGGTTGGCAACCAAACCTTGGAAACATTTCTGGAGAGTTCTTTGCAAAATTGTTCCACAAAAATCACAGCAGATTATAGCACCACACAGCACAAATCATGCCCATTACTTTCATTGTCCGCTTAGACAAATATCACTTAAAGGCAGCAAACTTTACACTCTTACATATCTTAATAGATTCATGTTAGCATTAAAATTACACAATCAAGGTTCACCACGACAAACACTGTGAGATATAACAAAATAGGTACCTATATGACTAAGATAAATCACTGGAAATCTACTTGTTTTGTTGACACAAAATTAATTGTAGTTTTATGATTGGCAGGAATCTACCTTACCTACTGTAGACCTTTAGTGTAAGCAAAGATTCCTGTCAGGTTAGACGAATGCAGTGAAATAATCGTAAAGATTCATGCTAATACAAACAAGTATGTCATACACGTGTGGTCTAATCACAGCAGGAATGCGTGAATTCTGCAAGCGATTCGTCTCGTTAGTTAGAGAGATTAAAGAGAGAACTGAAAGAGAGTATAAGGCACATACCTTGATTTTTCGATCGCAGTTATTGAAGCTCAGCCCTTTTTTTGAGCTTTAGATCGAGAAAATTTATATCACTGACTCAAGGCGATATGTATATTCGTAGATTTCGGACGGATTTATTGATTGGTAACAAGAAATTCAATGAAAATTTTAAAGAAACGTAACACACTAACTCCTCGCGGAAGCAGCAGCCATTAAATTTTGTTTGTGTTCTATTATTTTGCACATTTTCGTTCTGACGTAAATAATTTTCTATTGGTCCATTTGGACAAGGTTACCGAAATTAGCCAATCAGAATCATGTGTGGCACCCTGTGTTGTTGGACGTTTCAAGTTTAGATTTGAGAACGGTAATTTTGATGACAGCCGTTATGTTCTGTTTCACGCATACTAACGCTGACTGACATGTCATGTCTTCTAAAACTGATGAAAGTTGACAGGTCGTTCGGTTCGGTCGGTAATACGGTTCGAGCATAGATATAATTGTACTGGCGCGCAACAGCCGTGTGCTAGCTAATTACACGAATAATTTAGAGCTACTTTTGAACCCTTGATAATTCAGAAACTATTAAACTGTAGGAAAATATGTGTAGATATTAAATTTGGTCTATACATTGAAGCCCCTGAGATTTCATAGGGTACCCGGAAATGTAGCCCTAACCATACATGTTTTATTAATCTTTCAAAAACCGCCGGTTTTTTAGTCACTGACTATCTGACTGACTATCGATCAAAAACCTAACCCACTTCCAGATACCTAGAAGTTTGAAATTTGGCAACACATCTAGGAATAAATAAATAAATATTAGAGGACATTCTTACAAACCCTGGCCTGTAATGTTGGGGGTTGAGTAAAATAATAAACTAGTACACTTGCTTAACAATACTATTTATTGTCTCATTTCTAACATGTCTCGTATGGGAAACCTAAGCACATGTCTAATTAAAATAAATATTTCTGCTTACTTATTAAAAGTAGTCTATTCAGTTTTCAATAGCTTGGTACCACGCCTGGCATGTTTCGGCGGCTATCTCGCAAAGAGACCACGCATTCCGGGTTGCTTGCTCAGCTTCTAGAACGGAAAATATATTATAAAATATATACAGGTAAATATTGTCACAGAATCCATACAAGACCCTGGAATGTTCTGGTCCTCTTCCCCGGCCGGTATTTGAAAGCGGGGTATTTCGCTGCTGAGACAATTAAATTGAGCCTAGGTTTAACTGTTTACCAAATTGAGTAAATGGTTGGATCCAAAAAATAATAATTTGTGCCTTCTAACTTCAAAATAGGAAAACTATATTCGTAACTCGTTCGAAAAGGCTTCTTGACGAATCTCGCCACGCCCTCGCTCGCCTTGGGCTCGTGGCGTAAAGTTCTCGGTTCGTAATTATAAGCCTTTGTGAACTCGTACGAAATGTACTTCATCTCAAATTAACTAAATGTTCACCTAAATTTTACCTGGCTCCGCTCCGCCCGCTTCAGCTCCAGGTTGTAGTAAAAAGTTGTGACAAACCTAACTTTAGTATTCGGACAGAAAGTGACCTATAGCAACCAATAAGGTTCTTTGAAACTACATGGAGGTACTCAAGACGATGGTGTCAGAATTAACCTATTATTAAGTAACAATTCGAACTTAATGTTAATCAAAACAATCCTTACAAAGAAGTAAATAACTCAACCGAAGTTATAAACCGCTACTCCACGGGGTATCAAAGTTATACATTATATAAAAAGAATCAAAAGATGCCATTGGTGTCTTCTGTGACCTTTCCAAAGCATTTGATTGCGTAAATCATGAAACATTACTGTTAAAACTGGAACACTACGGTATTAAAAATAAAGCTCTAGAACTTTTGAGTGCTTATTTAGATAATCGAATTAAAGAAGGTTTAGATTAACAGAACCAAATCATATTACGCTGCTGTGACAATTAACTTGAGCCTAGGTATAACTGTTTACCAAATTGAGTAAATTATTGGACACAAAAAATACATTTTGAGCCTTCTAACCTCAAAATAGCACCTTCGCCGCTTGATTTTGTGTTCTCAGGGGGAAAAAAAATATTCGTAACTCGTTCGAAAAGACGAGATATTAAATTTGTCAGAGAAGAAATTTAAAAGCATTGTTCTAAAAACATTATGTTATAAAGCATATTATAGGTAAGATGATTACATTAATGACAAAGAGGTATGGAGCTCTATGTTTCCAGCACAGCACAAGAACCACGCACACAATTGTAACACAATACCTATTTTTGAAAAATAAGAAACAGAAAATAAAAGTAGGCCGTGTTGCAGTGTACTGTACGAGTTTCTTGCGCCGCTTCTTCTCCGCTGCCATGACACTTTCCGAAGCGGTAGTACTTAGTCCTTCTTGCATTATAAAGATTCAAATGACATTCAAAAAGTTTTCTTAAGAATCTAAGTAGGTATTTTGAATAAAAAAAATGAAGTTTGAGTTTGAAAGTTTTATAGCCTGTCAATGTTTGTATGAAATAGTATATATACTTAAACATAAAGGGTGAAAGGGGTTCCATTTTTGGAAATTAGGTATAGGTTCAGTAGTTTGGTTTCTAAATAAAAAAGCTAACTTTCGGACTGAATTCTGGTTATAAGGACCGTATATGCGTTTATATCGTGTAATACGCGTGGATTTAACTGTCAGAAGACAGATTTCACTGATATTTCAAACAAACTTTGACATGCCCTATCTTCGATCGATACCCCATGGGATACCCCACGAATTAAGAGCGTTGGGCGACGTCGTTGGCTGCAATTACTGCGCATATGTACGGTATTCAAATTAAAGTGAATAATGCGCATTCAAGGCCGCCGCTCATAACTCGTGGCGCGACGTATAGCAGTTTATGACTTCTGTTGGGTTATTTCCTGTATTGTAAGAAATCTTTTGATTTTCTTTATGTTCACATTGATCCTGGGGTTTTTTTAGTATGGAATTTGTACCTCCTTTGGAAAATAAGTTTTGACTGCCAAATATGTTATATACGCAAACTTGGCACGGCCAGTAACTAACTATAATTACTATAATATATTTGATGCCGTTATATTGTGACGACTCTGAATATCGCCTCAGTTTAGTTACTAGCCGTGCCAAGTTTCCGTAGCTCTGATGGAGCCGTGAACCCCCTTTCTCGTATAGTGTCAGGGTGAGAGAGAGGTGGTTGGCAGCTCGCTTATAGCCAAATAAATTTGTCGCACACTATACTTAAGGCGATACGAAGTAAAAGTTGTTTTTTTTCGAATCCATTTACTCCACTATTAAGTTATCTACAGATTATATTTTTTGGTTAACGTTTATTAAGTATTTATTTAGATTCTCACCGAAGAAAAACGCAATTGGATGAAATTTTCTCCATAGAATTTAATTACGAAAAGACCTCTAAATAGTTTTATTTTTCCTGTAATTCTGAATTCCTGACTAATTTCACTACGGAATTCAAATGTATTCGTAAAATCTCCTTGAATTATGTTTTTGACAAAATAGTGTAGTTTATTTTTAAACAGTTTTTGTGTGGTTTGGCGCTACGTTAACTTTTGTGGTCGAAGGCATTGTTTGCGCTCTCTTTTCTTTTTGATGTGGAATTAATTAGCGCTGTCTCTTTCGTTTACTTTCGTCATCCCTTTATACATATTTTTTCGTATCAACTTAAGAGAATTCTCAGCAAAAACCCTTACCAATGACGCTCCGTTTTCCGTAAATGGACCCGTTGAACGGCATCTTGTTGTACCTGGCTGCCGCCGCAAGGCCCAGGCTGAGGATGATGCTGAGGAAACAGGCCAGGAGAAGCGAGCAGCGCATCATGAAGAGTTGTGGTGAAGTCTGGTGGGAAGAAGCATTTATTTTATGTACTGTCAAGACAAGTAGAATTCATAATTATTGTTGTTGACATAGGTTACCCTGGTCAACGATCAACCTTTCTCTTCCTTACACGGTTTGCTGGAAGAGATCTGTTACTAAGGATAAGCTCGCTTTAGTACACCATTTTTATGTATTTCTTGTGTCTTGTTATTTTTGATTGTATGCAAAAGAAATATGAAGTATATCAGCCTGCGGTATCGGCAAATGTTTACAATCTTTTTTCAATACCTACCTACTTTTCGTTGCCACACACACCTATATAACGATCTAGGTTTAGTACATACATATATATATAACTAGATCTTCCGTGGACTAGACTTGGCACGGACTGTATCTCCATAGCTGGGCAATGGGAAAGCCAAATGGGTTTTCGGGATTTTTTTCAAAGATTCTGTCAAAATTGTCATTTTTATTACTGGCTAAATGTGGCCATAAATTTTCCTCTGCCTTCCCGTATGGAAAAAGGAATGCGCTATATATGTGTGTGCTTACTATGTAGGCAATAGGCCTTCGGTGTCTTACGTTCAAAATAAACCTTGAGCGTTATCTCTGAGTGCTACAACTTAGAGACCACTTGTGTAACTGTCGAAAACCTGGTAAAAGTCCAGCTTTTATAGCAGATTTTAAAATTGAAATCGATCTTCTTCATCAACAAGGCAATCAAACAGTAAACCTCTCCGGAATACTCCGGCTGACAACCCATTACTATCATATATCTAGCTATCAGTAAGCAGTCTTTAGCGTAAATGACATAGGTGCTCTTTTGCCTCATAATAACAGACTAGACTTTCCATACATTGTGCTTGGCCCTACCTATTCCCAAACTCCATTGTGTTCCGTGACAATCTAATCTTCATCCTAATCTTAGGCTAATTGCTTTGGGGTTCGGACGGGGCGTTATTAGCTGAGGAATTACTCGCTAATGGAAGGATTGCGGTACATTCGCCGAGGGACTTGCTTACTTGTGGGTAGATCTATATTTGTATTGCAGTTTTGATGTACAGTAAGAAACATATTTATCTGGGCAGGTTAGCTCACTAACTTGGTATGTAGGCGGGCCTAGCGAATTCCCTAACTGTTACTAAGTAAACTGGTAGCAAACATTGATGATGAATTTAAAAATATATTTTAAAAGCAAACCATAGTGTAGTTTTTTTTTTTTTTTTTGGAATTGATTTTTTTTGTTTTAGACTTTAGTCTTTAAAAACTTTGCCTTGGGGGGCGGAACAGATAGTCCCCGCCACAATTGTTCTGTTTCACGTGAGTGCGTGCCCTACCGGGGGAGAGGCCCAACCTGGGAGGGTTGTGGTGAGTGGTGTGATTTAACGTAGCCGGGCACAACTAAGGTGTGTCGCTGCGTCTAAGTGTGACTTGTGCCGGCGTAGAGTGTACGGCGTCATGTGGGGTGCTTTCGGCTTGTGCAGTGTCTGGTGCGGGTGTTCTTGTTAGCCGCCTCCGCCTGCGCGTGCGCGGGCGGTGGATGTATAAGGGGCGGGTGGGAAGAGTCGGGTCGGGGTTGTCTGTGTCCGGGGGTAACAGTAAATTTAATTGCGCCGTAATGGCGTCTTCCGGGTCTAAAAGGATGTTACGGGGGCGTCTTCTCGGTTGGGTTGCCTCGGGGTTTGCAGCGTAGTCAGCCGCGAAACGAATAAGGGGGTTGGAGTGATGTTGAGCTCTGTCGAAGTATCGAGTAGAAGCTTTTTTCATGAAGTCGCGGATGGTAGGCACTTTCAGGTCTTTGTGGAGATCAAAATTCCGCACGAACCATGGGGCACCCGTGGCTCGGCGTAGAAATTTATTTTGGAGGATTTGAAGACTGTCTATGTGGATTTTGGCTACATGCGCAAACACCACACTAGCATATGTGAAAATGGGACGGACGCAAGCTAAGTACAATCTTAGCTTATTACGTAAAGAGAGTTTGCTCTTAGATTGAATCAGCGCGTTAAGCCGACTTAGGATGAATTTGGCCCTATTCCTCACAATTTTAATGTGCGGTCCGAAGGTGAGACGGCTATCCAAAGTCACTCCAAGGTATTTCACTTGGCGAGTCCATGGAATAGCGCGTCCAAACAGGGAGATTTGTGGTAAACGAGACCACTCACTGAGTGTTGTGAAGCGAGAGAAGAATATAGCCTGGCTTTTTTCTGGGTTGAGTTCGATCCGCCACTTCTTGAACCAGTCGCCCAAGAGAGTGGCGGCAGTTTGGAGCCTTTTGACGACTATTTCTCTATTCCTACCAGAGTAATAGAGAGCAGTGTCGTCGGCGAAGAGGGCAAGCTGTACATTGTGATGTTTGGGGATATCACTAGTGAAGAGTGAGAATAAGAGAGGCGAGAGCACAGAGCCTTGTGGTACTCCCGCCTTGATTGGATGAGGTCTAGAGTGAGTGCCTTCCACTCTGTACCTAAAACTCCTATTGGAGAGAAAGTCTCTCACAATAAGAATTAATCTGTCAGGGAAATCCATGTTGTACAGCTTATATATGAGGCCGTTGTGCCAAACCTTGTCAAACGCTTTAGCCACGTCGAAGAATAAAGCGCCTGTGCCTGTCGGCTTTCGCCGATTGAATCCGTCCAAGATAAATTCAGTTATCCTGTGTACCTGGTGGACACAGGAATGTCCGTTTCTAAAGCCGAACTGCTCGTCCGGGACGAGCCCTCGGCCGAAGGCTATCGCCTTCAATCGATTGTTTATCACCCTCTCATAAATCTTACCAAAAGATTTAAGGAGGCTGATAGGGCGGTAACTGGTTGGTTTCGATCTATCTTTACCCGGTTTATGTATCCCAATCACATCAGCTTCCTTCCATGCATCCGGGAACATACAAGTGGCAATGGCGGAATTAAGAATGGTCACTAGTAGGACTAGAAGGGGGTAGGAGAGATTCTTTAGAACCCGATTAGCAATTCCGTCAGAGCCTGGGGCTTTTTTGGAGTGAAGCTCCTTGATAATAAGATTGACCTCATTGATGCTAACTAGCTCTACAGTATCCTGGGGAGGAAGTGAGGAGCGTCTGGCGACTTCAGAGTCCACCAGGTCTACGTGAGACTGGTCAAAGGGTTCATTTGACAATGAACATTGGCTCTCTAGACTGTCAGCCAGACACTCAGCCTTGTCAGCATCCTCGAAAGCCTGTGATTGGTCAGGTCTGGAGAGTGCTGGGATATCCACAACCGCGTCCGATTTGAGAGTGCGCGCTAATCTCCAGTAAGCCTGATGATCTGGGGTGAGCTCTACCAGAAGTTGTTCCCATCTCTGGGATCTATGGTCTTTAATGGCAGTTTTAACAAGTTGTTGGGAACTACGCATTGCGATTTTGTTGTCAGAGCTCGGGAAGTTATCATAGGCTCTGGTGGCAGCGCGCATCTCACGGATGAGGTCGCGTATATCCTCAGGAAGACTCCACCTACTATCACCAGATGGGTTGGCTGGCTTTGAACAGGCTTGGATTGACTTTTGGATGTGCGAAGTCAATGATTTTATAGCTAAGTTAACATCAGATTGAGAGTCGATAACTTGTGGGATTTTTTCTAATTCAACGGAGGGAGAGTTTGCCTTAAAGGTGTTGTGGAGCAAAGTCCAGTCTATAGTTGATTTTATGGCGGGCGGGAGGGGTTCAATATTACCAAGTATAGATATCACGGGGCGATGGTCGGATAGCAATTCATGGTATACTTTAATCCCTCTTATTGGGAGAAGAATGTTTTTAAGAAGCATGATATCGAGGATGTCTCCTTCAGAGTCCGGGTTACTCTTAGGGAAGTGAGTAGGAGTCATTGGGGCTGTTAGTTCAATAGCAAATTTCTCGGTTGCTTTCTTTAAGAGAGGACCGTTGGAGTTCGTCACTCTACAATTCCAATCGACATGTTTGCTATTGAGGTCACCCGCAATGATGACAGAATCGCCTAAACTAAGCAGGGACGAGATGTCAGACTCCTCGAGACGCCTACGACTGTCATTTGAGCCCTGTCTCTGGTAGCATGAGGCGATAGTAATAGTTTCATGACCCCTCATTGCTATTCGGCAAACTGAGGCTTCCATGTTTTGAAGTGGTGGACAGTCACACGGGGAGATGTGCAGGCTTCTCCGATAATAGATTGCCGTGCCCCCAAGTCTTTCATTAGTGCGATCATTTCTAATCAATTTGTAATTAGAAATGTTGGGGTTTCTGTGCTGGGGTTTGAGGAAAGTTTCCTGTACAAGAAGAATGTCAATTTGGTGGTCTGATAGGAAGGCGGATACTAAGTCCCTTTGTCTCTTCAATCCATCAGCGTTAAAAAATGCCAATCTCAATGCACTAGGTTTAATCCTACCGGGTGTGGTATCCATTACGGAGAATATACATTACGGTTCCTGAGAACGCCTTTGATCGCCGAAATCAGTGACCTGTGAGCTTGACAGGCTCGCAAGGCAGCAGCAGGGTCCTGCTTTAGTGCTGCAGTGTCAATTTTGAGTAAAAACTCATCAATTTCGTCTGGGTCTATTCTGTCCAAGATGGTCAGTAGGTCTGTCAGATAGTCCCTATTTTCTGTTGGTGGAGGTGGTCTTAATGACCTAGGGGGGGTGGCTCTAGTTGATAAATCAGCTGGGGCTGTTTGAGTATTGCTTGGCATGTTAGCCACAGCGGAAGTAGTGGGAGTAGGGTGATACTGCCGAGAAGGGGGAAGAGGGGGGAAGCTGGTGTGCTGCCCCGATGATCCCTGTACCCAACTAAGTGGCTTAGCCCAGGCATTCTGGCTCGGGCGAGCATGAGCCTGGCCTATGTTAGTTGGGGCCGGGGCTTGGGCTTTCGCCCGTACAGCTTGGCGCGGCTTAGGTCGGGCCGGACAGCCTCCGTAGGCTGCGGTGTGACCGAGCACGCCACAATTGACGCACCCTGGTGGGCCGTCTGACTCCTTGGGGTTGGATGGACGTGTGCAAGCCCCCGGAGCATGATCCTCCAGGCACTTGACACAGCGGCCTTTCCTGTGGCAGTTCTTGGCCGAGTGGCCAAACAGCTGACAGTTAAAGCACTGGAGCGGCTTGTTTTTCCTATGTGGGTTCTCAATTTTCAACCCTGAGATGTGACAGATCTCCATAACTTGGAAGATCTGTTTACCCTGTGGTGATAGATCGACCACAACCAGTACCAGGTCGTACGGTAACTTGGAGCGACCATTGTACATCCTGTGCACTTCGTGCACAGGAATGTTTTTCGCCTTCAAGTCTTCCATGACCTGCTCGCTTCCAATTTCCTTGGGAAGACCCCTAATAACCACACGAAGTCTTCTATCCTCCGGTAGAGTCCAGTGATGGTACTCTATTTTAGTCGCGGTTAGGAACTTAGTTAGAGCCCGGTGGTCATCGGAGGTCTGTAATTGGACTAAAATCCCCTGTGCGGTGTTGGTTGCCCGGATGAAGTTGATTTTACGCTCTTTGAGCGCTCCATCAATCTTCGTCCACATCTCTTTATTTTTAATGCAGATCTTGGGTGGAAGTGCTTTGCGCGTGCCTTGGGCACTTGCTCCGACTGTTGACTGCTGCGACGGCACAGTTTTGGCTGCGGCAGACGGGGTTGGGACGGCCTCGGACGGGCGACCGACCTTGGCGACAGAATTGACAGGATCTGGAGTGGGGGGCCGCTTCAGGGCCCGTTTCCTACGTTGCCTCGGGGGACTGGAGGTGGAGTCTTCTTCCGAGACGGAAGTTTCTCCTTCCTCCGCAAGCCCGTGGAACGAGTTCCTTGGGTCAGAATAGGAATTGTCCTGATCCATCACGACTTCATTTGAATCGGGGGAGTTATTCACCGAGGCGCAAGTCTGTCTTGTCTGTTCCAGGGGAATCACAGTGGGTACGTGATTACTATTGAGAGCCAGCCCGCTCTCAGGCGGAGAGGACGGCGACTGCTCAATCGAGTCTTGTTGCGAGAACAAGACTTGTGAGTCAGCCCAGGACCCTCTCTCAGCGCGAATTTGGCTGAGCTCTTGGGAAAGTGCAAGATTTGCGAGCCGGAGCTCGTGCAGCTCCTGTTCCATCTTAAAAAAAAAAAAGGCTTACAGCAGGGGGGGGGGAGCAATAAAGTCTGTCGCCACAGGAGGGGATAACGACCCTCCCTGCCTGAGCAGGGAGGCGTGTGTACCTAAGTGTGTCTGTGTACCTATTGTGTAAAACACTAAACCCACCTCAGGCCAAATCCAAACCACCAGCGGTACACACACTCCTGTAATCGGGCACTGACACAGACACTATATGGCGGAATGTTCCTTTTGCCATGAACGAGCACAGGCGGGGTTCACGTGAGCGCGAGAGAGAAGCGCGCGTGCGCGCGAGAGGGATGCGAGATTCGAAGCGGAGGCCGATACACGCGGGCGTATCGGTCAAGCGGCGAACGACGAGAGACCATAGTGTAGTGACAATGAGGTTGCTCTTTCAAATGGCCTTTTAAAGTTTACATCATACATGCTCAGTACGATTTACTGCTATGCAAAGAGGCTGTGTAAGATGTCATTTGTAACCATTGAACTACTATTACTAGCGTATGGAACCGACACCGCGAACCATTTCTTTGCGCCATGACCTAACGCCAACCAGCGTTATTTATTCCCTTTTCCCTCGCCAAAGCTCATAGCGACCGCATGCGGATATTGTGACTAAAAACTGTTCAAAAATGCCTTCTTGCGTCTTGCGATATTGTAAAAATGCGCCTAGTACGAAGAAAAAAGGTAGTGGCGTGACGTATCATCAGTAAGTAAGCAAAATATCAAGTAAAATAATCCAAAACTAATTTTGAACATTATTTTCTGCTGTACCCGAGTTTTGTATGAAAACCATAGAATATGAAAAGTGAACCGTACAGATGAGACACGTAGGTACTAATGGTGATACGAGAGAGCACTTCACAAATATGTGGGATATGATGAATGTGGTAAATATGGTTAGAGGACTCCTAAACTAACAAAACATGTTTGGTAATATTTTAACACGTCTGCCCCCAAAAACGGAGAGTATTGTTTTCAGGAGGGTATTTTTCTTAATTCCACCAAAACTTCTTAAAGCCTGAACCGATTCCGAAGTGTGGTATCGCTAGGATCTAGCATCTTAAGTGGAGAAGGCTATAAATATATACAAGGTGAAAAAATAATTTACTTTTCAGTTCATTTTGAAATTATGGCAGTATAGATAACGATAACACATAATAGCTAATGCGAAAGCGCAAGTCATCTACATAAACCTTTGTTTAAATCTCGGTTACAATGAATTCTTAGGGCGGCTTGCAGAACGTGCTTAAATCGAAATTTACTACATCTTAAGCTCGAAATAGTGTTAAATCTTCATTTTTGTATTGCGCGAAGCCGATTTAGGACTAAATCTTGATTTAAAGTGGTGTCAAATTTAAACCGGCAACACCCTTGATTTATCTCAGTAAATCTCGATTTAGTGATAGGTATTTGGTGGATGTATGTTTACTGTTTTCACTCGTTAAAATGAATTTCTCCGACGATGACGAAGAAATTATTCAATATTTGGAATCGCCTTTCTTCTCGCCCAGAATTACGGAAAGAACTAATTTGTTTGAAACTTATAGGGATGACGAATTCATCAAAAGATTTCGTGTTACTGAAGAGACTATAACCATGTTACTGTATAAAATACAGCCCAAGCTGCTCGACGGCCTCTGTGGTTCGATCCCCGGCTGGGGGTAATGAAAAAAAAAAAAAAAAACAATCCCCAGGTGTTGGATGTTTATATGTGTGTGACGTCGCTGTTTCTGGTTACCACGACACAGGGTATCCTAGTGTGGGGCCAGAAGCAATGTATGTGCCTGTATATAAATGTTTATGTTTATGTTATGTTTAGCTCAAACCTTCTAAAGACATGTAAGTACACTGATACCTATATGTTTAAAGATGTTGTCCCTTGTCCCTTTCTTCCTACCATGAATTTCCCGCTAAGTTGTCTTACGGTCTTTTTTTTTCAGGATCTATGCAGTAACACCCATGCGCCAGTTACTATGTGCCCTAAGGTACTATGCAACTGGGAGCCAGTTAACAACTTGCGGTGATGTTATGGGGTGCATGAATCAACTGCTTATCGTATTCTTCACCGTGTAACTCATGCAATAGCCTCCCTCCTTCCAGAATATATAGTAATTCCGACAACACAGACTGAACAGAATGTTATTGTGAATGGATTTTACAAAATAGCTAAGTTCCCTCGAGTCATAGGTGCCATAGATTGTACACACATTAAAATTCTATCACCTGGTGGAGAGAATGCAGAAAATTACAGAAATAGAAAAGGGTGGTTTTCAATCAACACACAGGCCATTTGCTCTGCTGACCTTTTATTCAGAGATGTAGTAGCTCGATGGCATGGAGCCGCCCACGATGCCAACATTTGGGATAATTGCGCCCAGAAACGAAACTTTCTGCATGGTGTGTACAATAATTATGTACTTTTGGGGGATATTGGTTATGCACAAACAAGCTTTATGATGACACCACTGTCTGAAATCGGTAGATCGGTACATTTTGTAAAAAACTGCACTCAATCAAATGAAGTTTTGTAGGAATAAAAGCGGTGTCACTTCTGCGGTGTGTAATCTAAAGGGACGACACGCCGAGCTTGCGGCAGGTCGCGCACCATCCCCCCCCCGCATGTGATCTAGTTGCGACACGTTTTTGGTTCGAGACAGCGTCTCTATAGTAATGGTAGCTCAATGTTTGTAACACAATTTTTTATAGAAATAATTTTCAAATCACTTTTCCGCCTTTTAACCTCAAGATAGCATCTTCGCCGCTTGATTTTGGATTCTCAGGCGGAAAAATTCTATTCTTAACTCGTTCGAAAAGGCTTCTTTATGAACCTCGCTACGTATAAGCCTTTGCTAATTCGTACGAAATGACGTACTATTACGTCACACAATGCTTGAGCTGTAAAGTTCATTTTACATGTCAAGCTATGCAGAACTTATTGGTGAAACGATCTCATTTCTTATAAAATGATAAGAAAACTTTTTACTGAAAAAAAAAACAATGGAAATTAGACTTGCGCAAAGTGTGTCTTTAAAGGGAGTAATCTTATCTCATATCTATTGATTCGGTGACACATTATATCTCTATCATATCTCACTCATTCAAATCTATGGCTTCTCATAACGCTCCAACTCCCACTTATTTCTTACTGTTTTATCTCACAAGGCTCTTATTATATTTGTTTAATGAGTTGATGAGTTGGAAGAGTCTCGAAAAATAACCTACTTAATACAAAATATATAAACAAACGAATTGCAACAGTTGCATTTCAATTTCACCATTAGAACTATGCCTTAACCAACTTACCTAGAGACCACTTTTTATTGCCCGCTTCGATCCCTTGATCACTTTTGCCTTGGCAGCGAACTGAGGCCTCCATAGCTTCTTCATACATTATTATGAACGTTATATCCCATAGATTTTTTATTTCTTTTCGAGCTTATTGCAATGCGATAAGATTCAAATCAATAAGAAAACTTTTGGAAACATTATGCCTATTATAGTATGACAAACAAATACTCTTTCTCGCTCATCTTAATCCAACCGATGATAGGCGAAAATACCCACGTGTTCGTTTCCGCGAATCTCGCTCTGGTGTACAGGTGAACGCACACCTATCCATGCTTATCCGGTCATGCGTGGCGTGCGAGTGCGACAGAGCAACGCGCGAGAGCAGCGTGGTCGATTCCTTCGGCGCCGTCGATCCGTTCGGTGCGGTTAGTGTGTGTTCGCCTTCGCTATCGCTACTACTAGATATCCGGCTCAAATTTGGACCAAGGATTAAGGTGATAAGGTTGCTATTCGCCTAAAAGTGTCATTTAAGACTGAAATACGTGTGGTTGGTTTGGTCAATTGTGTATTTGCCAACAAAATGTGGACCAAATGTTAAGGTGATAAGGTTGCTGTTTGCCTAATAGTGACATTTTAAAACTGGAAGACGTCTGGTTTTGTTGGTTTGTTCTCACACAACTGTGTTTAGTGTAGCCTGGGCAGAGAGAGCGAGATTTGTTTGGGGAATAAGATATGATTCATATCGCTGGGATGTAACTAGGATATTATGGACGTCAAGCGATATGTGTGTCATATAATATCTTACTCTCGAGTTACCCAAGTCTAATGGAAATGGCGGCTTTCATTTCATTTGATCTAAATGTTTGTTAAATTGCGACTGGAATAAAATAAGTATTTTTTACTTTTTAGCTTTTACGAGTTAAAAGTGTGTTCAGCATGTCATGTACTTCATCCGATGAAGAACTGGCCTTCACGCCTGATTTCTGTCATCTCGAAGCAGATGTCGTACAAAATCTTTAACCGAACAAATACAGGGACCGATACCCAAAAGCCTATGAAGATTTTAATAAATAGCGTGCAGAAATAAATGATTATTTTTCTGTACCTATTTTTTTTTTCATATCTATATCAATGTTTGTTTACCTCGCATTAATGATGTTAAGTTGAATGCTAAGGTACCTTGGTTGTAAGTGGCTCCAAAAATACGACTGATTCAACTTCAGCTACTTCAATTGTTTTAATTAATTAAATAATTTATTTCAAATTAATTGATCAAACAATATCTTTTCTAATTTGTTTAAATTAATTTTATAGGTTTGAAATTGCATGTATTGCGTCTTACTAAGATTAATATTCAGATTATTGCAGTTGAGCCACTGAATAATAGTATTTAAAGAGGAATTTATTTCAGTATCGTAATCATCTCGATTTTTACATTTAAAAATATGGTGGTTTCATCAGCAAACAGAACAGAGTCATGATTAACAACATCAGGGAGATGGAGTATGGAAGAGTAAAGGTCCCAAAACAGCCTTGTGGTACTCCATATGCGTTGTTGCGATATTTTGACCTATGAGTTATCTTGGTTTGATCCGTTATGGACCTCCACACACTGTTGTCCATCCGACAAATAAATTTTAAACCATTCCAGTACTGTTCCACGTATGCCGTACTAATATAATTTATCTAAAAGAGTCCTATGTGTGACAAAGTCAAAGGCTTTGCTCGTGTCTAAGAAAATAGAGACTGGATACATCTTTATATTCAAACACTCAGTGATATTATTTACAAAACTAAATCTGATGTTGTTAAATCCAACGCTGAGGTTGCCCGAGCTTTCGAAACATTCTTCACCAATGTACCCTTACTCACAACAGAGCGTCTAAATTCATCTCCATATGAATCAGACTTTATTAAATACGGGAAATATTAAACTGCACATCAAAAATACTGATTTGCACAGCAAATATTAGGGCAAAATGCTGCGGTAGCTTAGGTGAAGGGTAAAGGGGGTGAGTGAAACGAAGCCCCCTTTATCCTTCGTGTTAGGTTGCACATGTGGGAACAACAAAAATAACCTAAACTAATACCTCTGTTCAAGTCGGGAGACAAGGTTTATCCTTCCAATTTCAGACCAATATCTGTTCTTCCAGCACTAAGTAAAATATCTGAAAAGATTATACTCAATCAAATGCTCTCACACTTCAACCGTACAAAACAACTCCACGCCAAATAATACGGTTTCACTAGGGGTGAATCGACTACGGATGCAGGTATTACCGTTATATCTCATATTTATTCTGCATGGGAGGCTGCACAGGAAGCTATCGGAGTTTTTTTGCGATCTGTCGAAGGCATTGGTCGTGTTGATCATAATACGCTACTAATGAAATTAAATCATTACGGAGTTAGAAATAAAGCGTTGGATCTACGAAGATCATATTTAAGCAAAATAATTCAAAAGGTAGAAGTCAACTGCGTTAAATCTGATGGATCGGCTGTAAAAATTAGCGATCCACAAGGTTCCATATTAAGCCCTTCCTTATTCCTGGTATATATTAACGATCTGCCTTTCCTGGTGGAGAAATAGACTGACTGTTTGCTGATGATATTTCAATGGTCTTCAAAATTGAAAGACAAAAAGAAGATTTTGATGATGTATATGGTGTATTGTCTTTAACCTTGAATTGGTTCACAGTTAATAATTTATTGTTAAACGCTGGTAAAACCAAGTGTATCAAATTCTCACTTCCAAATGTCAGGCAAGTTGAGACCGGTTTAGTGTTAGACAGCAACATGTTAGAAGTAGTAAATGATAAAGTTTCTTGGAATAACTATTGATAGCAAATTGCAGTGGGGACCCCACATTGATAAATTAGCTAGTAAATTAATTTCTGCGGCTAACGCTTTTAGGAACATCAGACAAAACACGGATGTGCCTACATCTAGGTTAGTGTATTTTAGTTACTTTCATAGTGTTATGTCGTATGGAATCTTTTTGTGGGCGGGAAGCAGCGGATAATCAAACTATTTTCAAACCAATATATATACACCCCTGAAGATTTTGAAATTGCCATTTGAGCAATTTAAAAACCACGTTAAAGCGACTTTGTCGAAAAAGGGATATTACAATGTTCATAATTACTTAAATGACGGGTCTGCATGGGGTAATCTAGCTCAACACAAACCTTGTTGTTAAAAAAATATATATTAGTTATTATTGCTTATTTTTTTTTTTGAATTTCTACGCCCCTCTTCTCCCACAGTGGTCCAATGTAGAGAAGACGCACAAAGTGACGTTTGCTAAGTAAATGTAAATATCTACAGTAATAAAGAAAAAAAAGTCGTCGAGCTATTTTTCTGAAGCCGAATTGTTGATCTTTTAATATTTTAGTAGAAAATGGAAATAAAACTGTAAAACTTGTTTTGCATATTTTTTCCAATATTTTAGAATCAGAGTAAATTTTATTTTTTAAATAATGGCTTTACAACTGAATATTTAAGACGAGACGGGAATGTGCCTTCTGTGAGAGAAAGGTTGACGATGTAAGTGAGAGGGGCTATAATGTATAGGGCGACAGCTTTAATAATATGTGTGTTGTTGACGTCATATCGAGATAAATGTCTATTTCTTGTGTGTTTTGTAACTTTATCTACACACGTATCATAAAAACTCATTTCTTATCTGAAAATTTGAACATTATGACCATGATGTACAAAAAATTGGCAAATTATGACATTCAAATTTTGAACGCCGACGCCCGCCTGCGCCCCTAGTTTGTCTGTGAAGTTGGTACTACAGAACAAACTAAATAACTGCAGATCAATTATCAATGCCACAATGCCGGTCAAACATGCAGTTCTTGAAAGAGAGCTTATGATATGTGTGTAGATAAACTAGTTTATCTACACACGCATCATAAATCCTCTTTACTGCGTCCAAAAACCGCACGTTACGATCAGCATAATGTTAAACTACTTTGTAAAAACTCATTTCTTATCTGAATATTGAACATTGTGACTTTTCTACATATTATGACATTCAAATTTCGAACTATGACGCCCGCCTGCGTGCCGCCCCTACTTCGTCTGTGAAGTTGGTACTACAGAACAAGCTAAACAACTCAATGCCACAATGCCGGTTAAACATGCGGTTCCTGAACACATCAAAGAGAGCTTATGATATGTGTGTAGATAAACTAGTGTATGTATGTAACTGTACATAATTAGGCATTAAAACTCTCGGGTGATATTATTAACCCACTCTCGAGTATTAATGCCCTCCATTATGTAGCAGTCACATAAACTACTATTATCTACACACGTATCATAAACCCTCTTTACTGCGTACAAAAACCGCACGTTACGATCAGCATAATGTTAAACTACTTGGCAAAAACTCATTACTTATCTGAAAAATTTCACATAACTACTATTAAGTATATCAGTATCATTTACAGGATTAAGAATATACCATTTGGATTAAAAGGAATATTTTTACTAAAGTCACTATGAATACTGACTCCTACTTTGTGGTCTATGTTAGTTGAGTCTATGAAAAAGTCATTATAAATAGTTCGTTCGTTTATGTCTTTTGGGTCTGTGCATTGTTTTCCCTGGTGTATCTCCCTTGATAACGTCCCAAACTACCTTATTTTTAGCCCTGAGTTAGTTGGTGTTTATGATTTGTTGAGCTTTAATCATAAAATTTTACTGCATTTCTTGTAATGAATTAAACTATTGTTTTTGTCAACAGAGCATAGACAATATTTTAGGTATAAGCGACGTTTGTTTATGTTTATGTGTTATTTATTACATTACGTTACATACGTTATTACATTACAAACTTTACGTCGTTTATGTAGGGTAAAGTGCGTTTATTTTAAGTTAACCCTTCGCCGTTAAGTTGGCTGTAGTGCGCAACTGTAAAAAAATGGGGAATAACAATATCCGGTTGCGAGACTCAGAGAACGCTTTCAAAAAATTAGATAGCGGGCTGTCAATATTGCTTCCATACTTTTACGGTAAGATAGTTTCCCCAACTTTTGGGTAACATACTTTTTTTAAAAGCTAGCTTTCCAGCAGGTTTCTGTGGAAGTTGTCCATGAGATGAGACGTACTTTAAGTACATTTCAGCTAACTTGTTCCTTCGCCATGATGTTGGTTGAACTGCACAACTGACTATTGTCACCAAAAATGGGAATATGTTAATATCCGATTGCCAATTTACATTACAATTCCCCGCTTTCACAATATTAGATTGCAGGTTTTTAGGTTGCTACAAGCTCTTGACAATACAAAATACGTAAATTAAATGCAAATTATACTTGTCAGATAACGTATATGAACATTTATAGTATATGTTAATGTAATGGCTTTTGGGAGACAGATTTTTTTAAGCTAGTTACACTGGTTTATTGGTACCAACCGGCGAAGGTAGAAGTTATATGAAATGCACTCTAGAATCTCTACTCGTTATTTCGGTTTTTGTTTTACCGCTTTAATATTTTTAAATCAAATGAGAGTATTGCCAGATGTATCCAATATTTCCGGAATATTTCGACTTTAGTGGCTCGGCATTTTTGTTGGGTGCCTTATTAATCGCGCGATGTGCATACAATTTAATTCATTCACAAATATTATAGATTATCTATTGCCTGTAACTTTAAATACCTTCTCGTATCTCTCTACAAACTATGTCACCCCAATTAATCCCGCATATTATGCACTAACCAAGCTTCCATCCCAAGGGACAGTCCACAATTTACTTGCGGTCAGTGCCCAGTAATCCAATAATTGGTTGGTACAAAATGGCGTCAACTCCAATAATCCTGCTATAAAATGGCGGGAAAATCGGGATAGGCATTAGTTGACGGTTGCGCTTTGTGGTGCTACCAGCTGCTTGTGACCGTTTTTGGATAAAAAGGTGATTATTTGTAGAATCAAACCAGGGCATTTCTTACAGATGACAAAAAAAAACTTCTCAAGCTCCATAGATGTCGTTAGAGTTTTTATGCATCTTAAATAGATGAAGACTTATTGACTCACTGGGTAGTGAGGATCACTTACATATTCGATAAAATATCTTCTACTCAACTATGGGTTCCTTGCCAGGCTGATGTAATGAAATTGTTAGGTTGTTGCTCTTATGTAGACAAATTGGCATTTGCATAAAACTAATTGATATTGTCTAGAGTTCATGATTATCTATAGAAGTTGGCACCCATTTAGAACACAATTATTTTGTCGGTGAAGTCGAACTTGGCTCCCACAAATATATATACATTTTCACGCCTTTTTCCAGAAGAGAAGTAGGCTGTGACTAAATACCTCTACTTACAAAGATACTTCCATACACATCTTGTTTCCTGTACATTTATAACTCTTGGCTCCGATTTTCACAAAGGTTTTCGATACATGTTTTGATGGGATTATGTTTATATTTCCCTAACAGATGGCCGGTCAAGACATGATGAGGTTCACAATCGGCGTGGTGTGCGTGGTCGCTGTGATCCTGTCGCTGGCTGAAGTCACCGAAGCCAACTACAAGAACGCGCCAATGAATGGCATCATGTTCGGGAAGAGAGGCGCTACTGGGAATGGTGAGATTTCGATAAGATTACTCGAACAGAGAAAACGGCATACTTACCATAGAGTTAGTTTTATGAATAAAAATAATGTAGGTACAAAAGCAAGATTTCTTTACCAATATGTTTCATGAGAGAGAATTCTAAGCATGCCGAATGCCGGTGTTAGTAGATAATGCTCTTCTTCTTCGCTTCTATAAGGAGTTTGGTGTAGCTACTCTTGTTAAAAAAATATTCTGTTTCTAAAAACATTGGCAATTCATCTCAACAAATACTTATATAATTACTAAAACTTTGTCAGTGGGTTTCTTGTTTCTTTCCAAATAAAAATATCAATAAAGAAAAGTGCTCCGTGGTCTAGTGGGTTTTACAATTGCTTCTCAGGCAGGTGTTGTAGGTTTGAATCCGGTGCAGTCCAATGAGATACCTGAGTCATTTATCTAATGTAATTTAGCGGACGTTCTGTGTTTCGGATGACACGTTAAGCTAGCTACCGGCTACTATCATTATTTGGTGGACGTTCCGAGTTTCAGATGACACGTTAAACTGTAGGTCCCGGCTGTTATCGTTACTTGGTAGTAGTAGTGGTGAAACCCCTCCACCAACCCGCACTGAGCCAGTGAAGTATGGCTTAATTTTGCTCGTAACCGAGCGGGTAAAGGCCTGTGCCCCTTCGTGGTTCACATTTATTATAATATTTTAAAGAAATTAAGGGTAACATTTATTATAATATTTTAAAGAAAAGTGAACATAGTTACATATTTTTATTTTACCATTTATATCGTTGTTTCAGAATACGATCCTAGAGGAAGAACATTCACAGCGCTGTGTGAAATCGCGACGGAGGCCTGTCAAACATGGTTCCCTTCGCCAGAAAACAAATAAATGAAATTTATGACACACAAGAAAGAATATCTCCTGACGACAATACCGCGGCCTCAGTTTGATGAACAAGTGACGATGCTGATGATATCCATGAAATGATTATTTATAATTTTAGGGTATTTAATGAAGCATACATGGCAACATTATTGAGCGCTGTGTCTGTAATGTAAAGCGCTATGAAATCAGTATTGATTTATTTAAGTACTAATATTTGTAAAATTTTGAATATATAGTAATAGACCGTATGTACTTATAAATTTGTTATAACTATTCCTAAATCTCATTTTCTCCAGAATAGAAATTAGGTCAACAACTTGCTCCTGTGAAATGGAACGTAGAGTTTGCGTAGAGTTGACCCATATTCGATTTTTCCGATAGGGCATCACTGACTGGTGGGAATTTGTTGATGAAGTGAAAAGAAGAAGAACTTTCGATTTTAGTTAGTTAGCCTTTTTCCACTCCAATTAGTTTCAAGTAGGTAGTTTTATTATAGAAATAATAGGCTTTTCCCACGCAGAGAAAATTTTCTGCAGGTAACAGCATCTTGATTAACCTTTGTTATTTATTTCATTGCGATTTGACGTATGTCATTTCAATAATGTGATTTGTTCTGTGATGTGATAATGATAATGTGTGACGTTTTGCATTTAGCACGATATTTGCAAAATATTACTTCTACCCTAATATAAAAATGAATCGAAACCTCCGTATCGACGTGGAGAAATGAAGAGCTGAGAATCACAGAATTATCCCGAAAGAAGCCATCAAAATGACGACAAAGGAATTATACACCAAGGTAAATATTGCACTAACCATTGCTTTTGAGATTCGATTGGGTGCCGAAGGCGATTAAAATGGATTATGCCAGATATACCGCTTTTCCGCTTTTTACACCGCCTTTTTGATTATGGTCCGCCATCCGCTTTTCAACCATGCGGATACGCTTTTTCCAATCTGCTAGAACAACCCTTTTTTTCCTCATTCAGAGGTCTCACTTCGTGTCGAGGCTAGGTATTGGTAAAAATTTCATGTCATGGAATGTCGTGTCGCCGCATTGCAGCAATTTGTGTTAGATTCAGGTGGCATGCATGATATTTATTTTCAGTTCTTTTGAAATTTAAAACTTTCTTAGCCCCTCCCGTACCTTGTGCCCCAAACCCTCATGCAGAGTCTCGTGCCAGGGCGCTAATCGCGCGCTCCGTGGGTGGCGGACCGCTGGCTTCTAGCCTCTAATTTGAGTTAACTACTTATTTATAAGGAATAAGTGATATATATTTAAAAACTACACTAAATCACCTTTCGACTGATGTAACATATGCCAGGAGTGGTGGTGTCAAAGAATGTATTCTGAGTATAGGGATATTAAAATGAAAACACAACTCCTTTAACACAAAATACTGAAACAATGAGTGAAGCAGAGGTACCTACCGCAATAAGCGCTCTGTTAATTGACTTCTACATAGGATTGTATACAATCTGAAAGATTTATTCATTTCTTACGTAACTAATTATTAATAATGTCCTTGTTGCACCCCTTCCTATTGAAAGAAATTAATTCATAACTGCCAGACTTCATTCTGGTCTATATAGACTGGAAGGCATGTCTTTTGAAATATTGGTCTATATTCATTTCTGATTTGTACCTTCACTCTCTTCATGACTGAACTCAAATTACACAAAACAACAATATAACTACTCTGTTTTAGACTTCCTACCCTCAAGTTGATAAATGCAGATATCTTCTAAACTTAACTCAATTTGAACCAAATCAAATAAATTTTTGCACAGTATTAAACTCTGATCATCACTCAAGTTTGGAAATGCTCTCAAATTACAAAATAATGTCATCCTGACAGTTGCCTACTGTTTTCATTTGAATTTGGGAAGACACTAGGAGCTGATTTTGTTTTATAAAATTATCTTTTTTGATGGAGTCAAAGGTCTTGGCAGCCAGTTTGTATGTATACTTCTTCATCTTCATTTTCGTTTGAAGTCAGCCACTGGAAAATTATTACCTACTTTTGCTATCAAAGCAATATGCATAAAGATGAAGATTAGAGACTAATAGTAGCAATGAGTGTAATGAATGAATATTTATAATGTTGTAAATATATCACCACTTTTTATTTTAAGTGTAAATCTAAATAGTATTTACAATGTAGTATTTATTTGTTTCAATTTGTGGGTGGCTATAGTGGGAATGATGAACCTGATTGCAACCTGTTTGGTACCAAATGGGGTGGATTGCACAGGCCACAATAATGGCATAAACTTTGTGTAAGACTTAACACTCAGACAATACTGAATGCTAGTTGAGTGTTGAAATTAATGTATTGTTAATTGCTTTTTTTTGGGAGAATCAAATAGGATTACATTGGTACAGTTGTAGGTGAGCACTGTTCATGCTAAATGACCAGTTTTTAATGAGGTAGAGGTAAGTACTCTCCTTGCTAAATTTAATGAGGTAGATAATGTCGATAGACACCAAAAAGGTACAGGACGAAATTAACGTTGAATATTATTTAAAACTAATATTTTATTTATCAATAATTGAAATCAAATGTACGTCTATACTATCATCACAGGAAACACTGGAGGAATCTTAGTTTCTCATTGGTTACTGTTACTTCTATGATAAAATCTTCCATTTCTTGTTCTATTTCTATATCCTTTGATACTGGATATTCATTTTCTAGTTTCTGAGCATGTTTTCTTACATTTATTCCTTTCAATTTCACAATTTTCCAATACTTTTCTAGCTAGTTCTCTTGCTTGAGAATGGATTGTTGGATTTTACCTTTTCATATAGACAGCAGCTGATGCCATTTTAAATAGCAAGTACAAGTTTAATGTTAACAAGATTAATATCAATATATAAAGGGTCTTTGCGGACTTGCGCAGGACTGTGACAGGGCCTCTGCAGGTGTGCGGGACGTCACCATCTCAGCAATTTCCTCTTTCCCCTCTGGCCATCAATCCTGAGATGGACTATAGGTACATAACATTTTCCTGTATATGAACATTTTCCTGGTCATGAATATTTTTGTGTAAGTCCGTAAAACGAACAATGATAAAACTTACGAACAAGTTGGTACGTAAGATATTTTCATTGATGTTAACCAGTTTAGTTTAGAAAATTATAAATACTTATTTTTTGGGAAAGTGTTGATTACTATTGATTACTATGGTTTTGGAATTACAAGAGGGACTGTACGGAGTTAATGTAAATATAAACAAATATTTTATTTAACCTGCTGAGATGCAGAACACCTAAAAAGGCAATTTTTTGACAGATGTGACCTAGAGTACCTACTGAAGATTCTATTGTGCGCATTTGCGGGGCAACAACATAAAATTTGCCTTAATATTTATGACTTTATTTTTTCTTTTCTGGACAGCAGAGAAATGAATGTGTATTGCACTTAGGACCACAGACCATTACTGTAGATGCTGCAAATGCTACTTTGCATGTCATCATAGGTATGTGCATTGCATCACCTCTCAGTTGCTCTTATAACTCTTAGATAACAGTGTATTTGTTATTTTATGACTGATCTAACTGACAGATGTTTTATGGTATCATACATTAAAAAGGAAAAACTGAACCATTATAGGTTCACTTGTGTGACGGCCCTAGATGTGAAAAAGTAATATGGAATGACGAAGTTGTGAACCCATTAGGTTAAAATTTGGTATACTTACTTATGTATGTCAAGTAATAATAATAATAATACCTTGGACTGGACACTATTTACTCACATTGATCTAGCCCCAAACTAGGATTCCCTGTATCTTGGGTACTAGACAACGATACGCATACTTATACAGGGTGACTGGTAAGTCGACCTACATACGTTGGGAGATGCTAGCACGGATCAAAACCAACCATTGTTACTATGAAACCCCCTACCCGAAAATTTACCGTTTTCGAGTTAGGGGCCTTTAAAGATTTTCGAGGATAAATCCCACTTTACAACATATGACGCACCAATTTTCCTAATCTAGGTGATTAAGTCCAGGTATTTTGCTGGTATTAGGTAAAAATAGAGTTAATTTAATATTTAGAAACAAAAAAGAACCGACCACAGCAAAAAAAAACCTATAATACAGGCTTATGGTGAAAACTGAATATCGCATTTGACTTTGAAGCAGTGTCACAAAAAAAAAAAACTAGTAACTGTTTGTGCAAACAAAACCTAAAACATCTCCAGTTCTCTAGCTATTCAATGAGGTACAATAGTCAAATAAAATGTTTATTATTCTCGGGAAAAATGGGCGACAAAGTAGATAAGGTAGCGGACTTTAAGATGACCGGTGATTTAAAAAAAAGGGTTTTAAGATGTTGTAAGGGCAAAATTATTATTTTTTTATCGCCCGATGTCCAAAAGGGGGTGTTATAAGTTTGAAGCGTCTGTCAGTCTGTATGCCTGTCCGTGGCACTCTAGAAGTCAAACAGGTGGACGAATTTTGATGCCGTTTTCTGTAAATAAAAGTAGACATCTCTGCGGTGGTTCTTAGATACGTTTTGTTAAGATAAAATAAGTCAGGGGGGGGGGGGGGGGGGTTATTATCTTTACAATTCATGTTCAACATGAAAACCCATGTTCCTAATACAATTTCGTAACCTAGTTCTCAATTAATTTTGTGACTACTCTGGTTGTGAGCTGCCTTTTCATTTTTTCAGAATGCGTCAATAATCATTTGTTTAAAAATGTCTACATTTGCGACAGGATGACCGTCTTGGTACACGATACTCTTCATGTGTCCCCATAAGTAATAATCCATCGGGGTTAGGTCAGGACACCTTGCAGGCCATGGTAGTGGACCTCCTCTCCCGATCCATCTGTCTGGGAAATTTTCATTCAGCTGATCCCGGACGCCCCTAAAGTAGTGAGCTGGACAGCCGTCGTGTTGATACCACATGTCTCTTATCAGTGCGAGCGGTAAATCATTTAATAAATCATGTAATTCCGTTGTCAAAAATGTCTGGTACCTTTCACTATTCAAATTTTGAGGCAAGAAAACAGGTCCAATAAAATGGTTATTTATAATTCCCATCCAGACGTTCACATTTTATCTTCGCTGTGATCCTTTCACTCTCTTCTTATTTGGATTCCGTAGCGTTTTAGGAGCCCAATAGTGTGCATAGTGCATTATGATAGTTTGATATGCCATCTTTATCAAATTTAGATTCGTCTTTCCACAATATTCTTTTTAAAAAGTCCGGATCTTCGGCATCTGCATTTAGCATAAAGCGACTGAAATCCATACGTCGAATCGGATCACCTTCTTCTATCACGTGAACTGGCGTATAGTGGTAAGGATAGTTTCCAGCAGTGTGCATAGTGAACCATACTTTCCACTGTGAGACGCCAAGCTGTTGAGCAACAACACGTGTAGATGTCGCAGGATCCTCTTGGAAACATCTTTGTATTTCGTCTTCCACGTTGACGTCATACACACGTGGTCTACCCATATCCGTATTTCGTCGTTGCACCGAGCCAGTTTCTCTTAGTCGTCGGTAAGCACCATCAAACACAGACACATCTGGCACTCGACGACCTGGATAACGTTGCACATACTCTGCCCGTACTGCTCGAGAATTCCCTTGACACAACCCGTAACACAAGAATATCAGCATATTCTTCATTAGAAAACACCGGCATCGTGAACCAAAATCTCACAATCCAAATCACAAGCAAGTCGAAGTCCTAGTTACACAGCCAGGTCACAGTACAGGAGAAGATTCAAAAGTCCACAAAACAAGCAAAGTCGATGAAAGAAAATGTTAGCTCAGGGAGGAAGGTATTACGGTACGCACAGCACAAGTTACGATAGTACGCGTAAGGACCTCGTAAGGACCTATCCGTGGACTATCCAGTCCAGTAATTGACAGACGTCACCTAGTGTACTGAAAATTAAAATTTCGAAGTAAACATAATTTTCCTTAATTTTTATGTCAAAACTTTTCTTTTCGTCTCGGCCTCATTAATTTTTGGATTATTCTAAATGACAAAAAAATTTCACATCAGCTGTTCTGTAATGCATTTTCCCCATGAATTGACCTGTTTTGATGTTCATCATCAGAAGTCTACTGCCATTTACAGAAAACCGCATCAAATCAGTCCATTCGTTTGACCACTATTCCTTTTTAAGCAGATAACTTTCAAACGGCTTAACCTATTTTAACAAAACATATCTAAGAACCACCGCAGATATGTCTACTTTTATTTACAGAAAACGGCATCAAAATTCGTCTACCTGTTTGACTTCTAGAGTGCCACGGACAGGCATACAGACAGACAGACCGACAGACTGACAGACGCTTCAAACTTATAACACCCCCTTTTGGACATCGGGCGATAAAAATAAAATAATTTTGCCCTTACAACATCTTAAAACCCTCTTTTTAAATCACCGGTCATCTTAGAGTCCGCTACCTTATCTACTTTGTCGCCCAATTTTCCCAATAATAATAAACATTTTATTTGACTATTGTACCTCATTGAATAGCTAGAGAACTGGAGATGTTTTAGGTTTGTTTGCAGAAAAAGTTACTATTTTTTTTTTTGGTGACACTGCTTCAAAGTCAACCCATTAAGTAAACATGCGATATTCGGTTTTCACCATAAGCCTGTGTTATAGGTTTTTTTTTGCTGTGGTCGGTTCTTTTTTGTTTCTAAATATTAAATTAACTTTATTTTTACCTAATACCAGCAAAATACCTGGACTTAATCACCTAGATTAGGAAAATTGGTGCAAAATATGTTGAAAAGTGGGATTTTTCCTCGAAAATCTTTAAAGGCCCCTAACTCGAAAACGGTAAATTTTCGGATAGGGTGTTTCATAGTAACAATGGTTGGTTTTGATCCGTGTTAGCATCTCCCAACGTATGTAGGTCGACTTACCAGTCATCCTGTATATATAAATATTATAATTAGATAGATAAACAGCCATGACTAGGGTACAAACATCCATTCTCATCAAACAAATATTTGCCCCCACCGGGACTCGAACCCGCGACCCTTGGCTTCGTAGGGAGGCGGCCATTCGGGTCGCGGGTTCGTTACGCGAATATGTTACGTAAGCAAATATTATTTGAATTTAGGGGACACACTTGGGGGGCATATCAAATTACAAATTACAAATTACAAATTTCTTTATTGCACACAGTAAAACAACACAGGACAGATAATACAATCGTAAAGGTGTACAATATTCTTCAGGCGAGCTTATCTATTACAGTTTTTACAGTTATTACAGTTTTATTACAGTTTATTAACATAACAGAACAAAATTGATTTACAATGGCCCCACACTAGGCGAACCTGTATCGTGGGTGCCAAACATTGGATTATACATTTGAGAGTATGCCCGGTTTCGGCATCGGCGCATATAGTGTTATTATTATTATTAGGTAAGTAGGTGTAATAGGTTATATTTATTTAATTATTTATTTATTTAGTATTTTTAGATTAAGCATGCATAATTGTATTGTGTTAATTGTGTATTAATATAAGACTTTTATATTAATATATTTGAAAATGTATTTATAACTTTATTATTATTTATCTTTTCAATAGGACCTATCGAGATCATCGTAAACGATTGCTACAGGGCCTCATTCACCCAGCGACTTTAATAATATTTTCTATGGCTGTGTAATTAAGTTTCATGAGATAGTTGTTCAGCTTTATTTTTGCCTCTCTCATTGTGAGGCTAACTAGGTCAGTGATTTCTTTAATTAGTTTGTTGTAGATAAACGGGTGTAGAAATTCTGGGAGTCTCTGCGCAAAAGATGTCTTTACCCGTTTAACAGGAATTCTAGGAACCCGCCGCCGGTCTAGCTGTAAACATTGGAGAGAAACTCTGTGTTTTAGAAGTGCTGACCTATAGACGAAGAGACCGCGCACGCTTAGAAGTTTCGAGTCTTTATGCAGCTTTTCTGTGGGGTATTTTATTTCTTTCTTAAGCATAACTTTAATGACTGATCTCTGTGCCCTTTCTAACTCAATCAGATGAGTTTTTGCGGCTCCGCCCCAAATGGGAAGGCAGTAGCAGATCAAGGACTGGCATATGGCTATATAGATTTCTCTTAGTAGTTCCTTTTCTGCGGAGTTACGCAGCAGCTTCATAATATTAATTACTTTTCTGACCCTACCAGACATAATGTGGATGTGCTCTTTGAAAGACAGAAATTGGTCCAGCGTGATACCCAGGTATTTAATGGCGCTGGTTCTGAAAAGTTCAGGACATTGACACGTTACGCTGTTTGGTGTGTTTTGTTCATCGCCAATCTCAGTCCTCCACTTGCCACAAAAATGAGCCTTGACACTGAGTGGTGAAGGCGGCTCGGATGCCCGGGTCCTGTGAAACGTTACAAATTTCGTCTTATCAGTATTAAGTGTGAGTAGATTCGCACCCAACCAGTCCGCAATCATGGCCATACCCTGATCCGCTCTTCTGGCCGCTGCTTCCCACGAAGAACCACGAAAAACTACCGCAGTATCATCGGCGTAGCAAAACAGTTGTCCGTCGCAGTTCCTGACTGAGGAGATGTCATTTAGATATATTATAAATAAGGTAGGGCCCAGGATACTTCCCTGAGGAACACCAAAAGTCACAGTGTTTGAATCACTTACACTGTTATTTATCTTAATCCTTTGCCTCCTCAGTGACAGGTAGCTCCGAAACCACTCCAAAACAACACCTCTGATTCCGAAACTTTCCAACTTATTTAGAAGAATCGGCACCGAGACGGTATCGAAAGCTTTTGCTAGATCTAGAAATACTCCGATACAAGCTTCGCCTCCGTCCAGCACCGATGTGACGAGATTTACCAGGTCACCGACCGCATCCTCTGTCGACATTCCACGCCTAAAACCATACTGTCTGTTAGATAATAAGTTGTGATTCTCTATAAAGTTTACTAGTCGCTTATTAACTATTTTTTCTAGTACTTTTGAGAAGGTGGCCAGAAGAGATATAGGGCGGTAATTGGCTGGGTCATTTTTAGGACCGGATTTATGTATAGGTGATACTGCAGCAGTTTTCCATACCTCTGGAAATTTCCCGTCTGACATGCTGATGTTGCAGATATGAGCTAGGGGGCCCGCCAGTGACTCGTTTAATCTTTTAATTAACTTATTATTAATCCCATCAAGACCCGGAGCACTCTGCGTTGGTAGATTTTTTATGATGGTTTTTATTTCTAATGCGTCTGTTGGGTTTAGGAATAAAGATGGTACGGATTCAGCTGCGACAGTTCTTTTTGAAGCCAAGGAGTCCTCCGTTTCGCCCAGGGTACTGAGGGTCTTGTTCGCTAGTTTTTGGCCTATCGTTGAAAAATACTCATTACATTTATTTATCGATGCTAGTTCATCAATTTCTATCGTCAGTAAACTTGTAGCGGAACTTTTAGGTGTTTTTGTGTAGCAGATGTCTTTTATCGTAGTCCATAGTTTTTTCGGGCTATAGCGGCTTTGCTCTAACATTTGTTTTTCGTGTTCGTGTTTTAGTGTATGCAGCAAGTTTGTAAAAAAGTTTCTGTATCTAAGGTAAGTCGTTTTCTTTATTATGCAATCCGGATCTTTCCTGTATTTGGCGTGTAACGTGTCCCGGTTTTTCATACATTTTATGAGACCAGGAGTGATCCACGGTTTAATGTTATACTTTGATCTACTTACAGTGATGGTTTTTGTGTTTTTATTTATTATTGATGTTATAGTTTCCATAAAAATATTGGCTGCTTCCTCAAGATCATCTAATTCTGTAACCCTGGTCCAGTCAATAGCTTCTATTTCCGATTCCACGCTTGCATAATCGATTTTGGTAATAAGACGTTTTTTACTGGGTTTTGTTGCAGCATAATTAAGACCAACAATGGCTACGTAATGGTCTGTTATGTCTGTTTTACAAACAATAGCCTCTGCTTGAATTTTTTGAGAAATAAAGATGTGGTCTAAGCATGAATCTTGTCGTGTTGGTTGTGTTATAGCTGGAATCAGGCCATGTTCTGCTGTTATGCATAAGTAATCAAATTTCTTTTTCTTATTTGTATCTGCTAGGATGTCTATATTTATATCGCCTGCCAGCAATATTTGTTTCCCTTTACTTGGCGTGGAATTAAGTAATTCTTCTAGGAATAATATCAGAAATAAAAATAAAGTTTTTCTAACTGTATCGTGTGACGTGACAAATGAAAGTGCTTGTTGCGATCTCAGTTTTTTTCATAAATCTGAAATGCTTATTTTTTTTAAAAGAAAATAGTCAAAATTAAATGGTTCCGAGCTTATCTCCAAAACTAATGAATGCTAAAATGATCCTATTTTTTTTAAAAACAAGTTATTTAGGTCTGTACCTAAATATTACAGGAAAAATAATGAGAAATGTATGGTTTAAATAGAGGGGGTCCAATTGAGGAGCAAATCAGAAAATAAAAAAGTTTTTCAAACTGTGTTGTGCGTCATGCCAAGTAATAATAATAATAATAATACCTTGGACACTATTGACACACATTGATCTAGTCACTAGGATTCCCTGTATCTTGGGTACTAGACAACGGTACACGCACTTATATAGATAAATATTATACTTAGATAGATAAACAACCATGACTAAGGTACAAACTCCGTTCTCATCAAACAAATAATTGCCCCCACCGGGACTGAAAGGGCTTGGAGGATCTCCCCCCTTTCTCTGAAACTATTGACCTAAATAATAAAAAAAAGTTAATATAGAAGCCATCCAGCATAAATAAATTTCATTTCATTTCATAGAAAAATGTATAGTTTAAATAGGGGGGCACAATATCTAGTTACATAAATGACGTATGAAAGTGTTCGCACCAATAATTTTCTAAACAACATTTTGCTGTCTAAACACACATAAAACATACCTTATCCTCATGCAAGAAACTTGAATACCATTGTGCAGTGGTCCTGAACGCTTCGTGCGTGAGTCAGACTCTTACTTGACTGTTGATTTATATGAAAGAATTGACACGATTGGTTTCGCATACACATTGGGGTGATTACAGCGTCAACTTCTGTGTATTGTATTAATAATAAAATAAGTTATCATGTACAAAGGCGAGCTTATATCTAACAAGAAGGTTCGTCCAGATAACCTAGGATAACCTAGGATCTATGAACAAAATAAATTGTCTTTTACGCACACTTCAAAAACGAGGTGGTTCTCAGTTCAACTGTTTTTTTTTTTGTATGTTTGTTACGCGATGATTGCGTCAATTATGAATCGATTTTGGTAATTCTTGTTTCGATTGGTGGGTCATACTTCAGAGGTGCTCCCATATTAATTTTATCAAAATTGATTAAGACCGTTTTCAAAATCAACCAAAACAAAAATTATATATGTCGCAGTTGTTTGGTTAAATCAGACACTTAACTAACTCTCTAGACCGTTAATTAAATACCGACGTTTATCCAAGTCACTCGCATTTTGATTTAAATAAAGCATCGTCGAAAACGTTCAACAATCTGTCTTACCGAAAGCCCTCGTGTTGGAAAACAAGATGGCGTCACGACAACAGCTGATTTGCACAGCTTATATCAGGGCAAAACGAAGCCCCCTTATCCTTCGTGTTAGGTTGAACATGTAAGAACAACAAAAAATACTTAAAACATAAACTTAAGTACACATAAAAATATTTATTTTGTATATGTCTTGTTGCCTAGGAACGTTTAGACAACTCGTTAAACGTTTCGTTCACTCACTTGTCTGACGGAATTTTAGTGACTTGGTTAAACGTCGGTACCTATTTAATTAATGGTCTACAGAGTTAGTTAAGAGTCTGATTTAACCAACCAACTGCGACATATACACGGTGACGCTTTATTTTGTGGTTCCCTTCAGCAAATATATATACATATATAATATGTCACCGGAAAATAATACGATCCGCAAGTTTATAAATTTTCTAATATTTTTTCCGCAAGTTTATAAATATACTCACCTAACCTAACCTAACCTAACCTAACATAACCTAACCTAACCTAACCTAGCCTAATATAATCTAGAAGGAAGTTTATAAATTTCCTAGGAAAATTAAATTTAAATGCGGATCGTATTATTTTCCGGTGACATTTATATAGATAGACAACATTCGCATTCCGACCGGGGAGGAAGAAATAGAGCTTGAACTTGAAGTCAGTTTTTTAAGTTTTTAACTTGCAGTATGGTTTCTAGTAGTTTCTTTGTGGCTGAGAATTGTGACTGTCATAGTTGTTAATAAGGGGCTTGAGCAGGAATCTCCAGGAATGTACTGTTGCATATAGCCTCATGTAGTTCAAGTATGGGAATTCCTGAGGGCAGCACTCATTTATTTATTTATTTATTTATTTATTTATATAAAGATACATGAGCAGGGTCATCTACAACTTTGTCGGACAGGTGCAAAACTTGATAGTGGCGCCCCCTCTCCATCGTTAGAGATACGATTAAAAAAGCAAAAAAAATCGCTTATTGTTAAAATCTCATGTTTTATTATTTTTTATTTAGTTTTACCTGTCTTGGTGTCTGTATCTCTCAACCTGAGAGTCACTACACTTTAAATCAACCGTGATAAAACTATATGATACTTGGTAGAATAAATATCATTTATTAAATTATTATGTTTTAGTTGTAAACAATTAGATGTGTACAGTTTTATTGCGCACTAGGACTCTCCTGTTGCACAATTTTTCCTGTCCTACCTAGGTTTGCTGGTAGAAATCTCTCTTTAGAGATAAGCTCGCCTTTGCTCATAAAATGTTTTGTTACCTTACTATTAAGATTTCTGTGCAATAAAGAATAAAGAATAAATAAAACTATCACCTGTCATTGGAAGGCTATAATTTTCATGTGACTTTTCTCCAGGACGCCCGGATATGGGTCGAGCATCTGATAAAGGTATGGGAGTCTGCGACAGTGACGTCAGACTACCGGTCCGGGGTCCTTATAGTCAAAATCGACCAGAGCGGGGAGATAAGGCAGATAAAGGTAATTTGCTATTTAATTTTATTATAAATACATATATATATATCTAAGTACCTATAGAAATAAAACATAGGGTTTTTTTTTGTCCCTTCGCCAAATTATTTCACGTCATAGTAATGCAGGAGTACAATCACTGTATGAAATAAAAAGCGATGTATGTTTTACATTATTTCGCCAACTTGCCCTAACACAAATTAAGATTATACTCACTCGTTTTTTCACCGCCCACACCGCCAATTATTATTATTCTCGGTCGCTCACGGCTCGCCGAGCGTTGAGAGCAAAGGTGACGAACGCGCCCAGACATTTAGCTTTATATATATAGTGGCGTAAAATGCATATTTTAAAAAGGAAAAGTTGTTATTTTTTACCAAATATTTTTTATTTCTTTTCATAAATCATATTTTCTTTTAGGGCGGGGCTCCAAAAATAACCCTGTATACTGTAGTTAAAATTTATTGGGCAAATTTAACAAAGGAGGCATATTCGCTGTGACATCACTAAAACATCATCACCATAGCAAATCTACAGCTGAAAACTTTTTCAGAAGAATATTTCATAATTGTCATATAAAAAAAAACTATTAAGCTAATGGTTTTTTAAATCCAGATCACAGATGAGAGCCATATGCCACCGCTGCGGAATCCCTCGCTTCTGATTGGTCAAAATGATCTGACGTCTCTCTCCTACCTACACGAGCCTGCGGTGCTACATAATTTGAAAGTCAGGTGGGTAGATTGATAATTCTCATAAATCTTCGTTATCGTAGACGGATTTTTTCAAAACTTATAATACTTGTGACCTGTCTGAAAAGATACCCTGTATAGAGCCACAAACTTAACGGTTCCGGTGGCCAAAACAAGAACTAAAGTCAGTATGAACTGTCTTTCGTATTCCGTTGACGCCTGCGCCACGCGGTGGGCGGGATCTTGGCTCTCGAAGACAGCCACTTTGGCTTACAAGTGTCCAGTTTTAAGGCTCTATCCCATGAACCGTAATAGGCAGAGAGTTGAAATTTTCATAGAATGTGTATTTCTGTTGCCGCTACAGCAAATAATGGACTGGACACAATTTAAATAATTAAAGGGGGTCTCCATATATAACACCTGTTTTTTTTGAGATTTCATTGGACGTTGGTACGGAACCCTTTGTGTGCGAGTCCGAATCGCACTTAGCCGGTTTTTCCTTATCGATATAGCCACAGAGCATTATTCTAGATTACCTCAATATGTAGTCTGTTTAATCAATATATTTGTCAAACATTGTAGATTTGACACAACAATTTGTTATTTAGTTTTATATTTCAAATTATATGTACGGAGATTTTGTGAATAATCGCCATGTCTGCTAAGACATTTGAAAATCGAAGTGGCTATGACTTCAAAAGCCCGCCGTGCGAAGCCGCTACGGGGCAGACCTTTACCGCATACAAACCCATATATGGCTTAATAGGTTTTGTACTTTATTATCAAGCAATAAAGTTGAAATTCACAACCCTTAATGGGTAAGGCATGGTTTAAGGGGCTATTTAATCTACTACTACGTACTACTGTATGGTCCCCATAATATCTCTTATCGTATCTAGCACTTTTCCTAAATCAACAATAGCGCCATCATCTGAACATACCTGTAGGTATATATCATGTGTTCCCAGTTTGTCACACTGTTACCAAACGGGAATGAAAACAGAATGTGATTCCCATTTTGTGACACCCTTGAGTAACAGTGTTACAAACTGGGAAGAAAATAGTGCCAGTTTGTAACACTGTTACAAACTGGGAATTATTTTTGTTACAAACTGGGAATTATTTTCCCAGTTTGTAACAGTGTTACCAATATGGGTATGACAAACCATCCCACTTTGTTATACCATTGATCATGGATTGTCTTAAGTGGGTAGGTAACAAAAGTAATAGGATTGTTAAAATCCATAATAGTTTATTTTAATATTTACACTTTTACACACACCAGAAGTAGAAGTAAGGAACTTTTATTTGGAATCTGTAACAATTTCAAATGTAGGTAACTCCTTATCATATCAAACACCACTTAAGTTATTTTAGCTAACAGCAGCTATTCGTTAATATGGAAAACAGACCACAAATAATTGATGGTTAATGGTAATGAAGGATGAAAAGGGTTAATGGTTAATGGTAACTGTGTTAACACAAGGTCTAATATCAGTGGGCCATGCTTTGGAGATCTTAAGACATTAAAGTCAATTTAAAATTAATAGCTGATTTATTGACCTAGTTGAATAAACCTAGAAGACTGATTATAATTCAAAAAAAATTACCTAATTTGTAACATAATTAATATTATTAATATCAGCCAGTCGCCAAGCATGTACTCTGGTTCTGCTGAACACCTGTTCTTGGAGATATTCTTGCGTCACAACAAAGTCCTCCTGGGTGTCTATTATAGCCCCTCTCTTCGAATCGACTATTTTAACTCTTTTGAAACCCTTCTCAGTGACTTGACTCCTCTTTATAGCGACACCATAACTCTCGGCGACTTCAACACTTGCCTTCTCAAGAAAAACGGTCGCTCAGCGAAGCTGAATTCTTTTGCAAGTTCATTTAACATGCATATCCTTTCTCTAGAGGCCACTCACTTTCAACCACACTGCACCCCCTCTCTTCTAGATCTAATGATGACTTCTGACATGTCTAAGGTTGTTGCGCATGGCCAACTTAACGCCCCTTTCTCCTATCACAATCTTATTTACCTCTCTTATAAGATAAAGCCCCCCAAGCGTGCAGCAAAATTCCTTGACATTCGTAGCTTCAAGGGCATGGATATAACCTCCCTTAAATTAGACGCCTCCTCTGTCGACTGGTCGCCTGTCTACGGTAGTGAGACCATTGATGACAAAGTACGGAACTTTAACTCTATTGTCCTGAGCTTGTTTGATACGCATGCTCCGGTCAAGAGGGTTAGAGTTAGCATCTTCCTGCACCGTGGCTTACTGACACCATTAAGGGTCTGATGGCTAAGAGAAACCGTGCCAAGTCTAGATATAAGATGGATCCGACCGATGAGCTGTTACAAAATGGGAAAATAATTCCCAGTTTGTAACACTGTTACTCAAGGGTGTGACAAAATGGGAATGTCATTTATTTCATTCCCATTTGGTAACAGTGTGACAAACTGGGATTTTTTTCCCAGTTTGTAACAGTGTTACCAAGATGGGTGTGACAAACTGGGAACCCATGGTATATATTCATGTTGGCAACGCGAGTTATAAGGGAGTTTATAAGTAGACACCACATCAGTGGTGATAAGCATCCAGCTTGTGGGAATTCTCTATTTGCTCCGATTCAGTAGCTAGTCCCAGCGAGATATGTAGCGAGATTCAGTAGCTAGTCCCAGCGAGATATGTAGCGAGATTCAGTAGCTAGTCCCAGCGAGATATGTAGCGAGATTCAGTAGCTAGTCCCAGCGAGATATGCAGTGATCACCCTGTTTTTAAGCATGGTTATCACCCATTTTCTATTGCTTAGAAGTTTGCCCTGCCGAAAGCGCCCTCTACATCAAAGAAACATCCCAGGCAAATTATTTGTTTTCTAGTGCTCTCTCCACCTTTGGCGTTAGGTTGTAGAGCTGTTTCTGTTGATTTCCCTTCCATATATGCACGCTGATTGCTATGGAGGGAAGAGGCACTTTCAGTTAGTTTTATTCTTAAATATCTGTCCAGTATTTTCGCTAGTGATTTCAATACGATGGAGGAAAGACTTATACACCGGAACGACTTTAATTCCTAGTAAGACTTCTTTCCTGGTTTTGGTATAAAAGCTGCTTTTACTCTCCTCCAAATCGGAAGGTTATACTCAAGTGCTATGCTGCTAATAAATAATTCTGCAAGATGAATAGAACCACGCACTCATTCCTTAGTCTATGGTTTTTAATATTACAGTATTTCTACCAATTTATTACGCAATGTTTCAGATCACTGGATTTTGTGTATTTTGTGTCGTAGATACTAATAGATAACTGTTTTATCTGTTTTGAAACACCAGTCCAAATGTTAGTTTTACTGGCCAAACTTTTTCATTTAAATATTTGCGAAGTTAACAAATCTTTAATTCTTCATGACGGTTGATTGACGCGTACGATTTGAGATGTAAGGGCCTGTACACAAAACTGCGATGCGACGTCGCATCGTACAAAAATCACGAGCTCCCTATATGCATTCTTATTCAACTTTCTGCGTTGCGAATTCGCATCGCGTCGCATCGCAGTTTTGTGTACAGGCCCTAAGGTCGGCTAAATCTAGCTCAGATGTACAATGTTGACTGTCCCTCAAAAAGATATTGATAAGATTTATGACAATCGGCTATGCTAAAAAAAGGTACTACTTTTTATGTTATTTTGTGAAATTTTAGGCATTTATAAAAAAAAAATCATTTTTAAAATATCAGCCCTCGTGACGTCACTTTCTCACACTTTGGAACGGTTGTACTTGATGCTGGTTGTGTCCGATTATAAAACTAAAAAAGCGGTCAAGTGCGAGTCGAACTCGCACACGAACGGTTCCGTACCACTGTACAATGGTAGGGATGGTGTGGAGTGAATAGTTTGGATTTTACACAGCAAAATATTGTTAACAAAGTTATTGGTGCGGCTACATTCAGACTCCATGTACGTAACCAGGTGCATTCATAAGTTTGTATGTCGTTTACAGATTGAATAATTATTTTATTCTGATTTTTAGTATTTTTTGTTATAGCGGCGACAGAAATACATCATCTGTGAAAATTTCAACAGTTTAACTATCACGGTTCATGAGATACAGCCTGGTGACAGACGGACGGACGGACAGCGGAGGCTTAGTAATAGGGTCCAGTTTTACCGTTTAGGTGTGCAACCCTTAAAACTGTTTTTGTTTACAGTACTCCAAAACTGATAATGAGCATAGAAATCTTCGGTAGAACCGCTTTACGATTTCAATACAAAAGTAAAAAAAATAAAACATTAAGAGGGGCCCATAAATGGTCCTGCAGCCTTATGGCGTAACTCTCTGAAGTTCATAGCGTGTGTCTATGGTACAATTTCATCGATTGCGGGGTATCACCGAAGGCTTCTAGGCTTCATTCAATGAGCTTGGGTTTGGCCTCCATTATGATGCTACTTGCGTGATACCAATTTGACAGATGAAGCTGGTGCAAGGTGTCAAACGTAAAAGTCTATATGAAGTTCATAGCTCAGACGACTTCCGCCATAAGGCTCTGCTGAACAATTTTTTTTTTTTCATAAAACCTACATGTTTGGGGTATCCATAGATAGGTCTTTTAAAATGACGTGAGGTTTCTGAAACCGTTTTTCCTCAAAGAAAATCGTTAAAGAGACAAACCCTTCCAAAGTGGAATAAATTGTGTCCCGCGTGTTTTTATTTTTTCCTTTTATTCTGAAATGCTAACTATGTTCAATGCGGAATTGCATTCAAAATGTGAATATTATGTATTCGCAAACTCTTCTTGTAAATCTTTTTGACAAAATAGCGTACTTCATTTTAAACATTTTATCTACACACGTCCAAAAACCGCACGTTCAGACCAGCATAATGTAAAACTATTTGGTATAAACTCATTTCTTATCTGTAAATTTGTCAAATTAATGACATTCAAATTTCGAGCGCCGACGCCCGTCTGCGTGCCGCCCCTAGTTTGTCTGAGAAATTGCTACTTCAGAACAAGCTAAACAACTGCAGAGCAATGATCGATGCCACAATGCCGGTAAAACATGCGGTTCCTGAACACATCAAAGAGAGCTTATGATATGTGTGTCTTTCGGCTCTTTTCATAAACCCACTCTCGAGTATTAATGCCCCCTTGATTATGTAGCAGTCACATAAACTACTATTTTATCTGGTTTGGTGCTACGTTATTTTCGTTTGAGTCGAGCACATTGTTTGCGCTCTCTTTTCTTTCTTATATGGAAGTTATTAACTCTGTCGCTTTCGTTTATGTTCGTATTCCTTTTATATATATATATATATATATATATTCGTACCACCTTAATGCGGGCCTATTTGTTAGATCTGGGTTAACGAAGCGGCGCAGGTAAGACTAACTGGATTATCACAATTGCGAGCCCTATAATCCAGTCAGGCATTGAACTGCAATGAAATATAGACTAGGTGACAATTGTGTAACCTACATAAGAGGGTATATAATCAAATGCAGCCAAGTGCGTGTGTTTATATACAACCTTAAGGGTTGGTAATTAAATCCAAAACCATCTAAAATTGTTTGGGCGATTTAGAAGGTTCTATGGTACTCAATTTATCTTCCAAACGGTCAACTCACGATGAACAAAAAAATTTATGACAAGCCTCTGTGGCGCTGCGGTAGTGGCTCCGCCTGCCATGCGGGAGGTCCCAGGTTCGATCCCCGTTTGGGGATTTGAGAGAGGATAAAGAAAACAATAGGTCTGTGTTTATGTGTGTGATGTCGCTGTTGCTGGTTCCCACGACACAGGGTAACCTAGTGTGGGGCCAGAAGCAATGTATGTGCCTGTATCTAAATGTTTTTGGTGAGCAAGCCTTCATATCTTTATAGCTGCGGCGATGGACAAGCCACGTCACGCAAAATGGAGTATTGAATAACTGGCTAAATGTGAACACAATCGTGCCTCTACCACCCCGTATGAGAAAAGACGTGACGCTTTGATTTTGTCGTTAACTTTGAGAGCGAGTGACAGTTAAATGACTTTAGGTGATCGTCTAGCATCAGAAATGTGTATTTAAAATTTCATCATGTTCATCCCCAGGACATAGTCGAAATGTTTAGATTATTTAACTTAAAAATACTAAAGACCTCTGAGGCATATCAGTCGAAAGTCATCGGTTCAGTAATTTTAGTTATTGCCCCACATAGCTTATATATTCAATAAATGTGTTGATGATGGAGCTTTCCCAGACCTCATGAAACACTGTAAACTGATACCTCTGTTCAATTCGGGAGACAAGGGTGACCCTTCAAATTTCAGACCTATTCTTCCAGAACTAAGTAAAATATTTGAATAGATTATACTCAATTAAATGCTCTCACACTTTAACTGTACAAAACATTTCCACGCCAAACAATACGGTTTCACTTTGGGTAAATCGACTACGGATGCAAATACGGATTTATCTTATATCTCATATTTATTCTACATGCGGCATGCACAGGATGCTATCGGAGTTTTTTTAGGATCAGTCGAAGGCATTTTTGACCATGACTTGATTGTGTTGATCATGACTAAAGAAATTAAATCATTACGGATTTAGAAATAAAGCTTTTATTCTATTGCTTAAGTAAGATCTTAATAGATGCGATCTATTAAGATCTTACTTAAGCAATATAATTCAAAAGGCAGAAGTCTGATGGAGGACCTTTCTTATTCCTGGTATATATTAACGATCTGCCTTTCATGGTGGAGAAATTGACTGACAGTGCTGTTTGCTGATGATACTTCACTGGTCTTCAAAATTGAAATCCTTCTCCTCCTTATATCTCATATTTATTCTAAATGGGAGGCCGCACAGGATGCAATCGGAGTTTTTTTTGGGATCAGTCGAAGGCATTTGATTTTGTTGATCATGATACGCTACTAATGAAATTAAATCATTACGGATTTATAAATAAAGCGTTGGATCTACTAGGATCATACTTATACAATAGAATTACAAAGGCAGAAGTCATCGTTAAATCTGATGGAGGCCCTTTCTTATTCCTGGTATATATTAACGATCTGCCTTCCATGGTGGAGAAATTGACTGACATAGTGTTGTATGCTGATAATACTTAACTGGTCTTCAAAATTGAAAGAAAAAAGGAAGATTTGATGATCTTAATGGTACACTGTCTTTAACCTTGAATTGGTTCACAGTTAATAATTTGTTGTTAAACGCTGGTTAAACCAAGTGTATCAAATTCTTACTTTTAAATCTCAGGCGAGTTGAGACCAGTTTAGTGTTAGACAGCAACACGTTAGAATTAGTTAATAACACGAAGTTTCTTGGAATAACCATTGACATTGGAGACCCTACATAGATAAATTAGCAGGTAAATTAAGTTCTGCGGCTTGCGCTGTGTGACAACATCTAGGCTAGTATATTATACCTTCATAGTGTCATGTCCTATAGTATCTTGTTGTGGGGGAAAGCAACGGATATTCAAACTATTTTTATTTTACAGAAAAGAGCTATTCGAGCAATTTATAATTTAAAACGAACAGACTGCTTAAGAGAACTTTTTAAAGAAATTGACAAACTAAATGTAGCTAGACAATTTATTTTCGAAAATATAATGAATGCTCAACAAGTACCTTACAACATTTTCCAAATTTAGCGATAGCTGTAATATTAACGTAAAGAATAATCACAGACTTGTTGAGCCCCGGTTTAGACGGTTTAGTCATCATATCCGCCCACATCAACCCACTGCTGGCCATACGCTCTTCATTATAGGGACAATCAGCACGATCCTGAGCCAACCGCATCTATTGAGATGCAAGATTGACTGTTTGATTCGGCGAACGCACAGACTCCTTAAGAGAACTTTTTAAAGAAATGGCATAATAACTGTAGCTGGTCAATTTATTTTTGAAAATATAATGTATGTACGCAAGAACCTTGCAACATTTTCCATAATTAGCGATAGTTGTAATGTTAACCTAATAAATAATCATAGATTAGTTGCGCCCCGGTTTAGACTCGCGATCCTTTCGCGAAGTCAAGCGATTCCTTCAAAGGTTTGCCATTTGATTAATTTAAAAACTACGTAAAAATTACTTAGTTAAAGAGGATATCACAATGCTCAAGATTGCTTCGATGTCGGGACTGTGGGCTAATCTACGTAACTGAACACAGAACTCGCTGTTAATAATTTTATCAACATTCGTATCATAAACCCTCTTTACTGCGTACAAAAACCGCACGTTACGATCAGCATAATGTTAAACTACTTGGTTAAACTCATTTCACATATTATGAATTTATGACATTCAAATTTCGAACGCCGAAGCCCGCCTGCGTGCCGCCCTACTTTGTTTGTGAAGTTGGTACTACTGAACAAGCTAAACAAGTGCAAAGGAATTATCAATGCCACCATGCTGGTCGAACATGCGGTTCCTGAACACATTGAAGAGAGCTTATGCTATGTTTGTAGATAAACTAGTGTATGTAACTGTACATAATTAGGCATTAAAACTCTCGAGTGATATTATTATGAAAACGAGCCGAACTCTCGAGTATTAATGCCCTCCATTATGTAGCAATCACATAAACTGCTATTGGAATGATCAATTCCTGCTGATTATTTATAACTAGTGGCCCTGCGAGTAGTAGACCCCAAGAACTGGGAGGACCGTGAACCAATGTATAGGTATTTTCATTTTAAGTCTAGGTTTATGCACGTTGGGTGTTATCAAGGTGTACCCTCCCAAGCCAACGCTTCTTTATAGGTAAACTTACTCAACGTAACGCCAAGATACCTAGAGAAAGAAGGTTGAGAATTCCCAGCTCCAAGAAGAAAATAGAACAAATACAATACGCATTGATTTTGGTGCAAGTATTTCCAGGTCCAAGATCGCAGAAGAAACGCAGAGATTTTGATACAGGTGTGAGGTCGTTTAGCTCCGTCAACAGTCAGTTGCTAAAGAAATGCCAATGGTCACGCGTTGCCAAGCATTTTTAGGTCTAAAACGAGTCCAAAGCAAAAATGTTTATAAATTATTTGTCTCTTTCTATTTCTCCATTACGAGTGAGATGTATGGACAATATGTATCTGTGACAAGCAAGCAAAGAGGCTGTATCCTTCTTTATACAAACGGAAACTTCGGCCGCCTTGTTGTAATTTCTGTAAACAAATTGACAAACAACTAAGAAAATAAACGAAAAATAAAACTATCGAAATTCCTTTTTTTAATTTCATTTTTCCGACAACCCCGGCACAGTTTGTGAAAAAAAAACTCGACGACAAAAAATATTTGATTTCAAGGAACACGTGTGCCAAGTTTCGTGAAAATCGCTTGAAAACTGTGGCCGAAACTGACAGACATATATAAAGACAGACGACAGCAAAATCGGCCTATCTTGTCGAAATGGAGCCCTTCGCTCGCTCGGTCAACTAGCTGACCCGGTAAACTTTTAAACACAACCACTTTTAAAAGAGGTCTAAAAATCAATCTGAGGTGTTACTTCGCCCTTCCTCTCCCACAGTGGTCCAATGTAGAAAAGAGGCAAAAAATACATTTGCTAACCTTGCTAACTTCAAACCAAATCAAAATGGCAATTCGAGCATCACGATTTTCTGTGTTCCCAGATTCTGCGACCGCAATGCCATCTACACATACTGCGGCATCGTGCTTGTTGCCATCAACCCTTACTTCGAGTTGCCTATTTACGGTGAGATCAGCTTTCACTGTCAATGTCATGACAGCTGTCAAAATGTTAAATCTCTCAAAAGCAGGTGACAGTGGTCACATATTTGGCACGAATAACACTTCTGTCAGTAATCTGAGATCTGTAATATCTGTGGCGGCGACGTAGCAAGGTTTTTGGCAGGTTTCATAGCATGCCTAACATTTTTGACAGCTGTCGTAGTTTTTAAACGTAAACATTTTGACAGACCTTTCTTCTTCATATTTTTCATTTTCTTCTTCTTTGCCAGGCGATGAGACAATCATGGCGTACCGAGGCCAGGCGATGGGTGACCTGGACCCGCACATCTTCGCCGTCTCCGAAGAAGCCTTCACTAAGCTTGAAAGAGAAAGGCGCGACCAGAGTATTATTGGTGAGTGACGACCCAAATGGCCGAGTCGGCAGTGACCCTGCCTAAGAAGCCAGGGATCCCGGGTTCGAGTCCCGGTGGGGGCAAATATTTGTTTGATAAGAACAGATGTTTGCACCCAAATCATGTTTGTTTATTTATCTAAGTATAATATTTATCTATATTAGTATGTGTATCGTTGTCTAGTACCCAAGATACAGGGAATCCTAGTTTGGGGCTAGATCAATGTGTGTAAATAGTGTCCAAGGTATTATTATTATTATTATTATCATTATTATAGTATTCACGCTAATGCTGTTCCTATTGAAGACCTCTGTGGCGCTGTGTTTGTGGCTCTGCCTACCACGCGAGAGGCCCCGGTTCGATCCCCGGCGGGGGATAAAAAAATAATAACCCCAGGTCTTGAATGTTTATGTGTAATATAATAATATTTTATCATAACGAGGTATTACACTAGAACAACTTAATTAATACATGTAAAGCATTATTTGAACTCTAGTAAAAACAGAAAACATCTGAACCTGAGCTAGGTGGTTAACCTGTATTTCAGGATTCAGCGCTCTTCCTAATAATTACAGTTTAAGTGCTATACAATACGAAAAATGAGGACATGTTATTCATTAGACCAAGTACAGCTAAATCAGGTAAGATAATAATAATAATAATACCTTGGACACTATTTACACACATTGATCTAGCCCCAAACTAGGATTCCCTGTATATAAAATTTTCATAGGCTTAAGGCCTTGGTGAGTATAAGAGAGTATAAGAGACGTGACGTGTGTGACGTCGTTGTTTCTGGTTCCCACGACACTGGGTATCCTAGTGTGGGGCCAAAAGCAATGTATGTGCCTTTATGTAAATGTTTATGTTTGATTATTCCTCCTGCTCGTACACATACTCATCCTCATACTCATGCATGATTTCACATTCAGGAAAGTATAGTACCGACGTTACAAACATTCTCCCCACCAATGCGATTTCCCGTCCCTCGCTCGCTCTCGCCCTCGCCGCGTAAGTAGGACACCCGCCATATTATCCTGACCAGGCACCATGTGATTTTTACCTGTTTCCGAAAACTGAAGAAAAATTCAAAGGAAATCGATTTGAAACCAAAGAAGATGCCCTGGCTGCGAATAATTATGAAATTTCTGAGGTACCCAAAGAAGAACGGTCATTGACATTTTCCAAGTGGTTTAGCCGGATGAAAAACGGCGAATACTTCGAAAAAATTGATAGCAATAATGAAGAATAAACTTTGTAATTTTGAATATCTAATTGGTTTTGGCATGACCCTCGTATCACCATATGAATCCCGTTATGGTGGCACCATAGAGTTTTTAAGCAAATAGTTTGGTTAACCTGAGGGTTGCACACGTGTGAAGACAGAGGCAACATGTGTGATCTGATTGTATTTTAATGATCGTGTTTCGGTTCCAGTGAGCGGCGAATCCGGAGCCGGTAAGACCGTCTCGGCCAAGTACGCGATGAGATATTTCGCCGCCGTTGGGGGCAACGCGAGCGAAACTCAAGTTGAGAGGAAGGTGCTGGCCTCCAGTCCCATCATGGAGGTGAGATGGCGCTAGCGTCGCGAAACGTGTTTTGTATGAAATCTGCATCGCACAAGCAAAGATTTTATGGGGATCAGTATTACTAGTTCGTCGTCTCTACAAATTTCTATAGAACATCTTTACAAGCCCCACATCTTGGTAAAAAATTATGGCTTGGCTGCACACACTCATATAGGCAGCTCTAAGAAATGGCCAAGCCTTAATTTCTGACTAAGATGAGTAAGTTTGACCAAGTAGAGTTCTGGATTATGTACAGGACTTGATACCTATATTATTTTGCCAGCTATCTTGAACTTGGCTTCATTTTTACGCGATAGGCGGGATTTGCGTTTGGGGTTGGAGGTTGTTTGTGTGTATGTGTGTGTGTGTGTATGTCTATTACCATTTCCTGGAAGACTATTGGACCGATTTATTTTTTTGCATTAAACGGCTACAATTTCAGAACAGGTCCTTAGATATTTTTTACGGTTGTAGACCACCAGGTGACGCTGCGCTAAGGATGGTTGACGCTGTAGTGCTTCTCAGAAACTATTTAGCCATTTTCGATGCGGTGTTGTGCATTATATTACCCGTAATGTGTCTGATATGTTTTAATTTTTTATTTATAGCTATGTACATATAGGTAAATGTTTTGGATGAGATTCATTTCAAAAAAATCTCGTCTTTGGATGTTTAATGTGATTTGGTTCCCCGACACGGATTTCCTGGTGGCCTGGCTTCACCTACGCTATCGCAGCAAATATAAGGGGTATTTGCTGTGCAAATTAGTATTTTTGATGTGCAGTTCAATATTTCCCTTATTTATTTCATATTTACATAAGAAGTTGGTGCTTAATCATGTTACATATTTAATTCTAGTTGACCCGGTGAGCTTTGCACCACCCAAAATTTGATTGCAAAATAAATAATATGGTTCATACCCTATCTAAATCGTCGCATTGGCGCGAAAGCTAGTAGGTAATAAAATTGTTGGTCGTTGTCTCCGCTGTACACTCTCACGCGAGACATCCCGAGGCTATTGTACTATCCGATCAACCCAAGTTTGCACCTCGCTGGAATGCAATAACGTTAGAGCGCCGTAATGACTTCACGAATCCAGGTTAAAAATTTCAAGCTTGTAGGTCTGCTAGAAGTACCTTAGGATTTTGATGATCGGTGAGTGAGTCAGTCAGTGAGTTAGTGACATAATTAAGGAACTTTGACTTGCCGTAGTTTTAAATCTGCTGGTTCAAATTGAATTTAATTTGAGGATATACCTAGGTATGTTGAGCTCTCTTTGCCATAAAAAAAATCAGGCTTCTAGCTTTATCCACAACGAAGTTAACGGGGGGTCGAAAATGCCCTGAACGGCTTCGAGTAAAGGGTGGTAACGACTGTGCTCGACGCTTCACAGCAAAATCACATCGTCCCGCAAAAACAAAATCATATCGTCGTACCTATTAAAATATTTGTCCAAATGTTGGACAAAGTTTATTTACTTTGAATACCAGAAGCGATAAAAGTATTTATTTTGATAAGGATCAATTTGTTACGGCCAAATGTGCATTAGAAATAAGGTATAAATTTTTATTGTATCCATGGCAGATTTTTCCTACTTGAGACTTATCATTATATTTTGGACAATTCACACAAAATCTTTATAAATATACCCTATGTGTTATTCTGATGTATAAGCTACATTATTGTAAAAATTCATTAAAATCCATTTAGTAGTTTTTGCGTAACAGAGTAACAAACATACATACTCACAAACTTTCGCGTTTATAATATTAGTAGGATTATTAGTGATATATTTTAATATCATTGTTTTATTTTATCAATACATTTACCTCCTTATTCTTAAAAATTATCAAACCTATAGTATTTAAAATATGCTTTGTCCTTTTCTCACAAACACAAATTTCAGAGTGACAGACAAAGACAAACGAATTATAACGGCATTATAGTTAAAATAGGTTTATTAGACGTTTATGAATAAGGAGGTTGTATGTAATCTATTTTTAGGAATACTTCTCCTTTTCGTAAGCCGTGGGCTTTGAGGTCCAGAAAGAAAAGGCAAGAAAACTCAGGCTTTATACTTTAGTTTAAAATCTACTGTCTTGTTGCAGGCCATAGGCAACGCGAAAACCACACGCAACGACAACTCTTCCCGCTTCGGGAAATTCATAGAGATCCATTTCGACTCACTATACCGCATTACGGGGGCGAGCATGCGGACTTATCTCCTAGAAAAGTCTAGGGTGGTCTACCAGAGCCCCGAGGAGAGGAACTACCACATATTCTACCAGCTATGCGCGGCGGCCAGCTTTCTACCAGATCTTTATTTAGGTAAGCTGGTGAAATATTAAGTTGTTCCTGTTTTACCCATTATTGAAAGTACTAACTGAAATCGGCCGAACATTCAGATGAAAATTTCCAAAATTCCAAATGTCTTTATTACTGTAGATATTTATATATACTTAGCAATCGTCATTTTTTGCCACTTCTCTACATTGGACCACTGTGGGAGAAGATGGGCGTAGAAACTCCCACAGATTGATTTTTAGATCTCTTAAAAATTGCTTATGCTTAACTAATACAATATACATATATGTATATATTATGTCATTATCATAATTAATAAGCAGGAATAAATAATTACAAAATTATTAACAACATACAGTCCCGTCATTTAAGTAATCTTGAACATTGAATATCGACTTTTTCGGGTTTTTCGACAAAGTCGCTATAACATGGTTTTTAAATGGCTCAAATGGCAATTTCAAGCCAATGGCAATGCAATCATCATGTCCGATTGGAGACGAGGTAGGATACCCTAACTACACATACATACACAAAATTCGACGACCTGTGTGGCGCAGCGGTTGTGGCTCTGCCTACCATGCGAGAGGTTCCGGGTTCGATCCCCGGCTGGGGGTAAAATTAAACCCCAGGTCTTGGATGTTTCTATGTGTGTGACGTCTCTGTTTCTGGTTCCCATGACACAGGGTATCCTAGTGTGGGGCCAAGAAACAATGTATGTGCCTGTATGTAAATGTTTATGTTTTAAAAAATATAGAAGGTATGAAATAGAACAACAGTGATAATCAGGCGTGGAGTTGTTTTAAAGTAGCTAATTTGCTCTCTGGATAAATTCGAATATTAAACTGTCAATAACTTCTCGTGTCTAGAAACTACCTCCTACCTATGTGCCACATCTTCACGGTTTAACTTAACACTTTTCCGTTATAGGTTTTAAATTTAATTACATAAGGTTCGAAATCGCGACCCGTCCCGACTGCCCTCGGTTTTTGAGAGTTTAAGTATTATTTGAGTTTCATACAAACTCTTGCCAGCCTTTTCCCACCATTTGAGGGCAATTTGGATATAAACTTCACTGAACTGAAGTCCTACATCTATAAACTATCTGCCAAACTTTAGATTAATGGGTCAAGTATTTTTTTTTTCATACAAAGTTTACCCTGTCCCTTAGCGGGGTAAAAAAAAAACTCTTGTCAACTGACATCTCGAACCTATAAAACATCAACCTGTAAAATTTCAGCAACTCAAGAAGTTTTTGATTTTCCTACAAACTGTAAGCCCCCATTTACCCCTTAGGGGATGGATTTCGCCAAACGCTTTAGAACTGCCCCACGCTGCATAAAGAACCCTTGTACAAAGTTTCATGACTCTGGATTTAGGATGTGCGTTGTCTTCGGTCAGTCAAATAGCTTAGTATTAGCAATTTTTAAAAGAGATCTAAAAATCAATCTGTGGGATTTTCTACGCCCTTCTTCACCCACAGTGGTCCAATGTAGAGAAGTGGCAAAAAATGACGATTGCCAAGTATATGTAAATATCTACAGTAATAAAGACATTTGGAATTTTGGAATTAAGTAGATTTGTAATTATTTTGGGCCGGCCACGTTGCTCGAATGCACCCGGACCAAAAGAGATGCACCCGGACCGATGGGCCAAAACAGCCACGCAATGGGCTCCCGATGCAAAGAGAAAGCGTGGCCGACCCAGGTGACGAATTGGTTCTCTGGGACAAAAACTGGTGGGAGACCGCTCAAGACCGCCAGGAGTGGAAGAAGAGGAGAGAGGCCTTTGCCCAGCAGTGGGACATAAAGGGCTTGTGATAATAATAATAATGGGGTTAGCAACTGTCAAAGTGGCGCTAGTATCGGTTGGTTCCCCTAACGTCAATGTCAAGCTTCTATGTTACCAGTATGGTGAGTTCAATCGCCAAATCGTCAAATGCAGTGTGTTATAAAAAACCGCTGCCAGAAAATACAAAATGAAGTTGTATAATAATAATACCTTGGACACTATTTACGCACATTGATCTAGCCCCAAACTAGGATTCCCTGTATCTTGGGTACTAGACAACGATACACATACTTATATAGATAAATATTATACTTAGATAGATAAACAACCATGACAAGGGTACAAAGATCCGTTCTCATCAAACAAATATTTGCCCCCACCGGGACTCGAACCCGGGACCCTTGGATTCGTAGGCAGGGTCACTGCCGACTCGGCCATTCGGGTCGACAAGTTGTATAGTGGTTTCATTACATAACATTATGTCACACACACGAAAAAATACATTTGTTGTGTAGTAAATAAATTCCGATATCCGATTATCATAGAAAAAGTCCCAGAAATTAGTCGATCGTTGAAGGTGGCAACTGGATGAAGGAACCAAATGCACGTGGCGCCACCTATGATTAGCTTTCACCGGCCAACCCCATTTAAAGAACTTTATTTAGAAGAGCAGCATGATCTAGTGGATTTCCCGTTTGTTCCTCAGGCAGGAGATGCAGGATTCTAATCCAGTGCTGACTATGTCCCAAGGAGATATTTATCTTAGTACATTATCGGACTTCCCGTGTTTCGGATGGAACGTTAATTATCGCTATAATCGCTACTTGGTAGTAGTGGTCGCAAAAACCCTTCACCAACCCGCACTGAGCCAGCGTGGTGGAGTAAGGCTCAATCTCTCGAATCCGCGTAAAGCCCCGTGCCCCTCGGTGGGGACATTAACGGTGGCTACATTTATTTATTTTATAGAACTTTGGTGGACATAGGTAAAAAAATAATCTTTTTAATCTTACCTTTAGGCTATTCTTTGATTCACCTTCTGACAGTGGTGCAATTATGTTCGACAATTCATTATTTAGCTTAGGCACTAAGCCTACCACCACTAGGAAACGTTGTCTTAATTACCTTACTTAAGTAATTAAGAGTACGTTTTCCATAATAACATGGACGAATAATACTAGAGGACTGACCACCGCATACAAAAAAACGTACTCTGCTAGAAAGCCAAAATCCTGTATTATTTCTAGATGTCGCTGTACCATGCAATAGTTGCTGGGTGCTTAGGCTGGCGGCGTAGTATAATCTATCGTAATATTGACGCAAAATCAGAGATGGCGTAAGTGTAAGCTTTGTTTGTTCTTAGGAAATTAACGCTTATACCGCCATCTTTCCTAAATTTAACGCGCCACCACGATACTACCTTTACTAGAAAGAACTTTTGAGCTAGTAGCTCTATCTAGCAATATACATTTCAACTAAGAAATAAGCAATAATCACAGACTGTGTGCGCCCCGATTTAGACTCGCGAAGGTTAGCAATTATTTCAACGGTCAGTGTATTCTCTACTATAATAAAATACCTCTGGAGATTTTGAAATTGCCATTTGAGCAATTTAAAAAGCATGTTAAAGCGACTTTGTCAAAAAAGGGATATTACAATGTTCAAGATTACTTAAATGACAGGACTGAATGGGGTTAATCTAGCTCAACACAGGCCTTGCTGTTAATAATTTCGTAATTATTTATTCCTGCTTATTAATCATAATAATTAAATTTTTCATATTTATAATAGTTAAGCACAACCTATTTTTAAAAGAGATCTAAAAATCAATCTGTGGGAGTTTCTACGCCCTTCTTCTCCCACAGTGGTCCAATGTAGAGAAGAGGCAAAATTGACGTTTGCTAAGTATATGTAAATATCTACAGTGATGAAGTACTTTGACTTTGACTTTGACTAAAAATCGAGTTACGCTTCAAAGTACTGCGGTTGTTTCTCCTCTAGTATTATTCGTCCACGATAATAATTACAAACTAAGGGGACGGACATTGTTTTATTTGTGGCTGCACGAGTTGGTATCTTTGGCCACCTGCTCTAGCTCCGCCTAGTTCGAGCACACAGTGGCTGCCTCTTGATCCGTGAAGCATCGCCAAGTGCTGGCTGATGTTGAACTTGAATGCCCACAGACCACCAGGACTCGTTCCACTACCTGAACCAGGGCGGCAGTCCGCAGATCGACGGGGTCGACGACCTGCGAGCCTTCAACGAGACCAGAAACGCTCTCAGTACATTAGGTAATTAGCTAATAAATAATGGCTGTTATTTGATCGTACATCAAAAATACTGATTTTTGCAGTAAAAAAGGAACAGCAAAAACATTTTTTTTGTTAAACGGATTTTTGTTGTTCTTACATGTTCAACCTAATACGAAGGATAAAAGGGGCTTCGCTTCGCTCACCCCCTTAACTCTTCACGTACGCTCCAGCAGTATTTTGCTCTGATATTTGCTGTGAAAATCAGTATGCATACATACATACAAATGCTTACGCCTATTTCCCGGAAGAGGGGTAGGCAGAGACTAAAGACCTCCACCTGCTTTGATCCTGGCATACATCTCTCGCTTCCTCAACATTCATAAATATTGCTTTGATTGATGGGTGCTTCGAAATCAGTATATTTGTTGTGTAAATCAGTATTATTGATGTGCAGTTTAACATTTCCCATAAATAATCTCGGACAGGGCTCGTCCTTGATCTAATGGCTCATGTGGCTCGCCTGTCACGCAGAAGTTGCTGCTTCGAATGCTCATACACACCGAGGTTCTACCTAGTCCGGTCCGCCGGCCATTCCTGAACACGGTCTCCCTCCTACCTCCGACACGTCTAGTAGGCTATCTCTCTCTAAACTGTCTTGCTCCCTCCCGTTCTCCATCTGACCACCGACAATTCAAATAAGTTATATATTATTATGATTAAGTTAATAAGTCTCGTCAATTATAAGTTATTATGTACAATGTTGTTTCCAGACAGAAATATATTTTTAATTTTTGTCTGTTAAACCGCAAGCAAGCAGTAAGGAGAACTCATTAATGGTTATAAGCTATTATATAAGTTAATGAATAGAGTGTGTAAAACTGTTTGTTCTCCTAATACAGTAAAATAACATAAATAAAATATCTCTCTAGCCATCAGATGTGCGACAGTGTCGGCAGTTCCTGAGACGGATCCTTTCTCTTTGACTACTTACACCATACATTACCCTGCGAACGGATAGCGTAGAACCTCTGTCCGTACGGTAGAACCGATCACGTAAATGTCCCGTACCGACGGGATAGTTAATTATCTTAAGAACGTTACCCGTCCGTGTAACGTTCTTAAGATAATTAACTAACGGTGATGGCAAACATCGAGAGCTAACTTTCATTATCTTGCGATGGGCACGCAATAGTGCCTCCTGCGACCAGTATAGGAAAGGGCGTGTTTGTTTTCAGGTATAACGGAGACGGAGCAAACTCAGATGTTCACTATACTCTCCACCGTCCTGCATCTCGGCAACATCGAGCTGGTCGACTCGGAAGGGGATGGCGACGACGGGGTGCATGTCAATGTGAGTAGAATACACACAGGGTATCCTAGTGTGGGGCCAGAAGCTATGTATGACCATGAATAAGATGTTTATGTTTCAATAGAAACTATAACAAGGTCACAACAATATCTGTGCACCTCGATTCGTGACGTGTTACCACCATCTTCCTCCAACTTCTGGATGCTCTTCGTCTTCCTCCAACTCCTGGATGGTCCTCATCTTCCGCCAGATTTTGGATGCTCTCCGTCTTCCTCCAACTTCTGGATGCTCTTCTTGTTCCTCCAACTCCTAGATGCTACTCATCTTCCTCCAACTCCGGTGATCACCATCTTCCTACAAATTCTGGATGCTCTCCATCTTCCTCCAACTCCTGGATGCTCCAAATGTTCCTCCAACTCCTAGATGCTCTTAATCTTCCTCCAACTCCGGTGACCACCATCTTCCACTAACTTCTGGATGCTCTTCATCTTCCTCCAACTCCTGGACTCACTGAATCTTACTACAACTCCTGGGTGCTCTACATCTTCCTCCAACTCCTGGACTCACTTAATCTTACTGCAACTCCTGGGTGCTCTTCATCTTCCTCCAACTCCTGGACTTCCTTAATCTTCTTCAAAAGTCCTTGAGAAGATTTGCCCCTTGCACTCTTGTAATCTTGAATATTGTAATATCCCTATTTAGATATGTAATGTCGTATTATGTAGTTTTTAAATTGCTCAACTGGCAATCCAACTCAACTCAATTCAACGCCTGGATGCTCTTTATCGTCCTCCAACTCCTGGATGCTCTTCATCTTCCTCCAACTCCTAGATGCTTTTCATCTTCCTCCAACTCTGAAATGCTCTTAATCTTCCTTCAACTCCGGTGCTCACCATCTTCCACCAACTCCTGGATGTTCTTCATCTTCCTCCAACTCTTGGATGCTCTTTATATTCATCCAACTCTTCGTTGGTCTTCTACTTTAAACTATAAGATCAGATAAAAGAAAGGTTTCAATCAGATCGCAAAACTACTCAAAGAAAATCTCTCTTCCAGCAAAACGACAAGCATCTACACCACGTATGTGCACTACTCGGCCTACCGAAAGCCGAACTGGCCCGCTGGCTGACCCACCGCCGAATCGCGTCAGCTCATGAGGTCATCGTCTCCAGAATGGACAAAGAAAGGGCCACATTTGCAAGAGATGCATTGGCCAAGAGGATGTATGGAGAGCTGTTTGCGTGGTTGGTGGCTGCGGTGAATAGAGCGTTGGAGACTAATAACCAGAGGAAACATTTTATAGGTAAGTTTTAAGGCCGAAAGCCGAACCTTGCCTTAATATTCGGGATTTGTAGATCATCATCCGGGTTTTGTTTGAATATGAAATAACCAGAGGAAGCATTTCATTGGTGAGTTTTAGGCTGATTGCCGAACTTTGCATGATTATTTGGCGTTAATTATCTATTACGATGTTATAGTCTCCTGAATGGAAAAAGAGAAGGCACATGATTTCCCTCTCACATGATGCACTGGCGGAATTCATGAATGGCGAACTCTGCGTGGTTGGTAGCTGCGGAACTGGTTCGAGCGTTGGAGACGAATAACCAGAGGAAGCAATTGTGCGCCAATATAATGCTTTCTCTATTTATTCGTCTTCGGTATTCGGGATTTGTAGATCATCATCCGGGTTTCGTTTGAATATGAAATAACCAGAGGAAGCATTTCATTGGTGAGTTTTAGGCCGATTGCCGAACTTAGCATGATTATTTGGCGTTAATTATCTATTACGATGTTATAGTCTCCTGAATGGAAAAAGAGAAGGCACATGATTTCCCTCTCACATGATGCACTGGCGGAATTCATGAATGGCGAACTCTGCGTGGTTGGTAGCTGCGGAGCTGGTTCGAGCGTTGGAGACGAATAACCAGAGGAAGCAATTGTGCGCCAATATAATGCTTTCTCTATTTATTCGTCTTCGGTATTCGGGATTTGTAGATCATCATCCGGGTTTCGTTTGAATATGAAATAACCAGAGGAATACATGGTCAGGATTCGAACCTGCATCTCCTGTGTGAAAAGCAAGCGTGAAACCTATTAGACCACGGAGCTCTTAGATATGTTTTATTAAAGTCGGTTCAGTAGTTTGAAAGTTATCAGCCTGAGAAAACAAGATAAAAAAAAATTTCGCTGTAAGGATTAATGAAGGTTTGTTTGTATGATCAGGTGTGCTGGACATTTACGGGTTTGAAACATTCGAGATAAACTCCTTCGAGCAGTTCTGCATCAACTACGCCAACGAGAAGCTGCAGCAGCAGTTCAACTCGCACGTCTTCAAGTTGGAGCAGGATGAGTATATCAAGGTACGTGGTGTGCGAAGGAGATGTCAATAGAATGACTTATTGAACTAAATAATGAATGAAAGAATTATTAATGTTATCATGGACGAATAAGACTAGAGGACTGACAGCGTCATACAAAAAAACGTACCCCGCTAGAAAGATAAAATCCTGTATTATTTCTAGATGTCGCTGTACCATGCAATAGATGCTGGGTGCTAAGTAGAGATGCGCAAGATGGTACACCAAAATGAAATGCAACATATCTCATCACCGTCGAACGAGTATCATATCTTCTAGTCATCACCTTATCACCCATTACTCTAATCATTACACTGAACCGCCGTCTCTAATCATTACTCTGTCCGACACCGAGGAGATGAGTGAGATCATTGTAATTTGTTAGTTGTAACTTGCATATGCAACGCGCGTAATGAAGTTTGACTGAAATAGGTAAAGAAATGTTCTTGAACGTTATTCTTGCGCTGCACTGCTAGGACCACCGATTACGACGTTAAAACATTTGACTGACAATACACGATAAGATAACGATACACACTCAGAAAATTGAGACTTACGACCTTTTAAAATAGATAACAAAGTTGCATAATGCATTCGCTTTTTGCATAGAAATTAACGAAATCCAAAAAATAAAATTGAATCGTATTAACTACGCCATAAGTCACATAATGTTTGATAGTCTTTCTCGCTTCTTTGAGACGGCCAGCGTACCTATCCGAAAATACGACGCCGACCGAGTATTGCCGAATGCCGAACCGAACGAATACGAAGCGAAGGTGATGTGTAATAATAAGAGCAAAAAAGCGACGGTGCGGGGCGGCGCGCCGACCAGCGCCCGAGCGCCGACCGAGCGATGCCGAACCAAAGTGATGGGTGATATGTAATGCCTAAAGCTCTCGCGTGACGAGATATGTTGCATTACCTCTCCGAGTGTCATGACAGTTGTGATATCATACGCATCACCTATCCATGTCTAGTGCTTAGGCTGACCGCGTAGTATAATCCATCGTAATATCGACGAAAAATCAGAGATGGCGCAAGCGAAAGCCTTGTTTATTCTTAGGAAATCAACGCTTATACCGCCATCTTTATTTAATTAAGCGCGCAACCACGATACTTTTACTAGAAAGAACTTTTGGACTAGTAA